>JAPQVY010000100.1:4870000-6185000 GCA_028535165.1 Quercus tomentella | reverse complement strand
CAACGGTTGGAATACCGGTTCGTAGCTATGGTACCTATGATTCATGCTATAGCAAGGATCAATAAACTGCTGCGCATCGTGCTTATACTTAGCACAAATTGCTATTACGTGTGAACATGGCATCTTGTATGCTTCCCATTTCCCACATGTGCATGTCATACCCCGAAGATCAACCCTGTGCGTGTGTTGTCCGCCCCCATTACTTAGAGGATTACCCGGTGTGTCAACCTAATATAACCGTGCTTGTGTGCACATTCGTGTCACCATATGGTCCTTTGCCTTCGCTTGATTTTTTTCGAACTTGTCCATGGCATACTTGCACCATTCTTGACCTGCTTCCAACTACTCTAGAGTGAGATTACGAGGAGCGTCAAAGTAGGAGTTCACTTTGAAAAAGGTGTACCTCACCATTGCCATGATTGGCAAGCTGCATGCACCTTTTAGTACTCCATTAAAACACTCCGATAGGTTGGTTGTCATTGCTCCATATCGACGCCCTCCGTCGTGTGCAAGTGTCCACTTTTCTTTGTTTTCAATTTCCAGGTACCTATGTGCAGCCGGTTTGACATTGCAAATTAATTCCAGTGTGGCCTGAAACTTTCTAATTTGATTTGCACTTGTTGCCCTTCATACCAAGTTCTTCAACTCCGAAATTTTCCATTTTATGTTAACATTGCTAGCTACATGGCGGAGGCAATACCGGTGATGGGCCTGGGGAGGCTGCAACCAAGTCATCCTTCTGTCATCAAAGCAGGCTTTTATCCCCGAATGTCGGTCAGAGATGATGCAAAGATTTGTTCGGTCCGTAACAAATCGTTTCAGGCATGCCAAAAACCATCCCCATGTCTCTTTGCTCTCACTCTCAACAACGGCAAACGCGAGTGGATAAACCTCATTGTTAGTATCCGTTGCCATTGCTATCAACAACTTCCCCTTGTACTTGCCATAGAGGTGCGTTGCATCGATGCTTATCATTGGCTTGCAATACTTGAACCCTTCAATACACGGACCAAAAGCCCAAAAGGCACAGTTAAATGTGCAAGTTCCCGGCACACTACGGTGGCCGCACTTCAACTGTGTCACTGTGGTTGGATTTGCATCTTTTAACGCTGCCAGGAACCGAGGCAATTCTGCGTATGACTCATCGAAATCACCGTAGATGGCTGCAACCGCTTTCTGTTTTGCATCCCAAACCTTATAGTGAGACGCCCAATGGCTGTGCTTCGCATGAAGAAGACTACGCAGGGTTGCTACTGTTCTTGAAATGTCTTCCCGTACATATGACTCAAGTGTGATGGCAATGAACTTCGAATCCATCATCCTTCCATCATGATCCACCTGGAGTGATGAGCAAGTGTAGGGACCCTTACATGTTGTGATCATCCACAGCTTGTGCCTTTTGCTGTAGATAGCTCGAACTGACCACAAACATGGATCGTGTACACACGTTACAACTAGTCTCCCGAGGTCTAACTTCATGTATTTAAATTTTTTATTGAGCCCAACGGAGAACATGGTTAGCGCGTGCTGAACCGCAGCTTTATTCTTGAATAGCATCCCCTTGCAAAGTTCGTCCCCCGGTCGCCTACTCAGCAGACCTGTTTTCAGGGAAGGTGATGGGTCATCAATGTCATCCCAAGTGTTTGACGTGAACCATTCAGGGTTAGGGTTCGGATTGTTTTTTGGTTGTAGTTCATCTAACAATTCCAGATTGTCTACCGGTCCATCATTATCAATGAACTCCTCATACACATCTCGAGTGTCATCCATTTTGGTTGCCTCGTCCAAGTAGGTTTGGATATCTTCATTTCTGTGAGTATACCCTTGATCCTCACGGGTATGGGTAGACCCTAACACTTTGGCGTCTTCAGTATTGTCCATAGCAACCCCATTCCATGGTTGAGAGTTGTTGGGCAAAGATATCCCAGGTGTAACTAAAGGGTACACAATGGTTACAGGAACTGATTCTTGCTCTCCAACTCTACTGGCATATTGCGAACCCCCGTTGACATTAAACCCAACAGTGTGGACAGTTACATACAAGTCAGAACCTATGAATTGCCCTGCCTGCTTTATCACTCCCCACATTATATTTGCATCATTGTCGCATTGTAACGGAATTGAGTTGTAGAAAACTTGGGTACCTACTAGTTGCTGCGGAGCCCGAAATACAATGGAGATGTCATAGGTATCCTTGTCTAACCCCAGAGTTGACATTATCTTCCGTTTTAGTTTTCTCGTGTGTATCCCACGTTTCACTTCAATAAGCGTCTGCTTTTGGTTCGGACCTCGGTATGATAGCCCGTGCAAATCATTAATATATGCCTCCCCGTCGTAGTAAACATAGAAGTAATGTGGACTCATAATGAACCTGAACCACAAATAGTAATAATTGTATCATGCTGCATAATATTATGAAACCATAGGCTAACTATACATGCCCTATGTACCACATTATTATGTTCATATACCCCCCATTGAAGACCCACAACATTCAAATAATTTTTGTTCTCATAAATTGTACCACATTATTATGTTCAGATATCCCCTATTGAAGACCCACAACATTCAAATCATTTGTGTTCTAAAAAATTGTCCATAGCATTATTATGTTCAGATACCCACAGTCAAGACCCACAACTTTGAAAAAATTTGTGTTGCTCTAAATTGTTATCAAGTATTATTTACGTATCAGGTGAGATGTTGACAGAATGGAGAAGAAAAATGTTTGCACAATGTCATCAACGGGTTTCATGTAGGATATTGTTCAACAAATGAGAATTCAAAAGCATTGCAAATAAGGGAGATAATTCCTAGCATGCAACATGTACCACATTATCATGTTCAGATACCCCCCATTGAAGACCCACAACATTCAAATAATCTGTGTTCTCATAAATTATACCACATTATTATGTTCAGATACCCCCTATTGAAGACCCACAACATTCAAATCATTTGTGTTCTCAAAAATTTTCCATAGCATTATTATGTTCAGATCCCCACAGTCAAGACCCACAACATTGGAAAAATTCGTGTTGCTCTAAATTGTTATCAAGTATTATTTACGTATTAGGTGAGATGTTGACAGAATGGAGAAGAAAAATGTTCGCACAATGTCATCAACGGGTTTTATGTAGGATATTGTTCAACAAATGAGAATTCAAAAGCATTGCAAATAAGGGAGATAATTCCTAGCATGCAACATGTACCACATTATTATGTTCAGATACCCCCCATTGAAGACCCACAACATTCAAATAATTTGTGTTCTCATAAATTGTACCACATTATTATGTTCAGATACCCCCTATTGAAGACCCACAACATTCAAATAATTTGTGTCCTCAAAAATTGTACCACATTATTATGTTCAGATACCCCCATTCAACACCCACAACATTGAAAAAATTCATGTTGCTCTAAAGTGTTATCAAGTATTATTTACCTATCAATTGAGATGTTGACAGAACAGGGAAGAAGTGAACTTGAGACAATTAGTGCACTTCATGAAGCTGGTTAATTGAACTTGAATCTGGTAGTAGTTGTGACACAACGGTTGCACTCTCAGACCGGTCCACGTTCAGAATTCAGAATGACAGTGTCAATAGCAAATGGTCAGTGGTCCCAAAAAGTTGGGCAGTTGGGGGGGATGTCATTCATGCACAGTACTCGACCTTGAAGAAATCGAGTTATATATAACTCGATTATATAGACGCCGAGTATTATTAAAACCTTGTACGTCACTTGCACAGTACTCGGCCCTACACAAATCAAGTTATATATAACTCGATTATAGAGACACTGAGTACCATTAAAACCTCGTACAACTGCCAGTAGAACGCACAATGATCCTGAAATGGAGTTTAATACAACTCGACCCTGAGGAAATCGAGTATTATTTACTTCACCTAAGTAGTTGGGCAGGACAGTTATTCATACTCGCCATTGGGACAAGCGAGTTCTATTGTGTTACTCAATTTGTTGATAATCAAGTACTGTAGATATTATGCTTTATATTAAATGATAGCTTCCTCTCTTTATGGTTGGGGGTATTGGCAGAAGAAAACATTCAGACAGGGAGAAGAGAAGCCTCCTTTGCTTCTAGAGGTAACATGCCCACCTTTTTTTATAGTTGTCATTAAACAATTTACTACTATATAGTAATATTGATTATGCAACTGTTTGTCAGATCTTTGAACAAGAAACATCAACTTTGCTGCAGTCCACTAGCACCTGTTGGTAAAGCAACATGGTACATGTTTATCTAATACCTCATATTCGAAACTTGGTAAGTTCTAACCCCAGCACAACTAATACGGTTTTGACATACAATGTTGTTGTACGAACTCTTTTAGGGTGGCAAATACTATGTTGTGTTCGTTGGTCGTGCTCCTGGCATATACGACAATTGGACAGAAGCAAGTAGACAAGTTCATAGATTTGCAAACGCCGAACACAGGTCATACAAAGATCGATGGGAAGCAGAATCTGCATACATAGAGTTCATGCAATGAAATGGTAGGAACGTGTAGTATGGTGCTTCCCCATCGTGGACATCTCCTACCATGTTGACATCAAGCCCAGGGGGGTGTCTCAAAGCGAAGGAACTAGCTATTGCGATGGAGACGTTAGGAACAGATTGTTGAGGTATCAGTTAAATGTTGCCATTGTGGAGCGTGACCACGCAAGGAGGATTGCAATCTTGAGTACTAACATGCTCAGTGAAGTGGTAGCCCATGTTATGGGGGATGAGGAAGTTCATGATTCGACACGACAAGGAAGCGCAAAATGAAGGCGAAACTATGGCTCTTGCTTGTGGCATTTATGAATTTAGTAATACTAATGACATGTGTTTTTATGCCCCCTGTGCCTCAAGTTTGTAGTACAGATGGGCTAAAGTGTTGTTGAATAGCTTTTTCGTTTCCCTTTTCCACTTTAATTTGGAATCTATCTTGGCCTATTGGCCTGTAATTGCTTGTATTGTTGTTAAGATTGGCTAGGTTGTTTTAGTAACTGTACTTGGCTTTGGATAGCCAATAAGTACTTTCTCTATATCTTTTTTGAGTAGGTCAAAAAATACACTTGTTATGAAGAAGTTGTGAATATAACGAGCAATAGGTTGGTTGTCATAATGCTAATGTAATATACCCCCTGTCTGTTATGATTTTGCAACATGACATTGAGCCTTCTTGGAACATAAAATCCAGAAATGCACACCACCTAGTAATTCCTCCAAAATTAAACTAGTAGTCCAAAATGTTCCACACTCCATACTATAAAATTCAATACCATGTCAAAGTTCCATAATAAATAACCAAGTAATAAATTACATGCCATTTTCAGTTCCATATCAAAAAATAAAACACATAACGGAATAAGATAATAAAAAACCAAAATGATTACATGGCATATCAAATTATCCTTCATGGCAAAATCCAAGTGCCATATCAAAAAGTAGAAGACATCACTGATTAAGAGACTGGATTAGAAGAGGGTTCCATTGAAGAGCTCTCTTCCTTGTGCTCATCGTTATTGATATTCATGCTCATTTTATCTTCACTGAGCTCTTCCAATTGTGATTGTGCAAGGTCTACATCAAATAAATTTAATGAAACATTAAAAACTTATCTATGCATTATAAATAAGAAATTTAAAATTTGTGGGTAATCAAGCAATTGAAGCAATGAATCAATTAAACAAATAAGTCATTTGCATAGTAGTAAGAACAAAAATTACTGGTAACTTTTTTGTAGTCTCTACTGTTTACCAAGTCTGCCAACAAAATCTATAAACGATTATATTTTGAATATGCATGAATATAATTTGTATTACATTGGTCAACCATACCATCATGCATCATTTTTGAGAATTTATTCCATTTAAATTCTCACCAAGATTGTGCATATTCTATATGTTCTATTTTGATAACTCAAATCCTCTATCCATATAGCAACTTTCATGCCATTTCAACTTTTCTCTACACCTTTTCATGATTAATATTTAAAATAAACATTTTTTGTTTTATGGGAAATCCATAACCTTTTTGACATATATATTATTTTCTTTTTAAAAAATCATCATAAAACTTATAACTCATTTAGCCAACATATAAATAAAAAATGCATTACCTATATCTGCCCCTGTAGAAACAGGAATGCTCAATGGCACTTCAAATTTCTTTCGACATAACTCCAAATGGTGCTTCAAATTATACCCAACATATGCTCCGACAGCAATATATTCCTTTCCACACTGCTTACATTTGCATGAAGGTTGTTCTTCATCTTTTGTCGGAAGCATCTGAAAGTAACGCCAAACAGTTGAAGTCATCCTCCTCTTGTAGACTTTGAGCTCAGTCTTAGCCTTCTTTGGCTTGGGAAGGTCAGCCACTTCATCAAATTGGGCATCTAAGTCATTGTGTTTTCCTTTTTTTTTCATGTCAGTAGGAAACATCTCATGACTTTCCATCTAGACCAATTTAAACAAAAATTATTGATAAGAAATTTAGTAATTCTAAGAAAAATTAAGGAATGACAAATGAATTTAAAATCAACAAAAGGACCAAACAAATCTACTATTAGTACTAAACAGTCAACATTAAAGTGAGTATGGATCTTAAATTATTTTATCTTAAGATGTCAGAAACAGGAAAAACTTGAGAGGAAATCAGGAGTAGTTAAAAGTCTTATAAGTGTAAGCCCAAGCTCACTCGAAAATGAGCACTCTAATTAATAAGTCATTTGTTATTTTAGTAACAGTGTTTCGTTTATGATAATTTATTTAAATATTTACAAGTGACAAAAATTGCATCTAATAAAACTTCCATCTTTTATCAAACAAAAAAAAAATTTTAAATCAACATCATAGTGATTAACAACACAAACGAACGGATCTACAATTATTTTGTTTGAAGATGACAGATACAAAGAAATTTGAAAAGAAATCATACAGCAAGACCCAATTATTTTAAAATCAACATTAAAAATAAACGAAAAAGTCTGCTATAAGTACTAAACAATCGACATGATGATAATGATTAACACAGTCAACGAAATCTACAATTTAATGAATCAATTTCATTAGTAAGTAAACAAAACAAAAATTATGATGGACATATATACCTTGCTGGACTGGATTCGGTGGTTGAAAGCTGAAGAAAAATAATAGAGGGCCGCCACGGTTTTGAGGAGAAGATAAATTAGAGGGTTCGGCTAGGGATTTGAGGGGAAGTGCAAGTACAAGGTTGAGAGACATGTTCAGGCTAGGATTTTGATTTTATAGTGTAGAATCAATCTGTAGTGTAGTGTACATGAAAGAGGGGCGGTTGGAGTTTTGAGGAGAAGAAGCAGAAGAGACACACAGAGAGTAATGGTTGACAACAGAAACTAAGAGACAGTCTTGAGATTAAGAATTTCAGAGAGGCGTGAGGTCAGGTTCTGTTCTAAGGGGAAGATGAAATATCATTAGTAATACTCACAATCTCTAAAGCCAAGTTTTATAAAAGCTGACCGATCAGATACCAATCGCACACCAATTGTTTTGTACAAATAAGTTTGGGTGGACTTATGCATTTTTTGTGATGGGTCGAACCCAGATGTGACTGATCGAATATTCTTCATCTATACTCGACTATACTGGTACCGAGGTGTAAATTAGTACTCGCTTACAATGAGATCGAGTACTACTTGGTCGTGGTTGTAAGAAGCAACATACAGTACTCGGTTATCCTATAATCGAGTAACAATACTCGCTACTTAGATAGCCGAGTTCAATATAGGACCAGTCCAACACCAATCAAATACCAATCATCGTTTACAGAGAAGTTTGCCTGGACTCTTTTTGATTTTTCAGCCAGCAATACTCGACTACTGTGGTGTCGAGTTTTATAATTAAATACCTGAAGCAATTTCTGGTAATTTATTCACAGCCCTTTAGAGAACATTAATGTGAGTGTTGATAGACCAAATGCAATCCACCAACTTTCTGCCGTATTTCAACAATTTTCATTTTTTCTTATTTTCTTCATTGAATATCTTTATTCAATAGTCACTTTTTTTTATTCATTGAATATTCAATTTACAACTACAAAGGAAATGGAGGGGATTCCATTTGAATTCCTATCTAAATTCATAGTAATAGAGCCACTTAGATATTACGTATATAACTAATTAATATCTAATATTACATATGCATGTGTTTCTTGGATAATGTAAATCAACCATTCATATCTTAATTTAATCAGATTATAGAATCATTCTTCGAAACAGTCACAATAGTTGTCTTATACTAATTAGAGTACATACATCTAGTTCGGCCCCCCCTAACCAATCCATTTTTTTTGTAAATTTGAATTTAGTTTTTTGTAAATCTTCATTTTTTTTTTTTTTTACTGGCCCACGCAGGTACAATCAATCTACATGGACAAATTTGTTAGATCGAATCGTTGCATCGAAATAGAAGTATTTGATTGATCTAAGTTCAAGTAATTTATTATTTATTAAAATTATCTTTTGGTCAACCGTTTAATTGGATGAAATCAACTTGAATGGGAATTTTTCTATATCACAATAGCATCTTTTGTAGGAGATAGCACACCATAATACTATAAGTATTACAATCCTAATTATTATTCAGATTATGATTACTAATATGTAATAATATTGAATATTGGAATTAAATGAACAAAACAATATAAAGATAGTATTCATTGGGGGGGATAAATAGACCAAACTGGAATTTTAGGAAAAATATCTTCTCGATCTCTTTCCTTTTTTTTACTTCCCCTTTTGTTTGTTGCAATTCCCTAAGACCGCTAATATCTTTTTTTTGAGTATTACTTCTATACTTTATATAGTTTATATTTATATGATTTATCTATTTATTTTTATATATTATGCTCATTAAGAAAATTATCTCGATACGCACATATATTGCGTAAGGCTTAAACAAAAAAAATAAATCACGCAAACTAGTCAATGATGACCCTCCATGGATTCGCCTATATAAGACACAACTAAAGTTGCAAAAATAAGAGCTTGAATACTGCTTGTAAATAATCCAAGTAACATGACGGGTATAGGAACCACTGAAGGTACTAAAGAAACAAGAACAAGAACTACTAATTCATCAGCTAAATTTACACTAGAGTATTTTGCTTATAAAAGAGAGACACATAAAAGGAAAATTTCAACAAATCTAATGTATAAATTAAACTTCTTCAGTTGTGGGTTTTCCATCCATCATCACTATATTGCATTCGTCTAAAGCTGCCTTTGTTCAAATATGCAGATACAAAAATCTAGGAATGAACTTTTCCATTGCACATGAAAATATCCACCCTTTGCAATTATAATTGGTACCTAACTCGAAGCTTACTCAAATATTCATATAGGACCTAAGATGCTTAAGTAGCTTCATTAGTTACAAAATATGTTTAAAAAGATTCAACATATCCATAAAATCAGCTTTTACATATATGCTCTCCAAAAATCTACTGTCAGATACGCTCTCCAAATTGTCATCTATGCTCTCCAAAAATCTGTCAGTCTTTTATGTCCAAAAAATGTTGTCAAAGTTTTGTCTGCTAGCTGTTACATCAACAATAAGACGTCGTCCAACTACTGTGCAAAAAACAAAGAAAACAACCAATATGGTGGTTTTCAAACTTTATCAATATTAGGATCTACTGAAGCCTGCAAAATATGCCACCAAATATGAATCAATAAATGAAAAACAAAAACCAAAAAATAAACTAAAATATAAGTTTAAATTATAGAAAAATTCTTAACGTCTACGCACACCTGACTCAAGCCATATATCCCAACATGATCTTGTCCAAGCAAAAATCCACAATCAGAAGATTCCTACACTATTTCCTTGCGTATGGAGGAAATCCCTGTCCATTATAGAATTCTTGGATATGGGGACATAGCTGATGGCCAATCATGGTATTTTTATTAATAAGTTTTCTTTACTTTATGGGTGCTCATTCATGTGGGTTTTGGTTCAATTCATTGAGGGTTTACTGTTTAGGCAGATTGTGGAAGGATTCAGTTTATGTTTCCACTTACTCGTACGCAATCCTACATCAAGTCTTTTCCTCTTCCCTAAAGCAAGGAAGTTATTTATGCTCTGACTTAAGAACAAGTTCTATACACAAAATGGTTCACCTGCATGCATCTCATCCTCACTCAACATGCTCTTGTCCCCTAAAATCATTCAAATGACGTTCCCCTCATGAATCTAAAACCACAGACAAGACCATTTCGGATTGACCCAATCAACAAAAAGAAATGGCTTCTCTTTGTACCAAGTATGCTAGTCCAGCGACATATGCATGGTCTAAAATTTAACAAGTTGCTGTCTCTAACATGCTATGTCCAAGCTGAAACATAACAGTTGTGTTATGTTTGTGTCCAAATTTCATAGATTTAATTTGATGTGCAGGGAAAATTTTAATAATAATAATGTGATGTGCAGGGCACCTTTTTTCCATCACTTTCTTGCAAATCAAACAAAGCTTAAAGCAAGGAAGGAAATTTATAAACAGAAACAGAACTAAGCAAATTCAATTTCCAAGCCATGCTGTACTTATGTATATCTAGACAGAGGAGATTCATAATTCAGTTGCTTAAAAGTAACATCTTCCTTTTATAGCCAAGATAAATCCCAACTGTCTAATAATGAGGACATTTATTTATTTATTTATTTTTTTTTTTGTGAATTGTAATTATCGAAAAATGAACCTCAAAAACTAAAATAAATTAAAAAGTCCAGATATTGGGCAAGGTTTTACCCCCATATGCTCCACATCATCAACGGCTCAACAATGTTTTTGTTTCCTCATAGCTGCCTTCGCCAATCTCGTCTTACCTGAAATTCAAAGGGATCACACATTACTTGAATGCACACATTCCCTATGCTTAATTTAATTATCAGAAAATGTTTGATCTGAGTATGATCATCACTTAAAGCACACAACATCATATGCAAGTCCTGTGACATTCTATTAAGGTAAATGATAAATGGTTTACATAGCATGGAGGTGTACTGGCTAAATAAGAAAATCTAATGCAAACTGAGCACAGGATTGTTAATCTGAACATTATAATTAACATATAGCAGCTAAGAAAGATGCCTTCCTAGCAGTGCAAATAATTACTTTATCATTATGAAGATAGAAGACTAGGACATATAATGACATAGGAATAATTCCTTTACGAGTTTTATATATCTTTTATAATTATGTGCAGTCTGCGGATTTCAAAAATGTTTCCATAAATCATGGTATTTACCGTCACCAGTCCCACAACTAGGGGGATGTATGTCAGTGTAGAGTGATCGTCGTAACCCATGTACCGGCACTATATTCTCACTCTGTATCTGTTCGATCTGTGCATCTGGTTTGTCAGGGTTAGGAAGTGAAGGGTCCTGGGTGGGCTCAGCTTGAACTACAGGTGGGGTTGGTCGGCCAGGTGTGGGTACAAATATACAGCCACCGTCGTGGGCAGAGCCGCCAAACAATGGGGGAGACAGTAGAGTGGGTGGTGGGGACTGAGGGCCGGCTTGGGCACAGGATGTGTGTTCTGCACTATTGTCATGGCCAATGGGGTGGGATGGCTGGGCAGTAGCATTAGACATGCATCGCGATGACCCGACGCCATCCATGTACATGCCCCAGTCGCCCTCCAACGCCTCATCATTTGTACAAAAACAGTTGTATTTATTAAGATGACAACAAGGGATTGAGTCAGAAAATGTCTAATTATTTGCAGCCTAGATATGATTCAATGGCATTTGACCCTTTACAAGGGATCTAATTTGGGGAATGAAACCTCTCATTTACACACTCACATGCACAAAATGTCATCCAAATTGCAGCCTCATGGTTGCTTTCTTTTCTGGTCCGGTGTTCTTACTCTTTATTCTGATTGAATGCTTTTCCATTTGCAATGGAAGTATCATATTTTGCCCCAAGCAAGAAAAAAATGTCTACTATTTGCTATCTTTTTTTTTATACAATAATTATTTCAACTTTAACAATAACATTTAAGAAAATTCTTGATGTTTTAGGATGGAGAAAATTTTCTGACCGAGAGTGGAGAAAGATTACTTGCACTATCAATTAATGCATTATTCATAAAATCTCTCACTTTTTTTGTTTTTTTGTTCTTTTTCTTCATTTGAGCACTCTGTATTCATTCAACTGAAAATGGAAGACAAAAAAAGTCCAAAAACAGAGCTAAAGCAAAGCTGAAAACACATAGTAGCTACAAAGCTGATACAATAACAATAAAACATTTTTGTTAACACAAGATTCAAAATGTATAATTACCCTAGAAACTAGAAAGTATAAAGGAGAGGTTCATTCGTAAGTAAGTTCGCAGAAACTCAGTTTGAGTGGAATCATAGAATCCAATAACTCTATTGTAAAGTGTAAACCCTACATGACAAGGACCAAATGCGTAAGCAATCGCTTGACCCGCACCTAGTGCATGTTGTTCATAGAATCCAATAACTATTGTAAACTGTAAACCCTTCCCAATAAAACTAATGCTTAGGACACCTAGACTACCCCATATAAACCTTGTTTTGTTGGTAAAATCTAATAAAACTTTGTTTTTAATTCATTATTGGCATATTTAATTAACTATAATAATAAAATTTATAAAACAAAACCTTTGAATTATAAAGTCCAGCTTTGTTTACTTGTTTATACTCTATCATTGTTATTATTAGTATTTTTTTAAACTCTAATTTTATGAACCTCATAGTGTGATCACAACTTTGAATTTCCTCATATAATGCTAATTTTATGTTCATGGTCGCATAGCAATATTTTTAAAAGGAATTACATTGGCATCCATAGTGGTCTGTGCTTTATACGATGAAAAAATGAATAGACTTACTTTTTTTTCATACATAAGCAAAATATATTAGCATTGATGTGTATATGTTAAAAGTGGATAATAGTATTGTGATTGTAGTTTATAAGGAATGAATGAAACAAGTTTGCATGTCTTACATTTCAATACATATATATTTCGCTTGGAAGAAAAAAGTGCTTATTCCCATTGGTTCATATTTAAAGTGCTTAGTCTTAATATTTAAAGTTTGGCAGAACATTGTAACTAACTAATTATACCATAATTATGAGAAGGAAGTGAAAATTAACCCTAAAAACTAGTTGCCAAACAATATATACTTCGCTACTATAATATGTCCTCTAAATAAATTACAACTGAAAGTAGTAGAAGTTAAAGTCAGTAAGAATTGAAGGTATTAGAGTTGGAAGTTACCCAAGTCATCGTCATCCTCGTGACTACCTCTACGATCTCCACTGTATCCACGACCTCCACTGCGTCCACGCCCTCAAGACCCACGACCTCCCCCACCACGGCCTATGGACTGTCTGCTCGCCTCAGTCGCCATGGCACGCGCATTCTTCAATGTCGCTTGGCTCATCTCTCCAACAAGATCCAGCGTCCTCTTCAGGTGGTTGTACACTTGGGAGTTTGGTTCGTATTGTGATAGTAATTCCACATCGGACTCAACCTACGAAATAAAGGAGTCCCGTTAAAACTTCTCTGGTTAATTTTGTGTTGTGTTGTGCAACACTAGGCCTTTAAGGGCAAATCGAGTTCTGATTTTTGAATATATCTCATGTTGAGCTTATTCATATATAGATGAACATTGAAATGGTAGACCAATACATATTGCTTGTGACAGATGCATATCTAGTGGGAAGAAATGAAATGTTCTCTAAAATGAATATCAAAATATTGATTCAATGGCTCCATAAAACTTAAATTTTCATAATGCATGCAGCAACACACATATATTATCAATCCATAAAAGAAGCATCGAATTGTTGCCTTACCAGGATTTCCCAATACGCCGAGTCGCGTGTAATGTACCGTTTGGTCGTCCTTCGGTACGACTCCATGTAAGCAGCAAGGTATGTCGTGTCCCCATCCAATACCGGTGCGTCGGCAATAAGTTCCTCTCTATGGGCCCATCGGTCAATGTAGACAGCATGCTCTTGCACTCAATCCTTATCTAGTTTACCTTGGAAGGAGATTCTGTGGAGATGAATGGACGTATCCACAATATCCGGTGGCACTTGCTTCATCCCGAACTGACAAAAGACACGTTCGGGATGATGATCCTCTACTATCTAAAAATAGACCAATGGCATAGTGGCCCTCCATATATGTTGGCCAGCAGTGCAATATGGGTGCAATAACTCTAGGACATCCTTGTACGGCTCCCAAACAACCTGCAGAAATGGTTAACAAAAAAACAAGTCAAATACGTACTTATTTGTGTCAATCCTCAATGTGAGCACACATGTATAAGACCATTGAAGAACCACTTCACTAAAAATCCTAAGACATTCTTGACCTATTTCCCCCTCTTATTGGATTTGACATGGTAAGATGCACCCGGATACTACTGGTTGCACTAGCTAAAACCATGGAAGAAAATTTAAGCGTACACAGCTAAATATATGTGGAATCAAATCAGTTTAAAATTACAAATGAAGGTACTTTATATTGACTGCCCACCTTTTTCCGGAATTCGTAACTAATTCCTTGTATATCTATGGTCTAATCGACCAAAGTTACATTATTAACTATACACATGCAGTAGTTGACAACCCTAGAAAGTGAAAACCAAAAATATGGAGAATTATATCCTTGTGACATGAAGCGGTAGAATACCTGGTGTGCCCGTATACTCGACAGTGCTACATAATACGCAGCTAGCACATGTGTGGCATGCTCTGTTGTGCTCTTCGGCCCCTTCCATCTAGTAAACATACAATTTCAGACAATGCTCATTAGTTAATATCAAACAACAATGATGCCACAAAAATAAATGCGTACCAAAAATGAAGCCATTACTTAGCTTTCATATTTTCGGTGATATGAAAATACTTATTAGAAATAAGTATTTTAATACCTAAAACCTTTGCAAGGCTTAAAATTTAAATGGATCTGTAGTTACAATTGATGAAGTGTTGCAAACAAATATTTTCTAGTTGGCAGGTTCAATTCTCTCCTAATTTTACGCCTTCAAAACTGAAGAGATTAATTTCCATATGATAGGGGGGAAAAAGTGAATTATGATGTTGTCATAAACATGAAACTGATATTGGAGCTATCTGGCCTGGTGTACCATGGTCTACTGCACTACATGTGAGTCAATCACACATAAAGGACATTAAGAGAATTGTAGTTTAGACGTTTTCTCTGAAGGTTATTTCATTGGTTTCATCCCCACTTGTTACTATTAAAAAAAGAATTAAAAACGAAGTCTAGACTGTGAATTTTTGAGCATATGAATATGCCTTTGGAAAATATAATAAACACAAACAAATTCATTGTTTCATAATAATACAAATTTAGATATAAATTTAGAACAATGTATATAAATTGTTTAACAAACAACCCGTTTTTTCCTTGTTGAAAAAAAATTACCAGTTTACATACACTACCAAATGAAATTATTACAGAGACTTTTTCATGAGTTAGCCAAAATTCAAAAACAAACATCTTCAATATCAATATTATACTTAAATACGATCAGATTATATACTATTTACCAATATTTTGTACAACCTATTTTTATAAATTGTGGTCGAGTACATATTAAGTACTGAATGATGTGTGTGACTGTGATTCCCATTGCACTAATAGATGCAACTAAGTGTTATGTATTAGCATTATCTATTAAAAAAAAGTATATTGTATTTGAAATTTTCTTCTACACTCATAACAGTGTATATTGGCATGCTATATCTTGTTGAGTAATCCATTAAATTATTGTCAATTGGACTTTTGGTTTGAAACAGGGTTTACTTCTCGATAGTAGTGTCCTTAGTGAATGTATTACAAGTGGCATAAACTATAGAAACATGCACGGTGAATGACAAATGGCATGACAATTGTATCAAACTAATCAAATAACATACCGACTGGCAAGGGGACCTGCCTCCACTGGCGGTTATGGCGACCTCATAACAGGGCATATCAATGGGAACCTCGAATACGCCCACAACTGCACCAACATCACTGCTCCTCCAATCTGCATCGCCTTCGTCTCCGATGCCTTGCATAAGTGCCTGTACAGTTAGGCTAATGCTCCTCAAACCCAACTGTACCTCTTTGCGTTGCTGATTGGGTTTAGGAACTGTAGAGGCATCACCGACACCCGGTCTGCTGACTTGTCCATAAACAAAATCATCCCCAACCGTTTGGGTATGGGATAGCGCGCATGTTGCTGCACTACCTCATCAGTAGCATCCGTAGCTAGGGGAACTCTAAATTATGCATCCAGTTGGTGAATCTTAGCCTCGCCCCAACAAGGATAGAGGTGTTTTCATGGGGATGCGGTATCGGGTCTGGTGGACGATGACCCAATAACTGAAGACACAACGTAGGCCAATCCATCTTGACACCCCCAATCATTGGCAACCCATCAACACGAACCCCTAGCATCACCTCAATATCTTGTAAGGTGATGCCCATCTCCCCATGCGGTAGGTGGAATGTATGCGTCTCTGGACGCCAACGCTCAACCAGTGCTGTGATCAACGCATGATCCACTTCCAAGTTTGGAACCTTGAATAACCCTTCAAAACTTGCCTCAGTTATGTAGCGAGCAATCCGTGGGTCAAGCCCATGCTGGGGTAACTTGCAACTTCGGCGTCTGCACTTTAGCACGCTTGGCACTACCTGCACACGAAAGAGCATTGTCTTAGGATAGTGCACATGAAATAACTATAAGAATGCTACATAATAATAATATGCAAGAAACAATAGGCTAACTAGTTAGTTACGAACATTTTGCAATACGTTAGTTACAATGTTAACTGCTTATTCGCTCTACCAGAATAGCAGATAGGATCAATTCAAGATCAATGACATTGTTTAAAATTAGCACTAAGTGATGGGCATCATGTTTTGAAATGAATGAACAAAGTGCCTCACTATGTCAAATGGAGCAGGGAATTAGGAATCAAAGTCGTCAGTTGTCTTATGTGTAGCCATGCGTAATTGTGTGCGCATGTTTGGAAAAAAGAATGGCAGCGGATTCATTTTTTAATTGATTACTATAGCTTCTAAATGAGATCTACTGAATTTGAACATTTCTGCTCCATACAATTTTCTTGATTATTTATGCTTCATACCATTTTCTCTTTGGATTAAATACAATTCTGCCTAAACCAAAAGATTCTACCATGTCCAACGTCTATTTGCAAATAATCAAAGAACCCTACAGAAATAAAAATAAATGATTTCGACATGTCCAAAGATCAGTACAACTACATACCTGACCGGTAGCGTCTCCCAAAGCACCGTGGATCAATGAACCAGCTGCTGCGTTAACTGTGTACCAACCGTGGGTCCAGGATCCACATTTCCCACTTGCTGCATATCTGACACGCATGCAATCATGTTAGACACGTCGGTCTATGTTTAATAGTGAAGAAAAGCTTGGCTTTTGCAAGTAAACACAGGCAAGTAATTGAATGTTCTAGAACAAACTCACAGAAACAAATACAGAGAGAAACAGAGTGAAATAGAGATTTGACAGAAAATTGAAAACATATAATTGCTCAACTGAATTATACATCATGCATCTATATACACTGATTTTCAATCCATTTAATCATATCAAGGAAGAGTTAAAGTAAAACACTAAAATATAACCAACCTAACATTCATGGCTGCAAGGCATAAACAAAAAAGACATAGTTGCAAATTGTATAAGCAACCTAACCAACCAACCAAGGTGAGAATCAATGTCTAAATCAAACAAAGTAAACCAACAAATGAACACAGCAAAATGCAAACCAAACAATCAATTAAGCACCACAAAAAACACCATTCTAAAACACTAAAACATAGCTCTAAAATTAAAAGGTACCCAATTACCAATTACCCCTAAACAAGCCCTGCCACCCATCAGTAGTAGAATTTCCCTTCTTTAAACAAAGTGTAAAGTTCTTTCCTTTTGCTTTTGCTTGTTCCCGTACTTGACATCACACTCTAAAAGAAATTTTATTTAATAAAGCAAGAAGTGAAAAGGGTTCATTGTAACTTAGTGGCTAGTGAGGTGTGTTTTCAACAAAAAAAGGGGGAGACAAACATGGAAGTAGGTAAAGGTGCCATTAAAGACTCTAGTGCAATGGACATCTCACTCACAAGCACAGCTTTGGAGGCAACTAATAATAGTCAAATTAATATTGAGCTTAATTAAATGGATTAAACAACTGTGAGACCTATACCATGATGGTGTGTGCATAGTTATGTGTCAAATGAACACTAAATTGGTGACCATAACAGTCCAAGAGCTTTGCTTTCTTTTCTTTTGGGTTTTTTTTCTTCATTTGTTTTTATGAAAGTCAATTTTTTTTTTCTTAGAAGTCAATTATATTTTTATTGGTCAAGTCTTCATCGTAAATTAGGTTACTAGTAATTCATTTCTTTTCTTTCAATCAAGCAGATTTTTAAAAAATTAATAGTTGGCTTTCCTAAGTCAACTAGAAATAGGGTCAAGGTAGTTAAAGGTGAAAGGCAACCTTAAGGTGCCAAGTCCTTATATGGCCCGATGCCCTAAGGTGTGAGGTGACAAGGCCTTTGGTGCAGCCAAGGCCAACCCATTCCAGAAGGCCTGGAATTTACCAAATTGTCTTTATTCTAGGAGAACTTAATTAAAAGCAATCCAACAAGGAAAAAAAAAAACAAACAATCAAATAAGAGTCAAGTCAATTCAACTTTAGATCGACCAAGGAAGGTCCCAAGATAACTCTTCATCATCTGAAATTCCCAAATTAAAGGTCTTTAAAGAAAACTGCAATCAAATAAGAGTAAATTCAAGTTTAGACTAAGGAAGGTCCCAATAGAACTCTTCATCATCTGAAACATCCCAAATTAAAAAACTCTTTAAAGGAAACCGCCAGTTACATTCCCATCACTGACTCCTAGGTTTTTAATTTTTTATCATTTTTCATCTTTGTTTCTTTATTGCAATTTTCCATCTGCATCAAAAGCCTAGGTGGCAATTCATATTCCATTCTTTTCCATTAATTAAATTACATATCGATTCCCATTCAAAAGCCTACACTTTATACCCACAAAAATTAATTCCGACACACAGAAATCAATACCTCCACCAATACCCTTGGCAAATAAGTATAGTAGGCCAAACCACCAAAAAATTAAATAAATAAACAAAGCCCTAGGTCCGTCAGAAGCACCCTAGAAGCACCACAACCTGAAAACAGTTGGCTTTTCAGAGGATGTACTATTTCCATTCCCAAAAGCCACCACAAATCTCAATGCTCCCTAACCTAACCTAACCTATTATGAAAGGATTGGGTGACCCTAAAAGGCCACTAAGGCCACTTAGTTCCCTTTTCAACCCCAAATGTAATAGATGATAATAATAATAATTCGATGTACTTAGTCAACAAACATAACCCACAAAAGACTGCTAATCTGACACAAGACAGAAGCTTGAACAGGCTTTAATACCAAATTTGATGTAGGCTTTTTAGGAATTTCAGCACTAAACTAGATTCTTGATAACATATTGAATGTGTTGATGGCTGTTTGGTATTTAAACAATAAAAAGAACATCAAATAAAGAAAGATAAAACACTGGGCAATCACACCTAGGCTTTCCTAAGCACTCACATTTAGGTAGGAGATAGCAATTACGATTGAAAAAAGTTGGAATGTTCATTATATAGGCTATTTCTAAATCCTTTCTTAGAAAGACTAGGAATACTAATAACAAAAAAAAAAAAAAGTACTTTAAGAACTTCTAAGACAATTCTAGTCTCTTAAGACAATCAATTATGCATCTGTACACCAAAATATAAGTGACTTTCAACTGACGTGGTAAGTAAGTTTATATCTTCCCATATGATATTACAAGGATAATGACATGAAACCAACCAAAAAAAAAAAAAAAAAAAAAAAACAAAACAAAAAAAAAAAAAAAAAAAACAAAACTTAGATGTTGAATAAAAACAATATGGCACAGTTAGAGCCCTAAGCAAAGTAAATGGCAGCAAAGGTTTTAGGATGTCCATGGTCTGTGTGTAGATATATGCGTGCATATCCATTATACACACATTATATCTATTATAATAATAACTAAACAGAGTGGAAGCTTGTAAAAGCCAGTAAGTTTGAAGCTTGTAAAACCAATAGCTTCTCAATTCAAGATCATTCAACATTGAATTAAAAAGAAATTTTCCCTAATTCAAAATCATGACATAACTTGTGACATAATTTCTTGAAAAAATAGAGATTGATTTGATACACTTTCAAACTATATGAATTACAAAGAAATTTCCCCTAACAATGAACACCGTTGTCATGCTAACTGTATTTTACATGAATTTCTACCCTAGATGTGCATCCAAACCCACTTCAAAACCAAACCCAACAAAGCTAAAACAACAACAATAATTATGAATAGAGATAGAGAAAATTCTAACAGAGAAAAACTTAAGAAGCCACACTCAAATCAGATTACATGCAAAGGGAAAAAATTAAAATTTGAACTTAGCATTTACAAATTACCTTAATACGTTTGTAATCCTTTAACTCTGAAGATAGATTGTGTTGAGCTTCGGTTGTGGTGAGATTGAAAAAGTGTGGGTTTGGGTGTGGGTTTGGATTCAGCTTCGGAAAGGGTCTACTGAACGGTTTGGTTTGGGTGCGGGTAGAAATAGGAGAACTTGAAGATGCGTTAAACTTGGGAAGGGGTCTACTGAACGGACTGACGATGGCTACTGATCGGACTGAGGAAGGGAGAGAAATGTTGAGGAAGGAAGACAAACAGTTTTAGAGACGTTACATTCAAAACTCCTTCTTGTTCTGCATATAACTTGGTTTCCACATTGACGAGTTACAAACAGTAATGCGGGAATATTTTATTGCCCAAAAGCCAAGCTGGAACACCAGCGTGGCAAGAACCTGCCCAGAACTCGGTTTCTTAATAGTCGAGTTATTTAAGTAACTCGATTATCGTATAATCGAGTATCGAAACAGGGGCACGCCCCTATATTGTTTCGAAACAGGGGCATAATGCCAAATATTTTTCCCAGAAGGGGCAAAACGCTAGATCCGCCTATATGGGGGCGTCATCTAAAAAGTTGGATCGACAGTATTTTACTTTACTGTTTCCATTGTGTCTTAGACTTGTCGAGTTTCAATTCTTTCTTTCTTTTTTTAAAATGCAAATGACGTATATTTCCCGATTACATGAATAATGAATTCATTACAAGTTCAATGAGCAAGATTTATAAAACTCTCCGATTTTAACCGCTATTACCTCAATATGCAAGCATCATGGATATGGATATAAACCACAACACACAAAAACAACATATATGAAGAGAAACCCGAAATAGAAAAAACTCTCCGAGGTCTAGTCCAGTAAACAAAATCCATTATGAAGATGGATGCAATATATAATCATTACAAAACCTCCAGTTACTATAATGGTTCAAAAAAAAAAAAAAAAAATCGTAGCCTCCACCTCCTACCACCAGGAGACTACACCAACAATCTCTAAAATGCAAGTCGCAACGCTGACCACCAATCTGATCTCTCGGAATTTCCAAAGCCACTTGAAGATTTGTTTCAAGGTTTCTGTGGTTTCCAGCAATCCAAAAACACTTAAGTTGCAGTCGGTGTTTGGATGGTGATCTCCTCCTTATAATAGGTAAGTTTGAAGAGGGTGAAGGTATATGAGACTACAAGTGTCAACACTGAATTTCACTTCAAGCCGAACCCCCACTTCCTTTGGAGTATTGGTGAAATGTGTGTAAGATGTGTGACTTGCGTATGACACTAGAAGGGATGTGTGAATGAGTGTATCTTTCTATTATTTTGTTCATTTTAGAGAGTGGCCGCCAACTATGTGAGTTTTTCGAAGGTGTGATTGATCACTTAAATTTAATTAATTTAATTTTTTAATTTAACTAAGAAACCCAAAGGCTCTTAAGCTACAATAGAAAATAACATAATGTCTCAAACCAAAAGACAAGGACTTAAAAGCTCAGTTACATGTGAGGAATGTGTTAGGCACCCCATAATGTCCATCTTTCAATAGTACCTTGTTTTGAAAACATTTCTAGAACTCACTATTCGAAAGGTAACTTAAATATTTGGCAATTGAATTTTTTGAAAAAAGGTTTAATTTGCAACTTGCTTCAATCACATATTTGTTGGAAAAATAAGTTGCATTTTGAATTAAATACAACTAACCTCACTCCATAGCATAGCTCAAAAAAAAAAAAAAAAAAAAACAAGGAACACAATGGTCAAATTCTGGATTTTTGGCACTTTTTCTTTTAATTTCGAGGACATTTCATTTATTTTGGAGAGATTTGGGGTTGGAATGGTGATTCTTACCATTTTGGGGGCTTTTGTTCAATTTTAGGGTTTTTTGTTCCATTTTGGAAAATTTTAGAGTCAAAATTTAATTTTGGAAAAAGTTGGTTCAAAACGTATTTTTGGGAAAAAGTTGAGGGTTATGTGTCATTTTGAGAAATTAGAGGGTCAAAGTTTAATTTTAAGAAATTGGAGGATCTAACTATAATTTTTGAAAAATAGAGGGGCCAAAGTTTAATTTTCAGAAATATAGGAATCAAAATGCAAAGGTTTTTTTTTTTAAAGTTTGTGAATGAATTTGATTTTTTTTTTTTTTTTTTTTTTGAGAAGGAAAAAATGAATTTGATTTTGGGTTTGGACTTGGGATTTATTTTTTGAATTTATTTTAGGGTTTGAAGTGCGCTGGTTGCGTATTTTTATTCAAATGGGCCAGCTGAATTTGATTTTCGGATTTAAATGTTAAGATCATAGCTTATAGGACCCAACTTTTCTGTTAGAGTATATGTTTTGAAATAAAAAACACAGATTTTTTTCAATAAAGAACTATTTGTTTTTCCTCTGTTTCTATTATTTTAAAGAAATGCTAAGTCTACAACATTTTCATAATTCTTTCGCAACAAATACTATGTAGTAGATTGTTATTGGTTACTATTAGTGAGTAAAAAAGTAATTTTAATTGTAAATTTAAATTAAAACTATTAACAACTTGCCACCTAATATTCGTTGTGAAAATGATGTGGACATAGCAGTTATCTTTATTTTAAGATTGATCACCAAGAAACACAATGAATCTGTCAACTAAGGAGCCAAGGTCCATTGGTCAGTCAAAGTGTCAAACCAAGTCAATAGCATACACACGACACACTAGAGAGACAGTTTACCATGAATGATAAATTCTATTGACAAGCAAAAACTAATGCAGCAAAATCACGAACTAAAAGACATCATCTAGCAAATCCCTGAGCAAAGCTAGCATCAGGGAGCCTCCACAAACTGCCTAGAATGTTGTTCTGATCAGCAATTTTGATTGTTTCTGTAGCAAGACATTCTTCCCACAAAGCAAACATAACACCTTGCACCAGCTGATCTTCAATACAAAAACTTCCCTCCATATATGCACTCTCGCATTCCTTTTAGATCATACATGATAGACGACTCCAACCATGAAAGCCATGAAAGTTGTGTCTAGTACTCTGGAACTTGCTTGTCAACCACATATACCAAATTCTTCAGGCCTATACGTCATAAATAAAATAACTATGTATGGTAAGACCTAAGAAAAGAAGATATATATAAATATATATATATATATAGCAAATTTTAGTAATAGTTTTGAGATGGATTATGGCTGCCTTTTTAATAATAGCGATGTTAAAGATCTTACAAATTTTACTACTTAGACCTTACAAATTGGTTTTGTTAATTTTTAAATACAAAACAAAAAATTAATTAAGAAAATTATTCCCTATGTTGTGGTGACACACAGCTAGGGATGGCAATGGGGCGGGGCGGGGCGGGGCCGAATGATGGGGTCTTCGTCCCCGCTCGCATGGTTTTGTCTTGCCCCATCCCCGCCCCGCTCCGCACGACGGGGAATACTTTCTCACCCCATTCCCGCCCCTTGGGGTCCCGCGAAGCCCCGCCCCGCCCCGTCCCGTCCCGTAAAACTCTACTTTTTGTTAATTTGCCCTACAGCTAGTACAATTTTTTTAATGAAACTTATTTCATTAATAAAAATATACTTGAAATTACAAATTTATCCCATCAAATCAAATCAATTTTTAGAAAAAATTGAATAATATATCCAAGTGTTTAACAAGACAATCATAAAAATAAAATAAAAATCTCATATTATAACACATAACAAAATAAAGACAGAGAATCACATTGGGTAGAATAAAATATGCTAATATTAATATGTTTGTTTAAAAAGTAGGGTTTTAGGGTATGAAAAATTTACAATTATAACCCTTAGTAATGCGGGGCAAGGACGAGGGGAAGGGTGGGTCTAAAAAGTCTAAACCCATCCCCGCCCCGCCCCATGGTGCGGGGCTAAAATCTTGCCCCATCCTCGCTCCACTGCCTTTGTGGGGCGGGGAAAACCCGCATGGGGCAAAGCGGGGAGGGGCAGGTTAAGCAGGGCGGGGAAAATTTGTCATTCCTACACACAACACATTTATTGCCAACGAAGTGGTAAAGTTTAAGATTGACATAAACTTTAGTATATTCCTTTTAAATTTTAATACTTTTGGATTGCCCAAATATATAAAATCTAACCACCATCATATGATTCCACATATTTTCCCAAACTCTTCTATCTCTTAAATTCATAAGCTTATCTTTAAAATATATATATATATATATATATATATATATATATATATATATATATATATATATATATATATATATATCAAGCTTCAATTTTGAAGCTTACCATTAAAAAATTAAAAAAAATTATTCATAAAAGTGGGAGCCGACGTATTATGTAAAAATTATTATCTGAAAACTAGTTTTAAAATGCAAGTTTTTGAAAACTGTTTTGAAACAAAAATAAAAATCCTTCTACCAAACAGGCCCTAAATCCCACTCATAATCATCCCATCTCAAAACACACACACCCAAAAGATCTAAGAACTTCAAAATTCAGACTCTAATACTTTTCTTCTTATCCTTTTTTAGTAATGAAACAGGCTTCAATTAATTACATAAACTTCATTTGGTTAGATAAGAAATTGTCATAAATCAATAGAAAACAAATCCAAATCTTAAATCTCCCTCTTCACCATCCCCATCTCAAAACACACAATGTTTCCAAAGCAAAGAAATGAGCATGGATATGGCTGAACTGAAAGGTAAGGTTGGTAAGAAGAGGAATTATAATACCAAACAGTTGGGCAAGCAAGTTGCCCTAGTAGTTGCCAAAAGGAAATTAGACTCAAAAGTATGACCAAAAGAAAGTGTTTCTGGTTTGGTTAAACTAAGCTTTGTCCATGATTGTTTTCTAGATG
Source organism: Quercus tomentella (assembly GCA_028535165.1). Classification (NCBI taxonomy): domain Eukaryota; kingdom Viridiplantae; phylum Streptophyta; class Magnoliopsida; order Fagales; family Fagaceae; genus Quercus; species Quercus tomentella. The sequence goes on along the minus strand of JAPQVY010000100.1, from coordinate 6,159,565 downwards.
GAGATTTACATGTTTTACTTTTTAAAGAGAAAGTTTCCATCCTTTGGTATTGTATGTTTTGGCACTTATGTCTAGATCTTATTAATTTAAATGGTATTCAAGATTGGTGAAAGATGGGCTTTTAGAACCATTATTTTGTTATATTCCCAATCCATGAATACTATTTAGAGGATAATATGATCTAGGACTCCTTTATTGTAAAGGAATATAGTGTCAATGACTTCTTTAAGTCATAGCATACATGAGGGAGAAATAAGACTCTTTTAGAAATAGTAAAGTACATGATAAGTATTTCCATTTACTTGTTTCTTTTGGAGATATACTCTTTGTATTACTATACATTTTCTAAAGTTGATTTCAAAAGTTTATTCCTATGACATTTGTCAAATTATGGATTTGGTGAAAACCTACTATATAATACTTCCATTTTTGGAGATGTCCAGCACTTGTGCTAGAAAGGAAGTCTGATAAATTGAAATCAAAAGGTAGAAAAATGTGTATTTATGATGAGTATCCAAAATGATTTGCAGAAGATTGTTTTGGTCGTCATAAAGAAGACAAGATGTTTGTAAAGTACAAATACAAAGTTCTTGATGATGGCTATGTGAATAATCTTAAAGAATTGTTTTGGAAGAAAATGTCAGAATTTTTTGTAAGACAACTATAAAATACATTTAGAAATGAGATGGTTGTATTAGATACACCACAAGGTATTATTCTATATATATATATAGCTAGTACACCGGTACAATATCATAATGGAAGGATTGTAAATTCATACTTTTGGGATAAACTTTTGAAGTCATTCTACAAGGATATGAATTTGATCCTTGGTCCTACGTAGAGGCAATAGATAAAATGAATATGAATTATTGGATCAAGGTTATGTGAATAGAATTAGATTCTATTTAAAGTCTAGAACTTGTAGAGGCGCCTAAAGGCATTGAGCCTATTGTTCTCAAATAGGTCTACAAGGAAATGAGATTGATAGATTTGAAGGTGCAAACCTTCAAAGTCAAGACTAGTGGCGAAAAGATTTATTCAGAAAGAAATGGTTCGACTATGAAAATATTTTTTCACTAATAGTTAAGTTTGACTCTATCTAGATTCTTTTATCCATTATATTTCATTTGGTTGAAATATGGTAACGTATATTAAGAAAGCTTCTTTTAGTAGCAATCCTGAGGAAGACATCTATATGACGTACCTAGATTTGTACATAGCAAAGAACCAATAGTGATTAGTATGTAAGTTGCTTAAATTCCATTTATGGACTAAAGCAAGCATATGAATCATACAATATCATCTTTGATCAAGCAATCAAATTGTTTGATTTTGATCAAGTATTAGAAGGCCTTAGGTGTGTAAAGCTATATAGAATAATAAATCTCTTAATGTATGTTGATGACATTCTATCATTTAAAATGATTTAGAGTTATTGTCATCAATAAAATTTTGTTGTCTAAGTCCAGTTTGATATAAAGTACTTAGGAAAGACTAGTCACATCCTAAGATTTAAACTTTGTTAAAATTCAGAAATTAGGATGTTGGTTCAATTTCAAACTGCTTAAATAGATTAGATTCTAGCCAAGTATAGCATGTAATACTTCAAGAAAGGATTCTTTCCTTTTAAGTTTGAAGTTTCTTTATAAAGGATTATGGTCCTTAGATATATAAAAGGAAAAGCATATTAAGACGGTTCCTAATATCATGTCTATAGGGAAGTCTTTATGCTATGCTATATACTAGGCTAAATATCTATTTTGCGGTGGGCATAGTAAGCAAATATCAATTGAATCAAAGATCACTTAATTTAGTGGGAGTAAAGCATATACTCATATATCTTAGGAGAATGAGGGATTATGTACTTGTCCACAAAATTGAAGTTTTGATAGATACTGGATGTACAAATATTGACTTGTAGTTTGATTGTGATTCATGAAGTTGAACTTCAAGATATGTGTTTGTTCTTAGTGTAAGTATTATCTCATTAGAGAGATACGAGTACTTGAGAAGTAGTAGTGGAAAAGATAATTTATGCAATAAATCTGGCTGAAACTTGTTTCCAAACCTTGCCTTAGAGTGACTATGAATTACTCTAAAAGGAAATAAATGTCAGATATATGATAAATTGTCTTTGAGGGCAAGTGGCAGATTGTTGGGGTTTATGCCCTAAAATCCAATTTATTGGTATGCCATAAATAATTAAATTGTTTAATTATATGAGACTATTTATTAATGAACTAATGGGACATTATCTTAGTCCATGAGATGCATAGTATGTGATTTATGTGAAAAGTCACAGAAGATATAAATCACAAGTTCTTTGTAAACTCAGAATTTTAATTCGTAGTCGGTGATGAAATTGGGCGTTTCATCTATGAAGACTATAACATATCAACTACGATGATTTGTCTTGATCATGGAAGTGGAGATTTCTAGTTGGTATGTTGATATGTTTTAAGAGTTAAGACATATTGAACTAGACTGCTATGAGATTTATTATTCTCCTAACGACTGTCAAATGAATAATAAATCTCACGACTTCTACTTACATCAACTCTAAATCCTGAGAGAATAATGGACATGATCATGAGATATAGGTTGCTTTGATATATCAGGAGTGAGATCTATGAATAATGGTCAAAACCTCATTATGTTGGGCAGCCGCATTTAATGTTGATGGAACATATATTCTTAAGATGGAATTCATAGTCTTGTAAAGAAGATATAAAATATTCCCTTGAGATAAGTTTAATAGGTTTGGTTATTCAGAGTGTTGGGCCCATCCACTTTAGTAAGGAGTTACTAAAGTATATATTTATGAAATTGGATTTCATAAATATATGATGAATAACATAAATGATTAAACCGGGTACTCAAGGATTAAGATATAGTAATCTTCAAAGTGGCAGTCTATTTCATGACTTTATATTACTACGAATATTTTAATGAAGGGGTTGCATGTATAATAAAGTCTTAGGATATAATTTATGGATAAGGCCTAGAGTGCAACTATATTTATATAGTAGTATTAAATATAGTTAATGGTAACTTTGGACTTATCAAGAGTTGACAGAAAAGCCCGAGGCCCATTGGAGCTAGTGCCTTATTGGTCCCTTTTGGTCCCACTTCAAGCCACATACTAGAGCCCAATTGGAATGGCCCAAAAAACTAGCCCAATTAGATAATTAGTTGTATATAATGAGAGAAACATACAGAATTTCATTAAAAAAAAAAAAAGGGTTTTTTCATAAGAGACTTTCATAAGGATTTTGATGAGACTTTCATAAGGTCTTTCATTAAGATCATACAAAGAATGAAATAGTTTGTATGTGAGTGTTGGACACTCTTTATTTCTCTCCTTGGAAACTGATTGAGAGACCACACATCTTGGGCATTAAGTGGAATTGGCGTGAAGATTAAAAGTCTTCCCAAGAACTTCTGATCTTCGGTTTTGAATTTCACCACACCAAGGTACGCATTCTTGTTCTCAAATTTTGAAACTTATATAACACATGTTATGTATTGCGAATGAAGTAGATCCGTTATTTTTCCGCTGCGCACATGTATTTTTCCAACAAAACCTTGGGCTGCTTAAAGAATTCCTTCTTCATCTACAATATACATAAATGGTGGTTTTAGAAGCATAAGCCTTTGGATCAGAATATACATGGGGAGGGGGGGGGGGGGGTGGGGGACCAATTTTTAAAGCCAAACTTGTAAAGACAACCTAAGATAGGAATTAAGATTAGCTGGCAAGTACATATTATCTTTGCAAGGGAAAAGGCAAAGAGATCAGGGATGAATATAGCTAAACAAAATTTTGATGATGTTGTTCAAAAATTAATATCCAAAGATGGGGTCTGAGGAAATTTACTCTCTCTCTCACACACACACATATATAATGAAACATGTGAGTGAAGTAAAGAAATTAAACTGAGCAAAAGAATCTCCTTATGAACTAACAAGAAGCTACAAATATGCTTCAAATCTCGTGGCACAAGATTTCCCATTTAAAAAAAGAAAGTTATCTATCCAATCAATCTGATCTGGAGCTTTTCATGGTGATCTCAAGGTTACTGTTGTCAGCTAGAAATGATAGAAGAGTTCATGGGAAAAAGCTTAATCCAGAATCTTTGATTAATACAGGGAGAAGCTTCCAAGTAGAGTTTTTGGAAGTAAGGAAAAATTCATCTGCAATCAGTAGCACAACAAATCTTAAATGGCAACCACTGCCCTATTGTGTTTAGACAATATGAATTCCACCTTGTTCCAAAAAGTTGTAATCAGGTTGCTATGTATATTGCAATTATGCGGGTAACTCAAACTTTTCGGAGACTTGGATGGATAGTCCTCCACCATAGCTCATCCATTGTATATCCTCTGTTTTTCTTGTTAATTGAAATATCTGCTGCCTTACATAAAAAACAAATAAATAAATAAAAGTGTTGTGGTGTAACAATTTTATATATATACATATATATATATATATATATATATATATATATATATATATATATATATATTAAATCATCAACTAGACTAGGCTTAAAGTAAATCATAAAAGAACACAATTTATCAACTTCCAAAAAATCAAAGTAAGAATCATGAAGCTAACATTCCCGTAAATAAGAAAGAATGACAGAAGCTTCTTTGCAGAAAGAAGAAAGATGAGACGAAATCTAAAATCTGTGAAAAAATGAATTAAACAAGAAGGAAACTGATTCTAAATCTCTATATGGACAAAAAGAGAGCAAGCACAAATTTTATTACCTAGAGCTGCTGCAGAAAATAGAGCTTGCCACAGTTGGAGAAGATAATAAGGGCAAACGAGCATCACAGATAACTGAAAGAAAGCTTATAGGCTTCCTCGGGTAGAAGCTAACGACGCAAAGGATGCACCAATGAAAATCCCTAATCACAGCAGAGTGAGCTTTTGTTTGATTTTGAAACGGATCAATCAAACTTCAAACTAAAAAGCTGAGAGAGAAAGCTTACCAGTTTTATGATCTGTTTCACCCTCCCTCTCTCAATCTCACTCTAGAAACCCTCACACAACGACATACTGATCAGGTATAAGTCCTTTCTGCTCAGTGCTTTCCGTCATTCTCGTCTTCTCCCTCTTCTGCTTTCACTGAATCCCGTGTTGTCCCATCTGTCTCTCTTGATCTCAAACTGGCTCTACGCATGAAGCAACCAAATCTTTTTTCTCTTACAAAATCCTCATCATCAACCGAGTCTTGTTGAGTATGAACGATGACTTTTTGACTAAAAAAATGTTGTATATTATAATATTCGTGAACAATGATTTGTATCATAGAGGGATACCAAGGACAGAAGGAAAGCTGCGGACTTGATTTGGTTTTATCATCATCCCACTCCAATGCATTCCACCATTTTGAGCTTCCTCTTATGTTTGTTTTGGGCCTTTCGGCACCTGTATTTTGGTTAGCAAGAGGCAGCCTTATGAGATGAGGGCACCGGTACACTTCAACCTTCTCTAGACGTGACCACGTCTCTTTTTCTCTGCAAAGAGTTCTTAATTTCGAAAGGCCCCACAATTCCAGTATCCGTACTTCTGGAACTACAGGATCTGTAGCCATATTCTGCCCCGAATCATAATTAAAGAGCTCTTTTAAGTTATTGCAGAATCTTACCTGGATTACTTCTAGGGTTGGCAGTGTTCCATAAGAGAAAATATATTTTATATCGGAACAATGGCAAACTTCAATTGAATTTAGTTTAGAAAAATTCAGCCCAAGATCACCAATGCTTTCTAGGCCACTTACAAGGTCAAGATGAAGTTCCTCCAACTCCAACCCTCCGTTTGGTGGAGCGTCAGACGGACATTTTTCAACCTGGCAGCGTGAGATGGTAAGTGATTCTAAACTGGCAATACTCCTCAACTGAATAATCGATTTTTGTGTGAGTTCAAGACCACCGATAACCACCCTTTTGTTATGTTCAGTTCTGGTGAACGATGCTTTTGGGCCAATGAAAATTTGAAATTTACTTAATCCATCTATCCATGAAAGATCTGCTGGGATCCTCTTCAATTTGATGGATAAGATATGTAATCGACAACCAATGTCTTTGAGCTCTTCAAAAGTTGTCTGCCCTTTTTCTTCCTCATCGTTCACACAGAAATCAAAGGCACTGCATGTCATATCTAGAACCTGTAAACTAGACAAACTGGATATAATTCCAGCTTTAATGGATTTTAGCTTGCCTGTGAAGGATAAGTCTAGTTGCCTTAAATTGCTCAACTTTTCCATCCCTATTGGCAATTCTTTTATACCACTGGCATGGAGATCAAGCATTTGAAGACTACAAAGTTCTCCCAGCGGGGGTAGTTCTTCAAGAGACTTGCATTTTCTTAAAATAAGAGCACGAAGGTCACAAAGTTGAAGAAGAGAACGGGGCAATGACCCGATGTTGGTGCTACTAAGATTCAAGACCCTGACTGCTTTAAATCCTTGCAAGAATCCCTCAGGAACCGTGTCAAGGGAACCATTGTGTTGTAGTAGTAGAGTTGAGGCATTGGGACATATCACGGAGTCAGGTAGCTTAGTAATTTTGTTATTCATGAAAGAAACTCTTTCGAGAGCATTTGAATTTGAAATATTTCCATTTGAAATCTCACTCGAGACATTTCCCGTGCGAACAAGGTATCGACGTCCATCTTCAAATGACGATGCAATCCATATAGCAACATCGCGAACAACATCATGCATTTTAACAGTGTACTTTTCGGCACCATCTTCCAACAAACAAGAGTCTTTCAATGTTTCAATTATACAAATTCCTTCAGACATTGAATTCAAATAGTTTTTTTGTTCATCTATCAATCCTTCAGCCATCCAGTGTTCTACAAGTTTAGTTCTTTCAATTGAGAAGTCTTCAGGAAACAAAGAGCAATACAAGAAACAATATTTTAGGGTGTTACCTTGTAATGACTCATAACTGTACTTCAAAGGCATGTAGACCTCATTCTTAATACCTTCTGAAGGTGGCACTGACCTTTGCAACTCATTTAAGGTATGACGCCACTGCTCAACCTCTGTTGTTTTCCTCATAGCAGTTCCAACGACGCTGATGGCCCGTGGCAATCCGCAACATTCTTCAACAATTTTTTTGGCAAGTGGTTTAATTTTTTTTGAATGATCCTCATACTCTGCCTTTTGATTAAACAGTTGCTCAGCTTCCTCAGGATTCAAAACTTTCATTTTTACCTCTTTATTGGTCCCCATTTCCCTACAAACATGCTTAAATTGAGTTGTCAATATGATCTTGCAACCTTTATTTTCCTCATGCCGTGGGATGCCCAATTTATCCAAATCTAGTTTCTTCCAAACATCATCCAGAATGAGTAGAAATTTTTCATTCATAAGTTTCTGATGAAGTTTGTTACCCATGTCTTCTCCCATTTGCACCTCCATATTCAATCTCTCAGCTATTAGAGTCTGGAGACGCTGGTCATCATCATCCTTGTCCAATCTGTTAGAAACTTCAGCCCAAATGACGACAGTAAAAGGCTTCGACTGCATTGAAGTATTCTCGAGCTCATTGTTCAGGGTATTCTTGAGCTCATTGTTCAGGGTCCTTACCAGAGTAGTCTTGCCTATTCCTGCTAGTCCCCAAATACCAATGCTCCATGTCCCATCTTCATTCAATAGCTCCTTAACTTCGTTTAAAGTATCTTTTGCTGTTTTTTGATCCTGAATTGTAGGTCCACGTCTATGCACCACTGGTATGAGCCTTTCAGTATCAATCACACCGTTTGGGAATTCAGCAACTTTTAGAAGTTCTTCGATCCTTTGGGTTTTTCTTTCCACTTCCCCGCTTACTTTATGCAGCTCAGAGTCACAGCAATTTAAGAAACTTGCACAATGCTTTTCCTTCTTGTCGACCATCTCTTTGACCTCAGTAACCCAATCGTCTAAAGTCTTCTTGTTGTTGTTGACCATCTCTTCCGCGGGATTCAGATTGACAAACTCTTCGACCTCCTTAAGCCACTCTATGACTTCAGATTTTATCTTTTTTCCTTCTTTCTCACGTACTTCCTTCTCAGCTTCGATTTTTTTTCTTCTGTTCATAAGATTTTGTATCTTCTTCTGCAGAGCAGAAATATTTGGATTGAGATCTTGAATGGTCTTCATCTTAGAAGCGACACAATCAGAGAAACACCCAACAGCTTTCGCTAGATCAGGAATCAATTGTACTAATGTGCACGGGTCGCACATTTTTACAACGTGAGATCAGATGCCAGGAAGCTTGAAATAATTCACAGCCAAAGAGCCGCACAAGAATACAGCTGCAGGCAAAATGATCTAATAAATCCTCAAGAAGCAAACTCCAATAATAAAACCACTAGATGGCTTTTCAGTAAAATCATCTAATGATAATCACAATTCCATTTGGCCATGCAATTGCAAAGCATTATCTGATTAAAAAATAAAAATAGCAATTCCTTGCAACTCATTAAAAGTTAGAGATAGGGTTTGAAAGGTAGCAGAGACAACACGTATATCCTATAACACCACATATTTAGATATTTTAGATCTTATAAATTCAATATCATAATCAAGGATTCATCTCTCGTATCAAGGATTCAAGGATTTGAGAAAGAGAGCATTGAGAACTCACGTGCAAGTATAACGACCTCCCCAGAAAGAGAACCTGCAATTCAAAAAGAAGACAAAAGGTTAATTAGCATATAAGAAAAGAAATTTGATTGAGGAGATAAAAAGGAGGAAGTGAAAGCAAAAACTAAATAATGAATTGAATAAGTGAGAGAGAGAAAGAGAGAGAGTTAAGGAGGAGAGCTTAGTGAGGCCAAAAGAGGGAAAATCTGAAAGGAGAGTCAGAAGCCTGAATATTTTTGGAGGGCAAAAGGGTAGCCGATGCCGATCTACTGATCTTGGCAAAAAAAAAAAACCTAAATTACAAAAATCAAAATAATCTATTTACACAAAGAAGTAACTACAAAAAGCCAATGGTCACTCTATAACTACAAGTGTCAGGGTTCAAGTCTCTAGGAGAAAGTTTCACACATATATACACTTAGATTAGGCTAGAGTAGAATTTCTATCTTGCATTTCAAAACAAATTTTAAAAAAATGTCAAAAATCTAGAAAATACCGAAACATCAAAATTTACATAACCCTAAATAAAAAAAATAATTTTTTTTTTTTAAATTCTCTTTGATTTCATTTCCTAAATATAAATTCTTAGGAAAATCGAAAACAAAACCCTAGAACCTTAAATTTTTTTAATTTTAAACTACAAAAATTTGTAATTTAAACAATTTATTAATGACATAGCTATTGATCTTTAATTTTCTAAATATTTTGCAAGCATGTAGGATATAAGAAGAAAATGAAATCTAATGATAGATTTGTCAAAATTCACTTCCAATAAAAAAATATTTAGTAAGGCTGTAGCCTTAAGCTAAGGCTACACCCAATATTATATCTAAATTTTGTCTAAAAAAGTTATAATTGTTTAGGGCCTGATTGGTAGGAAAATTTTTGTTTTTGTTTTCAAAACAGTATAAAAACAATTTTTAAAAAATTGAACTTGAAACTAGTTTTCAAATAATAATTTTTATATTATACATATTTGCTTTCACTTTTAAAAACAATTTTCAAAATACTAAAAGAAAAAAATAATTGTTTGGGAGACCATTTCAAATTTTGAGATTTAAAAAATATATATATATATATATATATATATTTATTTACAAAAAGTAATGTATAGAATTTGTAGATTACTTTTTTGTGGATAACAATAAGGGGATAGAGCTCATCATGTACTTTTTTTTATTTTTAATGATAAATTCCAAATTTAAAGTGTGAGAATTCTTTTTGTGATAAAGATAAGCTCCTAAACTTAAGAGATAAAAGAGTTTGGAAAAATATGTGGAGTTCATTATTTTCAATTAATTTACAACTATGTCATTAAAAACATTTTCTGTATCCTGAAAATGCCTCTTCAGCCATTTTTAAAATCATGTTCTAAACCAAGAAAATTGGATATAATTTTTTGAAAACTATATTTAGAAAATATTAGTCAAACAATAACTTCAAATGTGGGACCAACTATTTTATGGATTACAAAACAAAAAACTATATTTAAATACCCTTACCAAACAGGCCCTTGACATCACTTTTTTTTTTTTTTTTGCTAGGATTGATATGGCATATTGTTGGTTCAAAAAAAGAAAAAAAAGGTAATGCTAGTGGCAGGTTCATATAAGAATCGCTAAAACCCTCTTAACTCAATTATTGTGAAAAATAATATGAAAATTTTTGTGTATGTAAATTTGCTTCTTCTGTTTTTTGTTCTTAAACTTTAAAAAGTTCTTTTTTTATCCATAAACTTTGTAAAGAGACTTTTTAATATTTTATACTTTATAAACAAACATAGGAATGAAAAAAGAACATTTTTCAATAGTTTAGAGCAATGTTAAGAATGTTGTTCCATTTCGGCCAGAATGGCCACAATATCTCATACCAAAATGCAAACCGGAATGGTAACCTACCATATTTCACCTTAGATCAATTTTTGGCCCATCTTGGGACGTTCCGAGCATTTCATTGAATTTCAGTCAATACCAGCCGAAATGAAAGATCGGGCCGGTATCACTTTGTACCACTTTGTATTGACATTATATAGTTAAAAAATAAATAAATAATTGAACCAGATGATGCCTTGTGAGAGAGAGAAGAAAAAAAAAAGTATAAAAACTGGAAGAAGAGAACAAAAGAAGAGGAAGAACAAAGCACATACACTTACTAGATGAGAGAAACAAAGAATAGGGGAGAGAATGTGATGACAAAGTAAATAAATTGAATGTGGTGAAGTGCTTTCATGTGGGTGGGTTTGTGAATTATTAGTCATCTCTAGGAAGTCTCCTTGTTTACAACTACCCCTACTAACAAGGACAAAGTTTCGCTACAAAATTGGTTATAGCTCAAGGCTACAACTTTCTTTTAAAAAATTAACATTATTATATATCTTGAAAATCTAACCGTTGAATTGTGTATTCTTTACGCTCTTAATACACATGTCAAATTTTGTGTCAATCAAATATTATTTACTATATGATTTATAAGCTTATATTTTATGCATAATTTTAAACTACAAAAACTTGCAATTTAAAGAAATTATTAATGACATAGCTATTGATCTTAAATTTTTTAGAAATTTTGCAAGCATGGAGAATATAAGAAAAAAAATATAATCCAATGGTGGATTTTTTAAAATTCACCTCTAATAAAAAGATATTGATTAAGGAAGGCTACAACCAATTTTGTAGCTAAACTTTGTCCTACTAACAGAACCAATAATAAATTGGGTAAATTGAATGTGTTGAAGTGCTTTCATGTGGATGGGTTTGTGAATTGGGTAAAGTGAATTATTATTCATTTCTAGGAAGTCTCCTTGTTTACAACTACCCCTACTAATAAGGACAAATTTTAGCTACAAAGTTGATAGTGACAAAGTTTAGCTACAAAATTGGTTGTAACTCAAGGCTACAACTTTCTTTTAAAAAATTAACATTACTATATATCTTGAAAATCTAACAATTGAATTGTGTGTTCTTTACGCTCTTAATACACATGTCAAATTTTGTGTCAATCAAATATTATTTACTATATGATTTATAAACTTATATTTTATGCATAATTTTAAACTACAAAAACTTGTAATTTAAACAAATTATTAATGACATAACTTTTGATCTTAAATTTTCAAAATATTTTGCAAGTATAGAGGATATAAGAAGAAAATATGATCCAATGGTGAATTTGTTAAAATTCACCTCCAATAAAAAGATATTGAGTAAGGAAGGCTACAACCAATCCAATAAAAAGATATTGAGTAAAGAAGGCTACAACCAATTTTGTAGCTAAACTTTGTCCTACTAACAAAACCAATAATAATTAATAAATATTTGTTACAATATGGCAATATGCTAACTTTATTTGAAATTTTTCTTTAAAAAATCAGTAATAATTGATGATGCAAAAAACCAACAGTTAAGTTCCACTTCAATGTGGATGGACGAAGGGATTGAGTATGTCTCTGATATAAAAACCTACAATAAGATTCAAGTTTGGAAAAACACACCGGTGTGGTGTTTGCCAAAAGCCCTTCGATGATTGAGTTAGAAAAGAATTCCCAAGAGGTGTACCTTGAGAGAATTCAACTTCAGAGTGGTTTTTGGAGAGAAAATTGTGTACCTTTTGGTTCTATTTCCCTTTATTTTTATAGCTATCTTTGCCTTAAAGGGCAATGAATCTCTACATTTATGTGTAATGGCTAATGAGTTACAGACGGGTGCTTTGGTGTACACAGCTCCTTTGTTACCATTACTCCATCCATTACTCTATCATAAATGCTTGTAATGCGTAACACATTTTAGGTTCGTTAATGTTCTAGTGACGGTTTCATTATTTTTAGACTCATCAGCTACCCCCCTGTTTGTGTCTTCGTCTATGAGACAAAATAGGAACATAGTTACCCATTGCTTCATGTTCTGTGTCCGACACATTTATTGTGAGTTGATGCTTTGTCTATCGAGTGACATATGTACGGTCAAGATAGCCTTATCGTGTCAGTTTTTTCTCAGCTTTCTCGTGCATGATCTTTTATTTGGCCTGTGTTTTTCCCTCCTTGCTTATTGTTGCTTTAATTTTTTGTGAGCGCTTCGTTTCTCTGGAGCTCTCTTCTTCTTCTCTGATATCCCTTCCATTCCTGGTAAGTTCTTTTCTTAATCTTTCTTCTATCCTTTGTCTTTTCATGGTGTATTTTTCTTTGGTTAAAATAGACTATCCCTCTATTTCTTTTTTCATTGCTTGCCTATGTGGTTTACTGGAGTCTATATGTAGAAAACGTCCTAAGGTGGGGCTTTTTGTGGGGAGGGACTGTCCTTACAGGTTTGTTTTACTTTTTCTCTTTCCCTTAGTTCATCGTTCTGTAGGGATTGCTCAATCTTTGGTAATGTCTAAAGAGGAGGTTAGGTCTAGTGATCTTGAAACAAGCTTGTCTTCGTTTGAGGACCGTGGAGCCCTTAAGGTAACCTCTTCGTCTACTCCGCATAAGGCTTGGAACATATGCTACACCCTTAAAGAGAAAGATGAGAGGAGGATTAGGACCAAATTCCAATTTCCCTCTTCCGTTAAGGTTAAGATCCCTGACGACGACAATAGGGCTTGTCATTCTTATACTGACGAGATATGCTTCTATGAGGCTGACTTCGTTAGTGGTCTTCGATTTCCTATCCATCCATTCATCAGAGAGCTTTTCTTCTTACTGCAACTTGCTCTTGCCTAATTAGAACCCAACTCATGGAGGGTGGTAGTCTATTGTATGATTATATGGATGTTCGCCAACGGCAGGAATGTTCTTAGGATAGACGAATTCTTATGTCTATACCATTTAAGATGATCCAAAACTCAAGGGTATTGGGAATTTAAGCCTTGGGATAGGAGCTCAAGACTGGTTCTTGATTCTCTATCTTCTCTATGCAACTGGAAAACTAGCTTTTTCTTTGTCTCTGGTCACGATTGGGAAATCGTTCTAGGTGAAAACCTTGACAATGCTCCGAAATTACTACGTAGTTAGGGTACTTCGGTATCTAGTGCATCCTTCTTTCTCATTTTTCTTGCATGCATTTAATTTTTGCAAGTAGACATGGTACTGATGAGTTTAATTTTCTTTGTAACCTTTGTCCGTCCTTGTCTAAAGAAGTGGTACCATAACCATTTGTAGAGGGTCAAAGAATACGTCGAAACCGTTAAACAATAACTCATTTCTCCCCAATACTTCTTCCTTTACTTTCTTGGTCCAAAGCCTTTTAATCACGTTCAAAAAAACGTTGAGATCGTTAGGAAGAGTAAGTGTGTTTCTTCTCCCTCTTCCTTCAACTTTTTTTATAATTGCTTATTATCCTTCTTTTTCGCGTATCCTTTAGGGATGGCGACTAGGTTCAATAAAGGGAAGTTGGCCGAGATTCAACCCAAGAAAGCCAATACAAGCTGGAACGGGGGTCTTCTGATGAGGAAGCAACAACGTGACAGTAAGCCAACGAAAGAAGATCCGATGATCACTTCTCTCGTAGCTTCATCAATCCCTCAACGCCAAGCATCGCCCACGTCTTCTTTGGAGTTGATAACTCCTTCTAATGATGGTTTTAAGGCCCGAGGAAAAGACAAGGCATAGTTAAGTTCTTTTTGGGATGATGCAGGTGTTGCCGTGTCAAAGGCTCATGATGTAGTTTCTATGGAAGACCTTAAGCCTCTAGCGATAAAGCCCTCTCATAAGCTGATGTCATCCCACGTTCACAAGGTCATGCAAGCATAGTATCATACGATATGCGATATGTATCGTATCATGTACAAAAAGTTTCATATCATAAATGCTTATGAATCATCTGATATGTACGATACATAAATCATATCGTATTGGTGAATCGTACGATACGTACGATACTTAAACATGGGGGTCAAAATGGGTTTTTTTGTTAAAATTTGTGGTTTTATTTGATTTAAACAAGTTGTTAGACCTTTTTAACACAAAATTATTGGGAAACTTAATTATGTCTAATAAAATAGCAAGTCCATGGGTTTTTTTTCCTTCTATTTTTTCCTACAAAATTTAGACTATACTCATAACACTCACTTTCATATGTGTAAATTTATTTTCTATGCTATTAATAATGTATTATATGAAAATATAATTATATTTTTTATTATTATTATTATGAGTCTAAAAATCTAGAATGCCAAGAAAAGATATAAAGAAAAAATTATTAGAATAAAACAACAAAAAAATAGTAAATGTTGATAATAATGAAGAAAATACCTATGAAAAAATAATTTTGCAAGATGTTAAACATGATGATTACATTGACTTATATAGAGTTAATTAGCCAGGATGATGAAAATGTATTATTATTTTAGTTCATATATCATGTATTATCACTTCTGAGTTTAATCATTTTGAACATGCATGCTATAAACATAAGTTAATTTGATTTATTTAGTTAACTTAGTTATATTTTATTACATAAATAATGATTAAATTGGTCATTAGTTGAAAATATTTTGAATTTATAATGAATATACCTTTTATATATATATATATATATATATATATATATATATATATATATATATATATATTACTATTTTATAATTTTATTAGGTGTTTATGTATCTTATGATACACGATATAGAAAAATAAAAAATCGATTCACGATACGATTCACGATTTGACAACTATGCATGCAGGCATGAGTTGCATGAAGATTTCTTTTTTCTTTTTTTTCTTTTTTTTAGCTGTTGGGCGAGTCCTTGTATCTTTCAAGGAAATACTTGGACTATGAGGAGAAATTTGTGGTGGCTCAGTCCAAGGTAGAGTCTCTTTCTGCAAAGAATGAGTCTCCGAAGAATAAGATCTCCTCTCTTCTAGCGAGGTGAAGAAAGATCAAGATCGTCTAAAGGCTTTGGAGAAGACCGTATACACTGAGAAGGCCTTCTCCAAACTAAAGGATAAGCAGATAGACAACGCCCTTTTGAAGATTCAAAAGGTTGGCTCCAAGGCAGTGAAAAAGTTCAAAGTTTCTAACAAGTATTTGGACAAACTGTGCGATTACTACGTGGAAGGCTTTGATCTTTTCCGTAGGTATATGGCCAAGCATCATCCCAACTTGGATTTTTTTGAGCTTGATATAGAAGCAGTTGAGAAGGAGATCCTAGCTGACAGTCAGTTTGCGGAAGCAGTTGGTGATGGTGGCAATGCCATCGTTGCTGACGAGACTACGACGGATTCATCTTCTTCCAACCTTGTTTAATTTGTCTTTAAATCTTTTTTGGAAACAATATTTTTCCTTGGGCTCATTGTTTTGAGCATGTTCACATTTTGTTCTGACAGTATTTTGCTTCTTGAAAGCTCTTTCACTTCATCCTTGAATGGAACTTGCCAATTTTTATCAATCTTTTGGCTGACGATTATACTTCCGTTTAACTCGTAGATTGGTTGTTGGTGTCTTTTGGCTATATGCCAACAACATTTTGAGTTACGTAGCAATGCCATTTATCAATGACGACAAAGAGTTATATATCAATAACTCCTTAAGTCAAGCTTGTATGACGATGTGATTGGGTATTGGTAACATTGTGCGATGTATCGATGTCGATTCAAGTTATGTATCAATAACTCTTTAAGTAATATATGTATGACAATATGGTTATGTGTTAATAACGTTCATGCCATGTACCAATGACGATTGGAGTTATGTATCAATAACTCTTCGAGTCACATTTGTATGACAATATAGTTATGTATTAATAACATTCATGCCGTGTATTAATGATGATTCGAATTATGTATCAATAACTCTTTAAGTCATATTTATATAACGATATGGCTATGCATTAATAACATTAATGCCATGTATCAATGACAATTATAATTATGTATCAATAACTCTTTAAGTCATATTTGTATGACGATATGGTTATGTATTAATAACGTTCATGCCATGTATCAATGACGATTGGACTTATGTAGCAATAACTCTTCGAGTCACATTTGTATGACGACATAGTTATGTATTAATAACATTCATGCCGTGTATTAATGATGATTCGAATTATGTATCAATAACTCTTTAAGTCATATTTATATAACAATATGGTTATGCATTAATAACATTAATGCCATGTATCAATGACAATTAGAATTATGTATCAATAACTCTTTAAGTCATATTTGTATGATGATATGGTTATGTATTAATAACAATAATGCCATGTATTAATGAAGATTTGAATTTTATGAACAATAAAAATGATTGTGGCAATAAATTCTTAATAATACTGTTCTTCATGCTTTATTGGTAAAGGGATATAAATCCTATAGCAAAATGGAAATAGAAATGGAAATACATTTAAATGTAGAAGGAGTTGGGAATTTTTTGGGTTTTCATACTAATAGTATCTCTTTAGGTGCTCTATATTCCATGGACGAGGCAATTCTTGACCGTCCAACGTCTTTAAGTAATACGATCCTTATCTAGAGTAACAAGTAACTTCATAGGGTCCTTCCCACGTTGGTCCCAACATCCCTTGAGACAGGTCTTTTGTTGCCTGTGAGACTTTCTTGAGGTCGAGGTTGCCCAAATTGAACCCTTTGACCTTCACCTTCTTGTCATAATATCTGCCCATTGCTCCTTTGTACTTCATCATTCATTGTATAGCTTCGTCTCTAACTTCATCGATCAAGTCTAGATTGCTGCTAAGCTCCTGTTGGTTCTTCTATTCTTCATAGGCCTTCACCCGAATGCTTGTCAACCCTACTTCCACCAATATGACAGCTTCAATGCCAAACATCAGTCTAAATGGCATTTCTGCCGTTGGCACTCTTGTAGTTGTCCTGTATGCCCATAGGACGTTTGGTAATTACTCAGGCCATGTACTCTTTACCCCCTTAAGCTGAGTTTTGATAATTTTTAATAGACTTCTGTTTGTCACTTCGGTTTGACCATTTGCTTGAGGATGTCTGGGAGAAGAGTAGTGGTTCTTGATTCCTAAATCTTGGCAAAATTTTCAAAACTTGGGATTGTCGAACTATTTCCCATTATCCAATATTATTGTATTAGGAATCCCAAATCTATAGACTATATTTTTCCATACGAAACTTTTGATTTTGGCCTCTGTAATCATCGCTATCGGCTCAGCCTCCACCTACTTAGTGAAGTAGCCAATTGTGACAATCAGGAGCCTAAACTGCTTCCTTCCCACTAGGAATGGTCATATGATGTCGATCTCTCACTGGACGAAAGTCCAGGGCATGGTTACTAGCATCATTAGTTCTTTTGGTCATGTCTGGACATTGGCGAAGCGTTGGCATCTGTCGCACACTTTCATGAGGTCATGTGCATCCTTTCGTAGCATTGGCCAATAATAGCCTGCACTAAGTTCCTTGCTCGCCAGAGATCTGGCTCTCACATGATTACTATAGATTCCTTCGTGTATCTCTCATAGCACGTAGTCGGCTTTTTCTGAGTTAGTGCATCAAAGGTAAGGGAGGGAATGTTCTCATCTATACAAGATATCATCAATGATGACGAAACGTGCAGCTTTGACTTGGATCTTTTGTGCCTCTATCTTGTTTTCGGGGATTTTTGTTCTTTCAAGAAATGGATGATGGGGGTCATCCAATCATCCTACTTTTGTACCATTAATACTTGTTCTCCCTCTGTGCTGGGCTATTCCTTTAACTTCATACATAACTCAAGGGCTATGTCATATTCGTTGGACGATGCTAACCTTGCTAGAAAATCTACCTCCATATTTTTCGCTCTAGGAATATGTTGGAATTTAATGCCGTCGAAGTAAGGCATGAGTTACTAAACAAGCTTCAGGTATTTCTGCATCCTTTCTTCCTTTTCTTTGTAGTCTCCCTCCACTTGACCGATGACAAGCTGGGAATTTGCTTGGACTCTCACATTTCTTGTTTCTAATGCCTTCGCCAATTTTATGCTTGCTAAGAAAGCTTCATACTCGACTTCATTTTTTGTTGCTGGGAACTGCAGCCTTACTGCGTACTTCATGACCTCCCCATTTGGTGATACAAGAACTACCCCCTTGCCTCCTACTTTTTTGGTGGCAAATCCGTCTATTTGAATCGTCCATTTTCTTTTAGGTGGCCCCCCCTGTCTTGCGTGTGGGTAAATTCTACGATGAAGTCTACTAAGATCTAGGCTTTGATTGCAACTCGTGGTTGATACTCTATGTCGAATTGACCTAACTCTATGGCCCATTGAACAAGCCGCCCTATTGCGTCTATCTTGTTCATTGTTTTCCTTATCGGTTGATCTGTCATGACCATGATAGGATGGGCCTGGAAATAAGGGTGAATTTTTCTGAAGGCAACTATTAGGGTGAAAGCAATTTTCTCTAGTCTCGGGTAAGTTGTTTTGGCTCCTTGAAAAGCTTGGTTGATGTAACACATTGGCTTCTACACTTCATTTTCTTCTCTAATTAGTGCCAAGCTTACTGCTATGTTAGTTACCGCCAAATAGAGATACAACTTCTCCCCAGTTACTAATGGACTCAACAATGGTGGTTATGTCAAGTACTTCTTCAACCTTGCCAAGGCTTCTTTGCATTCGTCGGTCCATTGGAAGGCTTTCTTCAGAACCTTAAAGAATGACAAGCATTAGTTTGTTGCTCTAGAGATGAATCTATTCAAGGCTGTGACCTTTCCCATCAGACTTTGTACCTCCTTCACAATCCTTAAAGACTTTATCTCAATTATTGCTTTTACCTTATCCGGATTTGCTTCTATGCCTCGTTGAGACACCATGAAACCCAAGAATTTCCCTAAGGCAACGAAAAAACCACACTTTGTTGGGTTCAGTTTCATTTTGTACTTATTTAACGTATCGAAGGTTTCTTTCAAATTTTCCAGATGATCCGCTTCATCTCTACTTTTCACCAACTTGTCGTCCATATATACTTCCACATTTCTCCATATTTGCTGAGAGAACATGCGATTTACCAACCTTTGGTATGTAGCCCCTACATTCTTTGGTCCAAAGGGCATCACCCTACAACAATACAACCTTTGGCTGGTAACGATTGCAGTTTTCTCTTGATCCTCCTCACCCATAAGTATCTGGTTATAATTGAAAAAAGTATCCATGAAGCTCAAAAGCTTATGTCCAATAGTTGAATCTACCAGTTGATCAATTCTAGGTAGAGGGAAACTATCCTTCAGGCAAGCTTTGTTAAGGTCCACGAAGTTGACGTACATCCTCCACTTATCATTGTTCTTCTTCACCATCACCATATTTGCCAACCAATAAGGATAGAAGACTTCTCTTATAAAACCAACTTCTAGGAGTTTTTCCACTTCTTCCGTTATTGCTTTATTATGCTTGGGCGCAAATATCCTTCGTCTTTGCTGCACAGGTTTGCATTATGGATTGATGTTAAGACAATGTTGGATGACCTTCATCCTAGTTCTCCCTCAGGAGAATGATTATCTTCGTCTTTTCCAATTCCAAAAGTGCTGATCCTATCTTCAGAACTTTAGACAAGTCCCTAGGGACGATCTTGATGTCTTGTGATGCTTCCATTGGTTCAAGACTAGATTCTAGTTCGTCTATCATCCAAGTATGATTTTCTCCTGATGCTAGGGCAGCTTGGTAGCATTCCTTTGCAAGGACTCGATCTCCTCAGATCTCCCCTATGCCATGGCTTGTAGGAAACTTTACCTTTAAATAATATGTCAATGTTGCTACTTTCAGCTCGTTAAGCATTGGCCGACCCAAGATGACATTGTAGGTTGATGGACAGTCTACTATTAGAAAATCAATTTCCATGAAGATTTGGGCCGATTATGTGCCTGCAGTCATGGTCAGTTTAATGATCCCTTTTGGGACGATCCTGTCTCCAATAAAACTTACCAAAGGAGAGGTGAAAGGTCGAAGCCTCCCCTTGTCTAGCTTCATCTGTTGATATGCTGGTAAGTATATTATGTCTACTGAACTCCCATTATCAATCAATATCCGGTGGATGTTTAATTCCTCTATTTTAAGCATTATCACTAGTGGATCGTTGTGAGGTTATCTAACACCACGGGCGTCCCTTTCAAAAAAGATGACATCTGGCTCGCTACTCCTTGGCATCTTTGATGATGGGAATCGTGAATGAACACTGTTCTTGCTCATTATCTTTCTCGTCTTTCTGCTATCATCTGTATGAATCCATCTTTCGTACAAACTTCTGCAATTTCCCTTGTCAAATTATGTCTCTGTTTGGTCCTTCAAATGTCTACATTCATCAATGCAATGTCTGTGGTCCTGGTGAAATCTACAATACTTGCTCGTCTCTAACTGCTGCTAGAGCATAAATAGGCCTAGGCCATTGCAAAGGAGGTTCATATTTTATCTGCATTAGCACCTATTCAATAGCCATTACTGGTGGAGTGAAGTTTGTGAATTTTGACCTTCGATCTGGGAGGCTCTTCTTTTTATTTGTGATATGCCCTATGCTCCGTGCTTCTTTCTTTCTATCAAGGTGGTGGCTAGTTCCTTCGTCTTTCTTCCTTTTGCTCGTCATCTCTTTCATGGTTACTACATCTTCCACGTTCATATATTTTTGGGCCTTATGAAGTAGTTCCACCACTGTCCATAGTGGACTCCTGGTGATTAAGAAGAAAAAGCCCCCAAGCAGCAACCTTGCTTGAAAGGTCGTTAGGATGACTTGATCTTCTGGTTCGTCCACCTGTAGCAATTCTTTATTGAAGCGAGTTACATATCGCTTCAATGATTCTCCCTCTACTTGAAGGATGTTGAGAAAATAGTCAATTGGCATCTTGTGTCTCTATCCTCCAATAAAATGATGATCAAAACCCTTACTGAGTTGCTCAAAGCTGGCAATGGTACTTGAAGGTATTTTTCCGAACAAAACCCTTAAGTTCGTCCATTTCTCTCCTCATGCTGCAGAGTTCGTTCTCTATCCTAGACGAGTTCTCTTCTGACGCCCTATTCTCCTATTAATCTAATAGTCTGACTGTTCTTCGTTGTTGTTTACTTAAATCCTTTGAGGTTATTCTTCATTCTAATTTTTAATAGTCCACTATTGCTCCCCATTTTAAGATTCAGCCGCTCTTCGCAGTTCTTCATTCTAATGAGTCAACTTCGTTACATTGGCTACGAGAGTTTGAATTTGTTGTGCAGCTTGCTCAGGGCCCATCTTGCACTGTGCAAATCTCATTTGTCAATTAAGGAAATGGCTTGAAAGATTAGTGTCCCCACAAACAGCACCAAACTGATAATGCAAAAGACCAGCAGTTAAGTTCCTCGTCAATGCAGATTGATGAAGAGGTTAAGTACATCTCTGATATAAAAACCTGCAATAAGATTCAAGCTAGGAAAAATACACAGGTGTGGTGTTTGCCAAAAACCCTCCTATGATTAAGTCAGAAAAGAATTCCCAAGTGGTGTACTGTGAGAGAATTCAACTGGAAAGTGGTTTTTTGAGAGAAAATTATCTGTACCTTTTGGTTCTGTTTCCCTTTATTTATATAGCTATCTTTTCCTTAAAGGGCAATGAATCTCAACATTTATGTACAACGGCTAGTGTGTTGCAGACGAGTACTTTGGTGTACACAACTCCTTTGTTACTGTTACTCCGTCCATCACTTTGTTACAAATGCTTGTAATGAATGCATAACGCATTTTAGGTTTGTCAGTGTTCCAGTGACGGTTTCATTATTTTTCGATTCATCAATAATAATAACACTTAGTTAAATTTGACACACGAATGCACGCGTGTGCGCACACACACACATATATTAGCTATAACTTTGAAAATAGTACGACAAAATAGGCTAGTATCGAAAATTTCCATTCCAATTGACAAACCAAAACGAGGTCCGAAATGGTATTCATAACATTGATTATGACGTTATTAAAACAAAAAACAGAACTAGGTGATGCCGTGTGAGAAAGAGAAAGGGGAAAAAAAGTAGAACTGATAGAAGAGAATAAGAGAAGACGAAGACCAAAACACAGAAACTTACCAGAAACAATGAATGATGAAGGGTAGGCTAGAGAATGAGATGACAAAGTAAATAAATTGAATGTGGTGAAGTGCTTTTATGAGGGTGGGCTTGAGAATTAAGTAAAGTGATTTATAGCTTGTTTAGATGAAGGGGGGAGTAGAGTAAAGTGAGGGAGAGTAAGTTAGATTACCTAGTTTGGATATATTTTAAAAGAGGAGGAGGAGGGATTTGGAGGGGTTCTAACTATTTCTAACCCCTCATTTTTAATTCTCCAAATTGGAGAGATTTGGAGAGAGAGTAAAGTATAGAAATACTTGACCAAATAAATTACCAAATTTACCCTTACCATATTAATA
Organism: Quercus tomentella; assembly: GCA_028535165.1. Lineage (NCBI taxonomy): Eukaryota > Viridiplantae > Streptophyta > Magnoliopsida > Fagales > Fagaceae > Quercus > Quercus tomentella. Next base: position 6,136,619 of record JAPQVY010000100.1, on the reverse strand, counting down.
ATATTACAAACTACGAAAAGACTAATTATTCTCCTCCCCTTAATTAATTTTAAAAACATCCACTACTCTCTTCCCCTCTACTCTCCTCTCTCTCCAAACTGCCAAACATAACATTAGGGTGTTTGGTTTGATGCTAATGCAAAAGTCAAAACTAATCACTCAAATTCATATCCCACATCTCAATATCTATCTATGCTATAACTTAAAGGGATAATTATAGATTACCCACCTATGGTTTAGCCCGAATTTAACTTACCCACTCGCGGTTTCATTTTTGATACTTTACCCACCTGTACTTCCCTCCATTACTACTCCCTAACCCACCTCCCTTTTAGACGTTACTCTAACACATTTTTTTATCAAAAACAAAACCCAAAACAAATCAAACACTCCTCTTTCTCCTAAAGTTAAATGGAGCAAAGTGTTCATCAGTGTGGCATACATCATCCAATACTATCAAATACCTTTTTTCATTAGATAATAAGGCATAAGGGATGGATTTGTAAATCTTAGACAATAAAGTAAAACTACTTTCATCTTCATTCATCCAAATATCCGGTTTGCAAATCCACAGCGTCTTTGGAAACTCCATCTGCAATTTGCTCAACACATTTTTCATGAGCGTGGTCTTACCCACGCCACCCATACCAATAATCTCGATTGTCAATACTCCTAACTACTGGATTTCGGAGCATTCTCTCAAGCTTGTTCGCCTACTCTTGAAACCAAATGTTTTGATCCATATCATTAATTTCAGGATACGTATCTTGAATTGTGATGAAATTTTTGTAATCAATTCTGACCGTTTTATCTTCATTTCCTGTCTCTAGTAAAATTTTTCCAAACCCAGCATTGATAGTGTTCAATCACTTCCTCATTTTCCTTAAAAATATTTGGTCCAGAAAAAGAGCAATGAACTATAACAATTTCTTGTTTCGCCACTTGCTCTTTTTCAGTGCAAAAATTCAGCACTCGGCCAATAAGTCATTGAGCTCATAAAGCCATTTCAGGGTGCCGTTAACACTGACCGAGCATACACTTGCCAGAGTTTTCTTCTCCATTTCTCTTTTGTTGTGTTTGAAGTAGGAAATGTGATTTAGGGATAGAGCATTCATGAATGTGGCACATTTGAGTGATGAGGGCAAAAGAGATGAACATCACAGTTGCTTTGCTTCGTTTATTTGATTTAGGGATTGGGTTTCTTTTAGTTGTTGGGGTTTGAAAAATGGGATTTGAGACATGGTTACTAATGGATCTATGGGTTTGAATGTGTGTGGGTGTGTTGATGTTTGTATTTTGACTTGGGTTTTGGGGTTTTATTTTGATAGATCTATGGTTTGTACCTTGATGGTATTGCTTGATTTGATTTGTATCAGTTTTCTGGGTGTATGTTCTTCATTTTTGTGAATTGTGAGAAACCAATACCATATTTTAATTTTGTTTTTCTTTTTTTCTTTTTTGTTTTTCTTGTTTTGGGAGGAGAGAGACATAAAATGGGTGTAAAAAGCTTTATTTACCCCTATTTTTTAACAGAGGTGGGTAACAGAGACTAAACAGAAGTAACCTCAGGTAGGTAAAGTGTAAAAAATAAAACCACAGGTGGGTAAGTTAAATTCGGGCTAACCCACGGGTGGGTAATCTGCAATTATCCCTAACTTAAAACTCTCAACTTTTTGTTTGATTCCAAATCTCAATTGTGTTTTTCCTTCTTTAACTCAAAATTTTGACAAATTGGTGGAGCCCACACACTATCACGTTCAAAACGATAACACATCCTTCCCATGTGTGACATTCTCTCTCCTCCATCTATTTCATTTTTTTTGCTCTGTCCTATCTCACACAAAAGACCGAAACAGGAAAACCGAAAACCTCATCTCCTTCCACTTTCGTCCTCTCCCACCTCTAGACATAGATCAGGTGATTCAGCGTGGCTTGGTCTTCTAGAATTTTTTTTCCAAATAACATTAAATATCAAAAAATTTAGTTAGTTATCACGTTTCAAAGCAATGTTGGAAACTAGCATCTTAATTGTCTAAAACTCGAGTTCCAAGATAAAACTCGAATTTTTAAGTCTCGATTTGCAAGTGGGGGAAGTTGATGTAGAAGAAAATCCACATGGAACTCGAGTTTTTAAGACTCGAATTTCACTTTTAAGACTTGAGTTTGAAAGACTCGAGTTTCACTTCTTCTTCCTCGCGTTCTTTTGAGTTTTGACCCAACGTTCTTCTTTGTGCAGATCTGAAGACCACCCAGCATTCAATCAGATCGTTCCTGTTCTTTGTTAGATCGTTGAAGACCACCCAAATTGAATCTAAAGACCACCCAGCGTTCAATCAGATCGTTCCTATTCTTCGTCAGATCGTTCGTCTCTGTTCAACCAGCGTTCGTCTCTATTCTTCTTCAGATCTTTCCTTTGTTCTTCGTCGTCAAATCGTTCTTCCTGTTCTTCAGGTCTATCGTTCTTCAAGTAACAAAATCGAGTCTTAGAGACTCGGTTTTGCTTTCTAGAACTCAAGTCTATAAGACTCGAGATCTATCTGGCATTATATTTCCACCTCACCAAGTGGAAATCAAGTCTTTAATCCTCGAGGTTTAGACTGAAATCGAGCCTATAAAACTCGAGATGCTAGTTTGCAATTTTCTTCCAAACGCATGTTAACTTATGATATTCTTTCTTCTCACACTGCTAGTCTGCAAATTTCCTCTAGTCTCCTACTTCATCCTTGCATAACCCACCTGAGCCTACACGGATTGAACCCCCGCCACTTTCTTTGACCAGTGACTGGCGCAAAATTTTCACTCAAACTTGGAAACTGTACTGGAAAATTGTTTGGAAGCATACAACAGACAAGTGTACACCCAATAAATTTTTCCTAGAGTGGGAAAGTCATCTTAGGTATACTTGAGTATACTTAACTTACAAAACCCAACAAAGTTAAACAACTAAACTCCTTAAAATACAACAAAAATTACTTCCAAAATATATGAGAACATGGTTCACAGATTTCAAATCAACATCTTCGTACACCACTAACTCTTAAAAAATAAAAATAAAAACTGAAATTGCGACAGAAATTAGGAAAAAATCATAACAGTGCAAAGTGGATTTATAAAGGGAAAGAGAGAAAACGTGGTCACCTGGGCGAGGCTTTGGCAGAAAATGAACGAGCGGAGTGAGGGAGATGAACAGACCCGAAGAATGCCTCGGTTTCGACGGGGCTTCTCGGTGTCTGATGGGTTTCGGCTGGGCTGGGGTTCTTTGGCTTGGACACAAGATCTTCGGCTGTGAAGGGAAGAAACTCCAGACGTGTAGAGAGAGATGAGGAGGAAGAGAAAAAGTAATCAAATGGAAGAAATTAATTTTAGGCTAAGAGGGGTGGTTGAGATGAGTAAAGGAGGTTGTTGGAGGTGTAATGGCTAAGAAGAGAAAAAGATAAGATAGAGCTGGGTGTGAAGGTTGAAGGTAATACCAAACTAGAGAAAGCAACGGTACTGACTTAACAGATTAGAGAAACAAATAATGATGAAGGATTGGCGAAAGAATGAGACGACAATCTAAATAAATTGAATGCCGTGAAGTGCTTTCACGTGGGTGGGCTCGGGAATTGGGTAAGGTCAATTATTGGTCACTTGACACACTTCCAAGAAGTTTCCTTGTCTACAACTACCCGTCTTCCCCCACCAAACAAAACCAATAATAAATGTTTGTTACAATAGGCAATATGCTAACTTTATTTGATATTTTTTTAAAAAAATTACAAACATACACACACATATATATATATATATATATTAAGAATTGCTAATTCCTTTAGCACGAATGGAAGACTCGTAGGGTTTGGTTCAATTATTGTCTTTTCAAGCTTATCCCGTCTAAAAGTATCCCATTGGTTTTAGCTATTTTACCACCTCAAACTCCAATTTAGTGCCCAATATTAGTAGAGCCAAAGGCAATTTTTTTTGCCTTCTTACTACAGTAAACTGCCAATACTCGCAATTCACTGCAACAAGGAATGCATAAAAAAGTATTATTTTATCACTTATTGGGTTTCGTGGTAGAGAGGAAGAGAGAAAGAAATTAATAAATAAATAAATAATGTTTAGCTGATGGAAAAAATAAGAGCATTAATATAGGGTGTGTTGTGAAATTGTGTGTTAAAATAAATAAAGTAGTTTTTTAAGGTGTTAAATGCTAAAATATTTAGCTCCACTGATGTGATGCTCTAATGTCTGGGCCAAATATGGGTCCCATAACTCTATAATTTTGTTTTTGTCCTTTTGCTCTTAGAAACCACATTTTGATTGAGATAAAGATGGTAGATCAAGAGGGCAATATTGGCTGTTTAGTCCTCTTTTGTGTAATTTTTAAGCCAAAAAGGCATCTCTTTTGACTTGCATCTCAATTTTTTTAAAGTTGATTTTAAGTTAATTAGGGTGAGGCGGTAACCGCTAATATGGCAGTTTTTTATTTTAAATTTACCTTGGTGGAACTTGGGTTCAGTAAACTAGAGTTACATGGAAAAAATTTCTAAGTAGAAAAATGGAGTTGTGTAACTCTTATATGAAGAACTCGATTAGAGAAATTGAATTGTGTGAAAAAAATTTTATGCAGATCTCTAGTTTCTCAAATACGAGTTTTGTTTAAAATTGGGTGTTCCATGCCCAGAGTTTTATGCTGCCATTCATATTCCTTGCGGATCCTTGCATTAAAAAATCTGTTCTCATATACATCTCTACCAAAAGAAGTCTAGATTGTAAAGAATAAATAAAGAATAGCTTCAATTTACGTTACCAAAAGTTTTTGACATCTTTGTGCCGCAGTCACATATTGCTAAGTTCTCGTATAGAATGTTGAATTGGTACCTGAAAAAAAAAAAAAAAATGGTGTGGTCAAAATTCTCATTAGAATCCTGTTGTTTCTAGTTGTTTCGGTTCTAAAACAGAGAACAAATAATTTATACCTATTGAGTGCAAAATAGTGGAAAATGTAGGATTTATGATTTCTTTTTGTTCCTTATATTCTCCTACATTTCTTTCAGCACCTAGAGGAATATCATTTGGTTTACTAGTTTGCCTTTCGGAGTTTTTTTTCCCTCTGTTGAAACCTTTTGTTTCCCTTTTCATTGGAAAATAAAGGGTTTTATTTGTGGCAGATTCCGATAATGATTTGACTACAATAGAGGTATTTTCACAATTGGTTATCTGGCTTTTATAATTATTTCTATAATGGAATGCAGTGTGATAGATGGAACTAAATTTTCTGGACTTTCGTGAAGGATAATAAGACCGGACTCACGGTTGGCTTGGATTTTAGCTTATATTTCAATTTAATAAATTTTTTTGGTAATTTGAAGGATGGGGGATCACTCTGTGTTATTGGTAAATGGGTTACTCACTGAATCTACTCTGGAAGTTTGCTATTGAGAGCAAAAAACAGTTGCAGCAAGCCGTGCAAGCAAGCAAAGATTATCTGAGTTCTTCCCGAAGGATCAATTTCAATACCAAGATTTTAGACACAACTCGATTTCTCTACAATTTAGTTTTGCTTAGTAAATTTTTCCATGACGTTCTACCTTTTTATTTATTTATTTTTTAGGAACTGTCACATTAGCAGCTACCACCTCAGCCTAATTTACCTAAAATTTGATTTTTAAAAAATGAAGGTGCAGGTAGAACTTGATTTTACTCAAATCAAGTTGCGGAACTAAGGTCCAACCCTAATGTGGCGTTTGGTATTGAGTAATGTTTTAGGATTCCAAAGAATATTTAAAAATTCTCATGTTTGGTTGCGAATCACACTAGGGAATCAGATGCCAAGAGAATGTGGATTCCCTCTCAACCCCTAGGAATGTAGATCCCTTTAAAACAGGTTAGTATCCAGATTCACAAACTTAAAGAAAATTGTATTTTTTATAAATTGACAATTTTAACCATTTTTCCTTATCATTTAAGCAATTGAGATAAAGTATAAAACAAATCATCAAATCTTCTCCCTTGTCTTTATCTTTTCCTGCCAAAACAACATAAACATGATAGACAACTCTGTTGATATATTTATTAACAAAGTTCTATTCAGGTTTCACATGTTAAAAAAAAAAAGTTTAAAGAGGACCCTCCATTGTTACTAAGTATTCACTTTTACTGTTGTGTGTGTGTTGCTCAACAAATTATTTATGGATCTATTTTCATGGAAATTTTTTAATGTATCTATTGAAAATTGAAGGATTTTCTATACCGGAAAGAATCAAAACTAGAGAATCGCTTATGGTTGTTACACATACATGTGATTATTTTTACTCATTGCCTGAGGATGTTAGGTATGACTATGTTATTCAAGTGCTTGCAGATGCAGGAGTGAATACATTATATATGTAATAGATTGCATTTGTTTTATTGTTGATGAACTACTTTTATTTTTATTGCTACTTCTATGGTCTTATAGACCTAAACGTTGTCAGGTTGTTTTTTTTATGGATTAAGCTCTTTTAAAAATTATTATTAAGAATAAAGAATAAAAATTTAAATAGTTATTTTTTGTATTGTACTTGTCATTTTGAAATGTTAGACTATAGTTTTATTGAATTTGTCATAATTTATAGTTTATATTTTGTTTTTCATTAATTATTTAGGGGAAGATTTTTTTTTTTTTTTTTTTTTTTAAAGACTTGATATTTGATTTACAAATCTAAGAATAGAATGAGAAAAATAAAGAATTCATTTAAGATTCCTAGGAATAAATCAAACATTATAATCTCACATTCTTAGGAATCTTATTAAATTCCCAATTAAACCAAACATAGAAATAGTTTCATTCCTAGGCATCTAGATTACAAAACACCACATTCCCAATAATCTAGATGTCCAGAGTATTGTAAATTCCTCTATATCAAACAACACCTAAATATCTTGAAAATGGAGATTTTTGGCTTAAAAGCCCACAAAAGAGGGCTAAACAACCAAAGTTCTGTCAAGAGTTTTATAGTATAGTTCAATTAACATCTTATGTAGGACGGAATATGGGGTTGCTTTTATCATTTGTTCTTTTTTTTTTCTTTTCTTTTTTTAATTTTTATGCAAATTTCGCTATTTTAGTATTTAATATTTTATTTCTTTGATTTTATATTTTATTTAATTTTATAGTATAAAATTAATTAGCTAATTAATAAATATGTATATCCTTGCAGTAGCCGTGTAAAATTGTCATGTCTCACTATCGAATTTGTGCCCATATTCGTGTCTATGCTTCGTAGGGCCTATGACGTATGAGAATTAGCAATTACTTGCTCAATTATTGCTTTAGCAGTGGAGAGAAACTATCAGAATGGCAAACTCATGTGCTTTGAAATTTGAGTAATTCTTGTGCCACATAATTGGCACAACATTGGCCACAACTCGCTCATGTAGCGAGTTGTGGTTGGTGGAAGAGTATCTCCACATGTACCCATGGACACCCCTTCATCAACCACAACTCACCACATGGGCCAGTTGTGGCCAATATTGTGCCACTTTATATGGCACAAGAACTTTTCTTGAAATTTTCAGGCTTATCCCCAATCTAAGGTGATCAAGGCCATCTTTGAGTCCCATAATAACTCCACTTTTAATCTTCCTGTCCTTCCCTCTGTCTTTGAAATGACATTTTGATTGGTACGTAGTAATACAAGTGGTGTGGTTGATCCAAAAAACAACAATGATCAAACCACAATTTATAATTTAATAAATTGTGAACAAGTTCGTACAAATTTTTTTTGTATCTAGCATGGCTCATGGACAAATTTTCTCCCTTCATGCCTTAGTTGGCATTATGGATTCTTGCACCTGAAAAACACTTGATTCTGGGAAAAAATTGGCCTTTGCCCTTTCTAAAAAAACAATTCAGCATTTTGCTCTCTTTCCTAAACTAATTAGGGAAATACTCTTATTTTGAAATTCGATTTTCTCATAATCAAGTTAAGCCCTATAGTGGCGTTTTTAAGGAGCCTATAGTAATGTTTTAAGGACATATTGTGGTGTTTTGAAACTCGAGCTCCTTGAACTCGAGTTATAGGTAAAAAAAAGAAAAAAAAATTGCATGTAACTCAACTTCTTGGAGATCGAGTTACAAAACGCCACTATAGGTTCTTAAAACGTCACTATAGGTTCCTTAAAACGCCACTATAGGACCCATTTTTTTATTTTTATTTTTTATAAATTGATTTTGAAAAAATCGAGTTTCAAAAGAGGAGCATTTCTCTAATTAGTTTGGGAAAGGGGGCAAAATGCTGGATTTTTTTTTTTGAAAGGGGCATTTGCCCATTTTCTCCCTTGATTCTGTTAATGAACAATTTGGTTATATTCTTAAAAGATTCGGTTCATTTATAGATTATAGTAGTAAACAATGATATTTTTTATTGGAGTATGGCAGTTTCCTTCATCTCAGAAATTAGAATAGAGACTTTTCATTGAATGTGCCTTTTCAGTTAGGAAAAGTAGCTAGCATATCTTCTGTGTGTTTGTCAATTAGCAAAAAGTTTTTGTTTTTTGCTTGCTTTTTTGTCATAATTTTATTTCAAAACAATATAATTTTTAACTTTTTAAAAACAAATTAATTTTTAGTTTTGGTCTTACATTGTACAAATAGAAGTTATCAACAAATGTTAGAACCAAAAAAACTTACATAATTTTTGCCACAACTCGTTAGTGAGTTGTGAGTAATAAAAGTGTGAACTTACATAAACTCATCACCTACAGTCATAATATTGCTAGCTAATTTATTATTTTGCGGTCATAGTATTGCTAATTCTTTTTTTTTTTTTAATAAAAAAAAATATTGCTAATTCATTATTGCTTTAGCACGAATGGAAGACTCACAGGGTCTGGTTCAATTATTGCCTTTTCAAGCTTATCCCCAGCCTAAGAGCATTACCATTGGTGGTGGTAAAATAGCTATTTTACCACCTCAAACTCCAATTTAGTGCCTAACATTAGTGGAGTCAAAGACAAATTTTTTTGCTTTCTTGCTACACTAAACTACCAAGATTAGCAATTCACTGTAGTAAGAAAGGCATAAAAAAAAAGTATTATTTTATCACTTATTGGGTTTTGTGGCAAAGAGGAAGTGAGAAAGAAATTACTAAAAAAAATTGAGTAGTGTTTGGTTGATGAAAGAAATAAGAGCATTAATGCAAGGTGTGTTGTGAAATTGTGTGTTAAAATAAATAAAATAGTTTTTTGAGGTGTTAAAGGCTAAAGTTTTTAGCTTCACTCACGTGAATGCTCTAATGTGGTCTGGGCCAGATTTGGGCCCCATAACTCCATTATTTTGTTTTTGTCCTTTCGCTCTTTGAAACCACATTTTGATTGAGATAAAGATGGTAGGTCAAGAGGGCAATTTTGGCTGTTTAGCCCTCTTTTGTGTAATTTTTAAGCCGAAAAGGTATCTCTTTTGACTTGCATCTCAATTTTTTTAAAATTGATTTTAAGTAAATTAGGGTGAGGAGGTAGCGGCTAATGTGGCAGTTTTTTTATTTTAAATTTGTCTGGTGGAACTTGGGTTCAAAAAACTACAGTTACATGGAAAAAATTTCAAAGTAGAAAAATCGAGTTGTGTAACTTTTATATGAAGAACTCGATTAGAGAAATTGAGTTGTGTAAAAACTTTTATGCAGATCTCTAGTTTCTCAAATACGAGTTTTGTTCAAAATTTGGTGTTTCATGCCCAGAGTTTTATGCTGCCTTTCATATTCCTTGCGGATCCTTGCATTAAAAAATCTGCTCTCATATACATCTCTACCAAAAGTAGTCTAGATTGTAAAGAATAAATGAAGAATAGCTTCAATTTACGTTACCAAAAGTTTTTGACATCTTTGTGCTGCTGTCACATATTGCTAAGTTCTTGTATAGTGAAAGTTCAAAAACGTGTATAAACACCTTTGAACGTTTAGACCCCCAAATTACAACTTAACCAATTCAAGCAATATGTCAAACAACTAGTGTGCGGAAACTTAACATATGCTGTAATATGGAATTGGTAAAAACTATCTAAGCCAAAACAAAATATAATTCACAGCAGATAATAAAAAGGCAAAGATAGAGAGGAAGGAAGATGCAAACACAAAGACAACACGCGATGTGTTATCGAAGAGGAAACCGAAGCCCTCGGCGTAAAACCTCTCCGCCGCCCTCCAAGCGGTAAACAATCCACTAGAAAATACAGTTGGGATACATGGACAGCAATAGACCCTCCAAGCCTAATCTACCCAGTGCACCTAAGCCCTCCAAGCTTCTTGCTCCAACGAGGTTGCGCCGAACCTTTTTCTTTTCTAGCTTCCCGGATTCCGCTACTAGACCGTAGCATCAACCAATGAAGATTGGTTCCTTCCTAACTGCTTCCCAGAAATCCAAACAGCTGTCTCACAGTGATGATGATGGTGAGAACCAGGTTTGGTATAATGCCTCTCAAGGATTTGACAATGGAGAGGAAGAGAGTTGAGGAATTTGAAGAGACTCTAATGTATAGATTGTGGGTGAATCAATCTTGTTTTTCTTTAGGGTTTCTCTCTCAAAATTCTCTCTGAAAGCTCTCTCACAATCGTGGGTAAAATGGGTATTTATACTGGAGTGGGAGAGGAATGTGAAACGTCAGGTTTTACAAAACAGGGGTGGCTCGCGGCTTGACCTCGCGGCTTGACTAAGTCGCGAGATCCAGTCGCGAGATAACCGTATGGCCAGTTGTCCTGTTTTGTCCTGTAGTGCTCCAGCTTGCATGACTGTTCACCTCCAGCATGCTTGGCACGTGTGCTGCGTCTGGCGGCTTGAAGCCATGAGTCACCCGCGAGTCCCAGCCGCGAGTCTCTGTTTTCTTGCACACTCTTGAGCAATCTTCACTCTATCTCACTCACTACCCTTACATCAAACCCACCTAAATACAGGGTTACTAAATGCTGAATTACAAGCAAATTTGGCACGGAATAAAGCCAATTAGATGGTTGATTAAATTCAACCTTACAATCTCCCCCTTTGGCTATTCCGTGACAAAACCCTAAAACAGACTCTAGACTTAACATGTGAGTTGGGAACAGTTGAGCAAAACTCACTCACACCTAACTCTAGAAGCTGTGAAGCACTTGAATCATATGAACATAGGACTCCTGAAACACAACAATACATCATGATCATTGTAAGCAGAAAATCGTGAAAAGCATATGAAACAGGCAATATGTGATCAAGCAAAGATGGAGTCAAGAGACACTCCATGGCTTGATCAACTAAGTAATCACTACAAGGTAGTGACCACAATGCTCATTCACACTTGGATTGAACACTTGGACATACAAGCTAACAAGAACAAAGCAGGTTACTTGTATGCCCAACACTCAACCAATGCATAATACACTAAGTATTTGCATCTAGGAACAATCCTACAAGGGCACAAGAGTGACAGTACATAAATCAAAATGCAAGACATTTAGATAGAAGTACTGATTTCAACAAAGCATAAAAGGCTGCATAAAGCATGGTACAAACCATAAAGCCTACAAATGATATCAAACCCTAAAAGCTTACAAAAGTAACATGGGTACAAAACACATTATATTGAATAAAAACTTAAACAATATAAACTAAAAGTGCTTAAAGTTTCCCCCCTTCAAAATGATGAGAAGCTATGATGCACTAGGAACATATATTCTTGTAACCTGAAACACTTGCACAAAACACATTAGACCCTCAAGGTTAAGCAAGTAATAAAAGGACAAGTATAATGTAACAAGTAAGTTGCGATCAAGTAAACATGATGTGAAACATGTGAGCAACTTGATCAAATATCAAAACAGTCATATAGAAATGACTACAATGATCACATAGCAAAACAAACGATCATCCGAACATGCATTCAATGAAGCACAATAGCATAGGGATATATGCATGTTCAAAGCACAAATATGATGCAATGAGAACAACAAAGCATAACTCAAAGCACCATAAAGCCAACAAGAAAACAAACAGAACAAAGTTTTCTAGTTAACACAATGTCTTCTCCCCCTTGGTATATGCATCTCCACTATGGAAAATCTCTCCCCTTACAAATGTGCATGAGAAATAGAATTTCTCCCCCTAAGGATGTGCACAAGAGTCATATATAAATGACAAAACACTCCGGTATACTTTCTAGAGTACACTCTCCCCCTTTTTGTCAGGAATAGACAAAGGGTCAAGAAGAAACGAGGGCAAGAGATGAAGGAACGAACAATGCTAATGATGCATGAGGGGTGCGAGATGAATGAGAAAATGAAGCTCAAACCTAAGACAATGTAAAATGCTACAGAGCATAAGGAAGACATGACATGCTAGGATGAAGAAGCAAGGTCAAGATCTATGCATGACAAGGGTAGCAAAGGTGTGTGCAAGAGGTGGCTAAGTGCAATGCATGACCAATGCATGAAAAATGCACATGTGGGGCAAGGTGTGTTAAATACACAACCAAAGAAACATGTTCCTAATGAGGAAACATGAGAAACCCCAAAGTTTGGTACTCATCGGAGTCCAAACAAGCTAGAAAATGTCTAAGAGGCATTTTATCAAACACCTAGCATGCACACTATGAACAATAATGTGAAACAATGCATGAACATCATGAAATCCACCCTTAATACATGTTCTTTCTGCCACAAGGGGCCAACATCCAATGCAAATCAGCAAAAGAAACCAATCCCATGAAGAAATTTGACAAAAAATAAGTTTTCCCAACCCCTATGATAAAAATCCCAACCAAGAGCACAAAATACTCCAAAACATAATCTAAAGATCAAAATTAATGAAAAGAGTTTATAATTACCTTAGAAATGTTAATGGAATGAAGAACCATTCAAATTGATTGGGTTTTGATGTAAAAATATTGAAAGAGGGGTTTTAGAGAGGATGGGAGAGGTTTAAAACAAGTTTCCCACGAAAAAGCTTTATAAAAAGCTGATTTTGGGCGTTTCGCGACTGGGCGAGTCGCCAGGTTCAGTCGCGAAAATTTTCACGAGTCGCGAGTGAGTCGCAAGTGAGTCGCCAAAGCTTCTGGATGAACTCGCGACTGGGGGTTTCGCGACTGGCGAGTCGCCAGCTGAGCCGCGAAAAACTCTGACACCTGTTTTTCAATACAGAGCATGTTTAAACAATGAAAAACAAAGTAAACACTAATCATGAACACAAAAAGTGATAAAAATCACTTCCAAAAACATATAAAATGATCAAAAATCTTTTTGGATTGAACCATATATGATTGAGCACACACACATCACATTTAGACAAGTACAATCTAACAAATGAATAAGACATTCATTGAACATTAGGCATGTGTGTTGTGTGTATGTATCAAATGTGCAATAGTCCTTAGTCTAGAGTGAAGCTTCAATGATCAATTCAATCAAGTCATACACAACTAGTACTAAGTCAAGTGGTCTATCTCAATTATAGAAGTGAACATATATGACCTCCCACAAGAAAATGATTACATAGGATTGAAGCTTTTCATTTGGCTTCTTACAATTCATATCATTTGATCATTTTGAATCAATACAACTCATTTTGAGCAATACATCTCATTTTTGAGATTGATGCTTGAAATTTTTGATATTTCAATTTGGTGAACAAGCCTTTGGCTTTTGGGCATCAAACATTTTCAATACAAGTCGCTTTCCCTTTTTCCTAGTCAAATACTAGTATATGCGATGGCTTTTGCAGCTCATTATCTCTTTTTATTTTGAGATTTACATTTATTGAGCTCTTTAAGCAATAAAAATAAAAGAGTGGGAAGAGATATAAGTACAAGTCTACGCATGTATCAAAACCAACATGACTATTGACTAATCATTCATGACAAGCTTGAAGATCGATTTACAACAATCACACAAAGATGTCAAGATTTTTCCCACAAAGATATAAGTGCAAAAATAACAAGCTAAGCTCGTAAATGCACAAAGCCATTTGTACAAAGGTACAAGGCCAAACTCACATGTGATATGTGCTCAAACATATACGATCAAACTTTTTGAATTTTCCACTTTTTATGTGGTTTTGGATTTTTTACTCACACAAAACTGAAATATAAAAGTAAGATCAAAAACAAAACAATGCATATAAATAAATGCAAGATGCACAAAATGCATGAAGATATGACATTTAATGCATGAAAGGTCTTACAAAGATCGAAAAAATTAGATCAAGGACCAAAAGAGCAAAAGCTCAACCATAGGAACCCTTCCTCATCCAAACGGAACGATTGTTTGGAATGAGTGTCTCAAAAGAAGTTAGACGAGGGTTAGATGAATGAGAACTGGAGATGCACATAGACAAGGAGTTAAGAGCATTAAACACTTTCTTTAACAACATGCCATTATCACTCAAATCCGGTTTATCCTTTTTAGCACCACTTCCAAGAAGCTCAAGTTTTTCTTTTCTTTTGATTCTTTTAAAAGCATGAAACTTAGAGCATTGAGGTCTTAGATGGCCAAAGGCACCACAATGGTGACACACAATGTGTTTAGGTCCACTAGGCCTTTTGGGAAGATATCTAGCAATATGGTTTTGTTCCCTCTTCAACTTATGACATTGAGGTCTTATATGACCAATCACACCACAATGGTGGCAAGTTGGAACAAATTTAGATCCATCCAAAGCCTTAGGTTGAGACCTAAACAGAGGCTTTGACTTGACAGCCTTTCTCTCCACCTTTTGATTTCTTTTGTGTGGAGGAACGTACACCGATTTGTCCTTAGAGGAAGAACACACAATAGACACAAGATCGGGTACCACAACATGATTGCAACAAATATTATCATCCCTTTTATCAATGGGTTCAGCAATCAAACACTTGGCATGCATCTTAAGAGATTCATTTTCACATTTTAACTCATCAACAAGTTTGTTAGACAAAACAAGTTCAGCATCCAAGTCCATATTCAAACATTCAAACTCTTTTAGCTTTTCAAAAGAATCTTCAGCAAGTTTTTTATATTTCTCAACTAATTTGTTGGATTCATTGAGCTTAGCAATCAAATCATCCTTTTCACAAAATAACTTGCTCAAATTCTTTTGAAACTTCTTAGCATTTTTCTTTAAGAGTTTGTCATTTGGAATATCAACAACATCAAATGATTCATGCAACATAGCATCACAATCATGAGGATCCACACTCATAGAGGCATTTTCACAAATACGTGACATGCTACATTTATCACCAACCAAATCATACAAAGAGGCATACAAAGCACAATCCATGGCAAATAAACACAAGGGGTCAAGGATCACACTTAGGTATTTAAACCACAACAAGTGTACCCGCTCTGATACCAATTGAAAGTTCAAAAACGTGTATAAACACCTTTGAACGTTTAGACCCCCAAATTACAACTTAACCAATTCAAGCAATATGTCAAACAACTAGTGTGCGGAAACTTAACATATGCTGTAATATGGAATTGGTAAAAACTATCTAAGCCAAAACAAAATATAATTCACAGCAGATAATAAAAAGGCAAAGATAGAGAGGAAGGAAGATGCAAACACAAAGACAACACGCGATGTGTTATCGAAGAGGAAACCGAAGCCCTCGGTGTAAAACCTCTCCGCCGCCCTCCAAGCGGTAAACAATCCACTAGAAAATACAGTTGGGATATATGGACAGCAATAGACCCTCCAAGCCTAATCTACCCAGTGCACCTAAGCCCTCCAAGCTTCTTGCTCCAACGAGGTTGCGCCGAACCTTTTTCTTTTCTAGCTTCCCGGATTCCGCTACTAGACCGTAGCATCAACCAATGAAGATTGGTTCCTTCCTAACTGCTTCCCAGAAATCCAAACAGCTGTCTCACAGTGATGATGATGGTGAGAACCAGGTTTGGTATAATGCCTCTCAAGGATTTGACAATGGAGAGGAAGAGAGTTGAGGAATTTGAAGAGACTCTAATGTATAGATTGTGGGTGAATCAATCTTGTTTTTCTTTAGGGTTTCTCTCTCAAAATTCTCTCTGGAAGCTCTCTCACAATCGTGGGTAAAAGGGGTATTTATACTGGAGTGGGAGAGGAATGTGAAACGTCAGGTTTTACAAAACAGGGGTGGCTCGCGGCTTGACCTCGCGGCTTGACTAAGTCGCGAGATCCAGTCGCGAGATAACCGTATGGCCAGTTGTCCTGTTTTGTCCTGTAGTGCTCCAGCTTGCATGACTGTTCACCTTCCAGCATGCTTGGCACGTGTGCTGCGTCTGGCGGCTTGAAGCCGCGAGTCACCCGCGAGTCCCAGCCGCGAGTCTCTGTTTTCTTGCACACTCTTGAGCAATCTTCACTCTATCTCACTCACTACCCTTACATCAAACCCACCTAAATACAGGGTTACTAAATGCTGAATTATAAGCAAATTTGGCACGGAATAAAGCCAATTAGATGGTTGATTAAATTCAACCTTACATATAGAATGCTGAATTGGTACCTGAAAAAAAAAAAAAAAAAAAAAAAAAAAAAAAAAAAAAAAGAGAGAGAGAGAGAGAGGTGTGGTCAAAATTCTCACAGTAAAATATAAAGAAAATCATTAGAATCCTTATGTTTCTAGTTGTTTCGGTTCTAAAAGAGAGAAAAATAATTTAAACCTGTTGAGTGCAAATAGTGGAAAACGTAGGATTTATGATTTCTTTTTGTTCCTTATATTCTCCTTTATTTCTTTCAGCACCAAGAGGAATGTCATTTGGTTTACTAGTTTACCTTTTTGGGATTTTCCCCCCCTCAGTTGAAACCTTTTCTTTCCCTTTTCATTTGAAAATAAAGGGTTTTATTTGTTGCAGATTCCGATAATGATTTGACTGCAATAGAGGTATTTTCACAATTGTTTATCTGGCTTTTATAATTATTTCTATAATGGGATGCAGTGTGATAGATGGAACTAAATTTTCTAGACTTTCTTGAAGGATAATAAGACCGGACTCATGGTTGGCTTGGATTTTAGCTTATATTTCAATTTAATAAATTTTTTTGGTAATTTGAAGGATGGGTGATCACTCTGTGTTATTGGTGGTTGGGTTACTCACTGAATCTACTCTTGAAGCTGCTATTGAGAGCGAAAAACAGTTGCAGCAAGCCAAATTATCAAGCAACTCTATTTGAGTTCTTCCCGGAGGATCAATTTCAACACCAAGATTTTGCACACAACTCGATTTCTCTACAATTTAGTTCTGCTAAAAAAAATTTTCCATGTAGTTTTACCTATAAATTTTTTTAAAAAAACTGTCACATCAGCTATTACCACCTTAGCCTAATGTACCTAAATCTAGATCTTTGAAAAATGAAGGTGCAGGTAGAACTTGATTTTACTCAAATCAAGTTGCAAAACAGAGATCCAACCGTTTCTCAAAAAAAAAAAAAGAGATCTAACCGTAAATATTTTAATCATTTATCTTTCAAGAGTTTTATAGTATAGTTCAATTAACATCTTATGTAAGATGGAATATGTGGGTTGTTTTTATCATTTGTTATTTTTCTAATTTTTATGCAAATTTCGCTATTTTAGTATTTAATATTTTATTTGTTTGATTTTAGATTTTATTTAATCTTTATAGTATAAAATTAATTAATTAATAGTAGCCATGTAAAATTGTCTTGTTTCAGTATCGAACTCATGGCTGTATTCATGTCTATGCATTTAAGACCTCTGACTTATGAGAAGTAGCAATTATTTGCTCAATTATTGCTTGAGCAGTGGAGCAAAACTATCAGAATGGTAGACTCACGTGCTTTGAAATTTTCAAGCTTATCCCCAATCTTAGGTAATCAGGGTCATATTTGGGTCCCTCAATAACTCCACTTTTAATCTTCCTGTCCTTCACTCTGTCTTTGAAATGACACTTTGATTGGTACGTAGTAATACAAGGGGTGTGGCTGATCCAGAAAACAACATTGATCAAACCATAATTTATAATTTAATAAATTGGGAAAAAGTTCGTACAAATTTTTTTGTCTCTAGCATGGATCATGAACAAATTTTCTCCTTTCATGCCTTAGTTGGCATAATGCATTCTTGCACCGGAAAAAAAGCCAGTAGATGTGCTGACCGTTGGTTGATTTCATAGCAGAACTCTAGACCATTAGGTCGGCAGTAAAAAAATTTCAAATGTTTTCCTTTCTTGATTTCTTTTGCCATTTTTTCTACCTTTTCTACTAGTGTAGTTTTCATTCTATTTATTTATTTATTATTATTATTTTTTTTTTCATTTGCTTTTAGGTGATAGCATTTTTTTTTATTTTTTTATTTTGATGAATAAGAATTTTATTCACAAAACAAAGACAGAATTACAAGGAGGAAACAAGAGCCTTATCCTTAATGATTAGCTCAAAAACAGGGAGGGCCAAAACCAACATCAAAAGACCCAAAAACATTGTTCAAAAATGACCACTTAGCTAGAGAGTGAGCTACTTTATTTGCCCCCCTAGGGATCCAAATAACGTGACAGCCAGGGATAAGCGAAATCAGGTTGAGAATTTCACTGCAAATACCTCTAATTCTCCAAGGAACCTTTTTGCAAGAAGGTGCTAGTGCGTCGACACAGTCTTTGGAGTCACTCTCCACGATCATAGCAGCTGCTTCAAGTGTTTTTGCTAAGCTTAAGGCCCATTTAATGGCTTCTACCTCTGCCTAGAGAGGGAGGTTGGTATACATTCTCTTAGCACAAGCAAATACCACTTGCCCTCTCCAATCTCTAGCAACAACTGCAATGGAGGAGCCACCATCCTTGAAAGCAGCGTCAACATTTATCTTGATTGAATCTCTAGGGGGTTTCTTCCACCTTTGTATTGGTTTCGGCAATTGGAAGCCCGAATGGTTTGTCATGGACCTTCTGTGCTCAACTATGGTCTTATCAACTTTCTGGTAGAGCTCAAGAGGATTAGTTTCTTGGCCTTCAAAGATAGCTTGGTTTCTAGCTCTCCAAATGGCTTCACAAATAATAGCCCCAAATAATAAGAATTCACCCCTCTTGTTTCCCTCAATATTAGCTTCAGAGGGAGGATTAAGGAAAACACCAATGAGATGAGAAGGAGAGTTTAAGTTTAGATTTTCTAACCTTAGTCCCCATTGGGAGTTAAACCAAATAGCTCTCGTAAAGGGGCAAGAGATAAAGAGATGGAGGCTTGATTCTTCAGCATCCTTGCAAAGAGGGCAAAGGACATCATCTAAATCACAGAATCTAGCTAAACAAGCTTTAGTAGGTAGGCAATTTGCTGCTATACGCCACAAGTGCATTTTGAGCCTTTCATGAATTTTTGACTTCCAAATGAGGCTGCATCTTGATTTGTGGGAGGGCTAATATTCTTGCTTAACTAATAAGAAGATTTGATTGAAAACTCCCCTGAATTATTAGAGATCCAAATCTAGCAATCTTTTGGAGCAAGCCGTGAGAGGGGAATTTTTGGATGAGTTGGGTTGTGGACTCATCAAAAGTATTTCTAATTTTGGTAAGATCCCAGCCTTCTTGGCTGACTAATTGTGAAACAATAAGTGCCATTTCGGGATTGGTCCCCTCCCTTGGACTCGAAATGAACTGAGGAAGATCTGGAATCCAAGGGTCCTCCCAAATTTTGACTGTGTTTCCATTT
This sequence comes from Quercus tomentella, assembly GCA_028535165.1. Taxonomy (NCBI): domain Eukaryota; kingdom Viridiplantae; phylum Streptophyta; class Magnoliopsida; order Fagales; family Fagaceae; genus Quercus; species Quercus tomentella. The sequence continues at coordinate 6,117,020 of JAPQVY010000100.1, read as the reverse complement.
CCTACCAAAATGCAAGCACTGCGAGCAAGTAGAGATTTTGTACCTTCTAAGCTTCTCCATATCTTAGAGGGACACCCCACAGTCTTATGGTTTAGCCAATTACCCCTAACTTTGTATTTTGCTTTGAGCACTTTTACACACAGACAGACTTTTCCTAAAAGGATCCACCATGCCAATTTGGAGAGGAGAGCTTGATTGAAATCCCAAAATTTTCTATATCCCAAACCTCCTTCCTTTTGGGGCCAACATAAAGACAACCAAGCTATGGGCATCAAGAACGACCCAGACTTAGATTTTGGGTTCCACCAGAACCATCTAAACACCAACATCCAAATGATTGCAAAGCTCTTCAGGGAATTGAATGGCTATCATTGAATAGGCTAGAATGGCTTGTGCAACTGATTTAATGAGGGTTGCTCTACCTTGCCAAGATAAGTTTTTGCTCTTCCAACCAAATAGTTTATTTTCTTACTTTTCTATGCTTGGGTTTAGATCCCTAGAACTACTTACCGAGAGGAAAAGAGGCACTCCCAAATATTTTGAGTTTGGAGGAAGTTTGTTTATACCCAGCAGCTTTTAATTTGATTTAAAAATTGTCGGCTGACTCCTTTGGAAGAAAAAACCCTAGACTTTTACACACTTATGACCTGTCCAGACCAGTAACAATATTTCTCCAAACAATTTTTTAGAACATTAAGCTCAAACATTTTGGCTTTACAAAATAAAATTAAATCATCAGCATAACAAAGTTTTCAAATAAGAGGGGCATTACCTGAGACTTTAACAGTAGACAGATGACCAAGGGAGATTTCTCTATTGATTAGCCTCATTAGCACTTCACTACCTAAGATGAAAAGATATGGGGATATGGGATCCCCCTGTCTGATCCCCCGTGAAGGGATAAAGCTTGGGCATTGGCCACCATTGAGCAAAATTGAGAATTGGACAGTAGAGAGGCATTGTTTGATCATACTTGTCAATTTAGCGCTAAACCCAAATGCTTTGAGCACAAGAATTAAGAAGTTCCACTCTAAATGGTCATAAGCTTTTTGAAAATCTAGTTTGACCCCGAAAAAACCTTTCTTTTTCGTGTTTTTTTAAAACTGTGCACTACTTCTTGAGCAAGGGCCATATTTTTTGTTATCCAGTGATTTTGGCACAAAAGCTACATGAGCTAGATCCACCATTTTTTATAGGAGAGGTCTTAGCTTGTTTACAATGATTTTGGAAATCACCTTATAGCACACATTGCACAAATTAATAGGCCGAAATTGGCTAAAATTACATGCAATAAGAGATGATAGGCAAAAACCATTTGGAATAAGAGATGATAGGCCAAGAATGTATTGACCTCTTGTGATGAATTAACTAATTAATTAGCTAAGTTAATTAATTAATTCAATTAGCATGCAATAAGTGTGGTAGTACAAAAAAATCACCAACTAACTTAATATGTAGTGGAAAATAAATTGACACGGTGATTTGTTTATGAATGGGGAAAACCTACACAGCAAAAACCCCACCAGGTAATTTTAAGGTCACCACTCTCGAGAATTCACTATTATCACAACAAGCAGTTACAAGTAAAGGAATCCCAGTACCTTATACCAACCTACAGTTGAACCCTTACCCCAATACCCAATTGGACTTTTTCTATAGTGACAATCTCTCCTTTCAATGCACGGCTCCCAGTACGTAACTAACCAATTCGATGCATGGATTCCAGTACGCGGCTTACACACCAACTTGAGAAGGATGTTGGTTGCAAAGTTCTTCAGTTCATCAACATGATGAAGATCACGAAGCTCCTTAGTTACAAAACCCTACAGCATACAAACATAGCAGCTTCTTGAAGAGAAAGATGAACTAGGGCATATCTCTCTGGTTCACAATATGCTTGTGAAAAACTTTTGCATTGAGATGCATCAGTTTTGACGGCCCTTAAAATAATCCTTATATATGTTTAGGGTTGTGAGAAAAGAAAGCTTAAACATCTATACACTGATTGGATGAAAATCAGATCTGAAAATATGATTTTCTTAAATCTTGATAAATACCCTATCTATCGAGTAGCTGTCGAGCATCGGGCTTAAACAGCCTTTTAAATCTCGATAGATGCTATCTGTTGAGCTAGCTGTCGAGATTTAAAATCCAGCACTTCTTCACTTGATTCTTGGATAGACTTGCATGGCTTTAACACTTGAACTTGAAGCCTTGTTCCTTGAAGCATTAAACACATCCTTGATCTACCCAATTACAAGTAAAGTGCATTTTGTCAAAGAATTAGCCAATTCTATATTGACATATTTTCTTAACATGATTCACATATGTCCTAACAATTTCTCCATTTGGCAATTAGTGACAAAACCACAACAAACAAATGAACATATGAGAGAAGTCATAAATCACTCAACTCATACTCATTGAATACAATAAAATCAATCCTAACACAAAGTCTTTAAAAAATTTACAAGAAGAGAGTTTGTGGCAAGAAGACTTTGATAACCTGTACTTCTAAAACACTTTAAACAAAAATATGAGATTGCATACAATATATAAGAAGCCTATGCATAAAGAGAGAAAATAAACAACACATGTAGAGATAGATGAAAGAACTGTAATAACAACCTCATCATATATATATATATATAACATCATAAGTATAAGGTTTGCTATCACAAAGTAAGAACAATGTATCTATAAAAGAAGAAAAGAGAAAAATACATAAGTCCTCACTACATCCCTCGAAAGGAAAACACTCCCCCTAACAAAAATCTCATATGCTAACTCGCCCCCTAAATACATGACTACTTTCATCCTAAAACTACTCCCGCTTTTTGTCACGAATGACAAAGGGTAAGTAACTCAAGCAGTCATCTCATCATCAGCAGAAGAGCTAGCATCCTCATCCTCATCCTCATCCTCATCACCATCATCTTCGTTAGAGTCACCATCATTGTCCTCGTCCTTAGATGCCTTTGGAGAAGGAGAGGGAGACTCTATGAAGCTACCAAGGTGAGCTTGCCATCGAGCAATACGGCCAACACGAATGTTCACCTGATACAACTCAGTAGTAAGTGTTTCAAGGCGAGCATCCATGCACTCAAGCTACGCCATGACTACCTCAAGGGTCACACCACTCGTCGATGAAGAAGGTGCGGATGTGGAAGAAGCGGAAGAAGTTGGATGAGTAGCTGTCTCTGTCTATGGCCGCTTCGGTTAAAGCTGGGCCTCACTCTGTCTATGGCCGCTTTGGTTAAAGCTGGGCCTCACTCTGTCTGATGGTAGCAGCATCTATGGCACACATAGGGGAAAAGTGTGTAGACTCGAGAGGTGTCTAGCAGTTGTTGAGATTGCTTAAAAACAGTTTTTCAAAGAAGAGAAAAACACAAACATGAATGCAATCAAATATGCTACTCAACCAAAGATCCAAACAACATTTTAAGCTCTTAAAAATGTCGCTTATCAAGAAAAATGTCAAGCATTTAGATCCAAAATACACACACACACTAAACAAGTCTAACCGATTTTATATTTCAAAAACAAGTCAAGACAGTTTAGTGAGCATACATTAACACATGTATTCCTTATGATGGCCAATCACATTGTACCTGCACATGTATCAAGAGTAACAAAGAATGTTGTGTGTTGTGTGTGAAAAACATCGCAAGATTTCATAAGTGTCTACATGTTATGACAATTTTAGATATGAAATCACTTTAACTCAAACACAATCATAACTGCTTGATGGGGACTATCACCTTTGAGGTAAATCGTATAACTCCCACATCTCTTAGAAGACAAGCTAGCAATCATATATAAAGCATTTTAATTCTTTTTGCTTTTATTTTTCTTTGCATATTCTCTTTTAAGCAAACCATGCATGGGCATATAAGAGAAAGAAAAGAAATACCCAATTATGTTAAGCTTTTGACATTGCACTTTTGCTATGCCAAAGCATACATATGTCATTTCATGATTGGCAGGTAATAGTTGTGAGATAGTTATTTATTCCTTTCTCTTAGGATTTTCTAGTCCTTTCCCTCAAAAAGAGTGATACGTGTGTTAAGTACAAGAGATTACTTAATCTTACTCATCACAAACATGAGCCACAAAGCTCACTTACTTAGTTGTGCATAGAGATGCTTATCTAAGTTACAAAAGATACAAAGTTTAGCAAACTTTGTTTCAATGGCCATCCAAGGTACACAAATACCAATGTACACAAAAACACACTATTTTTGTATTTTTCTGATTTTTCAATTTTTTTATTTTTATGAAAAACAAAATAAAATAAAACTGAAAATAGACAAAAAAAAAACATGTTAAACAAAGCAAAGCATAAATTAGACTGACTCAAAACATGAAAGCAAAACACACAAGTAATGCATACTCAAAAACAAAAACAAAAAAAGGAAGAGAGAGAAAAAGTGACTAAATCACTTGGAGCCTTTTTCCTTCCACACCTTGGAAGAACCTTTCCATTTTGCAAACCCTTGATCCAACGGTGAGGGGGAAGTAGTGAAACTGTTCAATTTCAAAAGGAACATGAGGGATTTGAGTAGATCTCCAAGAGGAGCAAAGGAGGGTGGAAACTAAATCTGGTTTCCCGATGAGATCATATTGTTGCTATGTTGAGTGGCTAACCACTTATAGCAATTAGGTCGAGTATGTCTAGTTGCTCCACAGTGATGACAGAGATGCTGCTTATTCTATTTAGGCTTTTCAGTGTTTCCCTTCTTAGCCATAGGGTTTTTAGTCTCTTTCTTATCAACCTTAGGGGGTGCTCTTAAGATAGATTTACCCTTGTCTACGTTCTCACTAGCCAACACATTTTTCACATCATTGTTCTCATATTCAACATTATTACTAGGAGAAAGAAAAATAGTAGTACTAGTAGAAGCAATATTAGGAGAAGAGAAACCATACCCTAAACCGGTTCTATCGGATGCAGATTTCTGAAGACTAAGCATCTTGTCAAGCTTTGCACTTGAAGTCCTCTCCAGCTGAGCTCTGACTTAAAACAATTCTACCTCAAGCTTCTTGGTCTTCTCAGCCAAGAAATTATTCTTAAATCTTAGTGCTCCAATGGTCTGATTGGCTTCATCAAACTTCGTGGAAATTTCTTCTCGTTCAAACTCCACTTCACTGAGCTTCTTGGTGGCCAACCTATACAACTTCTCATGTTTTGCAGAGACTTTGTATAATTTTGCATAGGTTGTGTGGATGTCATTTTGGTCATCCATTTTCTCAAATTTAGACTTCACCAAGTCCTCTTTTTCATCCACATCTTCAAGAATCCCCTCAGTAGGATTTACAGTGGCAGTGAAGGCATTTAGGATTCCATCATCCTCATTATCAAAATCATCTTCGGGCTCGATGTCGCTCAAAGTAGCAGCAAGTGCCTTGCTCTTCCCAATGGTCTTGAGATACGTAGGGCACTCTTGTTTTATGTGACTGAAGCCTTGACTCTCAAAGCACTTTGGTCCTGAGGGAACAGTGTACTGACCACCATCCCTAGCATCCTTCTTTCCTTTGTCTTAGTTCTTGAAATGAGATGAACTAGACTGCTTGCAGTCTTTGTCGAATCCTTTAGCATTGACATTCCTCATAAACTTTTTGAATTGCCTGGTGATACAGGATTTCATCTTAGAATCTTCATCGTTTGAAGACTCATCAGTGTCACTGCTTTAGGATTCCATCATCCTCATTATCAGAATCATCTTCAGGCTCGGTGTCGCTCAAAGTAGCAGCAAGTGCCTTGCTCTTCCCAATGGTCTTAAGATACGTAGGGCACTCTTGTTTCATGTGACCAAAGCCTTGACTCCCAAAGCACTTTGGTCCTGAGGGAACAATGTACTGACCACCATCCCTAGCATCTTTCTTTCCTTTGTCTTAGTTCTTGAAATGAGACGAACTAGACTGCTTGTAGTCTTTGTCGAATCCTTTAGCATTGGCATTCCTCATAAACTTTTTGAATTGCCTGGTGATATAGGATTTCATCTTAGAATCTTCATCGTTTGAAGACTCATCAGTGTCACTGCTTTTGGCCTTCAATGCCATGCTCTTTCCCTTACTAGATTTCCCTATCCTTGTCAAACCCAACTCATAGATTTGCAGATTACCAACCATCTCTATCAAAGGAATTTTATCAATATCCTTTGATTCCCCAATCGTGGTGATCTTGGCATGAAATCTCTCGGGTAGAGATTTGAGCACCTTTCTAACAATCTTGGGTTTAGGAATGGTTTCCCCAAAATTAAAGGTTGAATTCACAATGTCCTTAAGCTTGACATAGAACTCATCGAATGACTCATCCTCCTCCATCTTAATCACTTCGAAGCTTGTTGTAAGCCTCTGAAGCATCAAATCCTTGACAGCCTTAGTTCCTTCATAAGTTGTTTAGAGGATGGTCCATGCTTCCTTAGTAGTTTCAGTAGAGGATATCTTCTTGAACTCCTCATTCGTGACCACACTGAATAAAGCATTCAATGCCCTACTGTTGAAATTTGCCGCCTTGATCTTAGCATCATCCCAATCGGCTAGTGCTTCCTTTGGCTTGGTCCAACCTACCTCCACAGCTTGCCACACCTTTTCATCTAATGACTGCAAGAAAGCTCTCATGCGTACTTTCCAATATGCATAGTTAGTGCCATCAAATAAAACAGGTATAATAAAGAGACTGTCCACTATCCATGAAAAGCAGGGGTCAATGGATCACACAGCAATGATTAAAACCTAATTAGAGTGTGCGTGCTTTGGTACCACTTGATAGGCCAAGAATGTATTGACCCCTTGTGATGAATTAACCAATTAATTAGCCAACTTAATTAATTAATTCAATTAGCATGCAATAAGCATGGTAGCACAAAAAAATCACCAACTAAGTTAATATGTAGTGGAAAATAAATTGACACGGTGATTTGTTTACGAATGGGGAAAACCTACACGGCAAAAACCCCACTGGTGATTTTATGGTCACCACTCTCAAGAATCCACTATTATCACAAAAAGTGGTTACAAGTAAAGGAATCCCAGTACCTTATACCAACCTATACTTGAACCCTTACCCCAATACCCAATTGAACTTATTCTGTAGTGATAATCTCTCCTTTCAATGCATAGCTCCCAGTACTTGACTAACCAATTCGATGCGCGGATCCCAATATGCGGCTTACACACCAACTTGAGAAGGATGTTGGCTACAAAGTTCTTCAGTTCATCAACACAATGAAGATTACGAAGCTCCTTGGTTACAAAATCCTACGGCGTACAAATGTGGCAGCTTCTTGAAGAGAAAGATTAACTAGGGCATATGTCTCTAGTTCACAATATGCTTGTGAAAAACTTTTGCATTGAGGTGCATCAGCTGTGATGGCCTTTAAAACAATCCTTATATATGTTTAGGGTTGTGAGAAAAGAAAGCCCAAACATCTATACACGGATTGGGTGAAAATCAGAACTGAAAGTTTTATTTTCTTAAATCTAGATGGATATCCTATCTATCGAGTAGCTGTCGAGCATCGGGCTTAAACAACCTTTTAAACCTCGATAGATGCTATCTGTCGAGCTTTAAAATTTAGCATTTCTTCACTTGATTCTTGGATAGACTTGCATGGCTTTAACACTTGAACTTGAAAGCTTGTTCCTTGAAGCATTAAACACATCCTAGATATACCTAATTACAAGTAAAGTGTGTTTTGTCAAAAGATTAGCCAATTCTATATTGACATATGTTCCTAACGTGATTCACATATGTCCTAACAAGAGAAATGAAGGTTTGATTAAACTCTTTAAGCAACCATCCATCTCTGAAAAAACTTTGGGTGGCTGACACGATTTGATACCCTATGGTCTCCTAATAGTGTTTGTAGAAAAGCGCTGGAAATCCATCTGGCCTAGGGGCTTTAAGAGATTTCAACTCAAACATAACTTTTCATATTTCGTCTCTCATTGCCACCCTGCATAGTTCTTTGATTAAGTTTTCCAGATTTTCTGGAATATTTGGAGAGCTAGTTTGACATAGAGCCTTAAAGTTCTCAACAAAATACTTCTGAATGTTTGCCCCATCATTTATCCAAGAACCATCCTCCAATTTGATTTCTTGAATACAATTTCTCCTTTTTCTGATTAAAGTGAGCTCCAAATTTTCTTTTGTGGCCTCTAAACTTTGAATTTGTGCTATCTTCTGCTCTAACTCCTTAATTCTCTCTCTTGAATTTCCAAAACAGCGCTTATTCCATCTTTTTAGGTCCCTCTTAGTTGCATCCAATTTTTTGCCCAGTTTAAGGCTTTGTGGGCCGTCTACTCTCGTTTGCCAAGCATTTTTAACTATTTCTTTACTTGTTTCATCCCTAGTCCACATGGCCTCAAAATGAAAAGACTTGTCATGATTTAAGTTCTCCATATAAGTATCTAAGAGGATTGGGTTGTGATCAGAATTTGCATTGACAAGATGCCGAATGCTTGCCTTAGGGAAAAGAGTCTGCCATTCTTGACCACACAAGCACTGATCTAACCTCTGCATAATATTTACAAGACCTTCATGTCTATTGGACCAGGTAAAGGACGGACCAATGAAATCTAGATCAATGGCAATCGTATTATTTATAAATTCCCTGACAGAGTTAACTGAGCTTTTCCCTACATTTCATCCCCTTTTTTTTTTCCTTTGAGCCCTTGATGCTATTAAAATCACCCATTATTGCCTAAGGCCCTAAAGAAGACTTTGCCGATTCTTCCACCTTTGCCTAAATTTTTTTCCTTTTTGCTCTCCTAGGAGGACCATATACACAAAACAACATCCATGGTGATCTTTCTGGGTCAGAGTTGATTATTGAAGCAATTACATTACTATTTGAATAGACAACCTCCATATCAACACCCATTCTCCAAAACAAAGCTAAACCCCCAGCTCGTCCATAGGCTTCCACATAAAAGCAGTCAAAGAAGTTTAATTGGGTTTTGATTCTATTAATTCTAGGAGATTTGACTTTTATTTTAGATCAGAACACCAGATCCAAATTTGAACTCGTATCAGCTCGTTAAGAGCTCTAATTTTTGAATCTCTACCTATACCTCTACAATTTCAGGCTAAAATACAATGGTGAGAAGGATGGAAACCTCTACTTGACTACTCAACTAACAAAGTACAACAAAAAGACCAAGACCCAACATAAACTAAGCGAAATAGAAGGGGAAGCATAAAACTTACTGATTCGGGACAACGATCCACTCACTGACTATGGACTTAGGGCTACTCCAACAACCAGGACCCATGAAAGGCAAACAACCAGCTGTACAGAGACAACAAATGAGACCCACTGAGGAGCAAGGATGGCCACCTCCCTAAGCAAACTCACGAGATACGGCAGGGGATCTCGAGCGCACGATAGCAAAGAATGCTTATCTTACGTTGAGAGGAAAAAGAAAACCCCATCACGAAAGTAAGGTGATAGCATTTAAAGTTTTGTTTTCTTGCATTTAAGGTGATAGCATTTCTCTACAGATTTTATCAAGGCATCCAATAGAGAAGTGTTGTATCCAAGAATTAGTGACATATATAAGTATTAGTGAAATAGTAAGAGAAAGAACGAGAGTGGTGTGTGTAGCAAAGTGTGTAATGTATTAAGCATCTTTTATTTTATTGATAAAGTATTCTATTTGAGTGTGGTAAGATTTATTGCAAAGTATTTGATAAGAGACTTTTTTATAGTGTCAAATTTATTTGACAAAACTTTTGCGCAGATCTCTACACTCTTACTATTCTATACATTGTTGGAAAAATAGTATAGAGTGAATAAGAAATTGACTCCTAATGTGTCAACTTGAACATGATATTAAATTGGTGAGAATCCTTAAGTCCCATATTGGAAATGATAGAAATTATGGGTTTATATGCTCATGGGTTGGACATTGGGTTGGGCTTTAGTCATGTGTGGACTAGGCTCTCTTGTCCAAATAATAATAATATTTTATTATTTTATTTTTTGAGTCAGTAAGTCAGCAATTTTTAACTGAAACAGTATGTCTGTTTAGGAATGTATATTTTCATAGTCCCTCATTCATGAAAAATCAATTTTTTGAGAAACTCTCCTAGAGAGAATTTTTGTGCATTCATTTAAGTCAAAGAGAGAGAAAGAGACATAGAGTTATTCATAGAGCACGGACCTTGTGTGCTTTTTCTCCATGCTGTAGATCATTCTATCCTAGGAGGCAGATGTCCACGAGTCTCAAAAAGCACCACAGATTGTGTGAGGGGCGAAATTTGATTTAAGGAGATTGTGTCAAACACAAGATTTAATTTGTATCATTCATCCTTCACGCATTTGGTTTGTGAGTTTTTAATTATTTGCAGATTTGTTCCTACATATACTATATCTATTTATTGTTTTTGCCTTTCACATCTTTTTTGTGTTGTTGTTTATAATAGATCTATATGTTGTTCCCTTTTGCTTAATCACAAAAGTAAAATTTTGAAATATATCCAACAATTTTAAAGCGGATTTTAGATTTTTTGTAATTTATGTTTGTGAAGGGAATTTTGTGTGTGGTTATCGTGTTTTGTTTATTGTTGCGTGTATTAGTTTAAATTCTGACGCAACTGTTGTGTGTTCTGGTTTCGTAAACCGTATCTGTGTGAAACATGTATTTGATTTACGGTTATTAAATTCTGGTTTGTTAATTTTCCTTTAGCGTTTGTTTTGAAGTCGGATCTCTTTTGTTAATCTGTGATATCATGATTTTTGTGTGAGTTTGATTTATATTGCTATGCGCCTATGCCTTGGCAAGAAAGTGGTTTATAAAAAAGTAATAAAAACGAACAACTGTGCATTTGACTTGAATTCGGTGTTAAAGTCAAAGCAATGTTTGATTTGCATCTTTTGGTAAGTGGTGGTTGTTCACTATAGTGCATGCACGACAGTATATGAAAAGGCAATGAGTGACATGAGTGATTGCTTTTCTGTTGTGTACTTTATGTTGAATTATCACATATAATTGTGGTGTATTTTCATTTTTCAGAGTTTTGGCCTACTGTTATTTAGTATCTTGGCTTGAAAATTTTCGTTATAGATGTTAGCGTCTTATGTGCAATGGAGTTTGGGATTGATGAATAAAGGAAATTGTGAATTTCAATGGAGACACATTTTGTTTTGAATCCTTTTAAATGCTCTTAGTTTTGGGCGTCGCTGACATCTTAGTTATTGGTTAGCATTTTCTAATTCATCGAGTGACCCACGAACTAATAATTAAAATAGCATTATGAGAGCTTGTAAAGTTGAATTTATTCAACTATGTGTTGGTTTTATTCCGTGCCAAATTTGCTTGTAATTCAGCATTTAGAAACCCTGTATTTAGGTGGGAATAATGTAAGGGTTGTGTGTGAGAGAGTATGAAGATTTGATCAAGAGTGTGCAACAAAAAGGTGACTCGCGAGTGGTGACTCGCCAAAATGAAGTACACGTGTGAAGTATGCAGGAAGATGAAGAGTCAGGCCAGCTAGATCACTATAGGACAAAAAGTATAGTCTGGCCTAGTTTGGTAACTGGCAACTAGAACTCGCGACTCATCCCAGTCACAAGTGACTCACCAGTGCACTCTGTTTTGTTGATAAGTGACTTTTCACATTCCATCTCATACCCTACTATAAATACCCTTATACCCACGAAATGTAGAGAGCTTCTAGAGAGAATTTTGAGGGAGAAACCCTAGAGAAAAACAAGATTGATTCATCCACAATCTTATACACTTGATTCTCCAAATTCCTCTACTCTCACCCTCTCCATTGTCATACCCATGAGAGGATCATAAACCAAATTCTTACCTCACCAAATTCAGAGTAATGAGAAGGTTCTTGGTGTTTGGGAAGTAGTTCAAGAGAGAACCAATTCATATTGGTTGATGCAATGGGCTAATTGCTGGATCTGAAAAACTAGAGAAGACGGTTTGGTGTAACCTTGTTAGAGCAAGAAGCTTGGAGGGCTTAGATGCATTGGGTAGATTAGGCTTGGAGGGTCTATTGCTATTCATATATCCCAATTGATTTTCTAGTGGATCATTTACCGCTTGGAGGGCGGCGAAGAGGTTTTTCACTGAGTTCTTCGGTTTCCTCTTCGATAACACGTGTCGATGTTATCTTGTGTTTGCATCTCTCTTTCCCTTCCTCTTAACTTTTAATTTCTACTGGTTGTGATTAATTAATGGCTTAGAGTAGTCTGCTAATTTGGGTATTGCTTATATTTCATATTCCACACATATATTGTTTGAATATAAGCTTGTATTGGAAAATTTGTATTTGGAGGTCTAAACATTCACAATTGTTTTATACATTAAGTGAGTTTTCACTTGGTATCAGAGCGGGTACACTTTGATGGATTTCTATATCCTTAGTGTGATCCTAGACCCCTTGTAGCTATGGATGAAGCTATGGAAAAGGCTATGTTGAATTGTGGTGCAAATGTCTATGATAATGACTCTATGAGTATTTTTAAAGATTGTCCTAACAATGAACTCCTAGAGTTATTAAAATTAAAGAAACATGCTAGAATGTTTGTTCACATGCTAAAGTATCTTGAACACAAGAACCATGTCTTACACAATAGTCTATGTGTGTCAAATTCATTGATTGAGAAGTATAAAAGAAGAAATAGAATATTGTGTGACAAGGTTGATCACCTTAAAAAGAGAATTAAATCTAGTAAGAGAATAGAAAATGAAGATGATTTTCTTTTTAAAGATCAAGAATGCTTATCTCATGCTTGCTTGTTTGTGCACACCGCTTTGAAAGCATTCAATTCTTGTTTATGGTATCTTGATAGTGGATGTTCTCGTCATATGACAGGAGATAAATCACCATTTGAGTCTCTCAAAGAGAAGGTTGGTGACTATGTAACATTTGGGGATTGAAGCCATGCTCAAGTTTTTGGCAAAGGGAATATTGATATACCAGGGCTACCTCTATTGAAAGATGTTCTATATATCAAAGGGCTTAAGGAGAATCTCTTGAGCATCACTCAAATATGTGATGAAGGCTTTCTTGTTCAATTCTCAAAGAAGGGGTGTATGATCATAAATGAAGTAGGGATTCAAGTCTTGGAGGGATATAGGACCACCGACAATTGCTATGGAGTGGTTCCTACGCCAAATATCTCTTGTAGGAGTGCCCGATTCAATGTGGTGGAACTTTGGCATCAAAGACTCGGCCATGCAAACTCCAAACAAGTGGCAAAAGTGTCCAAACTTGAAGCCGTTGTGGGGCTCCCTAAATTCGGGAAGGTGGAGAAGACCATTTGTGACGCTTGTCAAATGGGAAAACAAATAAAGCCGAATCATCAAAAGGTGAATATGACCCCTACATCACGTTGCTTAGAGCTTCTCTGTGTTAATTTAATGGGGCCCACAAGAATGGAAAACTTAGGAGGAAAACGATATATTATGGTCACTGTCGATGATTTCTCAAGATACATATGGGTGGAATTTCTTAGAGAGAAATCGGAAGCATGTGAGAAGATGGAGACTCTTTGTAAGACGCTTCAAAACGAGAAAGGTGTACCAATTGTCAAGATAAGAAGTGACCATGGCAAGGAGTTTGAGAATGCAAAATTTGAGCCTTTTTGTGAGAAGAATGGGATCAAGAAAGAGTTTTTAGCTCCTAAAACTCCTCAACAAAATAAGGTGGTCAAAAGGAAGAATTGAGTGATTCAAGAAATGGCAAGAGTTATGCTACTCAACAAGCAAATTCCTCAAAAAATTTGGGAGGAAGTCGTGAACACCTCATGTCACATTGGCAATAGAATATTCTTCCGAGCGGGAGCAAAGAAGACCGCATATGAAATTTGGAATGGGAAGAAGCCAAAAGTCTTTGGGAGTAAGTGTTACATTCTAAATGATCGAGAGAACCTTGAAAATTTTGATGCAAAGAGTGATGAAGGTATCTTTTTCGGGTACTCAACCACTAGCCGGGCATATAGAGTCTTCAATAAGTGAACAAAAATGGTGATAGAGTCCATCAATGTGGTTATTGATGATACCATAACAAACGTAGCAAATGATGATAGTGGAGAAGGAACAAGCTCCAAAGAAGCTATCGTTGAGATTAAAGCCCAAAGTGTTGAAAAGGAAGAACATTCATTGAAAAGTGAATCTACTCCCGTGAACTCTAGAATGGAGACAAGATCATTGTCTAGATCCCCAAGCCCTCTCACCCCTCCGAAAGTTCATCCTCCTATCTCCTGGAATGATGAAGTATCTACCTCAAAGAAGCCATTAACTAGAGTGGTTAAAAATCATTCGAAAAGTAACATTATCGGTTCTTTAGATGAAGGTCTTCGTCTTAGAAAAGAGAGCATGCTTGTTGCAAATCATGTGACTTATCATTGCTACATTACTCAATTTGAGCCAAAAAGGGGTAGAAGAAGCTCTTCAAGATGAGAATTGGGTGGATTCAATGCATGAAAAACTAAATCAATTTGTGAGGAATGACATATGGGAACTTGTCCCAAGGCCCAAAGACACTCATGTCATCAACACCAAGTGGATTTTCAGAAATAAGACCGATGAGGATGGTGAGATAACAAGAAATAAGTCTCGGTTGATGGCTCAAGGTTACATTTAAGTGGAAGGAGTAAATTTTGAAGAATCCTTTGCCCCCGTGGCTAGACTTGAGTCTATTCGCATCATTTTGTCCATTGCATGTATTATGGACTTCAAACTCTACCAAATGGATGTGAAATGTGGCTTTCTCAATGGGTTCCTTAATGAGGAAGTCTTTGTTGAACAACCCAAAGGTTTCCAAAATCCTTACATCCCAGATCATGTTTTGAGATTGAAGAAGGAACTATATGGATTGAAACAAGCACCTAGAGCATGGTATGATTAGCTTACAAATTATCTATTTCATATAATTGTTTGTGAAGAAAGATGAGTACTATCTCCTTGTAGCTCAAGTGTATGTTGATGACATAGTGTTTAGAGCCATCATAAACGCCCGTGCTATAGAGTTTTCTAAAGAAATGAAGAAGGAATTTGAAATGAGAATGGTAGGGGAACTTACATTTTTCTTGGGTCTTTAGGTTAAACAAATGAAGGATGGTATATTCATCTCTCAAGAAAAATATGAAAGAAATCTTGTCAATAAGTTTGGACTAGATTCCAAAAAGCATGTCTCCACTCCCATGAGCTCATCTACCAAGCTTAGTCTTGATTCTTTTGAGGTAGAAGTAAGTCTAATTTCATATAGGAGCATCATTGGAAGTCTCCTATATCTCACTGCAAGCAGGCCGAACATTACGTTTAGTGTGGGAGTATGTGCTCATTATCAAGCAACTCCTAAGGAGTCTCACTTGACGACTGTAAAGAGAATCATATGCTATATTAATGGCACTCCCGAGTATGGTCTATGGTACTTAAAAGACTCTAATGATTGTCTAGCCGGTTAATCGGATGTAGATTGGGCAGGAAGTGTTGATGACCGAAAAAGCACTTTGGGTAGATGTTTCTATCTCGAAAAAAATCTTATGTCATGGATGAGCAAGAAGCAAAACTCAGTATCTCTATCTATAGCTGAAGCCGAGTATATAGCTACTGGGAGTTGTTATACTCAACTTCTTTGGATGAAGAAACTTCTTCATGACTATGGGATTCCTCAAAAAACAATGAGTGTGTTCTGTGACAACACTAGTGCCATAAATCTTTCCAAGAATCCTGTTCAGCACTTAAAGTCCAAACACATAGAGATTCGCTATCACTTCATCCATGATTTGGTGGAAGATAAAATTGTATGTCTTGAATTCATTCACACGGACTACCAAAAGGTGGACATCTTCACCAAACCTCTCATGTTAGGGTTTATGCCCTAAAATCCAATTTATTGGCATGTCATAAATAATTAGATTGTTTAATTATATGAAACTATTTATTTATGAACTAATGAGACATTATCTTAGTCCATGAGATGCATAGTATATGATTTATGTGAAAAGTGACAGAAATATATAAATCACAAGTTCTTTGTAAACTTAGAATTTTAGTTTATAGTCGGTGATGAAATTGGGCATTTCATCTGCGAAGACTATAATATATCAACTAAAATGATTTGTCTTGATCATGGAAGTGGAGACTTCTAGTTGATATGTTGATATGTTTTAAGAGTTAAGACATATTGAACTGGACCACTGTGAGATTTATTATTCTCCTTGATGGTTTTTAGACCCCTTAAAACAATTGATTTAACCTAGGTAATTAGCAAAGTTATTACTTAGTCCAAATTAACAAATCTAGGTTATCACAATAACAAAGATCAAATCATGCAAAGCAGCGGAAAATAAATAACACAAGATATGATCACCCAGGAAACCAAACCGGTAAAAACTTGGAGAGAATTTGACCTAGCTATCCTCAAGGTAAACTTGAATCCACTATCTTGAAAGAATCGAAGTTCATACAATAAGATTTACAAGCCCCCACGCTCGACTTCTTATTGCTACCAACCAGTAGAACTTACTGACACGACCACGTGCAAGCTTCGAATCCACAGACTCCTTCTCTCTTGGATTCACCACCAGATACAAGCACACCCGCTTGTGTTTTCTTTAACCTTCAAAGGCAGCAACTGAATTGATCATCAAGGTGTAGATAAATCTTCTCCTTGAAAACCCTAAGTTTGTGTAAAGGAAAGCTTCTCTAGATCTCACAAGTGATTTACACAAACCGCAATATGAGCAACACTAAAACGTGGCTAGGGTTTGCCTTTTATACTTAGGACAAATAAGAAACCCTAAAAACGTTTTAAAACACCTAGGCCTGAGTTGGACAATTCTGCAGAAAATCATTTTGCTCGAGCTTCGATCGATCGAGCCTGTCTTTCGATCGATCGAGCCAGGCCGAAAGGCACAATGCTTTCCTACTTTAACTCGATTCCAACTTTACATAAATGCGCAACTTTGAGCTAGACTAAAACACTTCTAAACACATTGTTTTGATAATGGTTTGCCAACAATACAAATTAGAGTTCTAAATACATAAAATCCCAAGTCTTTAGAACCTAACAAACTCCCCCTTTGGCAATCCGTGACAAAACACACTAGAAGCTCAAAGTTTACAAACTAAAAAGCCCTTTACAAAATAATGCTCATAAAACAAATTCAATCTTAACGACTATCCATCAGTTGCAAGTGTAGACAACAGCTCAATTGAATCAACCTGTATATTTCCTGAAACACTAAACAAAATGCATAACCGCATGTGTGGAAATAATACAAGTAAACAAATTAAATTCTTGATTTCAAACAACACACAATAAAGACATATATCAATGAATAACTCATAAATATAAATCAATAAACAGTTTGAAACAAGAAACATATAAAGTACCAACAAAAAAAGACAACTCCCCCTAACATGAATATCCCATCAAAAACATGGGAAGAGCTAAAAAATGTAAAGTACAAAGTGAAGCACCTAGATACAATCTAAACTCCACAAGCTCCAACCAAAAACATATATTCCCCCTGAAAGCAAAAACCCTGAAAGCAAAAACTCTACAAAGTACTCCCTCTTTTTGTGACGGAATGCCAAAGGGCAAACAGAAATCCATCATCAAAAGGGAGGTGGTCTAAACTGCGCCAACTCCGCACACAAGGCATGGATCTCATCGAGCATGTCCACCAAAATTTGTCCATAAGCTGCCTGAACGGTCAAGACAAGATCCAACGTACGACGAATGTCTGAATCATCCGAAGCAGTCAGTGGAGGAACATCATCACCAGCAGCAGCACCCGATGTCTTAGCAGCATCAACACCTGTAGAAGAGGGAGGAGGGGGAACACCACTAGATGACGCACCTCTAGGACTAGAAGGAGCAACTTTAAGGTGAGCAGCCCTCTGTCGAAGAAAGGAGGCACCTATGGGAGTAACAACATGCACAGGCTCACCAGAAGGAAAACCATCTAGACCTAAAAAGAGCAAAATCCTATGAATGTAAATAGGATAAATAAGCACATGCCCTACGGCAGAACTCCTATGAACCTCGTTCAAAGAACGAAGGAACAATTGAGAAAAACTGATAGACGCTCCAGAAACAAAGGCATACAAAACACACATCGCTCTAAAGTGATGGTGTGGAAGTGAGAAATAGGCCACAATGAATGACACGCTATCCTAAAGAAAAGATAGCCAGTCTCGGTAAGCTCAGCGGACGTGATCCGAGGATCAGAACCCCACTGGATAGATGACCCAGTGATATATGACATAACAACATCTAAAGAGGGTGACTCATCATAGGGATAGTCAAGCTCCCGAACAACCGGAACCCCAAGAGCCTCAGCCACTACCCGAGGAGTAATGGTGAATGAAACACCTCGTATCCAACTCCGAACAAGGGTGTTGGCATCATAGACGTGACAAGAGAGGTTCGAGAAGAACTCTCTAATCAGGGCGGTTGGGGGTGGATGATCTATCTCTAAGAGAGACAACCAACCTCTAGACTCAAAGTTAGCCCTAATGGCCGGATCAAGCTCATCTAACACAACAGCTCGCTCAGCCCATATCTTATGCTTACAGTTCAAAGTATCAAAGGCCTCTCTGCACTTATCATTCTTAAACAACACACTCCTAGAGGGAGACTCAGAGGAAGTGGAAGGGGTCCTATGGGCTCTAGTTTTCCTAGGCATGGTGCAAGGATAAGGACCAAAACATAGAGCAAAAGAACAAACACAAAAGACAAAACCAAGGGCAGACTGCAAGTTAGCACAAAAAAGATATAGAATAAAAATTTGTATGATGCATGAACAATTAAATGGCATGATGCATGTCCTAATGTAGTGCAATTAAGTCCAAAAAGTTCAAATTCACATAATTGGCTTGAACATAGAGGTATTAACACAAAAACCCCAAAATTTTAAAAATCACTTGTTCAATTTGAAAGATATTGACAAATTGATCATTAGATAGGGTAGAGTATAAAAAATAATGACCAAATATATCAATTTAACAAGCCAATTTCATCAATTTAACCCAATTTTGACAAAATCCCCAATTCGGATCAATTTCAAACCCTAGAATTTTCAATTTTTCAAAAACCACAAAATTGATCAAATTAAACTACAAGAATCATGATAATAACATCCTAGAACAAAAACCCATTGATCAATTTCACCAAAAAAGGTTTGAATCATCAAAAACCCCAATATATAGAAAGTGCCGAAAATACCCAATGAATATGCATGAAAAATGCATGAAATCAAGAAATAAAATGCAAAAGGAAGGGCATAAGGGACTTACCGGCTTTGAAAGACAAAAACCTTGCAAAAATTCTGGAGGAAAATGACAAAAAATCTTTGGTGGAGCCTTAGCCAAGTCGGAGAGAGAGGAAAGGTTGAAAGTTTTTTGAAAAAAGTATCTTTTGAAAAAGACATTCAGACCTTTTTAAAAAATATGATTCACGAGTTTCGATCGATCAAAAAATAGCCTCGATCGATCGAAACAGACAGAGACTCTATTAAGAATTTTGAAAAGAGTTCGATCGATCGAAACAGACAGAGGCTCTCTCGAACATATTTTAAAAATTTTCGATCGATCGAAAAACAGAATGGATCGATCGAAATGGGCAAAGTCTCACTAAATTTGAGGAAAAACACAGTTTTTTTTAAAAACATTTAGAATCAGCTCAAAGCATTGAAATTTAAGAACAATATGCATGAGTATGTGATGATATGATTTTCAAAACAAGAATTTTAAGCCCAAATTCCCAAAAAAAAAATTTCTTGCATTCTCCACAATTTTCAAGCAACAAATTAATTTTGCACAAAATTCAAAGTATTTGCAAAAACTTGGTTGGTCAGACCATAAACACATACATTAACATGTACAAAGTTTAGCAAAGAGTAACTCGTGTAGTGTGTGCAACTAGCAAAAGCTTGAGATACATGTGAGGTGATATGTGAATAGCAATCAATCACAAAGTCTACAAAATTCATCACAAAGAATTTAAAAGAGACTATCACCTGAAGAGTTACATCATATAACTCCTACATCTCCTAGATCACAAGCTTGCAATTATGTAAGTTTCTTGTATTTATGCCTCATAATATACATACCAATTTTAAGTCATGTGAGTTTGGCATCAAGCCTAATAGTACACACCAATTTTAATTTTAAGAATTAAGCAATTTAAACCGAGGCTTCACCTTATGTTCTTTTTGTCCATGTGCTACACTTTCTCGAGCACAAAATCCTATGATATACACTAAGGTGTTCTTGATTGGCTAGTGAACAGTGGTGAGATGGCTATTTATGCCTTTCTCAACATGGATCAAGTTCGACAGTCAAATAACATGTGACTTCAAGATTAAGACAAAGTAATCAAAAACCATAAACATCTTTCCCACACAACATGCACTCCAAAGCTTTAACTAGTAAAGTGCAATAAATAAGATCATCAAAGCTAAACAAGGTACAAACAACATGTTATGTGTAAATAAATTGACCAACCTTGTTCTCAAAAAAACCAAGAAGAGTAGTACAAAACAAAATTTGCTTCGTTTTTTTTTCTTTTTTATTATTAAAAAAAAAAACACCTAGAATGAAATGCATGAATGTTATGCAATGCAAATCCTAGAAAACACAAAACACAACAAAACCAAAGAACAATGGTCACAAAGGGTAGAGCAATGAAGCACAAGGACCATGTCAGAAAGACTCAGTTAGTTCAAGTCTTTTGCATCCAAAACCTTTTAGATGCACCATGAGCATTTGAGTTCTTATTCACATGGGAATGATTACCAACTCCAGGATTGAAATAATGGTTTAAAGCCTTTACCAATTCACCAATAAGTACCATAGGATCTTGTGCTTGAGGCACAGGTACTTTGGTTTGTTTGCTCTCTTTGTAGCTTGCAGCTTGTAACAGTTTGGACGAATATGTCCAGACTTTCCACAAAAGTGACAAACCCATGCAGGCTTATCATGTGTCTTGTCCTTAGTTAGGGTAGGCTTCTTAGACTTAGACTCTTTCAGATCAACCTTAATCTTCCTAGATGATGAAACTTCTATGGGTTTAACAACCTCACTCACAGGGGGTTTGACAGTTTCACTCACTATCTCACTCACAGAAGGTTCAGAAGAAGAAGATGAAGGAACAAACTTTGTGGAACGAGGAGCAGACACAGAGATGCTTTCAACATAACCTAATCCAGTTTTGTCAAAAGAAGACTTTTGAACACTCAGCATTTGATCAAGTTTAGAACTAGCAGATCTAGCAATAGATAAATCAAGTTCCAAAGATTTAACTTTATTAAGCAAAAGCATATTCTTAGTTTTCACATTGTTCAAAAGTTCATTAGCATCAAACAGTTTAACAAGCAAATTTTTTTTTTCAAGCTCAAGAGATTTGATTTTCTTTAGGCCAAGATCAACATTTATAGCATTCTTTGCAGCAACTTTACAAAGTTTATTATAGGCCTCTTGAAGATCTGCATCTTCAGAGAGTTCCCCATCAGAAGGGTTCTCTTCAACAGATATGCTCTCATCGACTACAGTAGTAGCGGTGAAAGCAATGAAGTTTCCATCCTCATTACAATCAGACTCATTATCAGAAACTTCACCATCACTAAGGATTACAGCCATAGCCTTACCCTTAGACTTCAAATAGGTAGGACATTCAGATTTCATGTGTCCATACCCTTGACATCCAAAACACTGAGAGCCCAAAGAATTATTGGAAGATTGACCTACTTTTTCTCTGGGTTTATCATTATTGTTAACCTTAGTGGGATCATGCTTCCTAAATTTTCTAGGTTCAATAGTATTTGTGCCTCTTGCCTTTCTGTTACTATTCCTGAGAAAGTTTCTAAAGTTCTTGGCAAGGTAGGCAATCTCTGTAGCAGAGAGCTCATCATCAAATCCACCACCTTCAACATCATCAACAGACTTAAGAGCCATTGAATTGGATTTGGTAGTTTTGGGTAGATCCAACTCATAAGATTGAAGAGATCCTACAAGTTCATCAATAGGGATGGAGTCCACATCCTTGCTTTCAGTAATGGCAGTCACTTTGGGTCTAAAGTCTTCAGTTAAAGATCTAAGAATCTTCCTAATAATTTTAGGTTGATCATAGATTTCACCTAAGTTAAAAGCAGAATTAACGATATCATTCAATGTAGCATAAAATTCATCAAAAGATTTATCATCAGACATCCTAATGATTTCAAATTTAGAAGTCAATTGCTGCAATTTATTGATTTTGACAGCCTTTATGCCTTCATGCACAGTTTGGAGGATATTCCAAGCAGTATTAGCAACCTCAACATTAGATATTCTCTTAAATTCCTCCATAGAAACAGCGTTAAAAATAGCATTCATAACCTTGCTATTGAACGAGGCTGCTTCTTTTTAAGAAGTTTGCCACTCATTAACAGGAGTAGTGGGCTTCTCCCATCCATATTCAACGGAGTTCCAGACTCTCTCATCAATCGATTTTGGGAATGCTTTCATCCTTACGTTTCAATAAGCATAATTATTCCCATCAAAGTGAGGAGGAATAACTAGAGAGTGTCCATATTTCATGACAACAGGGGTCAAGGATCAGCTCAGTGATCAAAAGATTAACAACAAAAGAGCTACTTGCTCTGATACCACTTGATAGTTTTTAGACCCCTTAAAACAATTGATTTAACCTAGGTCATTAGCCAAGTTATTACTTAGTCCAAATTAACAAGTCTAGATTATCACAATAACAAAGATCAAATCATGCAAAGAAACGGAAAATAAATAACACAAGATATGATCACCTAGGAAACCAAACCGGTAAAAACCTGGGGAGGATTTGACCTAACTATCCTCAAGGTAAACTTGAATCCACTATCTTAAAAGAATCGAAGTTCATACAATAAGACTTACAAGCCCCCACGCTCGACTTCTTATTGCTACCAACCAGTAGAACTTACTGACACGACCACGTGCAAGCTCCAAATCCACGGACTCCTTCTTTCTTGGATTCACCACCAGATACAAGCACACCCGCTTGTGTTTTCTTTAACCTTCAATGGCAGCAACTGAATTGATCATCAAGGTGTAGATAAATCTTCTCCTTGAAAACCCTAAGTTTGTGTAAAGGAAAGCTCCTCTAGATCTCACAAGCGATTTACACAAACCGCAATATGAGCAACACTAAAACATGGCTAGGGTTTGTCTTTTATACTTAGGATAAATAAGAAACCTAAAAACGTTTTAATACACCTAGGGCTGAGTTGGAAAATTCTGCAGAAAATCATTCTGCCCGAGCTTCGATCGATCGAGCCTGTCTTTCGATCGATCAAGCCAGGCCGAAAGGCACAATGCTTTCCTACTTTAACTTGATTCCAACTTTACATAAATGCACAACTTTGAGCTAGACTAAAACACTTCTAAACACATTGTTTTGATCATGGTTTGCTAACAATACAAATTAGAGTTCTAAATACATAAAATCCTAAGTCTTTAGAACCTAACACTCCTAACGACTGTCAAATGAATAATAAATCTCATGACTTCTATTTACATCAACTCTAAATCCTGAGAGAATAATGGACCTGATCATGAGGCGTAGGTTGGTTTGATATATCAGGAGTGAGATTTACTAGTTACGGTCAAAACCTCAGTATGTTGGGCAGTCGCATTTAGTGTTGATGGAACATATATTCTCAAGATAGAATTCATAATCTCTTAACAGAGATATAAAATATTCCCTTGAGATAAGTTTAATGGGTTTGGTTATTCAGAGTGTTGGGCCCAACTACTTTAGTAAGGAGTTACTAAATTATATATTTATGAAATTGGATTTCATAAATATATGATGAATAACATAAACGATTAAACTGGATATTCAAGGATTAAGATGTAGTAATCTTCAAAGTGGTAGTCTATTTCATGACTTTGTATTACTACGAATATTTTAATGAAGGGGTTGTGTGTATAATAAAGTCTTGGGATATAATTTATTAATAAGGCCTAGAGTGAAATTATATTCTTATAGTGGTATTAAATATAATTAATGGTAACTTTGGACTTGTCAAGAGTTGACAGAAAAGCCCAAGGCCCATTGGAGCTAGAGTCTTATTTGTTCCCTTTGTTCTCATCTCAAGCCACAAATTAAAACCCAATTGGGTAGGCTAAAAAGGCTAACCCAATTAGATAATCAGTTTTTATTTAATAAGAGTTATTAAATAAGTAACTACTATGGTAGTTAGTAAGTATGTATGATGAAAAGAAAAGAAAACAGTTTTTCTCTACAAGGAGAAAAAAGAAGGATTTTTCTTTGAGAATCTATGTACAAAAGATTGATTAAGAGACCACACATCTTGGGCACCATGTGGAATTGAGATGAAAATTAAATGTATTCTCAAGTTTTGGTTTTGAATTTCACTGCATCAAGGTACGCTTTCTATTCTTTATTCTAGAATTCAAGGTTACATGTTATCTTTCATGAATAAAGTAGATCCATGATTGTTGCTTCCGTTGTGTGTTTTGTATGGGATACAAAACCAGATTTTCCAACATCTCAATGGTCCTCGGTTCGAATCGCTTTGTAAAACCATAGGTGTCGGTATCATTCCTTGAAATTCATGTGTGTTGTGGGTTTTACATATCTATCTTGAATTGTTCTTAATTGAGTGAAGCACACACTACTTTGTTGGTTTCATGGTTTTTTTTTTTTTTTTTTTTTTTTTTTTCATTTAAAAGCTTTGGTTGTTTGTTGATTTTGATCATTATTTACTTTGCTTTGTGTCAAAAATAAAAAAACACATAAAAAGTATAAAATCCAAAAAGTTTGATCAGCGGTGTTGTGCATTGTCACATGCATGTTTAGCCTTGTACCTTCGTACTAATGGCTTTGTACATTAATGAGCTTAGCTTGTTCTCTATGCACTAGTATCTTTGTGGGAAACATCTTGACATCTATGTGATTGTTGTAAATAGATTTTCAAACTTTTCATGAATGATTAGTCAATAATTTTGTTGATCTTGAGACATGCGTAGACTTGTGCCTATATCTCTTCCCACTCATTTTTTTTTTGCTTAAAAGCTCAACCAATGTTAAATCTCGAAAAAAGATAATAAGCTGAAAAAGTTGTCGCATAAACTAGTATTTGACAAGGAAAAAGGGAAAGTGACATGTATTTAAAATGTATGGTGCCAAAAGCCAAAGGCTTACTCATCAAATTGAAATATCAAAAATTTCAGGCATCGATTTTAAAAAGAGATGTAAAGATCAAAATGATCAAATGCTATCAAAAGAAAAGAAGCCAAATGAAAAGCTTCTAACTCAATGTAATCAAGTTTATGTGAGAGGTCATATATGTTCATTTCTACAATTGAGATAGGTTAATCTACTTACTGCTAGTTGTGTATGACTTGGTTGAATCGATCATTGAAGCTTTACATTAGACTAAGGACTATCTTATAATTGATACCCAACCACATCACACATGTCTATGTTCAATGAATGCCTTATTCATTTGTGTGATTGTACTTGATTAAATGTAATGTACATGCTCAAGCATCTGTTGATAAAACCCAAAAGATTTTTGAGTGTTTTAGTTGTTTTTGGAAAGTATTTTGATTTGAAAAATTTTCACAAAAATCCAAAAATTTGCAATTCTGCATTTTTGCAACTCACTTGTGAGTCATGCTCAAGTTGCAAACCCAACCGCGAAAATCCCCAGGATTTGTTTTGCAAAATTTTGGAAACCCGAGGGGTTCATGACTCACTCGCGAGTAACTTGCGAGTGGTCTACTCAGTTGTGAAAAAGACTTTGACAAATTTTCAAATTTTTCAGAAAAATTGATTTTTCAGTTTTCCAACCCAAGGCATTCGCAATTCACTCGCGATTGTTTGGCGAGTGTAAGTCACAGTCGTGAAAAAGACTTAGAAATTTTTTTTCAAAATCTAGGTCTAAGGGTTTTTGGCGACTCACTTGGCTACTTATTCGTGAGTCAGTTGAGTCGTTAAAAACACGTGTTTTGCAAAAATAAGGTTAAAAATCAGACAGTTTTTCAAAACTTTTCACTTTTCCTCGCATCACGTGTTTGTCCCTTTGTCTTTTCCGCCTCTTCCTCTCTCAAAACCACATTTTTCACTCCAAAAACCTCCGTTATTCTCTTCAATTGTCACTCCAAATCCAAGAAAAGGTATGGGTTTTCACTCTTTTTTACTTTATATCAAGTTTAAAGCATTCTATTTCATGGATTTGTTGGTTTTGTTGAGATATTGAAATATTGTTGAAGAACATGGGTTTTTGTAGTTTTTGATGAAATTATTATATGGGTTTTGTTGAGAATGATGTTATAATGCTTGTTTTTCATGTTTTTGTCAAGATTATTACATGCTCATGCATTATACAATGTTTTGTGTTGTGGTGTGCATACCATTTTGTTGATAAAATGCCTATTTAGATGTTTTTATGTGTAATTTTGGACTCTGTCGAGTACAAAATTTGGAGATAATCATGTTTCCATGTTTGGAACAACTAATGATTATGTGTTTCACACTTTTCCCCTTGCATGATTTCATGCCTCTAATATGCACACTTTTCCATATGATGCATACACACACAATCTTTGACATGTTGTGTGTCTAATGTCATGATTATATCATGCTATGATGTTTAGCATCTTCACATGTCATTTTTTTGAATTGCTCTTTAAATTTTAGTTTTTAGGGTTTAATTTGTAGTTTTTGTTTTAGGTACTAACTTATGTCTAACTGAGTTTATTGAGAGGATTGATGGTCTTCGGGATGCATTAGATGAGCATTCCAACAGACTTGTAGCTATCTAGGACCAAATCAATGTGTTGGCAGCCAAATTTGACAGCTTTACTCACCAGCCTTAGCCCTTTGGCCATTCCAGTCAAAAAGGGGGAGTAGTATGGTAGCTCTTTAAGGGGAGCTTATATTGAGGGGGAGTAAATAACATTGGTTGCTAGCTGGTTTTAGCTTATAGTTGTTATGGTTTATGGTTTTTATAGTTTTTATTATGGTTTTCATAGCACTTTGATTTAGTACTCTATGGTTTTAGTATTTTTTTTTTTTTTTTTAATACTTGGGTACTTTATGTTATGGATACTTGGATATTTTAGTTATTTAGACTATATTTATATGTACCCTTACTTATGCAGCTTAGTACTTTTAGTTAATGTCTTGCATTTTCTTTAGTACACTTGTGCCCTTGTTGGATCTTGTATCCTTGATGCAATATAAACCTAATGCTTCTTGCTTTAGTGTTCTTGTATCAGTTGAGTGTTGGACATGCAAATGATACTTTGCATTGAGCTTATTTGCTTGCATGTCCGGATGTTCATTCACAGTGTGAATGTTCATTGTAGTTGTAGTCACTATTTATAATGATTGTTCTTGTATGGTCAAGTTATGCTTCATTATCATATTCATACTTGCTTGATCGTATTGTGTTTGCTCCATATGCATTCTAAGTTTTCCGCTTACAATGAACTTAATGAGTGCATTTTGTGATATTGTTTTCAGGAGACATGTTCGTATGGTTCAAGAGCTGCACAGATCTAGAATTAGGTGTGAGTGAGTTTTGGCAACTGTTCCCAACTCACATTTTTAAGTCTAGAGTCTGTTTTAGGGTTTTGTCACAAAATAGCCAAAGTGGGAGATTGTAAAGTTGAATTTATTCAACTATGTGTTGGCTTTATTCCGTGTCAAATTTGCTTGTAATTCAACATTTAGAAACCTTATATTTAGGTGGGAATAATGTAAGGGTTGTGTGTGAGAAAGTGTGAAAATTTTATGAAGACTATGCAACAAGAAGGTGACCCGCGACTGGACTTGCAACTGATTCATGAGTGGTGACTCGCCATAATGAAGCACATGTGTGAAGTATGCAGGAAGATGAAGAGTCAAGCCAGCTGGATCACTACAGGACAAAAGTACAATTTGACCTAGTCTAGTAACTGGCGACTAGAACTTGCAACTCATCCCAGTCGTGAGTGACTCGCTAGTGCACCCTGTTTTGCTGAAAAATGACTTTTCACATTCTATCTCATACCCTACTATAAATACTCTTATACCCACGAAATGTAGAGAGCTTCCAAAGATAATTTTAAGAGAGAAACCCAAGAGAAAAACAAGATTGATTCATACACAATCTTATACACTTGATTCTCCAAATTCCTCTCCTCTCACCCTCTCCATTGTCATACCCATGAGAGGATCATAAACCAAATCCTTACCTCACCAAATTCAAAGTAGTGAGAAGGTTCTTGGTGTTTAGGAAGCAGTTCAAGAGAGAACGAATTCATATTGGTTGATACAATTGGCTAATTACGAGATTTAGAAAGCTAGAGAAGACACAGTTCGGTGTAACCTTGTTAGAGCAAGAAGCTTAGAGGACTTAGGTGCATTGGGTAGATTAGGCTTGGAGGGTCTATTGCTATTCATATATCCCAATTGATTTTCTAGTGGATCATTTACCGCTTGGAGGGCAGCGGAGAGGTTTTTCGTCGAGTTCTTCGATTTTCTCTTCGATAACACGTGCCAGTGTTATCTTGTGTTTGCATCTCCCTTTCTCTTACTCTTAGTTTTTAATTTCTGCTGGTTGTGGTTAATTAATGGCTTAGAGTAGTCTACTAATTTGGGTATTGCTTATATTTCATATTCTTCACATATATTGTTTGAATATAAGCTTGTATTAGAAATTTTGTATTTGGAGGTCTAAACATTCAGAAGTGTTTTATACACTAAGTGAGTTTTCAGAGCTAATTTTAGTAATTTCAAAAGCTGGGAAATAAGTCCAATATTTGGTTGCATTAAATTTGAAAAAGAATGAGATGGATTGCATGAAAGTGGGGCTGCAATAATGGGGCTTTACTCTCAGTTAAAGAGTGTACAATTCATCCTAGGCCAGAGATATTATTTATAAAGTTTTAGAGAATTATTTGTATTGATATGGAGGATACATGATAGTTGTATTTGAGCACGTATGGACTTATTTAATTACATACATGTATATATATTTTGGGCATGTGTGAATTTGATTGGATATTAATGTGTTTAATCCTAATATATGTTTTGTATTATTTCTTTGGATGAAATATATGATATATGCCTTAGTTGAAATACTTGAGTTGTTAAAAAATTTGGAAAGCACAAGAGTCTATTATGAGTGCTTATCAAGTAAACAAGGATGAGGCATTAGAGATGTTCATTCATTATAAGAATGAAGTTGAGAAATAACTCAATGAATGCAATAAGTTCTTGATTACCATAGAACTTGTGGAGGGAAGCTATTATTTCCACTATTTATTTTTTCATTGAGATGCCTTAAAAGAAAACCACAAAGACACCTTGTGAATTATGGAAAGAGTGATCGCCTTTCTATAATTTTTTTTTTTTTAAATGTGGGATGAAGGTGGTGATTCCTATTCTTAAAGGATAAAGAACCATTGATTGTATTTTCATTGGGTTATGGTCATAACAGTAGTGCATTGTGCTTTCTATTTTATGAATCTATTATTCTTATACGCATGAAAATTAATTAGAATATTTTCAAGTGTTAAACTTTCTTAAAAGAAAGTTTGAGTCTACGTTTAATATCTCTCATAATCAAGGGTTGATGGAAGAGAGGTTGAGCATAAGTGTAGTAAAAGGACAAACGTCATATTCGTTTGGTCTAGATTTTCTAATTTATGTGTTAGAAGTTGTACTTAAAGCTTGATAGAAGCAATATCCTAAAGTGCCTTCTTGGAAAAGAAATTTTAAATGGTGCATTAAATTCATCATAGAAATCTATGCATAGTAGTTGGTAGATCTACCACCTCGGAATTTGAGAGTGGAATTATTGACTATTAGAAGGCAAGACTTGTTGTAGAAATCTACAAATAAAAGGAAGATGTGAGTTTTCTTGATACACAATACACTAAAGGGGTTTATGGTTCTTGTACAAGGAAACAAAGTGCTTAAACTTGTTAAATCTTTGTATAGATTGAAGCAAGTTTCAATCCAATGACATGATAAATTTGACAATGAGATGTTGTCAAATGAGTTTAGATTTAATGCGACTAGTGTATGATGTGAAATATATCACAAGAGGCTATGTCATTGTGGGATATGCTAATGTAAGTGTTGTAGATGTGATACAAGAAATGAAAATTTCTAAAACATCTAATGGACTTGTCCTGTCTCAATCACATGAGAAATATGATGACAATCTAGTGAGAACACCTTATGCAAAGAGCATATGTATTTTTTGGGAAGTCAATAAATCTAAATAGACATGCATTGTTGGATACTTGTGCCTTCCATTTGTATATATTGGTAGGGCACAGAGTTATGGTGGGTCATGACATATTCGTCAGAGACATAAAACCATGAGGCACTTGCTCTCAAATGTAAGTAGTTCCAAATTATAAAACGAATCCGTAATCAATTTTTTGAGTGGAGAGCAAGTAAACTGCTCATCGAGGGGAATGTAGTTAAAGTCTATGACATAAAAGTCTCCGGGATGGCAACCTAACCTAGCTAACTGGAGATCCCAAGATCTAGGTTCAAAGGGACAACCGAATCGTGGAGACTAGTTTTATCACTAAGGAGATAACATCTCCCACCCATTCCTATGATGAAATAGTAATGCTTGTAGGCAATGTTCAGGGTAAGCTTTGCTTTTAATGATTCTTATATCATGGAAAACCAAGTGGGGTATAACAGGATATTCTTAAAAAAAGTCACCTATATGAGTGTGAAGTGGACCGTTTCCATGAGAGTTTTAAGGTTAAATTCTCTAAAGCACTTCATGAATTTACCAGGTTATGTTCAAAGTCAAAATGAACGCAACTATAAGAATGAAATATGTTTGAAAAGGAGCTGTGTGAATTCTATTGTCATGGTATACACAAACGGCTGAACTATTCAAAAACATCATGTTTACTGATTAGCTAGTATATCTGATAGTCTTTCACAAAGGAAAGTTCAAAGCCAAAAGCTACTTCTCCCGATACAGTAACTTTTCTTCTACTCTTTTTGTGTCTGCATCATCATTTGCATTATGTTTTATCAATTTCCCTTCATGTGGGGGTTTGTTGGAAAAATAGTATGGAGTGAATAAGAAATTGACTCCTAATGTGTCCACTTGAACATGATATTAAAGTGGTGAGAATCCTTAAGTCCCACATTGAAAATGATAGAGAATATGAGTTTATATGCTCATGGGTTGGACATTGGGTTGGGTTTTAGTCATGTGGGGAATGGGGCCTCTTGTCCAAATAATAATAATATTTTATTATTTTATTTTTTGAGTCAGTAAGTCTATATATAGCTGTATTTAACTGAAACAGTGTGTCTATTTAGTAACATATATTTTCATAGTCTCTCATTCATGAAAAACAATTTTTTGAGAAACTCTCCCAAAGAGAAATTTTATTGCATTCATTTGAGTCAAAGAGAGAGAAAGAGATAGAGTAGTTCATAGAGTACAAACCTTGTGGGCTTCTTCTCCATGCTATAGATCATTTTATCCTGGGAGGCAGATGTCTGTGAGTCTCAAAGTACCAAAGATTTTGTGAGGGGCGAAATCTGCTTTAAGGAGATTGTGTCAAACACAAGACTTGATCCATATCATTCATCCTTCACGCATTTGGTTATTGTTTATAATTAGATCTGCATATTGTTCCTTTTTGCTTAATCATAAAAATAAAATGTTGAAATATATCCAGCAAATTACTTGAGTACTTTCATTCCTTTCAACTTTTGGCAAATCCTATATGGTTTACTGTAAAATGCTAGCATGGAAAATAGACGTCACTAATATAATGCATAGAGAGCTCAAAGAACCATGTTAAGCATATGAAAATAATGATCTGAATCTTGTTGAATCCAAGTTTTGTTGATCACTAAAAGCCCAAAATTACATGCTGGACACACTAACACTCTTGATCTTGTTGTTCTCCTACATTGCTGGTCTCATTTTTAGGAGTTGCACACGCTTCCCATTCATCAACAATGTTAATATGATGGGTGGAAATTTAGAAAATAATTTGATACATGATGTGGAAACTATGTGTTGTGATTGATTAGTTTAAGCAAGGTTAAAGAAGAGAGAAACATCAAAAAGATTTTACATGGTTCAACAATGTGACTATGTTCATAGGACCGAACGACTATCAATCCACTATATGAGAAATTTAGGAAGCAGAAACTACTAATAGAAATCATCGGGGCCAGTGATAGAATTGCGTGAAATTTGGTATCATAAATGAATTTCCCTTAAGATCAAAATTCACCGTCTATGGCTTTGACCTATGTTGCTTTCTAGGCAAATTCTTTTAATTAGGCCTCCAAATTATCAAATTTTCTGCATTTATAATTTTTTTTGTTCTTTATAATCTCTAAATTAGAAGTCAGAATAAGATCTTTTAATTCTAGATATTTCCTAGTATGCAAATTTCTAAATTTTGCCTTGTCTGGTGCTTTTTCATATTTTAGCCTAATTTTGTGCTTAAAAAGAGTTAGAATTTTTCTAGGATTCCATAAGGGTCCCCTCAGCACCCTAGGATTTCATCACTATATATTGGAGGTTGTAGCCTCTTGCGCATTCATATTATGGAATAATAAAATTTCAAAGAGATTTTCTTCTTTTCTTTGGTGTTTTCTCCTGTAGCTTTTGTTAGAGTTTGTGCCCTAAAATCCAATTTATTGGCATTTCATAAATAATTAAATTGTTTAATTATATGAGACTATTTATAAATGAACTAATGGAACATTATCATAGTCCTTGAGATGCATATGTGATTTATGTGATTTAGTTACAGAAAATATAAATCACAAGTTCCTTATAAACTCAAAATATAGTTCGTAGTCAGTGATGAAATTGGGTGTTTCATCTGTGAAGACTATAACGCATCAACTAAGATGGTTTGTCTTGATCATGGAAGTGGAGACTTCTAATAGATGTGTTGATATGTCTTAAGTGTGTAAGACATATTGAACTGGATCGCTGTGAGATTAATTATTCAATTAACAACTGTTACCTGAATAATTAATCTCATGAATGTCACGACTTCTGATTTTGTAGACTCTCATGAGAGGATAGTGAACCCGATCATGAAATGTAGGTTACTTTGATATATTAGCAGTGAGATCTAGATTAACGGTTAAAACCTCAATATGTTGGGTAATCACACATAGTGTTGAGGGAACACATATTCTCAAGATGAAATCCATAATCTCTTTCTATAGAGGCATGAAATATTCCCTAAAATAAGTTTAGTGGGAACTAGTTATTCAGGGTAGGCCACTTTAGTTTGAGTTACTAAATTTTATATTTATTGAAATTAGATTTCATAAATATGAATAACTAAAAGATTAAATCGGGTACTCAAGGAATAAAATAGTTGTTCACAAAGTGACAGTTTATTATGACTTTGTTCACTATAGATATTTCATGGAGGGGATATTTCATGGAGGGGTCAAATGTTATTATATTAGAGTCTTGGGATATAATTTATTAATAACGCGTAGAGTGCAATTATATTTCTACAGTGGTACTTGTTATATAATTCATGGTAACTTTGGAATTGTCAAGAGTTAACAGATAAGTCTAAAGCCTATTGGAGCTAGAGCCTTATTAGTCCCTTTGGAAGCATCTCAAGTCACTCACTAAAGCCCAATTGGGCTGGCCCAAAAGGCTAACCCAATTAGATAATCAGTTTTTATTTAATAAGAGTTATTAAATAAAGTAACTACTAAGGCAGTTAAGATGTACGTATAATAAAAGAAGAGAAAATAGTTTTTCTCTACAGAATCTTCGAAAAACACTTTTCCAAAGGAAAATCAACGTACACAAGAACTGATTGAGAGACCACTCATCTTGGGCACCATGTGGAATTGGGATGAAGATTGAAGGTATTTTCAAGTTTTGTTTTTTATTTTCACTGCATCAAGGTATGCTTTCTCTTTTTTGTTCTAGAATTCAAGGTTATATGTTATCTCTCATGAATGAAGTAAATCCTTGTATTGCTTCCGCTGTAGGTTTTGTATGAGATGCAAAACCGGTTTTTCCAACAATTGGTATCAGAGAAAACTTCAATATCATGCTTGTATAACATGTGATTGAGTTTTAGAATTAAAGAAAACCATTTTCTTGATGTTTAAAAATTTTGCAGTAGTTTTTCTGCATAATATTTGTGTTCTATAAACTTTAAACCCATGTGTGGTGATTAATGTATGAGATATATAAATTATTGTTTAAGGCAATGGTTATAATTTTTTTTTTTTTTAAAAAGCCACGGTTGTAGTTTTTTCTGAATTGTGCCGTGTGTGCTTTTACTTTGGTGTTTGTATTTGTGTAGGACACCATCTACATTAATTGCAAGTGGGTTTATTCAGATAAGTTTATAAATGATCATGTCCCTTAGTTAATGGTGCCATGCTTTTATATTCTTAGAATCCTATAATATATTATTATTATTATATGTGGATTTATATGTTATCAAGATTGAATCCTTATGTTAACATTTCTTTCCTTGGCCATCTTATAAACATGTGTTAATTCCATTTGATCCGTATGTGATTAGCGTTGGAATTAATATGCCATGATTTATATATATATATATATATATATATATATATATATATATATATATATATGTGTGTGTGTGTTTTCGAAGTGGCCCATGGTATATCTTATAGTGACGGTGCCGACTTTTGATATTAAATAGGATTCAAGGCCTAACTTCATTCAGATTGATAACCTTGGATAGATAATATATATATATACACACACATAGATATAGATGCTCTCATGTTCATGCTAGGATTAAAGTATTCCTTTAATGAAATTTATTCCTAATGAGATTAGGATTTTATTTTCAAGGGTTTCTAGCATTTTAGGGTTCTTGATCTTGAAACCCTTAATGTTTGATCTATAATTTTTCATTTATAAAATCAAAATTTTTTTTATGGAAAATAGTAAAAATGTCAAAAATGGTTACTTGAAATTTTTTGATAAATTTAGTTTCATAAGTCTTGATCAATCGAGAATTCCTTTCGATCGATTGAATGTTGTTTTCGATCAATCAAACAGGAATTGAGAATTGATCGAATCAGGTAGAGACTTTGTGATGAAATTCCTCAATTTTTTGATCGATTGAGTAAAAGGTTTGACCGATCGAAGGCACTAAATTTTGAATTTGCACTTGTTTTTGACTATGTATTAACATAGACAAAGTGCAAAACCATGTGTGATGAGATTACACATAATTATATATAAAGTGATTAATTTTATTATCCTTAAAAATTAAGGATATTTATTAATCATTATTTAACTAAAAGGCCTAATGAGATTAAAATATATTAGTAATATGATTAAAAGTCCTTAATTTATTTTAATTAAAAGTTTTTAATGAGATTAAAGCTCTAATTAAAAGTTATATAGATTCTAACTAGTTTTTGGATCCATTAGAGTATATGGAATCCTAAATAGTTTAGGACTTCCATTTTATTTAGTGATTCTAATGAGATTAGAGTCTTTAACAAGTGCAAGGTTATAAAATTGTGATAAATTCACAATAGTCTAAAGAAAACCCAAATAACAGGTAGGAGTGTTGGATTTAAAATAATCCTTTTTGTTAAGTTTATTGTATTGTGAGTAGGTACCTTGTCTTGGCCTTCAGCCTTGCATTCCATGCGGAGGGTATTTACTCCACGGATTACATGATTAAACTTCTTTGTGATTACACGAATGTTCGTTACGCTATTGTGACGTGATTTAGTCAAATCACATTGAATTTAAATAATTAAATGCATCTGATGTGTAGGGTTAAAATTGTGATGAGATCACAATGATTTAAAGACATTCCACTTGTATTAAAATTTCTAGTGGGAGAGAGATTCAAGGGTTGAGTCTCACGGCCTCCATTTTTTGTTTATAGTAGTGTGATTAGGCACCTCGCCTTGGCGTATATGCCTTGCCCCCTACGGAGGGTGTTTAATTCATGGTACTATAGGTTAAACTTCTTAATGATGGCTGAAGTGTGCTTTTACATTGAGAATGACCATGCACTGTGGAGTTACTTGGTGGCTCACATAGAGTCTAGGCAATGGTGTACACTAGACTAAGTATAATGTTAACCTCCCAATGGAGCTATGTCCTCGCTACCGAGGAATTTTAATTGCAAGATTGCGTTGTCGTTGCACCTAATATAATATATTTTTTTTATAAGTTCCATATTATATGGTTATGGACGCAAAATATAATGTCCTTGTAATTATGTTCATAGTCTCAAATTAAAGTTGTCATAAATTTTTGTTCTCAAACTATCATTTTAATTTAATCACATTGACTAAGAAACAATTTTGGACAATGTGCTTAAAGGGGCTGAAGTACATAAATATGTTTTGATTCAACATTGTCATAATTTTCCTTTACATGATGCATTTTTGGAAGATAGCTTATGATGTGATCATAGTTTCATTGAAATACTAAAATGTTACATTGACTTCTATCTCAGTTGTGCTACAGCATGAGATGCAAAAGTTATGAAAGCTCGAAAATGTGTTAAAAAATACAAGAGCTATTTAGACCCCCAAATTAAAGTTACGACTCGATAGATTTTACACTAACTTAATTCTAAGTGCGGAATAGTGTAAATGCGAGCGGATAAACAAACAAGCTACTCTAACACATATTCATATAATCACAGCAGTAAAATGAAATGTAAGAGAGTAGGGAAGAAGAATGCAAACACAAATAACACGCCGATGTGTTATCGAAGAAGAAACCGAAGAACTCGGCGAAAAATCTCTCCGCCGCCCTCCAAGCAGTAATCGATCCACTAGACAATTAGTTGGGATACATGGGTTAGCAAGAGACCCTCCAAGCCTAATCTACCCACTGTACCTGAGCTGTCCAAGCTCCTACTCCAACAAGGCTTCTCGGAACCATGTCTTGTCTAGCTCTCCAGATCCCGCAACAAGCTCCATGTTGCATCTACCATCCTTGGCTTCTTCTAATTCTTCCCAGTAGCACCAAAACCTCACTTGACACTCTGAAAGGGTGTGGTAAGTGTTTGGGCTATCAAACTCTCAATGATATGAAATGGAAAGGTAGGAGTTGAGGAAAATCCACAAGCTATTATGTAGAGGATTGTGGGTATAACAATCTCTAACTCTCAAGGTGTTTGGCTAGGGTTTTCTCTCAGAAGCACACCTTATCATTTGTGGGTAATGTGGGTATATATAGTGTGGGTACAGAAAATGTGTATCAGATAGTACAGTCTGGCAGAATGGAATGTTTCGTGGGTGTTTCGCGGGAAGGCCTTACCCGCGAGATACTCGCGAAACACAGTTGTCTCCATTTGTACTGACTCTTTACATTCCAGTCATGTGCAAAACACATGCTTCACTTTGCAGGATGCTTAGTCGCGAGCTACCCGTGAGAACTCTTCTAGCTTCAATTGCTTGAGTCTTCACACTCTTTCTCTCTAACACACAACCCTTACAATCAAATCCCACAATAAATACAGGGTACAAAAGATTGAATATAATTACAATCAAATTTGGCACGGAATAAAAGCCAACAAAATACATATTTGTAAATCATAACTTTACAAGTTAGCACTAGGTTTAGAATTTATATTAAGTCTAAATGAGATGTTTGGTATGAGTCGTACTGATTGCTAAGAAAGGCTTAAGGAGTTCCAATTCTATCATTTTATGAAAATCTTTTCATTTTTAAATGAATTGGAATTCTTGGATGTAGAGATTAATTGTTAATCTCATATGGATATGATCCACAAGCCCTTGTTAGAATCATTTGATCAATTCAGATTGTTTTGAAAATAAATAATTTTTTTTATATTATCTGAGTTAATAAGTGAGTTGTACACAACGGAAGACATCCTAAAAGCTAAGGCTAGGATCAATATGACTAAATTCAAATTCTAAACCTTAACCGAAAGGTAAGGGTAAGAAGAAGAAGAAAAAATACCAAACAGTTGGGAAAACTAGTTGTCCTAGGAGTTGCCAAAAAGGAAATTATACTTAGAAGCATGACCAAATGGAAAGTGTTTCCGTTATGGTAAAGCTAAGCATTGTCCATTATTGTAATCCAGATAGAAATTTACATGTTTTACTTTTAAAAAGAAATTTTCCATCCTTTAGTATTGTATGTTTTGGAAATTAAGTCTAGGGTTCTATTAATCTAAATGATATTCAAGACTAGTGAAAAATGGGCTTTTAGAACCATTTTTTTGTTTTATTCACAATCTACGAATTCTATTTAAAGGATAATATGACCTAGGGTACCTTTATTGTAAAGGAATATAGTTCCGATGACTTCTTTAAGTTATTGCATACATGAAGGAGGAATATGACTCTTTTAGATATGGTAAAGTACATGATAAGTATTTCCGTTTACTTATTTCTTTTGGAGATATACTCGAATTATTACTCTACATTTTCTAAAATTGATTCCAAGAGTTTGTTCCTAGTACATTTGTCAAATTGTGGATTGGGTGAAAACCTAGTATATGATACTTCCACTTTTTGAGATGTCCAGCACTTGTGCTAGAAAGGAAGTTTGACAAATTGGAATCCAAAGGTAAAAA
Organism: Quercus tomentella; assembly: GCA_028535165.1. Taxonomy (NCBI): domain Eukaryota; kingdom Viridiplantae; phylum Streptophyta; class Magnoliopsida; order Fagales; family Fagaceae; genus Quercus; species Quercus tomentella. The sequence goes on along the minus strand of JAPQVY010000100.1, from coordinate 6,078,425 downwards.
AATGTGTGTTTATGTTGGATATCCAAAAAGGAATTGTGGAAGATTATTTTAGTAGTCATAAAGATAACAAAGAGTTGGTAAAGTACAAATATAAAGTTTCTAGATAATGACTATGTGAATAATCTTAAAGCTAAACATAGAACTGTTCTAGAAGAAAAATGTTAGAATCTATTGTAGGACAACTATAAGATACGTTTAGAAATGAGATGGTTGTATTAGATACACTACAATACATTATTCTATAGATAGCTAGTACACTAGTACAATGTCATAGTAGGAGGATTATTAGATTACCCAATAAATTCATACTTTTGGGATATACTTGTGAAGTCATCCCATGAGGATATGAATTTTTGATCCTTGGTCATATGTAGAGGCAATAGATGATATGAATATGGATTACTGGATCAAAGTTATGTAAATAGAATTAGATTCTATTTAAAGTCTAGAACTTATAGAGGCGCCTAATAGCAATTAGCCTATTGTTTTCAAATATGTCTACAAGAAAATGAGATTGATAGATAGAAGGTGTAAAACTTTGAAGTCAAGACTAGTGGCGAAAAGATTTATTCAGGAAGAAATAGATCGATTATGAAAAGATTTTTTCACCAATAGTCATGTTTGACTCTATCTAGATTCTCTTATCCATTATATTTCAGTTGGATGAAATATGACAATGGATATCAAGAAAGCTTCTCTTAGTGGCAATCTTGAGGAAGATGTCTATATGATGTAGCTAGACTAGCTCATAGCAAAGAACCAGTTGTATTTAGTATGCTAGTTGCTTAAAATCCATTTATGGACTAAAGCAAGCATCTAGATCATACAATATCATCTTTGATCAAGCAATCAAATTCTTTGATTTGATCAAGTAGTGAGAAAGCCTTATGAGTGTAAAAGCTATATATAGTAGTAAATCTCTTAATGTATGTTGATGACATTATAATAATTTAGAATGATGTATAGATATTCTCGTCAATAGAATTTTTTTTGTTCAAGACAATATGAAGTACTTGAGTGAGACAGGTCACGTCCTAAGAGTTAAATTTTGGTAAGATTCAGAAATTTGGATGTTGGATCTATTTCAAACTGCTTAAATAGATTAGATTCTAGCCAAGTATAGCATGTGATACTTCAAGAAATGATTCCTTCCTTTCAAGTTTAAAGTTCTTTTGTTTAGGATTATATTCATAAGACATATAAAAGGAAGAGCACATGAAGACGATTCCTTATACCATGTTAAAAGGAAATCTCAATTATGCTATGCTATATACTAGGCCAAATATCTGTTTTGCAGTGAGCATGAAGGGCAAATATCAATTAAAGTCTCGGATTACTTAACTTAATAGGAGTAAAGCATATATTTAAATATCTTAGGAGAATGAGGGATTATATGTTTGTCCACAAAAGTGAGGATTTGATAGTTACTAGTTGTACAAATATTGACTTCTAATTTGATTGTGATTCATGAAATTTAACTTCAGGATATGTGTTCATCCTAGGTGGTGAAGATACACATAAGCATAAGTATTATCTCATTAGAGAGATATGAGTTCATGAGATGTAAGTAGTAGAAAAGATAATTTATGCAATAAATTTAGCTGAAAATTATTTCCAAACCTTGCCTTAGGGTGACTATGATTTACTCTAAAGGGAAATAAGTGTCAGATGTATTCAAAATTGTCTTTGGGGCAAGTGGGAGATTGTTAGGGTTTGTGCCCTAAAATCCAATTTATTGGCATGTTATAAATAGTTAAATTGTTTAATTATATGAGACTATTTATAAATGAATAAATTGGACATTATCGTAGTCCTTAAGATGCATTGTATGTGATTTATGTGATTTAGTTATAGAAGATATAAATCACAAGTTCTTTGTAAACTCAAAATATAGTTTATAGTTGGAGATGAAATTGGGCGAGACTTCTAGTTGATGTGTTGATATGTCTTAAGTGTGTAAGACATATTGAACGGGACCACTGTGAGATTAATTATTCAATTAACAACTGCCACTTGAATTATTAATCTCACAACTTCTAATTTCATAGACTCTTAATCCTGAAAGGATAGTGAACCCGATCATGAAATGTAGGTTACTTTGATATATTAGGAGTGAGGTCTAGATTAACAGTCAAAACCTCAGTATGTTGGGTAACCACATGTAGTGTTGAGGGAACGTATATTCTCAAGATGGAATCCATAATCTCTTTCTATAGAGACACGAAATATCCCCTTAAGATAAGTTTAATGGGAATTCGTTATTTAGGGCCAGCCACTTTAGTAAGAGTTAATAAAGTTTATATATATTGAAATTAGATTTTATAAATATGAATAACTAAAAAAATAAATCGGGTACTCAAGAAATAAAATAGTTGTTTACAAAGTGATAGTTTATTATTACTTTGTTCTATTAGGTTCTAAGGATTAGGAACTAATTTATTAGAACTCTAATTTGTATTGTTGGCAAATCATGATCAAAACAGGTTTTAGTCTTGTTTAGACTTGCTCAAAGTATATGCGTTTTATGTAAAGTTGGAATCGAGTTACTGTAGAATTTATTGTGCAATTCTATCTGGCTAGATTGATCGAGAATTAGACTCGATCGATCGAAACTTGGGCAGAATGTTTTTTTGTAGAATTCTTCCAACTCAGCTTGTTTGACGTGTAGGGTTTTATGTTTTGCCCTAAGTTTTAGGACATATGTGTTTCACTTGTTAGGAACATATTTCATTCTTTTATGTAATAGGCTTATCCTTTGACAAAACGCACTTTACTTGTATTTGGGTAGATTTAGGATGTCTTTAAATACTTCAAGAAACCTTGTTTCAAGATCAAGTATTGAAGCCTTCGAGTCTGTTCAAGAACACACGTTCAGAGTGCAAAACCATTAAAGCTCGACAGCTGGCTCAACAGCTACATCTATCGAGCTTAAGGAAGCTGTTCTTCATTTGGTGTGCTCAACACATGCTATTTGTCGAGATTTAAGATTTTCAGAATTCCAATCTAATTTTCTTGGGATCCGTGAATTTGTCTTTGGGCCTTCTTTTCTCCTAACCCTAGACATATAAATGGATCAGTTTAAGGGTCGTCAAAGTGTTCATAAATTGCACAAGCTTTGAGCAAACTTTGTTCAAGCAAATTGTGACCAGAGACGAAGTTCTTGCCCCAGTTCATCTCTTTCTCTTGAAGAAGTTGTTGTGTATGTGCACCATAGGGTTTTGTGACCAAGCGTCTTCTTGATCTTCATCGTGCGGATGAATTGAAGAACTTTGCAACCAACAACCTTCATAGTTGGTGATTGAAGTCGCGTACTGGGATCCGCGCAATTGGTTAGTCACGTACCTGGGAGTCGTGCATCGAAAGGGGAACTGTCACTACAGAACAAGTCCAATTGGGCATTGGGGTAAAGGTTCAACTGTAGGTTGGTAAGGTACTTGGATTCCTTTCTTGTAACCGCTTATTGTGATAATAGTGGAGTTTCAGGAGTGGTGACCTGAAAATCACCTGATGGGGTTTTTGCCGTTAGGTTTTCCCATTCGTAAACAAATCACCGTATCATTTATTTTCTGCTGCATATTTAGTTTATTGGTGATTTGTTTATGCTACCACGCATTTGCATGATAAATTGATTAATTAATAACTTGGCTAATTAATTAATTAATTTCTATCACAAGGGGTCATTCAGTTTGTGGCCTATCATTAAGTATAAAAGGGAAAACCCTAGCCACATTTTTGGTTGTCCATTATGCTGTGTGTGTGAATCTTTTGTGAGATCAAGAGGTGGTTACCTTCACACATACTTAGGGTTTCCAAGATTCAAGACTATGTCAAGAACTTGGTGATCGATTCAGTTGCTGCATTAAAGAGCTTAAAGAAACACAAGCGGGTGTGCTTGTATTTGCTGGAGAATCCAAGAAAGAAGGAGTCTGTGATCTTGAAGCTTGCACGTGGTCATGTCAGTAAGTTTCTACTGGTGGGTAGCAATAGGATGTTAGTGGTCTATGTCCTATTGTAAAACTTCGATTCTTTCATAGTGGATTTAGGTTTACCTTGAGGATAGCTAGGTTAAATCCTGCCCAGGTTTTTACCAGTGTGGTTTCTTGGGTCATCATATCATTGTGTTCTTTATATTCCACACTTTACATTGATATGATTATATGATTGTGTTAACCTAGACTTGATAATTTGACTAAGTAATCACTTGGCTAATTTACTAGGTTAATTCAGTTGTGTTTTAAGGGGTTTAAAAACAAACAAGTGGTATTAGAGCTGGTAGCTCTTTTGTTGAAGATCATTTGATCTCTAAACTGATCCTTGACCCCTATTGTCATGGAACACGGATACTCTCTTGTTATTCCACCTCACTTTGATGGAAATAATTATGCTTATTGGAAAGTAAGGATGAAAGCTTTCTTGAAATCAATTGATGAGAGAGTCTGGAACTCTGTTGAAAATGGATGGGAGAAGCCCACTACTCCTGTTAGTGAGTGGCAAACTTCTCAAAAAGAAGTAGCCGCGTTCAATAGCAAAGCTATGAATGCTATCTTTAATGTTGTTTCTATGGAGGAATTTAAGAGAATCTCTAATGTTGAGGTTGCTCATACTGCTTGGAATATCCTCCAGACTGTGCATGAAGGCACAAAGGCTGTTAAAATTAATAAGTTGCAGCAATTAACTTCTAAATTTGAAAGCATTAGGATGTTTGATGATGAATCTTTTGATGAATTCTATGCTAAGCTTAATGATATTGTTAATTCTGCATATAATTTGGGTGAAATCTATGATCAACCTAAAATTGTTAGGAAGATTCTTAGATCTTTAACTGAAGATTTTAGACCCAAAGTGACTGCCATCACTGAGAGCAAGGATGTGGACTCCATCCCTATTGATGAACTTGTAGGATCTCTTTAATCCTATGAGTTGGACCTACTTAAGCCTAGCAAATCAAAATCAATGGCTCTCAAGTTTGTTGATGATGTTGAGGCAAGTGGATTTGATGATGATCTCTCTGCTATTGAAATTGCTTACCTTGCCAAGAACTTTAGAAATTTTCGTAGGAACAATAACAGAAGAGCAAGAGGTAATAACACTACTGAACGTAGAAATTTTAGGAGGAATGATCCCACTAAGGTTAATAACACTGAAAAACCTAAAGAAAAAGTAGGTCAACCTTCTAATAATTCTATGGGTCCTCAATGTTTTGGATGTCAAGGGTATGGTCATATGAAATCTGAATGTCCTACATACTTGAGGTCTAAGGGTAAGGCTATAGCTGTCACCTTTAGTGATGATGAAGTTTCTGATGATGAGTCTGGTTGTGACGAGGATAGAAACTTCATTGCTTTCACTGCTACTGCTGTAGTCAATGAAAGTTTGTCTGTTGAAGAGAACCCTTCTGATGGGGAACTATCTGAGGATGCAAATCTTCAAGAAGCCTATAATAAACTTTGCAAAGTTGTTGCAAAGGATGCTATAAGTGTTGAATTAGGCTTAAAGAAAATTGCTTCTCTTGAGCTTGATAAGAAAAATTTGCTTGTGAATTTATTTGATGCTACTAAACTTTTGAATAATGTGAAGACTGAAAATATGCTTTTGCTTGAAAAAGTCAAGAAATTGGAACATGAATTATCTGTTGCTAGAGAACAAACTGATAGGTCTGCTAGCTCCAAACTAGATCACATGCTAAGTGTTCAAAAGTCTCCCTCTGAAAAAACTGGCTTAGGTTTTGTAGAAACCATCTCTGTATCTGCACCCCATTCCACAAACTTTGCTCCTTCTTTTTCTTCCGAACCACCTGTGAGTGAGATTGTCAAACCCTCTGTGAGTAAGGCTAAATTTGTAGAAGTTACACCACCTAGGAAGATTAGGGTTGATCTGAAAGAGTTTAAATCTAAGGAGTCTACCCTTACTAAGGACAAGTTGCATGGCAAGGCTGCTTGGGTTTGCCATTTTTGTGGAAAGTCTGGGCACATTCATCCAAATTGTTACAAGCTGCAAGCTACTAAGAGAGTAAGCAAACCAAAAATGCCTGTGCCTCAAGCACAAGATCCTATGGTACTTATTGGTGAATTGGTAAAGGCTTTAAACCTTTATTCCAATCCTGGAGTTGGTAATCATTCTCATGTGAATAAGAACTCCAATGCTCGAGGTGCATCTAAAAAGTTTTAGATGCAAAAGGCTCAATCTAAGTGAGTCTTTCTGACATGGTCCTTATGCTTCATTGCTCTATTCTTTGTGACCATTTTTTTTTGCTTTATTTTGTTTCTAGGACTTGCATTGCATAACATTCATGCATTTCATTCTAGAATTTTTTTTTAATATAAAAAAAAAAAAGGGAAAAAGGAAAAGGGAAGCAAATTGTGTTTTGCATTTTTTCTTAGATTTGAAATCTAGGTTGGCCAATTTAATCTTTACATAACATGTTTATGTACTTTATTTAGGTTGGATGAGCTTATTTATTGCACTTTACTAGTTGAAGCTTTGTAGTGCATGTTGTGTGGGAAGATTTTTATAGTATTTGATCACATGATCTTGATCTTGAAGTCACATGCTTTTGACTGTTGGACTTGAACATATTGAGAAAGGCATAAATAACCATCTCACCATTGTTTACTAGCCAATCATGAACACCTTAGTGCATATCATAAGATTGGGTGTTCGAGAAAGTATAGCACATGCACAAAAAGAACATAAGGTGTAGCCTCGGCTTAAATGTTAAAATTGGTGTGTATATTATTGGACTTAATGTTAAATCAAACAAATAAAAATTGGTGTGTACAATATGAGGCAAATCAAGAAACTTACATGATTGCAAGCTTGTTTTCTAGGAGATGTAAGAGTTATATGATGTAACTCTTTAGGTGATAGTCTCTTTCAAATTCAATGTGATGAATTTTGTGGAAACTGTGATTGATTTCTATTTCATATCACCTCACATGTATCTCCAGTTTTTGCTAATTGCACACACTACACAAGTTACTCTTTGCTAAACTCTGTACATGTTATTGTGTGTGATATTGGTTTGGCCAACCAAGTTTGAAAATTCCTTGCATTTTATGCAAAATGTACTTGAAGCCAGAGAATTTAAGGAGAATTTTTTGAACATCTTAATTTTGGGAAAATTGGGTTCAAAACATGTGTTTTAGAGAAGCATTTCATCTCATACTCATGCCTTTTGTTCACAAAATTCAATGCTTTGAGGAGTTTCTGCAATATTTTGCTTTGTTTTTCAAAAATCTTTTTTCTAGAAAGTTTTGGCTTGGCTTTATGTATTTCGATCAATCAAATCTGTTTTTTGATCAATCGAAATTGCAATTAAAATTTCTTGGCTTGGTTCTGTGTGTTTCGATCGATCGAACCTAATTTTTGATCAATCAAAAATCGTATAGAGAGTTTTTAAAACACTTGATTCTCACGTGTTCAAACACTTTTTCAAAAAGTTTTCAAACATTTTCTCTCTCTATCCGATCGGTCAAGACTCCAATCAAGATTTTTTGTCGTTTTCCTCTGTTCTTTTTGAAAGGTTTTTCTCCTCTAAGGCCGGTAAGACCCTTTTACCCTTCCTTTTGCATTTATTTTCATATTTCATGCATTCAATCATGCATTTGTGGGGAAATTTCAAACCTATAGGATTTTGGGGTTTTTGATGTTTCAAGCTTATTTTCTTCAAATTGATCAATGGGTTTTTGTCATATGAGGATGTATAACTATTATTGATAGTTTAATTTGATCAATTTGGTGATTTGTGAAAAATTGAATATTCTAGGGCTTGAATATACCTGAATTGGGGATTTTTTTTTCAAATTAAGCTTAATTGATGAAATTGGCTTGTTTGGGTGATTGATTTGGTCATTATATACTATTCTTTATCAAGTATAATGATCTATTTGGTCAATTTGTTGGTTTTAAGAAATTGGGTTTTTCAAATTTTTGGGTTTTTGATGTAAACTCTATGCTCAAGCCAATTTTGTGATTTTAAAGCTAAATTGAACTTCTTCTCACTGCACTAGGGCATGCATCATGTGTTGATAATGTTCATGTATCATATAGAATTGATATTTTTTTGTGCTAACTTGCAATCTACCTTTGGTTTTTCTTTGTTTTTTTTTGGTTCTTTTCTATGTGTCTTGTCCTTTCCTTAGCATCATGCCTAGGAAAACTAGAGCCAATAGGACCTCCACTTTTTCTCCTTCCCCTACCTTTGATAATGATAGGTTCTTGAGTGAGAAAAACCAAGAAGCGTTTAAGAAGCTTAACCTTAGGAGAAACATTTGGGCTGAAAGAAAGGTACTTTTAGATGAGCTAGATCCCGAGATTAGGCGTAACTTTGAGCGTAGGGGCTGGCTACCTTTGTTGGATATTTCTCATCCACCTCTGGCTACCTTGATTAGAGAGTTCTATGCGAACCTCTCTGTCCACTCCTATGATGCTAACACTCTCATGAGGAGTTGGGTACGGGGTGTAGGGTACACCATTACTCCTTTGGTAGTGGCTGATACCCTTAGGGTACCAGTGGTTTGGCATCCTGTCTACCCTTATGATGAGTCTCCTCCCTTGGATGACATCCTGTCTTATATCACTGGGTCTTCTATCCAATGGGGTTCTGATCCTCGGATCACCTGTGCTGAGCTTATTGCGATTCATTATATTTTCTTTAGGATTGCTTGTCATTCAGTTTGGCCTATCTCTCATCTGTATACCATTCCTTTGGAGCATTGTGCACTTTTGTATGCCCTGGTTACTGATGCTTCTATTAGCTTTCCTCATCTTTTCATTTGGTCCTTGATTGAGGTGCATAGGAGTAGTTCTACTGCTCATGCTTTGTTCTTCCCCGTCTTTATTCACCAGATTCTTTTGCATCTCGGTTTAGTTGAGTTTCCTACATCTGAGCCTATACACATAGTTGCTCCCATAGGTGCCACCTTTCTTAGGTAGATGGTTGCTCATTTGAGAGCTAGCTCTAAACAACCTAGGGTAGAGTCTTCCAGTGTTGCACCTCCTCCTCCCTCTTCTACAAGTGATGCTATGGTTGAGGAGCCCGTTGATCAGTAGCCCATTGATCATGCTACTGATGTTGCTGCTGCTGATATTCCTCCACCTCTTACCTCGGATGATTCAGACATTCGACGTATGTTGGAGACTGTCATGAACGTTCAGGCGGCTCATGGATAGATTTTGGTGGACATGCTTGATGAGCTTCATGCTTTGCTAGCGGATCTGGAGCATTTGAGACGATAGCTTTCACCACCTCCTTTTGATGATGTGTGATTGCCCTTTGGCATTCTGTCACAAAAAGGGGGAGTACACTTGTAAAGGATTTTTGTAGTTAGGGGGAGATTTTTGTACTTGTGGAGCTATTAGATTGTATCTAGATGCTTCATTGTGTATTTACATTTTTGGCTCATGATGTATTTTTGGGTTTTTCATGATAGGGGGAGATACATTGATTGGTATATGTTTCCTGTTTCACATTGCTTATTGATTTATATTTATGAGTTATTCATTATATATCTCTTTATTGTGTGTTATGTAAAATCAAGAAGTTATTTTTGTTTTACTTGTATTTTTCACATGCGTTTATGCGTTTGTTGAGTGTTTCAGGAAATATACAAGTTGATTCAGTTGTGCTGCTATCTACACTTGCAACTAATAGATAGTAGTTAGGTTGAATTTGTTGTGTTGGGCTATGTTTTTATAGTGGGCTGTTTTTATGTAAACTTTGAGCAATTTTGTTTAGTTTTGTGTTTTGTCACGAATTGCCAATAGAGCTTAAAGAAACACAAGTGGGTGTGCTTGTATTTGCTGGAGAATCCAAGAAAGAAGGAGTCTGTGGTCTCAGAGCTTGAACGTGGTCCTATCAGTAAGTTTCTACTGGTGGGTAGCAATAGGATGTTAGTGGTCTAAGTCCTATTGTAAAACTTCGATTCTTTCATAGTGGATTCAGGTTTACCTTGAGGATAGCTAGGTTAAATCCTCCCCAGGTTTCTATCAGTGTGGTTTCCTGGTTCATCATATCTTTGTGTTCTTTATATTCCGCACTTTACATTGGTATGATTATATGATTGTTTTAACCTAGACTTGATAATTTGACTAAGTAATCACTTGGCTAATTTACTAGGTTAATTCAGTTGTGTTTTAAGGGGTCTAAAAACAAACATGTTCATTATGGATATTTCATGGAGGGGTCAAATGTTATTATATTAGAGTCTTGGGATATAATTTATTAATAAGGTCTAGAGTGCAATTATATTTCTATAGTGGTACTTGTTATATAATTAATGGTAACTTTGAACTTGTCAAGAGTTGACAGATAAGTCTGAAACCCATTGGAGCTAGAACCGTATTAGTCCCTTTGGTCTCATCCCAAGCCCCACATTAAAACTCAATTGGACTAGTGCAAAAGGCTAACCCAATTAGATAATCAGTTTTTATTTAATAAGAGTTATTAAATAAAGTAACTGCCTAGGTAGTTAAAATGTATGTATAATAAAAGAAGAGAAAATAGTTCTTCTCTATAGAATCTTAGAAAAGCACTTTTCCAAAGGAAAATCAACGTACACAAGAACTAATTGGAAGACCACTCATCTTGGGCACCATGTGGAATTGGGATAAAAATTGAAGGTATTCTTAAGTTTTGTTTTCATTTTCACTGCATTAAGGTACGCTTCTCTTCTTTGTTCTAAAATTCAAGGTTATACGTTATCTCTCATGAATGAAGTAGATCCTTGTGTTGCTTCCACTGTGGGTTTTGTATGAGATGCAAAACCGTTTTTCCAATAGCTTTCTGCTTGCATCACTATGTTGTTGGGTTTTTCATCTACTTAACTTTGTAAATGTCAAAAATTATTTTCTCAATAATCATTTATAAAGATGTAAACAATAGCATCATGTAATAAGTCTTTATCACAGTTTCTTTATTCTGCTAATTTAAATTTATTCTGTTGCCACTTTTTAAGCATCTTATTCAGATGAAATGCTAAACTAATCTCATGTGTAGGTTTGTATTTTGTTATGATATGACTATTTTATTGGATTCCTCCCACACTGACATGGAGTATTTTTTTTTATATCAAATACTGTGATTTAGCAACCATTTTTATATGATTTTGATTGGTGAAAAGCAGCCATTTTGACAAATGGTCCTATGTAGCAATAGTTGTGATAGCTGCGGCAGAGTTAAATCTTGAAAGTTTGAGTGGAGGTTAGGGAATAATCTTTTGGAGTTTTAAATTTTTTGGAGGTGAATTTGGTGGAGCTTGTTAAAAAAAAAAAAAAAAATAGTGCCTCAATTGTTTGGAGATGAATTTGGAGGTATGGGGGTCTCTCTACCTCTGTGAAGTTCAACTTGGAGCTGCAAGTCTTGGGGTGAGTAAAATTAAGTTGGTGAAGTTGCTGTAGAAAATGAAGAGTACTAAAGCAACCTCAATGATGTTAGGACATATGTGTTACACATGTTACGAACATATGTCATGATTTTATGTAATTGGCTTATCCTTTGACAAAATGCACTTTACTTGTATTTGGGTAGATTTAGGATGTGTTTGAATACTTCAAGAAACCATGTTCCAAGATCAAGTGTTGAAGCCTTCAAGTCTGTCCAAGAAAACAAGTTCATAGTGCAAAATCATTAAAACTCGACGGCTGGCTTGACAGCTGTATCTATCAAGCTTAAGAAAGCTGTTCTAAGTTCGGTGTGCTCGACACCTGCTCAACACCTTCTATCTGTCGAGGTTTAAGATTTTTAGAATTCAAATATGATTTTCTTGGGATCCGTGAATATGTCTTTGGGCCTCCTTTTCTCCTAACCCTAGATATATAAAAGGATTGTTTTAAGGGACGTCAAAGAGTACACAACTTGCACAAACTTTGAGCAAACTCTGTTCAAGCAAATTGTGACCAGAGACGAAGTTATTGCCCTAGTTCATCTCTTTCTCTTGAAGAAGTTGCTGTGTATGTGCACCGTAAGGTTTTATGACCAAGCATCTTCTTGATCTTCATCGTGTGAATGAACTGAAGAACTTTGCAGCCAACAACCTTCTTAGTTGGTGATTGAAGTCACGTACTAGGATCCGCGCAATTGGTTAGTCACGTACTTGGGAGTCGTGCATCTGAAAGGGGAACTGTCACTACAGAACAAGTCCAATTGGGTATTGGGGTAAGGGTTCAACTGTAGGTTGGTAAGGTACTTGGGATTCCTTTACTTGTAACCGCTTGTTGTGATAATAGTGAAGTTCTGGGAGTGGTGACCTAAAAATTACCAGGTGGGGTTTTTGCCGTTTGGTTTTCTCCATTCATAAACAAAGCACCGTGTTATTTATTTTCCATTGCATTATTAGTTTGTTGGTGATTTGTTTGTGCTACCACGCGTTTGCATGATAAATTGATTAATTAATAACTTTGCTAATTAATTAATTAATTAATTTCTATCACAAGGGGTCATTCAGTTTGTGGCCTATTGTTAGTTTTAGACCCCTTAAAACACAATTGGATTAACCTAGGTAATTAGCCAAGTTGTTACTTAGTCCAATTTAACAAATACTAGGTTATCACAATCAAAACAATCATATCATGCAAAGCAGCGGAAAGATAAATAACACAAGATATGATCACCCAGGAAACCAAACCGGTAAAAACCTGTGGAGGATTTAACCTAGCTATCCTCAAGGTAAACTTGAATCCACTATCTTGAAAGAATCGAAGTTCATACAATAAGACTTACAAGCCCCCACGCTCGACTTCTTATTGCTACCCACCAGTAGAACTTATTGACACGACCATGTGCAAGCTCCAAATCCACGGACTCCTTCTTTCTTGGATTCACCACCAAATGCAAGCACACCCGCTTGTGTTTTCTTTAAACTTCAATGGCAGCAACCGAGTTGATCATCAAGGTGTAGATAAATCTTCTCCTTGAAAATCCTAAGTTTGTATAAAGGAAAGCTCCTCTAGATCTCACAAGAGATTTACACAAACCGCAATATGAGCAACACTAAAACGTGGCTTAGGGTTTGCCTTTTATACTTAGGAAAAATTAGAAAACCCTAAAATGTTTTAAACAACTAGGGCTGAGTTGGAATTCTGTAGAAAAAAAAAAAATTCTGCCCGAGCTTCGATCGATCGAGCCTAAGCTTCAATCGATCGAGCCAGACCGAAATGCATTAATCTTTTATGCATTAGCTCGATTCCAACTTTACATAAATACACAACTTTGAGCAAGAATAAAATACTTCTAAACACATTGTTTTGATCATGGTATGCCAACAATACACATTAGAGTTCTAAATACATAAATACCTAAGTCTTTAGAACCTAACAAACTTCCCCTTTGGCAATTCGTGACAAAACACAAATAGAAGCTCAAAGTTTACAAAATAAAAGCCCTTTACACAAATAATGCTCATAAAACAAATTCAATCCTAACTACTATCCATCAGTTGCAAGTGTAGACAGCAGCTCAATTGAATCAACCTGTATATTTCCTGAAACACTAAACAAAAAGCATAACCGCATGTGTGGAAAAAATACAAGTAAACAACTTAAATTCTTGATTTCAAACAACACACAATAGAGATATATATCAATGAATAACTCATAAATATAAATCAATAAACAGTTTGAAACAAGAAACATATTAGGTAACAAAAAAAATACTCCCCCTAACATGAATATCCCATCAAAAACATGGTAAGAGCTAAAAAAATAAAATAAAATGTGAAGCACCTAAATACAATCTAAACTCCACAAGCTCCAACCAACAAAATACTCTCCCCCTGAAAATAAAAAACTCTACAATGTACTCCCCTTTTTGTGACGGAATGCCAAAGGCCATCATCAAAAGGGAGGTGGTGTAGAAGAGCGTCTAAACTGTGCCAACTCCGCACGCAAGGCACGTATCTCATCGAGCATGTCCACCAAAATATGTACATGAGCCGACTGAACGGTCAAGACATGATCCAACGTACGTAGAATGTCTGAATCATCCGAAGTAGTCGGTGGAGAAACATCAGCATCAGCAGCAGCAGCACCAAACGTCTCAACAGCATCAGCACCTGTAGAATAAGAAGGAGGGGGAACAGCACCAGATGACACACCTCCAGGATGCGAAGGAGCAACTCTCAAGTGAGCAGCCCTCTGTCTAAGAAAGGTGGTACCTATGGGAGCAATGACATGAACAGGCTCACTAGAAGGGAAACCATCTAGCCTCCAAAACAGCAGAATCCTATGAATGAAAATAGGATAAATAAGTGCATGCCCTGCGGCAGAACTCCTATGAACCTCGTTCAAAGAATGAAGGAATAGATGAGGGAAACTGATAGACACACCAAAAACGAACGCATACAAAAACACACATCGCTCTAGAAGGATGGTGTGGAAATGAGAAATAGGCCACAACGAATGACACGCTATTATAAAGAAAAGATAGGCAGTCTCGGTAAGCTCATCAGACGTGATCCGAGAATCAGAACCCTACTGGATAGATGACCCAGTGATGTATGACATGACAACATCTAAGGAAGGAGACTCATCATAGGGATAGACAGGTTCCCGAACAACCGGAACCCCAAGAGCCTCAGCCACTACCCGAGGGGTAATGGTGAACTCAACACCTCGTATCCAACTCCGAACAAGGGTGTTGGAATCATAGACGTGGCAAGAGAGTTTCGAGAAGAACTCTCTAATCAGGGCGGTCGGGGGTAGATGATTTATCTCTAAGAGAGGCAACCAACCTCTAGACTTAAAGTTAGCCCTAATGGCCGGATGAATCTTATCTAAAATCATAGCATGCTCAGCCCAAATCTTATGCTTATGATTCAAAGTCTCAAAGGCCTCTCTGCTTTTTTCATTCCTAAACACCTCACTCCTAAAGGGAGACTCAGAGGAAATGGAAGGGGTCCTACGGGCTCTAGTTTTCCTAGGCATGGTGCTAGGATAAGGACCAAAAACACAAAGCAAAGAAACAACAACAAAAAAAATACCAAGGGTAGATTGCAAGTTAGCACAAAAAAAAAAAATAGAATAAAAATCTATATGATGGATGAAAAAAATAAATGACATGATGCATGTCCTAATGCAGTGCAATTAAGTTCAAATAAGTTCAAATCCACAAAATTGGCTTGAGCATAGAGTTTTTAACACAAAAACCCCAAAATTTTGAAAAACCATTTGATCAATTTGAAAGAATTTGACGAATTGATCATCATACAAGATAGATTGCAGAAAATAATGACCAATTTCATCAATTTAACCAAATGTGAACAAAATCCCCAATTCGGATTAATTACAAGCCCTAGAATTTTCAATTTTTTCACAAAACCCCAAATTGATCAAATTAACCATCATATATCATGAATATACCAATATGGGAGCAAAACCAAATGATCAATTTCAGAAAAAGAGAATTGATTCAACAAAAATCCCAATAGTGAAAAGTTTCGAAAATCCCTTTAAAATGCATGAGTTTATGCATGAAAACAAGAAAATAAATGCAAAAGGAAGGGTATAAAGGTCTTACCAGCCTTGGAAGACAAAAACCTTGCAAAAAATTTGGTCAAAAACGACAAAAAATCCTCAATGGAGCCTTGCCAAGTCAGAGAGAGAGAGGAAAGTTTGAAAAAGTAAGTTTGAAACAATCCAATCTGAGTTTTAAAAAAAACTTGATTTACGAGTTTCGATCGATCGAAAAACAACGTCGATCGATCGAAACAAACAGAGAGTTTAACAAAACAAATTTAAAAAATTTCGATCGTTCGAAAAATAGAATGGATCGATCGAAATGGGCAGAGGCTCACTAAATTTGAGGAAAAACATAGTTTTTGAAAAAAATTCAGAACCGACTCACAGCATTGAAATTGATGAACAAAATGCATGAGTATGTGATGATGTGAGTTTCAAAAACAAGAATTTAAGGCCAAAAAAAAATTCCAAAATCAAAATTTCTTGCAATCTCCATAAATTTACAAGCATCAAATTGATTTTGCACAAAATTCAAGGTATTTGCAAAACTTAGTTGGTCAGACCATAAACACAAACAATAACATGTACAATGTTTAGCAAAGAGTAACTTGTGTAGTGTGTGCAACTAGCAAAAGCTTGAGATACATGTGAGGTGATATGTGAATAGCAATCAATCACAAGGTCTACAAAATTCATCACAAAGAATTTAAAAGAGACTACCACCTAAAGAGTTTCATCATATAACTCCCACATCTCCTAGATCATAAGCTTGCAATCATGTAATTTTCTTGAATTTATGCCTCATAATATACACACCAATTTTAAGTCATGTTAGTTTGGCATCAAACCTAATAGTACACACCAATTTTGAGTATTAAGCAATTTAAACCGAGGCTTCACCTTATGTTCTTTTTGTGCATGTGCTACACTTTCTCGAGCACGAAATCTTATGATATGCACTAAGGTGTTCATGATTGGCTAGTGAACAGTAATGAGATGGTTATTTATGTCTTTCTCTCAAAGTTCAAGTCTGACAGTCAAACACATGTGACTTCAAGATCAAGATAGAGTAATCAAAAACTATTAACGTCTTTCCCACACAACATGCACTACAAAGCTTCAACTAGTAAAGTGCAATATTTAAGCTCATCAAAGCTAAACAAGGTACAAAAGACATAAATTGACCAACCTTGTTCACAAAAACCAAGAAGAATAGTACAAAAACAGAATATGCTTCCTTTTTCCTTCTTCCTTTTTTTTTTTTTTTTTTTAAAATTAAAAAAAACTAGAATGAAATGCATGAATGTTATGCAATGCAAATCCTAGAAAACAAAACAAAAAAAAAAAAAAAAAAAAAAAAAAACAAAACCAAAGAACAATGGTCACAAAGGGTAGAGCAATGAAGCACAAGGACCATATCAGAAAGACTTAGTTAGTTCGAGTCCTTTGCATCCAAAAACTTTTAGATGCATTATGAGCATTGGAGTTCTCATTCATATGAGAATGATTTCCAACTCCAGGATTGGAATAAAGGTTTAAAGCCTTTACCAATTCACTAATAAGTACCATAGGATCTTGTACTTAAGGCACAGGTACTTTTGGTTTGTTTGCTCTCTTTGCAGCTTGCAGCTTGTAACAGTTTGGACGTATGTGTCCAGACTTTCCACAAAAGTGACAAACCCATGCAGGCTTATCATGTGTCTTGTCCTTAGATAGGGTAGGCCTCTTAGACTTAGACTCTTTCAGATCAACCCTAATCTTCCTAGATGATGAAACTTCTATGGGTTTGACAACCTCACTCACAGGGGGTTTGACAGTTTCACTCACAATCTCACTCACAGAAGGTTCAAAAGAAGATGACGGGACAAAGTTTGTGGAATGGGGAGCAGACACAGAGATGCTTTCAACATAACCTAATCCAGATTTGTCAGAAGGAGACTTTTGAACACTCAACATTTGATCAAGTTTAGAACTAGCAGATCTAGCAACGGATAAATCAAGTTCCAAAGATTTAACTTTATCAAGCAAAAGCATATTCTCAGTTGTCACTTTGTTCAAAAGTTCATTAGCATCAAACAATTTTTACAAGCAAATTCTTCTTATCAAGCTCAAGAGAATCAATTTTCTTCAGGCTAAGTTCAACATTCATAGCATCCTTTGCAGCAACTTTGCAAAGTTTATTATAGGCCTCTTGAAGATCTGCATCTTCAGAAAGTTCTCCATTAGAAGGGTTCTCTTCAACAAATATGCTCTCATTGACTACAGTAGTAGCGGTGAAAGCAATGAAGTTTCCATCCTCATCACAATCAGACTCATTATCAGAAACTTCACCATCACTAAGGGTTACAGCCATAGCCTTACCCTTAGACTTCAAATAGGTAGGACATTTAGATTTCATGTGACCATACCCTTGACATCCAAAACACTGAGAACCCAAAGAATTATTAGAAGATTGACCTACTTTTTCTCTAGGTTTATTATTATTGTTAACCTTAGTGAGATCATGCTTCCTAAAGTTTCCAGGTTCAGCAATGTTCGTGCCTCTTGCCTTTCTGTTACTATTCCTAAGAAAGTTTCTAAAGTTCTTGGCAAGGTAAGCAATCTCTGTAGTAGAGAGCTCATCATCAAATCCACCTCCTTCAACATCATCAACTGACTTAAGAGCCATTGATTTGGATTTGGTAGTTTTGGGTAGATCCAACTCATAGGATTGAAGAGATTCTACAAGTTCATCAACAGGGTTGGAGTCCACATCCTTGCTTTCAGTAATGGCAGTCACCTTGGGTCTAAAGTCTTCAGTTAAAGATCTAAGAATCTTCCTAACAATTTTAGGTTGATCATAGATTTCACCCAAGTTAAAAGCAAAATTAACAATATCATTCAATTTAGCATAGAATTCATCAAAAGATTCATCATCAGATATCCTAATGATTTCAAATTTAGAAGTCAATTGCTGCAATTTATTGATTTTGACAACCTTTGTGCCTTCATGCACAGTTTGGAGGATATTCCAAGCAGTATGAGCAACCTTAACATTAGAGATTCTCTTAAATTCCTTCATAGAAACAGCATTAAAAATAGCATTCATAGCCTTGCTATTGAACGCAGCTTCTTCTTTTTGAGAAGTTTCCCACTCACTAATAGGAGTAGTGGGCTTCTCCCATCCGTATTCAACGGAGTTCCAGACTCTCTCATCAATCGATTTCAGGAATGCTTTCATCCTTACTTTCCAATAAGCATAATTATTCCCATCAAAGTGAGGAGGAATAACTAGAGAGTGTCTGTGTTCCATCACAACAGGGGTCAAGGATCAGCTCAGAGATCAAAAGATCAACAACAAAAGAGCTACCCGCTCTGATACCACTTGTTAGTTTTTAGACCCCTTAAAACCACAATTGGATTAACCTAGGTAATTAGCCAAGTCGTTACTTAGTCCAAATTAACAAATCTAGGTTATCACAATCAAAACAATCATATTATGCAAAGCAGCGGAAAGATAAATAAGACAATGATATGATCACCCAGGAAACCAAACCGGTAAAACCCTGGGGAGGATCTAACCTAGCTATCCTCAAGGTAAACTTGAATCTATTATCTTGAAATAATCGAAGTTCATACAATAAGACTTACAAGCCCCCACGCTCGACTTCTTATTGCTACCCACCAGTAGAACTTACTGACACGACCATGTGCAAGCTCCGAATCCACGGACTCCTTCTTTCTTGGATTCACCACCAGATACAAGCACAGCCGCTTGTGTTTTCTTTAAGCTTCAATGGCAGCAACCGAGTTGATCATCAAGGTATAGATAAATCCTCTCCTTGAAAACCCTAAGTTTGTGTAAAAGAAAGCTCCTCTAGATCTCACTAGAGATTTACACAAACCGCAATATGAGCAACACTAAAACGTGGCTTAGGGTTTGCCTTTTATACTTAGGACAAATTAGAAAACCCCAAAACGTTTTAAATAACAAGGGCTGAGTTGGAATTCTGCAGAAAAAAAAAAAACATTCTGCCCGAGCTTCGATCGATCGAGCCTAAGCTTCGATCGATCGAGCCAGTCGAGCCTAAGCTTCGATCGATCGAGCCAGACCGAAATGCATTAATCTTTTCTGCATTAACTCGATTCCAAATTTACATAAATACACAACTTTGAGCAAGACTAAAATACTTCTAAACACATTGTTTTGATCATGGTTTGCCAACAATACACATTAGAGTTCTAAATACATAAATACCTAAGTCTTTAGAACCTAACACCTATCAGTGGTATTAAAGCAGACACACTCTGATTAGGGTTTAATCTTTGCTATGTTGATCCATTGACCCCTGTTTGTCATGGATAAAGGACAGTCATTAATCATACCTCTTTTATTTGATGGCACTAACTATACATATTGGAAAGTACGCATAAGAGCTTTCTTGCAGTTTTTAGATATAAAAGTATGGCAAGCTGTCGAGATTAGTTGGACTAAGCCAAAGGAAGCGCCTGCCGATTGGGATGAAGCCAAGATCAAGGCGATGAACTTCAACAGCAAGGCATTGAATGCTTTATTCAGTGCAGTCACCAATGAGGAGTTCAAGAAGATATCCTTTACTGAAACTGGTAAGGAAGCATGGACCATCCTCCAGACAACCTATAAGGGTACTAAGGCTATCAAGGACTCAAAGCTTCAAAGGCTCACTACAAGCTTTGAAGAGATAAAGATGGAGAAGGATAAGTCATTTGATGAGTTCTATACCAAGCTAAAGGACATAGTGAACTCAGCCTTCAATTTTGGGGAAACCATTCCTGAACCCAAATTGTGAGGAAAGTGCTCAGATCTCTACCCGAGAGATTCCATGCCAAGATTACAGCAATAGAGGAATAAAAGGATATTGATAAGATTCATTCGATTGAGCTGGTTGGAAACTTGCAGACCTATGAGCTAGGGTTGACAAGGATTGGCAAGATAGGTAAAGGCAAGAGCATGGCACTGAAGGCCAAGAGCAGTAAGACAGATGAGTCTTTAGATGATGAAGATTCCAAGATGAAGTCCTACATCACTAGGCAGTTCAAGAAGTTTATGAAGAACACAAATGGAAAGGGTTTCGACAAGGATCGTAGGCAATCCAGTTCTTCTCAGTTTAAAGGCCCAGACAAAGGGAAGAAGGATACTAAGGAAGGTGGTCAGTACACTGTTCCCACAGGACCTAAGTGCTTTAGGTGTCAAGGCTTCGGTCACATGAAGCTTGAGTGTCCTACATACCTCAAAAGCATTAGGAAGAGCAAGGCACTTACTGTTACCTTGAGCGACACCGAGCCTGAGGATGATTCCGACAATGAGGATGACAGAATCTTAAATGCCTTCATGGCCACTGTCAATCCTACTGATGGGATTGTTGATGATGTGGTTGAAGAAGAGGAATTGGTGGAATCAAAATTTGAGAAGATGAATGATCAAGATGACATCCATACAGCCTATGAGAAACTGTACAAGCTTTTTGAGAAGCATGAGAAACTGTACAAGCTTTCTGAGAAGCATGAGAAATTGTATAAGCTAACCACTAAGAAGCTCAGTGATGTGGAACTTCACCCTGAGGAGATTTCCACGAAGTTTGATGAGGCTAATCAGACTATTGGAGCATTGAGGTTTGAGAACAATTTCTTGGCTGAGAAGACCAAGAAGCTTGAAGCAGAGTTGTGTCAAATCGGAGCTCAACTGGAAAGGACCTCAAGCGCAAAGCTGGATGAGATGCTAAGCATTCATAAATCTGCTTCAGAACGAACAGGTTTAGGGTATGGTCTCTCTTCTTCTAATACTGCTTCTACTAGTACTACGGTTTTTGTTCCTCCTGCTAATAATGTTAAAATTGAGAACAATGAGATTAAAAATGAATTAGCTAGTGAGAACATAGACAAGGGTAAATCTATCTTAGGAGCACCCCCTAAGCTTAAGAAGAAAGATGTTAAAAACCCTAGGGCTAAGAAGGCTAACTCTCAAAAGCCTAAACAAAAGAAGCGGCATCTCTGTCATCATTGTGGAGCTGTCGGTCATACTTGACCAAATTGCTACAAGTGGCTTGCCACTTAACAAAGCAACGGCATGATAGCATCTGGGAACCAGAATCAGCTTAAATCCTCTCTTGCTCCCTTTAGAGATCTACTTAAAGCCCTCATGTTCCTTTCGAACTTGAACGGTTTTTCCCCCTCACCGCCGGTTCAAGGGTTTAATCAAAGGAAGGGTTCTTACAGGGTGTGGAAGGAAAAGGGCTCCAAGTGATTTCGTCACTTTTCTCTCTCTTTTCTTGTTTTTTTGTGTGCATTACTTATTTGTTTGCATTCATGTTTTGAGTCAGTCAAGTTTTTATGCTTTGGTTGTTTAACATGTTTTTGTTGTTTTTTTTCAGTTTTGCTTTTTTTTTTTTTTTTTTTTTTTTTTGAATTGAAAAATCAGAAAAATAGAAAAATAGTGTGTGCTTTGTGTACATTGGTACTTGTGTACCTTGGATGGACATTGAAACAAAGTCTTCTAAATTTTGTATCTTTTGTAGCTTAGATGAGCCTCTCTATGCACAACTAAGCAAGTGAGCTTTGTGGCTCTTGTTTGTGATGAGTAAGATTAAATTGTCTTTTGTACTTAACACTCGTATCACTCTTTTTGACGGAAATGACTAAAAAATCCTAAGAGAAAGGCATTAATAACCATCTCACCACTGTTGCCTGCCAATCATAAAATGACACATGTATGCTTCGGCATAGCAAAAGTGCAGTGTCAATGACATTTGTGTGCTTAGGCATAGCAAAATTGGAATGTCAAATATCATTGGGTATTTCTTTTCTCTCTTTAATATGCCCATGCATGATATGCTTAAAAAAAAAAAAAAGCAAAAGTAAAAAGATAAAAAATGCTTTAAAAATGATTGCAAGCATGTATTCTAGGAGATGTGGGAGTTATAGGATGTACCTTGAAGGTGATAGTCCTCATCAAGCAGTTATGATTGTGTGTGAGTTAAAGCGATTTTCTTATATATCAAATCGTCATAACATGTATACACATATGCAATCTTGCGATGTTTTTCACACACAACACGCAATATTCTTTGCTATTCTTGATACATGTGCAGGTACAATGTGATTTGGCCATCACAAGGTTTTACATGTGTTACTGTATGCTCACTAAACTGTCTTGACTTGTTTTTGAAATATAAAATTGGTTAGACTTGTTGTGTGTGTGTGTGTGTGTGTATGTTTCTTTTTGGAGATCCATGTGCTTAAAATTATTATTGAGAGATGATTTTGAGAGCTTAATATGTTGAGTGGATCATTGGTTGAGTTGTTTGTTGGATTGCATTCATGTCTGTGTTTTTCACATTTCGAAAAACTAGTTTTAAAAGCTGGCTCGACACCTCCTCGATACCTTGCTATTTGTCGAGCTTCTTCAGCTTTTTCTTATCACAATCCTGATAGCTTCTCGATACCTGCTGGATCGATCGAGATTGGGTCTGCATCCTCGATAGCTTCTCGACACCTGGTGGATCGATCGAGCTTCTGTTCTTGGTTTTGTTGGGTTATTCCTCGACATCTACTCGACACCTCAGCTGTCGAAGAGCATTTCCTCGATACCTCTCGATACCTGCATCTGTCGAGATTTACTGCCAGCACTATATAAGCCCCTTGTGCAATCCGTCTCTCATTTATTTCGATCTCTCTCTCGATACTTCTTTGTTTTCTCTCCAAAACTTTCTCATCTCACTCCAATCTTGGTTCCTCAAGGATTCTTCAAGCTTTTTCAAGAATTTCTTCACTTGGTAAGCTTCTAATCCTCTCACATTCATGCATTTCATGTTTTGAAACCTAGGTTTTGGGGTTTTTGAAAATTTTTGGGTTTTTCAAATTTGATGAGTTTTTATTGAAATTTTGGGATGGGTTTTCACTTAAATGAGTTTAAAACCTCATACATTGCATCACATTAGCATTATAATGGTATTGTCATGATGTCACATGTTCATGCATTTTCCATGCATACGTACTCTCTTTTTAATATACTTGATATATTTGAAACTGCTTGGGACTTTTCTGATTGTCTTTTTCTTTTTCTCCCTCTCTTTCTGTTTACGTTAGTCATGTCTATGGCACCTAAGCGTAAATCCACTCCAGCCCGGAACCCTCTTCGTTCCGGAGCTTCTTCATCATCTGATCCTACACTTTCTCATATCCGGTTTCGTGATGATGATGTCTTTAAGGCATTTTCGGAGAACTTTTTTGGATGAGGCATTCATTCGGAATGCCAAGTCATTCTGTCGAACTTTGCCGACACCGACCTTCCCTCTGTCATTCACAGTAAGGGATGGGAGTCACTGTGTGACATCCTGGTCACCTGTCCTCTCATGCTTATCCAAGAGTTTTACTCCAACATGCACAGGATTGATCGTTCAGTACCTCTTTTCTTCACTCGCGTTTGAGGTATGTGCATTCCTATCACACCGCAGCTTGTTGTGGATGTGCTTCGGGTTCCTAGGATAGAGTTTCCTGACTATCCTAGTTGTGAGCATCTGAGGACTGTGTCCAGGGATGAGCTCATGTCTGCTTTTTGTGAGTGCCCTTCTGCTTGGGGTGAGCGTCTGTTTACACCATGTCGACCTTTTACTAAAGGTCCTAGATTCATGAACATGGTGATGACTTTTGTTTTGCATCCACTCTCTAACTATAACTCTATCACAGAGCCTCGTGCTTGATTTTTGCTATCTCTTCTTGAGCATTATACTATAGATTTCCCTTCTCATTTTATTCTTTCTATTATAGATGTTCATCTAGATTTGGCATCTCGTGTTAAGCTCAACTTTCCTTCCGCTATCACGAGGATTTTACGCCATTTTTCCGTTCGTTTTCCCTCTTCTGACCATTTCACCATCATGTGTGTCATAGATTATGCTACCGTTAAACATAGCAAGGCTCAATTTTGGTCGCGGCAGTTGGATTCAGCAGTTCCTCCCTCCCATTCAGCTCCATCCCGCTCTACCCCATCCACATCCATTCCTCCCTCTTCTTCGGGTGATGTGACTTTAGGAGACATCATGACGCAGCTGTAGCACATGGATGCTCACCTAGATATATTCTCTACGGAGTTGTATCAGGTGAACGTTCATGTCGGTCGTATTGCACGGTGACAGGCATCCATGGGTGGTTTTGCTCCTGAGGCTACTCCTTCACCACCTTCTCCCGTGGCTTCTAATTCTGAGGATGAGGATGATGATGATGGTGATGATGATGATACTTCGGATGATGCTGATGGAGATGCTAGCTCTACCGATGAGATGTCTACTTGACACTCTTACCCTTTGTCACTCGTG
Organism: Quercus tomentella; assembly: GCA_028535165.1. NCBI lineage: Eukaryota > Viridiplantae > Streptophyta > Magnoliopsida > Fagales > Fagaceae > Quercus > Quercus tomentella. The sequence goes on along the minus strand of JAPQVY010000100.1, from coordinate 6,053,640 downwards.
ACAAAAAGGGGGAGTAGTTTTGGATATGAGAGTAGTCTATCTTAGGGGGAAAGTTGGTATAGGACCATGGACCATTTTTGTTAAGGGGAGTGTTGATACATTTTGTGGGATGTAGTGAGGATAGTATGTATCTTTTCTTTTCTTTCTTTTTAGATACATTACTCTTGTACATGAGGTCTTGTGACCATTTCTAAACATACATTGTACTTATTTCCTTTTATATTGATGTGTGTTTTTCTTTCACCTACCCCTACATGTGTTGTTTCTTTTCTTCCTTAATACGCATGTTTCTTATACTTGTATGTAATCTATTATTTCTATTTCACACAAAGATGCCTTGATGAGTTTTGTTTAAAGTGTTTTAGAAATACAAGTTGTCAAAGTCTACTTGCCATAAACTCTCTTCTTGCAAAGTTTTTCAAGAGTTTGTGTTAGGATAGATTTTATTATATTCAACAAGTGAATATGAGTTGAGTGATTTATGACTTCTCTCATATGTTCATTTGTTTGTTGTGGTTTTGTCACGGATTGCCAAAGGGGGAGATTGTTAGGACATATGTGTTACACATGTTATGAACATATGTCATGATTTTATGTAATTGGCTTATTCTTTGACAAAACGCACTTTACTTGTATTTGGGTAGATTTAGGATGTGTTTAAATACTTCAAGAAATCATGTTTCAAGATCAAGTGTTGAAGCCTTCAAGTTTGTCCAAGAAAACAAGTTGATAGTGCAAAATCATTAAAGCTCGACAGCTGGCTCGACAGTTGTATCTATCGAGCTTAAGAAAGCTGTTCTAAGTTCGGTGTGCTCGACACCTGCTCGACTCCTTCTATCTGTCGAGGTTTAAGATTTTCAGAATTCAAATATGATTTTCTTGGGATCCGTGAATATGTTTTTGGGTCTTCTTTTCTCCTAACCCTAGACATATAAAAGGATTGTTTTAAGGGCCGTCAAAGAGTACACAACTTGCACAAGCTTTGAGCAAACTCTGTTCAAGCAAATTGTGACCGAAGACGAAGTTCTTGTCCTAGTTCATCTCTTTCTCTTGAAGAAGTTGCTGTGTATATGCACCGTAGGGTTTTGTGACCAAGCATCTTCTTGATCTTCATCGTGTGGATGAACTGAAGAACTATGCAGCCAACAACCTTCTTAGTTGGTGATTGAAGTCGTATACTGGGATCCGCGCAATTGGTTAGTCACGTACTTGGGAATCGTGCATCTAAAAGGGGAACTATCACTACAGAATAAGTCCAATTGGGTATTGGGGTAAGGGTTCGGGAGTGGTGACCTAAAAATCACCCAGTGGGGTTTTTGCCGTTAGGTTTTCCCCATTCATAAACAAATCACCGTGTTATTTATTTTCAGTTGCATTATTAGTTTATTGGTGATTTATTTGTGCTACCACGCGTTTGCATGATAAATTGATTAATTAATAACTTAGCTAATTAATTAATTAATTTCTATCACAAGGGGTCATTCAGTTTGTGGCCTACCAAATGGGACCATCTCTATTATTTTTGGAGGAGTTTTGGCCAAGAATTCTCACCTACCAACGAGTTTCTATCATATTCAGAAGTTGTATCTATTTGTACACAAACATGTGTAAAATATTCAAGGAAATCACTTTCTAGAGCAGGAGATGCAAAAAAAGAATTTTCATTTACTTATTAATAGCACAAACGAGATAAAAATATTTTTGCAGAGAGTATATGAATAGGATGATTAGAATAGTAACTTCGTCCTACATAGAATCTAAGGTGCCTGGATTTGGAATTACAATTGCTTGCATTTTGGAATTTTATATTCCTTTTTTTTTTTTTTTTTTTTTTTGTAATTTTAACTGAAACAATAATTTTATACAATTGACAAACAACATTTTTCATATATTTTACCAAACACTTAATTGTAATTTTAAAAATTGCATTTTCAAAATGCACGTTTTAAAATTGTAATTTTTATAAATGCATATTTTCAAATAATTAAGACTTAAAAGTGTGGTGTAGCATTAGGAAGTCCTTGAAAAAATCCATCACTTTGAACTAAGTACCAGGAGCCAGGAGGTCATGGGTTCGAGTATTGAGTACTGATCTATACCTCAAAATGCAGAAATTGTGGTAATGAGATTGAGTAGTGGCACGCCTTATTGTGTGCTAGTGGTACCTATGGGTTTACCTAAAAGCCCAAGTGGCAATGTACCACGGGAGCATTGGGGCAATGACCACACATGCTAGTCTCACTTTTTCTTTGGACGAACTTTCTCTCTAAATTCCTATATATATATATATATATATATATATATTATTGACTATGAATTTTGAAAATCTGATTGTTGGATTGCATTATGTTTTTAACACACATGTCACATTTTGTTCAATTTGGATGTTATTTACTATTCGATCAATGAAATTATTTTTTATGCATAATTTTAGACCACAAAAACTTGAAATTGAAACATTTGATTTGTGACATAGCTATTGATTCTTGATCCACATGTCACATTTTGTTCAGTTTGGATGTTATTTACTATTCGATCAATGAAATTATTTTTTATGCACAATTTTAGACCACAAAAACTTGAAATTGAAACATTTGATTTGTGACATAGCTATTGATTCTTGATCTTTTTTTTTTCTTTTTTCTTTTTTTGATACAAGATAGAATTTCTACTCTAGTCTAATCTAAGTGTATATGTGTGTGAAGCTCCCTCCTGGAGACTTGAACCCTGGCCCTTGCCCCCACACTCCCCAAACATTTATACTTGTAGAGTGACCACTGCACCAAGGGTTTTGGTGCACGGTGGTCTTGATCTTCTTGAAATATTGCAAGCATGTAAAATATAATAAAAACATTTAGATTTTCAAAATTCACATCCAATAAAAATATGTAGGTGGAACTTGAAGGTCTAAAAGAAAAAAAAAAAACCAAAAACTCAAACGTATCAACGTCTCAAGACTCTCAATAGAAAATTGTAAGAAGAACCTGGATTGTGGGCTAGGCTAACTAACTGAGCATGGATCTAAAACTGGGCCCAAAAATTGGACCGATCTGCTACTTTCTTCTTCTTCTTCCTTCTCTTATTTTATTTTATTTTTAAAAACAAATTGGGTCGGACCTTGGCCTTAATGGGTCTCTTTGGACCTACGAGACTTTTTAACTTAAATCTCAGTCTCAGGGACAGTGGTGGTGTGCAGCGGTTCAGCAAAGTTTTGCAAATAACCTCGCTGCAAGCCTCGGCCTAAACGGCGATTTAGTTATTTTATGGTTAGTTACAAAGAAGTCAATGGATTTAGTTCTTGTTGGTTGACTTCAAAACTTGTTCCTTATATAAGAAGAGTAACTGTAGACACTCAATTTTGCACCCATAATTTAATCAAGGAGAATGACTTGAATGACCATCCATGTACCTCAAAAATCAAATTGCATTACATACATCAATTTGTTCTTGCATTACATGCATCAACTAGTCATTGCATTACATGTATTAATTAATTCATTGCATATCATAAAAATGATTTTGAGATTCTAACAGTTGCAACGGTGTTTCCGGTTTCCAAATTGGACCATCAGATCGAAAGATATCGCATGATCAAGTTTGCACGGTCAACACGCATTGTGTCTAGGTAAGGTCGACCACACATGATTATTTTAAATTAATTATGATTGGTTAAGCCATTAAAATTAATTAAATAATTTTGTAATTGGTTGATATTTAGTGTTTAAAATAGGATTGCATGCATAAGAATAAAAGGGATGATTGGATAACAATGAAATTGTGGATAATCTGAACTTTATCAAGATTTATTTTAGGGTATTTATCTACAAGATAATTGTTTTTAAATAGCCTGAATTGTCCAAAAAAGAGGTGAAAACTCATAAACAGAAGATGAAAATGCGTCTAGGTATAAGGACCAGCCAAAAAACCCCAGGAGAGGAGTCCAAACGACACCCGAACACGAAAGAGTGTTCAGAGTCCAAAGGGAAATTTGGCACTTTTGGAGTGTTGAACGGCACTCTAAAAGGTCTGAATTTTCACCTTGTGGGCTTTGGCCCAACAACCTTCGGGTGACGATAAGGCACACCTTTTTCGATCTTTTCGCAAAAGGATGCATCTGGATTCAAACCCTAATCATCTGTGCCTATTTTTTAGAGTCTTCTAGCCACTATAAATAAAGACTAAACCTTATAATTCAGGACATTTTTTTTTATGCTTTGAGAGGCACACGTTTTGAGGCTCTCAAATTGCTGATATTTACTGATCTTCTCTAAGATTTGCTACTTAAATTAGGGTTTTTAGACTTCAAAGATAACTGAATAAGGTTTTTTGAACCCTAAAACATCCTCTCAAGAACAAGGAGTGATCATGCAAGAGGTTGTTTTCAATCGCCCTCTCTTTTTTTTTATGCTATCTTTTTTATGTTGATGAATGTTTTATTCATAGCATGAATTGTTAATTGTTGTTTTGTTTAAAGCATGATTTTTTTTTATGTGATTGTTATAATCTCTTTCTTGAATGTCAATAAGTTGCATGTGAGCAATTCTTTTTCCTAAAATAAAACAGATCTACATCCTTATTAGCTGTAGATCTGGATTTTTCTTGAAATAAAATAGATCTACATCATTATTAGATGTAGATCTGATTTTTCCTCAATACAAAAATAGATTTGCATCTTTCTTAGATGCAGATCTGAATTTTTCTCAAATAAAAATGGATCTGCGTCTTTATGAGATGCAGATCTGAATTTTTCTCAATTAAAAATTGATTTGTTAGGTTCTAAAGACTTAGGTTTTTATGTATTTAGAACTCTAATTTGTATTGTTGGCAAACCATGATCGAAACAATGTGTTTAGAAGTGTTTTAGTCTTGCTCAAAGTTGTGCATTTATGTAAAGTTGGAATCGAGCTTAATGCAGAAAGAATTAATGCATTTCGGTCTGGCTCGATCAATCGAAGCTCGGGCAGAATGTTTTTCTGCAGAATTTTCCAACTCAGCCCTAGTTGTTTTAAAACGTTTTTAGGGTTTCTTATTTGTCCTAAGTATGAAAGGCAAACCCTAGCCACGTTTTAGTGTTACTCATATTGCGGTTTGTGTAAATCTCTTGTGAGATCTAGAGGAGCTTTCCTTTACACAAACTTAGGGTTTTCAAGGAGAAGATTTATCTACACCTTGATGATCAACTCGGTTGCTACCATTGAAGCTTAAAGAAAGCACAAGCGGGTGTGCTTGTATCTAGTGGTGAATCCAAGAAAGAAGGAGTCCGTCAATTCAGAGCTTGCATGTGGTCGTGTCAGTAAGTTCTACTGGTGGGTAGCAATAAGAAGTCGAGCGTGGGGGCTTGTAAGTCTTATTGTATGAACTTCGATTCTTTCAAGATAGTGGATTCAAGTTTACCTTGAGGATAGCTAGGTCAAATCCTCCCAAAGTTTTTACCGGTTTGGTTTCTTGGGTGATCATATCTTGTGTTATTTATTTTCCGCTGCTTTGCATCATATGATCTTTATTATTGTGATAACCTAGTTTTTGTTAAATTAGACTAAGTAACAACTTGGCTAATTACCTAAGTTAAATCAATTGTGTTTTTAAGGGGTCTAAAAACTATCAAGTGGTATCAGAGCAGGTTGCTCTTTTGTTGTTGATCTTTTGATCACTGAGCTGATCCTTGACCCCTGTTATCATAGAACATGGACACCCTCTAATTATTCCTCCTCACTTTGATGGGAATAATTATGCTTATTGGAAAGTAAGGATGAAAGCATTCCTGAAATCAATTGATGAGAGAGTCTAGAACTCCATTGAATATGGATGGGAGAAGCCCACTACTCCTGTTAGTGAGTGGCAAACTTCTAAAAAAGAAACAGCCTCACTCAATAGCAAGGCTATGAATGCTATTTTTAACGCTATTTCTATGGAGGAATTTAAGAGAATCTCTAATGTAGAGGTTGCTCATACTGCTTGGAATATCCTCCAGACTGTGCATGAAGGCACAAAGGCTGTCAAAATCAATAAATTGTAGCAATTGACTTCTAAATTTGAAAGCATTAGGATGTTTGATGATAAATCTTTTGATGAATTCTATGCTAAATTGAATGATATTGTTAATTCTACTTTTAACTTGGGTGAAATCTATGATCAACCTAAAATTGTTAGGAAGATTCTTAGATCTTTAACTAAAGACTTTAGACCCAAAGTGACTACCATTAATGAAAGCAAGGATGTGGACTCCATCCCTGTTGGTGAACTTGTAGGATCTCTTCAATCCTATGAGTTGGATCTACCCAAAACTACCAAATCCAAATCAATGGCTCTTAAGTCAGTTGATGATGTTGAAGGAGGTGGATTTGATGATGAGCTCTCTACTACAGAGATTGCTTACCTTGCCAAGAACTTTAGAAACTTTCTCAGGAATAGTAACAGAAAGGCAAGAGGTACGAACACTGTTGAACCTAGAAACTTTAGGAAGTATGATCCCACTAAGGTTAACAATAATGATAAACCTAGAGAAAAAGTAGGTCAATTTCCTAATAATTCTATGGGTCCTCAGTGTTTTGGATGTCAAAGGTATGGTCACATGAAATCTGAGTGTCCTACCTATTTGAAGTCTAAGGGTAAGGCTATGGCTGTAACCCTTAGTGATGGTGAAGTTTCTGATAATGAGTCTGATTGTGATGAGGATGGAAACTTCATTGCTTTCACTGCTACTGCTATAGTCGATGAGAGCATATCTGTTGAAGAGAACCCTTCTGATGGGGAACTCTCTGAAGATGTAGATCTTCAAGAGGCCTATAATAAACTTTGCAAAGTTGCTACAAAGGATGCTATGAATGTTGAACTTGGCCTGAAGAAAATTGAATCTCTTGAGCTTGAAAAGAAGAATTTGCTTGTTAAACTGTTTGATGCTAATGAACTTTTGAACAATGTGAAAACTGAGAATATGCTTTTGCTTGATAAAGTTAAATCTTTGGAACTTGATTTATCTGTTGCTAGATCTGCTAGTTCTAAACTTGATCAAATGCTGAGTGTTCAAAAGTCTTTTTCTGAAAAAACTGGATTAGGTTATGTTGAAAACATCTCTGTGTCTGCTCCCCATTCCACAAAGTTTGTTCCTTCATCATCTTCTTCTAAACCTTCTGTGAGTGAGATAGTGAGTGAAACTGTCAAACCCCCTGTGAGTGAGGTTGTCAAACCCATAGAAGTTTCATCATCTAGGAAGATTAGGGTTGATCTGAAAGAGTCTAAGTCTAAGAAGCTTACCCTATCTAAGGACAAGACACATGATAAGCCTACATGGGTTTGTCACTTTTGTGGAAAGTCTAGACACATCCGTCCAAACTGTTACAAGCTGCAAGCTGCAAAGAGAGCAAACAAACCAAAAGTACCTGTGCCTCAAGCACAAGATTCTATGGTACTTATTGATGAATTGGTAAAGGCTTTAAACCTTTATTCCAATCCTAGAGTTGGTAATCATTCCCATGTGAATAAGAACTCCAATACTCATGGTGCATCTAAAAGGTTTTGGATGCAAAAGACTTGAACTAACTAAGTCTTTCTGATATGGTCCTTGTGCTTCATTGCTCTACCCTTTGTGACCATTGTTCTTTGGTTTTGTTTTTGTTTTCTAGGATTTGCATTGCATAACATTCATGCATTTCATTCTAGGTGTTTTTTTTTATAATTTTTTTTTTTAAAAAAAAAAAAAAGGAAGAAAAAGGAAGCAAATTGTATTTTGTACTATTCTTCTTGGTCTTTGAAGAACAAGGTTGGTCAATTTATTTTCACATAACATGTTGTTTGTACTTTGTTTAGCCTTGATGAGCTTACTTATTGCACTTTACTAGTTGAAGCTTTGTAGTGCATGTTGTGTGGGAAAGATGTTTATGGTTTTTGATTACTCTGTCTTAATCTTGAAGTCACATGTTTTTTATTGTAGGACTTGAACTTTTTGAGAAAGGCATAAATAACCATCTCACCACTATTCACTAGCCAATCATGAACACCTTAGTGCATATCATAAGATTTTGTGCTCGAGAAAGTGTAGCACATGCACGAAAAGAACATAAGGTGAAGCCTCGGTTTAAATTGCTTAATAATCAAAATTGGTGTGTACTATTAGGCTTGATGCCAAACTCACATGACTTAAAATTGGTGTGTATATTATGAGGCATAAATACAAGAAACTTACATGATTGCAAGCTTATGATCTAGGAGATGTGGGAGTTATATGATGTAACTCTTTAGGTGATAGTCTCTTTTAAATTCTTTGTGATGAATTTTGTAGACTTTGTGATTGATTTCTATTCACATATCACCTCACATGTATCTCAAGTTTTTGCTAGTTGCACACACTACACGAGTTACTCTTTGCTAAACTTTGTACATGTTATTATATGTGTTTATGGTCTGACCAACCAAGTTTTGCAAATACTTTGAATTTTGTGCAAAATTAATTTGTTGCTTGAAAATTTGTGGAGAATGCAAGAACTTTTATCTTTGGGAAAATTGGGCTTAAAATTCTTGTTTTTGAAAATCACATCATCACATACTTATGCATTTTGTTCTTAAATTTCAATGCTTTGAGTTGATTCTGAATTTCTTTTCAAAAACTATATTTTTTTCTCAAATTTAGTGAGCCTTTGCCCATTTCAATCGATCCATTCTATTTTTTCGATTAATCGAAAATTTTTAAATATGTTTGAGAGAGCCTTTGACTGTTTCGATCGATCGAATTTTTTTCAAATTGTTTTGTTAAAGCCTCTGTCTGTTTCGATCGATCGAGGCTGATTTTCGATCGATCGAAACTCATGAATCATGTTTTTTTAAAAAGTTAGATTGGATTTTTTCAAAGTCACTTTTTCAAAATTTTTCAAACTTTCCTCTCTCTCTCCGACTTGGCTAGGCTCCACTAAGGTTTTTTTGTCGTTTTCCTTCGAAATATTTTGTGAGGTTTTTGACTCCCAAGGCCGGTAAGACCCTTATGCCCTTCCTTTTGCATTTTATTTCATGATTTCATGCATATTCATTGGGGATTTTCGGCACTTTTCAAATTTTGGGGTTTTTGATGATTCAAACCGTATTTTGTGAAATTGATCATTGGGTTTTTGTTCTAGGATGTTATAATCATGATCCTTGTGGTTTAATTTGATCAATTTTGTGGTTTTTGAAAAATTGAAAATTCTAGGTTTTGTAATTGATCCGAATTGGGGATTTTGTTCAAATTAGGTTAAATTGATGAAATTGGCTTGATCAATTGATGAAATTGGTCATTATTTTCTGAAATGTATCTTGTAAGATGATCAATTAATCAATATCTTTCAAATTGATCAAGTGGTTTTCAAAATTTTGGGGTTTTTGTGTTAATACCTCTATGTTCAAGCCAATTTTGTGAATTTGAACTTCTTTGAACTTAATTGCACTGTATTAGGACATGCATCATGTCATTTATTTTGTTCATGCATCATATAGATTTTTATTCTATATTGTTTTTGTGCTAACTTGCAGTCTGCCTTTGGTATTTTTTTGTGTTTCTTTGCTTTGTGTTTTGGTCCTTATCCTAGCACCATGCCTAGGAAAACTAGAGCCCATAGGACCCCTTCCACTTCCTCTGAGTCTCCCTCCTTGAGTGAGTTGTTTAAGAATGACAAAAGCAGAGCCTTTGAGTTTTTGAACTGTAAGCGTAAGATTTGGGCCGAGCGTGCTGTGATTTTAGATGAGCTTGATTCGGCCATTAGGGTTAACTTTGAGTCTAGAGGTTGGTTGTCTCTCTTAGCGATAGATCATCCACCCCCGACCGCCCTGATTAGAGAGTTCTTCTCGAACCTCTCTTGTCACGTCTATGATGCCGACACCCTTGTTCGGAGTTGGATACGAGGTGTTTCATTCACCATTACTCCTCGGGTTGTGGCTGAGGCTCTTGGGGTTCCGGTTGTTCGGGAGCCTGACTATCCCTATGATGAGTCACCCTCTTTAGATGTTGTCATGTCATACATCACTAGGTCATCTATCCAGTGGGGTTCTGATCCTCGGATCACGTCCGCTGAGCTTACTGAGACTGCCTATCTTTTCTTTAGGATAGCGTGTCGTTTGTTGTGGCCTATTTCTCATTTCCACACCATCCCTCTAGAGCGATGTGTGTTTTTGTATGCCTTTGTTTCTGGAGCATCTATCAGTTTTCCTCACTTGTTCCTTCGTTCTTTGAATGAGGTTCATAGGAGTTCTGCCGTAGGGCATGCGCTTATTCATCCTATTTTCATTTATAGGATTTTGCCCTTTTTAGGTCTAGATGGTTTTCTGTCTGGTGAGCCTGTGCATGTTGTTGCTCCCATAGGTGCCACTTTTCTTAGACAGAGGGCTGCTCACTTGAGAGTTGCTCCTTCACGTCCTAAAGGTGCGTCATCTAATGGTGTTCCCCCTCCTCCCTCTTCTACAGGTGTTGATGCTACTAAGACATCTGGTGCTGCTGCTGCTGATGCTGATGTTCCTCTACTGACTACTTCGGATGATTTAGACATTCGACGTATGTTGGATCATGTCTTGACCGTTCAGGCGGCTCATGGACAGATTTTGGTGGACATGCTCGATGAGATCCGTGCCTTGCATGCGGAGTTGGTGCAATTTCGTCGTTCTTCTACACCACCTCCCTTTTGATGATGGATTTTGTTAGCCCTTTGGCATTCCGTCACAAAAAGGGGGAGTACACTGTAGAGTTTTTGTTTTCAGGGGGAGTGTATTTCGTTGGTTGGAGCTTGTGGAGTTTAGATTGTATCTAGGTGCTTCACTTTGTATTTTACTTTTTTAGCTCTTGTCATAGTAGTTTGATGGGATATTCATGTTAGGGGGAGTATTATTTTGTTGTTACCTTATATGTTTCTTGTTTCAAACTGTTTATTGATTTATATTCATGAGTTATTCATTGATATATGTCTTTATTGTGTGTTGTTTGAAATCAAGAATTTAATTTGTTTACTTGTATTGTTTCCACACATGCGATTATGCATTTTTTTTTAGTGTTTCAGGAAATATACAGGTTGATTCAATTGAGCTGCTGTCTACACTTGCAACTGATGGATAGTAGTTAGCATTGAATTTGTTTTATGAGCATTATTTTTGTAAAGGGCTTTTATTTTGTAAACTTTGAGCTTCTAGTTGTGTTTTGTCACGGATTGGCAAAGGGGGAGTTTGCTAGGTTCTAAAGACTTAGGTTTTTATGTATTTAGAACTCTAATTTGTATTGTTGGCAAACCATGATCGAAACAATGTGTTTAGAAGTGTTTTAGTCTTGCTCAAAGTTGTGCGTTTATGTAAAGTTGGAATCGAGCTTAATGCAGAAAGAATTAATGCATTTCGGTCTGGCTCGATCGATCGAAGCTCGGGCAGGATGTTTTTTTGCAGAATTTTCCAACTCAGCCCCAGTTGTTTTAAAACGTTTTTAGGGTTTCTTATTTGTCCTAAGTATAAAAGACAAACCCTAGCCACGTTTTAGTGTTGCTCATATTGCGGTTTGTGTAAATCTCTTGTGAGATCTAGAGGAGCTTTCCTTTACACAAACTTAGGGTTTTCAAGGAGAAGATTTATCTACACCTTGATGATCAACTCGGTTGCTGCCATTGAAGCTTAAAGAAAACACAAGTGGGTGTGCTTGTATCTGGTGGTGAATCCAAGAAAGAAGGAGTCCGTGGATTCGGAGCTTGCACGTGGTCGTGTCAGTAAGTTCTACTGGTGGGTAGCAATAAGAAGTCGAGCGTGGGGGCTTGTAAGTCTTATTGTATGAACTTCGATTCTTTCAAGATAGTGGATTTAGGTTTACCTTGAGGATAGCTAGGTCAAATCCTCCCCATGTTTTTACCGGTTTGGTTTCCTGGGTGATCATATCTTGTGTTATTTATTCTCCGCTGCTTTGTATGATATGATCTTTCTTATTGTGATAACCTAGTTTTTGTTAAATTGGACTAAGTAACAACTTGGCTAATTACCTAGGTTAAATCAATTGTGTTTTTAAGGGGTCTAAAAACTATCAGATTTGTATCTTTCTTAGATACAGTTCTGATTTTTCTTTAATACATGTAGATTTGAAATAAAGAAAAAGATTAAACATGATTGTGTTTGTTTTCTTTAATTCATGTTGCATAAATTTAGATTATGAGTGAAACTCTCTTCTTAAAAAATCTTTTTCATTCTTTTTTTTACATATAAAACCAGATCTGATTTTTCTGTTATCAAAGAAACATTTTTTTGTTATCAAAACAGATCTAATCTTTTATAAATCAAAAAACCATTTTTTTTAGTTCTTAAAGAACAGATCTGATACTTTTTTCAAACCAAAAGACTTTATTTTATGTAATAAAAACGGATTTGAATTTTTATCTTCAAAAACCACTTTTTTCTACGTACTACAAAACAGGTGTGGTATTTTGACAAATCAAAATCAATTTTTTTTACCAATCAAAATAGATATGAATTTTTTTAAAACAAAAGAAGTGACTTCATTCATAAATAAATTTGTGTGATTTAATTTTAGTGTCACATGTTCAACATATCATTCATGACATGCGTAAAAAAGTACATTGGTCACAAGAGTCTAGAAGATCAGACTTTGTCTAGGCAGAATGGGTGCCTAACACCTTCCCATTATGTAACCTAGCCTCCGGATTTAGGTCTTTAGTTAAGTAGATATAGCCTTGTCTTTGTTTGTTTTGGGTAGAATGTAACAAGGACAACAAGCCATGTATTTTTGGTAGATTGTAACTAGGACCCAAAGATATGTAATTTTCAAGTTTTCCAAGACATGTAATTTTTTTATTCAATCAATGAAAAGAATAATTCAGTCATGTATTTGTATATATTTAGTTTTTCTTAATTTTTTGTATAAAAAAATAAGTGGTGTCCTCATACCACTTACCCAAAAAGAAAGGTGCCCCAAAGGGTACCCGAATCTTTTTTTTTTTTAGGGATGCTTTTGTTGAGGTCTCTCACAATGGTGACTCCACTGGGGAAGTCGAGGGCTAAGCTTCGTATTAGACTTAAGTGACCAAATATGTACCCTTGTTTACTCCCAATAGAAAATGACTCTCAAGAGAACAAATTTCCAAATTCCCAAAATTTTTCAAATCTTCAAACTTAGGATTTTTCCCTTTCTTACTTGTTCCCAACATGTGTGATCCCCAAGCATTTCATTCCTTTGATTGTCTTTGAAGTCTTAATCTAAAAAATTTTCAGAATGAAGAAGAAAATTTGATTACATGTTTTTAATGATTTCAAATCCTTTCTAGCCAATGAGATCAAGTTAACAATTAAGCATTATGATTGGCCAAAGAGGTTGTTCAAAGGATCACCTTCTGTTCATTTGAAAAAGATAAAATTTCAAAAAATCTCATTCTAATTAAATTTCTTTCTTTTCATAAAAAAAGGGGGGGGGGGGGGAAAACTCATTTCAAAAAAAGATCTTTCAAAACTTTGTCTTTGAACTACGTTTAGACCTGATCCTCAATGAGAGAGGTACGTAGGCAGCCTTTCCAAAGGCCCGATCACAATCCCCCAAAAAAGAAACTTCTATTTGTTTTTAGACCCCTTAAAACATAATTGGATTAACCTAGTTAATTTGCCAAGTGATTACTGAGTCCAAATTTTAGATCTAGGTTAACACACAATCATATAATCATATCAATGTAAAGTGCGGAAAATAAAGAACACAAAAATATGATGACCCAGGAAACCAAACCGGTAAAAACCTGAGGAGGATTTAACCTAGCTATCCTCAAGGTAAACTTGAATCCACTATGAAAGAATCGAAGTTTTACAATAACGACTTAGACCACTAACATCCTATTGCTACCCACCAGTAGAAAACTTATTGACACGACCACATGACAGCTCTGAGACCATGGACTCCTTCTTTCTTGGATTCTCCAGTAAGTACAAGCACTCTGCTTATGTATCTTTAAGCTTTTATTGTAGCAACTGAATGATTATCAAGTTCTTGAATCGAATTCTCCTTCTTGATAATCCTAAGTATGTGTGAAGGCAATTGCCTCTAGATCTCACAAAAGATTCACACACACAGCAAAAGGAGTAACCTAAAATGTGGCTAGGGTTTTCCCTTTTATACTTAGGGCAAAACATAAAACCCTACACGTCATATGAGCTTAGGGTTGAGTTGGGAAATTCTGCAGAAAAATGTTCTGCTCAAATTTTGATCGGTCGAGTCTAATTCTCAATCGATCGAGCCAGGCAGAATCATACTATAACTTCGGCAACAACTCAATTCCAACTTTACATAAAACGCATACACTTTGAGCAAGTCTAAACACGACTATAAAACCTGTTCTAATCATGGTTTGCCAACAATACAAATTAGAGTTCTAATACATTAGTTCCTAAGTACTTAGAACCTAACAATTTCATTTAAAAAAAAAAAAAGATTTTTCAAAACTTCATTTATCAAAAAAAAATTTTGGAACTACGTTTGGACTTGATTCTCTATGAGATAGGTATGTAGGCAGCCTTTTCAAAGGCCCAGTCACAATCACTCAAAAAAAAATTTTTTTTTTTTCAAAGGTTCAAAATCAAAACATTTTTTTGGTATGAATTTAGGCTAGGAGCATCTGTTTTGCATTAAACATATCATTAATTTTCTATGCAAGCATGTCTAAACTAGGGGCATTTGCCCAAAACATTTTTATAATAACTGATTACTAACAAGCTCATGGAAAGAATCCTTTGTAGGAGGTGGACATGGGTCTTTCATCTACTCAACAATCACCATCAATCTTCAGTTTAGATGTGCCAATCGACACTCCAACAGAGCCCATTGGCTCATCATCCCAACAATCCTTGTTTTGCCCAGTTTTGTGATTTTGATTTTATTTTACTCAAATTTTTCTTTATTGAGGTCCCTACACAATAAGTTTTTCAAAATTCACATTGATTGTTGAACTGGGGGCATTTGGTCATGCCTCATCCATTTTAAAAAAAAGAAATCATATTTTCCTCAAATATCAAGGTTTTCAAAAAGTCATGCATCAATTCGCAAACTAAGGGCATTCGATCATGCCTTATTCATTAAAAAAAAAAGATCATCATCATCATCTTTTCATAAAAAATCTAGATTTCCAAAAATCATGCATTCATTTCTAAACTAGGGGCATTCGGCCATGCCTCATTCATTTTGGAAAAAAAAAATCATATTTTTCTCAAAAGTCAAGGTTTTCAAAATCATGCTTGCAGACTAGGGGCATTCAGCTATGCCTCATTTAGGTGAGATCACCTATGTCAAAACCTGTCCGGTAAACTCAAACCTTTGCACCACAAAGCTTCATCAGGAAATTAAAAGAGGAAAAATCTCCTAAACAAATTTTTCAAAGGACAAATCTCCTAACAAACTTTTCAAAAGGATAAATCTTCTAAACAAATTTTTCAAAGGATAAATCTCCTTAACAAATTTTTAAAAGGATAAATCTCCTTAACAAATTTTCAAAAGTATAAATCTCCTAAACAAATTTTTCAAAGGACAAATCTCCTAAAAAACTTTTCAAAAGGATAAATCTCCTAAACAAATTTTTCAAAGGATAAATCTCCTAAACAAATTTTCAAAAGGATAAATCTCCTAACAAACTTTTCTAAATGATAAATCTCCTAAATAAATTTTTCAAAGGATAAATCTCTTAAAAGAATTTTCAAAAGGATAAATCTCCTAAACCAATCATCAAACGACAAATCTCCATGAACAAATCTTAAATAGGACAAATCTCCATGAACACATCTTCATAAAAGGAAAACTCTCCTGAATAAATCTTCAAAAGGAAAAATCTCCTGAACAAATCTTCAAAACAAAAAATCTCCTAAACAAATCTTCAACAGGACAAATCTCCATGAACAAATTTTCAAAGGACAAATCTCCATGAACAAATCTTCAAGAAAAATCCCAAATCCCAAACTTTCAATTCAAAATTTTCATTCCCCGAGTTTAAAATTCCACATTCTAAATTGCAAATTCTCAAGTTTCATGTTCAAAATTTCTAGTTGCAAATTCTCAAATTTCAGTTTTCAAAATTTCAACTTGCAAAAACTTCAAACTTCATATTTCATGATCAAAATTCCAAGCCTTAATTTTCAAAATTCTAAGGCTCAAAATTTCAAATTTTAAGTTCCAGATTTCAAGTCAAGATTTCAAAGTTCCAAAGTATCAAAATTTGAAATAAAAATTTCAAAACTTCCAAGTTTCAAAAATCAAATGTTTCTCAAAAGAAAAATCTTTTGTCAATTAAACTTTCTTATAAAGTTCAAATCAAGAAGGAGCAAATGAAAATCACATATCTCAGAAACAGTGGGACCACAAAGTAGAAAAAGACCTTTGATCGCCATCTCATTACAGATCGAAGTAGAGGAGGACCTTTGATTGACATTACAACTCCAGATCAAAGTAGAAGAAGACCTTTGATCACCATTCCAACAAATCTAGATCGAAGTAGAGGAGGACCTTTGATCGACATTACAATTCCAGATTAGAGTAGAAGAGGACCTTTGATTGCCATCCCATTCCAGATCGAAGTAGAAAAGGACCTTTGATTGACATTACAATTCCAGATCAGAGTAGAAGAAGACCTTTGATCAACATTTCAATTCCAGATCAAAGTAGAAGAGGACCTTTGATTGTCATTCCATTCTAGATTATCAAAGTAAGAAGAGGACCTTTGATTGTCATTCCATTCCAGATCAAAGTAGTGTTAGGATTAGTGCCCTTAAATCCTATTGTAAGATGCTATATATGTTATTATGTATGACATTATGTATGACTTAATGTTGTGATTAATAAAGTTTCTCTATTATTATCTAAAATAATGGTAACATGAATATTTGAACATTATCATATAATCCATGAGATGCATAGTATGTGATTTATATGATTTAGGCACAGAAGATATAGATCACAAGTTCTTTGTAAACTCAGAATTTTGATTTGTAGTCGGTGATGAAATTGGGCATTTCATCTGTGAAGACTATTACATATCAACTAAGATAATTAGTCTTGATTATGGAAGTGGAGACTTCTAGTTGATATGTTGATATGTTTTAAGAGTTAAGGCATATTGAACTGGACCGCTGTGAGATTTATTATTCTCCTAATGACTGTCAAATGAATAATAAATCTCACGACTTCTATTTGCATGAACTCTTAATCCTGAGAGAATAATGGACCTGATCATGAGGTGTAGGTTGCTTTGATATATTAGGAATGAGATCTAAAGTTACGATCAAAATCTCAGTATGTTGGGCAGCCACATTTAGTGTTGATGGAACATATATTCTCAAGATGGAATTCATAGTCTCTTAACAGAGATATAAAATATTTCCTTGAGATAAGTTTAATGGGTTCAATTATTCAGAGAGTTAGACCTAATCACTTTAGTAAGAAATTATTAAAGTATATATTTATGAAATTGGATTTCATAAATATACGATGAATAACTTAAAGGATTAAACCGGGTACTCAAAAATTAAGATGTAGTAATCTTCAAAGTGGCAGTCTATATTTATGACTTTGTATTACTACGAATATTTTATGAAGGGGTTGTATGTATAATAAAGTCTTGAGATATAATTTGTTAATAAGGTCTAGAGTGCAATTATATTTATATAGTGGTATTAAATATAATTAATGGTAACTTTGGACTTGTCAATAGTTGACAGAAAAGCCCAAGGCCCATTGGAGCTAGTGTCTTATTGGTCCCTTTTGGTCCCACTCCAAGCCACACACTAAAGCCCAATTGGAAAGGCCTAATAGGTTAACCCAATTAGATAATCAGTTAAATATAAAGGGAGAAACATATAGAATTTTTTATTAGAGAAAAAAGGAGAGACATCATTGTGAAATGGTGTGTATGTGTGAGTGAAGCCACTCGATTAGTCTCCCTTGGAAACTGATTGAGAGACCACACTTCTTGGGCGTAAAGTGGAAATGAAGTGAAGATTAAAAGTGTTCCCAAGAACTTATAATCTTTTGTTTTGAATTTCACTACACCAAGGTACGCTATCTTGTTCTTAAATTCTGAAATTTACATAATGCATGCTATCAATCATAAATGAAATAGATCCATGTTTGTTGCTTCTACTGTGTGTTTTGTATAAGATATAAAACCAAATTTACCATCAAGTAGAAGAGGACTTTTGATCGTCATTCCCATTCCAGATTATCAAAGTAGAAGAGGACCTTTGATTGACATTATAACTCCAGATCAAAGTAGAAGAAGACCTTTAATCGACATCAAAGTAAAAGAGGACCTTTGATCACCATCCCATTCCAAATTGAAGTAGAGGAGGACCTTTGATCAACATTATCCAGATTAGAGTAGAAGAAGACCTTTGATCGACGTTCCATTCCAGATTAGAGTAGAAGAGGACCTTTAATCGTCATTCCATTCTAGATCAGAGTAGAAAAAGACCTTTGATCACCATTCCCATTCCAAATTATCAAAGTAGAAGAGTACCTTTGATCGTCATTCCATTCCAGATCGAAGTAGAAGAGGACCTTTGATTGCCATTCCCATCCTTGATTATCAAAGTAGATCAAAGTAGAAGAGGACCTTTGATCGTCATTCCATTCTAGATCAAAGTAGAAGAAGACCTTTGATCATCATTCCAGTAATTCCAGATTAAAGTAGAAGAATACCTTTGATCATCATCCCAGATAACTCCATTTTCAAGATCAGGATTGAAAATTTTCTTGGTCACCCCACTTGTCAAGAATTATTTCTAGAATCATCAATTACCAGCTAAGTTCGGTATTTTCATTTTTTGTCAAAAGATAAGGCACTAGTTCTATGTTCCAAATTTTTAGGTTCGAGGGCTAGGTAATCTTTGAAAATTCAACCTTAATTAAATCATGTTCACTAAAATCATTGTCCTTGTTTTACATTGACATTCGCTTTTTAAGCTCTGTCAATAAGGGGCATTTTGTAGATGCTCAATTTTGCACCCATAATTTAATCAAAGAGAATGACTTGAATGACCATCCATATACCTTAAAGATCAAATTGCATTACATACATCAATTTGTTCTTACATTACATGCATCAACTAGTCTTTCCATTACATGCATTAATTCATTCATTGCATATAATAAAAATGATCTTGAGATTCTAACAGTCATAATGGTGTTTCCAGTTTCCAAATCGGACCATCGGATCGAAAGATATCGCATGATCAAGTTTGCCCAGTCAACATGCATTGTGTCTAGGTAAGGTCGACCACACATGATTAGTTTAAATTAATTTTGATTGGTTAAGCCAATAAAATTAATTAAATAATTTTGTGATTGGTTGATATTTAGTGTTTAAAATAGGATTGCATGCATAGGAATAAAAGGGATGATTGGATAACAATGAAATTGTGGATAATCTGAACTTTAACAAGATTTATTTTAGGGTATTTATCTACAAGATAATTGTTCTTATATAGCCTGAATTATCCAGAAAAGTGGTGAAAACTCATAAATGAAGGATGAAAATGCATCTAGGTACAAGGACCGGCCAAAAAACCCCAGGAGAGGAGTCCAGATAGCACCCGAACACGAAAGAGTGTTTGGAGTCCAAAGGGCAATTCGGCACTTTTGGAGTGCCAAACGGCACTCTAAAAGGGCCAAATTTTCTCCTTGTGTGTTTTGGCCCAACGGCCTTCGGGTGACGATAAGGCACACCATTTTTAATCTTTTCGCAAAAGATGTGTCCGGATTCAAACCCTAATCGTCCGTGCTTATTTTTTAGAGTCTTTTGGCCATTATAAATACAGACTGAACCTCATAATTCAGGCTCTCAAATTGTTGATATTTGCTGATCCTCTCTGAGATTCGCTGCTTAAATTAGGGGTTTTAGGTTTCAAAGATAACTAAATAAGTTTCTTTGAACCCTAAAACATCCTCTCAAGAACAAGGAATGCTCATGCAAGAGGTTGTTTTCAATAGCCCTCTCTTTTTTTTATGCTATGTTTTTATGTTGATGAATGTTTCATCCATAGCATGAATTGTTAATTGTTGTTTTGTTTAAAGAATGATTGTTTTTTATGTGATTGTTATAATCTCTTTCTTGAATGTCAATAAGCTGCATGTGAACAATTCTTTTTCTTAAAATAAACAGATCTACATCTTTATTAGGTGTAGATCTGGATTTTTCTTGAAATAAAATAGATCTATATCATTATTAGATGTAGATTTGATTTTTCCTTAATACAAAAACAGATCTGCATCTTTCTTAGATACAGATCTGAATTTTTCTCAAATAAAAATGGATCTGCATCTTTATGAGATGTAGATCTGAATTTTTCTCAATTAAAAACTGATTTGTATCTTTCTTAGATATAGATCTGATTTTTCTTTAATACATGCAGATTTGAAATAAAGAAAAAGATTAAACATGATTGTGCTTGTGTTTGTTTTCTTTAATTCATGTTGCATAAATTTTGATTATGAGTGAAACTCTCTTCTTAAAAAAACCTTTTCATTCTTTTTTTTACATATACAAACCAGATCTGACTTTTCTGTTATCAAAGAAACATTTTTTTTGTTATCAAAACAGATTTGATCTTTTATAAATCAAAAAACCATTTTTTTTAGTTCTTAAAAAACAGATATGATACTTTTTTCAAACCAAAAGACTTTATTTTATGTAATAAAAACAGATGTAAATTTTTATCTCCAAAAACCACTTTTTTCTACATGCTACAAAACTAATCTGGTATTTTGACAAATCAAAATCAATTTTTTTTTTTTTACAAATCTGGCATTTTTCATTCGTAAATAAATTTGTGTGATTTAATTTTAGTGTCTCATGTTCAACATATTATTCATGACATGCATAAAAAAGTACATTGGTCACAAGAGTCTAGAAGACCAGACTTTGTCTGGGCGGAATGGGTGCCTAACACCTTCCCATTCCATAACCTAGCCTTCGGATTTAGGTCTTTGGTTAAGTAGATCTAGCCTTGTCTTTTTTTGTTTTGGGAAGAATGTAACTAGGACAATAAACCACGTATTTTTGGTAGATTGTAACTAGGACCCAAAGCTATGTAATTTTCAAGTTTTCCAAGATATGTAATTTTTTTATTCAATCAATGAAGAGAACAATTTGGTCATGTATTTATATATATATTTAGTTTTTCTTATTTTTTTGTATTAAAAAAAAAAAAAAAAAAAGTGGCTACTCTATACCACTTACCCAAAAAGAGAGGTGCCCCAAAAGGTACCCGAATCTCTTTTTTTGAGGGACACTTTTGTCGAGGTCTCTCACAATAACAAGAGACTTAGGTTGTGGTTGTGGACCTGTGTTGTGGTTGTGGTTGTTACTGTACATTTTGTTTTACCTATTATTGGTTGTTGATGTTAACATATGTGCTTGCTTTTTAAGCTTTTGATTTTATTTTAATCTCAATGTTTTGTCCCACAATTTTATTTTTGGTTTTTAGTGTGGGATACTTAATTTAATTCATGACTTCATTTTCTGTTACATTTTGTTGCTTATTCTTTAGTACCTAATGTCATTAAGCACTGGATTCGTTGCATTGAAGGAGATGATTTATATTGGTCTGCTTGGTACCTATGTGTAAAAGAAATAATTATATGTTTTTTTTAATGTGCCAATGAGCTCTAGGTTATATAGCACCTCCTCCTCATAAGAGTGGGATAGATGGTGAGGTTATGGGTTTAAGATCCACTACCAATAGAATAAAAATCATATGATTTGCTTAAATGTGCACTCGTAATTCTTTTGCTTTCGATCACTTTGTAAGTTATCTTTTTTTTGCACAACAATGAGGGTTGTATTGACATGTTTTGGTACCATTCCTTGTGTCATACGGGAAACTAAATGTAGATTTCAATACCAATGAGCTTCAACATCAGAGGTCTAAGCTGTCTGAAATAGCAGGCTTTCATTAGGAGCAACTCTATAAAAATGTTTAAGATGAAGGTGATGAGTTCAATGGTGGAGCCAAGAATTTATCTTTGGGGGGGCCATCTATAAAAAATTGTGTGTGTGTATGAAATCTAAAATAGTAATCTATGTTAGGACATATGTGATTCACTTGTTAGGAACATATATCACTATTTTATGTAATTGGCTAATCCTTTGACAAAACACACTTTAGTTGTAATTAGGTAGATTTAGGATGTGTTTAATACTTCAAGAAACTGTGTTTCAAGATCAAGTGTTGAAGCCATGTGAGTCTGTCCAAGAAATATACTGAAGAAGTTTCTGTCATTAAAGCTCGATAGCTAGCTCGACAACTAGCCATCTATCGAGCTTAAGAAGCTGTTCCAGTCCCGTGGCTCGATAGCTGCTCGACAACAGCTCAACAGATAGGCATCTGTCGAGGTTTATGAAAAACAGATTTTCAGTTCTATTTTGACTCTAATCCATGATTATGTGTTTGGGCTTTCTTTTCTCACAACCCTAGACATATAAAATGATTATTTTAAGGGCCGCCAAAGGTGACACAAGTTGCACAAGTGTTAATCAAAGTTTGTTCAAGCAAATTGTGACCGGAGACAGAATTTGCCCCAGTTCATCATTTTTGTGAAGAAGTTGCTGTGTTTGTGCACAGTAGGGTTTTGTGACCAAGCATCTTCTTAATCTTTATTGTTGGGATGAACTGAAGAACTTTGTAGCCCACAACCTTCTCTAGTTGGTGATTAAAGTCTCGTACTGGGATCCGTGCAATTGGTTAGTCAGGTACTAGGAGTCGTGCATCAAAAGAAGAAATTGTCACTACAGAACAAGTCTAATTGGGTATTGGGGTAAAGGTTCAACTTTTGGTTGGTATAAGGTACTGGGATTCATTTACTTGTAACCGCTTGTTGTGATAATAGTGGAATTTCGAAAGTGGTGACCTTAAAATCACCCAATGGGGTTTTTGCCGTATAGGTTTTCCCCATTCGTAAACAAATCACCGTGTCAATTTAGTTTCCGCTGCATACATAGTTTAATTGGTGATTTGTTTATGCTACCACGTATTTGCATGTTAATTTGATTAATTAATAAACTTGGCTAATTAATCAATTAATTCATCACAAGGGGTCAATACGTTTTTGGCTTATCAAGTGGTATTAGAGGATAGTCTCTCATTATACCTCCTTTATTTGATGGTACTAACTATGCATACTGGAAAGTACACATGAGAACTTTCTTACAGTCTTTAGATGAGAAGGTGTGGCAAGCTGTAGAGATTTGCTGGACTAAGCCAAAGGAAGCGCCGGCCGTTTGGGATGAAGCCAAGATCATGGTGGCAAACTTCCACAGCAGAGCGTTGAATGCTTTATTCAGTGCGGTCACTAATGAGGAGTTCAAAAAGATATCCTCCAATGAAACTGCTAAGGAAGCATGGACCATCCTCCAGACAACCTATGAAGGAACAAAGGCTGTCAAGGACTCGAAGCTTTAAAGGCTCACTGCTAGCTTCGAAGAGATAAAGATGGAGGAGGATGAGTCGTTCGATAAGTTCTATGCCAAGCTCGAGGACATAGTGAACTCAGCTTTCAATCTTGGGGAAACCATTCCTGAACCCAAGATTGTGAGAAAGATGCTCAGATCTCTACTTGAGAGATTCCATGCCAAGATTACGGCGATCGAGGAATCAAAGGACATTGACAAGATTCCTTTAACAGAGCTGGTTGGTAATCTGCAGACTTACGAGCTAGGGTTAAGGATTGGAAAGTCGGGGAAGAGCAAGAGCATGGCCTTGAAGGCCAAGAGTAGTAACACGGATGAGTCTTCAGACGATGAAGATTTTAAGATGAAGTCCTACATCATCAGGCAATTCAAGAAGTTCATGAAGAATGCCAATGGGAAGGGCTTCGACAATGACCATAGGCAATCCAATTCTTCTCAGTTCAAGAGTCTAGACAAAGGGAAGAAGGATGCTAGGGATGGCGGTTAGTACACTGTTCCCGTAGGACCCAAGTGTTTCAGGTGTCAAGGCTTCGGTCACATGAAACAGGAGTGTCCTACATATCTCAAGAGCATTGAGAAGAGCAAGGCACTCGCTGCTACTTTGAGCGACACTGAGCTTGAGGATGATTCTGACAATGAGAATGACAGAATCCTCAATGCCTTCACTGCCACTATCAATCCTACTGAGGGGATTGTTGAAGATGTGGATGAAGAAGAAGAATTGGTGGAGTCCAAGTTTAAGAAGATAGATGAACAAGATGACATCCATACAGCCTATGCAAAGTTGTACAAGGTCTTAGAGAAGCATGAGAAAATGTATAGGTTGGCCTCAAAGAAGCTTAGTGATGTGGAGCTTGAGCGAGAAGAGCTTTCCACAAAGTTTGATGAAGCCAATTAGACTATTGGAGCACTGAGGTTTGAAAATAATTTCTTGGCTGAGAAGACCAAGAAGCTTGAAGTAGAGCTGTTTCAAGTCAGAGATCAATTGGATAGGACTTCAAGTGCAAAGCTTGATGAGATGCTCAGTGTTCAGAAATCTGCTTCTAATCGAATAGACTTAGGGTATGGTTTCTCTTCTTCTAATATTGCTTCTACTAGTACTATTGTTTTTGTTCCTCCTAGTAATAATGATGAAATTGAGAACAATGATGTTAAAACTGATTTAGCTAGTGAGAACGTAGACAAGGGTAAATCTATCTTAGGAGCACCCCTTAAACAAGATAAGAAGGAAGCTAAAAACCCTAGGGCTAAGAAGGCTAACTCTGAAAAGCCTAAACAAAAGAAGCAGCATCTCTATCATCATGGTAGAGTTGCCGTTCATACTCGACCAAATTGCTATAAGTGGTTAGCCATTTAACAGAGCAACAACATGATAGCATCTTGAAGCTAGAATCAGTTTCAATCCTCTCTTGCCTCCCTTGGAGATCTTCTCAAAGCCCTCATGTTCCTTTCGAACTTGAACAGTTTCAATTCTTCCCCCTCACTACCGATTCAAGGGTTTAATCAAAGGAAAGGTTCTTCCAGGGTGTGGAAGGAAAAGGGCTCCAAGTGATTCTATGATTTTCTTCTCCCTCTTACTTATGTGTTTTTGCTTTCATTTTAAGCCAGTCTAGTTTCCTACTTTGCTTTGTTTAACATGTTTTTGTTTGTTTTCAGTTTTGTTCATTTTGTTTTTGATATAAAAATAAATAAAAAATTAAAAAAATCAGAAAAATTCAAAAGCAGTGTGTGTTTTGTGTACATTGGTACTTGTGTACCTTGGATGGCCATTGAAACAAAGTTTTCTAAACTTTGTATCACTTGTAGCTTAGAAGAGCATCTCTATGCACAACTAAGCAACTGAGCTTTGTGGCTCGTGTTTGTGATGAGTAAGATTAAGTAATCTCTTGTTCTTAACACTCGTATCACTCTTTTTGACCGGAAGGACTAGAAAATCATAAGAGAAAGGCATAAATAACCATCTCACCACTATTCCTCGCCAATCATGAAATGACATCTGTATGCTTCGGCATAGCAAAAGTACAATGTCAATGACATTTGTGTGCTTCGGCATAGCAAAATTGGAATGTCAAATGCTTAACTTCATTGGGTATTTCTTTTCTCTCTCTTATATGCCCATGCATAATTTGCTTAAAAAGAAAACTATGCAAAGAAAAATAAAAAGCAAAAAGATCAAAATGCTTTAAATCTGATTGCAAGCATGTATTCTAAGAAATGTGAGAGTTATAGGATGTACCTCGAAGGTGATAGTCTCCATCAAACAGTTATGATTGTGTGTGAGTTAGAGTGATTTTCTCATATCTCAAATCGTCATAACATGTATACACTTACGCAATCTTGTGATGTTTTTCACACACAACACGCAATATTCTTTGCTACTCCTGATACATGTGCAGGTACAATGTGATCTGGCTATCACAAGGTTTACATGTGTTAATGTATGCTCACTAAACTGTCTTGACTTGTTTTTGAAATATAAAATTGGTTAGACTTGTTTAGTGTGTGTGTGTGTGTGTTTTTGGGATCTTTGTGCTTAAAATTGCTGTTAAGAGATGATTTTGAAAGTTTAAAATGTTGATTGAATCCTTGGTTGAGTTGCATGCTTGATTGCATTCATATTTGTGTTTTTCCCCTCCTGAAAAACTGTTTTTAAGCAATCTCGACACCTCCTCGACACCTCTTCGACACCTGGCTATCTGTCGAGCTCTTGAAGTATTTCTTATCGCAATCTTGACATCTTCTCTACAGCTATGTGGATCGATCAAGAAAGTTCCTGGATCCTCGATAGCTTCTCGACAGCTGGTGGATCGATCGAGCTTCTTTAATCGTGTCTGATGAATTCTTCCTCGACACCTCTCGACAGCTGCATCTGTCGACGTTCTATTTTCTCAACACCTGTCTCGACGCCTCTCGACACCTTTATCTATCAAGCTTTACTGAACCTCCTTATATAAGATCTGTGCGATCCGGTTCTCATTTCTCTCGATAGCTTTGTCTTCTCTCCTCCCTAAACACTCTTTCTCACTCCAAACCTCAATTCCAAGTGTTCTTCAAGCTTTCTCAAGTTTTTTCTTCACTTGGTATGTTTCTAATCTCTCATTTACATGCATTTTATGTTTTGAAACCTAGGTTTTAGGGTTTTTGAAAATTGATGAGTTATTGTTGAAATTTTGGGATGGGTTTTTGCTTAAATAAGTTTAAAATTTCATGCATTGCATCACATGAGCATTATAACAGTATTATCATGCATTTAGATGTGTGCAAATTGATTGTTTGCTGGTAGGATTGGATTGGGCTAAGCCCATGATGCAATTTCTTTTGCATGTCACATGTTCATGCATTCCTCATGCATACGTACTCTATTTTCAATATACTTGCTATATTTGAAATGTGTTGGGACTTTTCTGATTGTCTCTTTCTCTCCCTCTCTTTTCTGTTTAGGTTAGTCGTGTCTATGGCACCTAAACGTAAGTTAGCTCCCTCCCAGAACCCTCTTCATTCCAGGGCATCGTCTTCATCTGATCCTACTCCCTTTTCTATTCGGTTCTGTGATGAGGATGCCCAAAAGGCCTTCTCAGAGAACTTTTCTCGATAAGGTGTTCATTCAGAACGCCGAGTCATTTTGGCGGACTTCACCGACACTGACCCACCAAATGTCATTCATAGTCGAGATTGGGAGTCACTGTCTGACATCCCGGTCACATGTCCTTCTGTGCTGATCCAAGAGTTTTACTCCAACATGCATGGACTCGATTCTTCAGTACCTTTCTTTCATACTCGCGTTCGAGCTACGCGCATTGTTGTCACACTGGAGTTGATATCCAATGTGTTTTGTGTTCCGAGGGTAAAGCATCCTAACTACCCGGATATGAGCGTTTGAGGACTGTGTCCAAAGACGAGATGATTTCTGCTTTCTACGAGCACCCTTCTGATTGGGGTGATCGTCAGTTTACACCATGTAAGGCCTTTGCTAAAGGTCCTAGATTCATGAACATGGTGATGACTTTTGTTTTGCACCCACTCTCTCACTATAACTCTATCATAGAGCATCATGCTCGATTTTTTCTTTCTTTGTTAGAGCACCTTACTATAGATTTTCCTTTACATTTTATTCTTTCTATTATAGATGTGTATAAGGATATAGCTACTCGTGATAAGCACATTTTCCCATCGGCTATCACGCGGATTTTATGCCAGTTTTTTGTTCCTTTTCCCTCTTTTGACCACTTTTCTGTCATGTGTGCCATAGACGCTACTACTGTTAAACGTAGTGAGGCGCAGTTTAGGTCACGACAGTTAGATTCAGCAGCTCCTCCCTCTTGTTCAACTCCATCTCGTTCTGCTCCATCCACATATGCTCCCTCCTTTTCTATGAGCAATGTGCCACTCGGGGACATCATGGTGCAGCTACAACGCATGGATGCTCTTCTTGATACACTTTCTACAGAGCTGTATCAGGTGAACGTTCGTGTCGGCCGTATTGCACGATGGCAGGCAGTCATAGGTGGCTTCGCTCCTGAGGCTTCTCCTTCACCTCCTCCTGTGGCTTCTGATTCTGAGGATAAGGATGATAATGATGCTAATGACGATGATGCTTCCGATGATGATGATGATGATGGAGATGCTAGCTCTACCAATGAGATGTCTACTTGACACTCTTACCCTTTGTCACTCATGACAAAAAGGGGGAGTAATTTTGGATATGAGAGTAGTCATTCTTAGGGGGAGAGTTAGTATAGGACATTTTTGTTAGGGGGAGTGTTGATTTTTGAGGGATGTAGTGAGGATTACTTGTATCTTTTTCTTTTCTTTCTATTTGAGATACATTTATTCTTGTACCTTAGGTCTTGTGACCATTAT
The DNA here is from genome assembly GCA_028535165.1 of Quercus tomentella. Lineage (NCBI taxonomy): Eukaryota > Viridiplantae > Streptophyta > Magnoliopsida > Fagales > Fagaceae > Quercus > Quercus tomentella. The sequence goes on along the minus strand of JAPQVY010000100.1, from coordinate 6,025,351 downwards.
TGACATACATTGTACTTATTTTCTTTATATGTTGATGTATGTTTCTGAAAGCTCGAAAATATATTGAAAACACAAAAGCTGTTTCGACCCCCAAATTAAAGTTACGGCTCGATTGATTTTACACTAACTTAATACTAAGTGTGGAATAGTGTAAATGCAAGCGGATAAACAAACAAGCTACTCTAACACATATTAATATAATCATAGTAGTAAAATGAAATGTAAAAGAGTAGGGAAGAAGGATGCAAACACAGATAATATGCCGATGTGTTATTAAAGAAAACTGAAGAACTCGACGAAAAACCTCTCTGCCACCCTCCAAGCGGTAATCGATCCACTAGACAATCAGTTGGGATATATGGGTTAGCAAGAGACCCTCCAAGCCTAATCTACGTGCTGTACCTAAGCCCTCCAAGCTCCTACTCCAACAAGGCTTCTCGGAACTGTGTCTTGTCTAGCTTTCCGGATCCCGCAACAAGTTCCATGTTGCATCTGCCATCCTTGGCTTCTTCCAATGCTTCCCAGCAGCACCAATACCTCACTTGACACTCTGAAAGAGTGTGGTAAGTGTTTGGGCTATCAACCTCTCAATGGTATGGAAATGGAGAGGTAGGAGTTGAGGAAATCCACAAGCTTATGTGTAGAGATATATGGATATGATAATCTCTAAATCTCAAGGTGTTTGGCTAGGGTTTTCTCTAAGAAGCCTTCCTTAACATTTGTGGGTAATATGGGTATATATAGTGTGGGTATAGAAAGTGTGTATCAAATAGTATAGTCTAGTATAACAGAATGTTTCGCGGGTGTCTCGTGGAAAGGCCTTACCCGCGAGCTACTCGCAAAACACAGCTGTCTCCATCTATACTGACTCTTTGCATTCCAGTCATGTGCAAGGCACATGCTTCACTTCGCGGGATTCTTAGTCACGAGCTACCCGCGAGAAATCTTCTGGCTTCAATTGCTTAAATCTTCACACACTCTCTCTCTTTATCACACAACTCTTACAATCAAATCCCATAATAGACACAGGGTACAAAAGATTGAATATATTTACAATCAAATTTGGCACGAAATAAAAGCCAACTAAAAACATAGTTGTAAATCACAACTTTACAATCTCCCCCTTTGGCTATTCCGTGACAAAACCCTTACAACAGACTCTAGACTTAAACGTGAGTTTAGGAATAGTGGCAAAACTCACTCACACCTAATCTAGAAACTGTGAAGCACTTGCACGTTTATACCTATAACCTGAAACACTCGCACACAAACAAAATTTTCATTAAGCTTATGACAAGTTGAATACAAGGTATGAACATGAGCAAGCATAGTGCGATCAAGTATGTAAACATTAGATATCATGTAAACAAAAACTTGACCAAACAAGTTCAGTCATTAAAGAATGACTACAATGAACATTTAGCAAGTAAGTGTTCATCCGAACATGCAAACAAAGAGCAATCACTTAAGATCACTTGTATGTCCAACACACAACCAATGCAAAATACTAGAAGTATATGCATCTAGGAACAAGATCCTACTAGGGCACAAGTGTGAAGTACTCAAGACATATTGGAAATATCTTAAAAGTACAAAAAAAATGCTACAAAGCATTCAGATAATCACAAACCAAGTACTGAATATAAACTGAAATTAAATGCATAGTGTACTGAAGTATTAAATGAAAGCAGTAATAGCAATAAGCAAAAACAACTGTCCAAGAGTTATAAATGTTGAAACAGTTTAAACCAAAACAAAAATAGAGCTAAATCGCCTGTATGAACTAAAATTTCTAAGTCTAAGCTATGTCAGTGCTCTGCTCCCCCTCAAATGTGCAAGCTCCCCCTTAAAATTTTCTCCTCCTTTTTGACCAGAAGGGACAAAGAGGCTAAAACAGATCAGACTCTGAATCTGATCCCCACGCCATGGACAAGTCATCGATCTGTGAAGACAACGTAGTGATCTGTCTCTGGCCGTATGTAAACTGGGTCGCGGTATGCTGCACATGGGAGTCTGGCATGTTGAACATCTGATCCACTCTAGCTAGGAGGCGATCAAGTCTGTCTGATCCCCGTGCTAGTGCAGAAAAGGATGGCTATGCTGAAGTCTTCGGAGTAGAAGTGAATCTATGAATCTCCTCCTCTGTATCTCCACCCTCGTCCTCAACACTGGCCTGAGGTATGGTATGCACACCTGTCTTGGAACCCTTGATGTGGGCTGTGCTCCTAGTCACTATGTGTGCACCAATGGGATAGTCCCTCTGAATTACTGTCAGACCACTTGGGAGTTTGAGCATTGTCTTCGCAATTAGGCCCATAATCAGTGAGGGAAAAGGCAAAACTATTCTGGAATTTTGCTTCTCAATGCTTTTCTTCAACAGATGGAAGATGTGTCCACATATATCAATCTCCTTGTGAGTAAAGAGATCGTACAAAAACTTTGTCCTTAGAGCTGATAGTGTAGTGAGGTTGGTGACCGGATACAAGTTATGGATCATCACATATGCCAAAGCCCTCATCTCCGGTGAAAATGGGATTGTATTCATGGATGACTTCTTTGATGCACCACAAAGTATTTCAACCATCTCCTCAGTTGATCCCAATTTGTCTTCATATTGAACTGAGATTGGTTGAAAAGGAGGACGAATTTCCAAAAATTCTTGAATGCTATCCTTTGTAATAAAAAATTCTTTGTGCCTCACCCAGCAGTCTATATGGTCTCCTTCCACAACAACATTTGATAAAAATTCTCTTATGATCTCAGAGTAGACAACCCCAACCGGGTTCAACAGCTTGGTCCAAGTCCTTTCTTTGAACACCTCAGGGATGAAGGTGTCCTCAAGGGTTTCTAGCTGGACCACCCTCTCCATAATAATGGTTGCTCTTTTGTAGTAGTCATTATATTTCATATCAGCTTCAGCAAACTTGAAGTGATCAAAATCAGTGCGTGCACATTTGGAAGTTGGTTTCTTGGTGGCTGCATGCTTAGTAGGAGCCATCTATGCAAAGGGACACAAAACAAAAAAGAAACAAGTGTGCAAACATAAAACAGAACACAAAACATGATTAGAAACATGTTAGTTCAAAACAAAGGTAAAACAACCTAAAACAGAGCATAACCAACTCAAAACAGAGTAAATAAACTCAAACAGTATGCTAAAGGTGTTACACCAAGTAAGCATAAGCACAATACATGGATAAAGTAATTATGTCTATGTGTGCCTAGACAGTGCATAAGCTGGTGCATGTGTGTGCATCATAAGATGCATGAGGGTTGCCTAGAGGGCCCCAGTATGTGCCTAGTGTGTGCAACATGGGCAAAGTGTGTGAAACACATACTTAGTTACCAAAACAAGTGAAACAGGGTCAAACAAGTGTAAACCCAGAAATTGGAATTCACTTGAATCCAATTAGCACAAAAATGTCACTAGGACATTTTGTCAAACACTTGACATGCAACAATGCTTATCAACTGTGAATAATGGATGAACATGATGAAATATGCCTTAATACATGCTAAGAATGCCACAAGGGGCTAACACCGATGCAAATACATCAAATGGGACTCAGACCAATCAAGAATTTTGGAAAAATTTCACAAAAACTAAGAATCCCAACCCATTTTCAAAAAATCCCCAATTTATAAAACCCTAAGCTAAAATCTACATAATCTTAGTAAAATGATAAGAGAGGATATCAAAAATGCAAACCTTGAAGAGATTTTGCAAATATAAACTTGAAATTGATGGGGTTTTGAAGAAAAATAAGTTTTGGGTTGAAGGGGGTTCAAGAGAGGCAGTGCAAGGGAAAATTTAAGTGTTTGAAAAACTGTCACATCTGCTACATAAAAACTAAAAACACGCGTTTTTCGCGGGTTAGAGAGTAGCGAAGCAGTTGTAAGAAAGTCGCGAGACATACTGAAGCTTTCGCGAGAAGCCCTTAGTTGCAAAACAGGCGCAAGACAGTCGCGATAGCCTCTGTATGAGCTTAAAAAAATTCAGTTTTTGCCTAAAGACATTTCGCGAGAAGAGTTTAGTCGCGAAATACTCGTGAGGCAATAACGAGACTTTCTGTATGAAAATGTGACTTTTAAATTCCCTCAAGCACATTTCGCGGGAAGCTCTAAGTCGCGAGCTTCTCACGTAATGAACCAGTTTTTGAAGAAAAACACAAAAATGCATTTTGGACAAAAACTAAAAACATGAAAGTATAAAATCACTTTCAAAAACATATAAAACACTTAAAAATATTTTTGGGTTTGATCAACAAGAATATGAGCATACACATCACATTTGAACATGTACAATCACACAAATGAGATAAGCATTATATGAACAAAGTCTTGTGTGTTGTGTGTGAGTATCAAATGTGGAATAGTCCATAGACCAGAGTGAAGCTTCAATGATCAATTCAATCAAGTCATACACAACTGATACGAAATCAAGTGGTCAATCTCAATTATAGAAATGAACATATATGACCTCCCATAAGAGAATGATTACAAAACTTAGAAGCTTTTCATTTGGCTTCTGCATAAATCATAACACTTAATCCATTTTGGATAATACATCTCTTTTTGAGATCAGTGTTAGAAATTTTTGATATTTCAACATGTAGAGATAGCCTTTGGCTTTTTGAGCACCATACATTTCAGAACAAAAGTTGCTTTCCCTTTTTCCTAGTCAAATACTAGTATGTGCAACAGGCTTTTGTAGCTCATAATCTCTTTTTCATTGTGAGATTTACATTTGGTGAGCTCTATAGCAAAAACATAAAAATAAAGTGGGAAGAGATATAGGCACAAGTCTATGCAAGTATCAAGACCATCGAGACTATTGACCAATCATTCATGACAAGCTTGAAGATCTATTTACAACAGTCACACATAGATTTTAAGATTTCTCCCACATAGATAAATGTGCATACAGAACAAGCTAGGCTCGTAAATGCACTACGCTATTAGTACGAAGGTACTAGGCCAAACTCACATGTGATACACACAAAAACAAGTGATCAAACTTTTTAAAGATTTTTTAATTTTTATGGGTTTTTGAATTTTTGAACACACTCAAAAATAGAACAAGAAAAGTAAGATCAATAACAACAAGAAAGAGCAAAACTTGTAAAAGAAACATGCTATAAATAGAAAGCAATGCATGATATGATGCATGAACCTATGATCCTAAGCATTGGAAGTATTGATGCACAGACATAGGAGACAATCATGCATGAGTACCCCTCTTCACCCACACGTCACGTGCGTTTGGGGTGATATCCTTCTAGGATTGGGTATGTGAATTGTAACCTTCAAACCTACTGTTGAAGTTTGCCAAACATGTGGTGAATGCCTCAATCATCTTCATTACATCTGTTAGGACATATGTGTTTCACATGTTAAGAACATATGTCATGATTTTATGTAATTGGCTTATCCTTTGACAAAACGCACTTTACTTGTATTTGGGTAGATTTAGGATGTCTTTAAATACTTCAAGAAACCTTGTTTCAAGATCAAGTATTGAAGCATTCAAGTCTGTTCAAGAAAATAAGTTCAGAGTGCAAAATCATTAAAGCTCAACAGTTGCATCTATCGAGCTTAAGGAAGCTGTTCTACCTTCGATGTGCTCGACAGCTACTCGACACCTGCTATCTCTCGAGATTTAAGATTCTCAGAATTCCAATCTGATTTTCTTGGGATCCGTGAATGTGCCTTTGGGCTTTCTTTTCTCCTAACCCTAGACATATAAAAGGATCAGTTTAAGGGCCGTCAAAGAGTTCACAAGTTGCACAAGCTTTGAGCAAACTCTGTTCAAGCAAATTGTGACCAGAGACGAAGTTCTTACCCTAGTTCATCTCTTTCTCTTGAAGACGTTGCTGTGTATGTGCACCGTAAGGTTTTATGACCAAGTATCTTCTTGATCTTCATCGTATGGATGAACTGAAGAACTTTGCAACCAACAACCTTCTTAGTTGGTGATTGAAGTTGCGTACTGGGATCCGCGCAATTGGTTAGTCACGTACTTGGGAGTCGTGCATCGAAAGGGGAAACAGTCACTACAGAACAAGTCCAATTGGGTATTGGGGTAAGGGTTCAACTGTAGGTTGGTAAGGTACTTGGATTCCTTTACTTGTAACCGCTTGTTGTGATAACCGCTTGTTGTGATAACCGTTAGGTTTTCCCCATTCGTAAACAAATCACTGTATTATTTATTTTTCGCTGCATTATTAGTTTATTGGTGATTTGTTTGTGCTACCACGCATTTGCATGATAAATTGATTAATTAATAACTTGGCTAATTAATTAATTAATTTCTATCACAAGGGGTCATTCAGTTTGTGGCATATCAAGTGGTATCGGAGCAGGCACACTCTGATTAGGGTTTAATTTTTGCTGTGTTGATCCTTTGACCCCTGTTTGTCATGGATAGAGGACAGTCATTAATCATACCTCCTTTATTTGATGGCATTAACTATGCATACTAGAAAGTACGCATGAGAACTTTCTTGCAGTCTTTAGATGAGAAAGTGTGGCAAGCTGTGGAGATAGGCTGGACTAAGCCAACAGAAGCGCCAGCCGACTGGGATGATGCCAAGATTAAGGCGGCAAACTTCAACAGCAGAGCATTGAATGCATTATTCAGTGCAGTCACCAATGAGGAGTTCAAGAAGATATCCTCAACTGAAACTACCAAGGAGGCTTGGACCATTCTCCAGACAACCTATGAGGGTACTAAGGCTGTCAAGGACTCAAAGCTTCAAAGGCTCACTACAAGCTTTGAAGAGATAAAGAAGGAGGAGGATGAGTCTTTAGATAAGTTCTATGCCAAACTAAAGGACATTGTGAACTCAACCTTCAATCTTGGGAAAACCATTCCTGAACCCAAGATTGTGAGGAAAGTGCTCAGATCTCTGCCCGAGAGATTTCATGCCAAGATTACGGCAATAGAGGAATCAAAGGATATTGACAAGATTCCTCTGACTGAGCTGGTTGGAAACTTACAAACCTACGAGCTAGGGTTGACAAGAATAGGCAAGTCGGGTAAAAGCAAAAGTATGGCACTGAAGGCCAAGAGCAGTGAAACAGATGAATCTTCTGATGATGAAGATTCCAAGATGAAGTCCTACATTACCAGGCAGTTCAAGAAGTTTATGAAGAATGCCAATGGAAAGGGTTTTGACAAGGACCGCAGGCAATCCAGTTCTTCTCAGTTTAAAGACCAAGACAAAGGGAAGAAGAATGCTAAGGAAGGTGGTCAGTACACTGTTCCCTCAGGACCTAATTGCTTTGGGTGTCAAGGCTTCGGTCACATGAAGCATGAGTGTCCTACATACCTCAAGAGCATTGGGAAGAGCAAGGCACTTGCTGTTACCTTGAGCAACACTGAGCCTAAGGATGATTCCGATAATGAGGATGATAGAATCTTAAATGCCTTCACGGCCATTGTCAATCCTACTGATGGGATTGTTGAAGATGAGGTTGAAGAAGAGGAATTGGTGGAATCTAAGTTTAAGAAGATGGATGATCAAGATGATATCCATACAGCCTATGAGAAGCTGTACAAGCTTTCTGAGAAGCATGAGAAATTATATAGGCTAACCACCAAGAAGCTCAGTGATGTGGAACTTGACCGTGAGGAGCTTTCCACAAAGTTTGATGAGGCTAATCAGACTATTGGAGCACTGAGATTCGAGAACAATTTCTTAGCTGAGAAGACCAAGAAGCTTGAAGCGGAACTGTTTCAAGTCAGAGCTCAATTGGAGAGGACTTCAAGTGCAAAGCTAGATGAGATGCTAAGCATTCAGAAATCTGCTTCAGATCGAACGGGCTTAGGGTATGATCTTTCTTCCTCTAATACTGCTTCTTCTAGTACTACTATTTTTGTTCCTCTTGCTAATAATATTAAAACTGAGAACAATGAGATTAAAACTGAATTAGCTAATGAGAAAATAGACAAGGGTAAATCTATCTTAGGAGCACCCCCTAAGCTTGAGAAGAAAGATGGTAAAAACCCTAGGGCTAAGAAGGCTAACTCTCAAAAGCCTAAACAAAAGAAGCAGCATCTCTGCCATCATTGTGGAGCTACTGGTCATACTCGACCAAATTGCTACAAGTGGCTTGCCACTGAACAGAGCAACGACATGATAGCATCTGGGAACTAGAATCAGCTTGAATCCTCTCTTGCTCCCCTTGGAGATCTTCTCAAAGCCCTCATGTTCCTTTCGAACTTGAATGGTTTTAATTCTTCCCCTTCACTACCGGTTCAAAGGTTTGCTAGACGGAAAGGTTCCTCCAAGTTGTGGAAGGAAAAGGGCTCCAAGTGATTCTGTCACTTTTCTCTCTCTCTTCTTTTTTTTGTATGTGCATTACTTATGTGTTTTTCTTTCATGTTTTGAGTCAGTCTAGTTTTTATGTTTTGGGTGTTTAACATGTTTTTGTTGTTTTTCTTCAATTTTGCTTTGTTCTGTTTTTCATATAAAAATTAAAAAAAAAATTAAAAAATCAGAAAAATACAAAAACAGTGTGTATTTTGTGTACTTTGGTACTTGTGTACCTTGGATGGCCATTAAAACAAAGTCTTCTAAACTTTGTATCATTCGTAGCTTAGATGAGCATCTCTATGCACAACTAAGCAAGTGAGCTTTGTGGCTCGTGTTTGTGATGAGTACGATTAAGTTTTCTCTTAAACTTAACACTCATATCACTCTTTTTGACGGGAAGGACTAAAAAATCCTGAGAGAAAGGCATAAATATCCATCTCACCACTGTTGCCCGCTAATCATAATATGACACCTGTATGCTTCGGCATAGCAAAAGTGCAGTATCAATGACATTTGTGTGCTTAGGCATAGCAAAATTGGAATTTCAAATATCATTGGGTATTTCTTATCTCTCTCTAATAAGCTCATGCATGATATGTTTAAAAGAAAAATATGCAAAGAAAAATCAAAAGCAAAAAGATCAAAATGCTTTAAATCTGATTGCAAGCATGTATTCTAAGAGATGTGAGAGTTATAGGATGTACCTCGAAGGTGATAGTCTCCATCAAACAGTTATAATTGTGTGTGAGTTAGAGTTATTTTCTCATATCTCAAATCGTCATAACATGTATACACTTACGCAATCTTGTGATGTTTTTCACACACAACATGCAATATTCTTTGCTACTCCTGATACATGTGCAGCTACAATGTGATTTGTCCATCACAGGGTTTACATGTGTTAATGTATGCTCACTAAACTGTCTTGACTTGTTTTTGAAATATAAAATTGGTTAGACTTGTTGTGTGTATGTGTGTGTGTGTTTTTGAAGATCCATGTGCTTAAATTTTATTTGAGAGATAATTTTGAAAGCTTAATATGTTGATTGGATCGTTGGTTGAGTTGCATGTTGGATTGCATTTATGTCTGTGTTTTTCACATCTCGAAAAACTGCTTTTAAAAGCTGGCTCGACACCTCCTCGATACCTACTCAATAGCTAGCTATCTGTTAAGCTTCCTAAGCTTTTTCTTATCACAATCTGGCCTGCACCTCGATACCTGGTGGATCGATCAAGATTGGGTCTGTATCCTCGATAGCTTCTCGACACCAAGTGGATCGATCGAGCTTCTGTTCTTGATTCTGATGTGTTGTTCCTCGATACCTTCTCGACACCTCAACTATCGACAAGCATTTTCTCGACACCTCCTCGACAGATCCCTTGATACCTCTCGATACCTTCATCTGTCGAGATTTACTGGTTGCTCTATATAAGGCCTCTATGCGATCCGGAAATCATTTTTCTTCAATCTCTCTCTCGATACTTCTCTGTTTCTCTCCCAAAACACTCTCATCTCACTCCAAACTTGTTCCTCAAGGATTCTTCAAGCTTTTTCAAGTTTTTCTTTACTTGGTAAGCTTCTAATCCTTTCTCATTCATGCATTTCATGTTTTGAAACCTAGGTTTTGGGGTTTTTGAAAATTTTTGGGGTTTTTCAAAATTGATGAGCTTTCATTGAAATTTTGGGATGGGTTTTCACTTAAATGTGTTTAAAACCTCATACATTGCATCACATTAGCATTATAATGATATTGTCATACATTTAGATGTGTGCTATATGTTTGTGTGCTGATAGGTTTGGATTAGGCTGAGCCCATGATGCATTTTCTTTTGCATGTCACATGTTCATACATTTCCCATGCATACGTACTTCTTTTCAATATATTTGTTATATTTGAAACTTCTTGGGAATTTTCTGATTGTCATTCTTTCTCTCCCTCTCTGTTAGTTTATGTTAGTCATGTCTATGGCACCTAAGCGTAAATCCACTCCAGCCCGGAATCCTCTTCATTCCGGTGCTTCTTCATCATCTGATCCTACTCTATCTCATATCCGGTTCCATGATGATGATGCCTTTAAGGCATTTTCGGAGAACTTTTCTAGACGAGGCATTCATTCGGAATGCCAAGTCATTCTGACGGATTTTGCCGACACCGACCTTCCCTCTGTCATTCACAGTAGGGGATGGGAGTCACTGTGTGACGTCCCGGTCACCCGTCTTCTCGTGCTTATTCAGGAGTTCTACTCCAACATGCACGGGATTGATCAGTTAGTACCTCTTTTCTTCACTCGTGTTCGAGGTACGCGCATTCCTATCATATCGCAGCTTGTTGCGGATGTGCTTTGGTTCCCTAGGATAATGTTTCCTGACTATCCTAGTTGTGAGCGTCTAAGGACTGTGTCCAGGGATGAGCTCATGTCTGCTTTTTGTGAGCACCCTACTGTTTGGGGTGAGCATTTGTTTACACCATGTCGACCTTTTGCTAAAGGTCCTAGATTCATGAACATGGTGATAACTTTTGTTTTGCATCCCCTCTCTCACTATAACTCCATCACAGAGCCTCGTGCTCGATTTTTGTTGTCTCTTCTTGAGCATCTTACTATAGATTTCCCTTCTCATTTTATTTTGTCTATTATAGATGTTCATCTAGATTCGGCGTCCCATGATAAGCTCATCTTTCCTTCCGCTATCACGAGGATCTTACGCCATTTTTCTGTTCCTTTTCCCTCTTCCAACCATTTTACCTTCATGTGTGCCATAGATTACGCTACTGTTAAACATAGCGAGGCCCAGCTTCAGTCGCAGCAGTCGGACTCAGCAGCTCTTCCCTCCCTTTCAGCTCCATCCCGTTCTGCTCCTTCCACATCCACTCCTCCCTCTTCTTCGGACGATGTGACTTTAGGAGACATCATGGCGCAGCTGCAATGCATGGATGCTCGCCTAGATACTCTCTCTACGGAGTTGTATCAGGTGAACGCTCGTGTCGGTTGTATTGCTCGACGACAGGCATCCATGGGTGGTTTTGCTTCTGAGAGTACTCCTTCACCACCTTCTCCTGTGACTTCCGATTCTGAGGATGAGGATGATGATAATGGTGATGACGATGATGCTTCGGATGATGCTGATGGAGATGCGCTCTACCGATGAGATGTCTACTTGACACTCTTACCCTTTGTCACTCGTGACAAAAAGGGGGAGTAGTTTTGGTATGAGATTAGTCTATCTTAAGGGGAGAGTTAGTATAGGATCATTTTGTTAGGGGGAGTGTTGATACATTTTTTAGGGATGTAGTAAGGATAGTATGTATCTTTTCTTTTCTTTCTTTTTAGATACATTACTCTTGTACATAAGGTCTTGTAACCATTTATAGACATACATTGTACTTATCTACTTCTTTATATTGATGTATGTTTTTCTTTCACCTACCCCTTCATGTGTTGTTTCTTTTCTTCCTTTATACACATGTTTCTTGTACTTGTATGCAATCTATTATTTCTGTTTCACACAAAGATGCCTTGATGAGTTTTGTTTAAAGTGTTTAGAAATACAGGTTATCAAAGTCTACTTGCCATAAACTCTCTTCTTGCAAAGTCTTTCAAGAGTTTGTGTTAGGGTAGATTTTATTATATTCAATAAGTGAATCTGAGTTGAATGATTTATGACTTCTTTTATATGTTCATTTGTTTGATGTGGTTTTGTCATGGATTGCCAAAGGGGAAGATTGTTAGGACATATGTGTTTCACATGTTAAGAACATATGTCATGATTTTATATTATTGGCTTATCCTTTGACAAAACGCACTTTACTTGTATTTGGGTAGATTTATGATGTCTTTAAATACTTCAAGAAACCTTGTTTCAAGATCAAGTATTGAAGCCTTCAAGTTTGTTCAAGAAAACAAGTTCAAAGTGCAAAATCATTAAAGCTCGACAACTGTCTCGACAGCTACATCTATCGAGCTTAAGGAAGCTGTTCTACCTTCAGTGTGCTCGACAGCTGCTATCTGTCAAGATTTAAGATTCTCAGAATTCCAATCTGATTTTCTTGGGATCCATGAATGTTTCTTTGGGCTTTTTTTTCTCCTAACCCTAGACATATAAAAGGATTAGTTTAAGGGCTGTCAAAGAGTTCACAAGTTGCACAAGCTTTGAGCAAACTCTATTCAAGAAAATTGTGACCAGAGACGAAGTTCTTGCCCTAGTTCATCTCTTTCTCTTGAAGAAGTTGCTGTGTATGTGCACCGTAGGATTTTGTGACCAAGCATCTTCTTGATCTTCATCGTGTGGATGAACTGAAGAACTTTGCAACCAACAACCTTCTTAGTTGGTGATTAAAGTCGCGTACTAGGATCCGCGCAATTGGTTAGTCACGTACTTGGGAGTCATGCATCGAAAGGGGAAACTGTCACTACAGAACAAGTCCAATTGGGTATTGGGGTAAGAGTTCAACTGTAGGTTGGTAAGGTACTTGGATTCCTTTACTTGTAACTGCTTGTTGTGATAATAATGGAGTTTCGGGAGTGGTGACCTGAAAATCACCCGGTGGGGTTTTTGCCGTTAGGTTTTCCCCATTCGTAAACAAATCACCGTGTTATTTATTTTTCGCTGCATTATTAGTTTATTAGTGATTTGTTTGTGCTACCACGTGTTTGCATGATAAATTGCTTAATTAATAACTTGGCTAATTAATTAATTGATTTCTATCACAAGGGATCATTCAGTTTGTGGCCTATCAACATCCATCACACTGGAATCTCGATTTTGACTTCTTGGTTGCCCAACAGCCCAATTCCTCTTGTCATCTCTTGGTCCTCTTGACCTTTAATCCCTAGCATTGTTCAATGCTCTTAGCTTATGACAATTAGGTCTGGTGTGTCCTTGAAGTCCATAATGATGGCATACATGGTTCATTCTCAGACCTCTTTGTGTTTTTGGAGGTGATCTCCCTTTGGCTTCAGACCTGATTGTTGATTGGTTGCGAGGCTTGTTTAACACCCTTTGGTTAGCCACATTCTTCTTTTTCTCAACCTCTGCCTTCTCCACAGTAAGGGCAACTACAACTGGCTCTTTAGCTTTCACAAACTTCACTTCTTTGGAGATATTCACAGCTGAACTACTTTCTCTGGTGTATCCCAATCCGGTTTTGTTAGAGAAAGGTTTTTGATGAGAAAGGACTTCATCAAGCTTCTTGGAGGAGACTCGCTCTACTTTAGCATTGGCTTGAACCACTTCAAGCTCAAGAAATTTCACCTTCGTGTAAGCCTCGATTAACTCACCATTCAACATCTCAATCTCACACTTGGCCTCCTTATATCTTACTAGGAGATTTCTATAGTCCTCCTCTGCTTTCTTCATCTTCTTCACTGCCGCCTTGGCCACCCTTGCATACTCTCCTAACTCCTCAAGTAGAGAGTTGTAATTCTCTCGAAGACCGGCTGTATTATCATCTACCTCAGCATCCGATTCTTCTACAATTCCCATGGATTCCTCATCACTATGCTCCACAAGTTCTTGCACAAGCAAATTCAAATCCTCTGAAGATTCAACATGAGCAATGGTCATAAATGTTGAGAAATTCCCTTCTTCATCACAGCTATCCTCTGAATCTGAATTGGAAGAATCCGAATCACTGAGAGAGGTGGCATATGCCTTGCCCTTCATTCTCAAATAGTTAGGACATTCTCTCTTGACATGTCCATGTCTGTTGCACTCGAAGCAAGTGATTCCTTGAGTAGATTGAAACTCCTTCCCATCTTTCTTCCTAAATTTCTTCCTATCACCCTTGGGAGATGAAAACTTTCCTTTGTTGAAAGGCTTCCCACTGTTGTTCATCTTCAGAAATTTTCGGAAGTTCTTTGTAAGGAATGCTACTTCCTTCTCCACATCATCCTCTTCGAAGGAGTTGTCCATTCTCTCGGTGATGGTTTTAAGAGCAGGAGATTTGCTCGATTTATGAGAAGGCAATCCCAGCTCATATGTTTGGAGAGACCCGATTAGCTCTTGGATTTTGATCTCATCCAAGTCTTTACTCTCTTCTATAGTTGTGACTTTTGCTCGAAAACTCTCCGGTAAAGACCTCAAAATCTTTCTCACCACCTTAGAATCTTAAATCTTCTCTCCAAGATTGAGTTTGGCAATTACAATCTCATTGAGCTTTCCATAGAAAGAATCGAAAGCCTTATCATCTCCCATCTTAAGTTCTTCAAATTTGGTGGTTAGCATTTGAAGCTTCGTGTCCTTGACTTTCTTGGTACCCTCATAGGTCGTTTCAAGGATCGTCCAAGCTTCCTTAGCTGTCTCCACGTGTGATATCCTGTGAAACTCATAAGCGGACACACCACTAAATATAGCATTAATGGCCTTACTATTCGCATTAGCTAATGCAAGAGCTGCTTTGTCCCATTCGGACTTGGCAGTTGTGGGTTTAACATACCTATTCTCAATAGAATCCCATATGGACTCATCTATAGAACACAAGAAAGCCCTCATTCGGACCTTCCAAAAAGCATAGTTGCCTCCATCAAAGAATGGTGGGGCATTAAGAGATTGTGATCGGTCCATCACAAAGGGTCAAGGATCACATTCGGGTATTTAAACCACAGTGAGTGTACCCGCTCTGATACCAATTGAAAGCTCGAAAATGTGTTGAAAACACAAGAGCTGTTTAGACCCCCAAATTAAAGTTACGGCTCGATTGATTTTACACTAACTTAATACTAAGTGCAGAATAGTGTAAATGCGAGCGGATAAACAAGCAAGCTACTCTAACACATATTCATATAATCACAGCAATAAAATGAAATGTAAAAGAGTAGGGAAGAAGGATACAAACACAAATAACACGCCAATGTGTTATCGAAGAGGAAACCGAAGAACTCGGCGAAAAACCTCTCCGCCGCCCTCCAAGCGGTAATCGATCCACTAGACAATCAGTTGGGATACATGGGTTAGCAAAAGACCCTCCAAGCCTAATCTACCTGCTGTACCTAAGCCCTCCAAGCTCCTACTCCAACAAGGCTTCTCAGAACCGTGTCTTATCTAGCTCTCCGGATCCCGCAACAAGCTCCATGTTGCATCTGCCATCCTCGACTTCTTCCAATGCTTCACAGTAGCACCAATACCTCACTTGACACTCTAAAAGGGTGTGGTAAGTGTTTGGGCTATCAACCTCTCAATGGTATGGAAATGGAGAGGTAAGAGTTGAGGAAATCCACAAGCTTATGTGTAGAGATATATGGGTATGATAATCTCTAACTCTCAAGGTGTTTGGCTAGGGTTTTCTCTAAGAAACCTTCCTTAACATTTGTGGGTAATATGGGTATATATAGTGTGGGTACAGAAAGTGTGTGTCAGATAGCACAGTCTGGCAGAACAGAATGTTTCACGGGTGTCTCGCGGGAAGGCCTTACCCACAAGCTACTCGCGAAACACAACTGTCTCCATCTATACTGACTCTTCACATTCCAATCATGTGCAAGGCACATGCTTCACTTCGCGGGATGCTTAGTCGCGAGCTACCCGCAAGAAATCTTCTGGCTTCAATTGCTTGAGTCTTCACACTCTATCTCTCTATCACACAACCCTTACAATCAAATCCCACAATAAATACAAGGTACAAAAGATTGAATATAATTACAATCAAATTTGGCACGGAATAAAAACCAACTAAAAACATAGTTGTAAATCACAACTTTACAGTTTCTTTCACCTACCCTTACATGTGTTGTTTCTTATTATTTATGTTTCACACAAAGAGGCCTTGATGAGTTTTGTTTAAAGTGTTTCAGAAATACAGGTTGTCAAAGTCTACTTGCCATAAACTCTCTTCTTGCAAAGTTTTTCAAGAGTTTGTGTTAGGATAGATTTTATTGTATGTGAATATGAGTTAAGTGATTTATAACTTCTCTCATATCTCATTTGTTTGTTGTGGTTTTGTCACGGAATGCCAAAGAGGGAGATTGTTAGGACATATGTGATTCACTTGTTAGGAACATATGTCACTATTTTATGTAATTGGTTAATCTTTTAAGAAAACGCACATTACTTGTAATTAGGTAGATTTAGGATGTGTTTAATACTTCAAAAAACTGTGTTTCAAGATCAAGTGTTAAAGCCATGCAAGTCTGTCCAAGAACCAAACTGAAGAAGTGCTTGTCATTAAAGCTCGACAGCTAGCTCATCAACTAGCCATTTATCGAGCTTAAGAAGTTGTTCCAGCCTCGTGGCTCGATAGCTGCTCGACAGCAACTTGACAGATAGGCATCTGTCGAGGTTTATGAAAAATAGATTTTCAGTTTTGTTTTGACTCTAATCCGTGATTATGTGTTTGGGTTTTCTTTTCTCACAACCCTAGACATATAAAATGATTATTTTAAGGGCCATCAAAGGTGACATAAGTGTTGAGCAAAGTTTGTTTAAGCAAATTGTGACTAGAGATAGAATTTGCCCTAGTTCATCATTCTTGTGAAGAAGTTGCTGTGTTTGTGCACCGTAGGATTTTGTGACCAAGCATCTTCTTGATCTTCATCGTTGGGATGAATTGAAGAACTTTGTAACCAATAACCTTCTCTAGTTGGTGATTGAAGTCGCATACTGGGATCCGCATAATTAGTTAGTCACGTATTGGGAATCGTGCATCAAAATGAGAAATTGTCACTACAGAACAAGTCCAATTGTGTATTGGGGTAAGGGTTCAATTATAGGTTGGTATAAGGTACTAGGATTCCTTTACTTGTAACCGCTTGCTGTGATAATAGTGGAATTTCGAGAGTGGTGACCTTAAAATCACTTGGTGGGGTTTTCACTGTGTCAATTTAATTTTCGCTGCATACTTAGTTTAATTAGTGATTTGTTTGTGCTACCACGTATTTGCATGTTAATTTGATTAATTAATAAATTTGGCTAATTAATCAATTAATTCATCACAATGGGTCAATACGTTTTTGGCCTATCAATGTACAATACTTCATAACTCTATATGTGCTATAAATCAAACTAAATGCATGTTTTTTGTTTTTTTTTTCAAGTGATAAATACATGTAAATATAGTAGTATATATGGTATATTTTAATCAAACTAATCAAGTACATTTATAAATTATAATGCCATACGGTATATAATATATTAATTATTATAATAACAATTAATATATAATAAGGAAAATAAAAAAGAAAGAAAATGAAAAGTAGAGTAATGAAATCAATGGTGGAGCCAAGAGTTTATCTTTGGGGGGGGGGGGGTGGGGGGGGGCATCTATAAAATTTGTGTGTTTATGAAATCTAAAATAGTAATGTACAATACTTCATAACTCAATATGTGCTATAAACCAAACTAAATGCATGTTAATTTTTTTTAATGATAAATACATGTAAATATAGTAGTATATACGGTATATTTTAATCAAACTAATCAAGTACATTTATAAATTATAATTCCATATGGTATATAATATATTAATTATTATAATAACAAATAATATATTATAAGGAAAATAAAAAAGAAAGCAAATGAAAAGTAAAGTAAAGAAATCAAAAGATAGCAAATGAAAAGTAAAGTAACACAGAAATACTATACCTGGGCGAGGAGCCTACGGAAGCTTCAAGCCTATCATTCACTCTTTCTTGTCTAGTTTAGTCACACAGAACTTTTACTTTTATATTGTAAACACAAAATTGCAGCAGCAGTGGGAAAATGAAAGAATTGAAAAGGAAAAAAAAAAAATATATTTGGATTGTATCCTATTTTACAATATTTTTACAAAAGGTTGATGTGGCCAATCTCTTATTGGTTTTCATTTAGACCAATCATTATTATCACTTTTTCATTTACCAATAACCACTCACTACATCAGTAGTTTATAATATTTTTTGTAAAATAGTTTGTATCTCTAGCATTATTCTTCTATTTAAATGAAAGTTATGTTTATTTTTAGACTTTCTTAAATATATATAAAAAAAAATTTTAACTATTTAAGATAATTCCAAAAAAAAATTCATTAATTTTTTTCAAAAATTTTGGAGGGGCCAAGGCCCCTCTTGGTCCTTGTGATGGTCCACCTCTGTGAGTTAGATTAAAGGTATGTTCCTTGCCTGGTTTAAATGGTTGGTTGGACATGAAAAATGAAGTTACTAAGCTTATTAGTATTGAATATTGATTGGCTTTCGATCTAGTAAAGATGTTATACTGAATGAAGACTATATATATATTGAAAATCATTCTTTTTTCTCATATTTCGATCTGGTTGGTTTGGATTTCTTTTTTGTCATATTTCTAATTAATTTCCCTATCTTTTGCTTGTTGTTTTGAGTTACACTTTGTCCTTTTTTCTCTTAACAGTGTTAATTAATATAATGGGTGGAAATTTAAAGAATAGTGATGTGGAACTGTAAATGCTATGTAGTTGGGATTTCATCCACTCAACTTTGTAAATAACAGTCTATATATTTTCTCATTAACCGGTTGTAAATATGTACATAATAGCATCTGGTAAAATCTCTTCCCCACTATTTCTTTATTCTTTTAATTTAAATTTATTCTGCTACCACTATTTTTACATTTTATCAAAGATGAAATGCTTGACCAATCTCATGTGTGGGCTTTTATCTTCAACCTACAACAATTTGTTAAATTGGATTTTTTCCTATTCTATCATGGAGTTCTTATATTCTTTAACCAGTTGATCTTTTCACTTGTGGATTGAAACATGCTTACAAGTTTTGCTCTTGCATTCTGCAACATCCTTTATGAGTTATTGGGGAAAAGGGTTGATGCTTTTGTGGATTCAGGAAAGCTTTTCATAAAGTTTTCAACAGTGGTGTGAACCAGTGAATATTCAAACATGTTTAAAGGTATATTTGTTTGTACCCAAGCATTAGTTTTGTATATTTAGGGAAAATGGTTTGATTTACTAAAGTTGGAGATGCGATAAAGAATTGTCATTTACATGTAAACAACATAGTAATGAGATGAATGAGGATGATATTGTAAGGTCTAAATGAATAAGATGACTAGAACAGTTAGGCATAAGATCTAAAAATATCTTATTCTGCAAAGGTTCTAATATAAATGGCATTTTAATCAAATCAGTTGATAAGCAAATTTCAACGAATATAATGCTTATTAATGAACATGTCGAACTACAACTATAAATCAACCTGTTTTCTTTTCAATATAAATGGCATTTTAAACTAATCAAATCCTGCGTGCATTTGGGTATGTAAGGTTGAATTTATTCAATCATGTGTTGGCTTTATTCTGTGCCAAATTTGCTTGTAATTTAGCAATTAGATACCCTGTATTTAGGTGGAAATTATGTAAGGATAGTGTGTGAGAGAGTGTGAAGAAATCTCAAGAAGTGTGCACTCAAGAAGAGCCTCGTGACTGGATCTCACGATTGGCTCGTGACTGGCAAGTCGCCAGAATGGCACAGATGTAAAGCATGCAGGGGGAGTTGAAGGGTCACACCAGCTATTGCACTATAGGACAAAACTTCCAATTTGGCTAGGTAGTTAGCTTGCGACTTTTTCCAATCATGAGGTCGAGTCGCTAGAATGCCCTGTTTGGTTGTAACTGACTCTTCACATTCCTGATACACCCTACTATAAATACCCTTATACCCACAAAATGTAGAGAGATTTCAGAGAGAATTTTGAAAGAGAAAACCTAGAGAAAAGCAAGATTGACTCATCCACAATCTTCATCCTTTGATTCTCCAAATTCCTCTACTCTCACTCTCTCCATTGATATATCCTTGAGAGGTATATTTAGCCAAATTCTTATCTCACCATACCGATATTAGTGAGAAGGTTTTTTTGGTGCTTGGAAAGTAGTTTAGAAAGGACCAATTCATTTTAGTTGATGCAATAGGCTATTGCGGGATTTGGTAAGCTAGAGAAGACAAGGTTCAGTGTAACCCTGTTGGAGTAAGAAGCTTGGAAGGCTTAGGTGCACTGGGTAGAAGGGTCTTCTGCTATTCATGTATCCCAACTTCATTCTCTAGTGGATTATTGATTGCTTGGAGGGCAGCGAAGAGGTTTTTTGCTGAGTACTTCGGTTTCCTCCTTAATAACATATCGTTGTGTTATCTTTGCGTTTGCATCTTTCTTCCCTTTCTCTTTACTTTTTAATTACTGCTATGATTATGATTAATTATGGTTTAGAGTGTGTTACCAATTTGGTTATAGCTTATATTTCATATTCTGCACATATACTATTTGTTTATAAGCTAGTGTTGGTAATTTTAATTTGGGGGTCTAAACGTTCATAGGTGTTTTACACACTATTTGAACTTTCAATTGGTATCAGAGCGGGTGCACTTGTTGTGGTTTAATTACCTAAGTGCGATCCTTGACCCCTTTTGAGATGGATCGATCTCAATCTATAAATGCTCTATAGATGAAAGTGTTTGGGATGCTGTAGATATAGGATGGACTAGGCCGAAGGCCGCCAAATCTGAATGGGATAAGGCAGCCCTCACGGCAGCGAATGCTAATAGTAAGGCACTAAATGTTATTTTCTGTGGTGTTTCTCCAGATAAGTTTCATCGGGTTTCCCATGTTACAATTGCCAAGGAGGCGTGGAAAATTTTGGAAACAACTTATGAGGGACCAAAAAGGTGAAGGACACCAAGCTACAAATGCTTACTACACGCTTCGAAGAGCTGAAAATGAGTGAAGACGAGTCATTCGACTCATTTTACGGGAAGCTAAATGAGGTGGTAATTGGGAAGTTTAACTTGGGGGAAAAGACGGATGACTCCAAGATTGTAAGAAAAATTCTATAATCATTACCAGAAAACTTCCGTGCAAAAGTTACTACCATGGAAGAGAGAAAGAGTCTTGATGGCATCAAAGTTCAAGAACTAATTGGCTTACTTTAGACCTATGAGCTTTCTATGCCATCACAAAGGAAAAGCAAATCACTTGCTCTAAATACGATCAACGAGAGAATGGAAGCTCAAGACTCAACGGATGAGGATGAGATCGAAAAAGATGTGGCGTATCTAGTTAAGAACTTCTAAAAGTTCTTGAAGTTCAAAAAGAATGGAAAGTTTGCTAAGAAAGGAAAATTCCCAAATTCCTGGAAGGAGAAAAAGGATTTCAAGAAGAAAGATGGGAAGGATTCTCAATCTTCTCAAGCAATCATGTGCTATGAATGTAACGATCATGGACATCTTAAGAAGGAGTGTCAGAACTATTTGAGAGGGAAGGGTAAAGTGTATGCCACTACTCTTAGTGACATAGATTCCTCTAATTTAGAATCAGAAGAAAGCTGTGATGGAGAGGGAAATTACTCTGCATTCATGGCCATTGCCCCTGTATAATCTTCAAATGACTTGAGTTTGCTAGTGAAAGAGCTTAGGGAGCACATTGAAGTGGAGTCGATGGGAATAGTAGAGGAATCTGATGATGAGGAAGAAGAAAGAATAGTGGGACTATAAGAAACCTACAATTCCCTCCTTGAGAAGACCGGTGAATATGCTATAGTGGCTAAAGCAGCCATTAAGAAAATGAAGAGAGCAGAGCAAGACTACAAGAGTCTTCTGGTGCGATACAAGGAGACTAAGTGTGAAGTTGAGACACTGAACGGAGAGTTAACCGAAGCATATTCAAAGATCAAATTCCTTGAGCTTGAAGTGATTCAAGCTAATGCTAAGGTAGAACAGGTCTCCTCTAAGAAACTTGATGAAGTGCTTGCCCATCAAAAACCTTTCTCCGACAAAAGCGGATTAGGATACACCCGAGAGAGTAGTTTGAGTGTCAAAGTGTCCAAGGATATGAAGTTTGTGAAAGCTAAAGAACCAATGGTGGCAATCACTACTATTGACAAAGTGAAGGTGGATAAGAAGCGGAATGTGACTGACCAACGGTTCTTGACTAAGCCTCCTAAAGTGGTCAAATCTAAGGGTAAAGGAAAATTACTCCCAAAGTCACAAAGAGGTCCAAGAACTCAACATTTTTACCATCATGTGGAACTTAAGGACACACCAGGCCAAATTGTCATAAGCTTAAAGCATTAAAGAATGCAAGTATTAAAACGTCAAGAGGACTAAGAAATGACAAAATGAATTGGATTGCTGAGCAATCAGAGGTCAAGAAGGTGATCCCAGAGTGAGGGATGTGATGAAGACGATTGATGCATTCACCACTTGTTTGGCAAGCTTCACCAGAAGGTTTGAAAGTCACAACAATCGTACCCAATCCGTTAGGGATATCACCCCAAATGTGTTGTGTGGGTGAAGAAGGATACTCATGCAGAAGCATTACAACATGTCCATGCATTAATACTTCTTATTTAATGTGACATTGATTGTTTGTGTGCTCTTTGTTATCATTCTAGTTTGGTTTGGAAAATTTTTGTTTGTTTGTATTTACTTTGAATGTTTTTACATTGGTTTTTTTTTTTTTATCAATCTTTACTTGTTTTTATGTCAAAAATCCAAAAAAACATAAAAAGTAGAAAATCCAAAAAGTTTGATCAGCATTTTTGTGTATTGTCACATGCATATTTTGCCTTATACCTTCGCACAAATGGCTCTATGCATTTACGAGCGTAGCTTGTTCTTTATGCACTTATATCATTGTGGGCAAAATCTTGACATCTATGTGACTGTTGTAAATAGATCTTCAAACTTTTCATGAATGATTAGTCAATGGTTTTGTTGATCTTGAGACATGCATAGACTTGTGCCTATATATCTTCCCACTCTTTTATTTTTTTTAAAGAGCTCAACAAATGTAAATCTCAAAATGAAAAGAGATAATAAGCTGCAAAAGCCATTGCACATACTAGTATTTGACTAGGAAAAAGGGAATGCGACTTTTATGAAAATGTATGATGCCCAAAAAGCCAAAGGCTTGCTCATCAAATTGAAATATCAAAAATTTCAGGCATCGATCTCAAAATGAGATGTATTGATTCAAAATGATCAAATGTTATGATATGAAGCCAAATGAAAAGCTTTTAAGTTTATGTTATCAAGTTTTGTGGGAGGTAATATATGCATACTTCAATAATTGAGATTGATCACTTTTCCTCGTGCTAATTGTGTATGTCTTGGTTGAATTGATCATTGAAGGTTCACACTAGACTAAGGACTATCTCATCTTTGGTACCCACACACATCACACATGTCTATGTTCAATGAATGTCTTATTCATTTGTGTGATTGTACTTGTTTAAATGTGTTGCACATGCTTAATTATATGTTGATCAAACACAAAAATATTTTTGAGTGTTTTAATTTTTTTTTGAAAGTATTTTTGTTTTGAAAATTTTCAAAATTTCAAAAACTGTGCAACTCTGTTTTGGCGACTCACTCTCACGAGTCAATCCAGTCGCGTGCCTCTAGTCGTGAGCTTACTCAGAAGCTTTCGTGACTCTCTGGCGAGTCAGGCCCCCAGTCGCGAAAAAGACTTAGAAAATTTTCAAAAATCTGGGTTTTTAGGATTGTTGCTACTGAGTTTGGCAACTGATTTGTGAGTGGAAGCTCCAGTCATGAGGTTTACTCAAAATGCTTGGTGACTCCCATCGCGACTTACTCACGAGTGGAACTTCCAATTGCGAAAAACACTTAGACAATTTTTTCAAAATTTGTCACATAGGTTTTGGTGACTTGTTCACGACTCATTCCAGTCATGAAAAATGCGTGTTCTGCACAATGAGGGTTATTTTCAAGGTAGTTTTCAAAAACTTTTCAGTTTTCCCTCGCATTTTGTGACTGTTCATTGTCTTGTCCATTCCCCTCCCTCACAAACTCACCGTGTTTACTCCAAAATCCTCCATTTTCTTCATCATCTCTTCACCATTATTCAAGAACAAGGTATGGGTTTTCTTATTTTCTCAAAGATTTTCATGTTTAAAGCCTTAGAATTCTTGGATTTTGTGTTTGTGTTTGTAAATTTGTAATTTACAAATATGTATTTTGTTGGCTTTTATTCCGTGCCAAATTTGATTGTAATTATATTCAATCTTTTGTACCTTGTATTTATTGTGGGATTTAATTGTAAGGGTTGTGTGTTAGAGAGAGAGTGTGAAGACTTATGCAATTGAAGCGAGAAGATTTCTCTCAGGTAGCTCGCGACTAAGCATCCCGCGAAGTGAAGCATGTGCCTTGCACATGACTGGAATGCGAAGAGTCAGTACAGATGGAGACAGTTGCGTTTCACGAGTATCTCGCGAGTAAGGCCTTCCCGTGAGACACCCGCGAAACATTCTGTTCTACCAGACTGTACTATCTGATACACAATTTCTGTACCCACACTATATATACCCACATTACCCACAAATGATGAGGAGTGCTTCTGAGAGAAAACCCTAGCCAAACACCTTTAGAGATTATCATACCCATATATCTCTACACATATAATTGTGGATTTCCTTAACTCCTACCTCTCCATTTCCATACCATTGAAAGGTTGATAGCTCAAACACTTACCACACCCTTTTAGAGTGTCAAGTGAGGTTTTGGTGCTACTGGGAAGCATTGGAAGAAGCCAAGGATGGCAGATGCAAAATGGAGCTTGTTGCGGGATCCGGAGAGCTAGACAAGACACGGTTTTGAGAAGCCTTGTTGGAGTAGGAGCTTGGAGGGCTTAGGTACAGCGGGTAGATTAGGCTTGGAGGGTCTCTTGCTAGCCCATGTATCCCAACTGATTGTCTAGTGGATCGATTACCGCTTTGAGGGCAGCGAAAAGGTTTTTCGCCGAGTTCTTCGGTTTCCTCTTCAATAACACATCGACATCTTATCTTGTGTGGCCCGAGACATGGAATCAGTGTTGGAAGTCTTGGTGGAGGACCTAATGAAAAAGATGTTAGTGGATTAATGATGACAAATTGCACATTCAAAGGCACTGATAATGGCTTAAGAGTTAAAACATGGGCTAGGACTTATGTAAGCAACGTTTTCAATCTTACATTTGAAGACATCATCATGGATAATGTCAACAACCCCATTATCATTGATCAACAATATTGCCTATCTCGGAATTGTGAAAAGGTACGTAGTCTTCCCCAATCCGACAGAAGAAACGAGTATTCGCTCAGGAGCGGGAAAAAGCCATAGCTGAGGAAGTTCAAAAGTTGCTTGAGGTAGATTTCATCCGAGAAGTATACTACCCCGACTAGTTGGCAAACATGGTCATGGTTAAAAAGGCCAATGGAAAATGGAGGATGTGCGTAGATTTCTTGGACCTCAATAAGGCTTGCCCTAAAGACAGCTATCTACTGCCACAAATAGATACTTTGGTAGACTCAACTGCAAGACACCAGCTTTTGAGCTTCATGGATGATTTCTCGAGCTATAACCAAATTAAAATGGAAGAAGCCGATCAAGAGAAGACCTCTTTTGTTACCAGCCAGGGATTGTTCTGCTACAAGGTGATGCCATTCAGACTCAAAAATGCTGGGGCAGCATACCAGAGATTGATGAACAAAATGTTCCTGCACCAAATTAAGAGGAACGTACAAGTTTATGTTGATGACATGTTAGTGAAGAGCCTGCATGAAGACAATCACCTAGACGACCTCCAGGAGACCTTTGACACACTCCTTACATATTACATGAAGCTGAATCCAAGCAAATGCACGTTCGGAGTGACGGCGGGTAAATTCTTGGGCTTCATGGAATCCTAAAGGGGTATAGAGGTTAACTCGGAAAAGATACGAGTCGTAATGGAGTTAGAACCACCGAGGATGGTCAAGGAGGTGCAAAGCTTGAATGGCAAAATCGCCGCCCTGAACAGGTTCATCTCGAAAGTGACAGACAAATGTCTACCTTTCTTCCACACTTTGAGAAAATCATTCGAGTGGATGGACAAGTGCCAGGAGGCCTTTGAAGATTTAAAGAAATACCTTTCATCTCCACCAATGCTCAGCCCGACCAAACCAGGGGAGAACTCTACCTCTACTTAACAATTTTGCAAGCAGCAGTTAGCGCAGCCTTAGTAAGAGAGGAAGATGGATCTCAAAGACCCGTCTACTTTATAAGCCGGGCATTCCGAGGAGCAGAAGAGAGGTACCTCGAAATGGAGAAATTGGCCTTCGCACTAGTAACAGCGGCACGAAAGTTCAAGTCGTACTTCCGGGCACATACCATTATAGTCTTGACGAATCGGCCCTTGAGAAGAGCCATGAGTAGCCTTGAGGCTGCCGGGCGAATGGCATTATGGGCAGTAGAACTTAATGAATTTGATATACAGTACCGCCCGCAAACTACGATAAAAGGGCAAGTGGTGGCTGATTTCATCGCCGAATTTGCTCAATCGGAAGGCCATCGAATGGAAAACGCCACACAGTGGATCATCCATACGGACGGATCTTCCAATAGACGAGCAGGAGGGGCCGGTGTGGTGATCCAAACCCCAGATAGGGATAAGATCGAATGCATGATCCGACTAGACTTCCCCACGACCAACAACGAGGCCGAATATGAAGCATTGGTGGCAGGTCTAGACCTCGCAAAGGCAGCAGGTGCTGAAAATGTGGTCGTACATTGCGACTCCCAGGTGGTAACAAGTCAGATTAATGACGGCTACGAGTGCAAGAATGAGAGGATGAAGAGATATCTAGAAGAGGTGAAGAGTCGAATCAGCAACCTCAAAGTCAGATTCGTTCAAATCCTAACGTAGGAAAACAAATGTGCCGACCGTTTAGCAAAAGTTGCCTCAGCAGAGTTTATACTTGTCCCCGAACAGGTATTGTCATTTGTTCAGGTCTCCTTACTTATTGATGACAGACCGAATGTGCAAGAAGTAGGTTCTAAAAGCAATTGGACTACGCCATTGATATCCTACCTGAAAACTGGCGTGTTACCAGATGGGAAAGATACCGCTAGGAAGTTAAAGGTCCAAGCATCACGTTTTGTGCTGATGAAAGATGTCTTATACAAAAGAGGATTTTCTCGACTGTACCTAAGGAGTTTGAGCCACAAGGAAGTAGATTACATAATGAGAGAAGTCCACAAAGGTATCTGCGGAAACCACTCAGGGGCACGGTCATTAGTGCACAAGTTGATCTGAGCAGGATACTATTGGCCTACGATGCTGAAGTACGCACAAGCTTATGTCAAGGCCTGCGACAAGTGTCAAAGGTTCAGTAATTTCATC
Source organism: Quercus tomentella (assembly GCA_028535165.1). NCBI lineage: Eukaryota > Viridiplantae > Streptophyta > Magnoliopsida > Fagales > Fagaceae > Quercus > Quercus tomentella. Next base: position 5,997,929 of record JAPQVY010000100.1, on the reverse strand, counting down.
AAGCAACCGTCCAAAAAGCTGACCCCCATGACGGCCCCCTGGCCATTCTCTCAATGGGGACTAGATATCATGGGCCCCTTCCTAACAGCAGTTAGGCAACTAAAGTTTCAGGTAGTTGGTATCAACTACTTCACTAAATGGGTGGAAGCAGAAGCCCTAGCCACTATCATGGGGAAAAACATTCGAAGTTTTGTTTGGAGGAATATCATCTGCAAGTACAGGATACCCAGAGTTCTTGTCTTCGACAATGGAAAGCAATTCAACGACAGCGCATTTAGGGACTTCTGTTCAGAGCTAGGCATCAAGAATCATTACTCATCACCTGCACACCCACAGGTAAATGGGCAAGTTGAAGTCACAAACCGATCCTTGCTCATCATCAAGACCCGGCTCGAGGAGGAGAAGGGTATCTGGCTGGACGAGCTACCAAGCATTCTGTGCGCATATCGAACTACAGGAAGAACACCCACTGGAGAAACGCCGTTTTGACTAGCATACAGAAGTGAAGCTGTCATCCCAGCAGAAGTAGGGCTCACAAGCTATCAGGTGGAGAACTACGATGAGGGTCAGAACGAAGAGGCCATGTGTCTTCAGCTCGACCTAGTGGATGAAATCCGGGCAACAGCAAAACAAAGGTTGGCGCGGTATCAGAATCTCATGGCATAACACTACAACTCCAATGTCAGGCATATAGATTTTCAGGTTAGAGATCTTGTGCTACAGAAGGTAATGGGCACTACTAAAGATCCTTCGCAAGGAAAGCTTGGCCCCAACTGGGAAAGACCCTACAGGATCCGCATCATGGCAGAGGAAGGGAACCTACCACCTTAAGACGCTGGACAGGCGAAAACTGCAGCATCCATGGAACACGGAGCACCTACGGAAATACTACCAGTAAAGAGACAATATGGAGAGTAACGACGCTTTCCAATTTCCTAGTTTGTTTTAGTTTTACTACAATTACTAGTTTTACTTAGACTACAATTACTAGTTTTACTTAGACTACAATTACTAGTCTTACTTAGATAATTTTTGCTACAATACTTTATGTACCTTTTTAAGCCCAAGGGGGCAGGTACTTTTCAACAAACACATGTTTTTTTGTTTTTTAAGAAGAATTTTCAGACACAACTATGTTTTTCTACCTTTTAGTCCACAAGCTGGACAGATCATCCTAGAAGGATGAAAATTATAAATCCAAAAAGTGGACAGATATAAACTAAAGTCCACAAGCTAGATGGATTATCCCAGAAGGATGAACATTCTAAGTCCAAAAAGTGGATGGATATAAACCAAAGTCCATAAGCTGGATGGATCAACCCAGAAGGATGAACATTCTAAGTCCAAAAAGTGGACGGATATAAACTAAAGTCCACAAGCTGGACGGATCATCCCAGAAGGATGAAAATTCCAAGCCCAAAAAGTGGACGGGTATAAATTAAAGTCCACAAACTGGACGGATCACCTCGAAGAGGATGAAAATTCAAGTCCAAAAATTGGATGGGTATAAACTAAAGTCCACAAAGTGGACGGATCATCCAAATAGAATGAGAAACTAAGTCCATAAAATGGACGGTTCGTATATCCATTAAATAGACAGTACGACCATTTCAGTCTATAAAATTACAGGTCGTCCATAGACGGATGAAAACCTTAGTCCATAAGGTGGACGGATCATCTGAGAAGGACAGAAAGTTATTAAGACCATGACGGTCCACCCAAAGAGGATGGAAGTTTCACTACATCAGATTCAAAAGGTCACAACCGGTCATGCAAAAGACCAAATAAGACGGGCATAAAAACTACGGAATAAGTCATTAAGCAAAATAAATACCATTGACAGATAAAATAATGTAAAACCCTCAAAGGACAATTTTTCAATATACAAATTTAATGACGGATTATTCTACAAACTTACAAAAAAAAAAAAACACTGCTCTTGAGGCTCTGCATCCTTTTCCTGACAGATGTCATCAGCTACAAGATAGGCTTGACCTTGAACATTCTATGCTTGGGCTGACTCTCTGTTGCCTTGAGTTGCATCCTCAGCAAAAAAATCCTCAGTATTCTCTGAGGCAACGGGCATGACGGACGTTTGAGCTTGGTCGTCAACTTTAACATTAGACACATCCAGGTCAGGGTAGGCCTTCTTAATTTGACGGAAAGCATCATCAAAACCCTCCAGATAAGAGTCTCCCAGCTCAGACAGCAAGGCGTCAGAGTCACAGTACTCACATATCGCTGCCTCCTTAGCCTTACGGAGCTTATCCTTCAGGTCTTGGATCTCCTTGTCTTTTTCCTCCATGGCCTTCCTTGCCTCCTCCGTCCTCTGCTCAAGCTCCTTCCTCACCTTCTCCGAAAGGTCAAACTTTTTCTCCATTGTGGATTTCCATTTGTTGAGTTGACCCAGTTCATCCTCCGTTTGCTCTGCCTTTGCTCGCACATATTCCAAGGCCGTCTCACGGTTAAGACACCGTTCCATCAGCCCTTTCATCATAATCATGGACTAAAACAAAAAAAGAAAGGAGAGAGGGTTAGATGGAAAGCTAAGTGGAAAGGACGGATGGAAATCCGACAGACAAGATTACCTAAGCAATTGCAAAGAGTCTCGTCTCCCCCATTGCCACCGTGGAGTGATTGCCTAAGTCCTCATAATCTTCCGACGTTATGATGGACAATAACTGCTCCAAGGCATATTTGGAGTCTTCACGAAGGAGGACGGGTGGCCTCTCCTGGCTAGTGGACGGGGCCTTCACCATGCCTTTACCAGCCCCATCCTCTGCTGGGGTGACCATCTTTGCACCCTCAGCCATTAACCCTACAACGGGCACCAAAGGGACCTTAGGTTTCTTAAGTGGACAGTCCCCTTTGGACGGCTGCTTCCTTTTTATTGACGGGTTGCTTGAGCCCGTCCCCTTAGGAGCCACATCACCGATCTCCTTTTTCTTGGCAGCCTACGATTTAATCATCGCCCTCCTTTTAGCATCATCCATTTTTGTAAAGGTGGACGGATGAAGTTAATCACTAATAAAAATAAAAGCTGTTCAAACAGAATGAGGACGACAGACTTACGTCTGCGAATTTTGGCGTTGTATTTGATGGATGCTGGCATTGGTTCAGGACCATCACAATACCAATGGATGGTATCAAGTGTGACTAATTTTGCCCAAGTCCATTCCTCCGGCTTGGTCTTGGCAAAAATTCTCTCAAGAAAGCTAAACTCCTCAATATCAACTTGTGGACGCCGTCTAACTGCAAAAGAAGAAGAAGACAGTTAAAAGTGTTGAAGAAATTATAACAAACTAAACAAATGTATAGAATTCATAAACTAGGACGGGTGCATACTGGACAGATGCAATATGCCCCAAGTCATGTCGATGGGCATGTGTTCTGTGTCCCCTAGATGACACATCCACTCGTCACCCTCTAGGAAGAAATAACGGCTCTTTCAGTCCCTATTGGAGTCGAGGGTTGCAAATATAACCTTCAACAACGGACTCCTAGACACAAAACTATACATCCTCCTTGATTTATCTATTTCATCTGGACGGTAGCAGTGAAGGAATTTCCGCATCGTCAACCTCTTAGCACCGTTTGACATAGGACCGTACAGGACCTCCATTGCTATGAAGACCCTCCATGCGTTTGGGGATGGTTGATGGATAGACCCAGGTATTTGAAAAGCTCACGGTGAAGGGAACTTAGTGGAAACCTAAGACCGGCCTTCAACATCTGTTCGTACACCCCGACACCGTCTACCTCTTCATAATAGCATTTCTCTGATATATAGGGCAGACGGATTGGGATGTTATCTGAAATTTGGAAATTGGCCCTAAGAGTGTTGAAGTGTTTCTCCTTGATGGTGGACCTAAAATTATTCACCGTCCACTCCCGTAGCATGATGAACTCCCTAAGCCCATCAGCACTTACGACGGACTTTATTGGTTGTTCCTCGCTGTCATCAGAAACTTCCTCTGGTTCGGCCATCTCTATATCCTCATTTGTTGAGGACGAGGAAGAGGCGGATGGACTCCTCTCTTCGCTTGGACTCTCTTGGTCTTTGTGATCGGACGGGTATACTTCCTCGTAATCTGCCCTGTCATGGAGAACTGACTGGTTACTTGACACACTAGACATTACCTACACGTGACGACAAAACCTAAGACTCTGATAGGTCTAGAAGGGATGACGAGTGTATAAAGTATAGGAAAATAAAAAGAGTATATCTGAAGGAAAAAGAGACATGAAAAAAGATGGAGTACTTACCAATTTAGTGAGTGAACGGAAGAAGTGTGTTGATGACGGATACAGCAACTGAACGGAGTGGTCTCTGACAAGGTTGACGGTTGCGCTCTGACAATGTGTTTCAGCAGAAAATGGAGAAGTGAGAAAGGAAAGGCGTGATATTTATAGAGGAAATGCATGGAAGACGAAGCGACACTTCGATCCGAGATAAAATCCAATGGAAGAGCGACACGTGTCACGCGTCATAAATGGCTTCTAGACAACCTGTCAGGGGTGGGCACAGTTCACGGCATCCGTATTGAAACCATCAACCCACAGCCCTTTGAACCGTCGTGCCCAGAACCTTGAAACCGTCACCCCACGGGTCCTTCCACTCAAAAATGATGAACCCATGGGGTGAGGGGCAACTAAAGAGGGTGAAAATCTAGGCTGACGGATCTTCATGAAATGGGCCTGACGGATCCATATCCGTGGGCCGGTAGAGTGCGAGCCCAACTTGTGCAAAGGCTTGTTATAAATAGATCCTGCATAAGCATCCACGTGGCAACCAAAAACCATGGATGGGAAGTACTTGCGACACACACTAAACCACCATAGAATCCCAAAGTAAGTGGAATCCTAGCACAAAGAGGATTCCGGAAGATGCGCGCATTAATGAAGATCTTCTCTAAAGGAAAAGTCTTGTCCATCACGTTAGGGACTATTCAAGAGGATTCCTATAAGGAAAAGACTTCTACACCAAGGAAGAGATGTCAACCTTCTACTACTATAAAAGCCCCAATACCCTCACAAATCGAGGTACGCATAATTTTCCCTTCTCTAGCACTCTAGAGTTGTGAGAATAGTTCTAACTTGACCTTCGGAGGGTATTTGGCTGGCACCACACCGGTGCTCTCTGTTAGGTCTTCTCTGTTTGTTGTGCAGGCATCGTTACGAGCGGGCGAAGATCGTGTAACTCTCTGGTGATATTTACGGCATCATCACTTGAAATCAAGACATATTCAGGTTTAATAATTCAATTCTTTTGGCAGTATTGATTTGTACTTGATATTAATGCTTATCTACAAGAAATTTTGTAAGCGGTGATGTACTCCACTTCATTGTATTTGTAAGTGCCTTTGAAATTTATGGCCATGGAGTCTATTTAATGTCATGCATGTGTCCATTTTATGTATAATGTGGAGCAATAATTGGCTTTGCGTCCGTGAAGGAGAGCATGGGAGGTTGTCTCACTGCCTATACCACACTACTCACAAATAGTGGTAAGAAATTTTTTTCAGAATGGCGGCAAGCTATATCTATCTATACTATCTATAAAAGGATTCTTTTCTCTGGACTGGATTTTAATGTTGTTCAGAAATAACCCTAAACCTTAGGTTTAACAGGGAAAAAACGTGAAGACAACCCGGTAAAAATATACCTCCAACTCCACTTAAAATGCTTACAAAATAGGACACTCTCCAACTAATCCATGTTTTCAAAACAAATTTATCCAATTTTTTTTTTAAAAGGAAAATTATGACACTAGACTAAAAAAAAGCCTCATCGCACATGTGATGAGGCTAGCTGTGTATGGATTGGATATTTGGACTTCATCCAGACCAACAAAGGAAAAAACTTAAAGTTTTGCTTTCGGAGTTGATGAGCAACGGAAATAGCTAGTACTATCTATAAGAGGATTCTCCTCTTTGGACTGGATTTTTATGTGGTTCAAAAATATCCCTAAACCCTACGTTTAACAAAGAAAAAACTTGGGGACAACCAGATAAAAATATATCTTTAACTCCACTTAAAATGCCTACAAAATAAGATACTCTCCTACTAATCCATATCTTCAAAAAAAAAAAAAAAAAAACTTCTAAAATTGAGATGAATGGAATGTTTGTAATTTTGATTTAACATTTAAAAGCTTCTACAAATAAAGCATCTTTTATTAATGTTAACAATTGGATTACCTTCCAATACATAGACAAACTGCTACCCATGGGTGATGGGAAATGGCCAAGGTTCCGCTACTTAGAATAAGATTACTTGCATGAAAGATCCAAATTGATATAAAGAAACGTTTTTTTTTTTTTTTTTTTAAGTACAATTTTTAATATAAACGAAACCGGTGACTATTGCTTACTGAAAAACGAATGTAAAAGATGAAGGGAAGCCAATGTATTTGCCGTTTAACACAACAATGCATGTATAAGTTTAAGATTGGAACATATCTAATAACAATAAAATTGTACCACCGCACACCTTTGGTGCGATGGTCACTTCACAAGTATAAGTACTTGTGGGGTGTGGAGTAGGCAAGGGGCGGGACTCAAGTCTCCAAGAGGGAGACTCATTATTAAATTATAAAAGTCAAATAAGTAACACACAAAAGCTGCCAAACCTTAATATTACATTCTATTAAATCAAATATATATTTACTACATAATATTTCCAACTATTGAAATAATTTTCTTTATTAAAGAAATAAATTATTTCAAATTAAATTGTAAGGAATCTTTTATCATACTTAATAGTTAATACAAAGATTATATATTATGTTTATTTATTTATAATAAATGTTTCTGTAATTTTCATGGTGAATTTTCAAATGATAAATGTATTATACGCGTACTACACATATACCTTTATTTCTCTATTTTTGTATGTTTTTGCCAAATTTTTGAAACGTACTTTTCTTGAAAGGTGCTGAACTATACATGTTTACATATTTATCATATTATACACGTACCGTATATTACTGACTCTCATTTCCTCATCAAAAATCTCAAAGTTAAATATTATTATAACCAAATCAAAAATAAAAATCTCACAGTTGAGAGTAAGATTTCTTCAATAAATAAAAAAGTGCAAAAGTGCTACGCATAGATTAATTAAAAATTATATATAATAAAAGATAAATATTATCAAAATTTTAGTTAGAATCTTGAAATTTTAATACAGTTTCATTTAGATTAAACTATCTAAAGATAAACATGTATTGAGCTATCTGGCCTAAGAATGGTATGTAATGTATACATTTTATTATATTTAAATAAAAAGAATTATGATAGTTGATTACAATAATTAAAAAAAAAAAAATTGTAAAATTTGGGAATTTTTTTAAAATAAAATTTTAGTCAAAATAGAATTTTAAATTTATTGAAACTTATCTATTAGAGTTTTAACTAAATTGAACTATAGTTGGGGTAGAATTTTAAATTTCATGAAGTATCTTTTTTTAATTATTATTGAGAAGAACTATCTTAATCTTAATTAATGAGAATTTAACTATTTTCTATGGTAGAGATCATACCCACTTGGCACAATATGATGTGGGTTCCAGTTAGTTCAATTACTTAGTAAAGTCTTTTTTTCCATTTATAATTTTAAAAAAAAAAAACCTTGTAAAGTCTTTTGTTGTCAAATAAGAGTTATGGGTCCGAAACCGTCTATAAAGGGTATAATCAAGAAACATATGCCATAGGTTCGAAAATTAAAATTCTATTTATCTATAAAAAATTTAAAAAAAAATTATTGTTTCATTAATGTATTTATTAATAATTTTAATATCAAAATTCCCCTACACTTTTTTTTTTTTTTTCACAATCCAATCCATCTCTGTTTTGTGTTTGGTAAGTAAAAAAATTAAAAAATTAAAAAGACGCATAGAAATTGGAAAGGCCCAAAATTGCGCCATTTAAATTTATCCTTAGAGGAGAAGATAAACAGGAGTGTGCGTTGTGTTTGTTTTTATATCTGCTTCAACTCCATTCTCTTATTCACAAAACTCTCTCCCAACCTTATTGAGAACCGTCAAGTTCATATATACAACTTTTGCTCCATATTATATTCTTTTTCTATTAGTAATCTCTTGCGCCTCTCTCATTCATTTTAAGCTTTCTAAAACCTTACCTTTACCTATCTTTCTCTTATATATCTCAATATTGGTAACACGTATGAATCCACACAACAAGAAGAAAATATCAAATCTCATAAAAACTAGGGGACCATCAACGACATCAGATCTTCCAGAGGAGATAATCTTGGACATTCTCTTCAGGCTTCCCATCAAAACCCTCTCTCAATGCAGGTATATGTCTGTAAAACTTGGCGAACAAGGATTCATTCTCCTTGTTTCGCAAAGTTACATCCTGAAAAACACTGTAGTAGTACTAGTATGAGCTTCATAATGGTTGAATTTGGCAAACTTAGTTTGTTTGAGCAAGGGCCAAAATGGGTATTTGTCCCTTTCACCCAAAAGATGTAGCAAAATTCCCTTATTCTGAAACTATCTAGTAAAATTTCCCTGTTTTGAAACTTGATTTTTAGAAAATCGGGTTTCAATGTAAAGCTCGATTTAAAGAAAATCGAGTTATTTGGAAAATTCACATGGAACTCGAGTTCCATGAACTCAAGTTCCTTGAATGTTCCATATATATATATATATATATTTTAAAGTTTGATTGCCTATAACTCGATTTTCTAAAAGTCGAGTTTCAACGTAAAACTCAATTTTTAGAAAATCAAGTTTCAAAACATAGGTATTTTGCTAGATAGTTTCAGAACATGGGCATTTTGCTACATCTTTTGGGCAAAAGGGACAATAGCCCATTTTTGCCTTTGAACAAGAAAACCCTGTTTCCCCCCCAATGTTTTTGTTTATAATGAGGAGGGCCTAATGGTTTTGAAAACACCCTTTGATGGGTGTAAGAGAAACTTCAACTTGTGGGATCATGTAATGGCTTGCTTTGTTTGTCTCAATCCGAGTATGATGGCCATTTCTACATTTGTAACCCTGTTCTTGGAGAGTACACAACTCTTCCTCCGGTTTCAGGGATCACTCAATATTTTTCTCCTTTTGGATTTGGATTTGGATTTGGATATGACCCTTCGAATGATGAGTATAAGGTTGTGAGGTTGTGGTGTTGCATGGATATGGATAACAAATTTGAGCTGGTGGGTGAGATATACACACTTGGGTGTGACCGTGTGAGTCTAAGGGGTGGAAGAGCATTGGGAATGTGCCACATCCAATTGAGGCAGAACATCCTGCAGTTTTTTCTTAATGGAGTTCTTCACTGGATGACCAATCCTGCAATTGCACTTGAATCCACTGAAACTATTGTTTGTTTTCATGTGGGTAGTGAGCGATTTCAAGTTCTACTTGAAAATAATATAGATATATCTAAATTTTGAATGAATCTAAAAAATGTAAATGTTAACTCTAAAAAATTTCAATTCTTTGATTTTTAAACTCTTAAAAATCTATAATTCTTAAAATTCGAAGTTCTAAACACCCAAATAGACCTCAATATCTTCTATACAAAAAAAAAAAAAAAAAAAAAAAAAAAAAAGAGGCTTTAATTTACATTAACTTAGACAAATTTTAATTCCTTAGCCAAATTGATCGTATAAACTTCTGGGCATGCAGGGATGAAACCAAGATTCAAATTTAGGGGGCGCCGGATTTCTTTGTTCAAAGATTTTTAAAAATTAAAATATCAATACTAGAGGTTGACAAAGTTGCATTATTAGCATTAATTTATTAATTATTCTTTGTATTTTTTCTTTTGAAAAAAAATTTAATAATATGATTTTATAATCAAGATATTTGCAAGTCAATTGGCATGTCTTAATATTTTCAGGGTCTAACTAATGTGTGGATGAAACGATCAATATGTGGCATAGGAGTTGTCTCTATAGCTATAAGGGTGGAGTCATTTGAGAGGGGCATAGAGCTCTCAAGTGAAAGGGAGAAATTGGGTAAAGGTTATTGGGTTTTGTGATTTTTTTTGCTAGGATTTGTAATTGATTTGTTGTTATTGTTTTTGCTTATACCAGATTTATGATTTGTCCAAAGATTTTCTTATTATCTAGATATGTACATTTTTTTATAGATTTTTTTTGTTATCTATTTGTTGGATTTCTTAGGTCAGTTTTTAAATTTTTTGGGGAAGGGGGGCCAAGTATATAAATTTAAGAGCTAGAATTAAAATTCTTTTTGTTAATATAAATACTAGTATATATATTTTTTCAAAGGTAGGGGGGTGGGGGGGGGGGGGCATGGCCCCTCTCTAAATATACAAACTCAAGTGTTAAGCTTATGTTGGATTTTCCTATAAAACATTCAAAAGCTACTATGATAACGAAGCTGCAATTTATATTGTTGAATCCAGTTTCCCATGAGCGAACTAAGCACATAGAGCTAGATTGCCATTTTGTTAGAGAAAAGATTCAAATTTGAGTAATTAAAACTTTTCACATCCCTATAAGACACCAACTTGTAGACATCTTTACAAAGCCTCTTTGTTATGTTCAATTCCTCAATCTCCTTCCCTAGATGGCCATTATCAACATAAATGTTCTATCTTAAGGGGGGAGTATCAAGAGATTCCAGGAATTGAAAATTTAGTTGAAGTCGAATTGAATGACAAGTAGTTTAGCATTTACAAATAATAGTTGTAGTTGTAAAGGGATGTTTTTTCAAATAATAAAATATTTTTCTACATCAAAGGCAATACTTTCATGTCTAGACTAAGAAGTCATACTTTTAGTGTTGGCTTAATTCAGTGACAAAAATTGTTTGTATTTTTTTTTTTTTTTGTTGATATATTGTTTCCTGGGTTTATATGTAAATTGAGGTAGAGTACTTGAGCCTCTTTTTGAAGATTGAAAGCAGCATCAGACAAAGATTTCATGGCCTAGAGGCAACCATCTCACTACCTAGCCTGCCCACGAAATCCACGTGACAGGGTTTTGGCTAAGAGTGCAATTATGCACCTCACAACCATCTCACAACCTTAAGGGGCAACCAGGTCGCGAGTTGCATGATCTCTGTACTTTGCACTGAACCTATCCAACATTCATCTACTAACACACACACACATACAGCTATAAGGCGTGGCAAGGGGTTTTAGATAAGGGTTGAACAAACCCTAGAAATCAAATGTGAGAAAAGATTTTGAAACCAAGCCTTTGTATGAAAAGAGAAAGATTTTTCCTAGCTTTAAGAAAAAACATAACTTCCATTCTCTCCTTTCCATCTCTTTCAAAGCTTTGATAGAGATTCTAGCCTTGGAAACGTGAGAAGCCATATCAAAATCCAAATTCTTTGGTGGCTTTCCATTGGTGGCTCAACGGTGGTGACTCTAGGAAGCTAGATGAAGAAAAGACTTGTGAAGTTAGTTGCTAGCTGGAACTTGTAGGGCCCAAGTAAACATAGAGATATAGGCTTGGAAGATTTATAGTCATCCATGTACTTCAACTATTCATTCTAGTGGAGTTTTCCGACACGTAGTCAGGGGAGAGGTTTTTACACTTGGGGCTTAGGTTTTCCTCTTCCATAACACTTTGTGTTATTATGTGTGGTTTGCTTGCTTTCCTCTATATTTCCTTTACTTTTCTATATTGTCATGTTTGTGTAGTGTAGTTAGTTTGTTTGGAAATTTGCTAAGTCATTTACACTTGGACTATAGTGGTTAGTTTAGTGTTAAAATCAACTTAGCCGTAAAACTCTGTGTTAAGGGTTCTAAATATTGTGCTAGGGATTTTATAGCATATTTCAAGAACAACAAACAAAAACCAAAAAAAAAAAAGATAATAGTAGATTCATTTTATAAAATACATAAATAACAAAACTTTCTAACAGCTTAAATCAATACCACAAAACAAATGACTTGTGAATATGGACTTCAAAAAGATGACTGCTATGGGAGGACTTTCGTCTCGACCCCCAATCAAGTATTCTCCTCTCTGGAAATGGCGTTGAGCCTTAGTCCTCAAGGATTTGTTCAATCCCACATCAAGGAGAGATGCCTCCCACTCATGCCTTATAAGCCTTTGGCCTAAGGATGAGTGTACCACTACTACACATGTGGAGCAAGTCTCAAAAACTGCCATATGCCTGTACGTAGTGCACTCGGATGGCATCGGCCTCAAAGGTCTAGTCCCGAGGAAGGTGGGGGTTTTCGGCCCCCAATCAGTTATTGTTCACTTTGGGATGGGCAAGGATCAACCTATGTCCCACCCGCACGAATTTGCTCAATCTCACATCGGGGAGAGACGCCTCCCATCCTTGCCTTATAAGCCTTTGGCCTAAGGAAGGGTGTACCACTACTACACATGTGTAGTAGTAGTACACTCATCCTTAGGCCAAAGGCTTATAAGGCATGAGTGGGAGGTGTCTCTCCCCGATGTGGGATTGAACAAATCCTTGAGAACTAAGAGTCAACGCCATTTCCAAAGAGGACAATACCTAATTGGGGACCAAGACGAAAGTCCTCCCATAATTGCATTGCTAGAAACTTCAACTTGCTAATTTTCATGTTCAGCTTAAATCAAGTAATGCCAAGCTTCCATAAATTAGTTGCGTAAAATAGTAAATCATACATTCAGGCATTGGAATTCTAAGAATTTTCTCGTTTAAACTCTCAAGGTACAGCCAAAGAATTGTGAAACTCCTTCCCTTTGCACACTTTTTCTAGTCCAAGACTTCACTATGTAAGATTTTAAGAAAACTTTATGTGGCCCACATTATATGATAAATGAAAACTCATGTCTTAAGGATTTTATTTGTGAAATACGTTATGGTGAATAACAATTTCTAAGTAACTCTTAATTGGTATAATCTCTTTGCATAATCAACACTTTGAAGTTACAAGTTTTAAACTCCTTGATGGAAGGAGGTTATAGAACAAATCTTAATTTAAAAGGGTCCCTAGTCTAGCCTATATATATAGTCTATCTCCATCAAAAGGAAATGTAAGGTAAAGGCCATAAACTAGAAGACACCTTTTCATAAACACTATCATCATATAATGAGTCTTCTTTTCTCCAAACGCTTAAACAACTATAGCTGGAGGTATGTTTATGTTTGTTTTGTTTCCGTTGCAACTCTAAGTTTTATCTTATATTTGGTATCAGAGCTGATAGACCAAAAACATATTGACCCCTTGTGATGAATTAATTGATTAATTAGCCAAGTTTATTAATTAATCAAATTAACATGTGATGTACGTTGTAGCACAAACAAATCACCAATTAAACTAAGTATGCAGTGAAAATTAAATTGATACGGTGATTTATTTACGAATAGGGAAAACCTACACGGCAAAAACTCCACTGGGTGAATTTAAGGTCACCACTCCCAAGAATCCACTATTATCAAAACAAGGAGTTACAAGTAGAGGAATCCCAATACCTTATACCAACCTATAGTTGAACCTTTACCCCAATACCCAATTGGACTTGTTCTGTAGTGACAATCTCTCCTTTCAATGCACAGCTCCAAATACGTGACTAACCAATTGCACAAATCCCAATACGCGACTTGATCACTAACTTGAGAAAGATGTTGGCTGCAAAGTTCTTCTGTTCATCACATGATGAAGATCATGAAGTTTCTTGGTCACAAAACCGTATGGTGCATAAACACAGCAACTTCTTCAAGAATTAGGGCAAACTAGGTTTTCAGTCACACCTTTCTTCACACTTGTGGAATTTGCTCTTATGCAACTTGTGTAACCTTTTATGGCCCTCAAAATAATCCTTATATATGTTTAGGGTTGTGAGAAAAGAAAGCCTAAACATACATTCACAGATTTGATGAAAATCAGCTTGAAAAACTGAACTTCATAAACTTCGATAGATAGCCATCTATCGAGCTAGCTGTCGAGCCACGGGCTTCAGTAGCTTTTAAATCTTGATAAATGCTGGCTATCGAGCTTTATAATCCTGCACTTTCTCACTTGATTCTTGGATAGACTTGCATGGCTTTAACACTTGAACTTGAAACCTTGTTTCTTGAAGCATTAAACACATCCTAGATCAACCCAATTACAAGTAAAGTGCGTTTTGTCAAAGGATTAGCCAATTACATAAAATGTTGACATATGTTCCTAACATTGAATCACGTATGTCCTAACAAGAGCCATCCTTTATGCTATGTTGTTTAGTGATTTTAGTTAGAGAAAATTACTATTAATATTGTCATGCCCCGAACCCAAAAAGAGCTAGGCATGTGACAACAGCCACACACTTATAAAGTTTACACTCTACAAGTGTGTAAGGCCCTCTTAAATAATTAAATAATTATCCTTAAGAAAATTTCATCAATAAATTTAAAAATATCCTCAATAAAGAAATTCTCAAAGATCTCCAACTAATAATCTTCCCACATCAAATAAAAATAAACTAAATCCTTTAAGTCTGAAGGATTACACAAATGGTAATCTTAAAACATAAAAGTTCAAAACTTATTCCATTGATTTCCTAAACTTCACTCATGCGCACATCCCAGCGGAAGCCCAAACATATGCTACTCTTCCTGATCAAAATCTGAAAGGAGAAAGAGGAGGGGGGGGTGAGTTGACAACTCAATAAGTAACCAAAATCCAATTAAGTTCTATCCAACAATAGATCTATGAAGTAATAAGATGTAATATGAATCTTCAAAAGTTATACTATGCTATGGGTTTTCAAAAATGACTAAAGAAATTCCATAGCCTTAAAATAATAAGTTGCAAATAGATCACATACTTTAATCTTACAAATATATCATAGATGGTTTAGGAAGTAGTCAGTTTTTCATATATCAAAAGCTATAACTTACAATAAGTTCTAAAAATACATAAGCAGTTTTAAAGACTCAAATTAGTTCAAATACTCAAACGTAATTCATATTCTTAACAATCTCATGACTATGGTCACGTTATATCCCTGTGACTGGGCATCAGAGTACCAATGAATAACCCCCATTGGTTTGGGTATCAGAATACCAATGAATAACCCCCATTGGCTGGGTATCAAAGTACCAATGAATAACCCCCATTGGTTTGGGTATCAGAATACCAATGAATGACCCCCATTGGTTGGGTATCAGAATACCAATGAATAACCCCCATTGGTTTGGGTATCAAAATCAATTCATAGTCAATTTGTCCATAATCATATATAATCATATTTTCAGTATTCAAATATATTTGTGATATTTCTATATTCTGTACTTTAAATCAATATAGTTAAAGGAAAAATTAAATAAATAAATCATATATTCAATGCTCATATTTATTTGTGAAATTTCTCTATTCTTTACTTGAAATCAGTAATACAATAGAAATAAATAGTAACAAATGTAAACAATTTTCAGTAGTTAAAATACGCAAAATAAAACCCATTAGAATAAGGTTACTTACCTCCAAATGCTATTTCAAAAGAAACTTTTCCTTAACAATTCCCATAAAATCTTTAGATATCACCTAGAACAATTTTCAAACACTATACTCAATAATCAAATAATTCAAGAAAACTTATAACGGTATCCAGCCAGAAGAGAGACTATTCAAAATAACCAATAATTTCCCACTATCCACTCACACCAATATCCCACGTAACTTTACAATATTTTTGCTCTCTTTATTTTCTGCCACTAATAGTTCCTAGGAATCAAGTCTATAGTTACACCACACCTATAGGCCTAAAAGGGCCAAAAGTAGATCACCCACTATTATATTCATGAGTTGATATATATATATATATATATATATATATATATATATATATATAATTACTTAGTCAAACCTACTGCTTCCCCTTTACGCCTCAATCAGCCAAATAAACAAATATAATAATAATAAAAATAATAATAATAATAATAATAACAATAAAGAAAAGGAGCTGGCTTTGCTTTCACAATGTGGTAATTCCATTTATCATATATACATATATAAATGTATATATATTTTATTCTTTCCTGCTAGTGCCGCCGACCATAGTTTTCTTTTGGCATGAGGACAAAACTAAGAAAAGCACTATATCAAACCAAAGTCAAGCACCTGACATGCTTTTACAGAAAAAAAAAATACTATTAGACACATATTTTACCTCCGTAATTTATCACACTACCGACCAACACAAAAACTCTTTGCTATTCACCAAAATTCAATTCGGTAAACCTGTGCAACACTTACAGTTACCGCAACACCGGCAGGGAAAAATAGATCTAATTCCTTCTTCGTCTACATCATCATATTTCATTGGATTTTTTTTTTTTAATTATATAGTCTCACTATTAGCCAAAATACCCACATAAAAAAATACTCTAATTCTAAATAAAACTTAGATTTGACAAGAAAGAAATTCTTAAGCTCTTACCTCAATTGTGCAGTTAAACCTTCTCTTCCAGAGTAATTTCAGTAGTCTCCTCTCTCAAAACATCTCCTGCTATATGTTGGCATAATAAGCTTATATATATAGCTAGGGTTTCAACCTTATTTTCTAGAAACCCCTTAAAATATTAATTATAAATTTGACCCCATAAACGAATTTACTTAAATAACCTTACCCTTTTTTTTTCTTTTTCTTTCTTTTTTTTTCCGGGTATTACATTTTCGATTGCCATATATTTGTATAGTAAAAGTTTGTATGCATTGATTTAATTTCGAGATGAAATTTAAGTTGTGCTGAATGCAAATATAGAGCATGTGTACTCTAAATCCTAGGGAACAAGTTTTGTTTTGCATTTTTATTGGTATAAGTGTAACGAATTACCATTGAGTTTTGAGATTGGAAGTATCAATTTGAAATCTACAGTATTATTATCTCTATAGAACTGGATAGGTTCAAAGGAAGATATGTTGTATATGTTTGTTTTTTCATTACATGTGCGACTCAAGGACTTTGTTTTCTCTAATCTTAAATTGTCCACATATAGTATTTTACAATATACTAATGTGGACCAATGGGTAATTCGACTAAAATACATGCCAAGGCACTTAAAGTGTTCGTAAAATTTTATTTTGATTTTGTTATTCATCAAATGCTCGTTTGAGTATTTATGTTTGTTTCTTGGATTAAAAAAAGAATCTTAATTATTTGGAAAATAATTTGTGACAATATAGTAGTTCATATGACAAACATATCTAATCTTGGTATTTGTACAATTTTCAATTGTGAATTTCTTTAAAGACCATTTTTTGTGGATCAATATATTTGGCATGATAACACAAATGATCCTTATGTTTTGGAAACCATAATTTACAATAAATTATGGGGATAAATGTGTTGCATGTAAGTTTACAATTATTTCATAAGGTTTATTGTTACGTATGAGATTTGGATCATTCAAGTGAGTCACTTATTTAAGTGCATTTCAGGTTTCTTTGCACTTATCATATATTGAATATAATTTCATGTCATTTTTGAGTGCATACTGTCATGATCAATATTAGGATTGGTTGATCTTTATGATGCTATTTGAAGTGGTGAATATCAAAATGACTTGGAGTGGCCATAGCATCTTAAGCCATGATGATAATCACATCAAGAAATTTTTTACAAGACTTCATTAGGTACAAAGACATCTAAATTGAAATTAATTCATGAAAATAATGACTTGGCCCGATAGGGAGGTTATTATTTTTATGATTTAATTGGAATAAAATGGTGAATGTTGCATTAAGATGAGATTTTTCCTAGGCCCATAGGTATGGAAATTTTGATTCTTAGTGTTTATATTTACTAGTTTTATGAATAAATTTTTATAGTAAATCCATGCATGATGCGCATCTACTCATAGGAAGGTCGAATTTACTACTAAACTGACATTGGTTAATTTAGAATTAAAGTTTAAGTTTCATAGCATTAAAGTTTTTTTTTTTTTTTTGGAGTTTGTGGATCTTTGTTTTGGTACTCATGTGGATGAACCACCCATCTCATTGAATAAATATGTCAAACGAAAAACTGAGTATGAGGGTGAGAGTGATCTAATTGCTCAAGAGTAAAAACTTGGGAATTTATTCCTATAAAGCTAAGTTTTGTGAAAGCTATTAATATTAATTTACAAGATCCATTAAGGTTTGACTCCTAATAAAAGTTTTATGTTAAAAGTTAAGGCATATAGGTATCCCACTAATGGCATATAAAGGTTCACCAACTTTGTTGTGCTATTTGGTTTTACTAGGCACATTGTTAATCGATGTATATACCTTGAGATCAGTGGGAGTAAATGCATTTTTTTTATGCCTAAATATGAATGACATACTAGTGGGAAGGGTGATTTGATTTTATCATGTAAGATATCCTATATGCTATGAAGTTATAAGACAGGCATTATGGATGGGTCTTAAGGTTGTCGATTTTATGATAAGAATTTTAAAGATTTTTTAAAGATAACTCGGCAATAATTTTCTTCTCTAAGGACAATGATTGTGAAAGCCGAAATAAACATATCGACATAAAGTAACTTAGTCTAAGAGATAATTTTAAGAAATTGAAAGTGTCCATTGTGTTAAAATTATTGAGCTAATATTGTTAATTTCCTAACTAAAGATTTTCCAACAAAGTAGTACAAAAGTCTTTTGGACGTATGGAACTTGTTAGCTCATTTGGTGTTTAATTTCTCTCTAGTTATTATATGTTTTAAACACATATTTTGTTAGTTTTGGAGAAGAAAATATATGAATTTTATTTTGTGCACATAAAGTATATGAATTAAGTTAGATATATTTGTGGAGATATATAAGGATGATATATCCATGGGGATGTATAAAAGAGGACCCGAATGGCTAATAGGTAGTCCATTCATAAAGAATTAATGGCTCAAAAAGTACTCATGGAAGAAAGTACTCATTATAATTAAGGGTATTTCTGCCATGATTCCTGTATTGGATTTTTTTTTATTTGAGTGGGAGCATTTCACAACTAGTTGACATGAGTAATATCATGGCCATGTTAAAGAATACCATTTATCAAGTAATTTAAATGTCAAGTGGGGCCAAAGGCCTTGTAGTTGAATTGGCACCTCCCCATGCACAAAGTGCTTGGGGGTTTAGGGGGGAAAGGGTTCGAGCGGCGGAGTTAGTAGCATATTGTAATTATTTCTCAAAAAAAAAATGTCAAATGGGCATTCTCAAAAAAAAAAAAAAAAAAAAAAAAAAAAAAAAAAATGTCAAGTGGGCCAAGTGGGAGAATGTAAGATTTTAAGAAAACTTTATGTAAGATTCTAAAAGGCACTTTTTATAAACACTATCATCATATAGTGAGTCTTCTTTTCTCCAAACATTTAAACAACTATAGCTAGAGGTATGTTTATGTTTGTTTTGTTTCTACTGCAACTCTAAATTTTATCTTACACACCACACTATACCCCTCCATCACCTATATGTGACATATGCCACTCTCCTCAGTTAGAGCTTCACCAAAACTAATCAAAGCCAGCAATGAGCAATCCCTTGAACATTGCAAGACATTCAAAACATCGACCATCTCCAGCTAAGTAATTTTGAGGCAGCAGTATTTCTCTGAATCTCTCATCGTTGACATCAAATGACAAAATTAATTTATGGTCCATATCTTGAGAACATGCTATAAAGTGCAAAGCTCCATTAAAAAATAGACCACATGATCCATTAATATAATCACACTGATCCATTGGGTCTAGACCCTCTTAAGGACTCCACAGATGTTACAACAGTTCTCCATGAATTGGAACTCAATGGGTAAACCTTGGCCTCAACTGGCGTTACTTCTTGTCCAGGAAACTCTTTATAAAATAGTCTTAGAAATTTTTTTTTTTTTTTTTTTTTTTTTTTGATGCAAAGCTTGTACATATATTCAAACAAGCAAAGAAAAGGAAGTACAACGAACCTTAACAAAGAAGACAGAAAATGCAGGCACTAATTAATACATTCAGATTGGACAATTTCCTGCACAACCATAGGAAGAACTCCTATTTACACCTGCGAGTCTTCATTTCTTCTTGCCAAATGAGCTAACTCATGAGCAGCTCTGTTGTAATCCCGTTTCACATGATTGACCTTCCAGCTAGTAAAAGAGCTTAGCAAGGCAAGGATGCCTTGAATCAAATGGCCAATACTGCCCTCAATGAACTTCCCATTAACACTACTAACAACTGATAAAGCATCCGATTCAACAATAATCTGGGATAGCTTCATACCTTGGGCAAGTAAAATTCCAGATTCCATAGCAAGAGCTTCCACCTCTGAAATTGAAAACTAACCTTGCAGGAATTTACCACAAGCTGCAATAACTGCACCACACGAATCCCGAATAACAGCACCAACACTAGAGTTTCGTCCATCTCAAATGTCGCCCCATCAACATTGATCTTAAAAACTCCAGGCGGCGGAGGAGTCCACCCTTTATTCTTCTCTACTGGATTCATGTTCGAAGTCACCAAAGCACCTTTATAATCTTATAGAAAACTCCTAGCAAACCTCCAGATCTGATCCGGCATTTGGCACTTTGATTCAAAGGCTACTTGATTCCTATTATACCAAACAGACCAAGCAACCCCAAAGAAAACCTCTAAATCACAATTAGTGCCATTCCTCAAGATATCCAAGGCTACATCAGAGATGTCCCCAAGCCCCTGCCAGCTTTCCACAGTACTTGCTTCCCATTTGTCCCAAACTCTTCTAGCCACTTCACAATCAATAATTGAATGAAAAAGAGTCTCTGACTTAACTCCACAGCAAGGACACAAATCACAAGTCCCAATGCCTTTTTTGTGTAAATTCACTATTGTTGGAAGGGCATCTATACATGCCCTCCAAGCAAAGATTTTAATCTTTGAAGGGATATGTAGATGCCATAACTTCCTCCATAATATCTCCTTTGGGTCATTATAAGAACATTCTCCTTCGTCGAATGATTCCACCAAATTAAGTGCAATATAGTATGCACTTTTGACTGTGAAAACACCCCTATTGTTGCCGACCCAAATAATTTTATCTTCCGGAAGATTATAGCTAATAGGGATATTAAGAATAGTCCTTGATTCAAAAGGCAAGAAAAGAGACTTCACAAGATCCAATTTCCATCTTCTAGAGTCATAATCAATAAGAGTTGAGACCATGGGAAAATTATTAAAATTTTGAAGAGGAGGAGAAACAACCTTATACGTTGTGGGAGTGAGCAGCCATTTGTCATCCCAAATATGAATCAATCTTCTGTTACCAACTCTCCATCGTGTTCCTCTCCTCACAACTTCAAGCCCCTACCTTATGCTTCTCCAAGTAAAGGATGGCCTAGACCCCAAACCAACTTTAAGAAAATCACCATGGGGATAGTACTTAGCTCTATAAATTTGAGCTACTAATGAGTTTGGGTTCTCAAGGAGCCTTCAACCTTACTTTGCTAGCATGGCAAGATTGAACGCTTGGAGATTTCTAAAACCCATCCCACCTTTAAGCTTGGAAATGCATAACTTCCTCCAACTCACCCAAAGCAATGTTAGACTCCTGACCCTGCTGACCCCAACAAAACCTTCTCATCATGCTTTCAATCTTATCACACAATCCTTTAGGAAGCTGAAAACAACTTCTAGTGTACGTAGGAATAGCTTGGGCCACCGCTTTGATCAAGATCTCCCTACCACCTATGGGAAGAATTTTTTCCTTCCACCCAGACAGTTTCCTTGCAACTCTTTCTTTAATCTCTGCAAATACATCCATCTTTGATTTGCCAATGATTGAGGGAAGACCAAGATACTTACTATGCCGAGAATCCTGCATCAGCCCAAGAATATCCAAGGTCTCAACTTTCATCTCCTCAGGAGTATTGGCACTAAAGAAAATCGATGATTTGTCTGTATTGATTTTCTGACCCGAAGCAGCCTCATACAACCAGAGAATATCAATTAGATGCTGGCATTCCTGGCTGCTGACCTTACAGAAAAGCAAACTGTCATCCGCAAAAAAGAGATGTGATATCTTAGGGTAGCCTCTGCAAATTTAAATCCCACTCATAGCTTGACTTCTAATAGCTTTGTTAATAAGCGAAGAGAAACCATATGCACATAAAAGAAACAGGTAAGAAGAAAGAGGATCTCCTTGACGGAGTCCCCTTGAAGGCATAATATTACCATGAGCTACCCCATTTATAAGTACAAAATAGGAGACAGTTGTTATACATCTCATAATCAAGCCAATCCACCTTTCATGGAAACCTAATTTTCTCATAACTTGCTCAATGAAGCCCCATTCCACCCTATCATAAGCCTTACTCATGTCCAATTTAATTGCCATATAGCTATCCTTACCCTCCTTCTTGTGTTCAAAATAATGCATCATTTCAAAAGCAATAAGAACATTATCTGTTATAAGCCTCCCAGCAATAAAAGCACTTTGATTTTCCGATATTATTTGGGGGAGGATCAACTTGAGACGGTTAGCCAAAACCTTAGCAATAAGTTTATAAATAACATTGCTTAGGCTAATTGGTCTAAAATCCGTCATTCTAGAAGGATTGCTATTTTTAGGAACAAGAGTAATATAAGTTTTATTTATATTAGCCATAGACATATCAGAATTTAAAACATTAAGAACCATATTTACAACATCATT
Organism: Quercus tomentella; assembly: GCA_028535165.1. Taxonomy (NCBI): domain Eukaryota; kingdom Viridiplantae; phylum Streptophyta; class Magnoliopsida; order Fagales; family Fagaceae; genus Quercus; species Quercus tomentella. The sequence goes on along the minus strand of JAPQVY010000100.1, from coordinate 5,975,337 downwards.
ACCCACAATATCCCAAAATTTTTGATAAAAAACAGCGGACATACCGTCTGGGCCAGGGGATTTGGTCGGGTGCATCTGTTTTAGGGCTGCTTCAATTTCTTCCTTAGTGAATTGCTTAATGAGATTTTGATTCATTTCAACAGACACCTTAGATTCCATAGTGTCAATAACCTCCTGAATTCTGCTCGGGTGAGATGTTGTATAAAGCTTTTCAAAATAAGACACAGCAACTTCTGCTAAACCCAATGTAGATTTTCTCTAGACCCCCATATCATCCAAAAGTCTGGTGATAGTATTTTTCTTTTTCCTTCCAAAAGCCTTTGAATGGAAGTATTTTGTATTACAATCTTCAAGACCCATCCATTGAACTTTTGATCTTTGTTGCCACTTAACTTCCTCACAGTCCAGCAACTCATTAATCTCCTTTCTGATCTTATTTATCTCCCTGCCATTCCTTCCATTTTGATCCCTTAAGACCAGATCATTCAAGACAACCTCTTTTTTTGAATCTGCCTTGGAACATTGCCAAAAAATGCTCTATTCCATTTTGAAAGATTATCCGTACACCTTTTGAGACCAGCCACTATGTCACTTGGGTTATCAACTCTCACACTTCCAGTCCAAGCTTCCTTAATAATATCTCTACATTCATCTCTTCTAGTCCACATTGCTTCAAACTGGAATCTCCTCTGGGGTTTTTTCAGGTCAAAGGAATTAGAAATTAATAATGCAACATGGTCACTGGTTAATGCTACTAAGTGGTGTACTCGCATATCTTTATAGTGATTGATCCAATCTTGTGTAGCCAATGCTCTGTCTAAGCGAAGACATCTCCTATGACACCCTCTTGCATATTACACCCCGTATATTCCGGACCACAAAACCCAAGATCCTTAAAGCTACAACAATTTATTGCTTCCCTGAATTCCTCCATTTGTCTTTGTGATCTCCGAACTCCCCCCAATTTTTCTCTCATTGACGTGATTTCATTAAAATCACCAAGACATAACCAGGGGATATCAAACTTCCTACTGAGAGCCTTCAGCAAATCCCATGATTCTTTTCGTCGATGAGATTCGGGATTTCCATAAAATCCAGTAATCCGCCATCTAAATCCCGAACCTTCAGTGACAATGGCATCAATATGCCTATTAGAATAACTTTGAATATATACAGTAATATCTTTCCTCCAAAGCAAGGCTAAACCCCCACTTCTTCCCATACTTGGAACGATTAAACTGTTGACGAAGCCAACATTCCTTTTCCTTTTCTCCATACTACTCTTCTTCAATTTCATTTCTGATAAGAACACAAAATCGGGACCCCATTGTTGCACTAGTTCGCATAACTCTCGAACTGTCCACGCAACTCTCGAACTGTTCGAGGGTTCCCAAGACCTCGATAGTTCCACCCTAAAGTCCTCATTGTTCTCGGTGCTGCCACGCAACCACCGCCGTTTCATCAAAAGAATTTGGACTGTTGTTGTCAAGCTCCCCACATATACGTTTCTGACTCCTTCCTTCACTTTCTGTAAGTTCTTCAAAATTTCCCAGTCTTTTTTTACCACTCCGTGGGCTCAGACTTCTTACTTTTTCCTTTTGGGCCACATTTTTCTCCCTTGCCATTCTTTTTATTCTTCCTTTACCCATGGCCTTCTTGTCTATTTTTGGGCTCAAGCCTATAGCTTGATTAGAGCTGTCTACTTCCATTTTAAATTTTATTGCGCTACTAACCTCAAACTCTTCTTTACCCGACCCACATGTATTGATATTTGCTGCTGACATGGCAACTTCCTTTTCCTTGAACAACTCCTTAACCAAGCCAGCTTCATTTTCGTTCCTTTTGAACCGAGTTTCTATTCTTTCCTCACCATCACGTGCTATCACAGCAGGCCCGTCCCATCTGTCAAGGCTATCCTGCTCAGAAAAGTTTGAAATTTTGGATTTTACTTCTGAACCCAAGGCTGTCATCACTGTCAACACTTGGTTACTGTTCCGACTGTCACTTTTTTCTACCTCCGTTTGAATTGATGCACCAACAGCACTTGCTACACCATGTGATTCGGCCCCTGCTGCACCGTGTGACTTAACTCCTGCACCATCATTCCCCATAGTATCCGATCCTCCATACACCTTAGTTTTTCCTTTTTCACTTCCAATTTTGACTACACTACCAGCCTTAAGCCATTCCCCATATTGCCTTTCTTTCACATCTTCTTGCTGACTCTTACAACAATGTTTATCATCATGCCCAATTAAACCACATATATAACAGAAAGTAGGGAGTCATTCATACATGAATGTAAGCCAACATCGAGCACCATCAGTAGTTGTGATGTTCCCTCCACGGCGAAGAGGCTTGTCAATGGGGTTTCAACTCTTATCCTCATAAATTTTGCTTGTTCAGCTTGAAAAGATCTTTTATCCACCTCAATTACTTTGCCAATTTTGCTACCTATATCCTTCCCTGCTTCTACAGACATGTATTCAAATGGAAAACCCCACACTTGGATCCAAAAAGGAGCATGGGTAAAAATAATGTTTGTTGCAGTTAATCCCTTCCTCCATCGACATAACAAGAGAAGATTATTTTCAAAATTCCATGGACCCCCTTTTTCAACCCATTCCAACTGACATTGACAGCCAAACTTAAATTGCAATATGTTGTTTCCTACCTCAACAATCCTCAAATCAGACCCCATTTTCCATGCTGACTTCAGAGTAGTTTTGAGAGCCCTTTGACTCTATTGACGGTTAGTGAGAAGCCGTCCAAAGAGACTTAATAAGCACTCTTCCAAGATCTCTGGTTTGGTAACATTCATTAACAGAATATCCTCTTCTTCCTCTTTTGTAAGTTGTAGTTTTTGAAGACTATTGACAACTTCTTGCTCCATAGTAACCTCTGTGATGGCTACTACCCAGCACACAGTTGAGTAGGCCAAGAAAAAACCCTCGTTGGAAGTACAAAAGGAGAGAACACTCGTAACTATCGAGAGAGAAAGGCTCCTACAAGGGAGAGTAGTCTTAGAATGTTGTTGTCATTAGCTACAAGTTTCTTAATTTTTCTACTAAGGTTGCACAAATATATTATTTCACTATATTCATGTTCAACATTGGCAAGGCAGAATATGCCGTTACAGAAGCCAACTATCTAGGCATCAAAAATGGAGATTTGAAACCTAGAAATCTCGGTCATTGTGCGGTTGCAAACAACATACACAAGATTTGGAAACGCACTTAAATCGAATTAAGGATTTCGGCAGCCAAGTCATGATGTTGAATACAACCTCGTTAAGGAGACACTGGTACAAAAAGATTTGATTTTCCATATGTGATGCCCAAATTTGATTGATTGTGTGATATGTGTGGGTGTGAGATAAGTCCCACATCGGGTATTTATTGGGTTGAACTGGGCTTTATTAACAACTACAAGGAGTTTCAATTGTGACTAGTCCTTTTGAGGTATAGCGCAGATGTGGCTAGCGCTTTTCCTTGGGTCATTACATATCGTATCAGAGCCGACCCGGTAACCCCGTGTGGGCTCAGAGACACTACCCCACAAAGTGGGCCCTAACAAGGACGTTAGGGATTTAAGTGGGGAAGATTGTGATGCCCCAATTTGATTGATTGTGTGATGTGTGTGGGTGTGTGATGAGTCTCACATCATGTATTCACTGGGTTGAACTGGGCTTTATTAACAACTGCAAGGAGCTTCAATTTTGACTAGTCCTTTTAAGGTATAGCGCAGATGTGGCTAGCGCTTTTCCTTAGGTCATTACATATGGTATCAAAGCCGGCCCGGTAACCCCATGTGGGCTCAGAGACACTACCCCACAAAGTGGGCCCTAACGAGGACGTTAGGGATTTAAGTGGGGGAGATTGTGATGCCCCAATTTTATTGATTGTGTGATGTGTGTGAGTGTGTGATGAGTCCCACATCGGATAATTACTGGGTTGAATTGTGCTTTATTAACAACTACAAGGGGCCTCAATTGCGACTAGTCCTTTTGAAGTATAGCGCAGATGTGGCTAGCGCTTTTCCTTGGGTCGTTACACTCTCTCTCTCTCTCTCTCTCTCTCTCTCTCTCTCTTCTGATGTGTGAGTTCGGAAAACCAATTGAAGGTAAATGGGACGTGTAAAATCATTTACGAGTCAAGGGGTCTTATTTTATGATCAACTGAAATTATTTTCAGTTTGACCGTATTTTACATGTGCACCCAAATACGCATGAGGCTGTAAAATGTTCTCCCAAATCCATTTACACTCGAAACAAAAATAGCCCTAGTTACAGGAATCAATTTCTTAGCTCTCCCTCCCCCTTTATATATGAATGCAACAATGTAATTTTATCATTAAATGAGAAAGTTTATCATTCTCTCTCACTTTCTTGATATCTATTATTGATATCTCTGCTTTGCGTTGCAGCTTTAGCAAATCATAAATGATTTCCGAGAGCTAAAACAACACTAAGTTCCTTTTTTATTAATAATTGTATTGTAATGTATTAAGAAATGGTTATTTTGTAACTTTTTTTTCTATACAAGATGGAAATTCTACTCTAGTCTAATCTAAGTGTATATGTGTGTGAAACTCCCTCTTGAAAACTTGAACACCAGCCCTTACCCCCCACACCCCACAACCACTTATACTTGTGGAGTGACCATCACACCAAAAGTGTGCAGTGGTATTTTGTAACTTTTCATTTGTTGGTGGTTTGTTAATGTTAAATGGCTCAAATATTAAATGGCTGCTACTTTGGATTTTAATTAAATTTTATTTCTATACCCTAACCCTTCACTTGAAATCCTAGCTTACTCCTGCTAAAACTGATATTCTTTAACCCAAGGATTTGAGTTGCTTAATAAGATGTTTGAAAAAAAAATGGAGTATTTGCATTTCTATTTTGATTTCCCCATAAGATTTCAAATAAAATAAGTTTATGTCAATTTTGTGCTTCTTTTTTTTTTTTTTTCTTTAAATCATCACTTTTGTCATGAAAAATCTGTTTGAGGCATTTTCTTCCAGAGATATTGTCATAGGAGGACTTCTTAAATACATAAGCCTCTTTGGTATATAGTTGATCAATTGAAGATGTGAACTTGATTAACTAACTCCTATCTGGCCAGCGATAATATTTTTCTTTTTCTTTTTCTTTTTTTCTTTTTTTTTAGGGATAATGAGTACTCTAAGGGTACACGTTAAAATTTAATAAATGTTCATTTACAAGTTATAATGCACACTTTTCAAAAAAAATACACATGTTAATAATTTATAGAAAAAGTTAACAGATGCCCTAAGGTCATTTGTTAGTGAACTATTTTAGGAAAATTTTTATGGAAAAAAAAAACAATTAATTTTTTTGACAAATTTTTCTATGAGTAATGCTACAGACACAAATTATTTTACAATATTTTTACAAACTGCTGATGTGGCTTTAGTATTTTCCAAATAGTTATTGTAAATAAAAATGTGATGTTAGTGATGCACCCATATTAGAACTAGTAAGAATTTGCCACATCAACAATTTGTAAAAATGTTGTAAAATAGTTTGTACCTGTAGCATTACTCTTTTTCTATTTCCCATAAAAATTGTATCAAAACTTTCCTAAGATGATTCATTAGCAAATATCTAAGGACGCCCGTTAACCGAACCCATAATGCATTGACTTACACTAATGGTAGCTCTAGGATTTTTTTTTTTTTTTCTAGGAGGGTCAATACGAAGATGAATCTTGAGCAGAAGATGAATTTTGTGATCTACATGGTTTTATTACAAATTTTTCCGTAGTACTAAGAAGATAATAAAAGATAAACTATAAGCTCATTTGTAATATTGTTTCTTCATATAATGAACATACTAATTATGATTGCTAAGATTGACTCTTGGAAATAATCTATTGTTTCAAAATACAGTATCATTGTGCGCCCTTAATATGATGGTCACTTCATAAATACAAGTTCTTATGGGGTGGGGAGGAAATGGTCGGGGTTCAAGTTTCATACATTTATACACTAAGATTAGGCTAGATGAGATTTCTATCTCAGATTAAAAAAATAAAAATACAATAAACATATTATTTATTGTCATTAAGTGAGCTTTAACTATTATTGCTTAGAATATTTTTATCAATTAGTTCATGCATTTACTCTATACAATTCTTTTATTTAATGATTCAACTCAACTTTGACAACTATTGGTTTTTGTAATTCTATCCAAAAAAAATTCGTGTTAACATTTGTTTTTATCTTCACTCAATCGCTCCCCTGTCCCACGCCCCTTGTCTTTTCTTTTTTCTTTTTCTTTTTTTGGCAAAAACACTATTTTAATCCTTACATTTTGGGGTTATAGTCAATTTGGTCCCCACATTTTGATAGCAGTCAATTTGGTCCCTGTTATTTTCAACTTGCAATCATTTTGGTCCCTACCGTTAAGTTACTAATGAAAAATGCCTACACGGCAAATGGTTTGCATTGTTAGCATGCTTAATATTAAAAAAATTATATAAGATGCTGACTTGTTTAAATTTCATGGCCACATTAGCACTGAGATGGTAAAAAAGCCACATCATCTTTTAAAAATAATTTTCTCTTATTTACCAATTTTTTATGTTAGCTTTCTAACAATTTCTTTAAAATTTCATTTTATTTTCTAACATTCTTCACTGTTCTTCTCCAAACCCAAATAAGGCCTCTGTCTCTCTCAATCTCCTCCTCCTCACCTTAACCACCGGTCAATAGCATTAATATAGTTTACATTATTCCTCACCACCATTGCAACTTCTCACAGATCGACCAGAAATTACAACCCTTTACGGGTGGCAATTGGAATATGAGCTAAGCATGGAAGTCGCATAGATCGCGTAGTGGCATTAGCGATGATAGGATTCACAATGTGGACTTATCAAATCAGCATAAGCTTGTGACCCACTTAGATTTTGAGCTTTGAGAGGAGTGGGATAGGATCTACTATGCACTAGGGTATTAGAACCCAGATCTTCAAATTTTTTGGGCAAGCGAGGGATATGAGTTTTTGGCCACAATGGCAAGAACAGAGTAACCAACAGAAGAGTGAAGTGGGGGTTGAGCAATTTATGGTAATGGGGTTGGCCTTGTTAGGAAAGGATCTACAAAGCTTGGACTCCATGAAAGATAGCTTCTTGTGCTCATGGGTTTTTTCTCTTCTGGACTATTGACTAATGCATTGAAATTTTTTAGCTCAAAAAGTCCAAGCTTTCTCATGGACTCTAAAGTGATAAGACACCAAGCCCACACTTTTATAAGATAAAGAAGAGAAATTTGGAGTTGGGTTCACTGAGTAATTTGAGTTGGTACGCTGGAGAAACTTTTGTAGAGGTTTGATTGCTTTCTCAACCAAATCATCTCTGTACAAAGAAGAGTATGAGTGCAAGCAGTTAATGAGAGAGATGGCGACCTTATCTAGGTTTGGAGAAGAACAATGAAGAATTTGAGAAAATAAAATAAAATATTAAAGAAATTGTGAGAAAAAATTATTTTTAAAAGATGATGTGGCTTTTTTCGCCATCTCAGTGCTAATATGGCCATAAAATTTAAACAAGTCAACATCTTATTTAATTTTTTTTAATATTAAGCATGCCAACAATGCAAACTGTTTTGCAAGTTGAAAATAACATGGATTAAATTGACTGCTATCAAAATATGGGGATCAAATTGACTATGACTCCAAAATGTAAGGACCAAAATAGTATTTTCGCCTTAAAAAAAAAAGATACATATTTTTTTGGTAAAATAGGAATATGCATAGAAATTAAATAGTTATAAGTCTATTACAAGATCTACCCTCTTTATCAAGGGTTACCAAATTTTCCACCACAAGTAGTGGGTTACTGGATAAAACATAAGTACTAATTACAAAAAATTTTGAGTTTAGCAAGAGCATCCGCACAGTAGTTTGCTTTGCATAATGTGTGCTTAATTTGGCTGTTAGGGAAGGTCTTCGAAAGGTTCTAGTGAATGATTGGCCATAAAATTTTTCATGAGATGAACCACAATCAATGAATCAAAGCATCCAACTCTACATCCAAGTTAAAAGTTCCAAGGTCTCTGGCTAAAAAAAGGGTATCCTGGAGAACCCAAAATTCAACCATAACCTTGGTTAGTGACCGAAATATCTGGCAATGCCTTTGATCCAATCACCATTGCTACTTCTTAGCAAACCACCTCCACCCAATTTGCTTGGATTTCCAAGAGATGAACCAACAATATCGAGTTTAACTAACCCATCTTGAGGTTTACTCCATGAAACTAGAATACAAGTCTTGGTGGATATTGGCCTTGAACTCATACCAATTGCAAAGAATTATGCCCCTCTTTTAATGCAAACTCATGGCATTTTGCGTCTATGACACCAGCACATACATTCAAAAGGGATTCCAGAAACGCTAGTAGGCAATTTGATCAACTCGTTTCTTTTGAATGCAACTGGTGAAGATCACTCATCAGGACGTGCGATAGTGTGAGAATTGGTGTACGACTAGTCATAGGCTTACGCAATGTGTGAGACAAGTACAATTTTTTGTGTCAATATTTTTAAAAAAAAAAAATTATCAATAAAAAGTTTGGTACTTCTTCCAACCACACAATATAGTCATCAACATAAGGAGTTTGTTTCATGCGGCCTTGTTTTGTCATATTAACTATTTTGAGTGCTTATATGAAAATATATATAATCATTCTTGTTAGGGAATGGAGAGGATAATAAATTTATTTATAAATGAATTTTTGCCATGGTATGTTGAATAACTTATACATCAATATGAACTTCATTTGCAAGCCTATCATAACATACACAATTAGAGTAACATTAAACAGTAACTTTGTTTCAAAATAAAAGAAATAAAGAGAATTACATTAAAATGAACAAACAATATATGTACAAGATACTATCCTATTCTATCAAATAATTCTTGGACTTGGAGTTGGCAGGAGTTCTGCTCTCCAATACAAGTAAATCAAAAAAATACACTATCAGAGAAGTCAGCCGAGTACAATCCCATCCATGAATTAAGTGTAAAATCTAAACTAGACAGTGGCTGTGGTAGACACTCCATGCCCTTCTCTTGATCAAGTCCCACAACTTCAGAACCCATTTTCTTGGGTAACCCATCTTCTTGTGAATCCAAGACTTGGAATTGCAAATGACCATCAATGGTAGCAAATCTGGGATTTTCATCAAATGAGTCTTGATCATTGTTAAATATTAGCATCGCGATGTGTTATACCATGTTGTGTATGCTAGAATGGATGCGGAAGAGGAAGCATATAATAGGAACACCGAGAACACGAGGGTTACGTGGTTCAGCCTTGATGGCCTACATCCACGGAGGAATCCCTTAAGGTCTACATCTTTATTGTGTATAAGAGTGTAGTACAATAACCTGTGTTACAATGAACCCTAACATGAGTATATATAGGCGACTAAACCCTAGACTACTAGTACAAGCAGGAATGGGCTTGGGCCTATTACATTGGGCTAATATGTCTAATATATATCTTTAACACCCTCCCTCAAACTTAAGGCGGAAGCTCGATGAAGGCTTGAGGTTGGATAAACATTAGAGGATCACTTAGAGATGCCTTGAAGAATGCCTTTGAAGAAACCACAATGAAGAATGTGCCAATTGACCAATTTTAGAGTTTCAAATGAAGAAACGGAGTCCAAAATTGGAATCTACGTGAAAAACTGAGCAAGATAAGCCCTTTTGGAAATTTTGACTTTTGGTCAAAGGTCAACGTAAAAAGTCAAAGTCAACTGGTCCAAGGTCAAAGTCAACAGTCAAAGTGCTCACGCGTCAGATCCGGGTGGTCCGAGTCAGGTCGGTCTAGGTCAACGGTCAACTAGGTGACATGGTGCTGTCGAGACGACACTGCTGACGTGGCTGATGACGTGTCGCTGATGTGGACTAAGGCTGATGTGGAGGTGCTTGCATGGCTGCTGACGTGGAGTGATGACATCATCTGGTGACGTCAGATGACATCAGCAGTAGTTTTCTAGCGCTGGCAGGAGCGTGCGATGTTCACCGGCGCGTGGAGGCATGGAGGAGAAGCTAGAAACCCAGGTGGCGCATGGAGGCGCGTGCAACAGCAGTTGAAAGCCATATTTCTTCCATAGGCAGATCGGTGGTCGACATGGTCGATTGGACGGCGCGTGTGGCCAAAGGATGAGCTACTCATGAGGAAATCGTGGCGGTGCGTGGGAAGGATCCTGAAACGCAGGCGGCGCGTGTGAGAGTTCCAAGAGCCATTGTTCGCGCTTGGTGGCGCGTGCGGCTACCGTTGGAGGTCGGGTTCCTAGATTTTGTAGATCGGTGGACGAGGAGCCGTCATGGCGGCGCGTGTACCAAGAACACAATCTGGAAGTAAGGAATCTGAGGCGGCACGTGAGGACTTCTGGAGCTGTTAATGACGCATGGAGGCGCGTGGAAGGGCTTCGAGTGACCGGATTTCTGGGTTTTCCTCACGGGAGGCCGAGGAGCAAGTCTGTGGTGTCGGTTTCGACAGGCGAAGGCTTGACGTGCATAGATTGTCGAAGGCTTGATGTGCATAGATCTGAAAAGTTAAGTCATGGCTTTGCTTGAGTTTGTGGATCTTGGACACAGCACTGCGCTACGGTGGCTGCGAGATGCCGTGGATTCTAGATCCAGCAGAGAAACATGTGTGACTTCAGATGGTGGTATGCACGTGAGAATCTTCTTTGCTGTGTAGAGATGTTTGTTTGATGCCAAGAATGAAGTTTGGCTCTGATACCATGTTAAAATATTAGCATCGCGATGTGTTATACCATGTTGTGTATGCTAGAATGGATGCGGAAGAGGAAGCATATAATAGGAACACCGAGAACACGAGGGTTACGTGGTTCAGCCTTGACGGCCTACATCCACGGAGGAATCCCTTAAGGGCTACATCTTTATTGTGTATAAGAGTGTAGTACAATAACCTGTGTTACAATGAACCCTAACATGAGTATATATAGGCGACTAAACCCTAGACTACTAGTACAAGTAGGAATGGGCTTGGACCTATTACATTGGGCTAATATGTCTAATATATATCTCTAACAATCATCATATGGGTCTTGACCCCCTATGTCCGTGTCATCAATTCCGTCAAAAAAATCCACCTGATCAAAAATACTCTTTGAAGAACCCAAAATACCAGAATCAACAACAGAGGGTGGTCTTTCCAAAGCCAAAGCCAAAGCCATCTCCTCCTTATTCATTTTGTAAATTACACAGAGAACTAAGTCGGAGCCCTTTTCAGCAAGACTAAACTCATGCATTAACCAATCAATGGTCTTCATCTCCTTACCCTCACCCTTCACCTTGAAATTCAACAATTTGTTGAATCCAATAATCATCTTCCCAGACCTAGACCCAGAATCATAGATTTTCTTGGTGGAACTTTCATGCCAAGTCCCATAAGAACCAACAGAACGAAGCGCATAATTCCTCCCCCTCTTTAACATAGTGAAGACGTAGTGTTTCTCATCTCATCCAACACTGTCGTCAAGTCCGGACAGAAATCCCATTGTGGCTTATCATATTTTTCATCAAAAAAACTGATGACATCCCAAACCAAAACCTCATTTCGAATTTTCGGAGAAAGGTAATTGGAAATTAACACTACATCAGAGGGCTTAAACTTCACCCCCAATGGCAGAGGCAGAGGTAGCCCCTGTCGGGGAACACTCATTTTCAAGTATTCTTCTTGGTATCTCAAGAGAGAGAGAGAGAGAGAGAGAGAGAGAGAGAGAGAGAGAGAGAGAGAGAGAGAGAGAGAGAGAGAGAGAGAGAGAGAGAGAGAGAGAGAGAGAGAGAGAGAATTTTAATGGAAAGTACAATGATGGCTTATATGGTAGTCGGCGAAAGGGCGGTGAGCCAACGGCTATTTTTTAAAATTATTTTTTAATCAATATTATTTTAATAATTATAATTATTTTCAAGTATTCTTCTGGGTATCTCAGAGAGAGAGAGAGAGAGAGAGAGAGCATGAGAATTTTGATGGAAAGAATGACAATGAGATGATGCATTATATAGTAGTCGGTGCAAGGGCGGTGAGCCAACGGCTATTTTTTTTTTTATTGGGCTATTTTTTTAATTATTTTGAAAATTAATACATCCAGCTTAGTTTTGTAGGAACTTTCAAACTTGATAGCCTCTATGATCTCTGTGTTCATCAAGAAATTTTAATTTTCTGACTTTTCTTCATACTCTTAAGTCCATCTTTTTTTAAATCTAATGCAGGTCTAATGCAAGTTCGAAATTCAGGAAGAAAAATCAAACGGTGGTTTTGTCAGTGAAACCCTTGTTTATCATCCTAGTGGTGTCTCTCTCTCTCGTCCTCGCCATAGTTTTGCTTTTGCCTCCCTCTCCATTTTTCTAGACTGTGCTTTCTTCCAATTCAACACTAAGTGTCAAGTTTGGGGGTGTTATTTTGTTTTTGGTTCTTTACTGCTATGTTTGGTTTCCAGGAAAGTGTGGGAAAATAGAGGAAAAGAAGATTTTCAATGCAGATTTATAATTTTTTGTTGTAAAAGTTTTTTATTATGCTCAGGTTGTTTAGGAAATAATTACTCCACAACTTTATGTCTAAGTGTCAGGTTTTTATTTATATTTTATTTATAAGTAACTTTATGCTAAGTCAGTTAATTGAATGGATATTCTTCTCTTGTTTCTTAGTAACGTAATATTGTTAATTCCTTTTCCTTTTTTTTTTTTGTTCATTTCCTGAGAAAATATGGGAAAGAAAAGAAATTGGAGTACTAGGATCCTAACATTTCCCTATTAGGTGAGGGGAGTTTGTCAATGTTTAGAAATTGAAAAGCAGGTAGCGCATAAGATAAAATAAAAAAATTAAATATTTCCACAGTTTTGTTGGTATTGTGTATTTTTTTTTTCTTTTTTTTTTTCATCTAATATATGAATTTGTGGATGCAGAGGGAAATCTGACATATGGATTTTCCGGAGGATGGTGGAGTGGAGGCCTTGCAAGTGGTGGCTACAAGGACACCTAAGTGGTAAGTGGAGCTTCAAGTTTGAATTCCTCTGTCTGTGACAAAAATTTGTGGATCTATGGGATACATATAGGATTTAGGAGATAGACTACAAATGAATTTTTTGGGATATAATAATTGTTTGCCAAATATGGGCATTGTCATTTAAAATTGAAGAGGAAGGAAAGCAATTTACATGGAGAACTTGATAAGGGTTCTTGGACCTTGTATAGTTGTTTTGTCATGTATATCTTTGAGTTTGGAAAGTCACTGAGGAATGATTTGCAAAATCAAAGAATTTGAACTCTGTAATTATGTTTGGGAAGGAGAGAAAATTATAATTATGTTTGGGAAGGAGAGAAAATTATGGTTGGTATAGGGTTTCCATTTGGTTTGTGATATTCTGAGTCAATCTTAATTGACGTTCATTGCAGACAATTGCATTGGTTTTTTGTTGAAATACTGCAGCTTTGCCATTTGAGAGTAATGGATATATCGGAGTTGATTGCTATGATGAGCTCAATCAGATGAGAAGAAATGTGAGTGCTTAAGAGAATTTCGTATTTGCAACTTTGAGATCTATTTTGAAAATTCTCAATTTTATTTCTTTGATAAAAGAAGGTTTATTATTTATGATGACTGCAGTTATGTGATGGTGTTGGTATTGCCCGTTTGTTAAATGCAACCTTGGTTTTGCCAAAGTTTGAAGTGGCTGCATATTGGAATGAATCAAGGTAATTTATGGTTATAATTATCAAGGTTGATGGGATAGCTGTGAACTCTAATAGAATTGTTATTTAAGTTTCAAGAATTTGTTCACTGTGAATTGACTGTATATGAATAAAATGTCTTGTTTTATATAATTATATCATAGATAATTTATAGTTTTCCTTTTGTTTTGTTTTGTACAGTTGATAGAATTAATTTATGGTAAATTATACCTTTGGTTCTTGAAATTTGGTTTAAGTTGGATTTTGGTCACTCAAAATTTTAAAACGTAAGAGGACAGTGAAGTAAGAGATAGTCAACTGATTCCCCATTGCATATACACCAATCTAAAAGCCACACATTCTTTTTCCATAAGTTGGAGTTTGTTGGGTGATGCTGAAATCTGTTGTTGAGTTGTTAGCTTGTTGGCCAAGTAGTTTTTTGTCGTCATTGGAATGGTCATTTGTAGACGGTTGCCCTGCATTGTTTGATGTGGTGTATATGGAGAGAGTAGAACAATCAGAGTTTTGAGGACACAGAGAGAACTATGCCTGATCTGAAATTATTTTTCTTTAGAAGGATTTGGATGTCAGCTTTACATTGTCAGCCTTTATGTTCTTTTTTGACTTGATAGATTCATGTGATTTGCATGATTGATTGTTTGGCCCCCAGCTGTATACTCTCTGTATACTTGGGTGACTATTCTTTGATATCAATAAGAATTGCATTACTTATATAAAAAATAAAAAAATAAAAAAAATACAAGTAAAATGTAATAATTTAATATCTGCATCTAACTTTTGTCTGTCTTTAATGGTGTCTCCAAATCTCGTCTCAACCACCAGCCACAGCCACCTTAGAATGCCTCCAAACTAAAACACTGTCGCACACCCCATACCACTGGTGACTCAGACCCCACCTCTCTTGGCCTTTGCCTCCACCCACCCACAACCGAACACACCATCAACACATCCACAAGCTGAGACCCAAAACCACCAATTGGGATTTTCAGTTTTTCACCCAATCCACTCCTTTACACCTCCTGTCATTCACAAGGATTACTTTCCTCCCAAAATTTCTTCAACTTTGACCTACCAAGACTATCACAAACAAGCACAGGGTAACTTAACAAGTATAACAAACTATCTAATACCCACATTACCTTTCGAGCTCCAATCCCAACTTTCCCAATCTTAGATTGGTAATATTTGAAAGCCATCTCAGCATACTATTAGCCACGTATGCAAAAACTGGATGGAAAATAAATGGAAGAGACTAAATTGTTACCTTTTGAATATCTGAGAGACGAAATCAAGCTTTTTAAATTTAAGGAACTAAAATCAAACTTACCTCAATTTTCAGGGACCAAAAGTAATAATTTACCCAGTATTCTATTGTATATCCCTTTTTTTGGGTTCCTAAATTATTTTACTTTCCTTCTACTTTGACCTTCGTAATCGTATCAATTGGGCCTCAATTATAATTTTTAATTAACTCTCAAAGGCTAACAAGATGGTTTGATAGGTGTTTTTCTCATCCTATATTCTGATCATTCTCTCATTTCAGCAGTTTAGTCTGATGAATTGTATAGAATAAGCCTTCTTTTTTTATCTACGATTTGATCTTATAAAATGATTCTAATTGTATGATATTATGTGTCAATGGCTAAAAGGTTTCCTCAAGCAACAAGAGTAATGCTGTTCTTCTTCTTTCAAATTTTTTTTTTTTTTGATTAGTAAAAATCATTCTTCTTTCATTTTTCATAATCTTCTAAAATTTATCTTCTTTTTACTAAGGTAGTATCCTTTTATAACCATTTGGTTTCACCTCAGTGGTTTTGCAGATGTATTTGACGTTGACTACTTTATTCAACAGATGAATGGATTTATTAAGGTTGTCAAAGAGTTGCCACCAGAAATTGCATCAAAAGAACCTTTTCTAGTAGACTGTAGCAAACACAAAGGCCAATTTGATTACATTGAAAGTGTTCTTCCATCCTTGCTGGAACATCATTATATTTCAATTACACCAGCAATGAGCCAAAGAAGAGATAGGTATCACCTTGTAGTTCTGTATTTCTTGCTTAGTGACGACACTGGAACCATATTGTTGTGACTGAGAAATTCATCCCACTCGGAGAAGGTTGATTAATGAGATGTATAATGGCCACTAGTTTTATGATATAGAGTTGAACTGTCAAATGCAATATGTGGTTTGGTTTCAACATGTTAATTTGAGGCGCTGGCCACATATCTTAGATTGGGTCTTGTGGATATACCTGTTTCATATTTTAGGAAACTTTCATTTAGTGCTGAGAAAGATAAGGTGATTTGAGGGCCAGGAGCTCAGATGAGTTGAAGCATGTGTATTTGAAGTCTATATGAGTGGATATTGTGTTGAATGTCCTCTTCAATTGAGGGGTTCCTAGATTTTATGGACTCCCCTGGGATTATAACTGTTCTATGTTTTAGCCTATGTTTTTTGTTTGATTTTTTGTTTTCCATATACACCCTTGTACTTGACTTGCGTTAATTATTCACTTAAAAAAAATGAAAGATAAATTGAAAGTCGATTGAACATCTTTGTCTTTCTCATATGAGTTTTGATGTCTAACAAGATTGGTTTAACTTCCATATATATGTGCTTTAAAAAAATAATAATAGTGATTAAAAAAAAAAATTCCACCATATCTTTGATGTTCATGGTTTATTGCTGACTACTTACTTTCTCTTGCAGGTATCCTCTGTATGCAAAAGCTTCCCTTTGTCAAGCTTGTTACAGTGCGTTACGCCTGACTAGATCCTTGGAGAACAAGGCTTCTGAGCTCCTAGAAGCCATACCCAAACCCTTTCTCTCACTTCACCTTCGATTTGAACCTGACATGGTAGCATACAGTCAATGCGAATACTCAGGTCTTTCTCCATCATCTGTCAAAGCCGTTGAAGCAGCACGAGGAGATAGAAAACCATGGACTGGAGAGTTAGCCCAAGTTTGGAGAAAACGGGGAAAATATCCTCTTACCCCTAATGAGACGGCCTTCATACTTCAATCACTTTCCATTCCAACAGACACAAATATATATTTGGCAGCTGAAGATGGTCTGATTGAAAACGAAGGCTTGACATCTGTTTACACCAATGTAGTTACCAAGTCTAGCCTCCTAAGTGATGAGGATTTCACAAGTATGCAAGGGAACACAAAAGTTGCATTGGATTATTATGTGTCTAATAATAGTAATTCTTATGTGGCTCCATATTTTGGAAATATGGATAAGATGGTTGCAGCAATGCGAGTTTTTAAAGGCTTGTACAAAACCCTTTTCTTAAGCAGAAGAGCTTTCGCAGAGTTCACTTCACAGGGTTTTAGTGGAAGAGATCTGATGCCAGCCCTCCGGAAGGCTCATCTAGAGGATTATGTCATGGCGAGAGGGTCTGCTTTGCCTGACTGCTTTTGTGAGTTCAAATTGTGATTTCAGGCTCATCTTTCTTGCCATATATTGTATTTCTTCATTTTTTGTATGTGCTATGACTCTAGAAGCAGGTTTTTTGTTAGGTATTTCTATAATTTAGGGCTTGTAGAATTAAGAGTTTTCCCCTTATATCTTATTTTTACAAGTTCTAATGTTACTGACTTTAATTATGTATCTCTTGGCCAAATTTTGGGCATTGCACCAAACCTTTCTGTTTTCACTTTTTCTATTAAACAAGTTTCCTTTTGCTACATTCGTAAATTCTTAATCCATCTCTTTACATTACCCATGCACGAATGTGTTTTAATTAAAAACCGCTATTCAGAAAAATCTATGATTAAGATTTCAATTGTGTATTTATTGGTTTTGATGGTTATCATACCCGCAGACCACACTTTCAATGAAAGTTATTAGAATTATTAAGATCCTGAAGAGATCAATGTTACATTATAGAAATGTTTCTTCAAGTAGGCAAAAAGGATTCATTCATCAGTACCAGTATAATTGGTATGCTTGAACATCTTGACTGCAGCTGTCATATGCTTTAGGTTAGAAGATTTTCTAAGATCACATTCTCCTTCTTTGAGTGAAATTGCAGATAAAAAGGGACAGTATAAGTCCATTATAAACGGAAATTTCCGCATGTATTCCCAGGAGACAGACTTTTCCTCTATTGCAAGCACCATTTCTTCTAGTGGTTGTCATTTGGAATCTTGTATAATTGACTGGTTAATAAACCTTCAAATGTTAGTTTTAGTTTTTGTAATGCCATTCTTCATAAAATGACAAAGGTCGCAACCAAAAAGCAGTATAGCATCATGGAGCTGATCCAAGACAATTCTCTTCTGAAGTTCTAGCAACTTGAAATTTAAGTTTCATGATGAATAGTCTGGTTGAGTAAGTCTTGCTAGCTCACTTGGCTGAGTGCTCTTCAGTGAGAGATGATTCACTAATCTAACATCAACTACATAAGCTCAAGTTTTGAATCCCCTTTTGGCATAAGACTCAATATTTATTGAATAATGTTCCATCAATGAAAAAGGTGGAATTTCTCAAAGAAAACTGTCAAGATAAACCAACTTTTTTATTAATATTATTATTATTATTATTATTATTATTATTATTTCTTTTTAAGACTGATAACAAATTTTTTTATAAAAAATAACACCAAC
Organism: Quercus tomentella; assembly: GCA_028535165.1. Taxonomy (NCBI): domain Eukaryota; kingdom Viridiplantae; phylum Streptophyta; class Magnoliopsida; order Fagales; family Fagaceae; genus Quercus; species Quercus tomentella. Next base: position 5,956,958 of record JAPQVY010000100.1, on the reverse strand, counting down.
CAACCAGGCCCTTGGGGTCGATGTAGTTGTGCCTAGGAGAATGCTCACAGAGATACCTGCTAAAAATATGAAAATTTGTAGGTACAATGTTCAGTCCACTATCAAAAGTAGATAATGAGGTTATATACTGCTCTTTGTTTTAAGGAGTGAGAAAAATGTACCATATTTTTTTTTCTTTGAATAAATGGAGCCAATTTAACTAGTTTGTTGAGGATTTATAACCAATCCTAAAATTTGAAGCTAAAGCTTAGCTGTTATTATTCTCTTCTTTTTCTTTTTCTTTTTCTTTTTCTTTTTCTTTTTCTTTTTTATGGGGATATTGCCCTTTTTTTTTCTTTTCTACCCTGATGATTTTTACGTCTTGCTCTCTAACAAAATTAAGGAGACGAATGAGAAACTCACATGATTTCTTGCTGTAATTTGACTATTATACAATTCAAAGTAGTTCTTTTTTTAAAGGAGTAATAATACAATCAAATTTAAGCTTACATGTCACATCTCTATATCTTGCCCAAAAGAAGAAATATTTGATTTTTTGCAGTAGTTATGTTCCTAATAAAACTGCTTCAGCTAAGGGTAAAATTATTGATTGGAGGCACCTAGTACCAACAATTTAACTATATATATATATATATATATATATATATATATATATATGAGATGGGTTCAAGTTACACCTGGTGTAACTCTAAAGAGTTACACCTTTTTTAAACCATTAGATTTAGGTAGATCCAACGGTCAAAAAAAGACTATTATTAATGCTAATATTTTAATTGATCTCATTTATTATTCCTTATTTAATACATTCTATACTTATTTCTAAACCCAAAAAGATTTGTACGGCTGACTCTTTCTCTCTCTCTCCTTCATGGCTCTTCCACCCCCACAACCATGCCAGGTCGCCGGCAGCAAAAAAAAATTTTAAAAAAAAAAAAAAAAAACCATAGCCTGCCGTACATGTTGTTCTCCACTGCCTTTCTGTCTTTGGCCCTTTGACATGTTGATGATAATTATAGTTGGAAAGTATTACCGTCCTTGGTTCTCTTTGATTCTAAGGAGATTGAATTTAACCAGACTTTTAAAATTATAATAGGTTGGAGACTGTAATTACTTTGATGTGATTATATAGTTTTTTTATAAGCTAATGTTAAGTTCTTTGAATTTGAACAATGAAAAGAAAAATAAATCTCAGTAATAATTATTACTTCAGATTTTTCTACATTCACAATGGCACAAAAGATTTTGAGGATAAGACCTCAGAATATGCTAAAAAAGAGAGTAAAAAAAGCTGATAACTGAAGCTAAGAAACATTTTATATTATGTGTCCAATGACAAAATTCAATGCGCTACCATGCCAATGACAAAACATTAACAAGTATTGCTCCATCTGTTGAATTCGTATCCACTCTTCCTCTGAGATGTTGACGCTATTTCCATCCATGACCAATTGCTTTTAGGCAGACGGGTTCCTTTATTATTCTACACCACTCTTGTTTAGCCTCGTTACCATTAACGAGTACTACACCATTTGTTGAATCCGCACCATCTGTGGCTTGTTTTGTTTTTTTTTTTTTTTTTTTTTTTTTGGTTGCTGGTGATTCGACCGTGGAGGTGGAAGAGCCTTGGAGGAGATAGAGAAAAAAATGTGCAGAGAGAAAGAGAGAGAGACGTGCAGTGAAGAAAGAAAGAGTCAGCCATATAATTTTTTTTGGGTTTAGAAATAAGTATAGAATGTATTAAATAAGGGATAATAAATGAGATCAATTAAAATATTAGCATTAATGATAGTCTTTTTTTGACAGTTGGATCTACTTAAATCCAATAGTTTAAAAAAGGTGGAACCCTTTAGAGTTACACCAGATGTAACTTGAACCCATCTCTATATATATATATATATATATATATATATATATATATATATATATATTACATTATATTTAAACTAATTTATTGAATTATTGTATTTAAGCAAATATTTGTGCTTATAAAATATATGGATTTTGAATTATATGTTAATAAACATAAAAGGATAAATTGCAAATTACACCACTAAAATTTGAGAGTGTTTGGATTTTACACTTTAAAGTTTTAGAATTTGGATTTTATCCCCTGAAGTTTTGGGGTGTTTGGATTTTACACCATGACATTTTAGAATTTATATTTTACCCCCTAAATTTTGGGGGTGTTTGGATTTACTCCTCAAAGTTTGAGAGTGTTTGGATTTTACACCCTGAAATTTCAAAATTTAGGGGTGTAAAATCCAAACACCCCCAAACTTTAAGGTGTAAAATCCAAATTCTGAAACGTTATGTTGTAAAATCCAAACACCCCTAAACTTTAGGGGGTAAAATCCAAATTCTAAAATATTTGAGTGTAAAATCTAAATACTCTTAAACTTAAGGGATGTAATTTGCAATATACCCAACATAAAAATAAATAAATACATATATACATAAATAATAATAACATATATGTGTAGGTATAAGTATAAAAATAGCAGTAGCTCCAAAAACAATACACAAATATCAATCGCTACTAAAATAGTTTGTTCTCCTAACCAAACCAAAACAACATCTAATATGAAATTGACTCTCTTAATACCAATTGTAAATCTCTATCAACTTTCATAACTCACTATTATTAGAGGTACGCAACTCAATTAATGTTGTCATTTGATATAATTGAAGATGGTTTAGAATATCCAAATTGTTATGCCTTCACTTGTTTAGAAATTCAAACTCCAAAAAATAAAATAGTGTAAACTCACTATCAAAATATAGTGTTTAAAACAATCATGGTAAAAAAAATAACCAAGCTTACGAACTACAAAGAGTTTGAAATTTTCTAGTAAAAGAGTTTTACATAAATGAAATTTGGCTAAAACACTATTTTAGTCCTTACATTTTGGGGTCATAGTCAATTTGGTCCCTATATTTGGATAGCAGTCAATTTGATCCCTGTTATTTTCAACTTGCAATCATTTCAGTCCCTACCGTTAAGTCACTGATGGAAAATGCCTACGTAGCAAACAGTTTGTATTGTTGGCATGCTTAATATTAAAAAAATTATATAAGATGCTAACTTGTTTAAATTTCATGGCCACATCAACACTGAGATGGTGAAAAAGCCACATCATCTTTTAAAAATAATTTTCTCTTATTTACCAATTTTTTTTTTTAGCTTTTTGACAATTTCTTTAAAATTTCATTTTATTTTCTAACATTTTTCATTGTTCTTCTCCAAACCCAGATAAGGCCTCTGTCTCTCTTAATTTCCTCATCCTCATCTTAACAGTCAATACCGTACCGGTACCGGCCATACTAGCCAGTATGTACCGTACCGATATGTATACCGGTATTGAAATATCAACATTTCGTACTGATTTAAATACCGGCCATACCGGCCATGTACTGGCCAATTTCAGGCAATACCGACCGGTACAGAAAAAAGTTATTTATTTATTTATTTATTAAGTTTTGTAATTTTTGAATTTTTATTAGGGCAGAATGGTAACTTATTTGCATTAACTTATTAGTATTATTTGTTTTCTTAGTATACAATGGTAACTTTTCAGCTTTATATATATATATATATATATATATATATATATTTTTTTTTTTTTTTTTTTTTTTAATTGATACTAAAGTCTAAAATTATGAATAATTAGTTCTAAATTTGAGAAATGTTTTATGGTAAATTTTATATTTATTATAATATATATATATATATATATATATATACACAAACATACATACATATATATATATATATATATTTATTTATTTATAAATATAAAAAATAGTATATCCGAAACGGTATATCAGTATTGACCGATATCCGAAATATATTGTACCGCTAGCCAAACTGTAATAATCTACGGTATTGACTCTTTGCCTTAACCACCGGTCAATAGCATTAATATAGTTTACATTATTTCTCACCACCATCGCAACTTCTCACAGATTGACTGGAAATTGTGACCCTCTGTGGGCGGCGACTGGAATATGAGCTGAGCACAGAAGTCGCACAGATCGTGTAGTGACATTAGCAATGATAGGATTGACAGGGTGGACTTATTAGATCAGCATAAGCTTGTGACCCACTTAGGTTTTGCGCTTTGAGAGGAGTGGGATAGGATCTACTATGCACTAGGGTATTAGAACCCAGATCTGTAAATTTTTTGGGCATGTGGGGGATGTGAGTTTTTGGCCATAATGGCAGGAACAGAGTAACCAACAGAAGAGTGAAGTGGGGGTTGAGCAATTTATGGTAATGGGGTTGGCCTTGTTGGGAAAGGATCTACAAAGCTTGGAGTCCATGAAAGATAGCTTCTTGTGCTCATGGGTTTTTTCTCTTTTGTACTATTTGACTAAAGCATTGAAATTTTTTAGCTCAAAAAGTCCAAGCTTTCTCATGGACTCTAAAGTTATAAGACACCAAGCTCACATTTTTATAAGATAAAGAAGAGAAATTTGGAGTTGGGTTCACTGAGCAATTTGAGTTGGTACGTTGGAGAAACTTTTGTAGAGGTTTGATTGCTTTCTCAATCAAATCATCTCTGTACAAAGAAGAGTATGAGTGCAAGCAATTAATGAGAGAGACAACATCCTTATCTGGGTTTGGAGAAGAACAGTGAAGAATGTGAGAAAATAAAATAAAATTTTAAAGAAATTGTGAGAAAACTAAAAGAAAAAAATAAAGAAAACAAAAAAAATTGGTAAAAAAAAAAAATTATTTTTAAAAGATGATGTGGCTTTTTTTGCCATCTTAGTGCTGATATGGCCATAAAATTTAAACAAGTCAGTATCTTATTTAATTTTTTTTAATATTAAGCATGCGAACAATGCAAACTGTTTGCCATATAGACATTTTCCGTTAGTAACTTAACGGTAAGGACCAATTTGATTGCAAATTAAAAATAACATTGACCAAATTGACTGCTATCAAAATGTGGGGATCAAACTGACTATAACTCCAAAATGTAATGATCAAAATAGTATTTTTGTCTTAATTTTTTTTAGAATCATCCACTGTTTAGTCTGTTTAATTGTTTAATTGTCTTTTAGTGTTCACATTTACTAACTACTGATTGACTAACTGGCCCATGCCCCAGTCTTTACTTAACAAATTAAAAATACATTCAAATTCAGCTACTCCACTCATAAATTCAATCAAAAGTTTTAATTAATTGTAACTTTACTTGCAATAATAGATTGTTAAGGGATCATATTCAAGTTTATTTCGTTTAGACTTGGACTTTAAAAAGATTTAGAATTAGGGACTTAAGATGTTCAAATTTTTATTTTAGGTCAAAAGAATTTATAAAATTACACGCATAAATTCATTGTAATTATGTGTGTGTGTGTGTGTGTGTTTTTGACTAAAATTGTGTGTGCTTTTTTAGATATATGTCAATGTGTAAATCTTAACTTTTATTTTTTGAAAAATATATAAAAATATTATTTAATAAAGCTTTAAATACATCTTAATTGCCTTGAGGCATTCGTTAACAAAATCTTTTTTTTCTCTTATCTTTTTTCGTTTGACTAGCAATATTCATTTCATTAACTATCTAAACTTGCGTTACTTATCTGTTAGATGAGGAAATTTATGGGTTATGTTTGACAATGAGTCTTTACCAAGTCACTTTAGCACTCATAATTTCTCAAAAATTCTCTAACAAAATGCAGGCTGGGTATCTATCTTGTTTGGATGTGACTTTCATGTTTGTCGTTTTAAAAGTTTTCAGTTTTGGATTATAGATACTAGAAAAACTAAGGTAGCATTTAATTACGGGGTTGATGTCAGTCTTGAAAATTACGTATGAGACAACACTTGCAACGTAGTCATGAAGGCTGTGTTGCGTTCCTCTTAGTGGCAATGTGAAACCTTGCCTTGACACAATGTGTTGTCTTTTTTGGTTTTTTGTTTCTTTGATTTTGTTCCATGACATTTTTTTTTTTTTTTTTTTTGAGACATGACTTGAGGTCATTGAATTCCCTCCCCGGAAAATTTCTATTTTCCTATGTTTTTGCTAATGAAATCAATTCCCGACCGTAGAGGAAAAAACAGAGGAGGAAGAAGAAAGAATGGAAACACAAAAATTTCTTGAATTCATGATTACAATGTAATACTCACAAACATTTAAGAAGTTTCTTACATGATACTTGACTATAATTGGTTAGTTTATCATGTCTATCGATTTATTAATTCATTTCCTTTTACAGGGTTATGACTTATATTGATGCTGTAAATGTTAAATTCTGGTTGTGCTCTTTTGTTTCGTCACAAAATATGATTTTTTTTCCCCTTGGATTTCATTTGAGTGAGGAAGAAAAGGATGGCAAAAATTATGAAGGAAAAGTTGGGGAACATGATCTGAAAGAAATTAAAATTAATTAGAAACGCATGGTGTTTGAATTTGAATTGTGCTAAATTACTAATGGCGATTGGTTTTGTTTTTGTCAGACGTGAGAATTCAAATAGTAATAGAGATTTTTAAATTTATCTGAAATTTGGTTTCACAATATGTTTTTGGGCGGTGCAATATTTTTTTTTTCATATAATTCCACTACTGACATCATTTTTATTGCACACTAATCACAACATGTCACTTCAATTAGTTGTAATTAGTTGTGGATTAGGTAAAGATTACTTATGATTAATTAATTGAATATATATACTGGTCATTTATTTATTTATTACAGTAATTTTTCTTTTATATAGTCTATTTATTTATTAATTAATTGTTTGAATGATATGTAATACGTTATATGTTCCTGAAGTTACTCTTGTACTGATATAATTCTTTTTTTATTATATAGGAAGAGCATGGTCTAGTTCATGTGCACATACGTGAGTGAGACTATATGACAAAGAAATATGACAAGTCCCTATCAAAAAAGAAAAAAGAAGGAAATATGACAAGTCAACAACAATGATCTTGAAACCAATATCTTATTGGGAAAAAAATTTGAGGCAAAGCAATGTTTTGAATCCAGAAAAACTGCAATAATTTTGTTTTTTAATAAATACAATATAATTTTATTCTTCAAGTGTTTTTTTTTTTTTTTTAAATAAAATATTCATGGAAAAGCACTAGTAAAGATCTCTTGCAATTTAACTTTACAAATCACGCTCACAAGCACCGAATTATTAAAGTAAATATTATCCATTTTATATTCAGAAAAGAAAACATAAAAATTAAAAAAAAATGGGTTCGAGTTTCATCCATTCTCATAACTAGCAATTACTAAATGGGTATAAAGGGTGCAAGCATCATCATTCGTAATCCATAAATCATCATGGAAGCAAGGAAGGAACATAGATTATCCAACTGTCTAAAATAATGCTTAGACAAAATAATTAAAAAAGAAAAAGAATTGAGTATCTGTCTGACTGGTTTCAAAAAAGTCTACACGTTATTGCATTACAGTTAAATACTTAAAATGTTCCGACTCATCTATGGTTTGACTCATGCACTTTGTTTTTTTCTTTAAAAGACCAAAACTCACTTTTTATTATTATCCAAGGCCTGTTCTACCGTCATGCTTTTGTATCCTTGATGTCATTAATGGATATGGTCCCAAACCCACCAAAGATTCACGGGGCTCAAATCTCAGTTCATTAATTAAAGTCGGCTAAAGAAAATAAAATTTTGGAGACAAATTTCACCAGGATTTAAAAAAATAAATAAATAAATAAAATCAATCGATGTTACAAAGAGGAGAGTGAAGGCGCGTTTAGTATATGTGTTTAAAAATTGAAAATTATTGTTTAAAAATTTTTATGGAAATACGTGTGGGTGAAAAAGTGTGTAGAAATACGTGAAATGTTGTTTAAAAACTGAAAATTATTGTTTAAAAATACTCACCAAACACCCTCTTAAATCTTGAATGTTTCATTTGAAATTTTTGATGGCGAAATTTATAATAATTGTTTTTTATTATTAGACTGAAATACTAATTTTAAGGACAAAATTTTTTATCAATTGACTTAATTGAAACCTATAAGTTTGATCTACTTAGTTTACTATAATTGGCACGCTTAAGTGCAGGTAATGCAAACACCACTCATTAATAATGATTTTGTAGTCTTAGTGTGGCTATTTGTTAAAGATAAAATATACTTGTTGTACTTTGAAAAGGATATTGAAACTTTAAGAAGTTATATGTATAAAAAAAAATAAGTTTAGGTATATTATTTTAAATTAATGCATTATATTAGGTTTTCTTAATTAAATTCTAATAAATGATTGTATTGAGTAATAAAATACAAAAATATTTTCTTTTTCAAAGACAATTATTTTCAATACAAAATGTATATATGAGTTTTTTTTTTTTTTTTTTTTTTTTTGAGAAGGATATATATGAGAATTTAATTTAGGAACTTAATATAATTAACCAAAATTTTTCCATAAACTGAATAAATTATAAATAAAAAAACCTAAACCAAACACGCTTGTAACTCACCTTATATTGACTTTTTTCCCTTAAAAAAAAAAATTACATTTTTTTATGGTGCCTATATAAGTTTCTTCTAATGAGTGTATATCGTTTGTAAGATATAATTTTTTTTAAAAAAAAAAAAAAAGAGCGTATATCTTAAAAAAAGAGAGACTTTAATTTCATTAATTTGCTAGGTCTGATATAAGTTATGTCATTAATTTTAATAATTGGTTTGTGATCATTAAAATTAAATAAATTTCAAAGCAAGTAGTTGTCGAAGCAAGTTCCATGTAACTTCTTGGATGCCAAGTAAAATTAAGGAAATGCAGTCAAAACTCAAAAGTGATCATGTGAACAAGAAAAGAGAAACCAGAAAACCCCAACAAGAAAGTAAAAGCTTTTTCTTACGTTTTTAGTTAGTTGTTAGTAGGCAAGAAATCAAGGGTTGTTTCATTTTCCAAGTAAATGACTAGGAATATATATGGTCTTGATCAAAATACGTTGTAGCATTTTCATTCACGGAAAATTTTCAAATTTCAACTTTGAATTTGTTCACTATGAATGATGTGATATTAGATATTTGTGGCTGTGTTTTTGTTAATAATACAATCATCATGTTGTCATGAGAGGACTTTCTTCCAAAATCTATACTAGATAAATACATAAGAAAATGAATGAATATTTTTTTTTTCCCATTAACTAAAATTCTTAACAAAAATTTTGGAAATCATTAAAATTTTGGAGCACAAAGGGCAATACTATCCTTGGATTTATTTCATTTATTAATGAAAAATCTTTACAAAGTTTTTTTTTTGCTTGTTTATTTAGAATGTAAAATAGTGTTCTAATTTTGAGCTTGGAAATGGAATATGAAAATGTTTTCTTTCTTAGGTTTAGACTAATGGGTGCTTGGTTATTAATTACAAGGAAAATGCTTGTAGTTGACACAATAGAACAGAAAGACTAAATTCATATGTATAATTGGGAAACTTGACAGAACCATACCTTTGAAGTAAAAACAGAGCAGAATATCCAATGTGTCCAACTTTCATACTTGTGGGCCAACATATGCGTCATCAGATTTTAGACCCACCACCATATCAGCGTGACGCATGCATGTGTCCACTCCGTGTTACACGTTGGATCTACATTCTACACCGCCATGACTCAATTGAAAATGAACAAAACCCATCCACGGTTAAAAATTCTGGTATGTAACGGTCTTATGGGACTTATGTCTCAATGACATGTAGGTCTCATAAGTCTCAATAATATGTAGGTTTCATATTTATAGGACCCACATATCATTGAGATATAAATCTCATAAAACTGTCTCATGAGATACTTTCTCTCTTGCAGTTTAAGTTAAGTAGAAATTTTTTTTTTTTTAGTTAGTACTTTTTTTTTGGAGAAAATTTTTAGTTAGTACTTTTTTTTTCCTTTTTTGAGAAGGATTTTTTTAGTTGGTAGAAGGGGATTAAGTCTAGATCGTCTTTGCAGGAAACAATACAAAATATTAGTTGATGTAGGCTTTTGCCTTAAAGTATATGGTATTATAGAGACACGATATATATCATAATTGGCAACATAGTCAACACTTTTGATATTTGAGATAATGTTAATTAGATTTAAAATATTCTAAAACTGATCAACTTAGTTTCTAAATAGTTACTCATTTTTCTTTTCTATTACGGTGATTAAGATCAAATTAGTCAATTTTAAAATGTCTTAAACCTGATTGGTATTAGCCTAATCCTCTAAGGTGTTGGCTATATTTTACCCTAATTATTAATCATTCATTAACTCAATTTCCAAAAAAAAAAAAAAAGACAAATTTTTTATGACATTTAGGGTTAGAATCTTATAACTTAAAATTGAGAGAAGTAAAATAATGGGCATCATCACCATCATTTTTGTTGTCCAAATTCCAACAAACACAATTTGTTGATTCACTGTGACTCAAGTAAAAAGAGGGGGGGGGGGGGGGGGGGGGGAGATCACAATTAGCCAAGTTAAGAAAATTTTTTTGGAAAAATAATTTTTTTGAAGTGCACAAATCACGTTTGTTGTTGCTATCATTTGTTTATTAGTTTATATAGTAAAATTTATAAAAGCTTTAATATTTTCTTAATTTTTTTTACAATTTATTGACTTGACAAGTTGTAATTGGTAAGAACATAAAACAATGTCATCATTGCCTTTTCTTTTGCCAATAATATTGTATGACTTCAATAAATTGTGAAAAGGTGTGTTAAATAGATTGTGTTAAGTTAAGCTAAAGACAATTTTCCCCCCTAAATTTTTGCTTAAGATGGTAAGTTGTAAATGATATATCATAATTTTCACATAAACCTATCATTAATATCACTTTTATTATGCACCAATTATAATATTATACTTCAATTGTTGAAAATTTGTGTGTCTATGACTATATATATACGTAGGGCAAAGCTTGCATTTAGTGTCTAGTTACACTAGATCCATTATGATGGTAACACATGTCATCATCTTAATAGGTCTAATGCATTGGATGCACTAAACCCAAGCCAAGCCTATATATGAATGACCTAAGGACAGCGGTTAAGATACATTTAATATTTTATTAAATAATGTTTTAACATATTTTTTTAAAAATAAGGTAAAACCGTACACATCTATATATATATAAAGTCAACATTAAGAGAAAATTCAATTAAATTCCAAATTAGATACCAATTGTGGGCTAATTTTGTGCCATGTGTTCACTAAAGTTTTTTAATATTTGTGTCGAGTGAGTTAATGGCAAAACACTAAGAGTTCAATATTAATAAAATATACAAATAAAAAATCAATTATTTTATCTACTCAACAAAAATAACCACACTTTCTACCTTATCAAAAATTAGAATAGAAATGATTATAAGTAGTATTAAATTTATACAAGAATTTTAATAAGTCAATCAATTGTGGGCTAATTTTGTGCCATGTGTTCACTAAAGTTTTTTAATATTTGTGTCGAGTGAGTTAATGGCAAAACACTAAGAGTTCAATATTAATAAAATATACAAATAAAAAATCAATTATGTTATCTACTCAACAAAAATAACCACACTTTCTACCTTATTAAAAATTAGAATAGAAATGATTGTAAGTAGTATTAAATTTATACAAGAATTTTAATAAGTCAATCAATTGTGTATATTTTTATGATTGAAAAAATGTGTTTATTTTTAAATGCATCCGTTCGTATATTACATGCTAGCTTTTATTTAAAAATAAATAAAAATAAAAACCGTATAAGCCAATGAATCAATAACTTGTATATTTTATTTTTTGAAAAGTGTATATTACAAATTTACAAGTCATAATTGAGCATTTGTTAATCTTTAACATGTGACTCATAGCACTTGTTAACAATACCCACCACACACCAAAAAAAAAGTATTATGAGCTGACACGTGCCACAATTAACGGCTAGGATACACGATCCACAGGCTACCTCAACACAACGCTATGCTGACGTTATGCACAGGAATTACCTTTGCTTTGGCCGCCAACATTTCCCTTTGACCTTCCAAAGCCAAGTTGAATTTCTCTCTTTCTCTCTCTCCCTCTCTTCCTATATATAGCATCAAATGCCTTACTTTGATACACACATTTGGAGAAAATTTACATTTTTTTGAAAGTTGGCACATAAGAGAAAAAAAAATGCATGACCAGAAAGAAAGTTGTAATCTTCTCAAAGAACCTCGTCTTGTGGTGAGGAAATTCCTAGCCAGACCACAACATGAGGGACTTGGGGCCATTGTTAGAAGGAGCATAGGAAGGTAAGAGAGTAATAATTAAATGGTGTTCTAATGAACTTTTGGAAGAATTTGAAGGTTTGGATTGATGGGTGTTTCGGTTTTTTTTGCAGGTTTGAGCTGAAATACTTTGATCCTTTTCTTGTACTTGATGAATTCTCAGGTGGGCTGTCTCTGCTTTCCTCTGTTGCTTCATGAAAACGTGTTGGGTCTCTATACATGTGGTTTCATTTTTCTTAAGAGTTAGTTGTTGAATTTTGCAGTTACTGCTCCAGCTGGATTTCCTGATCATCCACATAGAGGTTTGATTATTGACCTTTAGTCTCGTTGAAAATATTTAAAATCTAACTGTTGAGAATTGGGATAAACATAAGATGATTCTAATTTTTTTTTTCTTTTTTCTTTTTTCCTCTTTGCAGGGTTTGAGACAGTGACCTACATGTTGCAGGTATTTTCAACTGGCCATTGCAGCTCATGGCCTTTCTTTTCCTGTGTGTATGCAAACTTTTTGGTCAAGCAAACTAAAAATAATCACTACTTCAATTTACATATATGCCAATAAAAAAGAAATACATAAACACCCACAGCATACTTGATATTTGTCTATTATGGTTATAATTAACATGAAAATGTCATATTCCACGTTTAAAATGATTGGGGGACACACAGTAGTCATTTTAATAATGAGATAGAGAAAGACAAAGATATACGTGTTTCTAACTACCACAGATGTCGATTTATTGATAATTATGTTACTTATTAATCTCAATTTATCCAAGATATTTTCTCAACTAAAAATATTATATATAGTTTTTGATAAACAAAATATTATATATAGTTGATTGGTCAATATCTTGAGTTTATAAGCTGAATAGATACCATCACTCACAACTCGTCACGTGGTAAGTTGTGACAAAAGTTGTATAAGTTTTTGCCATACTAGCATTTTTCGAATAGAAATGACATTTTAAGTCAATGACCCTTGGATTCAGTAGTATCAACTTTTAAGTTTCAAGTGATTTTTAAATACTTCTAGAGTACAGAGAATTGTACTCTCTCTTTTTATATTCATGATAAACCCCATCATAAATGTGAAAAAAAAAAGCATCATTTTTCCGTGCTCTAAAAATACTTAAATTTTTTTTTCAAGTTTCAACTATCAACTCGTTGTTAATAATGGAATTTCCAAGGTAACATTTAGATTTACATTGTTGGCATTTGTCAGCTGTCTTGCATAATATTTTTTTTTATTGGTCAGCCAGTCAGACCCAAGGCATGCAGTTCACTATGCTACAACTGTCCAAGGTTGACATGACCTTTCAGGCACCAGGTGGTTGCCAGGAAAGGTCTTGAAGACAAAATAACCTTACACTTTGGCTTAATATGGTCAATAATCTAATCACAGTAAATTTCAAGACATTTATTAATACACTTTGATTGAAATACGACCTATTGTACTTACTTTCATTGATTGGGTCCCTATTTGAACTATTTAGAGGTGAGTTGCAAGTACCTTAAGTTGAAGGCAATTCAATTGTTTGTGTCATCAGGGATCATTCACACATGAAGATTTTGAGGGGCACAAAGGGACAATAGGAGCCGGTGACTTGCAATGGATGACTGCAGGAAGAGGTATTGTTCACTCAGAAATGCCTGCCGCCCAGGGAACCCAAAAGGGCCTACAGTTGTGGATCAACCTATCCTCCAAGCATAAAATGTAAGTACACCACTCACTAAAGGTTAGCCTAACCATAGAGATAGATATGAGTATGACATACATTTTATGTCACTATATGGTTATTTTTTAACCCAGAATATTATGGGACATAGTCTCCCCCCCCCCCCCCCCCCCCCCCTCCCAAGAAAACAAAACAGAATATTATGGCAGGTCTATCCACTCAATGAAATAGTCAAATAAGTTTCAAACTTTTCTAATGAGAATATGCAACTTTCCCATCCTGATTCCTACTACTACGATGATTCGTCATCATTGAACCTTTTCCAAAGGTGCTTTTGAAATGCACCATAGGGTGTGTATGCATACCAGCCAGAAATGGTCAGCCTAAACAACTGCCATTATAGTCATATCCCATGGTGGATAAGTTAATTTCTGTCATGATACTAGCACCTGCTAGCTTTGAACTTCTAGAAAATTTTGAATAACTCTTGTGGGTTAGTGACAGTGATCAAATATTAAAATTTTGAAAGTATTTTTATGCCTTTCAAAGGCAAGACTCTCGCATGATTTTCTTGCCAATGTAGACCTGCCTAAAAGTCCAAAATTCATCTAATGAGTTGTAATTTTGGTTGATCACAGGATTGAACCAAGGTATCAAGAAATTCTGAGCAAGGATGTTGCTGAAGCCATCAAAGATGGGATTAAGGTTAGAGTTATAGCGGGCGAGGCCTTGGGAACTAAATCACCAATCTACACTAGGACCCCAACTATGTACTTGGACTTCACTCTCAAACCAGGGGCTCACCTTCAACAACCAATACCAATATCATGGAATGCCTTTATCTATGTCTTGGAAGGTGAAGGTATCTTTGGCAATACAAAATCTTCACCCACCGCAGCTCACCACCTTCTTCTGCTAGGAACTGGGGATGGCTTGGAGGTATGGAACAAGTCCTCCAAACCTCTCAGATTCATTCTAGTTGGGGGTGAACCATTAGGTGAGCCACTAGTGCAGTTTGGACCCTTTGTGATGAACACACAAGAAGAGATTGACCAAACCATTGATGATTTTGAGAATTACGTTAATGGATTTGAGAAAGCCAGGCATTGGAGATCAGAAAGCAACCTTAGTCTTGATTATTAGCTATTGCTTTATTTGGAATTTAATTGTTGATGTCAAAAGTAGGAAATTAATAAAATGTTATTTCTCAAAATTATTTTGTTCATCCAAATTTATGATTTATGAACCACCATAAATTTGATGTACTCATTTCCGTAACATCAACTCCATTTGATCATGCAGTATGTCTTATTTTTAGCTCTTGTTTTATTTAGAATTAACTTGTTGATTACACAAGTGAGAAATTAATAATTTTGTTTCTCAAAATTTGTACATCAAAATTTAGGTTTTAGAAAATTAACCAACATTAATTTGATGAAATCATTTTCTTAACATCAACTCAATTAGATCATACACCATGTTTTTTACCTTTTTTTGGTGTTCTTTGCAATCTGGAATTACAATTGAAAGCTGACCATAATAATTTGATCCTGAATATTGAAGGAGATCTGGTTAGCCATCAAGTTAACGGTATCACTACCGTACATGTCCTCTTTGAATAGCTTTCCTTCTAAAACTTATATACCCTTAAGAAATAATGGATTACCGGTCACGTTATTATTCTCTAAAGTTTGGATTATCCAAAAATATTAAATAAATATATTCATTTCTACATAGCAACTCAGCCAACTTCTAGTATACATATTAAACACAAGAACAGGAGGGTCACTTTTTTTTTTTGGGCGAAAAGCACATTTTGGTCCCTACATTTTCGCACGATTCCTACTTTGGTCCCTAAATTTTATTTTTATCGCTTTTAGTCCCTGTTTAGAAAAACGCCTTCTGTTTTCGTCCTTTCCGTCAGTGCCGTTAGGGCACTGACCTACGTGGCAAACGGAATTATTAAAATAATAATAAAAAATTTTATTTTGTCATTAAAAAATGCCAAGTCAGCATTTAAATTTAAAAAAATAATTTATTAAATTTAACTAAATAAAAAAAAAAAAACAGAAATAAAAATAAAAAATCACATTAATTAAGATTGAAGTGTGTCTTGAGCAAGAACAACAAGAACACATACACAAACCCAGAAATTAAAATTCAAAAATTAAAATTTTCAAAATCATCACATACACATGAAAGTTTGGAGATGGTGTGGAGGAGAAGACGGAGGGAACTCCGGAGAGAATCTGGCGCCTGTTTCAACACCGGATCCGCCGGATTCAACACCGATCAGATCCCTCGCACTTCCGAGAACTTCACGGACGATGACGACATCGACATCGACGACGAGGCCGCCGTGGATCCCGAAATCATCCGAGGTGAGCCGGAAGAGGTCGAGGAAGAGGACGACGAAGAGGACCTTTTCCACGACACTTTCTTAGAGTAAGTACTCTCTCCACTCACAATCCAATCTCGATATTTGCTTCCTTCGTTTTTTGAAAATTGTTGAAAAGTGTGGGACTTGGTGAAATGAAATGCAGTGATTCTCGGAGAATGGATGAGCAGGACCAGTACGAGTCGGTGGGATTGGATGACTCGCTTGAGGACGAGAGAGATTTGGATCAGACCATGCAGGACCGTAGGGCTGCCGACTTGGAGCTCAACGCTCGCAAGGTTCGCGTCACTGGACGCAAGCTTCCTGAGCTTCTCCACGATGCAAAATATTTTTGGATTGGTTGTGAGATATTTTTGGATTGATTTGGTAGTTTGGAGTTTTAGGATTTGTTGATTTTGCTGGGTTGAGAAAATGATGATTTTGAAAATTTTAATTTTTGAATTTTAATTTCTGGGTTTGTGTATGTGTTCTTGTTGTTCTTGCTCAAGACACACTTCAATCTTAATTAATGTGATTTTTTATTTTTATTTCTTTTTTTATTTTTTTATTTAGTTAAATTTAATAAATTATTTTTTAAAATTTAAATGCTGACTTGGCATTTTTTAATGACAAAATAAAATTTTTTATTATTATTTTAATAATTTCGCTTGCCACGTAGGTCAGTGCCCTAACGGCACTGACGGAAAGGACTAAAACGGAAGGCGTTTTTCTAAACAGGGACTAAAAGCGGTAAAAATAAAATTTAGGGACCAAAGTAGGAATCGTGCGAAAATGTAGGGACCAAAATGTGCTTTTCGCCTTTTTTTTTTTTTGTGGGTAATAAGGTAAGGAGGAGGGTCAAACTTGTCAACATGGGCACCCTGTTTCTGGAGTAGTTCTAATACCATATAAAATAACACAACTTTTACTATAACTATCTTATATGTCAAACTATGACTGATTATATATCACTTTCATATGAACCTACCACTTTTTCTCCACTACTTATAATATGTCACGTAGATAGTTATGACACAATCTGCCACATGGATAGTTACGATAAACGTAACTCGGCCATTCATGTTTGAAATTGATACAATACAAGGGTCTAACCAAAATATAAAAAAAATTTAAATTTAAAAAAAAAAATTAAAAAAATGATTCAAGGGTGTTCAGGGCCATTTTTTAACAACCCAAAGCAAATGGGCCCAGCAATAAACAAAGCACACATCTTTGGTCCGCATACAAATAAAGGCCAAATCTTCAACACTATATGAAATAAGCTTTACTAATTTCTAGCCCAACCCAAAAATGAACCCCGATTGGGGCTACTCCTTGAATAGGTTCCGAACCTGTGATATTACTCCTCATCTTTTCCCTATGTGGTAAACCCATGAGAAAATTTGGGAAATTTGGTTTGTTTTATGAGAGGATTTTTTTTTTTTTTTTTTTAATCTATTTTTACACTAGATGAGCAATTTTGAAAATATGCTCGGAGCATTTACAAGAACTATATGTATCAGTACATGAATAGTGCATTGTGCATTAGCTAGACATGAGCATCGCTTGGGTTTATTGTTTCATCGGCAAAATTTGCTGAATAGTAAGTTTTTAGAAGAATTTTTGGTGAATAGCATGCGTTTGAAGTTATTTAGTTATGTAGATTGTTTTTGGAACTCGAGTTTGGAAAAATCAAGTTCCAACCCAAAATCGAGTTTAACAAACTCGAGGTCCAACTAGTATAGGTCTTGGAAAAAAAAAAAAAAAAAAAAAAACCACATGGAACTCGAGTCTCCAAAACTAGAGTTTGTGGCCAGTAAATGAAAAATCTACCATGAACACAATGAACAAACCCAGCAAATTCAAACCCAAAAAATCAAAACCATAAACTTCATACCCAAAAATTATCAAACTCAGGCAAGTTGAACAATCAAAGATCAAACACAATGTAGACCATTAGACCCAAAAACCATTCGAATCCACCAACCCATCAAAGGAAATTCATTGAACCAAACAAATCTGTTAAAGCACCCACCGAAGCCAATCACCAAACCAAGTCAAACAAAATCCTAGCAAACCCATCCTCTCCCTCACATTCGTGACCAATCAAACCGCAAAACCCTACCCATTGACCATCGTGACCCATCATAACACAAAAACCAAACACCCATCAACTGTTGTGACCCATTAGAGCACAACAACCCAAATACCCATCGTCGTGACCCATCGACAAACTGTGGAGAGAGAATGGGTTTGTGCAAAACAGACAAAGAAAGAGGATTTGAGTTGAAAGCCACCACCACAATGGCAGTGGCGATTTGTTGCTAGTAGCGGTGAAAGGCTGAGCTTGGAGCTCTCTGGCATGGAGGTCTAAATTGGGCTGGAAATCAAGTGCAAACTCACTTTTCACATGTTTTTCATTTTTATTTTTAAATCCACGTTAGATGACTAAACCAATTGAAACTCGAGTTTGGTAAACTCGATTTCGGGTTGGAACTCGAGCTTGGCAAACTTAAGTTCCAAAAACAGTCTATATAACTAAATAACTTCAAACACATGCTATTCACCAAATTTTTTTTCTAAAAATATACTATTCAGCAAATTTTTCCTTGTTTCATCATTCATGCACTGAACCAGATACGATATGGCTATATGTTCATTTATTTGTCACATATCCATTTTGTATTGGGTCCAGTGCGTAAATCACATTAAACTCAAGCCTTACTAGCCAAATAGAAGCAAACAACTGGACAAAATCATGCAATTTACAACTGCCACCATAATAAATATTAACCCACTCACCATTAATATTGATTGTCATGAACTTTTAAAAGACATCAATCCCTTTGAATAAAGTTTCTCTCCAAACTAGTTTGGAGAAAAATTTCAAAAAAATCAAAGATCAATTGTTATGTCATCAAACAAATATTAAAATTTCAAGTTTTTGTGATCTAAAATCATGTATAAAAAATAAGTTTATTAATCGAATAGTAAATAACATCCGATTTGAACGAAATTTGATATGCATGATAAGAACATAAGGAATATAAAATTCAATGGTTTTTCAATATTCACAAAAAAAAAAATATATATATATGATAAGTTTGAAAATTTTCTCTCAAAATTAGTTTGGAGAGAAACTTTAAAACAACAAATTGAATGGAATTAAGCCAATTGAATTGCCTTGATGAAAACCCAATCAACCACCCTCACACATAGTAAAGCTAATATCCATTGACCAAAATCAATTTCCATTTTCAATTGTAGGGTTTTTTTTTTTTTGAATAATTTGTTGTTGGAGGCTAAAGACCCTTTAAAATAATTCTTTGGAATCCCGACCCCGTCAAAGAAGCCACTCTTTCACTATTTCTATTTTTCTATTATTTTAGCTCCCATATGAAGGAGTATCAAGATCTTCGATAAGGCGGGGGAACTGGGAAGCAAAGTAGTTTGTGCTCTAAGACTTTCCTTTTACTTTTTTCCTGTTTTATTCCATTTGCCAGGCTTCAATACTTTCCTGTTTGCTACTCGTTATTCTCAATGCAATAAGATTCGTGGTTTTTTCCTTTTCTTCTTTCTTAAGCTCTCCCCACTTTTGTTTATTTCTCTTTGCTCATTTGATTTTATACTTATATTCACTTTCTAAATTTCTATTTTACAATTTTCATAAATGATCTATTATATTCTCTTTTTTACAAAATGCAATTCATTTATTTTACCTATTAATGTTTTTTTTTTTAAAGAGAGTTTTAACATATGGTATCCGCTTCTGATTAATAGTTTTTTATTATTAGACTAAGACACCAATTAGTTTTTAGTGTAGTTGGAGATTGAATTTCAAATCTCTTACTCAACCATTAAAGATTTTGATATTGCTCCGAATCAGTAAGGTAGATGGCCTGGCTTCGGTGGGCTATCGAAACAGTTGATGGCCTACAAGGAAGGAAACGCAATCAAAGAGGAGACCGGAGAAGACCGGTCGAACCCCCTCCGATGGAGAAGTTAGTTTCGTAGAAAAGGAAGTTCCAAGTGTTTTGGAAAATTGTCTAAGTGAAAATCTTACCTCTGTCGGGTTCAGACCGGTCCCTTATATAGGAAGCCTGAGACGGTTACTTGTCCAATAACCGTCCCAGGATTTGTGGAAACCAAAAACTCCGGAGTTAACCACCTCAACGGATATAAAACTGTAACCGCTAATGGAAGTTAACTCATTCGAAGGGTTTGTTGAGATAGTTGCGGTTTTAGTCGTAAGTCTAAGTGTTGAGCTTCCGTCCAAGGATATCCAACGATTGCTCATGGACGAACCTAATGGACGATCACTGTCTTCATGGAAGACAGTTTATGGAATGGTGCTGTTATTCATGGACGTTTCTTCCTCTTCTGGATAAACTCTGGGATTTAACCTGCGTTGTAGGCACTGGACGATCCATTTGGACGAGCTGGAGATGGATTATTTTCCGCTTCTCTATCAGTTGCCCCTTTGTTCAAAGGGTCGTCCAGGACATTGTCGTGATTTCAACAAAATTTCGCTTTTTCGTACGCCAAACGTCACGAAACTGCTGGTTGGCCAGTCGCGTCGATCTCGTTTCCCAACGGGATCGCCACGTGTCAATCTCTGAGTGGTGAGTGTCGTTTCGTTGACCCTGCTGTTGGGGCCTATAAATAGCACATTCTCTTTCATGCCCCTCACTTTTTTCCTCATTCTCTCTTCTGCCAACTCGTCCAAGATTTTCGTCTAGCTCTCGTCCTAGTTTCATCAGGTATTTCCTCTTTCTTTTTTTTCTTTTTAGGCTCTCATTTTAAGTCCTCTACATTTCAACCATGCCTTCATCTTCTAGTCTAGAGAGAGAGATAGACGACTACCAGGACGGTTCTTCTGAGAGTGACGGTAGTGTAGATGGTTCGTCCTGTAGTGATTCCTCAGACGAGCATTACTCGTCTGGGGTTCCTGGCATTCCCTTAGAGGAATTTCAGGAACAACGACGTAGGGTGGCTTCTGGATCTGGGGCTAGTTCGTCCAGACAACCATCAAGTCCTCCTCAAGACGAGGAAGAGGACGAAGATGTAATCTATAGTTGTGCCCCAGAAGTAGCATCCACCTTAGACGGCGCTAAGTTAAAAACTCTTGTAGATAGATATCAAATCCCTAAAGAGCTTAACCCTCGTCTACCCCAGCCTGGAGAATGGTGTTGTTCCCCTTCCTCTGGCTTAGGGGTATACGCTTCTTACCTATTAGCTGGCCTTAGGTTTCCCTTAAACTCTTTCTGCAGAGATCTCTTCCAAAGGTTGGGTATTGGGCCAAACCAGCTCAACCCCAATGGTTGGAGGACGATAGTTGCCATGCAAGTATTATGGCGTGAGGCATTGGAAGGGAACCGTCCAATTACAGTGGACGAGTTCCTCTACTGTTATAAGCCTTCAGAGATCAAAAAATCTGCTGGGTTCTACCAGTTCTCGTCCAGAGGTTCATATTACAGTTTAATAACGGGCCGTAGTTCGTCTGACCGGCTTTGGAAAAAAGAATTTTTTATTATTTCTGGAAATTGGGCTGGGGACCCAGCTGATGTGGGTATTCCCCTCTTCCCTCCTTTTACCAGCCCTCTAGGTCGTCTTCGTCCTGAGGGTATGTTTTTCTTTCCATTTTATCTTGTTTATCCTTCAAAAAATTTTCTGTCAGTCGTCTAACCCTTTATCTTGGTGATGCAGCTGTCGTTCGTCCACGTTTGGATAAGTTTTTCTTGGATCAGATAGAAGTGGTTCGCACTTTTCCAGGAAGGACTTTCCACGACTTGGTTACTTTTACTCGTCTAGCAATTTGGGGACTCGGTCCAACTCCTACTGCTGAGAACTTAAGTCACGAGGAGCTCACTCGTCGAAGTAAGTGATCGTCCACTGTTTCAGCTCTCCCTTTTTTTTTTTTTTTTTTTTTTTTTATATATATATATATATATATATATATTTTTTTTTTTTTTAAATTTCCTCATCATAGGAATAAGCACGATGAGGGAAAACAGAGAGAAAATAGTGTCTAGCGGGGACGAGGATGTTGCTGCCCCTACTGCTAAAGTGGCTTCCGTCCAGGCTGGGAAGAGGAAGTCTAAATCAATCTCGAGTACTGTGGATCTGGACGACCTCCCTAGTCGTCGTGGCCATAAAAAACAAAAACCAAGGACTTCCCTTCCAAAGGTTCCCAAGTTCGTTCCACCAAGAGTGAACTTGGACGAGCCTGTGGTGGACGTGGAGCCCGTCCAAACAGTTCATCCTGTTCCGTCTGATCCTCCCCTTGCTCCCAAAACTTCTCACAAGCCTGACCCGTCTGAGTCCTCTGATCGTCCCTCTAATTTGGTTCTGGACGAGGGTTATGCATGGAGGACGTTCAAAGGGATCGTCACTGATCATGAGGTTAACGAATGTTACAACATGTCAGTGAAGGAGTTTGAGCGTTCTGGCATCCATGACCTTTTCAAGGTAAGTTTCTTCCTCGTCCTTGTGTGCAGACATTTAATTTTGAATGAAACGTCTAACTCCTTTTCGTCCAAATGCAGGCTATGTCAAAGTTTTATACAGCGACCTGCCAGGCCAAAGAGCTTGCTTCAGAGGCCAAGACGGCCAAGGATAAGGCTAAGGAGCTGGGTCATGAGGTTTTGCTCAAGAAGGGGGAGGTCACTAGGTTGACAAAGGATTTTAATCGTCTGCTGGGAAGTGAGACGAAGTTGAAGAACGAAGTGGAGGAGCTCAAAGCTGATAACTTAGAGAAGGATACCCGCATCGTCCATCTCGAGGGACAAGTTTCAGAGCTTACCTCGTCCCTGGAGAAGGCACGTGAAGAAGCGATTGCTGCCTTTAAGAAGTCTGACGAGTATAAGAATCGTCTAGATATTCATTATGCAGCTGGGTATGAAGACTTCCGTGCTGATGCCAAAGAGGCGTATCCTGATTTGGACTTCAACTCGTTCAAGCTTCCTATTGCTACAGAGAGTTCCGTGTTGCAGACGAGTTCCGAGGACGTCAACATCATGGACGATGCTAACACTGAAGTCATTCAAGACGACCCCAAGACGAGCTCGCCCAAGTGAAATTTATTTCCTTGGAAAATTTACTTTTATTTGCCTTTTCATAGAAGTGCCTGTTGTTTTGGGCTTTTTACTTTTTTTTTTTTTTTTAAGTCCATGTTAAGTACAATCATCTCGTCCAGGATTATGGACGAGTTTTATATACCTTTTCATATTCCAAACTGAAGGGGTTTTTGGACGTTGATCGTCCACCCTTCGAACTTCATGAAAGAAATGAATACTTCTGTTTTTGCTTCCATTGTGTTTGAATATATACGTTTCCTGCTTTATGTATGAAATTTTTATTTTCATATCAGCAGTGTGGTTCGTCCATCTAGGAATTCAGTTCACCTCGTCTTGGGCATGTGGGTGAATTTTATTACATCACCAAGATAAAGTAAATTGATTCCTTCTGGCTAGATTTTTCATCATTCCAAAATTATGGACGATCATTTTGTCGTCCTTGATGATTAGACTTTTAGCGTTTTCTCGTCCAATGCAATGGATTGTTAAGCTAGTTTTGAAGTCTTTGCTCGTCCGTGTCTCGGACGAACACTTTCGGGAATTCACCTCGTCTTGAGGTCTAGACGAGTATACCCTTTTCATCTCGTCCCATGTTCTGGACGGGAGAAACTTCGCTTTATTTTTAGCTTGGGTTTCATCTCGTCCTATGTTCTGGACGGATGGTCCTTAGTTTAATTTTCAGGTTAGGTTTCATCTCGTCCTATGTTCTGGACGGATGGACCTTAGTTTCATCTTCAGGTTAGGTTTCATCTCGTCCTATGTTCTGGACGGATGGACCTTAGTTTCATTTTCAGGTTAGGTTTCATCTCGTCCTATGTTCTGGACGGATGGACCTTAGTTTCATCTTCAGGTTAGGTTTCATCTCGTCCTATGTTCTGGACGGATGGACCTTAGTTTCATTTTCAGGTTAGGTTTCATCTCGTCCTATGTTCTGGACGGATGGACCTTAGTTTCATCTTCAGGTTAGGTTTCATCTCGTCCTATGTTCTGGACGGATGGACCTTAGTTTCATTTTCAGGTTAGGTTTCATCTCGTCCTATGTTTTGGACGGATGGACCTTAGTTTCATTTTCAGGTTAGGTTTCATCTCGTCCTATGTTCTGGACGGATGGACCTTAGCTTAATTTTCAGTTTAGGTTTCATGTCGTCCAGGATTATGGACGGATGTACCTTTTCATCTTTCCATTGGAGGAAGGCTCATGAACGATATATCCTTGCGTCCAAGGATTTCATTCGTCCCTGCCTATTGTTTTTTGTGTGGATCAGTCTGAATGAATATACAAAAATAAAGGATTCCAATAATATACTTGAAAATACATCATATGTATATTTGAAAATCCAAACTTATGTAAACATTCGTCCACAGGCATGGCGCATGCTCATGAGCTAGTGCCTTATTGAATTAAAAATACAAGCCAAATCATCCATGAATAGCACAAAAGTGAAAACACTAATGTACTTTCTAGGGGATTATTATAAAATACTTAAAAACACTAGATAGTAGTAAACACTTCCAGCTCGTCCATATATCTCGTCCAAGGACACTGGTGAAGAGTCAGCACTTATTGATGGTACTTCCTGAGGTGCTCAACATTCCAAGGGTGTTCCAACCTCCGCCCATCCAAAGCTTCCAAATAGTAGGATCCTTGCCTTTTGCAGTTGATAACCCTATAAGGTCCTTCCCAATTTGGGCCAAGTTTCCCGTAGGCCGGGTTTCTTGTTGCCAAGGTAACCCTCTTCAAGACGAGGTCCCCGATGTTGAAACGCCTAGGCTTCACCATAGCGTCATATTGTCTTGCCATGAGATTTTTGTACCTTGCTGTCCTCTGTTCTGCATCCATCCTGACCTCGTCCATAAGGTCAAGGTTAAGACGGAGCTGTTCCTCGTTTTCTTCAGTTTGATACTTCCTGACCCTGTGGCTCGTCATGTGTACTTCTGCTGGTATAACTGCCTCGCTTCCGTAGGCTAGTTTAAAAGGAGTTTCTCCTGTTGGAGTTCTCGCTGTCGTTCTATAAGCCCATAAAACACCTGGTAATTCATCCGGCCATATTCCCTTTGCCCCTTCGAGCCGAGTCTTGATGATCTTCAGCAAGGATCGGTTCGCTACTTCTGCCTGGCCATTGGCCTGTGGGTGGGAGGGTGAGGAGTAATGGTTCTTCATTCCAAGCTGTTCACAAAATTCCCTGAAAGGTGTGTTGTCAAACTGTCGTCCATTGTCAGACACTAATACTCTAGGTATTCCGAATCTGCATACAATGTTCTTCCAGACGAAGTTCTTGACATTCTGCTGTGTAATTTTGGCTAAGGGTTCGGCTTCCACCCATTTTGTGAAGTAATCTATTCCCACCACCAGAAACTTCATTTGCCGAGTTCCAGTCGGAAAGGGCCCCAAAATGTCTAGTCCCCATTGCGCGAAAGGCCAAGGGGCCATCATTGGCGTGAGATATTCTGCTGGTTTTCTGGGAATATTGCTGAAGCGTTGACATTGATCACATACTTTGACATATGCTTTAGCATCAGCTTGGATGGTTGGCCAATAGAATCCGCTACGGATGACTTTATGGACGAGTGATCTGGCTCCCGAATGGTTCCCGCATGCTCCTTCGTGAACCTCCCTCAACATGTAATTTGCTTCGTCCGGAGCCAAACATCTTAAGAGAGGCTGGAAAAAACCTCTCTTGTATAACACCTCGTCCATAAGCACATACCTGGCTGACTTGACCCTGAGCTTCCTAGCTTCGTCCTTCTCTTCTGGAAGCCTTCCGTCCTTTAAGTAGGACACTATTGGGGTCATCCAATTTCCTTCTCCCTCTATCTGCATCAGTTCTGGAAGGTCTATACTCGGCATGTAGTGTACATCATCCATATCGTCCAACGCCTCATTCGCAGATGCTTCCTTCGCCAGAGTATCTGCCTCCACATTCTCTTCCCTTGGGATTTGAACAAAATCTGCTTTTTTGAATTTCTTCACAAGGCGTACTACCTTCCTTAGATATTTCTTCATTCTGTCTTCCTTGGCTTCACATGTTCCATTGACTTGGCCTATGACCAGTTGAGAGTCCCCCAGGACAAGTATTGAGTCTGCTTCTACAGATTTGGCCAGTTCCAACCCCTTTAAAAGGGCTTCATACTCCACTTCATTATTAGTAGTCTGGTATTGCAGACGGGCCTTGTATTTCAATTTGTCCCCTTCTGGCGACTGCAAAACAACTCCTATCCCTCCAGCATATAGTGTAGATGATCCATCTACATGGACGACCCATTTGTTGTTGTACTCTCCTTCCCCCAGGTCTTCGTAACTTGGAGTGAACTCTGCGATGAAATCTGCTAGGGCTTGAGCCTTTATTGCATTTCTCGGTTGGTACCGAATGTCGAATTCACTGAGTTCAACTGCCCACTGAATTAGTCGTCCTGCGGCTTCCAGCTTGTTCATTGCCTTCTTAAGCGGATGGTCCGTCATGACATTGATGACATGAACTTGGAAGTAATGTCTCAACTTCCTAGAAGCCGTTATCAGTGCAAAAGCCAATTTCTCCATGAGCGGATATCTTCCCTCTGCTCCTCTGAGTGCCCGGCTAGTGTAGTACACCGATTTTTGTATTTTCCCCTCTTCTCTGATTAAAGCTGAACTTACGGCGTGTGGGGACACCGCTAAGTATAAGTACAGTTCTTCTCCTTGCACGGATGGACTTAATAATGGGGCAGTTGTGAGATAGTCCTTCAGGTCTTGGAAGGCCCTTTGGCACTCGTCCGTCCACTCAAATGCCTTCCTGAGGACTTTAAAGAAAGGTAAACACTTATCTGTGGCTTTCGAAACAAACCTGTTCAAAGCGGCAACTCGTCCTGTGAGGGATTGGACTTCCTTGATATTCTTCGGTGGCTCCATGTTCAATATAGCCTGGATCTTGTCCGGATTTGCCTCAATTCCTCTTTGCGAGACCATGAACCCCAGAAACTTTCCCGACGATACTCCGAATGCACACTTGCTTGGGTTCAACTTCATCTTATATCGCCGAAGTGTTTCAAAGGTTTCCTGTAGGTCGTCTAGATGGCTTCCCTCGTCTATGCTCTTCACGAGCATGTCGTCGACATAAACCTCCACATTCCGTCCTATTTGTGGACGAAACATATGATTCACTAACCTTTGATAAGTTGCCCCTGCGTTCTTCAAGCCGAAGGGCATCACTTTGTAGCAAAACAAGCTTTGGCTGGTAATGAAGGAAGTTTTTTCCTGATCAGCTTCATCCATCTTGATCTGATTATATCCTGAGAAGGCATCCATGAAGCTCAGCAACTGATGGCCAGCAGTAGAGTCCACCAATTGATCAATGCGTGGCAGAGGATAACTATCCTTGGGACATGCTTTGTTCAAGTCAGTGAAGTCTACACACATTCTCCACTTTCCATTAGCTTTCTTCACCATCACCACATTGGCTAACCAATCCGGGTAATAGACTTCCTTAATGAATTTTGCCGTGGTCAGTTTCTGAACCTCTTCCTTGATTGCCTTGTCCCTCTCGGGAGCGAATACCCTCTTCTTCTGACGGATGGGCTTAAAAAAGGGGTACACATTCAATCGATGAGTGATCACACTTGGGTCGATTCCTGGCATGTCGTCATGACTCCATGCGAAAACGTCGATACTTTTTCTCAGGAACTGGATGAGGTCTTCTCTTGCCTTCTCCTTCATACCTGTTCCAATTCTGGTAAATTTCTCAGGATCATCTTCTTGCAAAAGAACATCTTCCAACACTTCCGTGGGCTCTGCAATAACTCTTCTTTCCTCGATGCTCATTGTCTGCACCTGTTCGTCCAAAGCCATCATGGCTAAGTAGCATTCTCTAGCTGCCAACTGATCTCCTTGTGCTTGTCCTATCCCGTACTCTGTAGGGAATTTGACTGATAGATGGTAGGTCGAGGTTATCGCCTTCCAACTATTAAGAGTGGGTCTTCCAATGATGGCATTGTATGAAGAAGTACAGTCTACCACGAGGAAATTGACTTCCTTGGTTATCTGTTGCGGGTATGACCCTACCACAACTGGTAAAGTAATGGTACCTACGGGCTGCACCTTCATTCCTCCAAACCCTATCAGCGGCGAGCATACTGGACGAAGTTTATCTCGTCCAAGCCTCATCTGTTGGAAGGCGGGGTAGTACAATATATCTGCTGAGCTTCCATTGTCAACTAATACTCTCCTGGTCGCATAATCTGCAATAAGCAGAGTAATGACAATCGCATCGTCATGCGGGTGATGGATCCTCTCAGCATCTTCGTCGGTGAAAGAAATGGCCGGCTCGTCCGTTAGTCTCGTCTTTTGTGGTCGTCCAGAGAGTTGGACGTTTTGTACCACCTTGAGATACGTTTTCTTCGACTTGGCAGATTGCCCTGTCGAGTTTCCTCCAATGATAATCCTTATCTCTCCTAATGGGGGCCGGGACGATTCCTCCATTTTTCCTTTCAACTTCTCATCTTTATGATCCCTTCCAACGAAGTGTCTCAACTTCCCTTGTCTGATAAGATTCTCAATTTGCTGTTTTAGATCATAACATTCATCCGTGTCATGCCCATGGTCCCTGTGGAAGCGACAATATTTACTTTTATTGCGCTTATTGGGATCTCCCTTCATCTTCTCTGGCCATTTTAGAGAAGGCTCGTCTTTGATTTGCATGAGCACCTGGTCAAGTGGAGCGTTCAAGGGCGTGTAATTCTGGCTTCTTCCCAAGGGACCTGTCTTCCTGCCATCTCGTTCCTTCCTATCTTCCGTCCGTCCCTTCTTTGGACGAGGGGCTTGTTCTGAGTGTCGGGCTGGGTGCGCTTCCATCCTCTCAGTTCTTTTCCTCTTCTTGGCTATGATTGCATCTTCTGCATTCATGAAGTTCTGAGCCGAATGGACGAGCTCAGCCATGGTTTGAGGCTCCTTCTCATATAGCTTGTGGATAAATAAGTCAGAATGGATCCCGTTGTGGAAGGCTGCTAGTAGAAGCTTGTCGTCCACCTCGTCCACACTAAGGGCTTCTCTGTTGAAGCGAGTGATGAATGACCGCAGGCTTTCGTTCTCCCCTTGTTCTATGGTCAGTAAGCTGGACGAAGAGCGCTTGTGCCTCTGTCCCCCGATGAAATTGTTAACAAACAATTTGCTTAACTCTTCGAAAGAACTTACGGAACTTGGGGGGATTTTACTGAACCAAACTCGTGCCGGGCCTTTAAGGGTAGTAGGGAAGGCTCGACACATGATTTCATCAGGGACCCCTTGAAGATGCATTGTTGTCTTGAATGTTGCAATGTGATCAAAGGGGTCACGTGTCCCATCATACGAGTCCAGGGAAGGTAGTTTGAACTTTGATGGTAGAGGGTGGCCATTGATGGAAGCCGTAAAAGGAGAATCAGTCCTGTGGACCAAATCCTCTATAGGATTCGTTCTCCTCATGTTCTCCTTCATCTCCTCCATGACTTTCTTCATTTGGTCCATCTCCTCTTTTAAGTGTGGCACTGTCCGTGAGGTAGTGCCTCTAAACTGACTTCCAATCTCAGTATTCTGCATGTCACCATGGCCTTGTGTCTGCCCTGCGTGTTCCTCACGTGTCTGTCTCCGAGTGATCTCCATCTTTAACTCCTGGTTTTGGCGAGTCAATTCCGCCATTGCAGCCGCCATGGATTGCATATTCTGAACGGATGACGTCTGCATGACTGGTGCAGATTGGCGATCACGCTGGGGATCACTTGAAGCGCCTCTGCTTCCCTGACGGCCAGGGCTAGTAGCCCTCGACCTGGTCCTGACCATCCTAACCCTTTGTCGCGAGAAAGAAAGTCGCTAAACAACCTTCGGTTCCCACAGACGGCGCCAACTGATATTGCTCCGAATCAGTAAGGTAGATGGCCTGGCTTCGGTGGGCTATCGAAACGGTTGATGGCCTGCAAGGAAGGAAATGCAATCAAAGAGGAGACCGGAGAAGACCGGTCGAACCCCCTCCGATGGAGAAGTTAGTTTCGTAGAAAAGGAAGTTCCAAGTGTTTTGGAAAATTGTCTAAGTGAAAATCTTACCTCTGTCGGGTTCAGACCGGTCCCTTATATAGGAAGCCTGAGACGGTTACTTGTCCAATAACCGTCCCAGGATTTGTGGAAACCAAAAACTCCGGAGTTAACCACCTCAACGGATATAAAACTGTAACCGCTAATGGAAGTTAACTCATTCGAAGGGTTTGTTGAGATAGTTGCGGTTTTAGTCGTAAGTCTAAGTGTTGAGCTTCCGTCCAAGGATATCCAACGATTGCTCATGGACGAACCTAATGGACGATCACTGTCTTCATGGAAGACAGTTTATGGAATGGTGCTGTTATTCATGGACGTTTCTTCCTCTTCTGGATAAACTCTGGGATTTAACCTGCGTTGTAGGCACTGGACGATCCATTTGGACGAGCTGGAGATGGATTATTTTCCGCTTCTCTATCAGATTTTACCAATTGAACTAATTAAAACTCACTACTAATGTCATTTTGTTTCCTGATTTCGGTGTAAATAGAAGACGTTCTTCAACACTTCAATACTATAATCTAATCCTATATAACTTTTTTTTAATATAATTTGAGCTCCTTCTAAGAGTGCGTTTGGTTTCAAATTAAAAAGCCAGTTTATTTTACTGTTTAGCTTATTTTTACTACTATTCATGGGTCCCACTGTACTATTTTAGCTAACTTTTACCTTTATCTACATTATTTTTAGCAAAAAGTTTTTAGTTTCAACAAAATAAGTGGATCCTAAATAGAACCTAAATAAAAATAAATAAGTAATTCAAGATAAAAAATGTCCAAAAACTCGTATGCAATTAGAAATTATTGGGACCTCTTGGAGGACCACTGATGTGGTCCTCCTAGGTCCTACCACCCAATAAGAAAATGCCATGTAACCAATTTTTTAAACTCCGCTCCACATCATCACTTCCCCATTAACTTAACTATTGTTAGCAGATCAAACCAAGGTTAAAACTCAGCTCCACTTACCCACAACCGGAAACCCAAAATCAATTAGCCAAAATCAAACCGTGTGAACCCAAAATCAATTAGCCACTTTTAACCCCAACTTTGTTAGCCACTTCTCACCCAATTTCTGAAAGCCAAAATTTTATTTTACCCGCTCAATCCTCTTCCCTCTCCCTTCCTGCATGATTGGACGAGTCTTTCAAACAATCTTATGCTGGGCTTTCTTTCTTCTCCCTTGGATGAATAGTGAGTACGATTAACTGTAAACTATGGCTGAAGTGGTTGTTGGAATCCACACACCACCATTGCAACTAACCAAGACTGATCAAGGTATGTATGTTACAAAGACTCATTTCACTCTTCAATGTATCATTCTCTTCGCTTTGTTTTGTTTTTATATAGTTTATAAATATAGTGTCTTCTACGTGTTTGATAAAAGCCCAAGATGAGAAAGAATTAAAATAATGAAATTTTTATGTGTTGTTTTCTTTCTATCTAGTTTATAGATATTAAAAATTAAATTTTTATGAGTCTGTGGTGTGAATTGTTAAAACTCATTCCATACCCCTACCTACTTTTTGTTTTTGGGTTTATTAAATGCCACTCTGTTTCTTTGGTCTTGAAACAAAGCACAAGTTCTAAACGAACCTTAAGTCCAAAATGTAAAAATAGTTCAAAATTGTTTTTCTTATAGTTAATAGTTTATACCAAGGATGTCAATACTGTATCGGAGGCCGTACCGGTTTGGCCACCGGTACGATATATTTCGAATACCGGTCAATACTGATGTACCGTTTCGGGTTTACCGCTATTTTTTATATTTATAAATAAATAAATAAATATATATATATATATATATATATATATATATATATATATATGTATGTATGTATGTATGTATGTATGTATGTGTCTGTGTATATATATATATTATAATAAATATAAAAGTTTACCATAAAACATTTCCTCAATTCAGAACTAATTATTCATGGTTTTAGACTTTAGTATCAATTAAAAGAGAAAAAATAAATAAAAAATAAAATAGAAAGCTTAAAAGTTACCATTGCATACTAAGAAAACAAATAATACTAATAAGTTAATGCAAATAAGTTACCACTTTGTCCTAACAAAAATTCAAAAATTACAAAACTTAAAATAAAAAAAATAAAAAAACTTTTTTCTGTACCGGCCGGTACGCCCGGTATTGCCCGAAATTGGCCGGTACGAGGCCGGTACGGCCGGTATTTTTTCCGATACAAAACAGGGGGGTCGAGCGTATCGGATTGCTGGCCGGTATGGTATATTCCGGCCGGTACGGTACGGAATCGATAACCTTGGTTTATACTCACACACCATTCTAACCATTCTTTTTTTATTTATTTATTATTATTTTTTTTTATCTTTTTGATTTGAGTTTCCTTAGAAATGTGTTTTGTGATGTTTTTAATTATAGATATTAGAGCAGATGAAGAACTACAAGATGTTGAAAATTTGCTTGGAATTGTGGTGCACAATGAGGAGGAAGCATATAAATTGTATAATGATTATGCTATACGAATTGGGTTTAGTGTTCGAAAAGAAAAACTTAGATATGCAAAAAATGGTGTAAGACAACGAGAGTATGTGTGTTCGAAAGAAGGATTTAAACAAGATGGTGGTGACCATTTGGATGATAAGAAATTCAAAAGATTACAAACTAGGACTGGTTGTGATGCTAGTATCCGGTTTACAGTGACAAATGGTGAGTGGAAGGTTACTCATTTCAATCTTAATCATAATCATGAGCTTGCAAAGCCTAAAGAAAGACCATTTTTAAGGTTGAATCGAAAAAAAACTGATGCTTAGTTAGGTGTAATAAGAACTTTCAAAGAAGCAGACATAAGAAAAGTAAGTACATATTCCTATTTAGTTGAGGAAGCTGGGGGATTTGAAAATGTTGAGTTTATAAAACGAGATAGATATAATGTGATGAACAAGCAGAAGTTAATCAATGTTGAGGTTGGAGATGCTCAAAGTTTAGTAAACCATTTTAAACAAAAGCAACCAAAAGATCCTATGTTTTTTTTATGCAATTCAAGTTGATCAAGAAAATCAAATGACAAATTTTTTTTGGAGAGATGGTAGATCAAGAATCGATTATAACTCTTTTGGAGATGTATTATGCTTTGACATTATATATCGAACTAACAAGTATAATATAATATGTGCCCCATTTGTAGATGTCAACCATCATTGTGAAACAAGTTATGTCATTAATTTCTCTTCAAAAAAAAAAAAAAAATCATTGTTAATAATGGAATTTCCGGTGTAAAATTTAGATTTAGGCTGTGTTTGGTTCGTGTAAAAGCATTTCCGAAAAATATTCCATTTTCCGGAAATGCTATTTTCCGGAAAGGAAAATGTTTTCATGTGTTTGGTTGCATTTCAAAATATTTTTCGAAAAATATTTTCTGGTGTTTGGAAAAGAAGTTGGAAAAGAAGAAGGAAGAGGCAAAACCCAGAAAAACCCGGACAAACCCAGAAGAACACGGGGCGATCTCGCGATTGACGGCGCGATCTTGCGAAGCGTCGATTGCGATCGGCGCGAACGGTGCTTCGCGCGAGCTCTCTTTGCGCGATCTCGCATTCTTTCTCTCTCTCGTTCTCCCTTTGTGCGAGCTCTCTTTGCGCGTCCCCAGTTCCGGAAATCATTTGAAGTGAAAATAGGAACGGAAATGAATTTCCGTGGTCAACGCTACTATTTTACGGTCAACTGAAAATGATTTCCGAAAAATTCAATTTTCCAAACCAACCAAACAGCCTATTTTACGGAAAATGATTTCCTGAAACCATTTTCACCCAAAACAAACACACCCTTACATTGTTGGCATTTGTCAGCTGTCTGGCATCATATTTTTTTTTATTGGTCAGCCAGTCAGACCCAAGGCATGCAGTTCACTATGCTACAACTGTCCAAGGTTGACATGACCTTTCAGGCACCAGGTGGTTGCCAGGAAAGGTCTTGAAGACAAAATAACGTTATACTTTAGCTTAATATGGTCAATAATCTAATCACAGTAAATTTCAAGACATTTTTCACATTTATTAATACACTTTGATTGAAATACGACCTATTGTACTTGCTTTCATTGATTGGGTCCCTATTTGAACTTTTTAGAGGTGAGTTGCAATTACCTTAAGTTGAAGGCTCAATTGTTTGTGTCATCAGGGATCATTCACACATGAAGATTTTGAGGGGCACAAGGGGACAATAGGAGCCGGTGACTTGCAATGGATGACTGCAGGAAGAGGTATTGTTCACTCAGAAATGCCTGCCGCCCAGGGAACCCAAAAGGGCCTACAGTTGTGGATCAACCTATCCTCCAAGCATAAAATGTAAGTACACCACTCACTAAAGGTTAGCCTAACCATAGAGATAGATATGAGTATGACATACATTTTATGTCACTATATGGTTATTTTTTAACCCAGAATATTATAGGACATAGTTCTCCCTCCCCCCCCCCCCCCCCCCCCGCCCCGCCCCGCCCCCCCAAAAACAAAAAAAAAACAAAACAGAATATTATGGCAGGTCTATCCACTCAATGAAATAGTCAAATAATTTCCAAACTTTTCTAATGAGAATATGCAACTTTCCTATCCTGATTCCTACTACTACGATGATTCGTCATCATTGAACCTTTTCCAAAGGTGCTTTTGAAATGCACCATAGGGTGTGTATGCATACCAGCCAGAAATGGTCAGCCTAAACAACTGCCTTTATAGTCATATCCCATGGTGGATAAGTTAATTTCTGCCATGATTCTAGCACCTGCTAGCTTTGAACTTCAAGAAAAATTTGAGTAACTCTTGTGGGTTAGTGACAGTGATCAAATACTAAAATTTTGAGAGTATTTTGTATGCCTTTCAAAGGCAAGACTCTGGCATGATTTTGCTAAGAAATTGCAACACAAGTACAATAAGCTAGCAAAATCCAAAACTTCATCTAATTGAGTTGTAATTTTGTTTGATCACAGGATTGAAACAAGGTATCAAGAAATACTGAGCAACGATGTTGTTGAAGCCATCAAAGATGGGATTAAGGTTAGAGTTATAGCCGGTGAGGCCTTGGGAACTAAATCACCAATCTACACTAGGACCCCAACTATGTATCTGGACTTCACTCTCAAACCAGGAGCTCACCTTCAACAACCAATACCAATATCATGGAATGCCTTTATCTATGTCTTGGAAGGTGAAGGTATCTTTGGCAATACAAAATCTTCACCCACCGCAGCTCACCACCTTCTTCTGCTAGGAACTGGGGATGGCTTGGAGGTATGAAACAAGTCTTCCAAACCTCTCAGATTCATTCTAGTTGGGGGTGAACCATTAGGTGAGCCACTAGTGCAGTTTGGACCCTTTGTGATGAACACACAAGAAGAGATTGACCAAACCATTGATGATTTTGAGAATTACGTTAATGGTTTTGAGAAAGCCAGGCATTGGAGATCAGAAAGCAACCTTAGTCTTGATTATTAGGCTATTAGCTATTGTTTTATTTGGAATTTAATTGTTGATGCCAAAAGTAGGAAATTAATAAAATGTTATTTCTCAAAATTATTTTGTTCATCAAAATTTATGATTTATGAACCGCCATTAATTTGATGTACTCATTTCCGTAACATCAACTCAATTTGATCGTGCAGTATGTCTTTATTTTTAGCTCTTGTTTTATTTAGAATTGACTTGTTGATTACAAAAGTGGGAAATTAATAATTTTGATTCTCAAAATTTGTACATCAAAATTTAGGTTTTACAAAATGAACCAACATTAATTTGATGAACTCATTTTCTTAACATCAACTCAATTAGATCATACACCATGTTTTTGACCTTTTTTTGGTGTTCTTTGCAAATCTGGAATTACAATTGAAAGCTGACCATAATAATTTGATCCTGAATATTGAAGGAGATCTGGTTAGCCATCAAGTTAATGGTATCACACCCGTACATGTCCTCTTTGAATAGCTTTCCTTCTAAAACTTATATACCCTTAAGAAATAATGGATAACCGGTCACGTTATTATTCTCTAAAGTTTGGATTATCCAAAAACATTAAATAAATATATTCATTTCTACATAGGAACTCAGCCAACTTCTAGTATACATATTAAACACAAGAACAGGAGGGTCACTTTTTTTTTTTTTTTTTGGGTAATCAGGTAAGGAGGAGGGTCAAACTTGTCAACATGGGCACCCTGTTTCTAGAGTAGTTCTAGTATCATATAAAATAGCACAACTTTTATCACAACTATCTTATATGTCAAACTTTGACTAGTTATATATCACTTTCATATGAATTTACCACTTTTTCTCCACTACTCATAATTTGCCACGTGGATAGTTATGGCACAATCTGCCACGTGGATAGTTATGATAAACGTAACTCGGCCATTCATATTTGAAATTGATACAATACAATGGTCTTACCAAAATATAAAAAATTAAAAAAAAAAAATGATACAAGGGTGTTTGACCCTAGCTAATGGGCCTAGCAATAAACAAAGCACATGTCTTTGATCCGCATACAATTAAAGGCCGAATCTTCAACACTAGATGAAATAAGCTTTACAAAATTTCTTGCCCAGCCCAAAAATGATCCCCGATTGGGGCTACTCCTTGAATAGATTCCGAACTTGTGATATTACTCCTCATCTTTTCCCTATGTGGTCCAAGTCCACATGGTAAACCCATGAGAAACTTTGGGAATTTTGTTTGTTTTATGAGAGGATTTTTTTTTTTTTAATCTATTTTTACACTCGATGAGCAATTTTGAAAATATGCTCGGAGCATTTACAAGAACTATATGTATCATTAAATGAATAGTGCATTGTGCATTAGCTAGACACGGGCATCGCTTGAGTTTATTGTTTCATCATTCATGCACTGAACCAGATACAATATGGCTACGTGTTCATTTATTTGTCACGTATCCATTTTGTATTGGGTCCAGTCTACAAATCACATTAAACTCAAGCCTCACCAGCCAAATAGAAGCAAACAATTGGACAAAATTATGCAATTGACAACTGCCACCATAATAAATATTAGCTCACTCACCATTAATATTGATTGTCATGAACTTTTAAAAGACATCAATTCTTTTGAATAAAGTTTCTCTCCAAACTAGTTTGGAGAGAAACTCTACAAATTTCTCATATATTTTTATATTAAGAGTGAATTTTGAAAATCTAACCGTTGGATTGCATATTCTTATCATATTTTTCATGCTTGTAAAATTTCAAAAAGATCAAAGATCAATTGCAATGTCATCAAACAAATGTTAAAATTTAAAGTTTTTGTGATCTAAAATTATGTATAAAAAATAAGTTTATGAATCAAATAATAAATAACATCTGATTTGAACGAAATTTGATATGCATGATAAGAACATAAGGAATACGAAACTCAACGGTTAAATTTTCAATATTCACAAAAATAAAAAATATACAATAAGTTTGAAGAATTTTTCTCGAAATTAGCTTGGAAAGAAACTTTATTCAATCGCTTTATAACAACAAATTGAATGGAATTAAGCCAATTGAATTGCCTTGATGAAAACCCAATCAACCACCCTCACACATAGTCAAGCTAATATCCATTGACCAAAATCAATTTCCATTTTCAACTGTAGGTTTTTTTATTTTTTATTTTTTGAATAATTTGTTGTTGGAGGCTAATCACCCTTTAAAATAATTCTTTGGAATCCCGACACCGTCAGAAGCCACTCTTTCACTCTTTCTATTTTTCTAATATTTTAGCCCCCATAGGAAGGAGTATCAAGATTTTCGATGAGGTGGGGGAACTGGGAAGCAAAGTAGTTTGTGCTCTAATACTTTCCTGTTACTTTTTTTCCTGTTTTATTCCATTTGCCAGGCTTCAATACTTTCCTGTTTGCTCGTCGTTATTCTCATTTCTCAATGCAATAAGATTCGTGGCTTTTTCCTTTTCTACTTTCGTAAGCTCTCCCCACTTTTGTTTATTTCTCTTTGCTCATTTGATTTTATACTTTTATTCACTTTTTAAATTTCTATTTTATAATTTTCATAAATGATCTATTTTATATTCTCTTTTTTACAAAATGCAATTCATTTATTTTACCTATTAATGTTTTTTTTTGAGAGTTTTAACATATGGTATCTACTCCTGATTAATAGTTTTTTATCATTAAACTAAGACATCAATCAACTTTTAGTATAGTTGGAGATTGAATTTCAAATCTCTTATTCAACTATCAAATATTTTATCAATTAAGCTAATTAAAACTCACTATTAATGTCATTTTGTTTCTCGATTTCGGCATAAATAGAAGACATTCTTCAACACTTCAATACTATAATCTAAGCCTATATTCATTCTAAGTGTGTGTTTGACTCCAAATTAAAAAGTTAGCTTATTTTACTATTTAGTTTATTTTTATTACTATTAATAGAACTCATTACACTTTTTAATATTATTCATGAGCCTCATTTCAACTTCAACAAAATAAGCATATCTTACACAAAGAACCTAAATAAATAAAAAATTCAAGATAAAAAATGTCCAAAAACTCGTGTGCAACACGATACCCAATCAAAGTCTCCTTTTCATCTCCCATTCACAGAAAAATAAGTCAATAACTTTACCATTTCCCTCATAATTTGTACCTTCCCCAACTCTCTAACCCTGCCAAAGAGTCCAAAAACACAAACACACATAAAAACCCCCCCAAAAACAATCCCAAAAAAAAAAAAAAAAAAATGTTGAGCAAGAGAAACGTATTGCTTCTGAAGATCGTCCTATTCCTCTTGGCCTTAAACTTCCTCACTCTCTTCCTCTACTTCACTTCCCACTCTAAACAATCACCTCTTCCCTCTTCCCAAACTCTCCCCAATTCCCACTCTAACCACCTTTTCAACGGTCACAACGACCGTTTTCTCAAACCCTGGCCAATCCTCCCTTCTTACCTCCCCTGGTCCCACGGTTCCCCTCCGCCGTCGCGCTCCTGCGAGGCCTATTTCGGCAACGGCTTTTCCGACCGCCAGGATCTCCTCACCCCCGGGAACTACGGCTCCGATGGGTGGTTCAGGTGCTTCCACAGCGACACGCTGCGGAGCTCCGTCTGCGAGGGCGGGCGGATCCGGATGGATCCGGGTCGGGTCAGGATGTCGAAGGGAGGCGAGAGGTTGGAGGACGTGATTGGGAGGAAGGAGGAGGAGGAATTGCCGAAGTTCGAAGACGGCGCGTTTGAGGTCGACGGTGGGCCCGGGTTGCGTGGCGTGCCGCGTAGGCTCGCCGGCGATGAGTTCCTCGATCGGTACGTGCCTCGTAATGGGATTGCAATGCACACCATGAGAGGTCTACTCGAGTCCGCCCAGGTCGTCGGGTCGACCCATTTCGACTGCCCAAAGGTTCGTTATTTAATTATTTATTTTAAATTAATTATGGATCATTCGCATTAGATTTTAATTTAATTAGCAAATTTTAGTTGCCTAATCTGTTTAATTAATCTTGTGTTCTAGTTGTGGATTTTGAATTTTTTTTAAAAACATAATTAGTAATAGCAAGTGCAACTTGATTGTTAAAAAGTTATGAATTTAATCACCTAACTTAGTTAATTTGAACACTGGTGTGGGCCTAAACTCTCCATTAATAAGTGGAGCCCAACACGTGGGATTTTTAACAATTTAAATGGAAGTGAAGTGGAGACGGAGATCAAATTCAGAAACTCCTGCTTTAAAACCATGATAAATTACTGGTCATCGTTTAAGCTATTGGAAAATGGTGAATTTAATCACTTAACTATAATTCTAACAAATATCCATATGGAGTGTTGATGCTGGGAATAGGAACTAACAGTAAGATCTAGGTGATCATCTTGCAAGAGAGCTCAAGGCCTATTTGACAGTAAAGGCATGTTGATACTTCAAATTAACTTGAATCCGTCCTATACCAACACCAACCCCTGTCAGCCTTTTTTTTTTTTTTGATAAGTAAGAAGAGAATATTATTAATAAAAGAGTAGCAAGAGAAACACAAAGAGTTCACGGTAGTGAACAAAGGAAAAGAGAAAAAAAGGAACAAAAAGATAGGAGCAGCCCCTAATCCATTCTAATAGATGAAAGAAAATCCAAAAGGGCAGAACAGTCTGAATAACCCCAACATCGAGACCAATCAAAGAGGGTCCGCTGGCAATGCTCTAATAAATGAACTACAGTTTTTCCCTCATCCTCAAAAGACCGCTGGTTCCGTTCAGTCCAAATAGTCCATATTAAACAACCTGGAACCAAATCCCAAATATCAGAGCTATGCTTCCCAAGCCAATGATACCAGCAAAATAATAAGTCCACCACTAAACCTGGCATGACCCATTCGATCCCAAACAACCGAAGCATATACATCCACAAAGAATGAGCTATCGGATAGAAAAGTAACAGGTGGTCCACAAATTCCGCGTTGTTATAGCATAAACAACAACGATTCGCCAAAGGGCGACCATGAAGCATAAGATTATTCAAAGTTAGAATCTGACCATGGGCTGCTGTCCACATAAAAAAAAAGCCACCCTTTTAGGAACCTTAACTTTCCAAATTCCTTTCCAAGGGAAAGTGGAAGGAGTTGCATTTTGAATCTTATGATAAAAGGACCGAGTATCAAACTTCCCACTACCATTAAGGTCCCAACAAAGTTTGTCACACCCTCCACCCCTAGGAATTCGGGTTTGGATGAAATGAAGAAAGGAGTAGGAATCTGCCAACTCCCAATCATTGAATTCCCTCTGAAATCTTAAACTCCACACTCTGTCATTATCACCCACTGGAGGGCTTAACACCTCAAAAATACAAGCCTCCTTATTAATTGAACACAAAAATAACTGAGGATAAAGAATTTTGAGAGGAACATCCTCAGTCCACTTATCATGCCAAAATAGAATACGAGCACCATCCCCCACCATGAAAGAGAAATGCTTAGCGAAAGTTTCCCACCCTTCACTAATGCTCCGCCATAACCCACAACCATGAGCCCTACTACAAGCTCTAGTGCACCAACCCCCTTTTCCTTCCCCATATTTCATGGCAATGACCCTTCGCCACAGATGTGAGGTTTCATGGCCAT
Organism: Quercus tomentella; assembly: GCA_028535165.1. Lineage (NCBI taxonomy): Eukaryota > Viridiplantae > Streptophyta > Magnoliopsida > Fagales > Fagaceae > Quercus > Quercus tomentella. The sequence continues at coordinate 5,915,479 of JAPQVY010000100.1, read as the reverse complement.
ACCTCCAAAGCCATTTCCCTAATAGGGCCTGATTAAAAGGCACCAACTTCCGAGTTCCTAAACCACCCAACTCACACGGTAAGCAAACCTTTTCCCAAGCCACCAATGGATACTTGAAACACTCAACTGAAGAACCCCACAAGAAGTTCCTTTGAATGCGTTCCATTCTAGTTGCCATAGCTTTAGGGATAGTAAAAAGGGAAAGGTAATAAGTCGAAAGGCTTGAAAGGGTACTCTTCAGCAAGGTAATTCTACCACCCTTTGACAAATAAAGCTGCTTCCAGCTTGAAAGCTTCTTTTCCATCCTCTGAAGGATCGGATTCCAAATAGAGGCTGTTTTGTGCAAAGAACCCAATGGCATACCCAAGTAAATCATAGGCAAACTGCCCACCCTGCACTGAAGGATATTAGCCAAAGACTGAATGTTACGCACCTCCCCAATAGGGACAATTTTGCTTTTCCCCACATTCACCTTCAAACCAATAAAAGCTTGGAAACAAGTCAAAACCAGCCTAATAGAAAGAATCTGCTCTCTAGAGGCATCACAGAAAAGAATGGTATCATCAGCAAATAGAAGGTGAGAAACATGGATACCAGTTGAATTAACAGGACCCACATGAAAACCCTGAATAAAATCCCCTTCCTCAATTTTCTTCAGGATATGACTTAAAACCTCCATGATCAAAAGAAAAAGAAGGGGAGACAAAGGATCACCTTGTCTGAGACCTCTAGAGCTACTAAAGAAACCAGTAGGAGATCCATTAACCAAAACTGAGAAGTGAACGGTAGAGACACCAGTCTTTAGCCATCTCCTCCATCTATCCCCAAAGCCCATCCTCTCCAATAGATAAAACAAAGCGTCCCAATTCACATGATCATATGCTTTCTTAATGTCTAACTTACACAGCACTCCCGGAGTACGACGCTTCAGTCTATTATCTAAACATTCATTAGCAATAAGCACAGAATCCAAAATCTGTCTGCCACCAACAAAAGAATTATGAGACTCCAAAATAAGATTATCCAACACCCGCCTCAATCTATTAGCTAAAATCTTAGACAACAGCTTATACACATTGCCCACTAGGCTAATAGGCCTAAAATCTTTGATATTTAAAGCATCATTTTTTTTTGGGAATCAGAGAAAGGAAAGAAGCATTCAGAGACTGTTTAAACTGTGAGCTCCTATGGAAATGATCAAAGAATGCCATGACATCTATTTCCACTACACTCCAGCATTTTTGAAAAAAAAGCCATAGTGAAACCGTTAGGACCTGGGGCTTTATCACCCTCCATCTCATGTAGAACCTTTACCACTTCCTCCTTAGAAAAATCCCTCTCTAATTCAAGTCGCTCAACCTCCTCAATTCTAGCAAATTCTAATCCATCCATAGAAGGGTGCCAAGTATCTAAATCAGTGTACAACCTCTGATAAAAATTGACCACCTTAGACCGCACCTCTTCCTCATCCTCATAGAGGACACCATACACCTCTATACCTAGAATATGATTAGTTCTTCTATGGGAATTTGCAACCCGATGAAAGAAGTGCGTATTATTGTCCCCCTCCTTCACAAATAAAATCTGGGACTTTTGTCTCCAAGAAATCTCCTCCAAAGAGGCAAGATTAGCAATCTCACCTTTAATCTGAATACGACGAGTTTAATCCTCTACAGAAAGACCAGACAAGTCCTCTCTAGCATCCAAACCTAGCAATTCAAATAAAAGACATTTCTTCCTAAAGGCTAGATCCCCAAATTCCTCCTTATTCCACTTTTTTAAGTTCTCTTTGAGAGCTTTTAATTTACAAGCCAAAATAAAGTTAGGAGAACCTAAAAAGCAATACCCATTCCACCATTGCTGAACCCTCTCTACAAAACCCTCCTTTCAACCACATATTCTCAAACTTAAAGGCACTCCGACCTTTATTAACACTACCTGCCACCACCAAAAGAGGGCAATGATTAGAAACTAAACGAGGAAGTACCCTTTGAGACACGTTTCCAAAGTGATCTACCCAATCCACTGATGCCAAGGTTCTATCAATTCTTGACATACAAACTGACCCCGAAACTCTAAACCAAGTAAATGAAGCCCCTTCAAGGGGTAAGTCCACAAGGTAATTACTAATTAGCCTCAATGAAGTCTGAAAAAGCAAACATAGCCGGACTAAAAACCTCACAGCCAAATCTCTCACTCGGATAACGGATGGTATTGAAATCCCCTAAAACACACCAAGCCGTATTCCACCTAGAGTGCATTCTAGTAAGTTCTTCCCATAGCGCACCCTGTTGGTTATCCTCATTAGGCCCATACACTCCTGAACAAGCCCATACAAAATCATCTGCAACCCCCTTTAGTAACACATTAACAGAAAACAGACCAATAGCACAATCAACTTTTTCAAAAACTCTCGTCCCAAACCAGTAACACCCCCCCTGCTGTATTAACTGCATCTAGAACAACCCAATCTAGGAACGGACTACCCCAAAGGCTTCAAACAACAAAAGAGTTTAAAGAAGATAGCTTAGTTTCTTGAAAGCAAACTATATCACACTTCCACTCATTGAGAAGATTTTTACATACCTCTCGCTTCTTAGGATTATTTAATCCTCTAACATTCCAAGATGACAGCTTTAAACTCATTTTAAACTGGTAATCGCCCCTGTACCTACTAAGCAGTCTTTGTTCCTCCCCTTAGAAGCTGCCCCATCATAATTAATAGAAGAAAACAAACCTTTGAGTTCCCTAAGCCCTTTCTGCTTAGAGTTCACATTTCCATTAGAAGACCCAACACTAACAACATCAACACAGTCCTGTTCCAGAAGACGGAACAGAGTCAAGCATTGATCTTTGTGCTTAACAATAGGAAAACCCACAATTCTACAGAAATTTTTCATCAGGCTACAAACCCATTTCGAATTTTTCACCGTTGACCCTCGAACCTCTCTCTCGCCACCTTCCTGGATCACCTCCAACTCCTTATGATCATTGGGGTCCCATTTAGATAGAGGTGAGCACTCCAAAGATCCATTCTTGTCCTCTCCATGAAAGAAGCCACTAGGATTAACCTCACTGTGCTCCCACTGAATCAGAAGATGCTCAGTCCCTTCCTGTAACTTCTCAACCCCATCCAAATGACTTGGCGACACTGGCTCAGCACTAGGATTGCACCATATTTCTCCCTTCTCCCTTGAAACCACCGTGGAGTCATCTCTCACTCCAGAACAGAGACCCTCCTCGCTACCCAGACCCAACAGAGGAGAAAAAGAGTTTTGGGCAGCTCCCTGATGCCGAAGATCAGAAGAAACGACATACCCAGGTCCCATCAGCTTTGCTGGAGTCTGGGTCTCTTCCCTCGACCTCTGATTGGTCCCCTCCACACTGGAAAACCCAAAAATGGGTTGCACTTGCCGGCGCCGCTGTAGTCACTGGCGACCCAGAAACCACCGTCGCACTCGCTGACGCTGCTGCTGACACTGGCGACCCGGCAACTAACCTCAAACTACAACTCGAGCTCTCCCCTTGTACCCACGTTGCCTGACCATCGTGTGACTCTTTTAAAGATTCGGGTTTGACCAAAGTACCCTTAAGTGATAAAATGGTCTCCACGGGTTGGGCTTTGGCAAGCCCACCAGATTGGTTTATAAGTTCAGGCCTGCCACTTAAAGCTTTGGGCCAACTGAACTCATTTATACCCATACAAGTTACAAAACGTTTCCTCCCTCAGGCTTACACACTTTCAGAGCCAAAGCAGCAGGAGTCAGTTTAAAAGTGAAAGCCCACATGGGTTTGCCATTAATGACTGAAACATTGCCATTTAAGATCAAACCATTTACTGTAGGGACTCCAAGAATCCCGTTCTGCCCCAAATTTGCTCCAATTTTTTCAAAATTCTTGAACTTTTGCTGATGACCATAAGCAGACAAAAGGTTCCCACTCCGGTCACCACCAGCAGACTGACCACCTCCTCCACCACCATTTTTGGAGGATACTTCAGCCATAGAAACCGGTTTAGCACCGGTGAAAAAATTCCTCATCTCTCTCTGAAACAAAGACCAACCTGTACGATTGGAGCTTGCTGGTATCATAACACACCCTCGGTGAGCCCCACCATAGTATTCGACCTCCCACAAAATTCCAACAACTTATTATTTTCCCGGAAACGTTTGCAAATGGAAACTTTCCCCGGAACCCAATCATGAATATCAGCAAAACAAGAAAGGATCCACTCCAATCCTTTACGTCCTACCCAAATAGTGTGCTTGACATGCCGGCTGCTCTCATGTATAGCATACGAATCATGTCGCCCACCATTGAAAGAAAAAGAGAGAAACTTTGCATCAATACGGAAAGGAAAATTACTCCCCCCCTGAACCGATAAAGTTGGAGTGGTATTAAGGTTTGAAGCTGGTTAGGTATCAGTTTTAGGTAGGGAGATAACGGGTAACAATGGAGGTGTAGGCACAGAAGGTTTATTAGGCAAAGTGGATGGTAGTAAGGGGTGTGACGGTGGGCATAAACTAGAAGGGAAAGAGGGATGACAAAAGGTGTAAGAGGGCAAACCAAAAGGTGTGAGTCGAGGTGGAAATAGAAAAGGATAGGGAGGGAGGGAATGGGTATGTGGGACAGCCGGTGGTATACAGGGGAAGAGAGAGGGAGTTGGGTGGGGTTGGTGGTGAGGGTGAGGGTGGGGGAGGGAGAGAACTCATGAAGAAAAAACTATAAAACTGCCAAAATTAGATACAAACTAATGTGGAGGGAGCCCCCTGTCAGCTTTGTACCCATAAAGAACAAGATTGTGGGAACGTTCTCCTTTGCTTTAAATAAAGGAGATCTCTAACAATCCGAAGGTTGTTCCCAAGCACCTGGACAGTCTAACAAATAATGATAACATTATAATCAACAACGGGAAACAAAGTAAACAGTTTAACATGAAGATGAAGGCGGTTATGAAAGCAGTTATGAAGACAAGATACAGTTATGACTACAGGGATGTGTCATGAGAAGAACATGATACAATCACATCAAGGTTATTAAGATCCTCTAGAGTTATTAGGTTAACTCTACTGTAAAATTCCTAAAATCCTATTCTCTTATTTTGGAATGAATGGATAAGAAAGTATATGGACATATCATCAATCATAGTAGCACATCTCATCAAGTTTTGGCAAACGTTGTGGCAAAGTATGTGGTTGTAGCAGAACTGTTAGATCTTACCATATCACCAAAATTTGTTGGGGTCTGGTGTTGAAACTTGAAACTGTTGGATTCAATGCCGCTATTCTTTAAAGAAAATTAATGATTGATTTTTCCCCCCTGATTAATTGTGGTTGATTTAATGCATTCTGGAATGAAGAATCAGTCTTACAAAAACATGGAAGTTAAAAGACTCGGATTAACTATGCCATAAAAACTAGGGATGATATAATGCATATAACATAAATGAAACTAATTCAGCTGGACTAGAATTATGGTTTTTTGTGTTGTTGTTATCATTATCATTATCATCACGTATCAACAACCAAAAAAAAAAAAAATCATCATCATCACTATCACTATCACTATCTCAATTTTTCTGTGTTTCTAAATGAAAGGCTTTACTTGCAGTGGGTTGAGGAGCCGACGCTGCTGGTGACACGCTTTGAGTATGCAAACCTTTTCCACACTATTACCGATTGGTACAGTGCATATGTATCTTCAAGAGTTACTGGATTGCCTAATCGACCTAATGTGGTTTTTGTGGATGGCCATTGTATGGTATGTAGGCTCTGCATTTTGTTTATAGGAGACTGGTTTCATGCCTGTTGTTTAAGTGCATGTGATAATATTAATATGATTACTTGGTTCTACTGCTGTCATTTTGTGACTTGTTGAGTAAGCAATGGGGTAGATAATAATGAGAAGCAAAACCAGAGCTTAAGTTTTCATGTTGTGAAAATAGGACTAGGGGGACTTTAGGAGAAGCAATGATAAAGGTTCTGGACCAATAAGAGGGGTATAGAGTTTACGTCATTGATTTTTTTTATGTAAAAACCTTTTATGGGATGGTAGTTTTTGTAAGATATTAACCTAGTATGAAAATCCTCTAATCCTATGAAGACATATAGGATTCAAATCCCCCCTTCTCCAACTATTTAATTATAAAAATACTAAAAAATAGAAACCAATCCTATCCTAAAACATAGGAATTAATCTGAATACAAGCAAATAACAATACTAATCTGAATCAATCAGATAAAGATCAGTCACTAAGCCTAAATTTAAATACTTCTAATTTAAATAACAATATATTCAGCACATCATTCCGGGTCATAACATTTGAATCTCATTTTGCATGTGCTCTTCTATCTGTTTCTGTGTATTTGTTCCTGAGTTTCTTCTGCTTATCTTTCTGCTAATGAAATAGACTACTAGCTAATGTTTAGTTATCTTAGTAACACTTTCTATTCCTTTGGTGGAAATTTTTCAGTCACCCATGGAAGAAACATGGAAGGCATTGTTTTCTGGCATTCGATATGCTAAAAACTTCAGTGGTCCAGTTTGTTTTCGTCATGCTATTCTCTCACCTTTGGGTTATGAGACTGCACTATTTAAGGGACTTTCTGAAGAAATAAATTGTAATGGAGCATCTGCACAGGATCTGTGGCAAAACCCTGATGACCAGAAAACTGCTCGATTATCTGAATTTGGGGAAATGATTAGAGCTTCTTTTGGGTTTCATTTAAATAGACACCGTGTTGAAAAGCCAGTTTCAGGCTATAATGTCCTCTTTGTTCGGCGTGAAGATTATTTAGCTCATCCTCGTCATGGTGGTAAAGTTGAATCGAGGCTTAGCAATGAACAGGAAGTTTTTGATTCATTAAATAACTGGGCATCTAATCATCATGTGTGCAAAGTAAACCTTGTCAATGGATTGTTTGCACACATGTCCATGAAGGAGCAAGTACGAGCTATTCAAGATGCTTCAGTTATTATTGGTGCTCATGGTGCAGGTCTAACTCACATAGTATCTGCATTGCCAAAAACTGTCATCCTGGAGATTATTAGTAGTTACTACAGACGGCCACATTTTGCCTTGATAGCCCGGTGGAAAGGGTTGGAATATCATGCAATTAATCTTGCTGGATCACATGCCAATCCAAAAATTGTTATTGACAATCTTAGCAGCATAATGAGGAGCCTGGGATGCTGAAAAGTTTGGTTTTGGCTGAATTTGATTCATCTTGTTGCCTGGAAGTAGAAGTGGTAAGGAATATTGTCTGCATCCAGTGTCAGTTCATATACTGTCATTCATCTTTTCCACAGAATGAGCATGACTTTCTTCTGCCACTGTTAGAAGATTACAGTAGGAATCTTATAGTGATGAGATAGATACTGGAAGTTACCTTCGAATGTTAGATGTGGTTTGTAGTCGACGCAAAAGGGGCTGCTTCAGAGATCTTTTGAGAAGATAAGATGGTTTGGCCTTAATTTGTAAAGCCTATGGGTGGTTCCACACACCCCCCCCCCCCTGCAGTTTAGTGGACCATTATCATTGAGAGGTAGATGGATTATACACTGCAGGTCTTGTATGTTATTGACATATTGTGACACCCATAATTCTTGTTTGGTCAATTTAACCAAACCTTTCGGAAAGTGGCTGATAGGAGTCATAACTATTTGCTTATATACTGATTCATTGTTACTGACAAGAATGTTTTTTTCTGCGATAAATTAATGCAGTGACCAATTTTATTTGGAATTCGTTGAAACATAAATAATGATTTCTTGCTGTGATGTCTTTAGCATGATGTATCCTTGTGTACTTATAATATATATGATACTGTGAACAGTCTTTTTCTTTTAATTTTTAAGTAGAATATACTGAACTAGTCAATAAATATAATTCTCACAACTCTCCAATTTTATTGTTTTTTTCTCTCTTTAGGCCTTATGTCCAGTAATGGATTGGCTCACAATTGGGTCTACTTTTGTAAGATTTGTAGGCTCAAGTCTGTCAACTCTATCTCTTTCTTGAGCTGTTAGTAGATGTTGATACTGTTGCTCCAAGTCATCCATTCTGTTCAATAATTTTTTTTCCCATTTACCAAAATAAATCAGTTTTCTATTCATAGCAAATCATAGAAACCATCCTTCATGTCAGTTGAGTTTCCTATACAAATCATGTTGTCCTGTTTGGTAAGGCGATCACTGGCAACCCATTTTCTTTGCCTTATGCCTCGCAACATTTTTTTTTTTGTGTGTGTGTGTGTGGTAATAACGTGAGCAACATCTCTCATGTTAATTTCACTGTTGTCACATGCGTAAATGAAAATACTGGTGGGCTATTGTGATTGAGTCAACATCTATTTATTTATTTTTGCTGAATCGATGGAATCGACACCTAGTATTCTCTAGCTAAATATCACAAATTTCATTTCTTTGTGTCTTCACTTATAAGTAGCACCAAAATGATTGCATAAACTGGTTGAGGCATGCTGATCTATTAAGATCAAGAATCATGATTGAAAGGTTAATGCAGACATGTTGATAATGCATATATTCATTTGGAATTGATTTGAACCTCAAATGCCCAAAAATAAAAAAGACAATTAAAAGATCTGCTTCTTACATTAGAACTAGTTAATAAAACAATGAAATTGGTTTTGTCATTTGCACAGTTCGAGGTACATAAAATTAAAATGCTATAGCCTCTATACAGTAGCAAAGAAGTATGCATTAATCATTATACTATATGTCTAGCTTGAACCATCTGTAGCATGGCTTATCATGATTCAGAAAAGGGAGATGATTCATAGTCTCATTTCCCAGGTCGTACGTCCCAAATTCCTTTGAAGGGCTGCCTCCATTACATAAATCATCAGTGAAATAGATGCAGTTCTTTTTGTATACCGTAGATTCATCAGCTTGTACGCACACAGAATCATTACAAGCCAAGAAAATTGCTTGATCACCCAAGCTTTTAATCTTCTCCCATTTCATCATCTTCCAATGCAATTTATAAACCTGAAACTTCAAAGTAAAAGTGCCCAAATTTCCCGACACTCTACAAACCATCCACAAATTCCCGCATAATGATTCCACTAGATAATTAAATGCAAAATAAAATGACCTATTCGACTTAGTAGGAATGCTTTTGACATGGCATTTAGGACTGAATTTAACTTGTAACAAGTATGGAACTTCAGGGTAAGGGGGTTTCCCTTCATTTGAAGTACATGGAATTCATCTTTGTAGCATATGATATCATTAATCCAATCCTCAACATTCTTCAAAAATGTCCACTTCTTATCTCCGAATCTCCAAAACACCGACTTTTTCTCATGAAGAACTAAAACAATGCAACTTGGATTTGTTGGTTTAGATGATAAAATGAACTTGGGGTTTTCCGAATTAAGTAGCAGAGGAGGGAGCGAAATCACTTCCCTTGACAATGGATTATAGAGACAGATATAGTTAAGGTGACCCTCGACTTTCCTACTCTTGGATGTGTTGTAATTCATTACTAGCCAACCATGTGAGGACTCGACAATCATGGGCATGTATCGAACACCATCACGAGTGTTGAACTCTGGAATTTTGCACACACTGGAGCTACCAGTGAACATATTAATCATCTGTATCTTGTCTATAACATTGTTTGGATTTCTGAGGACAAGCAACTGTGGAGGTGACAAAGCTGATTGTTTCCTAGCAATGGACCGCCATGAATGACAAACTTTGCTACACTGGTAAAGATCAACAATGTCCGTTACCCGCTGTAAGATTAATTCCAGCAACTCTTCTGGGAGGCTAGGACAAGAAATTGGAGCCAATTTCTTGGAGCCAATGACGTGCAAGAATTATGAAAATTTATGTGAAGGATAGCAAATTGTAATCCCTGGTCAGACAAGAAATATTATATTATTTACACTTCAAGGAAAAATTAATTTATATTCTTGAGCACAAGTTTCATTAATTCAGATACTCAAACATGAAACATACATGTTCTACAACCCCTTATCCATATTAAAAAACTGAGAGCTTTTTTTTTTTTTTTGCTCCATTAGCAAAGTTAGCAACAAAAGATATATATTGCAAAACTAAAAAAAAAGAAAACTTACATCGTGGAATTAAAATGCTTAAAAAAGAAGAAGAAAAAGAAAGAAGTCCCAACATACCTCTTCAAAGCTATTTTGCTGATGTGATTAAACTGTTAGAATCTTTTTATGTTTGTTTTTGTCTTCTGTGACACCTCTATATATATATATATATATAAGGGTTTGGTTTAACTCCAGTACTTTTTTAACTGAAATCTCCTTTTATTTTAATGAGAAATTGTCACATCACTCACTAACTAAATAAAAAGTGGAGATTAAAGCCTACTACCCCTTGCTATTGTGTATTTCAAACAAAATGAGATTTCCAGTTAAAAAGTATTGGAGGTAAACCAAACTCTATATATAAAATGGGAATATAAGAAAACTGGGATTCCATTTTTATGTAGGAAAGGAAGCTTAAACTTAATTGGTTGTTTTCACGTAAGACCGAGTTCGACAGAAACTTGTATTGCCGTCAAATTGGTTAGGTTAATATAACAACATAATTTTTTTTTTTTATTATTAAAAATACTAAAAGTTGTCAATTGAGCTACAAAATTTTTATGATATAACAATACTGATCGGTAACTCATGCTAGAAAATTTAACATAATATGATTTTTTTTAATTTAATGTATTATTTTTGTACCCATGATATTTAATTTTTTTTATATAAAATTAATCTTGATTTTATTAGTATTAGTTTATCAAATTCTATAGTGAATTTGTCTTCCTTTTAACAACTTAAGATTGATAGGTGGTTCTGTTATTAAATGAAGTTGTAATGGAGTCTTTGATAAATTAGATTATAAAAATTAATAAATAATATTTAAATGAAAAATATCCCATTTAAAATTGTTGCATTAATTAGATGTCAAACTGTCTCTAGTCAAGCCAAAACCAACTGAAGTAAGAGCTTCGTAGCTTTACTTTATTATTAGAAAAAGGGGAGCTAGCAGATCAAATCATGGGTTCTCATCCCCAACGTTGGGAGAGGCAAGTGAGTCGGTTGGTTGAAATGAGGTTATGCCGGGTGGATCCGTTGAATCAGGATTAGAAAGAATTGAACATGAAGATAGAACAATTAAAAAATAAAGAAAAAAAAAAGGAAGAAGAAGGAGGGAATCAATAATGGTGCTCAATTACACTCATTAAAGAGGAATCAAGTTGGTCCCACTACCTTGGGATGTAACAAAAACAAATAAATAAATACTATAATTTTAACTAAATATTGTGAGTCCCTAAAACAAAAGCAAACAATTGCAATAAATAATTCAACAGTAACCAATACACCTCATCACTCGTTAACTATACCCAAAATACAGTGATGAAGATCTACGGAAATAATACTCCTAAAATAAAATATGGGTTCTAGGCAATACCAGCTTCTCGTCTTTTGTGGGACTGGTTAAATACTTAAATTGTACCATCCTATTAGTAATTGTCTAGCCACACCCTTTGTAGTTTTTGGAAAATAAATTCTTCTTTTCAAATCTACCTAGGATTGATTTGGATTCTCTTTATTTCAAAAATGGAGTGTCCATTTAATGGTCATAATTCAAAATGTAATAAATTTATGGTCTAGATTTTATCAACTCATTAACTCTAGTTAGTTTAACCACAATCAAATTTTTACCACATTTAAATTTTAAATGAGTTAGCAACATCCAGGCACTTTGGATCATAACCTTAAATAGACACTTTCTCCATCTCACTTTGAAATGCACAAAATTCCTAGGCTTTTGAAGCCAATTAAACAGGATTATCTCCATTTCAAGACTTATCCATTTTATGGTTCATATTTTATTTTACGAACCTAGAGGTGTACAGATTGTCACACCAAAAAAAAAAAATTGAACCATGACAAAATGGACATAATTTAAAATCTAGAGGATCTTGTTCTAAATTAAACTTCCAAAATTTTCGGTTAATAATTTGTTTTATGGGAGAAAAAAATTCGTGAGTCATGGACTCTCTCTACCACACTAGTATGTGTCCAAAACTGTCTACCAATAGAGGGGAAAATTACACTTTACCACCTTAAACTATGCCCCAGATTACACTTTACACCTTAAACTATTCAAATGCACAGTTTACATCCTAAACTATGACCATTGTTACGAGTCCAAATCTTCTGTCCCACTCTTCCTGCTCCACTATATACTCTACAAATAAAAACATGTCATATGTCCATTTAATTTATTAAATGCTAAATTTATGCCTTCTATTACACTTTGTATCTCAACGTTAGTTTTACTATTAAGTTTGACAGAAATATAAAACATGTGACTTGCACATGTGTATTACTTAAGTGACACAAACTTAAAAGACCAAAAACCCCCATGCGTACCAACCCCTCCCCAATTAAATTTTTTTTCCCATCTCTCTCATGCGTACCAGGCTACCAACCCATCCCCATATAAAAATCCCTATAGTCATAAATCCCCAAATCAATATCATCTTCGGCACTACCCCATTGCTCCACCACCATGACACCACTCTTAATTGTGGAGCAACACATTTTATTTATCAACTTTCAGATAAGCGAATGATTTTGCAACATAGCAAGTGAAAATTCCTGAATGGTTTTGAAGGAAAAGCTGTTATGGTGGAGCAATGAGTAATGGTTTTCAGAATAACCCTCCATGCTAGTTTCTTGGATTGCTGTAAAAAACTAAATATATGCACAAACAACAAAGAACAGCAAATGATGATAGAAAAATTCAGTTGAAAGCTTTGTACATAATCCAATTATTAATGCCGCGGAATAGTATCTTCTTGTCCTTCCCTAGGCATAAGGATTGAAGAATGTCAAATGTCATCCATATCTACACACTTCCCATCCTTGAAGCACACTACCAACTATATAAATATGAATAGCAAAAAAATACTAAGCTGCAATGAGCATGGAAATCTAAATCTTTTTTTTTTTCTTCCAGAAGGTTATCTAAAACATGAGGTCTAGAGACTGATGCTTCTAGGAATAACAGTAGTGGAGTGGTAGTGGTGTCAAAGATGATTTTGATTTAGGGATTTAGGGTTGCAAGGATTTTGATTTGGGGGAGAGGGGCTGATACGCACGCGCACATGAGAAACCTGAAAGAAGGGGCTTTTGTTCTTTTAAATTTGTGCCACTTAAGCAATGCACATGTGAAAGTCACATGATTCATATTTCCATCAAACTTAACTGTAAAACTAACATGGAGTGCAAAGTGTAATAAAGATTATAGTTTAGGGTGCAAATCGTGCATTCGAATAATTTAGGATGCAAAATCTGGAACATAATTTAAGGTAGTAAAGTATAATTTTCCCCCCAATAAAGATTCATCTAACCGTAACCCCATATACCATACGGGTAAGCAACCATTAGAGTGACATTCATTTCTCACATCAAAGAATTTGATTTGCAATTAGAGCGACATTCATTTCCTCTAAGGGTCATCAAATAACTCACGGCCCACAGCCCGACCCAGAAACCCGACGGCCCACCGGGCTAATGGGCGGCCTAGCCCGTTGTTATTGAGATCCATGGGTAGCCTACTAGCCCAGTGGGTTAGGCCGTGGGCTAGTTTTTATGCCCATGGGTACCCGGTGGGCTAGCCTAGTAGCCCAACCCATTGGCCTAACCCATTGGCCCAACCTAATAACTTATAATTCATAACAAAAATATATAGGAAGTGTATGAAGGATTGATCTTGAGATATTATAGATGAATTTTTTAAGAAAACTCCCTCAACCACGAAGATATTTAAAGTAATTGTGCTAAACTTTGTTTACTAAATATATATTTTTCTAATAGTCTAGCAAATTTGAATTAACCATTTGACATTTTTTATTATTAAAGATAAAAATAAAAAACTATTTAAAGCCTTAATAAAAAAAATTAAATAGGTTTCCATCAACAAAACAAAAAATTAAATAGATTTGACTATAAAAAAATTTATAATTAAGTATTAAATTCTTTAATTCTTTCCTTTTAAAAAAATAGATTGATAATTCCCTTATAAAAAAATAGATTGATAATTCCCTTATAAAAAATTGATTCTTTCCTTATGAAAATAATAAAATAATATGTTAATACAAGCCCATGGGTAGCCCATTAGGCCCAACCCAAGCCCAACCCGATAGCCCAGCTCGCTAAAGACAAAATGGGCATTGCCGATGGACAGGGTCATGAGCTGAAGTTTTCTTTTTCGGCCCAACCCGTTAACTAGTTAATAGCCCATTATGCCCAGCCCATTGTGCCCATGGGCCAAGTAAAAATGAGCCAGGCTGGCCCGACCCGGCTCATTGACGACCCTTAATTTCCTCACATCAGAGAATTTGATTTGCTTTGCTAAAATTGCACCTTTTCTAAAATCTACCCCATATACCATACGGGTAAGCGACTATAGTTATGAAATGATGGTGCTAGACAGCCTCTTTTATAGGAGTGGGTGAATTGTGTCATGTCTATTATAAGCTGTCTAGCCGATACCTGAGTTATATTATTAGTGCAACAAGGAACATTCCCACACTAATTTTTGGCTACAAGGAATTCTGATCCCAACAGATTTTGAAGCGCTATCTCACAACATGACCTATTTGACCTAGAGGCATGCTACCTTGGTAGTTAAGAATACCAGCAACAGGTAAAATCCCAACGAGAATAGAGTCATGATGCTTAATCAATATTTCAGTCACAAAATAACATCCATCTTCTGCCCATTCCAATCCAACTTCAGATGAAAAGCTCCCAGAAAACACAATCTGGGACATCCATTTAAAGGTGGTTGAAGTATTAATCACAACAGTAATAGTTATAACACGTTCATATCACAGAAGGAAAACTAATAATATCCCAATTAAGTCAAACATAACACAAGCAAAAGGCTTTCTGGCAAAATGGAGCATCTCAACTTAAGTTCAATGTCTAGGGGAGATATAAAATAAAGTGAACAAAAAAGACATTCAGCTATGAAGGATGTAGTTCAAGTAACAAAATTTAGGCTGCACCAGCCTTGCCCTTCTTCCTCTGGATCTTCTTCATGTAGAACTCAAGCTCTTTGCCTTCCAGGATATATCTGTTGCAAATCCATTTAAGATCACTGTAAGTTCTTGCAATTTTAACAAAAATTAAAAACGACCATCTTTATATGGCAAATGAAAAGTTCTCATCAGAAATTACAAGATATATTCATCCAGCTTTCAAAGTAACAACTAGCTTCTTATTGACATAACCTACCAAGCATAACTGTATAGGAAACTACATATATCTGAGGGATAAAATATTGTAAGGATAGGTATGGTCCATCAACCATTGTGAATTATAGATCCAGCTCCTTCTCTATGCCAAGGGGATGTGTAGAAACCACTAAAAATTTGTAATACAATTTGACATTTTGCATACAGAAAAGAAGAGAAGTGTAGAAAAGTCACATACCCATCAGCACGGCCACACTGACCAGGTCGTGATGAGATACAAGCTAACAAACGGCCACCACCAAATTGCTCTTCAATATGTGAGTCAAGCTTGCGATTCTGTTGGCGCTTCTCTAACTTTCTCTGGACATGGTTGCTCTTCTTCACCTCCTCAGTGGTGGCAGGGGCAGCAGCAGCTTCACCCTCCTATTAAACAATGAAGTGTAACGGTGTAAAGAGAAAGACACAGATGTCCAATGTCACTAGTAGACAATTTCAAATTTTCATTCACCAAAGAAAAAGACAACAATAATATACAGTATCAATGAAGTACAACATTACACAAAATTGCTCTCTCCATAACTTCAACCATCCCACAATATCTAACACCAACCACAGAAAATGGTGCAACCCCCACCATCGATAAAAAGAATCCAACAAATAATAAGAAAAAAGTAAAAAATAAACTGCATATTTGTACCGGAATACAGTAGAACAACATATAATTAAGACATATCGCATTACCTCCCCTTCTTTCTTGGTGGAAGCTGTAGTTTTTTTCTTGCGACCAATTTCAACTCCATAGTGCTGGAGATACCACTGCCTGAATGGTGCAGCATCAACCTGAACAATAGCACTCTTCACCAAAGTCTGAGTACGAACCAACTCATTGTTGGATGCATTGTAGACCACATCAAGAAGACGTGTCTTCCGGGTCACAGCCTCACTCCCCCACGAGAAGTTACCAGTATCAAGTCTCAGAGCACGCCACTTCACGTTTCCTCCTCGAACCCTAATTCTTCTAACTGTCTTGTTGCTTGACAGCTTTGTGTTTGCAGGTTGCCTTCCAAGCTCGTACCTTAAAAGAACAAAGCAAACCCATTAAATACATACAGGAAATGACTTGATTAAACACAAGAAGATCCTAAACATATGTGGACTACTTACAACTCAGAAACGCGAGGTTTTTACATTCTACTATAAATGCAATCAAAATCATTCGTTTAAGTTACACATCGAAAACATTCATAAGAGCAAGAGAGCAACGCTGTATAGATTAAGGCTGTGGTATCATGGTAAAATACTTATATTCCATCTAATACAAGACAAAGTGACAAACAGAGATAAAGCGAAATCAAGCATGATCTGGAAGTTGGAGAGATTTAAAGTACCTTAGAACAAAAAACAAATATAAACATAAACAATACAGAGTAACAAATTACAGTTTCAAGTAAATCTGGCATACTAGGAGAAGGGACTCATTTTCCATAAAATATATAAAACAAATCTACAAACCAAATCAAAAACCAACATAAAATGATAATAGACTTCGACATTTATGGGGGCACAGGGTTACTTTCTATCTGAATCAAACTGAGCCCATAAATCATATAAAAAGCAAACATATAAACTAATGACCTTTGTAAAAAAAGGCCTTTTTAAGATTAAAATCACAAGTATATAAGAGAAATCTATCAAACCCATCTTTCCCAGCTAAAAAACAATTAAATCATTTTCATTTTCAGACAAATAGAACATAAAGCAAAGAACTTTACAAGCCCCATTCATTATTCCTCTCCACTTTCTCAGAAACCAAACAGCACCATAATTGAACCAGAAAAAAAAAATCAAAATAAAATATAAAATTCAGGAAACTAAATTGGGTTTTCAGATTTACTTTCGCTTCTTCCTCCAAGCCTTCTTCTTTCCTCCAGTGGCACGTCTCTTGTGCATGGAATCACGAGAGATACCTACAAATCCACACAAACTCCATAAATTAACATAAAAAAATTGAAACCCTAAATCCAGAATTGAAGAGAGACTTCGAAAAATTAGAGTAAATTGAGAGATACCCATTTTGGCTGAGTGGCGATTCTAGGGTTTCTCTGTCCTAGAAGTCACAATATCTCTGCCGAGAAAGATAGGGTGTGAAAAAGTAAGAGAAATGTAAAGAGAGGCGAGCTAGGTTTAACACTCTAAACCCTAATTTGGTGTAATTACTATTGTGTCCTCGATGTGTTGAAGGCGTTTGAGGGTAAATGAGTCAAGATGATTTTTTTTTTGAGTTAGTAAAATATAGGCCGTTGGATTCCATTGTGGTTCGACACTTTTACGGTTATGATTTACAGGCAACTGTTGACTTATTGTGGAATAAGATGATTGTTTTGGGGCTTGGGTTTTGGAAATTAGGCCCATAGGAATAAAATGGGCTGAGGCATTTTTAAGGCTTATAAATTTTTTTATGATGCTCATGTTTGGTTAGGCTTTCTTATATTTATTTAATTCAGTTACAAGTTCCATGTAAATAAGCCCATTTTTGACATGAAAATGATTTTTTTGTAAAACAGGTATGGTGTTTGTCATAAAAATTTCAGGGTTGGGATGTGGCAGTGTCTGTAGAACATCTTCAAATAAATCCGTTACGGTACGTTTGGTCAGAGGAATGGAAAAATGAGAGAATAGAAAATTGATGGGAGGATAAAAAATGAGAGGGATGAAAAACTCTTTTGTTTGGTTGAGAAGGAAAGTGAGAGGATAGAAAATATAATTTATATAAATTTACTTTAATACCCTTATTACATAACATGTAAGAAATAATTTATTTGTGCTTATTAAATAATATAAAAATTATATATATATATATATATATATATATTTGGACATGTTGCAAGGTGGAAAAAAAAAACAAAAAAAAAAAAAAACAAAACAAAAAAGGATCTCGAAAATAGAGAGTGTAACAAAAAGGGCAAAAAAAAAAAAGGATGAGATGAATTACTGATGAGCTATGCAGACAAACGAAACAAGGAAGACATAAAGGTGTGTAGATCATGTGGGGAAGTGGGTGTGAGTAGGTGAGATTCTTGAGAAGCATTTAAATTTGGGGGCAATTTTGTCATTGCGCTAGAGCAAGAATTTTCATCCTTGTTTTCTCTCCAATTTGGAGAGATGAATTTTTAGTGGGTTAGGAGAGAAAATGCCTTAGCCCTACCAAAAAATTAACATCATTTCTCTCCTTACCAAAGAATACCCAAACTTATTTTCTGTTCTTTATTTTCATCCTCCCTATTCCACCTTCAACCAGACATACCCTTAAAGAAGCATGTTGCTTAAGAAGCTATAATGATAGATCACACAAACAATGTCCATTTGGCTTGAGCTTATAAGTTTAACTTTTAGTTTTTATATACAGTTTTTTAAAACCTTGCTTTTTTGAAGTATAAGTTTACTTTAACACACTTTTAGCAAAAAACTAGATAGATTGTTTCCAAATAGGCACAAATTTCCATGGCATGTGGTCTATTGGTTGATGATATTAGAGATTACCTTAGGGCTTTTTCTAATATTTATTTTCTAGCTATTCATAAATCATGGAGCAAGGCTCCTCGAATATGGGTAGCTTCTTCTCTTGGAATGGGGAGCTCCCAGATGTGGCTTGAGGAAAACAAGCATGGTGTTGGCGTATTGCTCCTCCTTACATCCAAGGGAACTCATTCCAAGAATGGGGGAGAAATTTGCCGATAAATAAAAAGATTGTTACAATTATGATTAAATAATTAAATTCATCATCTTTTTAGTAGATATTTGTGTTGTTGTGTTGTTTATTTGAAAATTTATGTAACTTTATAGTGTAGGAACTTGTAACTTTGAAGTTTGAATATTTGTCATTTATCTATGTGTTGGTAATTTGGGAATACAAATCATATATCATACATTTGTGTTCCACTTTATACTTCACCATAACTTATTATGTATTCATTTGACTTTTCTTCTAAAACAACCAAAGATAAATATGGGGAAAAAAAAATCAATCATTTTACAAGTTGTAATTGGTTGAGCATAAAGTAGAATACAAAAAGTGGAACAAATTATTTATATTTGGAAATTTGGTACTAAGTATTTATGGACTTTTCTTCCTCAAAAAAAAAAAAAAAAAAGAATTTATGGACTTTTAAGTATTTTATGTCAATATTTTTTTTAATGATTGTATAACATTTTTTTAGAGAAACTATAGAGTCTGCTCTTGATAATTACTTTTTATCATCTAATAAAGATATCAATTGGTTTTTGGTATAGGCGAGGATCGAACTCCAAATCTCTTATTCAACAACAAGACACTTAAAAAAAAAGTAATGATTGGCTAATATATATTATCATTACTGTTTGTTTGTTTGTTTGTTTGTGTGTGTGTGTGTGTGTGTGCAAAAAGTAGAATCATAGGACCATCTCATCGATCTTGTATAGGATCTGATAACTACTAAGAACACAAATAAAAAGGATGATTAATAATTTTAGATAAAATTTCATGCAATTTACCTTAGATTCCCTAATTAAGTTCAACTATGTGATTCTAAAATATTAAGAAAGTATCAACCATGTGGTTACATTCGACATGTTATTTTATTCAATTGGTATTAATAGAAGATAACATCTTTTATACTATATTCAAAATAGAAACATAACTAAATTTAGTTGACATGACACTAATTAAATTCTTTATCATATCAATAATTTATAAAACTTTCGTAATAAAATTGATAATAATTATAGCATTTTTTTTTAGTGTGTTTAAAAAGTCTGTATGGGTTTATGGACTTGACATGTGCAAATTCATGCCCCATTTTCTCCGTTATGGGAACCCTGATTCTTTAGTAAGTCAAGTCTTCGTAATCATAACATGACCAATTTTCACTAATGCTAAGACTATGATTATCTTCAAACCCCCTCCCTCCCTCGGGTTCCATTTTCTAGAGAAAAGAAATCAATTGTCAACTTGTCCAAAACCAATTTACATAGTCAAGTTTGGCCATTTTTCACCATTTTTGGGATCCAAAAAGTCCACACCTTAAGGGAAATAGAACCATTGTCACCTTATCCCATACGTCCATGGTTGAAACTTCGTTTTGTTTTTTCTTAAGATAATTAAGTAGTTCAACATGGTGCGATGCTACTGTTGTCAGTTTGTTTGAAACACAAAGTCACAACTCACAAATGTTTCTAATTTGATTTTTTCCGTTCTCTTGTCAGTCATTATTTCATTCCTCAAGTTTCTTTTGGAAGTCAATGGTATATACATACACCTTTCGTGGCTGCTACCAATACAAGAAAACCAAAGGTGCTTGAGAAAAGTAGTAGCATCTATGTCGCGTCCACCTCTCTACTCTTTCTATCTCCTTTTTTGCTTCTTCTCCCTTCTCTTCGGGATCCAATCCAATGACCTTCAAATTCTCATGAAACTAAAATCCATCCTTCTTCAAACATCAAACACCAGTGCCTTCGATTCTTGGGAATCCAACAATTCCATGTGCAATTTCATTGGAATCACCTGCAATTCACAGGGTTCCGTTACAAAAATCAAACTTTCACACCAAAATTTAACAGGGGTTCTTCCTCTTGATCTTATATGCCAGCTCCTATCATTGGAAAAGCTCTCGCTGGGGTTCAACAACTTGAACGGTCCAATTATGGACGACTTGAAAAACTGTGTCAAACTGCAGTACTTGAATTTGAGCAACAATTTGTTCACAGGGTGGTCGGTTCCTACAGAGATATCTTCTCTAAGCCAATTGCAGTATCTGTATTTGGACGGAAGCGGATTGTCCCAGACTTTCCCATGGAAATCACTTCAAAACATGACTGGTCTTGTTCAGCTATACCTCGGCAATAATCCTTTTAATCCTTTTCCATTTCCGAAAGAGGTGTTACAGCTTACCAACCTGACTTGGCTTGACCTATGCAACTGCAGCATCCACGGAACAATTCCAGCAGAGATTGGAAACCTTAAGGAGCTAATCTACTTGGGGCTTTGGGGCAATAACATGACAGGGAAAATTCCGGTTGAGATTGGGAACCTAGTCAACCTCAGGAGGCTTAGCCTCTCCCACAACTCATTCATAGGAAAACTTCCTGTCGGTTTAAGAAATCTCACAAAGCTTGAGGTGTTTCATTTTTCAATGAACAATCTTGAAGGCAATCTGTCTGAGTTGAGGTTCTTGAATAACTTGGTTTCTCTACGACTATGTGAAAATGAGGTATCTGGCCAAGTGCCTGCCGAGTTTGGTGAGTTCAAGAAGCTTGTGATCCTTTCTCTATGTTATAACAGCTTCACAGGTCCCCTGCCTCAGAACCTTGGCTCCTCAGCAAAATTATATATTGTTAACTTGTCCATGAATTTCTTTACCGGCCAAATTCCACCATATATGTGCAAGCAAGGTACATTAAGTGTGCTTTACATGTTCGGCAACAATCTCACCGGTGAAATTCCAGCCAGTTACGCCAACTGTTCCACTCTACTCGATTTCAGGGTCAACAATAATTCCCTTTCGGGAACCATTCCAACTGGAATTTGGGGATTACCACATTTGCTTAATATTGATATCAAGTGGAATAGTATCGAAGGCTCAATTACATCTGATATCAAAAACGCCAAGTCTCTCGCTACGTTATATGCGGGACACAACTGCTTATCTGGTGAATTACCCGCAGAGATTTCAAAAGCCACGTCACTGAAGTTTATTCAACTGAGTGATAATCAGCTTTCGGGCAGTTTAGTGCAACTTCCAACTTCTATAATATACTTTATTATCTCAAACAATAGACTTACTGGGGAGATCTCACATATGATTTGCAACGTAAGTTTCCTTGAAAGATTAGATATCTCTAATAATAGTTTGTGGTAAAATTCCACAATGTTTGGGAAACTTCAGCAACCATCTTCGGGAATTAAATTTGCAAATGAATAGCTTTCACGGGACCATCCCTATTACATTGGCAAATAGTAGTTTTTTGCAATATCTTGCCTTCAGTGACAATGATTTAGAAGGGCCATTACCAAGATCTTTGGTCAACTGTAAAACTCTGGAAGTTCTTGACCTCGGAAATAGCAAGATAAGTGATTTCTTCCCGTATTGGTTGGGAGCTCTTCCCAATTTAGTAGTTCTTGTCTTGAAATCAAACAAATTCCATGGTCCTATAGGAAATCATAATACTAGTGGGAAGTTTTTCAATGGCCTAGAAATTCTTGACATCGGAAATAACAAGATAAATGATTTCTTCCCCTATTGGTTGGAAGCTCTTCACAACATACATGTTCTTGTCCTGTAGTCCAACAGATTCCATGGTCCTATAGGAAATCATAACACTAGTGGGATATTTTTCTCTAAGTTACTAATTCTTGACCTCTCTCACAATAAGTTTATTGGTCCTTTACCAATAAATTATTTTGAAAATTTGAATGCCATGAAGATCAAGGATGAAGATAAACATGAACCACAATATTTGAGTGATGGTTCTTATCAAGAATCGGTGGTGTTGATTGTGAAAGGGCTGCAGATTAAACTAAAGAGAATCTTAACCATCTTCACAACAATTGATTTATCAAGTAACAAATTTGAAGGTGAGATTCCCGAAGTACTTGGAAAGCTTACAGTTCTTCGATTGCTTAACCTTTCCCACAATAGCCTAACCAGCCATATGCCATCATCATTGGCAAATTTATCAGGACTTGAATCGTTGGACCTTTCTTCAAATAGGCTCACTGGACAAATACCCATCCAATTGACAAGTCTAACATTTTTGGCCATGTTAAACCTTTCACAAAACCAGCTTACGGGACCCATACCTCAAGGCAAGCAATTTGATACATTTGAGAACAACTCATACGATGGGAACTTGGGATTGTGTGGATTTCCATTGTCAGTAAACTGTAGCACTAATGAGCTGCTATCACCACCACTGCCATCAATATTGCAAGAACATAATGATTCTATATTTGCTAGTGGATTTGGTTGGAAGGTCGTGTTAATGGGCTATGGATGTGGATTGTTGTTTGGATTAGCTATGGGATGTGTTGTGTTTAACTTTAAAAGAGGAAATCCTAAATGGCTTCTAAGGTTTGTTAAGGAGAACAAGACGCAAAGATGAGGAGTAATCAAAGACCCAGGAAAAGAAGATATTTTTGCATTTAAGGGGTGCTCTAATTTGGTGAGTTTGACGTTCTCTTTAGTTTAATATATGCCATGGTTTTAAATAAACTTGTCTTAGAAGTAACAACAAAATCAGTATGTTGTAGCATATATTCTGTAATTTTTCTTTGTGTTGCCTGCAAGGTATTTTAGAAATTGATAAGGCATTTGTTCTCTACTAAGAATCAGAAGAAGATCATGAGCCATTATCTTATATGATAGCCTTAGAATGGTGTCTGTCGTGGATTTAAAATATATGTATGAATTATTGAATTATAGTGTTTTTTTTTTTTGAGAGCTATTGAATTATAGTGTTGTTTTCTCCTTTCTTTAATAACCACATTACCTTTTGGATAACTTACACGCATATAAATTCCTATCTCAAAAAGAAAAACAAAAAAACAGCAACAACAGCCATAATCCATTCACCCTCTACAACAATGCGCGATTCACCCACATTTTTTCTTATATATGGAAGATTTGATGATTTTTTAATTGTTGTACCACATAAATTTGCAATAAGAGAGATGCATGATGTTCAACAAAGAAATAATCTTTAGATATTTTCAGATTTTTCATAGTAGGATTTTTCATGCTAAACATGGCCAAAGCTAAATGCAATTCAATAAATTGACATTAATGGACAATTTTTCTCTGACTGAGTTGAATGAATCTTGTCTAATTCCATTATGTGACGATTTATAAGACAATTTATGTGTATTAAATCATATGATTTATTAAATCAAAACTTTCTCCAAACTTTTTTGAGAAAATGTTTGTTCTTTCAATACATGACAAAAAGGAAGGATCCTATCTCCTACTAAGAGATCTCCACGGATATAAGTTTGAGATTTCTTGTGCACTAGACTTGCAGCTGCACTTTAAGTATCTCACCTACATGTTTTCTTCTACTGCTCTAATGCACACATTATGCTCAGTGTTTGAGATTGGAAAAAAAAAAAAAAAACAAAAGCAAAAAAAACAAAAAATATCTGGCCTTAATTCATTATATGATTTCTTGACTATTCAATCATGATTTTTAACCTATAGAATTTTTATTGTGCTTAGAACGAATGTCGTCTTAGAAACATTTTTGGTAATAATGGAATAGCTTGTCTGAAAGAAGGCCTAATATTATATCTTTCAATTTTTATATACTTTCTATACCATTTTTACCTTTCAATTTTTAATCAAATTCCAAAATTAAATCGACCACAAGAAAAGGAAATTTGTGCACGCATATTTAAAGCCACAGAAAGAACAAAGATGCTTTGCCTACCAAAGAAGAAATTTTCCTAAGAATTGGCTCAGGAGACACAATCTGTGTTCTTTGTGGGGATAACATGGAAACTAGCAGCCACCTCTTTTTCAAGTGGACTGTTGCTAGAGCAATCTGGTTTGCAAGCTACTGGAGTCTTAAATCTGATTGCATTCCAATTTCCTCTAATGAAGATATTGTCAGACTAGTTTTGGACCCAACCAGCTTCTTTGGCTTGGAAAGATCCACAATTGGAGAAGATTCCTGGCTATGCTCCTTAAAGATGATCACAAAGGACAATGGTGGCCACGCAGACTCGCTGGGTACCATCCGGAATATAGAAAAGCGATCACAAAGTACAATTTCCTAATGGTTTAATTCGGACGAAAAGTCAAGATCTGTGTGCTCTTTTACAAGCAGAAGATGCAGCTGTGCTATGGGCGATCCAACTTGATATTGGTGAAAATTGGAAGCAGATCATCATTGAGGGAGAAAGTCCAATGAATATCAACTTGACTGGTCTATTGCAACTTTTATTAGTAACATCCTTCACCATAGAAAGTCTTTACTGAATTGTCAGTTTCGCTGAACTAGTAGGAGCTGTAATTCTGCAGCTCATGTGGCTGCAAAGTTTTCCATTAAGTCTAGTTGGTCCTTTTGTTTCAATAACTGTAGTCTCCCTAAGGTCATTGATGATGCTTGAATGGTGACTGCTAATTGTTTTATTGTTGAATGAAATAACAGTTATCAAGGAAAAAAAATGTGCACTCATAAAAGCTCACTCTACTTTCAGCAAAACCAATAGGATATCTTTTTAGTGTCCATCTTATTAAGGCATTCCTATAGGGTGATGTAAAGTAAAACCCATAAAAACGCAAAATAGATAATTTTGTTAACAAAAATGCACAAAAACACCCGTAAATCCAGTGAGGCATTTGCAAATAATTTTTACAATTTGCTGTAGTGCTTATACACAACATTGTAGCAAGAGGTGAAAGAAAAAATCTAGGACCAAATTTTTTTTTCACTACTTCTTGTCAAAATTGTGACATGACAGAGTATGATTGGTGAAGAAAAATTGGTGGGTTTATGTATAAGTGATGGTTAACTACTCACAATCTAACACGTCAAAATTGTGATAAAAAAGTTGTGAAATAATTTGTGGCCCTAGAACTACTCAAGGTGAAAAGAAATTTATTATTATTATTTTTCTCTCTCTCACCAAACTCTCACCTCTCTTCCCTTGTCTATGGGTTGTAGTGTGGTGATTGTGAATTTTAGCGAATTTATAGTATCTCTAATTAACATCACCCATAGAGAATTTAGTGGAAGCCATCAAAGGTGAAAAAATAATGAGAATATTTGAATCTTTGACTATATACAATTATTGATATTGCAAATCGATAAGAAAATATTAAACTTATTACAAATTTCATCACATAATAAATAAAAACTGATGTTATCATAAATGTGATTGGTGGATTTAAAAAACCTAATTAATAATTTTTTTTTTTTTTGTAATTGATGACCATAGTTAGTAAAATACGCTACAAGTATAATACGATAAGTATATGGACTGATATAATTCGGCATCTTTTTAAAAAGTATGTTTCAAAAATTTTGCAAAAAAATACATAAATGGGAAAATAACAGTATATATATATATATATATATAGTACGTGTATAATACTTTTATATTTTGAAACTTCGCCAAAAGAAAATTACAGAAATATTTGTCACATGCTTTTTTTTGGAGATGACTAATATAATCCAACAAATTACAATCATATAGAAATAATCTACTTAACAAAGAAAATTATTTCAATAACCATATAGAAATTTCCTAACAATCTAACACATTACAGGACAAATGCAAATATATTGTATAAATAAAGACAATAAATTCAATAAAATAATACTAAATGATATGCAGGTACATGAGAATGGGATGCAAATATAATATTAGATGGAAGAGATATAGCAAAACTAATAATAATAATAATAATAATAATAGAATTTAGAAACATTAAAATTTGACAATAAAAGAATAGACGTTTTAAAAACTAGAGTGAGGGCAAAATCGGATTTGCCTCTAGTTGCCAATTTTTTCCGGTTTTTGACATTTTTATCGAATTGGATTGGTACCCGATTCTCGATTGATTCGATCGGGCTGGCTAGTCTGGTCCCATTTTTTATTAGGCTCTGTGCAAATGCCAATTGACTATTAGAATAGTAGCCTAAAGGTGTGCCGCGTGTGCAGGTGTGTTTTGACGTATAGAATAGTAGGGTGCAGTGGAACAATATAAGTTTAGTACATTTTTTACTGTTTTGATGTCTATCTTCTCCTTTTTATTGTCATGTTTGACCGGATAAAAACAAAATCTTAGGTGTATTTGGATAAGGTACAGTAGGTTCATAAATAGTGTTAAAAAGTGCAGTGAGACCCATAAATAATAACAAAAATAAATTGAATAATAAAATATTTTTAATTTTTAATTTCTACCCAAACACACGCTCCTAGTTTAAAAAACACGTGTATATTACCCTATCATTGGGAAACAGGCGGCAAACATGAGTTTTTTTAAATGTTTCGTATGTACAAACAAACTAGGTTTATGACACATTAATTATAAGTCTATTTATTTACTAAAAATGATAATATTTCTAACATCACTCTTGCTTATTTTTAGGTTACTACACGCTAACGTAGTAAGGTCCATAATATTCCTAGTAATTAGCATTGTTCTTAGTTTTTTGCTAAAAGTTTGACAATTATACCTAAAAATAAAAATAAAGGTTAGGATTTAACGATTTGTACACAAAGAAATAATAGCTAACCAAAATAAACGCACGAATGTGTGGTTTTCGCTGTGAATGAACTGGGACAGACCATTGTGTTTACCTACAGTCGATTCAAAATTGATTTGTCACTCTTGTTGGCACACTCCCATATCACGAACTCCTAGCTTAATTGGGACCAAAGCTTCAAAGATAGAATTTTAGATTTTGATAACCTTAACCCCCAAAATAGCCTCTTTCTTTGCGGAGTTTTTGGGATTTTTTTTTGGTTCTAAAACATCTCTAAAAGCTCAATTAAATTGATCTTTTTTTTTCTTTTCTTATGAATTGTCAGTCTATTTTCAAGCTGATTTCGGTCATCCTGCTTCAAATTGACATACGTAGGAGATTTGAATGAAAATTTATACCCATGAGTTGTAATAATAATACAATGATGGAATTATTATTATTATTATTTTTTTATGGATCATTTGAATGTCAAATCAATATTTAAGATAAATTGATAACGTCAAAGATGTTTATAGTTCACCTACGTTTCTGGGTATTTATAACAAAAATGTTCAAAATTCAAATCTCTATTCTCCAACTTAGTACGTATCAAATTACAAAAGAATAAAAATTTACACTAAAAGTCACACTATTGATTTATAAATACATGTTTTCATGAAGGTTTAAATGGGGTAGCTCCATCCATTGTATAATCTAGGCTATCATTTTTTTCATGATAATACAAATAAAAAGTACTGAGAGTTTCCAGGAGCACAGTAACACAACCCAATAATACAAGTATGCCAATATAGGTTGCTTTCCACCTCTGTCCTGGCTCCAAAATATGTATCCCTATAAAGACATTAACGATACCCAAAGTAATTGTTCCATAACCAACGAAGAAATGGAATATACTCCATATAATCCTGTACTTGCGCTCCTTCGGCCTAATAGAATGGCCAACGATCACCTGAATTGTTGCGAGACAAAAAAGAGTAATGCCAATACATCCATGAGTTTTATACCTCAATCCAGATAATTGTGCACCAAGGTTGAGTCCAGTTGCCCAGCCAATAAGACCAATAATGTACCCGGAAGATTGACATGCAACATGAAGCTTAAACCATATCGGGTCTGTTGTTTTGAACACCTTCAAATACCTTGCTATAAGAACTCCTACAGGCAGCATAATACCCCAACTAATGCTACACATGATTCCATGAAAGCTCTTCAACACTATTAATTTTCCTCCTCTTCCTTGTTTAACATTTCCTGATAGAAAATTCAAAGTACCATAGGAGCGAAGCTCGTGTCTAAGTAAACTATGAATTTTAGGAACATTATTCCCATACATTGGACCTTTTTGCCACACATGATCCACCATGATGGTTTCTCTAGGAAGCTGTAAGGTGGCAAAGATGGTGATTGAGTTATTTTCATACATGGCTGAGACATCATAGACAGGAAAACTTAGAGCCCCTTCTTTAAGAGAGGTTCTATAACTGCTTATAGGAGATGTATAGGCTATTAGGTTCCCATCATTTCTTGCGTATGCAACAAAAGCTTGAGCATCAATCATACCAATTGAAGTGGGATTGATGCCCCATGAAATCCATGTTGAGAAAATATCGATGCCCGGTTGCCTAAAAGCAATCTCAACCATGCCAGATGATATATTGTAATTCCAATAAAGGGTTGAATTTAACACAGGCAAATTTGAGCATGCGGTAAAGTTCTTTCGAGGAAACTCGGAGTTAAAAGAACACTGTGCCTTGCATAAAAAGATGGCATTCGAAAAGAAGACCATGAGGAACAATAGTAATAATTTGTTGAAGAAAATCCTAAACATGACTGGCAAACCAAATCACACACAAAACCAAATTGAAAAGATGGTTAAAGAAAAAGAGCAAAGCTTGAAAATATATCTTAAGGGTATTTTTCAAAAAGACAATTGCTTAACTCTCTC
Source organism: Quercus tomentella (assembly GCA_028535165.1). NCBI lineage: Eukaryota > Viridiplantae > Streptophyta > Magnoliopsida > Fagales > Fagaceae > Quercus > Quercus tomentella. The sequence goes on along the minus strand of JAPQVY010000100.1, from coordinate 5,886,026 downwards.
TCTCTATAATAGGATTTAAGGAAATCTATAAATAGAGTACCTTAGAAAATCTAGAAGATCTGAATCCCTTCATATATATATATATATATATATATATGTAGTGTTTTGACTCGGTGGTTAGTCCTTGAGTATTCATGGTCTATTTAGAAATTTACTAATTTCATGGTCATTTCCTTTGGTTATTTCTACCCACACAGCACTGTTCCAGAGTTTTATTCAATTTTGTGACTTTCCTTGTATTGGAGAACTATTGTTGGATTGAATAAAACTATTATATATAATGTTTTGAGTCAGTGGTTATTCATAAGTTCTCCTGATTTAGAAATTTTCTAATTTTCTGGTCCTTGCCTAATTTAGTTGTTCAATTTGCGACTTCTCTTTCTTTTCTTTTCTTTTTTCTTTTTTTTTTTTGAGAGAGAGAAGAGTTTGGCTTAACATGTGAATGTTGTTTTTTGGATTTTGGATTGGAGAATTATGATAAGCTCAATATGTTTAGAATTTAAATCAGGGTGTAATATTTTTTAAATGGGTTTCAATTTTATTTATTTATTATAACTACAACTCTACAAGACTCTTATCCTTATTGAATTCAGTCTCTTGTTTACAACTTGTGAAAATGCTCACAATTTGGATCTGTATGAAATTGGACAATATCCACGCTTCTTGGAAGTAAAGTAGTCCTGGGATTTTGTATGGACCTAGAGCGTTCTCATCTGGATGAAATGCAAAATAGATGATGGCGGTTTTCCTAGCCGAAAAGAGCAAAAACAACCCCACATCCGATCATCCATCCCTGTTCAAAATTTTGCATATTGACACTTAAACATCTAAATTTGCTTATCCCCATAGCAACATCTATAAGTATAAACTTAAACCCAATTATCTTTTTCGACCTGCAATTAAATTAACTAACCGCGAATCCGTGCGTTGCGCGTGATAATTATTTTTATAGTGATTTTATTAAATTTTTTTTTTACAATTTAAACTAATTTAATAATGAGTAATGTATTTTGTAATTGTATTTTTATTTATTATAAGAACAATCATAAATGTAATATAGGAACAATCATAAATATAAATTTTGTCGTACTAAAATGAAAATAATACAATTTAAAAAAAAAAATTCAAAAGGCAAGTTAACAAAAATATTCATTTTTTAATAAAAGTTGTTTATAACATATTGTGAATCATTAAAAAGAATATAAAATTTGGAAATTATTCTTTTAGTTTTAAACAAACTTTCTCAAACCTTATTTTTTCTACCTACAATCCAAAACACCGAAAAATGTAACTAAAAGAAATTAATAAAACTAAACAATAATTAATTGGACCAATTAGGAAAACAATTTGTTGTTGATAATTTATTAAGATTTTTTTTTTTTATAGAAATTGTAATTTCGTCCACCCAAAACATATGGTCAAATAAACAATTATTAAAAGAAATCTAAGAATTAAATTTCTATATATGCATTGTTATAAAATAATAATAATTATTAAAATAAAATTGCAAAAGCTTAAATTTGTCACCCATCCGATTATTTTCGTTTGGCTAACTTTTACTTTTCTCTAAATAAATGACATTATAGAGTACTTCTAATACAACTATTAAGAGTACTTTGTCCACCACAAAGGATTAAAAAATAAATAAAAATTAGTAAAGTCTCATAGTTTAACATCTAAATTGAGCACTATAAAAATCATGCTATGTAATAGAATAAATACCAAATTACAATAAATACCAAATTATCCAAGTCATGCTATGTAATAGAATAATATTATATTTTCATATGCTATATTTAATTCTTTATAACGCAATAGGATAACATTTAACAAAAAAAAAAAAAAAAACAAAAAAAAAACAACAACAACAATTAAAAAAAAAAAAAAATCGCATTAGCTCAAAGTAGAGTTTTAAAGAATATTAAATATTATTAACCTAAAGCTGAGATACAAGAAAAATAAAAATATCCACCAAAAAATTGAGAGAGAGAGAGAGAGAGAGAGAGAGAGAGAGAGAGAGAGAGAGAGAGAGAACCTTTTTTGTAAGGGAAAATTATGAATAGAATGGATAGAGATGGTAATAGATTTATAGTAAGAGGTTGCGAATAAGAAGAGACAAAAATAAAGGAAGATGAAGAATGATATTAATGCAGAGGGTAGTGGGGGAGATGAAAAGGTAAAGGTTGGAGAAGTGTAAATATTAAAAAATAAATGTTAAAAACAATTATAGAAAAATTGGAAAGAAAAATATAATAACGTGAACCCTGATATGGCTCAACTGGAGTATAACAACAATAAATATTACGCTTCAACTTTTAGATATATATATATATATATATATATATATAGAGAGAGAGAGAGAGAGAGAGAGAGAGAGAGAGAGAGAGAGAGAGAGAGAGAGAGAGAAATAAAGGAAGATGAAGGAAAAGAGGAAGAATGATATTAATGCAGAGGGTAGTGGGAAGATGAAAATGTATAGGAGGAAGAAAGGTTGAAGAAGTAGTGGGGAAATGAAAAAGTAAGGGAGGGGAGAAAGATTGGAGAAGTGCAAATATTAAAAAAATAAATGTTAAAAAAAATTATAGGAAAATTGGAAAGAAAAAATATAATAACATAGATGCCGATGTGGCTCAATTGAAGCGTAGTAATAATAAATGTTACGCTTCAACTTTTAGATATAATATAAATAGATGATATGTATATCTCTCTCTCTCTCTCTGCCTTGGGTTGGGTGTTGTTAGGGTATTACATTTATTTATTTATTTTGGTGTGTGTATAAAATATAGAGTATTTTATTGTGATAAATTGCAAAATAAAAAATGAGATATAGGGTATGTGCATTAAAGTGGTTATCTTAAATAGATAAACCAATATCTTAAATAGATAAACTAACTTTTTGGGGACTTGAAATGCATTTTTATTTTTTATTTTCGCATTTTTGAATGGGAATGCTCTGACTAGTACATGGCTAGCCCATAATGTTACAAGTGTGAGAGCATCTCCAAAAGTCTCTTCAAATTTTTGTACTATTTGGAAAGTGAACGATTCCTTTTACCTTTTATCTACTTACTTTTTCAAATATATTATCCAACAGATTCTCTATTTTTTTATTTATCCCATTTAAATATTATTTTTTCATTTTTTTAATCTTTCTTTGTTTGTTTTATTTTAAAAGTATTGTGAAAATATTATAGTAGTATTTCTCAATTTTAATTTCTTATTATTTATTTTATTTTTTCATTCCTCTAATTATTTTTTTTTTCAACTATACGATTTCTTTTTGCTAAAAAAAAACTATATGATTTCTTCTTTTTTTTTTCTTTTTTCATCTCTGTTTTTTCTCCTCCACACACGTCTCTCCATTCGCCTCTCCTCTTTCATCTCTTTTTTCTCCTCCACACATGTATCCCCATTCCCCACTCCTCTTCATCTCATATTTCTTTTTATTTTTCTACCTCTTCTCCTCTAGGACCACCACACTGTCTCTGTCCCTTTTTTTTTTTTCTACAGACCACTGCACACCTTTGAGAGAAGGCCAGTGGAGATCGAGAGTCACCGGAAGGACAAAGCCGTCGGAGTCACCATGCAACACCACCCCGTCCTCCTCCCTACCGCCAGACAGATCAACTTGTCTCTTCTTTCTTCTTCTTCTTCTTCTTCTTCTTTTTTTTTTTTATTTTTTTTTATTATTTTTTATTTTTTTGTTGTTGTCTGATTCAACTTTGTTGTTATAATAATAAATAGATTTTGTATTATGTTTTATGTTTTGATTATGTGAGACATTTGAGTCTCTGGGAGAGAAGCAAAGAAACTAAAACAAAGAGATGAGAGGATAGAGAAAGAATTTTTTTTATATTGAATTGTTTGATTTTTTTTTTTTAATAGAAAAATTCATTTGGAGTTGCTATAGTGTTCTCTAAATTAAGAGAACTACTGTAACAACTTCAAAAAAAAAATTGGAAAAGTTTTACTTTTAAAGAAGCGGTTGGAGTGAGTTTTTGGTGTGTTTATTCTTCAAAATTGGTTTTAAAGAACCTATTGGAGATGCTTTAACCCGTATATTATTTCATACACAATGATCAAAGCACCCCTAGTTATCTACAAAATTCTCAATCTGACAAGCATGCCTGTAAATGTTTACATCGATGTATCAAACAATCATATACTTTGTTGTTTGACCAAAGAATAAGATATGGCCAATCACAATATTTTCACAATATAGTGTAGATAGGTCCAAATGAGAATTAGAAACAGCTTGTCTCATAAGCTTTGTTGTGAAATTATAGTTAAAATATTGTATCCGTAGCATTACTCAGCAAAAAGTTTGAACTATATATTTATTCCATTGGTTCTTTTAGGACCACACCATTTGTTATAACTTGATTATATGTGTGAATGTGATTGGTGAACCATCACATTCACATTAATAAATCATTTTTTTATCAGGACACCAAAGTTGTTTCTATGGAATTAATGGGACAGAGAGTCTCATCCCATAATCTGTATCAGTAGTTCTTCGTTTACAACATCGTGATGTTTTCTTTCATTGGCAGTGTTATTTGTGTAATTAAAAAATATTTTGGGAGTATAAAAAATGTGTATTTCCCTTTTTCACATGAATTGTAGGTAAAACCCATAATGTGATCATCAATAATAGAATTTTAGATTTTGATAATTTTGAACCCCAAAAAAAGGCCTCTATTATTTTTTGCTGAGTTTTTTTGGGATTTTATTTGGTTCTAACATCCCTAGAGCTCAATTAAATTGATCTTTTATTTAATGATTGTCATAGTATATTTTGAAGCTTATTTCGGACATCCTTCAAATTTACATACGTACAAATTAAACATTTTTCTATCTCAAAAAAAAAAAAAAAAAAAAAAATTACATACGTAGGAGATATGAATATTCCATGAATTTGAGCAAAACAATTGAATGAAAATTTATATTCACGAGTTGTAATAATAATACGATAATGGATGATTTGAATGTCAATACTACATTGAAAATGCCAAAGATGTTTGTAGTTCAAACTACACTTTAAGGTGTTCCTAAATTCTAAAGAAGACATTTAAAATTTAAATCCTACTAGCTCTCTAACTATTAAATTACCCATAAAAAAAATTACATTGTAAAGTAAGCATATTAATTTAGAAATACATGCTATTCATGAATTAAATGGACTAGCTCCATCCGTTGTCTCTAGGATTTTAGTTTTCCTACTAAAAAACAAATAACAAGCAGTACCAATTTCCAGTAGCACAGCGACAGTACCCAATAATGCAAGTATGCTAATATAGGCTTCTTTCCAAATTTTTCCTGGATTCAAAATATGAATCCCCATAAATACATTAATGATACCCAGAATGATTGTTCCATAACCAATGCAGTTATGTATTATATTCCAATATTTCCTGAACTTGAGCTCCTTTGGCCTTAAAAACAAGCCAATCTGAGTTGTTGCAAGACAAAAAAGACTAATGCCAATGTATCCATGCGCCTTTTGGTTAAATCCAGATAGTTGAACGCCAATGTTGAGTCCAGTTGTCCAGCCCATTACACCAACAATGTACCCCAAAGATTGACATATAACATGAATATAGAACCATGACGAGTCTGTTGTTTTGAACACTTTTATATACCTTGCTATAACAACTCCTAGAGGCAACATAATACCCCAACCAATGACATTCAAGCCTCCATGAATTTTCTTCATTACCATAAATCTTTCTGGTCCTCTTGTTCCAGTCTTTCCTGATAGAAAATTCAAAGTACCATAGGACCGAAGATTTTCTTTAGAATAACCATGAAAGCTAGGAACATTATCCATAGACATTGGACCTCGTTGCCACACATGATTCACCATGAAGGCTCTGCTATTAAGCATTAACGTGGCAAAAATGGTGATTGAGTTATTTGCATAAATGGCTGAGACACCATAGACAGGAAAACTTAGCTTCCCTTTTTCAAGAATTGTTTCACGACTGGTTATAGAAGATGTATAGGCTATTAGTCTCCCATCACCTATTGGGTGTGCAACAAAAGCTTGAGCGCCAATCATACCAATTGAAGAGGGATTGATGGCCCAAGCAATCCAAGTTGAGTAGTTATAAATACCCGATTGCCTAAAAGCAATTTCAACCTTGTTAGATGATATATTGTAATTCCAATAAAGGACTGAATTTAACACATCCAAATCTGAGCATGAGGCAAAGTTAGAAAACTCGGACGTAAAAGAACACTGTGCCTTGCATAAAAAGATGGCAGTCGAAAAGAAGACCATGAGGAATAATAATAATTTGTTGAAGAAAATCCTAATCATGACTCGCAAACCAAAACCCAAATGAAAATATGGAGGAAAGATCGTGAAAGAAAAGGAGCACTTGAAAATATTTCTTGAGGGTATGTTTGAAAAAGACAATATCCAACTCCCTCAGTCCCTCTCTCTCTCACACACACACATAATCTCTGTCTCTCTATCTCTCTCTCTATATATACATGTATATATAATATATATAGTGCTTTGGCTCGGTAGTTATTCCTTAAGTATTATTGGCCTGTGTAGAAATTTACTAATTAATTTCATGGTCATTTCCTTTGGCTATTTCTAGTCAACTTATACTCAGACACTGACAGCATAGTTCCAGAGTTTTATTTAATTTTGTGACTTTTTATTTATTTATTGGAGGAATGTTATATATAATTTTTGGACGAAGTACATCTGTTTTTCAAACAAGTCACAGAACGCATATATAGGTCACGTTACTTAGATTACACCTGGGATAGTTTTAATTTTATCCATTGCCACACAGTAAGTCAGAGGATTTTCCTAGGCACAGTTTGGAAATTAACTTTTTCATAATGTTTTAGATAGGTTTTTATTCCTAAATACTCCTGATTTAGAAACTTACTAATTCCCTGGTCAATTCCTTTGACTACTCCCATCCTACTTGTTCTTGGGACTCTTGTAGAGTTTTTGTTCAAAATTTCAAATTGTGAACCGAAGAATTGTTATATATAGGGTTTGCCTAAACTTGTAAATTTTGTTTTTTGGATTGAGAATTATGGTCGAGTCCGGCTCAATCTATTTAGAATTTCAATTTCTTAGGATCGAAGTAGTCCAACTCCAAAGCACGCATGTTTACTAACAAAATTCCCAATCTGATATGTCAATATGTAAGAAGGAAAATGATAGTTCCACAAAAAATTACACAACTTTTGCCACAACTTGTCACACGGCGAGTTATGTGTGGTAAAAAAAAAGTTGTGGGTCTGCACGTTCACCGCTTACAACTTGTAACGTGGCGAGTTTTGGTAAAAGTTGTGTAATTGTTTGTGGTCTTAGCATTATTCCTGTAAGAAAAAGAAAACATTCTATGTAATCAAAGTATCACAATCAAATACACTATTGGTTCAACAATAAGTTGGGACTTGGGACTTTCTGACCAATAAGTATTCACTATTCACATCTACTTATGTAAAATTAAGACTTTAAATGAACCAAGTTGTTCATAAACAGTTTTGGCTTGATTCAATAAAAAGCTCATTCATATTTGTTTGTTTATAAACAAGTTATGCTTGAGCCTTAGGTTTAGACTTGTTTATTAAACAAGTTGAGCTCAAGCAAAAAAAATATTGCTCGTGAACAAGATTGGGAATATTAGGGCTTGATATAAAACAAGTCAAACTTAGCCTTATTTATAAACCTTTTTTTTTGAGGGGCAGCCTTATTTATAAACCTGGTAAGCTTGATATGTGCCTTTTCTTTTTTTCTTTCTTTTTTTTGGTTGAGGAATTGATATGTGCTTAATTAATATAGGTCCATTACAAATATTTTAATAATAATGTGGACCACTTGGTACCAATTACGAATTACCATTACCCTTTTTTTTCCTTCCTTTGCATCTACATTGACTAGGCACGCGTGGTACCCTTGTGTTATGATTTATGTATTTTTAATCTAAGTGGGTTACATGTCCACCAATGATCCCTTTCCTTCCCATCCATTCCCATCAAAACGTTACAAAAAAAGACTAACTTTACATGTAACCAAATTACCAAACCCTCCCACATTACTCACAATTCAGTTTGTTCAAAATTTCTCCTCTTAACCCAGTCACCTTATCATCTTTATTTAGAGTCTAAAGGTGTGTTTGGATATCGTTTCTTTGTTAAAAACTGAAAACTTATTGCTAAAAACACTATAGCAAAATAATTTTTAAAGGTGTGAATAATGCTATGAGACCGAAATTTACCTAGAAATATGTGTTTTGTTGAGTTCGGTGGTACGTCAGTACCCATGGGACCCACTAAAAAAATGCTGAATGCACGAATTGGGCTGAACATGCAAATTGGGCAAAACGCCCAATCCAAACGCACGCCAACTATCTCACAGCCTAGATAAGACAGAAGCTTCCTTGGGAAAGCTTTCTCTTTCCTCTCTTTGACTTTTATTTATTGTTTCTATCTAGGGTCTATATCTTACCGTCTAGAACAATATAAGGCATAAGCTTCTTTGAGAAGCATTCTTTTTTCTCTTTTTCACCTTTAAGGTATGTTTGTTTGGTGGAATTTTAAGGAGGATGGAAAATTGAGGAGAGAAAAGTGGAGAAATAGCATTTTTAGTGGTTATTTGGTTGGGAGGGGGAGAAAAAGTGACCCAAGCCCACCAAAATATTTTCTCTCCAAAATAGGGAGAAAACTTGAGTGGAAAAAAGCTCAAGTTTAAGCTAACGAAAATGCCCACGTGCAAATTTTTTTTTTTTTTGTTCCTTTATTCTTTTTTTCTACTTCTTTGTTGTTGTTTTTTTTTTTTTTTAAACAAAAAAATTTAAAAGTGTCCATACACAATTTTTTTTTAAAAAAAATGTGTTACTTTTTTGTTTTCTTTAATGGGGGACATATTGTAAATTTATACCAACTTCATTTTCCATCTTCTCATTTTTCTTCTCAACCAAACAAAGAAGTTTTCCATCTCTCTACTTGTCCATCCTCCCAAACACAAAGGCTTCGCTTGGAAGGAGGGAATGGAATGGAATGGAAATGAATGAAAAGAATCATTTTAGAATATTCTTCCCTTCCCTTGTTTAGGAGTTTTAATTGAGAGAATGGAAAGCTCATTCAATTGTTTGGGAGTTTAAGTAGGAGGGAATGAAATGGGTAGGAGGGAACACTCATTCCTCTCTATTCCCTTAAAACCTCAAATTTTCATTCCCCCCGAAATTGGGAGGAATTGGAGGGAATGAAATTAGATTTAATGATTTTTTTACTAAAACTCCCAAAATACCCCTGTATATTCAACTCTTTATTTTAAAATAGGGGTCTAATAGTAATATTGTCATAAAATAATTCCGTTCCATTCCTTCCATGTTGCTCCCAAACAAAATTACTTACATTCCATTCATTTTCATTCATTTCCATTCCTTTATTTTAAAACATCCAATCAAGGTTACTTAATTCCATTCCATTTCATTCTATCACTCAAATATCATCACTTATCACTCATTAACCTATAACTCATTTCTTATAACTTAAAAATCCCCAAAACACACCCCAACATTGTTTGGCACCTAAACCCGATTCAATTTCCAATCCAAAAACTCAAAAAACTCACATTTTTGTGGGACCCACTCACTAGCCATTGTGCAGTGCACATAGAACAGCTACCTATGGATTCCTTCTCTTTTGTTTGCATTACCCTTACTCCTTCTCTTTTATTTGCATTACCCTTATTTCCTTGGTCTTATTTCCTTCAGCTCTCAAACCCCAAAGGCTTCGAACCTTGGAGATCATCTCCTTCATCTTGCTCCCAACTACGCTAAAGCCATGGATCCTTCCTACATCATCTTCCTCCTTCCTCATCCCTGAAACCGAATCCATTAAGTACCTCTACACCTCCTTTCTCCATCCTCCCTAAAACCGAACCCAAAAAACTCTGTTTCGGTGCTTTGCTCCTCATTCAGATTGGCAGCGGTTGACAGTAAGAGGAATCCGACAACTCGGAGGAAAATTACCAAGACCAGTGTATGAATTTTTCCCACATATTTTCTAAAATTTTAGAGAACAAATGAATTTATTTTTCTGGGTATGTCATGGTATTCAATAAAGTTTATTTCTTTATTGTTGCAAGCTTGTTTATGTGTCTATGTTAATTGGAGAAATGATGAATGGATAATAGTATACATGGGTTTTTTTTTACGATGTGGTATTTTTTTTTCACAAGTGGCAACCACGGCTCGAGTTGGAGTGTCTTCCTTTAACCAAAATAGCGAAGCAAAAAAGATGGAGAAACCGTCCAACTCCAAACTTCTCCTTCAGATGGGTGTGCAAGACCGGAATGGGAGGGAGCTTTTGTAGTGGGTTTGGGAGCTTCTTAAGAAGAAAGTGAAGTGTGATTAAAAGGAAAAAAGTTGATTGTGTAGAAAATGAATTATGACTGTTGGGGGGAGTAAAGACTGAGTAATGATGAGACTACACCCATGGGGCCCAACATGTGAGGGAAATTACCATCATGCCATCGTAACTCAATTTTTATAACTTGAAAACAACAATTTTTTGCTTCTGAATTCACTAAGGCTGCCTTTGTTTTGGCTGAAAAGGATTTCAGGAAATCCTTTTACACTAGCCTATGTGTTTGGTAAGCACAGAAAATTGGGTCAAACGGAAATCAATTTCCGCTTTGACTGTAAAATAACAAGCCTCAGCCGTAAATCAATTTCAGGTTTTATTTTACCTTCAAATGATTTCGACCCCAAGAAAATAGAAGAGAGAGAGAAACAGCAAGACTCGATCGCCATCCTCATCCCCTCCACGCAGACTGACACACCCGAAGAAGACAACCTAACTTTCGCATGTCTGATCGCGCCGCAGGTTCATGCCTCAGCCTCACCGGACCGTCATCGTCTTCGCCACAGATCTACACCGCCGCCCTCGTCCCCTTCACAGATCGCCACAGATCTACACCGCCTCACCGGACCGTCATCGTCTCTCTTTCCCTCTGACCAACCAAAGCCGAGAAGCTATTAGACCCACCCATGATCTTTGATCTACAAACCAATCTCGTCGTCGTTGCCTCCTTCAAACCCACCCGCCCATCTCGCCGCTATCAGACCCACCTGCCCATCTCGCCTCTGTCAGACCCACCCGCCCATCTCGCCTTCTTCAAACCCATTCGCCGATCTGTGGTGCTGTACCAATATTTTCTCAATCTATCTCTCCCTCTCCCTCTCTCACAATCAGTGCTTATATCTGAGAAAGACTAAATCTTTTTGGTTATGTTTTATTGTTGATTTGGTTTATATATTCAGATTTCCTATTATAATATTTGTTTGGAAGCTAAGAAAATATGTTTTCTAGAGAATTTTCAGAAACACAACCAAACACCTGAAATCATTTTCATTTTTGGAAAATATTTTCACTTGAAAATATATTACACCTTGAAATCATTTTACATCGAACCAAACACAGCCTAACTCATAACTCAAAAAAGAGACATATGAGTGATGGAAACAGAAAATGGAAACAAAGCCAAACAAGGATTGCATGCATGGGACCCACATATTTTAAGTGATGAGTGATGGAAATAGAGTGATGAGTTATTGAAAACTATAAATCCAAACAACCCCTAAATCTCTTATATCATCTCCTTATTTTCTATCCTTCCACTTTTCCACTCCTCCAACCAAATGGACTCTTATTGCTCTATGTAAGGTCTATATCTTACAACCTAAAACAATAAGCTTACTTAATAAGATAGAAGCTTCCTTGAGTAGATTCTCTTTTCTCACTTTCACCTTTTATTGACTCTATCTATAGGGTCTATATCTTACAACCTAGAACAATAGGCTTCTATACCCGGGTCAGGTTCGGGTCGGGTTTTTCTATACTTGGACCCTACCCGCGGGCCAAGACCCATAGCCCAGACCCGGCCCGTTTAACTAAGCGGGTTTTTTCCCGGGCCCCGGACCCGCCCCAACCAAGCCCCGCGGGCCCCGTTAAAGGATTGGGCCCAATTTGTGGCCCAACCAAAAAAAAAAAAATTTCAGATCCAAACACAAACATAAACACATATCCAAACACAATCACAATCACAAACAAAGAAATCACAAACATAGATTTCAGATCTACATTTTCCCTTTCAAAATCACAATCCAAACACAAATTTCAGATCTATGATTTTCATTTTTCCCTTTTAGAAATCATAAACACAAACACAAACACAAATTCACATGATTGAGATGAACTAAACCCAGAAAAAAAAAATAGAAAAAAGAAAAAAAAAAATGGAGACAGTGCGAGATCAGCGACGGCGAGGACGAAACGGAGTTGAGACTTGAGAGAAACGGGAACGGCGAGGACGAAACTACCTCCTTCCTTTCTTGAATCTGTCGGAACGGCGAGGATGGTTAGCTCTTCTGGTATCGGTACTTCCATCTGTCGGAAACGGGAGTCCCGCTAGCTCTTGTTTAATGAGTTCATGATGTTCATCACGCTATACATACGGCTTGTGGCCGTGCATGTGAGATCGCTGAGAGATGAAGAGATGAGAGGCAGTGACTGAGAGAGCTGAAGAGATGAGAGGCATGAGAGGCTGAAATGAGGAGAGGAATTGAGAGTTTAGGGTTTTAACTATATATATATATATATATATATATATATATATATATGAGGGTAATTTAGTAATTTTATATATAATATAACCGGGTCGGGTTTCATGTCGGGTTTCGGGTTTTTTTGATAAAACCCGGACCTGACCCGGACCTGCTTTGGGTTTTTTTTTAAAACCCATACCCGACCCTATTCTTTATCGGGCCAAGTATCCACGGGTCGAATCTAAATTGCCATCCCTACTCTTATTGCTCTATGTAAGGTCTATATCTTACAACCTAAAATAATAGGCTTACTTAATAAGACAGAAGCTCCTTGAGAAGATTCTCTTTTCTCACTTTCACCTTTTATTGACTCTATCTATAGGGTCTATATCTTACAGCCTAGAACAATAGGCTTCTATTATAAGACTTTCTCTTTTCTCTCTTTCAACTTAGTTTTGTATTTTCAAACAACTCTGCTCTCTCTATATCTCTCTCTCTCTCTCTCTCTCTGGTGAGCCATGAGGCCAAGATAATGAGAAATTCCACTTTCAGCCTTGATCTCTTTGTAACCTCACCTATTGGTGAACGAGTCCTAAATTTCAATGAGATTTGCTATGCTAGCAAAGAGTGCTTGGACTTTGGTTTCCATTATGTAATCGAAGGCAGATAATGACTTTAGATTTGGTGTCATATTTAGCATCACTACCATCTTCACTCTCTCTACCTCCAAGCTGTTCACAATCTTCACTCACCCCCAAATAAATCTCTCTTTTTTTCTTTTTTCTTTTTAATTTCTATTTTTGGTTTAAATTTTTTAAATTCCTATATATTTTTATAGTTGTTAGCCATTATAATTTTTTTGATTACTCATAAACATCTTGATTTCTAGATTATGGTTGTTTCCGATTCTATATAACCCAATAACATCTTATTGATTGTATTTGTTTGATAGTAGCTTAGTTTTGTAATTGGAAGCATGATGTATTTAGTATGTTATTCTTGTTTACTTAATTTTCCAAGATTTAAGCATTTTTATTTAATTTTGTTGGATTTCAAGCTCAAATTGATAAAGAGCTCAAGCGACAAACTTATCAAACCAAGCCAAGCCGAGCTTGAACACTTGACATTTATTAACAAGCCGAGCTCAAACATGCACTACTCAGAAAAGTTCAGCTCATTTACAGCCTTATGTAAAATGGCATAAAGCATAAAATATAGCTAATCAAGTCCAAATATCATAAAATATCGTTAAGAAAAAAAAAAATGATATTTTAATAATAGAATAGATCTTTCAAAAAGCGGTTAGATAAAAATTTAAAAAAAAAAAAAAAGAGTAAATTTTTATACTAAAATAAACAAGCTAATGTGAATGCGAGGATGGGGTTCTCAGTAGTCTATAAAACTATAAAGTTTTATATCTAAATGTATGAGTTGCCATTTCCCAATAATAAAATAAATAAATGAATTTCCAGGTTATCATATTCTTGGGAAAATTATAACTTATTACCCTAAACTTTTCGAATGCGTGTACTCCGACTTTAAATTTGTTGTTAACTTAGATGACAATTTAAAGTTTATGGTGCAAAGTGTAATCAGATGTATAGTTTAAGGTGATAAATTGTAGTTTTTCTTCTGTTTTTAAAACATTGAGAAGATGAGCAATTATGTATTTTCATGTGGTTCTATATTTTTCCATCCAAATTAACAGCAAACTTAATATCAAGGTACAAAGTGTAACAAGGATTATAGTTTAGGGTGTAAAATGTACATTCCAAAATTTAGGGTATAAAGTATAATTAGGGTATAATTTAGAGCAGTAAAGTATAATTTCCCACGTATTTTTAGTGACAATGAGAAACCAATAATAATTGCATAAAAACTAATATCATAAACTATTATTATAAAATTCATTCATAAAATTTTATTAAAAATTTTTTCTTTTCTCCATCATAATAGTTGCAAAATATTTCTCAATTAGGTTTTTTATCTTGAGGTCACCAAGAATTAGTAGGATTGATATTGTACCCTAACAATAATATATCACTAGGGGGAAGGGTTTGAGTTTAATTGGTACCTCTCCATACACAAAGTACTTGGGGTCTAAAAGGGAAAGAGTTCAAACTGCAGAATTAGTAGTATTTTGAAACAATCTCAAAAAAAAAAGAAAAAAAGAAAAAGAAAAGAAGAAGTAATAGTTCTCAAGATTATACTGTTGGTTTAAAGATCCTTGATAAGTATTTAGTATCATGATTCCTCAAATTGTTAAGTGCAAGCCAAATTGACTTGGGTTTTCATGGCAAAGAATAATACATTTACCCCATAATTTGAAACTTTTTCTAGAAACTTTCTAAATATTTATCATACGATAAAAATGTTAGAATGCTTGTTATGTTTGTGGCACAACATATGAGAACATTGTAGGACCATTTTTTTGAAAGGCTCCTCAAGCCCAAACCCAATGAGGATTTATGGGTCTACTGAAGGGCCAAACAAGATGTGAGATACTAAGTGAAGGAATGGGGTTCGATCCCACTGCGGCCAATTGGGTCATTTTAACTAATCGATTTGTGCACAAGCAAGTCCAAGAAATATGTATGTATGTATGTGTGTATATTTGCAAGAACTATGGAAGCAACATAATATTGGGAAATATAAATATATTCAGTGAACTCTTATTAATAAGTCAAATAACTCATATACAAATTTTTTGAGGGAATGGTATAAAACCCATAAGCCCCAAACCTCAAAGACTTAAGTGAACTTTGAGGTCTACAAAAACTTGCAAAGTATGGATCCCTGGATTGATGTATAGCCCCCAGGCAATACTAAAAAAAAGGACCGTTACTTTCTGGGAGCTTGACCTAAGTTCTATATTCTCATTATAATTGCCGATTTTCTTTATTACTGTATGTTTTTCTCTTTCTAATGTTTCTCTTTCATTCTCTACTTGTTGTTTTTCTTCCATGGATGATTCCTCCCGGCCCTTTTATACTAGTCTTAGAGCTTCTCAAAATTACTATCTTCTCCTTTGCCTTGATCTTGCTGCTTGCCCTTGTGTTGAAGCTTTGGGCGTTTTTTTTCCATTCTCGTTCTTGTTTCTCTTTCTTGGAACTTGTCCTTGAAAGCACCTTTGGTTGTTTTCCTCTTATAGGAGATACATTTTTCCAACCAATTCTAGCATTGGCTAAGGTCAACAAGGATGGGTCTCTTCTCAAGGCTGGTGAGAAGGACATTTTGAAGATTTCTTCACTTTGATAGGGACTCTACGTATAATGCCTCCTTCCAAAAATGGTATAGATCCTTTATTGATTTGGGTGAACCTTTAAAGTGTGTTGGACATCTTTCTCTATCCATTATTTTTCTTTTTGGACAAGGTTCCTCAAGGCTCTCCCTCATGGACTGGTTGGTTTTCACCTCTAGGTCTTAAGGTTTTGTGGGATCATTTGTCCCTTTCAATCCTTTCTCTAAGGGAACTTGGCCTTCCATGGCCCTTTCCTTGGTAAACCCTATTTAGGCTCCCCCGTTTGCTGGGCTGGTCTCATTCGAGAACCTTTTCACTTGCACCCTTTTATAAGGTCGTTCGCACCTTGTTTTTGAGGCCATTTTCCTTCTTTCTTTCATGTTGGGCTTTTGCCCCATTCTACTTAGTTCATTTGCCTCTTTTGCATTAGCATTCCCATGAAGCCATGGATCCCTCACAGCAGTGGTGCTATATAGGTATAATGCTAAAATTTAGCTCCACAAACACAAAAAGGTTGCTGCAGCAGTGGAGCTAAATCTAAAAATTTTAGCTCCATTGCTACAATGCACATCTATAGATAGATGTGTACTGTTCATGAGAGCTAAAAAAAAAATATTTTTCTATTAAATTTCTCTCTCCTCTTCAATTAAAAAACTATTTTCTCGTTCTTTCTTTTTTTTTTTCTCTCTCTCTCTCTCCGGCTTCTCTTCTTTCTTCCTCTTTCTTTCTCTTTTTTTTTTCTCTCCCTCGTCTACTCTCTGCTTCGCCATCGCCGATCTTCATCATTTTGGATCTTCATCGTCGCCAATCTTCATCATCGATCTTCATCGTCGTCGCCCAGTTGCCGTCCCACGCCGCTGACCCATCTCGCCTTCATCGAACTCAAGCGCACCACGAACCCATCGAAGCTCTATGCTCGGTCAAGGCGGCAGTAAAACGGCGCCATGATCGGCGACGGCGGGAATTCTAGGTTCATGGGTTTTGGATTGCTGGGTTTGTGGGTTTTTGGGTGTTTGATTTTTTTTTTTTGTTGGGTTTGGTTGTGATTGTGGATTGTGGTTGAAATGGCAGTTTGGTGGCTGTGTTGGTGGTGGGTTGGTAGCTGTGGTTGTGGTTGCCGTGGGCTGTGTTGGTGGTTGTGGCTGTGTTGGTGGAGGTTTGATTTTTTTTTTTTTTTTTCTTGCCGTGGGCTGTGTTGGGTTATGGTTGTGGCTGTGTTGGTGGTGGTCACATGAAGGTTGTTGCCATGGGCTGTGGTTGTCACATGAAGGTCGTTGCTGGTGGAGTGTGTGGCTGTGATAGTTGTGTGTAGTGAATATATTATTTTATTGTAGTGAGATAGATTATTTTATTTTAGTAGTTATATTATTTTATTATGATGTTTATATTATTTTATTG
Organism: Quercus tomentella; assembly: GCA_028535165.1. Taxonomy (NCBI): domain Eukaryota; kingdom Viridiplantae; phylum Streptophyta; class Magnoliopsida; order Fagales; family Fagaceae; genus Quercus; species Quercus tomentella. The sequence goes on along the minus strand of JAPQVY010000100.1, from coordinate 5,868,797 downwards.
TGTTGAAAGCTAAAATAGATCCACTGCTGCAGCATGTGTGTAGGTAAAATAGATAAAGTAACTTTTGGTGGAGCTAAAAAGCTAAATTTTTAGCTCCACTGCTGTGGATGCTCGTTCATTTGCCTCTTTTGCATTAGCATTCCCATGAAGCCATGGGTCCCTCATACCCAAGAAAGGCCTATGGTTTGTAGCCTGGGCTGGATATGTTCCTCTAATTTTTTGGGTATCAACAAACATAAAATCCAATATATTGAGAGTATGATTGCTTTTTACGGGTGCAAATTCAAAAGTAAACAAGAACATAATTCCTAAAAATTATATTGAATAACAATACAAAAAGAAAGAAGTTTATGACCAAAAAAAACAAAATGAAACGGAAAAAAAAAACCTTGCCCAAATCTTTACGTATTAGTGCCTACTTTTAGTTTTGTGGCATAAAAGGTCAAATAAAAATGCTAGTTTGTGTTTGACCCAGAATTCAATATCAGCATCATGGTTTTAAAAACCAGTATGATGAAAGAATCGAAAAATGAACTAATTACTAGTTTTCTGATCCAACCGAAGTCCGGCCTATGATCGAATGACATCATAAATAATTTAATTATTATTTATTTAAATTATATAAATAATTAATAATTTTTTTATATACTAAAACTAATAAATCCAATAGTAATAAATATGTTTCCTTAACAAACATACAAGTATATAACAGAACACCCTTTTCAAATAACAATAAATATAAAAAAATTTAGTTAGTTGTCACGTTTCAAAACAATGTTGAAAACTAGCATCTCGAGTGTCTAAAACTCGAGTTCCAAGATAAAAGTCGAGTTTTTAAGTCTCGATTTGTAAGAGGATGGGACCAATGCAGAAAAAAATCCACGTGAAAATCGAGTTTTAAAAACTCGATTTCCATAAATTGCAGAAAAACGCCGCTATAGAGCTTTAAAACGTCACTGTAAGGCTTAAAAACGCCACTATAGGTGAAATTTTTGCATGAAACTCGAGTTTTAAAGACTCGAGATCTCTGTGGCTTTTTCACACTCGCAGCGCGAGCCTTTCGGACTCGAGTTCTAATATGGAGAAACTCGAGATGCTACTTTTCTTTATTGTTTCAAACGTTGCCTAACTAACTATATACAACCCCTTTACACAGCTATTTTGCACATCCCCCGTATATAACATCTTTTTATAGAATTTTAAATAATAACATTAAGGAGGACGGACCAAAAAAACAGATTCGGAGAAAATTATCAAATGAAAGAAAGAGAATCAACAATCAAAAGCAAAGGAAAAAGGAAAATAATCAAAATAACTGATGAAGCAGAGCACAGAGGACGGACCAAAGAAAAAAAAAACCTAGATTTCAGAAATGCAGAATCAAGTAATCAAAAATCAGAAGCAAAGGAAAAATGAAGATAAGTTCAATACCTGATGATTGATGAAGGCACTGAAGCAAAGAGGGCGAGATCAAGACAAAGGGGAAAAAAAATTCAAAAATTCAGAATCAAGTAATCAAAAATCAAAAGCAAAGGAAAAAGGAAAATAAGTTCCATACCTGATGATTGATGAAGCCACCGAAGCAAAGGGAAAAAAAAAAAAAAAAAAAAAAAAAAAAAAAAAACGGAAGCAGTCTAGCAGATCGTGACCATGAGGATGAGAAGCAGAACAGAGGCCGTGAGAAGGGAAAAAAAATTCAGAGATTCAGAGGCAGAACAAAGGCTTCACCGTGAGCTTGAGAGTTGAGTAAGGTGAGACTCTCACTGTGAGAGTGAGACAGAGGCGTGAGATAGAGATTAGAGAGGCATGAGAGTATGAATAGGTGTTTAGGCTAGTTTTTAGGTTTCCTTTGTACAAAACGAAGTAGTTTAGGCTAAGAATAAGTAAAAAAAAAATGGTGTAGTTCAAGGTCTGTTTGGATACAACTCATTTTGCTGAAAATTGAAAACTGAAAACACTATTGCAAAATAATTTTTAAATGTGTAAATAGTACCGTGAGACCCATTTTTAATATTTTTTTTTATGAATAAAGTGGTTGTGGGTCCCGTGAACAGTGCATGAACAATGCGTAAACAGTACACAATGTCTCCTGCACAGTGTAATCCACGTGCATGAACAGTGCGGATTACTGTTCATAAGCCTAAATACACTGTTCATGTCCCATGAATAGTGCAAGCGGCATTGAAAAAAAAAAAAAAAAAAACGCAAACGCAAAATCATCCATATCCAAACCACACCTAAGTGGACAACCCAACCAACCCTTAACCAATTCAACCCTACCAGTTTTCGGTTTTCCGATTGAATCGACCGGTTTCCAGATTTTCTCGATTTTTTATGGATTTTTGGTTTTTACCCATAACCAGACCGGATTGAAAGCCGATTCCCAGTCCGGTCTAGTTTTTAAAACCATGATCAGCATCACTTACTTTTTTTTTTTTCCTTTTTCAATACTTTTTTTTTTTAGGAAACAATAATATTTATTAGAACACACAAACACGAAAGTAATATATAGTTTTTTAAACAGACTTATAATACATTACACGAAAGTACTACTATACCATTAAGTATTGAGTCATTGACACTAACAAGAAAGAGGGAAAAAAATTCTAATATAAAGGCATACCATAAATTCCTCTTAAAATTCATAGTTACCACTGACTTCTTGAAAGTTAAGCAATCCTAAGATTTTGTGTTAGTAGTAGTACATTGATGAGGACACTCCATTAAACCATTTTTTCATAATAAATTTTACAGGATATTGGAAATTATTATTAATGCAAAAAGTTTTGCTCTAAACATGTTTCAAACTTTATCCTTTGCTAATTACCATATGAACCTTGTTATCCACTATTAACAAATGACCAACCACATTGGTAGTTTTTCCATTACTAACAAGTTATCATACCAAAAATTTGGATTTTTTTTTTTTTTTTGAGAAAAAAATTGGGAAATTTGTTGCAAAATATGTTACCTATTGATATATGGATTCTATTTAGACCTAACTTTAGAGTCCAACTGAAAAGAGAAGTGTGTGTAATGAGACATTTTTTTTTTTTTGAGCAATTAGAGAGAGAGACAAAAAGAAAGACAAAGGAAAAGAAAAAGCAATATAATGAAATGAGTAATGCTAGAGATATAAACTATCTTACAAAAAAATAAATAAAAAAAATAAAATTACAAATTGCTGATATAGTGAGTAATTATTGATAAATGAAAAAGTGATGTTAATGGTGGGCCTAGATGAAAACCAGTAAGAAGTTTGGTCACACCATCAGTTTGTAAAAAAATTGTAAAATAGCTTGTATCTGTTGCATTACACTAATAAAATTTATTAAAAACAAATGATATGTTTACTTTATACCTTCTTAATTGAGTTTTGAGTGATTGTCTTCTTTTGAAATTAATGAGAACTTGAGAACAAATATGCATGATTGGATTTGATTTTTTAGAGGAGTAATTGCATTAAACCCACCTATGGTTTGGCCAGTTTTAACAAAGCCTACCCATAATTTAAAAGTTATCACTTAACCTACCTGAGGTGCCCTCCGTTAGACAGCCGTAATCCACCTCTCTCATTTCACTGTTAAAAACAGAAAAAATATAACCAAAAAAAAAAAAAAAAGATCTAAAAGTAATATTTGTAAGAACTATAAGTGTTTTTATACTTTCACTCAAGAACACTAAAAGCAAAACCTAGATCAACCCAGAACTGGATCTAGATACCATGTTAAAACAAAAACTTTCTAGGACTCAAGGTCAAGGCCAAAACCTCTGTCAAAGATCAATTATTTAAACAAAAAACTTTCACCAAATACTAAAAACCTAAGTCTTTCAAGACTTGAGAAAAAACATGCTCATCTTCTTCTTTTTTTCCTTCATCCAAAACCAAAACCACCTTGATCTCCCAAATATTCCATTCAAAACCAAAAAGCCACATGCTCAAATGCTCTCCCAACCACAATTTATCCTCCTTACACATTTAGATTCAAACCACTTAACCCAGTTTCAATTTCACAACAAATGGGTTTAAGTTATTCTCTATCAAGACCTCAAAGCCCAACCCTAATGCAACCTTCGCTAGAAATTTTTTGAGGAGCCAACCACAGCTCTCTTCTCACTTCCACCAAAAGCAAAGAGTGCAGTGTTGGAAGTCAAGGGTCATCGCCGACCATGGCAATAGAAAGTGGAGCAATGATGCTTGAAGTCAGCAATGAAGAAAAGGGAGAAAGTGAGAGATCGAGAGAGTAGATGGAAAATTTAGCAAAATAAAAGAGGGAGAAATTAGATAGAGAAAAAAAATTTCACAATTGTAAATTCAACTAAGCAAATAGATAGAGATTAGAGAGAGACGAGAGAAATCTTATCAGAGAAAAAAGAGGGAAAAGAGGAGTTAAGAAGAGAAAAAGGAAGAAGAATATAAAATATAATGAAAAAGACACATTTACTCATCTTTTTTACGGTGAAAAAGGTGAGAAAGTTATGGCTGTTTAACAGAGGACACTTCAGGTAGGTTAAATGATAACTTTTAAATCACGGGTAGATTTTGTTAAAACCGGCCAAACTAGAATTGGAAGAAGAAAGAAAAAAAGTTAAAATTTAGGAGTTTTAAAATTAGTAATAAACTTTCTAAACACAATCATTTAAGGATATTTGGGGCATTAAAAATTAAGAGTACAGTAAGAATTTAAACTAAGGAAGCCGAATAGATAATAAAATCACACAACATTTTCCTTAATTCAACCATCATCATAGATCAAAATAAAATAAAATAAAATATTACTGGATTCATCACAACTCAGAACACAACCCAGAACAAGGATGTGAAAATGTTTGAGATCTTGTGGTGCTCTAGTCTTTTTCTAGTCCGGTCGTCCCATAAATGTTACACATGTGACCGTGTACTATTTGACTATTTCATGACCAAAGCACCCCTGGTTACTTACAAAATTCTCAACTTGACATGTCTGTCTGTAAGAACATCCACAACAGCTGTGGCATAATTTATGCCATTTGCCACATCAAAGGCCTACTTTATTATTTTATCACATCATTTTACAACATCCCATTTCTCAGATGTTTTATTATTCAATTCTATATATTAAAATAATATTTACTACACATTAAAATAATATTTACAACTCATCAAACACAATCAACAGCCACCACACTGCTGCCAACAACCACCACCACACAACCACCATCTTCATCCATAACCCAAAACACAATTCAAAACAAACCCATAGCCCACAAACACCAAATTGGAAGCCCCACCACCACCTCAACCACAAACCCCGACAAACCCACCGCCTCCACACCCTCACCCACACTCACTTCCAAACCCAAAACCTTCATAATCCAAGTCAACCCAGATTCCAAACCCACCATCTTCATCGCCGTCATCGTCATCGCCATCAACCCAGACTCCGACCTCATCATTGCCGTCATCGACACCAACATTACTCCCAACCACAAAAGCTTCAATGACCAACACAACAGACCCATACCCACTCACCGCCGACCCATCCATCGGAACCCATAGCTTAGCCCATCTGAACCAACCCACCTTTGTCGGAACCGAACCCAGCCAACACAATCTGAACCCACACATCACCGTCTAAACCCACCCGTTGCCCAACCCACCCATCAAACCATAGCCAAAAAAAAAACCATTGCTAGATAGAGATCGGCGTGGAAGTGATCATCGGCGTCAGGGGCGTAGCCAGAAATTTTTGGTTGGGGGGGCCGAGGTAATATTATCATATTGATTTGCAATTCAAGAAAAATACAAAGTATGACATATATACATATATACATATCTTCCTGCATTAGTTTTAGAAAAAAAAACATAAAATCTAACCAAAATTAGACAATTTAGACTACATTTACAAGAAATAATATTTATAGAAATTAAATATAACAAAGTCACTATAATATTTATGGCTACGTATTGGAGGAGGGGCCAAGTTTTTCTCATAGGGGGGCCAGCTCTTAAATGAGAAAGTGTGAGACCTATTTCTTCCTACTATTATAGAGGTTTTAAAATATTGGGGGGCCACCACCCCTGGTCGGCGTCGACATCGGCATGGAAGAGCAGCGAGGGTTGGGGTTTGAGGGGAGAGGATTGGGTTTTAAGGGTGAGACTGACGAAGAGATGAGAGAGAAAGAGGAATACAAAAATAATAAAAGCATATGCCACATATGTCCGTACCGTGACAAATTTGTGAAGATACTGTAGCATATTGCAAATTTTATAAGATTTGAAACAACTGATAAAAGAGGATTTTTGGTGTTTAGTGTGCCAAATGCGCCAAATATTTGGCATTTGGCACATTTCGCAGATCTAGTGCGGATGCTCTAACTGTAGTAAACGTCGATGTACTCAGACAATTAGATGCTTTGTTGATTCAGAACAAAGTTGGGACTCTCTATCTCATAATCCTTATCAGATGTTCTCCTTTTACAAGTTGGGAAAGATTTGATAGTACAACTTGCTGTGCCACCAATCCATGTTGCATAGAAAATCCCATTATTACAGTTAATGCCCACATACATTCCCACTTTGGAGCAGCCAATTCATGCAAAGTACCAATCTTTGACACATTTGGAGGATCTGAGGATGGGGTTCTCAATGGTGGGTTCATTGGGTTCTCAGATGTGGGCGAGAAATTCTCATCAAAGGAAGTTTAAGTTTGATTCTTTTAGTCACAGAAGGAAACATACCCTAGATTTCAACTTCTCGAAGCATCGGTCTCATCCGGCAAAGATTTTGTTGAGCAAGCGTGATGCATTTGAATTTGAGGAGAGAACAAGCCCAAATGAGGTAAACCCACTTTGAATTTTCATTTTTTCTCTGGTTTTTTTTTTTTTTTTTGGAGTACTTGTTATTCTGCAGGTGCGAATTCATTCATTTTTAATAGGACAACAAAACAAATTGAGGTTAACCCACTTTGTAATTTCCCCTTCATTTTTTTTCTCTTTTGGGGTTTTATCTGAGCTACTAGAATTTTCAATAGGAAGCTATTTTGGTTCTCTGCTGCAATACCAAAGCACAGCTTCATAGGGTGGTTAGCAATGAAAGACAGACTCTTAACTAAAGCAAGATTGATACAATAGGGTTTCATTGGGGATAGTCTATGCTCCTGCTGCAAAATGATGATTGAAACTAGGAACCAGTTGTTCTTTTTTGAGTGTCCTTTTAGCCAAAGAATTTGGCAAGCCATAATGGAGCTTAGTTTAGTTCCTAGTATACTCTATAAATGGGAGGAGGTGGTCAAGTGGGGGAATAAATCACCTACTGGGCAGTAACTTCAAAGTTTCTTTGTGTAAGGTGGCTTGATAGGCCACTGTTTATAATATATGGATACAAAGAAACAATAGAATTCATGGAGGAAGCATCAAAACCGAAGAGCAGCTGATTAAAAGTATAAAAAGGGATGTCAAGGGAAGAATGGAAGGAGTTTTTTTTTTCGAATTCCTAACAGTAGCACTCTTGCCTCCAATTGGGGGTTTTACTGTGTGTACTTGTTTTAACTCATTTGTAGTGAGCTATAGTGTTAGGTGTAGAAAAGTGTTTGAGCCTTACAGGGAGTTCTAGTTTTAAGTGTATATTGCAGGTTGTGGGTTGTGCTAGAGCTTATGCTCTGCTTTGTGTGTTGTTTGTTCTAGGCAAGGGTTTTGAGTTCCCTTGTGGGACCTCTTTTCCTTGTTTCCTTTGTTTTGTGGTAATAAAATTTTCTGAATTAACAAAAAAAAAAAAATTATACTAGAATTTTGTTGCTATTTGGTAGAATTAGTGGAACCCAAAATTTGTTGGAAAGGAACAGTTTTTTACTGACTTCCTTTTTATGGAGTACCTATACAGGCTATACTGAAGCAGACTGAAAAAGAAGATACAGGTGAAAATGATAATAATTTTTCCAAAAATCCAATCAATATGAATATTTGACCATATAGAACTGAGTTCACAAGTGTATATGAATATTTTACCCTCAGGCTGTTGTCAAGATAATTTATTTACACCTGGATGCAAAACCAAAATTAATAAGGTGGATTGTTATCTGGAGTGTGCATTGGGTTTTTTACCAGAATAATAGTCGTTCTAGGAACAAAGAATTTTTTAAAAGAAAATTAAAGAAAGTTAAAAAACAAAAAGAAAAAAAAAAGTTTAACAACTAAACAGGAACAAAATTTTTTTGGATTAGATTGGTTTCACTTCACAGGACATGTTTATTGTACAGTGTCAGTGAATCTGGATAACCATGTCGAATATTTCATGCACTAGGAACAAATTTTATTTTTCTCAAACAATAAGATAACAAAGAATTTGAAGCATAATTATTAGTTGCTCTCTGAAGTGAAGGGGATGTCTATGCTTGGTGACTAGGGGATAATTTTGGCATTAATTCTGGTGTTGGATTTATAAGTTTAACAACGCAGAAAGTATTCAATCCATTTGATGTGCTTTAATTTGTCAAGTATGAGATTTTGAATGCCTGTTCTGCAGCGTGTGCTTTCAGCTTGGACATCTCTTCTGTCAGCGCTGCTAAAGAACTATTTGAATAAAAGATTTGTGATGAGAATCATAGGAATGAGTAGGATCTTGTGGGGTGCAGTTTGAATTTAAGCAAGTAGAAATGATAAACATGTAGCGACGTTGTTGATGAAACTCTTTTGTATTTTATCAAGAGGGATGCTTCCCATTTTGTTGCTGATTGCCAGTTTCTGGTAGTTAGGCTGGACATACAAGCCTTTTCAACTGATAAGCAAATGCATCGTATTTCCTGCTTGTGATTTCTACCAAACCAATTGGATCTTTAATCTCCTATTGTTTGACTTTTATGTTAAGATTGATTATACTTAGGCAGGCAAGTAAGATTACAACTCTAGCAAGGCAAATGAACAACTTACCTAGGTTGAAACAAATAGCATTCTTATATATATATATAACAAATCTAAATTCATTTTTAAGTAGTCTCCAGTTCATGCTTGATTATTTGAGCCCTGTTACTCTCTTGCCAACATGACCAATTTTAATTTTAATATCATTTTTGCGGGTGGGGGGTAGAGAATTGAAACTGGACCATGAAATTTATGGATCTTAACAGGATTTAGAATTTCTTATTGGTTGTTCCAAGAGTATCATGCTTTAAGAAATTTTGTGAATATTGAGAATGTATCAAATGTCTTGCAATTTTAATGAATGTTTGAAAAGGTTTAGTAGCTAATTTGGCTGTATTGTTTGAAAGGTCAGAAAAGAGATACAGCAATGCTATGAACTCATACACAGACTTGGGAGGGGAGTCGTGTATTTGGGTTCTTCAAGGATGGGACCTGCTCATTCTCATTACCTGCAAACACAAGAGTTGGGTAGAGAGGCAAGTGACTTTATACATTGATTCCTGCCTGCTTTTCCTGGCATACATGCATGTAAATTTTGGTATCCAAATCACGTATTCACATGCATCAAGAATGGTGATACATGGAAGCACAAAATCACAAATTGCATCCTGAAACATACTTTTCCTATTAATTGAGGTTAACTTTTCCTTATGATCTTCCATTGTCCATTGGGCAGATTGCAAATCTTTTGGACTGCACTTCATGGAGTGGGGTTGGCCCTGGGTTAATGGATGCTGCTACTAAAGGTGCTTTACAAGCGGGAAAACCAGTGGGTGGATTTAAGATAGGTAAAGAAGCTGGTGAATGGACAGCCTCAAATTTTCATCCATATCTACCTCCAGAAACTTACCTTACTTGCAGGTAATATACTATTGTTGCTACCTTATCATTGGATTTTGATGCTTCTCAGTTGCATTAACTGCTTTTTAATGATGCAGGTTTTTTTCTGCAAGGAAGCATGGGTTGGTGGATGCTATAGTTAGGAGCAGTAGTTCTGATAAAACTGCCATTGTTGCTCTTCCTGGTGGTATTGGTACACTAGATGAGGTGTTTGAGATATTAGCATTAATTCAACTGGGACGGATAGGATCAAAGCTTCCTGTACCCTTCCTTTTAATGAACTATGACTCATTCTACTCAAAGTTATTAGACTTTCTTGATGATTGTGAGGGTTGGGGTACAGTTTCCAAAGGAGAGGTTGCATCACTATGGACGGTTTGCGACAATAACTCACAGGCTTTGACTTATTTAGCAGAATTTTATAATCTCCCTCTTAGTGACAAAGATAAACATGGAACTGAACTGCAAAGTATTCGTGGCACACTTTCTTCATAATTTTTGCAGTTGACAATGATTTGATTGTTAAGAGATTCTTTTCCAATCCATATGATATTACGTGTAATAGATGTAATGGCATCAAGAATGTTGCACACTAACGATCATTCCAAAATTTAGAAATGGATGTTTTAACGTCTCTTTGGAATGGGGAAACCTATCATGAAATCCTGGTTCATTGATCTGTAATATGTCATAATTCAGCTTGGAATTATTTTGCTGAATCTGGTTACAAATAAAAGAATTGTAGTTTACAGTTAATTTTACGATCAAGTTAAAAATGAGTCTCACCTATAGCTTTCAGTGGGCAGCCAGAAATGGCCATCGTTGGTTTTCTAATTCACTTGATGTTGTGTATTCATTCTTTGTACCTTAAGCTGATTTTTATTTGGTTTTCTTTTGCAGGAAATTTGGAACCATTAACTGATTGACATTCTTTTCAAAACGGACCACGAACAATATGGTTATAGGATAGATCAGATTCATCAGAATATGGCAAAAAGAATAACTATTTACGTTAGAAGTTATAACTAGCTGTGAGAAATGAGAACAATACCAAAGCAACTAGTCATGTCAAGACACACAAAGAAAGCAAATACCAAAAATTCTGTAAAACCTTGTGCACTCAAGACTCTGAAGAGAAATATGGATAGTGTTTACAGCTCTTAAAAAATGTATACTTCATATATTCCTTTGATGGAGGACACAAGCAATTTATAATTATAGGTACTTCATAAAAACATATGAATACTTCATATATTCAAGACTTTGAAGAGAAATTGGGATCCCGTCAACTCAACGTTTTTTCTTAAACACTCCTTATGTAAGGAGTTTGATCTATATAATATATAAAAGCTCAAGGGTAGCATTTTTTAATTTTATGCTCATGTTAAACCACATCAATTAGCATTTCAGTTCATTTAGTCTATCGGTCCACTTGTTCTGTTTCTATCCATTTTGGTCTGTTCAGCCCAACTTGGTTCGGTCTGTTCAGCCCAACTTGGTTCGGTCCATTTTCGTTTTCTTCGGTGATGCTTTAGGAGAGGCTTATATTGAAAGATGAGTTGCTTCATTGACAATTATGTCAACTTTTCAGGGTAACGATAGTAAGTTATTGATAAAATTACTTTTTTTTTTATATATATTATTAAAGATTTATATATTTTTTAAATAAATGACAAATTTACTTATATTTACTTCCTTTTTAGGCCATTCAAGACATATAGACGATAAACCATTTGTAAAAAATGCTAGAAACAAAATAATCACATCATTTTAGGAAGTGTTTAAGACTAATACTTATAAGTCTCATCTATTATTTTTATTTTTCACTTAAGAAAAAACACAAAATGGCTTCCATTTTTCAATGATTTGTGATACCAAAGGGGAAGGGGAAGGGGGGTTATTAAATGTGTTTTAAATAAAGTTAGTCAATAACCCCAGGCAATAACTAAAATCAAAATTAATATATGTCACAAAAGGTGATATTAACACCATGTCAACCCTTTACTCTCAAAAAAAAAACACCATGTCAACCCATTTGCTTCTCATCATAAAATTTACTGATGGGATTATTTTAATTAATCTGTTTTAAGAGAAAAATCATAATTTCCTTCATTATTGAAATAATACAATTTTGATGAAATTATTTCTATTTAGTAAATGTCACATCCTCTAAACTCGGGTCAAGAATGTGAAAAATTAGCGAAAATAATCAAAGTTTACAAAACTGAGAAGTTGATATATGAGAATGAGATTACTAAGAAGTTGATATCATTTGGTATCAACTTTTTTTTAACCTCATGTCTTTTTTTTTTCTTTTTCTTTTTTCCGAGTGATTTATACATGTTTAACCGAAACAGTAAAAGTGAAAATGTCGTACCATTGTATCAAAAAAAAAAAAAATGTCGTACCTTAAAAATATTAGTTTCAGCTCGAAGTTATTGTAAATTAAGTATCCATTATTCAAACTCTAAATATTATTGTTACATAAAGAAATAATATTATTGTGCAAATTGTGTTATAAGACAATTGCTCGTGGTTGATGATGTTGAGAAAGGAGAGTATTTGTTGAGGAATTCCACATATGCAGTTTTTACCTTTTAGAAAAGGATAAAGAGAACAAATGAAAGCTGAAAAAGCACGAAATCGATGGAATAGACTGAATTCTACTTGATTGGACCGAATTAAATTGAATGAGACGGAGTTAGACCAAACGGACCGAATGGGACCTAAGTGGATCAGATTGGACTAAAATGGATCGAATTGGACCAAAAGGACTGCATGGACCGAATTGGATTGATATTGATTCAAGTGGACCAAATGGACTGCAAAAACGTATGTATTCAAAACTTTGAAGAGAAATTTGGATGGTGTTTACAACTTCTAAAAAATGTATATAATTATTGGGTAGCTTATTTTTCCCAACTTATTTGTATACAATTTTCTAAAATCTCTCTTTTTTTTTTCTTAGTTATAATTTATCAAAACCTTACTAAAATCTGTCTCTCTTTTAAATACAAGGGGTCCAAAACAAGTTCTCCAAATGGATATTAAGAATAATCAAAGAGATAATAGGAGAATAAAATACTCACTTCATGTCAAGAAATGCACTTTAGCTAATGATCAAAATTCTTATGTTATGTGCGAATGTGAATGACAATTGTGTGCCACATGCACATCACATGATTCAAGCAATTAGATGAAAACTATTATATAACCAAATAATTGGTATTATATACAAAATTTATTTATGATGTCTTTCTCAGTTAACAATAGAAAGGCATACTTTTTTTCTCTCTTATAGTTACCTTATAACTTGAAATAGTGGAAGAAACCAGATATTAATAAGGTTAAGGGGTTGAATGATGAAGTAAAGTCATGTACAAAGCAACAATAACGAAAATGCAAGAATCTCAATTTTAACACCAATCAATCGAAGAAACAAAAAAAAAAAAAAAAAAAAAAAAAAAAAAAAAAAAAAAAAAACAGCAATTTCATAACTTCTATGTACACAGCTAGAACATGCAATGAGGAAAAATTGGAAAATCCAAAATTCTTGTAGAGTGGAAAAGGAAAAAACAATTATGCAAGAATTTTTGGGAAGTCAGACTGCACTTAATTCACAAACAGCTAAGAAAAATCTTAATCAAATATCAAATACCCCAAAGAGTTTTATATATGTGTAATACTAATTTAGATAAATGTAAAAAAAATAAAAATAAAAATCTTAAAATTGTCTCAAATAGAGGCCATAAATCATATCCGAAGCAACTGCCAACCAGTTTCTTCAAAAATACCTTTGCTTAGAGATCTCTAAAATATTTACAGATGCATCACTAATACAATTGCTTATATATTGAAGGGTTGCTTAGTTTCAATGAAACTGCTTTTATTCATGGCAGAAATATAGCAAAAATATATTCTTCAAGCCCAAGAGAGAGTTACAAACTATTATAGGGACAACGTTAAAAAAATATATGCACAATTAAAGGTTATTTTCATGAAAGCATATCACTCAGTTGAATAGAGTTTCTTACTACATTGCCTCAGAACTTTTGGGATCCCTGTAAATGATATAGCTTGGGTCAAAGAGTTTATTACCACTAATTTTTTTATTAAATAGTTTTTATATTTAAAAAAAAAAAAATTAAGGAGGAAAAGATTGAGGCAAGATGACTGTAAGGACCAGATTTGGATCCCTAGCCCAAAAGGTGGATGGACTTAGGCCCAAAAAGTCCAAAACAATGAATTTGTATAAAATGAGTTGGAAAACTGAGCTTTAATAAATCAGACAAACACTAAAATAGGTTTAGGTGATAAGAAAATGTAGATAGACAGGTTTATGTTGAAGAAAGTCATCCTCGGCAAAGCCCAAGGTGATCTATTCTTATATATTTCTTTCAGGTTTGATTACAAAGTCAGTTCTTGATGATAATTCTCAATCCCCCTGTCTCATTGCCTTCTTCTTTTTTTATACTGTCTCCCCTTTTCATCTCCACCTTCCACGTACATGCCAGATGGTTGGTGTTGATACTTGTCCCATCAGCACCTCCCATAAGTCTTCATGTAGTAGCTATAAGGCTTAAATCCACTGTTCAGGCATCACCTCCACATTAATGTGGCCAGAGAGTTAGTTGTAGTGCATTTAATGCGGAGGCAGTAGCTTTCTCCTAAGATATTTTAGGACTTCTTCCTATCTGGTGTCTCCGTAATACTTATCCGTACCAACAGAACTTCCTCGAACATTACCCTGGACGACAGACAACCTCTTCGGACCTCGGCATTGGTAAGCCGAAGATGCATTTATCCTCGGCCCACCCTTTTGAGCCATTATGACCAAGACTAATCTCTCTATTTACTAACACAGTCTCTTTTGACAAACATTTCTCTTCCTTGGACAACCTCTCATCCTCAGATTGGGCCACAGGCCCAATATACAAACAAATCATGAACTCCTGGGCCCATTATCCCTACAATGACCATTTGTCTCCCAAGTAATTTATATGAGGTGGTGGTGCTAAAGTGCATGGGGGTATGATCTGTGTTCGAAATAGGGGTGGTTAATGATCCTAAACAAATAACTCAAAACTTTTCTTGAATAAAGAGAGTATCATAAGTCAAATTTGGAAAAAGTTTGAAAAGTAAAAAAGTAATAATATAAATCATGAGAACCAGGGATGGAGTCGCATGAAATTTGGTGATCTCAATGAAATTGAAGTGAGGAAAATTCAGAGAGTTGTGATCATTACTTACACTACTTTTCAACCAAGTTCCTTCATTTATGCTTTTATTGGTCAAATATTTTATTTACGATCATTTTTTTTTTGGTTAAAATTTTTATTTAAGAGTCAGAATATGTTCTTATCTTATAATGTCTTATTGGTTATGATATGTGTTTGGGGGGCCATTTTTCAGTGCGCAGTCACATATTGTCTATTGGAGGGGTGACCTTACTAGACCCAAATATGTTTGGGGAGTTGTATACGGAACTCAACATTGGGCCACGTAGTCTAATGGCTACCGGCATATTTTTAGGCCCACAAAATAGGTAAAGCCCAAAGTCTAAGAATCATGATAATGATTGAATAAATAATATGTGTTTGATATAATACCTTTGATTAATAGTTGTAATAGTAGTTGAAATAAAGAATATGTGTTTAAAGGTGAAGTAATCATGTACTCAATAGTGTGAATTTAGAGATATGGAAACAAAGTCACTTATCTTTATATGGTTTGTAGCTCTAGCTATGTACCATCAGTGAGTTGATATCATTTCAGCAGAATGACTCTAGCGGTGGATAGGCAATTTGCCATGAAACTTTAAGATTGAAGAGGAAAAATGGGTGCAATTGGAGGGAGGGAGAGAGAGTATGTCTAGCTGTGTGTAGAGACTGGTTAAGCTTGTCCCTTTTATCATGCACTTAAATGAATTTCTCCTTGACAATGCTCTTTCAGTTGTTGTGAAGCTATGAATAGTATTGCCTTCTATGATAAGGGCTTTTGTATGAAGTATTTATGCCTTCTAAGAGAAGGGTTTCATGTAAGATAGATTTGTGCATTCAATAAGAAGGGTTTTGATATGAGATCTTGGTGACTTCTAGGAGAATGACTTTAGTATTAGAAGTTTATGTCTCCCATAAGAAGGGCTTTTATAAGAGACGTGGAGAAGAGTATTGAGATGTGTTTATGAGCAACAAAACAGTAGAATTTCAGAGTGAAAGAGTATGAGAGTGGAGTTTAGAAGAATTGTGGTGTGTTGTATGTAATGGTGTAGTAAGTGTGTATGGTATTGTGTAAGTGAAATGGAGAAAGATGTTTAGAGATATGGGCAGCAAGATAGATGTATTTTCTGAATATGAAGAGTAAGAGAATGAGTATAAGAGAGTAATAGTATTGTAGTGAGTTTAGAAATGTTGCTGGGATTTTCTACTGGAAGATAGATAGGGGCTTATGAAGGGCAGTTATGAGCTAAGGGCTGAAAAGTTTAGTTCATAATTTGGAAACTAAAAACTCATAAGCTCAGAACTTCATTAAGAGCTTAAGAAGATAATTAGAGGAAGAAAGAATAGAGAAGTTTATGAGAGAGTTTTTCTTCTCTATTGGTGTGCTTTGAGGTATTAATGAAGGGCTCTATTTATAGCTGAGTTTAAGGGGAGGGGGGGGGGGGGGGTTTAGCAAAGAATCTCAGCAAAAATTTGTCCCAATTAGTAATGAATCTTCAAAAAATCCATCCTAGGATTTGGCCAAAAATGTTATGTTTAACTTTAAGGTGTTCTTGCTATTTTGGGTAATATCAGCTGGAGGAAATACCAGCAAAAAAGGAAAGGATTTTAGCAAGAAAAAGATATTTTCTTTGGTTGGTTTTGGTTTTTAGCCAAATAAGGAAATTCTGTAATGTTAAGGCTACTGGGTCAGCTGTCCTATCAGTTCTGAAACAACTATCCTAGCTAACTGAAAAAGTTGTCATAGCTGTCATAAGATAGCTGTTGGTTGAGACTAAAGTAGATGATGTCAACTGGATGATGTCAAGCTTCTGGAGCGAATATTCAGCATTTATTGTATGGGTTTGGCTGAAAATGGTAAGATCTCTTTTAAAGGTATCTTGTCATTTTGGGTATAACAGCTGGCTGTTGGGATTTGAGCATTAAATAGCTAGTGATGTCACTTTTAGCCAGGTGTCAAGTGCTAAACACACTGCTGGTGTTCGGCTAGAAATGTTTCTTCTTTTGGGTATTTATATTTTTGGTCCAAGATTCTATTACAACACATTTTGAGTAAGTAATAAAATGATTGATTGATAGTTCAAGAAGCTTTAAAGATCTAGTCAAAGTCTCATCATGTTGTGACTTAATCTTGGTGAAAACAAAGAGCATTTAATGCCCTGATTTGGCAATGATTATTTGGTCTAATTATGGCAAATGACAACTAGGTCTTAAAGATATCATGAATATATTATGAATGTTCAATATATGTATAAAACACTATGAACGTTTAGACCCCCAATTTTCAAATTATCAATTCAAGCTTATTATCAAACAATTAATGTGTAGAATATGAACATAAGCATATAACAGAATTGATAAACAATCTAAACCAAATAAAATCACATCCACAGCAGAAATTAAATGGCAAAGATTAAGGGAAGAGAGATGCAAACACGAGGACAACACAACGATGTGTTATCGAAGAGGAAACCGAAGCCCTCGGCGTAAAACCTCTCCGCCGCCCTCCAAGTGGTAAATAATCCACTAAAGAATGTAGTTGGGACATGAACAGCAGAAGACCCTCCAAGCCTAATTTACCCAATGTACCTAAACCCTCCAAGCTCCTACTCCAACGAGGTTACGCTGAACCTATTTCTTCTTTAACTTACCAGATTCCACTATAACCCATAGCATCAACCAATATGAATTGGTTCCTTCCGAATTGCTTCCCAAAGCACCAAAAAGCCTTCTCACAAATATGGGTAAGGTGAGAAAAGGATTTGGTTAAAGAACCTCTTAAGGATGTAACAATGGAGAGGGTGAGAGTTGAGGAATTTGAAGGGTCACTATGTAAAGATTGTGGATGAGTCAATCTTGTTTTTCTCTAGGGTTTCTCTCTTAAAATTCTCTTTGGAAGCTCTCTATATTTCGTGGGTATAAGGGGTATTTATATTGGAGTGAGAAAGGAATGTGAAGAGTCAGTTTTTCCATAACAGAATGGACTGGTGACTTGGCCTTGCGACTTGACTGAGTCGTGAGTCTAAGCTGCGAGCTAACTGCAGGCCAGTTTAGACTTTTTGTCCTGTAGTGCTACAACCGGCATGACGGTTCAGCTTCTCTGCATGCTTCACTCGTGTGCATCTTTTGGCGGCTTGCAAGCCGCGAGCCACCTATGAGATCCAACCGCGAGTCCCTGCTTCACTGCACAATCTTGAGCATTTTTTCGTACTTTCTCACACATTACCCTTACATGATTCCCACCTAAATACAGGGTTACTAATTGCTAAATTACAAGCAAATTTGACACGGAATAAAGCCAACAAGATGGTTGATTAAATTTAACCTTACATATTATATTTGAAAATTAAAGATAGCCAATCAGATTTAGCCATATGTTTAAGTTGGATTTTAGTTGAAAGTAGTAATGTAGTGTATGTGAAAAATATAATTAGGTTTCTAAATTCGTATAGGAATAGCTAGAGGTTGAATGAATAGTTATTTTGCCAACATTTAGATGGTTGGAAATTTTGAGTGTTTGTCATATGATGAATATTAAGTTTTAGGAAAATAGTAATGGAGAGTTTTATCATTTTAAATGTTATGTGATAGGAGAGGCTTACCATATGTTACCCGCTATACATTGACTCGTCAGAGTTTAGGGAGTTGGAGAAGGTACGCCAAGCAACATGTTTCTTTTATCAACTTTAAACTGCTTGAGCTTTACTGAACATACCTCTTAGCTCTTCAAACCACGACTCCCAAAACTTCCTTAAAGAGACTCATAACCTTGGATCATAAGTTGAAGATAAGATGACGTACCTTGAGTTTTATGGTCATTTTGTGTAAATATGGGCTTTTGTTGGAGAAGTTGCTTTCCATGAATATGAGAGAGATATTATGGGCCATGAGTTTTGATTCATTGATTGAGCTCGATTCATATGTTGATGTTGATGATGTCATGGGTTATGATCCCAATTGATGAAGAGGAAATGTGGCGCATGATTCCACCTCTTGAAGTAAGGATCTTGTGGGCCATGTGAGCCCAATCCGTGTAGTTGGATACGATATAAGCTTATTTTGGGCTTTATAGAAGATTCACCCAAAACTCAATAATATGTTGAGGCTGGGTTTGGATTCAGCTTTTGCGTTTTTAGCAGCTTTTTTTTTTTTTTTTTTGAGCCGGTTTTGTTGACTTTTCAACTGTGAACAGTGCATCCGTGCACTGTTCATGGACCCACAAACATCACTTTTCAGCCACTTTTTTATTAAAAATGGATCCCACGGTACTATTTACATATTTAAAAATTATTTTACTACAGTATTTTCAGTTTTTAGTTTTCAGTTCAGCAAAATAAGTTGTATCCAAACGGACCTTGAGATGGAGTGCGTTGCCAATGAAGTAGTGTCATGTGGGGCGAAAAAAGAGTCCTCAACAATATGTCTCCTAAAGTTCATAGTATTAATTTATGTAATTTTCCCAAGTTTACTTTTTTGACCATTTTTAACTTAATTTCATGCCTAACACGAATTAGGGGTTTCTAGACATCCTAGGATTTTTGTAGTATAAATTAGTAGTATTTATTCAAACTAATCAATAATAGAATATCTCTCTCTCAGTGGATTCCAAAGCAATTTTCCCCATGGATTTAATGATCCTTTGGGGAATATAGGGGTTTATTCTTAAAATGGACATTCTATTTCTTATGGCTATCCCACTGCGTTTGTTACGCGCCTTAAAAGAAATGAAGACTTGCACAGTATGCACTATGCAGCATCGTACTGGAAAAGAATTAAATCAGCTCTCTCCCCCCATAAATACTGTGTTTGGTTTTTCAAGTGTTAAAAATATGAGTGACTTTTAGAACTATTTAATTGAACCATCAAATCGAGAACTAAGTCGCAATTTATAGCTCAATTCACAACGAATATTAGAATTGCAACTATAAATTTACAGTTTACAACATGACCATGTCTTTCCAAAAAGAAGAAGAAAAAGAAGAACGGGGGACCTAGAGATCTGCAGAAGATCAAAAACACATCCCGAAATTTCTCAGTGAGATGTGGGAAAACTGCTCCTATTACGGTTCTTCAAAGACATGCAAAAAGCGGAGAACGCCCCTTTCATTTCATCTGGAAGAGGGAGCTGAAGTTGAAGGGGAAGTGCCAAAGATGGATGTACGTGATAATGCTCACTTTTCTTTCTCAACGAAAATGGTTCTGCAAGTGCTGGCTGCTGCTTGTTAAGCCCTTCAAGGACAAATGAGAATGCACCAAATGTGAGGCAGCTTTGTAGAAGTGCTTGGGGAGCACCTGCAAAATCATTTAGAGTGGAAATAAGGCTCAATTACTACCATATACATAGCTATAGGAACTTCTATAGATTTGCATACGCTAAAGGCAATCAAATGAACACTAATCAATCATCTATAGCTATGAAATTCCAAATTTTATGTTCAACAACAAAGACAATTCAAAATGGAGAAATTGGCAAGATGAGACATAGAAGGTTCATACAGAAACTGCCCTCCTCTACCCACAAAAACCAAAGGAAAGGCACAATTCCAATCATTTAGAAAAGTGTGAGTTTTTAGCAACATGAATACAAGTAAAGAATAAAGATGGAACACAGCCAAATATGCTTCATATAAGTATGATCCAAGACTCTTTCCAAAACCAAAATATGTTCCACGAAGGATTTTGGTGAGGGGGAAGGAGGCAGGGAAGGACTAGGTACTTGATACTGAATATCCAAGTTTTATAGTTAACTTTATGTATTACTGGGATATTGGATACCTGGGAAACTTAGAGCAAGACCAGTGCAACATCCTGCCACTCCAGCATTAATAACTGCAGACAGAATAAATGATTAAAGAAAATATGAATGTATAAAACATTTGTGCAAGTTCTATGGTTAAGGTAACATACCATCATCTTTTCCCCGGAGCCTCTTCAAAATGCAGACAACCAAACTGTGTACTCCAGACAAAACTGCAAATGTCTGATAAGGACAAAGACAGAAAAAGGAAGCCTTAACATACAGCATAAGTAACAACAAAAATAGAAAAGGCCTCAGAACATTCTATTCGGTTAATCAAAGTGCAGTAAACTTCTGGGATTTCATACCTTTGCAGAAGATCCTGCCTCTCCAAAAGATCCTTTAAAGCCTTTCTTCTTAATCAATCCCGCACCTGATACATATCACATATCCTTCGTATAAGTTAAAATTAGAACTTCTACATGACATGTTTGGAGAATCACAAATTTCTTACTACATACAAAACCAATCATCAATGGAGCCTTGATCATTACAACAAAATACCATGAACCAATAAGGTTATCTGAATTCCCCATAACTATTTCTTATCTAACATCTTGCTAGTGGCTAGTGCATGCAAAAGAGGTCTTATCTAACATACTTAGTAGGGGCAGAGCCCCACCAAACTTTCTAAAATTTTAAGTTGTACCCTTATATTTCAGATTAATTTTACACCAATTATATAGGTCCCCCCCCCCCCCCCCCCCACAAAAAAAATAAAAATAAAAATTTTAAAGAATCTTCTTGTTTCCTATATGGCCCTCTTAATTTAGTTTAGTAGTCATAATTGCTAGGAAACTTACAATTTACTCCCTTGTGCTTTGCTCCTATTACCATTTAGTAGCACAAAAATTTTCAATTGCTATAATTTGCTAGGATGCATGGACACGGGTACAAGTACAATACAGCGAAACGAGCAATTTTTAATATATTATAATATGATACGCCAATTAGAAAACCGTTACGACACTCCAAATGAAGTTTCCGTGCATCCTAGATTAATTTGACCCCCTAAAGTTTGGATTAAAATGAAATCTTTAAGAGGTCTTTCAACGGAATCCTAACAATTTCTTTTTTGTCCTCCAAACCTTAGGGAGGTCCAATATAGCAATCAGAAATTTGTGGACTAAACTGTGATAGGGCCAAATCAAGGGAGGGTAAATTGTAATTTCCCCTAAAATAATTTTGACTTTGGCCCCCCCCCAATCTTTAAAGTCTAGTTCTGCCTCAGCCTGGAACCCTGTACTAGAGAGAGGTGTTGCTCTAGGAGTCCTGAATTTAGATCTCCATCAGGAACTTAACCACAATTTATGAAGTTGAGGGTGTGACAATATCACAAAATTTTCATTCCCCACACCAAAAAAAAGTGGCCTCACAATGGATAATCCTGCAAACATCTCTACACTGATGCACTCCTAGATCCATAGGTGCAACATAACCTCACAAATAAAAGTACCAAAAAAAAAAAATTTTTTTCTTTCCCATCTAAGTACTAAACTTTCATTCACAATCCCCTCCATTTCTTTCCCCTGCTGACATCAACTGGGTCTTTTTTTTTCTTGATAAGTTCAACACGACTAAAACTACTTTCCTTCACAATCCCTCCATTTCTCTCCCCGAGTGGCATCAACTGGGTCTATTTTTTTTTTAATTCATAAGTTCACGTGTTCAACACAACGACTAAAACTAGTTTCCTTCACAATCCCCTCCATTTCTCTCCCCCACTGGCATCAACTGGGTCTTCTTCTTTTTTTGGATAAGTTCATCAGGTCATCTATTACAATCACTACAGCCTTAGTTCGCATAAAATTACGTCACTCCTCAATTTAACTCAAAGAAACCGAAACCATAATGCAACAATTTTAACATCTCAGGTATGTGTCTTAACACACACTCAAATTTCACTTGGAAAGTTAAAACAATCCCTCTCCACCTTGCTTATGTACACTGCATAATCAAGTACACAACACTCCTATTTGTCAATCAAGCTCAATCACAGACTAGGAACTACACAAAAATACAAAAAATTTATTAATTAATCAAATTAACCATTTCCAATTCAATCACACCAGAGTAATTTTATTTCCCCCAATACTTAATTAACACATTTAATTGTCAAAAAAGAAAATTTCTTTTCAAACATCCCCAACAAAATTTCCAAAACAAAAAAACAACAACAATAATAATAATACAATTATATATCAAACAAAAAATCATATATTATATACATATATGTGTGTGTATTAGAGAGAGAGAGAGAGAGGACCGTAGCCGAAGATGGAGCCCATGAAGGCGCCGCCGAGGGAGTCGCCGGCGAACCTCATGAGGCAGACGGCGGAGCCATTGGGAGTAGGGACTAATGCGTTTGAGGGATTAGGGTTAGGGTTCGGGTTTGGATTGGTCTCGATTTCGGACTCGGAGTCGGGCTTTGGAGAATCCGTAGTCGCCATAGCTCTCTCTCCGTTTATCGCTATCTAATTCCTCGCAGTAGGAGAATATCGAATCTGATATTGTACAAAGTAGCAGTATCTTTTTCATATCTTTATAAACGACGTCGTCGTCTCTTACACTAACATATTCTTACCTCACTTGATTAGGCTGTAAATAACTGCTATATGAAAGATTCGGCTTTTTTCTTTTTTTGGGTAAATAACTAAATCTAAAGTTTTAGCTTGATTATTAAATGAGTAAAGCTCAAATATAATAATAATGTATTCGTATAAATAGGTTAAAGTTTCTTGTTTTCAAATATGAGGTTTGTGATTAATACCTCGGTTATATCGAGAATCTAGTAGTAATTTGAAATATGAAGTAGACACTATAATTTAAACAAATTTATGAGAGTAATATTGAATTGTGTAAATTTATTTATAAGATATATCAAAATATTATTTATTGATGGTATATGTAGTTCATTTGGTACTAAAAAATTACATATATATTTTAATAATATAAAGTTAGTGAATTTAATTTTTATAAGTTTATAAACAAAAATCATTCTATATAATTAAATCAAATAATATTATTTCAACTATCAATTATTTATTAAATTATTTTAAAGTGATTAAAATGTTTTTGTTGTACTTTATATTGAAAAAATAATAAATTGATTGAATAGCTCATGAATAAGCTCGACAAGAAAATAAACCAAGCTTGAATATGTAATGTAATTTGTTGATGAGCTCGAGCTTGGCTCATGTTTGGAATAAAATGAATGAACAATTCTAAACCTTTACTACACAATTCAGCTTGATTTGTTTACAACCTTCCATTGGATTAAGTTACTTTAGAATTCAAAGTAATCATCATGTGAGGCGTGGTTTGGGTTTTAGTAGAGTAATTTTTTATAAATGTGAAAAGGTGTTACAAAAGTAGGGATGGTAAAAATTCTCCATCCCACTTGACCCACTTTTCTTGCTGTGAACGAATTTTGATTGTCTCGGCCGTTTGGTCCCACTCCACCTTGAATGTGTATATAATTAATATGTGTGTGTTATTTATACATATTTTATTTATAACTTTTTTTCCTATTACCATCTAAGACACTTGATTTCTCACTTGCGGCACTTTCATGACTATCCTTTTCCTTTTTATTTAATTTCTATCTCATTAATGTCACCTAATTCATAAATGACGAAATATCTCCAACCCATCCACCACCAACTTACCTTACATGGGGAACCCGTTATTGACTCTAGCCCTGTGATAATTGTGGTACAATGTCGACCTCCACGGCTTCCACTCACTCTCAGATTCGGATTTTTTTTTTCTTTAGATTTGGGTGATAGGGCTTTTAGTTATGTATTGCAATGGATTATTTATTTGATGTTGGTTTTGTGAAGGCTTGTGGTGGATTTCTGGTGGTGGTGGTTGGTTGTGCTTCTCGTGGGGTGGGGCTGCTGTGGAATATGAGAGAGAGAGAGAGAGAGAGAGAGAGAGAGAGAGAGAGAGAGAGAGAGAGAGAGTTTTACAACAAGATACATTTGGTACACTGAATGAGAAGTACAACATGAATTGTAATATTTATCACTAGAAATAAAATGTGTTATAATGTAAAAAAAAACTAAACATATTCATAAGTTTGGTTGTGAGTTATAACATTAGAATAAAACTTAAGATTTATTTTAGGAAATATCTTACTCATGCAATTATATCTCCTTAAAAAATTTTATTTTTTTAAATTTAAGAGAGATATGTGTTATTTTTTATGATTTTTTATTTTTATAATTGTTAGATGTATATGGAACGTTTGTTTATTTGGAAATATATTAAGTTTTGAAATTATTGCTCTTACTGAAGAATAGTTATCCCTAATTTTAAAGAATAGCTATTCATAAGAAAAGACTATTCCTTGTAATAAAAATATAACTAAACTAAAGAATAGTTAAACCATAGGAATAACTATTACATTACAGTACCTATTACTGTTTACCAAACATGCCCTAATTGGAGTCCAATTTTACATCATTTATCCTAGATTATTTATTAATTTTGGTGCTATGTGGAGACCATAAATATCCATCAAGGTGTCTATTGATTATAAATTACGTATGTATTTATTTGCTGGACAGACTCTTAATTTACTCTTATTATTAATCTTAATGACTCTCTCTCTCTCTCTTCTTTTTTTGACTTTTCCCTTTCTCAACTAAACAACCCTTCCTTTCTACAATTCTTCCGCTCAGTCGCCTCTACCCCTAAGGCTCCGTTTGGGAGTTCATAAGGGAATGAAATGGATTGATCATAAGGGAATGGAAAGGAATGGAATGGAATGTATTCAAGTAAGGGAAAGGAATGGAAAAGAATGGAATGAAATGGAATTAAGTAACCTTGATTGGATATTTTAAAATAAAGGAATGGAAATGAATGAAATGTAAGTAATCTTGTTTGGGAATGAAATGGAATGATCATAAAGGAATGGAAAGGAATGGAATGGAATGGAATGTATTCAAGTAAGGGAAATGAATGGAAAAGAATGGAATGAAATGAAATTAAGTAACTTTGATTGGATGTTTTAAAATAAAGGAATGGAAAGGAATGAAAATGAATGAAATGTAAGTAATCTTGTTTGGGAGCAACATGAATGGAATGGAATGAAATCATTTTATGACAATATTACTATTAGACTCCTATTTTAAAATAAAGAGTTGAATATATAGGGGTATTTTGGGAGTTTTAGTAAAAAAATCATTAAATTTAATTCCATTTCCTCCCATTCCTCCCAATTTCTGGGGGAATGAAAATTTGAGGTTTTAAGGGAATAGAGAGGAATGAGTGTTCCTTCTTACCCATTTCATTTCCTCTCACTTAAACTCTCAAACAAGGGAATGGGTTTTCTATTCCATTCATTAAAACTCCCAAACAAGAGAATGGAAGAATATTCTAAAATGATTCTTTTCGTTCCTTTCCATTTCATTCCATTCCCTCCTCCTAAACAAGGCCTAAAACATCAAAGAGCCACAACAACTACTAAATGAAAAAAAGAAGAAGAAGAGGTCTCTGTCTTTTGAAACAAGAACCACGTACAAAGGCAGATACAGACAACTCCACTTCCATTGGAGTTGCTCCTTCTTCGGCAACGGTATTAACCCAGAGCAATAGGTCCATCCAAAAAGGTTACTCCTAAGAAAAGGTGAGTGAAAATTTTGTTCTTGAATTTTTTTTTTTTTTTTTAGTTTTTCCATGATTGATGTTGCATGTTTATTTCCTGTTTGATAACAAGTTAGTATTTTTTTCCCTTCTCTTAGATCCAGGAAATCCATCCAAGCTTTACTCCATTACTGTACTATATCTGTCCCTCTCTCCCAATGTAGTACGTATAGCAGGTGTGGTGGTTTCCTTGTGAATTACATGAAAGCAACATGTTGGGTCTGTCAATGTCATGCATAGCATGTGCTTGTGTTGATGTGCAAGTGCAAATGTTTTTCTTGAAGTAGTAACCTAATCTATTAAGTTATATATAAAAGTAGCAGAGATTTTTTGGTAAAAACTTAAGAAGGTTCATACTTTTCGATTCACATTGGAGTGCAGTGGTAGATCTCTATGTTTTATTGTTTTTTTATTTATTTATTTTTTATGGTTTTTGCTTTGTTTCCTAGGTTTAGATGCTTTATCTTTGTTCACTATCAAAAGATGTAGGTAAATCTTGAATGTTGTAGTTTAGTCATCTGACTAGTGGAAATTAATCATTTCTTTTAATTTTGTGGCTTTTAAGTTAAATGGTTTTAAAATTTGTTGAAAAAGTTGATGACGGTCATTGCAATGGAATAATTTCTTTTTAAATCTAAAGCAAATGAGTGGAGGATTGTGTTTTATCTTAATATGGGATTTCCAGTTGAATACGAAAATTATTTGTAAGCCAAGTAGTGTTAAGGTATTGATGAATAGCTAGTGGAGTTGAAAGTCATTGAAGGTACTCCATTTCTCTATCTCTAATGTTTTCATTCTTCTTCTAAAAATTGTATGTGGAGGTTGTCATGGGTGCTTGAATTTGTAGATAGTACTTGTGGATATATGGGTTGTCCAATTTGACACTTAGTTTTATGTTGTTAACATTTTTCTTAAGCTCTTGATGATAGTTGTTTATGTTTCTACTTTGTATTTCTAATTTTCAATAGAGTACCTTAGATTTGCAACCTATATACTTCTTATTGTATTGCTGTTTGTATTGTTGTGATTGGTGTCGTAGTGTCATCAAGTAACAACCTTATAGTTTATATAACTAGTAAAGTTTCTAATGGTTAAATAAGAGATTTGGAGTTCAATTTCCACCTACACCAAAAACTGATTAGTGTCCTGGTCTGATAATAAATAGCTATCATCAGGAGTGAATGCTGTAAGTTGAAACTCTCTCTCTCTCTCAAAAAAAAAAAAAAAAAGAAACACTCTACCAAAAAATTATAATTATAATTTGAGTTAGCTTTCTTTATTTCAGGGATTGTGTTAATCTATTGGTTGGCTTTCATTATGTTGCAATAGAAACCAAACGAAAGATGATATATAGGAGATTCTCAAATCCTTATTGTTGTGGTCTTGCTCTTTTCAACCTAAACATGATAATGGAGACATGATCTGGAGCAAGATTATTTTTTACCTTTACGTGTCCGTTTATGTACAAATTATTTGGCCACCTTTTACCATTCAGCTAAATAAGTTGATGCTAAACACACATGGCATATAATAGACACTCACAATATTGTGTATTGTTAAATGTAATAATGATGTAGGACACGGTTTAATATTTAATATTTGTAATTATTTAACTTTAGTATTTTTATGTAATTTTTGTTATTTTAAGTTTAGGTGATTTATTTCCTTGTTTTAAGTGTTTTTATTTTTTTTTAGTCAAATTAGGGTTTTATATGCTTTCGTAACCACCTTAGAATTTCTAGCCACCCTAGGTTTCTTTTTTACTATTTAAATGCATTGTAGCCTTCAAAGGCAATTCAGTTTTCAAACTATTATCAATAAACACAGACTTTTGTCAATTTTCTTCTCTGGTAGATTCCAGTTTTATCACCTTATGGATTCAAGGAACCTTTTGTGGATTTAAGGTTTATTGCCCAGGAACTAACAGTTTAGTTTCTGTCCATCAAAGAGAGTATCGTGCGCACGCGTGTGTGTGTGTTTTTTTTTTCACTACATCAATTGGTATCAGAGCCTTGTCATACCTTGGTCTGATGGCTAACCGGCAAAACAGTGAGCACCATAACAATGACAACGGTGACGACGTCAACAATCCAGTCCTTACTAAGGCTGAGTTCCTTGAGTTTTGTAAAGAGGCTTGTGATAAGAATCAAAAGTTTTGTGAAAAGAGTCAGCAAATTATAGGCGAAATCAAGCAAATGATTGCTACTCTTCTTGCTAGAAAATCATCTCACAACAACAATGATCAATATATTCAACGATGCACTCCTAACTACAAGAAAATTCCATTCTTTGAAGGAGATATGTGTAAGTTGGATTTTATTGACTGGCTTCTTGATTTGGAAGAGTATTTTAATTTTTGGAAGATTTGTGATAAAGAAAAAGTGCGGCTTGCATCTAATAAATTGGACGATGAAGCAAAGGAATGGTGGGAAGATATTCAAATCAATAGAAAGCGACGAGGTAAGCATCCAATCTGCTCTTGGCAAAGAATGAAAAAGTTACTAATTGATTTATGGTTTCCTAATGACTATTATGATATACTAAATTATACAAGTGTTGATTATAAATCTATATATTCATATGAAAAGCAATATGTTCAAAACATGAAAGGTCAACCACAAAACTAAAATTATCACAGTTAAGTCCATGTGTCAAGTAAAGGGTTTGAGGGTTGAGAAGAAGCAGCCTATTTCTAAAGAAAATTTTGAAGTGGTTAAATAAGATCAAGACTTGCAACAAGTTATTGAATTGATGATTGAAGATACCACTTGCCAAAAACATGATGAAGAGGTCAAAGAAAAGAAGGTTGAGCTGATTGTGGATAATGACAAAAATCAAGAGATGGTAATTGTTGAGAATATTGTGGAAGATCCAATTGAGGTTAAATATGAGAATAAGTCCACAACTCACAGTCCTCAGGTTTCGGTTGATTTGTTGAAGATGACTACACAATATGTTGATTTTCTTGGAGTAGAAAATTTTAATTTTATTATCAGTCCTTTGTTGATTAATGTTGCAAATAAACTGAAGGTAGATGCGAATAAATTTTATTTTACACTTTAGGAAGAATTCAAGTTTCAAAACTGGATGAAGTCATTCAAGCATTCAAAGTATTTATTTATTTGGAGCGAAAGATTTTAGATTTCGACCATCAACTCGAGGACGAGTTTGTTTCAAATGGAGGGGTTTGATGTAGGACACGGTTTAATATTTTATTTTTGTAATTATTTAACTTTAGTATTTTTATGTAATTTTTTTATATTTTAGGTTTAGGTGATTTATTTCCTTGTTTTAGGTGCTTTTAATGTTTTTTTTAGTCAAATTTGAGTTTTATATGTTTTCGTAGCCGCCTTAGGATTTCTAGCCACCCTAGGTTTTCTTTCTACTATTTAAACGCATTGTAGTCTCTAAAGGCAATTCAGTTTTCAGACTATTATCAATAAACACAAACTTTTGTCAATTTTCTTCTCTGGTAGATTCCAGTTTTATCACCTTGTGGATTTAAGAAACCTCTCGTGGTTTGAGGTTTACTACTCAGGAACTAATAGTTTAGTTTTTGTCCATCAAAGAGAGCATCGTATGTGCTTTCTTCAGGCTTCCACAATATCAAATCATTTGTATAATGTAAAATGTAATAATTTGTCTAGAGCTTGTGTGTACTAATACAATAAATAAATAAATAAATAAAATTGCTATTTGAGAGACGAAGTGCTTAAGTATGCTTATTTTGAAGGAATTTCCTTTTGCAATGGATGATGACGTTTTTATTTATTATGTATTGCAACACAATCTTTTTAAGGAGAATCTTCCAATTAAATGCATTACATGGATTAGAGAATAATTGTCAAAATTTATAGTATACTTTAATAATGGACTAAATTTTGGAAGTTGACAATTATCTACTTTATCTTTCAAGTTCTTAAAGTCAAAGTATAATCAAAATCTAAGTTAGCTTTTAATTGTAATAGTATAATTTTTACACTAAGTGTTCATTTTAATGCTAAATGACCCATTTATAATATTCAGTGCAAAAGTCAAGATGAACACCTTATCCTTTCTGTTATTGATTGTTTTCAATGCTTAAGCACTAGTTACATTCTTGTTGTATTAATGCAATCCTTATATGTTTTTGTACAACTCCCTCTTCTTCTCTTTCCCTCCCCTTACTTTTTCCTTCATTCTTTCCTTTTCTTGCATCTCCCTTACAACCAAACAGAATATTAGTTTCCAAATTTGGCTATAACCCTCACTAAAAAATTAACATAACTATATATTTTGAAATTTTAACTGTCATATTACATGTACTTTTATGTCCTTAACACGCATGTCAAATTTTATATCCATAAACTTATTTTTTACGCATAATTTTAAAATATAAAAATTTAGATATTTGATTGATGATATAGCTATTAATATTTGATCTTCTAAAAGTTTTACAAGCATGAAAGATATAAGTGTTTTGAGGATATCAATAAAAATATGTAAAAAATATGTTTATTACCATTTTAGTCCTTAACGCTTGTACTATGTGTCAAAATGGTTTTAACATCTTAATTGTGTCAATTTAGTTTTTAAACTTTTGGTATTGTGTTAAAATAATCCTTGTTGGTAAGTGTTACATGAAAAAAATTGACATGGCTAAGATTAACATCAAAATAGTATTTTTTATGCCACCTAAGCTATCCCATTGGTTATCATTTGTCCTTAATTGTAAAATAAATTAAATATAGAAATATATTATTTGAAGCTCCCTAAGTAAATGAGATGCCATTTTATTAGCAAAAATTGAATTTTTTTTTTCTTTTCTTTTACTTTGCATTATGGGGAACCAAACGAGGTTTTGAGAGTTGGCTTTTTAGTGAAAGTGCTTATGAACGGTAGTTGAAAAACATACTATTTACCTAGTTTTATAATGGAAACTTGTAAAAAACAAAAAGCCAAATACCAATTTTCTGCATTGTCGTCTTTTTTTTTTTTTTTTAAGAGATTAAAGACATTACCAATTATATTATATTAAAAACCTTCTAAACTAATATGATAATGAATATAATTGACGTTATGTTAATAAGGTAATAGGTAAATTTCTTAGTTAGTTTTCTATTTTGTGTTTAAAAATTGATACATCCATTTAATAAAATGTATAGTAACCCACCATCACTGAATTTAAAATTACTTGTTGTTCATGAAATCACAGTCCCATGTGGCCCTTTTAGCCGACCAATACAAACATATTCTTACTATTTTTAAGTATAAAAATAAACTACAAATTTCTCATGAAGAGGTTAGCAAAAAAAAAAAAAAAACTATGACTAACCTTGAATCAGTAAACTTCCCATAATAGATAACATAAGACATGCATAATAAGTTAATAACAGAAAAGTACGAGATGAGAAGTTGAATCTGTGTAAGGAAATCCACAATTGAATAAGTTTGTTGAAGCCAATTTAGTAGTTTGATAGTGTTTAAAAGTTGTGTTTTCCCTTTTAGTTGGAACTGTAAAAGGATACTTTTTTTTTTTTTGGCTGAATGAAAAGATACTTCTTGTTAAACTTTGAAGATGAGAGTATTGTGCATGGATGTGTGTCTTTGTCAAAATTTAGCGGACGAGCCCCAGAAGGGGACAAATTTTTTTTTTTTTTTTGGGAATCCCATAACAAAACTTATGTCAAATTTTTTTTGGATGCGTCTCATGTCAAATTTTTACATTATCATTTTTTCAAGAAGTTAAATTTATTACCAATTATACTATAAAAATCTTATAAATTGATGTGATAATGAATATAATTGATGTCATGTTAATAAATAAATAAATAAAATTTTTAATTATTTTTCTATTTTGTGTTTGAAAATTGATACACCCATTTATAAAGTTTTTATAATAAAATGTTTAGTAACCTACCATCGCTCTATTTAAAATTAATTGTTGTTCATGAAATCACAATCCATGTAGCCCTTTTTTAGCCGACTAATACAAACATATTCTTACTATTTTTTTGGTATAAAAATAAACTACAAATTTGTCATGCATTGGTAAACTTCTCATAATAGATAACATAATAAAAGCATTCGCATCAGTTCATTAAAAAATTTCTATCTATTTTAGCATAAAAACCTATTTTTTTATATTTTACATACTTACTTCTCAAAACACCTCACATCAGATTATTTATTTTACACTACGTTTTATTGAAAAATTGATATTTTTAATTATTCCTCTGTTTTCACATACAACAACCACCATTCATTCTCTTCCTTCATTTTTGGGATATGTAAAGAAAGAATAAAAAATTAAATGTAAAATGAATAATGTCGGTATAAGTTTACATGGTTACTCTAGTAACCATGTATTTTTACAAAACTTTACATAATCTGATGTGAGTGAAGTTTTAATTTAATCTGCTAAAATATGGTCATTTTTCTATTTTACAACTTACAAGCACAGATGCAAGTGTTCTAAAACATGCAAAATAACCAACCAAAAAAGAAAAAAAAAGAAAAAGAGATGATGAGAAGTCAAATCCATGAAAGGAAATTCTCAATTGAATAGGTTTGTTGAAGCCAATTTAGCAGTTTGATACTGTTTAAAATTTGTGTTTTCCCTTTTAGTTGAAACTCTGGAACAGTGAAAAGATACTTGTTCTCAAACTTAATTTGAAGATGCGAATATTTTTTTTGATAGGAAATCACACACTTAATATTAAATCAAATAACAGTAGAGTTTACATCATGAATAATTGCTAATTCTAAGAAACTAAGACAATTCTCCATGATGAACTATGCCCTTGACATACTTTGCTAACAAATGAGCTGAGGTATTTGCATTACGTTTTACATGGGAAAAATAGACATTGTGGAACTCCAAGGCAGCTGATCTAATGCCCATAATCACCGCGTCAATTGAGGCTGGAACTGAGGAAGATTGACTCAACGCGCTAGAGACAATCAGTGAATCTCCCTCAATTATGAAATCAGAAACTCCAAGCTGCTTTGCGAACAGTAGCCCAACTTCAACAACCTTCGATTCCACTTCAAGAGGCCCCAGTGGTGCATGAATTTGCTTGCACACTACTGCTACAAATCTGCCATTCCAGTCCCTTGCTATGATTCCGATTCCCACAGAGTGCAACTCAGTAAATATTGCACCATCAACATTGAACTTTAAATACGGTGCAGGTGGCGGACTCCATCTCAGAACATGCTGGACGGACTCCTGAACAACAGGTAACAAATCCACAGCAGTCCGATATTCCTCCAGGTATTGCGATGCTCAGTGAAGAAGCTACCTTCCATATTTACGCTTTCCGCCATGCCAAATATCGTTCCTGTTACCCCACAACGCCCACGCACAGGTGAATATCAACTCAATGTTTTCTGTTGAAGATGCGAATATTGTGCATGCATAGTTGCATATTTGTCTTTGCCAAAATTTAGCGGACACGCCCCAGAAGATGACAATTTTACCCTCTCCTTTTGCAATATCGAAAACGTTAAAAAAAGTATGAACAGGAAAAAAAAAGGTTAAACTTAATACAAATTTTACTTGGGGAGAAAAAAATTTACAAACTGATTTAACAAAAAATATGATTGTTGTCAACCGAGAAAAAGAGGGAAAAATATTGATGTCACATAGACTTGCAAACGAGCCGAGTCTAGCCAAACTCGAGGTCATCGCCAAACAATATTCAATATTTAAGCTTGATTCATTTATTTGTTGAGAAAGCTCGAGTTTATTCATGAACTACTTGATTAACTTATTTTTTTCCTTCATATATAAAAATTATGACTAAAATGTTTTAGTCCTTCACAAATATGTGCATTTTTACTACAAATGATTTGTTTATATTATGAAAAGTACAAATAATAATTTTAAATCATATATACCAATTCACAAACTTATACAACCTTATTTCAAGTCTATAAAAATATACTTTTAAACAAATATACATATAAATATATAATTAATTCGAGCTCTCATGTTCATGAGCTTGTTCATGAACACATTATTACATATGAGCTTAGCTCATTTATTAATTGAGCCTAAAGTTGGGCTTTAGATTGTTTTGGTGAATTACGTAAATGATGGAATATTTAATTATTTTCAATTTTCAATTCCTGATCTTGATTACTTCAAGGTTTTGTACAATTCTTCCACTGCTACAAAGGAGAGAGAGAGAGAGAGAGAGAGAGAGAGAGAGAGAGAGAGTTCTAACTGTCTCCAGTTGAATCATGAAATGAAACAGTTCATCTACTCGACCCTGTATTTTTCAACTTGGACTTGGGTTGAAAAGATCACACGCACACATAGATTCTTAATTCCTAATTAGGAGTGGGACATCGGATTCCTAATTCCTAAAGGGAGGGAAAAAGAAGAACCAAAAGAAATGAATAACGTCATTTTTTAATGTAACCTGATCCAAAATGACCAAAGAGTAAGATTTTGGATTTTGGATTTGGGTTTTTGTTAAATTATTATTGTTAAGTCAAATTGGGTTCAAAAGCTTCAAATTGTAGAAATCCTGACTCAGTGCAGAATGTGAACCATTAGAAAAAGCAAAGAAACTCAAATCTAAAATAAACAAACAATTTATGTAAGTTATTTAGTTTTAGTTGAATAACCTCAGAGATTGAAGTTATATATGTACCATCTTTATCTTAAAGCAACGCCCATTTAGATCTTTGCTTAGTAATAGAAAAACTTACATTGATTACAGCCCAAAAATAGAGAGCAAAGAAACTAAAAATCTCTAAGGTTATAACTATTATGTGTTAGTTTATACGCATAACATGATCGAAGACTATAATACCTAGAAATAAATACAAACTAATAGGAATTTCATGTTTTTACAGATATTTAAACAATCACATATATGGTGTGTTGAACATATTCACATTTTCTTCATTTGAACAAACTCCTCAATATAAAAAGAAAATTATTGGACATTTCCAGCACCAAAGGATCCACTGTACAAGATGATTCAAGTATGGCTCTACTATTTTCCACCCAAAAAAAAAAAAAAAAAAAAAAGAAGAAGAAGAAGAAGAAGAAGAAGAAGAAGTTTGGCTCTACTTGGGAATTAATGATCAATGTCGACCCCAAGCTTTGAAGTTCAGCATTAGATTCCCTCCTGAATTTGTTACAAAAAGTGTGAATGAGAGAGACAGGAACAAACACATATAGAGAAAGAGATATGTGTATGTATCACTTTACTTATAGAATAGAGTCAGGATCGTATAATTTTTGGTAGCAAATTATTTTCCCTTGATGCACTAGTTGAATTCCCAACTAAATCAATAAGCAATTCTTCGAGTTAGGGAATCACAATGATAAATAATATATTTACCACTGACTTGCTGCTATATACTGTAGCTAGGCACGTTGATTTCAGCTTTTCCACTTTCTGCATTTGAAAATTCTAGCTATTAAGAATAAACCCCAAAGACAACCAATGAAATTGGAAATTAAGTTCTTAATATCAGCATAAATATTAATTGTCTTCCTCTTTTTCAACAGCATTATTATTATTATTTTTTGGTAAGTAATTTTTCAACAGCATTATTCACTAGAGGTGCTTAGTGATTATTGGATTACTTCTATTTTCAAATAAAAATATCAAATTTTGGTTCCAACTTCCAAGATTGTGTCTAAATCAAAATAAATTGACATTTAAAGTCACAAATATCAGTAGTTTATAACAATATCATGAACAACTTAAGTTCATTAAATAACTTGAATCCTAAGAAAATGTACAGTATGATTTCTTTTACCTCTAGAACTCTTTTAACATTGATGTGTGCTCTTCATGGAATGTGTACCAAAGAGGGAGCCTGATGGCAGCAATTTTTTTGAGACTCATGCCGATTAGGAGTTACAGATGAATAATATTCATTAATCATCCTACCTGTTAATCCAAATTAAACTAGACCAGAACTCAAGCAGTCAATTGTTGCTGATAAAAAAAAAGTACCAACCTTCACACAGGCTAAATAAGCAAATGTTCACCAAGACACTTATCAAGGGGAAAACAATGGTGCTGGATAATTTTTTTCAGAAAAAAATATCATTACATATACATCAAAGACTAGTCACTCTCAACACATGAGCAAACACTGCAATATTTGACAATACACAACTTTATTTCTCTAAAAGAATCATGCATGTACAACTTTTTCTTAGAAATTGTACATTCAATCTAACATAATTCCTTTTTGCTAGAGACAAAAGAACCTATTTTTAAATGAAGACCATACCTCATTTATGTCTTTTTCCGTCTAAAGTCTGTTATGCACCGTGTGCCAATTATGTTCAAGAAAATGAGAATATTCATTAATATATTAAAGTGTTGGTGCACTCAGCATTTCTGAAATTTTATGACAAATTTCGCACATAAAAATAACATAGAAACCTTAATGAATTTCATATAGAATTATGATCTTCCTCACCCCCCTCCCCCACCCCCGCTCCCCCTGGAAAAAAAAAAAAAAAATTAAGATCGAACCCTCTTTCTAGGCGAGATGTCTTCACTAGCATGATAAGATACTTTTAGCAAGTCAGAAATGATTAAGAGCTCACTGCTCGTGAAGTCATTAGCAACTTTTATATACTCAAGGTAACAACGGCTCAAGCCAAAGCTTATTATTTTTAATATTCTGATACAGGGCCAATTACAAGAATCCAATCAAAAACAGAATACTAGAAGACTGCACGGTTCTTTTTTGTTATTATTATTTAATTATAATTATTAGTCTATATTGTGTGTGCATAATCATAACCAATCCTGACATTGTAACCGCATTGTCTCATGTCATCCAGAATTTGACACAAATTTGTTCAATATTTGTAAGAAAGCTAGAAGTAGCATCCTTAAAGCCGTGCCATTGCCTTCAATACTTAGAATCATAATCCCAAGTGAGGCTCTCCAATAAAAGATTAATAAATTGTAAGCACCTACAAAAGGATTTGATAAAATCATAATTATTGTTAATGGAAACTTACCTTTTGAAAAGATTTGTTCTCTGCAATGAAAAATCCACCATAAGGATCGTTAACTGCTCCTTCATAGAACCACCCAAAATTTAGTTTGATTTCTGTTTGAGAAAGAAAAGAATTATAGATGAAATCATAAAATTATAATGCAGAAAAAAATAGAATTAAAACAACTTAATCAAAACACAGAAACCACATTATTTGTTTTTTTAATCTAATATCTCCGAACCTTATTTTTCAACTTTGAATTTATGCAGCATGAACAAGAAAAAGGGCCATGGATATCACACTGCTGACACGAACTAAATTGGGCAGATCATGGGAAAATAAGACAACAACATTAATCTATTTCTATTTCTGTGGTCTAACACTTGTAAGTAATAACATTAACAAGGTATCTATGTGTGTGTTTGTGGCCAATTAAGCTAATTAAGTCCATTACATTATTAAAATAGTGGCTGTCAAACACATAATCAGGGATGACCCATGATGCAAAAATTTAATGACAAATTCCAACGGCAAATCAAATTATACCTTTCTTAGATGTCAAGATATGCATTACTTGCACATTGCATCATTTTTTAAAACAATTACCTCACTGCGTTATCAGCAGCCCTGGCCCTAGTCTGGATGTAGGAAAAGTAATTTCAAAAACTAAGAAAACATATACTCCATGCAATGATAAGGGTCAACATTCCCAGTTTTTACCTAATAAATTTGTACCTTGTCAAAGTCAAGGAATATTTATTTTCATGTTACAGATAATAGCTTTTTTTTTATCACATCTTACAAGAGATATATTGTATTTTATGCTCATTTATATGTAGAAGTAAGGTGAAGATTGGACTTTACTTATGACCTACGAAGCAGGGACACTTCATTTAGGATGCCGTACCCATGTTGTATCCATGCTGTGCCTGTGTCTTACCAATGTCGTACCAGCTATTTCATATTATAATTTTTCAGAAATTTTTCATGTCGCCATGTCGTACCTGTGTCCATGTCTGTGCTTCCTATCTTACAAAAATAATTGTAATAACACCTGATGCAATTTTTTTTGTAAATTGTATAGAACAAGCTCAAAACTTTAACTGCAAAGAGAAAAAAAACTATCGAAGGAGAAATATTATTTTTTAAACAAAATAATAATTCAGATATAAGGTTTTACTTGATTCTGCAAGAGGTTAAGAACAACGGAACAAGCAAAATCATTAAGAAGCTCTCTATCACATTGAACAATGCTTGCATAGATCCATCATGGGCTACAATATATGGTGAAAATCCCTTCAGTGAACATTCTAGGAATGATTGTGCGGATTCAAGGCACAATCAAACTTGAGAGTGAAATCACAATTCTTGCATCTTCCAACTAGAAACTAGTGCCTAAATTGTGCAGTTGTACCACTGTGCCCTAGTAATTCTGATTAAGAATTTTTGACATTTAATAAAATGTGTATTGTGAATGGCATAAAATAAAATAAAATAAAATAAAAATTTTAAAGGAAATTTAACTGAAAAATCAGAGTCCAAATAATATGGAATTGCTTGAACTGATCAAGTAAATGTATGAGTATTTTGAACTGGGAGGGAGCATTTACATGCAAAATTAACATTATATATACATGAGATTTTGTTTTTGCAAAGTATTTTTTTGATATTGTTTGTTTGCTAAGAATGTATGGGATATTTTAACTTAATCATTGGTTACAACAAGTACAATATTAACAAAAAGTGAAAGGAAAAATAAATGCAACAAGAAACCTTTTTTTTAGAGAAGTGTTGTTGTGAAATCATAGTCCAATAACAACTTACCACCTATGATTTGTTGTGAAAATGTTGTGAACGTAATATTTCTCTTTTTTTTTATTGGTAAGTACGAACCTATTGATTTTGGCCACGACCTCACCCTTCATTCCATTATTATTGGAGGAGGAAGTACCAATTGAACTAATAGGTCATAAGTGACCTTGACGTAGGACAACCACACTAACAATAGAACAAAAGATAAACCCTAGGAGTCAGCACCTAAGGGCTGCTTGGAGTCAGCACCAAGCAAACTGGAGTCGACACCAGTGAAAGAAAACACACGTTTATTTTTAATAATTCTCAAAAACTGTCTTACAATAATCTGAAAAATTGTTTAAATAGCCAACAATAAAAAACCCTAAAGAAACCCTAATCATTAAATGTTTGGGCTTGCCTAATTTCAAGCCCAATAACTAGTATGCTCCATCCATAAGGCCACAGGTTGGGCCGTCTTCTTTTTGCTCTTCCTCCTATACGTGTGTGTAATTGGGGGCTTGTACCTCATGTCCGCACCAACTCCCCCCAGGTGAGAAGAACTCGACCCCGTCGAGTGGAAATCTGAAGAGCTCTGATAGTACTCCAGCAAATCAGGATCCAGTCACAATAGCTCATCTTGAGTAATCCATGTGCAATCAGAATCTGGTCGCCCTCGCCACCGAACTAAGAAACGATGAACTCCTCCATCCCTGGTAGAAACAATCTGCTCATCTAAAATAGCATCAATAGATTCTTTATGTGCATAGGGCAAATTTAAGGGTAAAGGAGTGGGAATAGGGGCATCAATAGGATTAGGCAAAGACTCATTAAAAGGGGTATCAGGAATAGTTGTGGGGCTTTTATAAGCAACTAGATCCTCAATATTAAAGGAGGAGCTAATACCATAATCATGAGGGAGGTCAATGACATATGCATTTGGGCCCATCCGTTTCAATACCTTGAATGGTCCGGCACTACGAGCCTGCAATTTCTTAACAGTCCCAGAGGGAAACCGTTCAGGTCGAATCCGAATCATGACATAATCCCCTACTTGAAACTCTGCATGACGTCGATGAGTGTCAGCATGAATTTTATATTGAGAATTACTTGCCTGAATTTTTTTTGCGAATCTCATTATGCAAATCATGAATATGTCGTGCAAATGCCTCAACAGACTCAGAAATCCTAACATGTGGGGACATGGGCAAAAGATCTAAAGGCTTCCTAGGTGTAAATCCATGCACAACCTCAAAAGGACTAGCACCTATAGACCTATTGACAGAGCTATTATATGCAAGTTGGGCTACCGGAAGAATAGAATCCCAATTTCGATTGGCATCACCCACTAGACACCGAAGGAGGTTGCCTAGACTACGATTAACCACCTCAGTTTGACCATCAGTTTGAGGATGAAATGCCGTGGAAAATTTCAATTTGGTGCCCACTAAATGCCACAAGGTCTTCCAAAAATAACTCATGAAGCAAACATCCCTATCAGACACTATGGTTTTGGAAAAACCATAAAGTTTGACAATCTCATCAAAGTAGAGTTTTGCAATCTTAGAAGCATCAGAGGTCTTATAACATGGTAGGAAATGAGCCATCTTGGAGAAGCGATCAACAACTACTAGAATGGAATCATGCTTCCTAAAGGTGCGGGGCAAACCTAACACAAAGTCCATACTCACATCCTGCCATGGGCGATCTGGCACAGGTAGAGGTGTGTACAGGCCAGTGTTTTGCTTGCGATGTTTGGCTAGTTGACATGTACGACACTGACCAACTATCTTGGCAACGCCCCTCTTAAGACTAGGCTAATAGAATTGACGTTCCACTTCCTCAATTGTCTTGTCTCGACCAAAATGACCTGCCAGGCCTCCCGCATGTACCTCCCAAACTAGGAAATCTCTCACTGAAGATCGAGGGATACATAACTTGTTGGCCTTGAACAAGTACCCATCTTGAAGGGTATAATCATCCAGGATTGGTCGTGGGGCATTACTTAGGCTAGTGTAGAGGTCCCCAAAATCTGGGCATGACTCATAATCATCCTTGAGTCGTTCAAACCCAGTAACCTTAACACTCATGATGGATAGCAAAGACACCCTTCGACTTAGTGCATCAGCAGCCTTATTCTCAATTCCCGCCCTATGCTTCACTACAAAGTGGTAGCGCTGCAAAAATTCAACCCAACTACCGTGCCTAAAATTCAGCTTCTTTTGGAAATGGAGATAGCGCAAAGCTTCATGATCAGAGTAGATAACAAATTCTCGAGATAACAAGTAATGGCGCCAATGCCAAAGAGCTCGAATAATGGCATAAAACTCTTTGTCATATGTGGAGTACTTTTGCTTAGCGTCATTCAACTTTTCACTGAAATAAGCAATTAGGTGACGCTCTTGACTAAGTACTCCCCCTATACCAATACCTGAGGCATCACATTCCACCTCAAAAGGCTTGGTAAAATCAGGGAGACGCATGACAGGTGCCTCAGTCATCTTTTGCTTTACCTCATTGAAAGCTTTAGCAGCAGCTTTAGTCCAAACAAACTCCCCTTGTTTCATGCAGTCAGTGATGGGGGACATAAAGGTACTAAACCCCCTGATGAATCGGCGATAAAAGGAAGCGAGCCCATGAAAGCTTCGAATTTCATGGATATTTTTGGGCTCGGGCCACTCCACAATCGCTTGAATCTTTTGGGGGTCGGCAGAAACTCCCTCAGAGGACACTATGAACCCTAGGAAGACGACTCTATTAGTGAAGAAAGAACACTTCTTGAGATTGCCATATAAACTCTCCTTCCTAAGGGTAGTACAAACTTGAGTTAGGTGGTCTAAGTGTTGCTCCCTAGACTTACTATAGATGAGGATGTCATCAAAGTACACAACCAAGAATTTCCCCATAAAAGGCTTGAGCACTTGAGTCATCACTCTCA
Organism: Quercus tomentella; assembly: GCA_028535165.1. Taxonomy (NCBI): domain Eukaryota; kingdom Viridiplantae; phylum Streptophyta; class Magnoliopsida; order Fagales; family Fagaceae; genus Quercus; species Quercus tomentella. The sequence continues at coordinate 5,826,693 of JAPQVY010000100.1, read as the reverse complement.
TAAAGGTACTAGGAGCATTGGACAATCCAAAAGGCATTACCATCCACTCATATAAACCATCCTTCGTCTTGAAGGCAGTTTTCCACTCATCACCCGAATGAACTCTAATTTGATGATAGCCGCTTTTTAAGTCTATCTTGGAGAAGATCATTGCTCCAGCCATCATATCTAACATGTCATCCAATCGGGGGATAGGAAATCGATATTTCACAGTGATCTTGTTGATGGCACGACTATCAACACACATCCGCCAAGTTCCATCTTTTTTTGGAGTTAAGAGTGCAGGGACTGCACAAGGACTCATGCTTTCACGTACAAAACCCTTCCTAAGTAGTTCTTCTACTTGCCTTTGCAACTCGGCATGCTCGGCAGGGCTCATCCTATAATGAGGCAAGTTAGGTAGGGCCGCTCCGGGCACAAAATCTATGGCGTGTTGTATGTCACGCATGGGTGGTAAATGATTGGGGAGCTCCTCAGGGAAAACATCCTTAAATTCCTGGAGCACTAACCTCACTTCTTCAGGTTGCTCCTCACTAATCTCCCCATGTAGTTCCCTGGCAACTAAGACAAACACAATAGATTCTTGAATTGCTACCCTTTCAAATGCCTTTGGGCTTATGATGTTCAGGCCTTTCGCCTTTGGTGTTTCTGTCTTCTTGCTCATGTCAATTGGCTTGGGTTTCAAAGGATTGAGCACAATCTTCTTACCTTCAAACATAAATGAGCAAGAATTGGATCGCCCATGAAGGGTGACATCCAAATCATAAAGCCAAGGTCTACCTAAGATGATATGCCCTATATCCATGGGAATTACGTCACACCATATTTCAGCCTTGTAGGTGAGGAATTGAAGTGGGACAACACATCTTTCTTTTATGGCTATGGAGGAAGTATCCACCCAAGAAACTTTATATGGGTTAGGGTGTGGGGTCAATTTCAAGCTTAGGCGGGAAACAACGTTAGAAGACACTGCATTAATGCAATTTCCACTATCTATGATAACCTTGCAAGTTTTGTCTCCACACTTAGTGTAAGTTTGAAAGATGGCACTCCTTCGCCAATCATCAGTGTCTCTTTGCTCTGCCAAGGCACACCTTACCACATTCACTCTAGGGACACTAAAGTTCTTGGAGTCATCAACTTGGGGAGAAATGGCTCTAATGCATGCGAGATAGCTAGGATTATCTTCCCATTCTGCTTCAACATCTTGGGTTTCTTCAACATTTGGATCATACACCAGCTCCTCAACATCTTCTACCTTTTCATCACCCTCTTGAATGACAAGGGTCCTAGAGGGACATCTAGCAGCGATGTGTCCAACCCCATTGCATTTGAAGCATTGGAGGCGAGAGCCTAATCTTGAAGGCTCATTGAACACACCTTTTCCCTTGTCTTCTTTTTCTATGGAGGTGCTATTGGGGTTGACCTTAGGGGGTAAGGCAAGTCTAGGTTTGCTACCAAAAGGTTGAGGGTTGGCGGGAACATTTCGGGGTTCAGAACGTCGCCAAAAGATGGATTTAGATGCTAATTCACAATTCCTAGCGAGGTCATATGCTTCTCTTAAGGTAGTGACTCCTCGGGTGATAATCTCGCCTAGTAGGTTAGCATTCAAACCTTTCTTAAACCTATTGAGTGTGACAACCTCTTCTTCGACTATTCGAATTCGCCTCTTGAACTCTTTGAACTTTTCTATATATTCAGCCACAGGAGCAGTGCCTTGCTTTAGGCGATCCCATTCCTCAAGGAGGGAGCTCCTATAAGTTGAAGGAAGATAATTCCTTGAGAGTGCACCCTTCATCTCAAGCCAATCAGTAATGGGGGGCTCATGTCGTCGCCTAATGCTATCCTCAAGGTCCTCCCAAAAAAGGTCGGCTCTTCCAATTAACTTTATCCTAGCATACCTCACTTTCTTATTCTCAGCCCAATGGTAGTAGTCAAAGAATTTATCCATTTGACGTAACCAATCAGTGAAAACCCATGGGTCTAGGCAGCCGTCAAAGGTGGGTGCTTCTATCTTTTCCTTGAACATTCTATCATCATAATCCCTAGGGTCATTGTGATTATAGTGATCATGTTCAAAGTTTGGAACCCTATGAAAGTAGCCGTGGTGATTTTGCCTAAGCAGGTTATCTCTTTCATGGTTAACGGTCTCCCTTTGAGATGCTTCAATTTGATCAACCCTATCCATTAAATTACGGACATTTTTTGCTAGGTCGTCTAAGGTTTGCTCTAAGGAGGGCCTAGACTCAGAAGTGGATTGATGTTCAGAGTTTGACATGATGCGACCACTACGTAGATGCATGCACACTATATTTATGAATGCAATTGAGATTCACAAAAGTTCAAGTAACCAATTCTCAATTTAAAATTAGGGTCAGGCAAGAGTGCATGTGAAGAAATTGCAGTCAAGTAGTGACAGAGTTCACAATATTGAGAGATAGCCCAAATAAAAGTCAATTTTCAATAAGCTCCACAATTAATAATGAGGATCAAATATTTCAAAGTTTTTTTTTTTTTTTTTTTTTTTTTTTTAGAATGGGTACAAAGCACAAATAATAAATTTTTTTTTTATTTTTTTATTTTTTTTATTTTTAGAATGGGTACAAAGCACAAATAATAAAATAGCTAATTTGGGCACAAAATGGGTAGGCCAATAATATATGGTGGGATGTGCACATAAAAAATATAAAGATAATATTTCAATGAGACAAAACTGAATCCACCAAAAAGAGAGTAAGAACCGTACCCTTGTCCATAGCTAACTTACTGCACTTGGCTCCTCACGTGAGTGGGTCTAATCGGACAAAATGGATCTGTGACAAAAATAACAACTTGCCCATATGTGCAATGGGCTGGCAGCAACATCACGTTATTTCTTCTTTTTTTTTTTTGCAAGATAATAAAATTACACTGCTGTGATGGACTTAAGAGGCTACAGACTTTAAAATAACTTCAAATGACAAACCTTAATAAAGAACACAAGCTACGCTAAAGAAAAAAAAACACAGAAACCAAAAGAGACAACGCGATCGGCTCGGCGATGGACGGCGGTGCTAGTTGTCGACGACGGTGGCAGCGCAAGACGGGGAAGATTGCAGCGACAAAGTGGCAGCTGCCTGTCTCGGGGCTTGCATCGGCGGTGGCTTGACGTCCTCAGCGGCAGTGGTCAGGGGCGAAGATGGTATCGACGACGGTGGCTGATTTGTCTGCAGCTGGTGGCCGATGGGTTGCGGCGGCTGAGGGTTGATTTGCGGGTCTCGGCTGGTGGCTGATGGCTTGCGTGGGTTCTTTCTTCTTCTTCCTTTTTTTTTTTTTTTTTTTTTTTTTTTTTTTTTGTGGGGTGTGGGTTCTGTGGTCAGAGGCGGGCAAGGATGGTGGTCACCGGCTTGGGAGGCGTCACTGGCTTCTCTGTTGGCTTGGGGATGAAAAACTCATGTGGGGCTGCGGGGTATACACGGATCGCTGGGATTGGTTTGGGCTTGTTCAAGATTTCATGGGGCAAATACTTGAAAGGTACTGACATATTTGGCTGGCTTGCTCTTTTGATGGTTTTGCTTTCTATTGGTTGCCTACGGTTGTGTTGTATGGACTGGAAGTTTGCTCTGATACCAAAACTGACGTAGGACAACCACACTAACAATAGAACAAAAGATAAACCCTAGGAGTCAGCACCTAAGGGCTGCTTGGAGTCAGCACCAAGCAAACTGGAGTCGGCACCAGTGAAAGAAAACACACGTTTATTTTTAATAATTCTCAAAAACTGTCTTACAATAATCTGAAAAATTGTTTAAATAGCCAACAATAAAAAACCCTAAAGAAACCCTAATCATTAAATGTTCGGGCTTGCCTAATTTCAAGCCCAATAACTAGTATGCTCCATCCATAAGGCCACAGGTTGGGCCGTCTTCTTTTTGCTCTTCCTCCTATACGTGTGTGTAATTGGGGGCTTGTACCTCGTGTCCGCACCAGACCTCTTCTCCACAGTATTTTTATTTATAAGAAAGTTAAAGCCATGTATATTGTTTTTACAGGATATACAAGCATAACAGTGCAGTGGCAGCAATGGAAGGTGATAAATTTTCTAAGAGACAAGCAGCTGTGGTGAATCCTAACCACACTTTCTTTTCACTGAAAAGGTTCCAATTTTCTATTAAATATGTTCTTATATTTAATCACTCAACTGTTTGTAGAGTAGACACTGAATTTGGAGTTTGATTACTAGTCACAAGAGCTTAAATTGTGAATTTTAATAATTAGTAGACTAATTGGAGATAGGAACTTAGGATTGCCAGTTTGATACCAGGACGTGTTCTGATGTTATGATAAAGTAGAGTCAATTTAATCATTTAACTATTAGTTAAAGTTGATGGGAGATAGAATAGAAACAAAATCTGAATTTGGATCACTGTTTAGATATCATGCTAAATTATCACTTTTTGCAAAAGTTTAAACTCAGAATTTTAATAATATATCAACAATTAGTGTAACTAATTGGAGATAGCAACTTAGGATAAGTGTAACTAATTGGAGATAGCAACTTAGGATAACCTGTATCATACCATGACATGTGCTGATTAATAACGGTGGACTTAATCAACTATTACAATACTAGAGAACTTGGATCACTTATAATGATATCATGGTAATCTATCATTTATTGCAAAAGCTTAAATTGTTAATTTTAATAATCTTTTAACTATTAGTAGACTAATACTTTGTAGTTATTCTATTTCTGAACATGCATAGAGGGAAACTACAGAGTAGCATTTGTCAAAAGGCATACCTGTCTAACAAATTTCAACACAATTCTTCAAACTTGACCCTTGTCAGAGTGGTGTCAATATGTTTTGGGCCATTTGCAGTGGCGGTAATGAAAGGTAAACTGGAAAAACAAAAATATATTCTCAGTATATATGAAAAAGAGAGATCCACTTATAGAAAGAAGTAATAGAAATAGCCACATATCTAATATTGGTCTAAGTCAGAGATGACAGCTCCATTTTCACTTTCTCAGCATTCTCTGTGAGACATAGAGCTTGCTTGTCTTTCGAGGACAGGTTGAAACTACCTTGAGTGATGCAAATCTTTCCTTCAAAGAGATAGATGAAGTAATCCTCGTTGGTGGTTCAACTTGCATTCCAGCTGTTTAGGAACTAGTGAGGAAGATGACAGGAAAAATCCCATTGTGACTGTAAAACCTAATGAAGTTGTTGCTCTTGGAGCTGCAGTTCAGGTTCGTCCTTTTCTCCTATTGAAACCATGACCTCACCCTCCATTCCATTATTATTGGAAGAGGAAATACCAATTGAGCTATAGCTCATTGTTAATAAGTGACCTCTTCTCCGCAGTATTTTTATTTATAAGAAAGTTAAAGCCATGTATATTTTTTGTACAGGACATACAAGCATAGCTATTTGCTCATGAATAATGCTTACATTTTAATAGGAGACTTGTTCATAGCTGCAGATACAGAGATTCATTCTAACGTCTACAAAATAAGGACATCAACTACCAAAGAAAAGACTTACATCTGTACACGGTTCCATCTAGAACGAAGTCATCAAAATATCAGAACAAAGGATCCTAGGGAACAGAATGATCATTTTTGGGCACAACACTCCAATGTATGAGGAATTGCTTTCATCAACTGCTACAGATATCAACCCAACAATGCTGAAGTTGTGGCTCTGTCATCATTACTGATTCAAGTGTTTGCGATAAATACTTGAGCCACAATCCTATAATTGAGCCTTTAATTAAGAGATATAGAAAGAGAAGCACCCAAAGATGTGAAACCAAAAATGCAAGTAAAGGAGGCATACCTTGGCATCAAATTCGATCAAGATTTTCTTGTCTACTTTGATGGTGGACACAACTTGGAGTTGGAACAATCATTGACAAAAGTGTGGGCCATTGAAAGCCCTGAATCTTCTTCTCCATTGTTGAAAGACCTGGGATCTATCTCTTCCAATTCCAACTTGAGCGTTGCAGTTGGACGAGAGCTCCGTTTCCAGAGACGGAATCGGATTCGAAGCCATCCGAAGTGGGACAGGTAGTGTTTTTGGGGACGTCTGGCATAGAGTGGTCGATGGTTTCTTCTTGGCCGATGCCTAGAATCTCTTCCATTATTGAAAGCCCATTGATCCATATCAGTGCCACAACTAGAAGTGGGTAAAAGAGGGACTGAGGAAGACCCACAACTATGCCTAGCACTTGGACTTGGCAACTGAAAAACATCAGATTTTTGGGAACAACAGATGCACTCTACACGGACCCCCCACCTTCTTGGATGGTTTTTAACCCAATCCTTCATTTCACATGTCACCTCAACGTAATTTTGTTCAAATGGGTTTGACTTATTCAATTGGTACTGCAATTCGTTATTAGATAAAGAAAATATCCACAGATGGTCGGAGAATTCGTTATTAGAACTAAGGAACTCTTTTTTACAGCCATTGATGGAAAGGTAAACATAACAGGAAGACATCCATGGATATTTCACCGGTCCAAAAGCAAAACAGACATAAAAAATATTTGGAAATGTGCGACCAACCGAAAATGATATGACATTTCCATCACTCTCATGGTTTAAGTTCAACCACGTTGGGATCTCAGTTCCTGGTAGTCTAATTATAAAATAATCATCTTCAGGTTTAGAGCCCCTATCACGAAAAGGGGAGCCATAGCGACGAACCTCTTCCAATATTTCGGTTGATGATGTTTGTGGATCCATTGATATCCTGCTTCTTGTTTCCTTGCAACCTTTATTTGGAAAATCCCTAAAAATTCTCCAATATGCATTGAATTAGCAAATTCAACAAATTGAATTAGGGAAGAAATTAACAAAAATTGTTTCTTTATAACTTAACAGAAGAGAGAGAAACCTGATTCAATAATCTGCTTGATGATTGTGGATTCAACAAACAGCTATTTGCTACGCTCACAAGTTGTACAGATTGTGGAAGCCTTGGAATTTCCTGAAGCTGCTTGCAATGTCCTATATCAAGTGACACTAATGTACGAGGCCAGGATACCACTGGAATTAATTGGGCAAAACTCTGGAAAATACGAGGCCCTGAAAGAATTAAAATGTTTCTGTGGAGAGTTGCAACCAATGTGCTCCCCACAAAGGAAAATTTGATGAGCCGTTTGGATATTCCTGAACCATGGTGTGTTCTTTGTGACCAAGAGGTTGAATCTGCGTCTCACCTTTTCTTCAGATGCCCGGCTGCCAAGGCTCTTTGGTTCGCAGCTTGCTGGGGATTCAAGTCAGAGGAAGTCCAATTAGCCCATGTATGGGACATCACCAAGCTAATCCTTGAACCACCAGCTTCCTTATGTCAACCACATGATCTTTGGTTGGTATCTCTTAAAATGGCTTTCACTTTGGAGGAGATATGGTGTATCCGGAATGCAGTCATCCACCAAAAAGGTCCCGTCGACATTCAGGCAGCTGTTGGTAGAATTGAGGCAAAGTTTAAGGAATGTGCTAATGTGTTCTCCAAGCCTCAAGCTTCGTTATCGGCACAACCAGTGATCCAATGGTCCCCACCTCCCCTGGGTTTTATCAAAATCAATGTGGATGCAGCTATTGCTCAAAACAACTCAGCTATTGCAGTGGTTGCCAGAAATGAGAATGGTTATGTTCTGAAGGCCTGGTCAAAGTTGTTGCCAAAAAGATCGCCAATTGCAGCTGAAACTGAAGCTATTTTATGGGCTCTTCATCTAGCCAGAGGTGAGAATTGGAGGGAAATCATTGTGGAAAGTGACTTAAAACTCAGTATTGACTCTATTCTTGACCACTTGGGCTGCCCCCAATGGGCTATCTCCTCCCTGGTGTCTGATATCTGGTTGCGGGCTAAATCCTTTGTTTCTTGTTTGTTTTTTTGGGTTAAAAGAAGTGGAAACACTGCTGCTCATGAAGCAGCAAAGTACACACTGATGTCCTGTTCTTCTTTTTCTTATTGTTCGGGCAATCTTCCAGCCTCTGTGGCTTCTGCTTGTAAGGAAGATGCCCTTGCTTTGTCTGGTTCTTTTTGTTTTTAATATATATATTGAAGGTTATCAAAAAAAAAAAAAAAAAGTGACACTAATGTAGTAAATCTGCAAAGGCTTTCGGGGATGCTAACAATATTAGTTGCACATAGATCTAGATCAAGTACTCGGGTTTCATCAAAAAATCTAATTCAATTATATTTTTATTGCTCCTGAAACTCACGGAATATAACATCAAAAACCCATAACTGGATAACATCCAAATAATCGCATGTCTGTCTCAATTTGGCAGTGGGAATAAATAGTCCAAAAAGAAGTTGCAACTTATAGATGTCATCTGGAAGATACCTAAGGTTTTCGCAATCCTTCAAGTTTAAGCTAGAAAGCCGAGTGAGATACTTGATTGATGAAGGCAACTCTCGTATACCACTCCCACGTAAATTTTTTTTTTTTTTTTTTTTGAGAATCAATACGACGAAATGTTATTAGAAAACTATAAATCTGAAAGTACAAAAGGAAACACGTCTGGCGGAACATACTCCATCTAGACTAACAACGGAAAGGAAAATCTTGCTCTCTTTGCTAAGGCATGAGCCACACAATTACCCTACCTCCTAATATGAGAGAGAGAGAAAGTTCGAAGCTAACCGGAAATTGACATTATGTCTTTCACGTACTGACCAATTGAGGAGTGACCCACATCACCTGACTTCAGTGCCTTGTAAGCTATCTCTGAGTCTCCTTCAAATATTAACTGTGCCCTCCCACGTAAATTTAATTGCGTTAAACATTTCATTTCTGTATCAGTATTAGGAAACTTCTCAAGCCCTAAGCAGTCCATAAGAACAAACTCCTTAAGAGATTTTAACCTAAGGTTGTTTGGAAGAATTTGAAGTTCTCCACAACCTTGGAGTTTCTATATCTGAAGCTTATCAAGAAACCCAACAGACTCATGAACCTTAACTAAATTTTAACAATAGGAAAGAACCATTTCTTCTAGGCTTGGGGCACACAACTCAGGTAATTCTGTAATGGACTCACACCATTTCAAATTGATATATTTTAAATATTTAAACTGGATTCCCTGTAGAAGGAAAAAAAAAAAAAAAAAAGAGAAGCAAAATTTACTTTCAACCAACATTCAAATAAATTTTAAAGAAATTATAATTTATAAATACTAGTACTCATACCAATTTGAATGTTGTCTCCAATCTAATAAGACTACTTGGCATCTCAAGTGCAACAAGTTGTTCAGGATAATATTTGGATGGCAAGGAAAATGGAAATTCAGGCCATTGAAGCAAAGTTAACCTGTTAGGGAGATATTTGAGTTCTTCACAAATGCGCACATTACGAACCATAAGAAATTTGAGATATTTCATCTTTTCAAAAGCTTTAGCTTCTATTGGCATCATTATCTGTTGAGGTGAGTAGCACATAATGCCCCGAATTTTACTTGATCCCTAGTTGAACAAAGCATTAGTGACACTAAATAATAGAACAATACAAATTTTAAAAAATTAAACAAACTTATACAAATTAAATTAAATTTTCTTCCACATTAAAAAGAAAAAAAAAATCAATGGAAAAAAAAGAGATACAAAAGAGCCTATACCATATTTGTAGTCAGTATTTCATAAGCATCCTCAAAACACCATACCCTACTACGTTTTCCAAGCTCTTCTGATTCTTGTTGAACAATTTCTCTCCCCATTTGTTGAAGCAAGTCATGCATCCACAAATTTTCAGATTGACCAACGGTTATGAGACACTTATCAATAAGTTTTCCAATTCCATAACCTGGATATAATTTGCAAGCTTCTAATATACTCACTACATAGCTCCTATTGAATCCCTTAAAGAAACATGCAATATCTAGAAAAATATCATTTTCAGCCTTTCCAAGTCCGTTGTAACTTATTTTGAGCTTTTCTTGAATTTTTTCATGAGGGATGTTTTTATACTTTTCTAACGCACTTTTCCATTCACATATACTTTTTCCACACAAATCAGAACCTATTATTTTAAGAGCTAATGGAAGGCCATCGGCATAATGTATGATTTGCTCTGCAACTTCTGAATAATCTTTCTTAGGTTCAATTTTTTGGAAGGCATACAGATTGAAGAGTTCATGAGATTCAGATTGATTCAATTCCTTAAGCTCATAAATTTGATGATCTTTTCCAAGAGTGGTTAGCACCTGTTTGTCTCTTGTTGTTATAATGACTCTACTTCCTAAAGCAAACCAATTACATTCTCCAAGCAAATTTACCATCACTTCTGACTCATCCACATTGTCAAGAATTAAAAGAAGTCTTGTACAACAAAGCCTTTCCTTTATCATAATAATTCCTTTGGGTACATTGTCTACCTTTACATATGTGCCCTGTGAGATCTTAGAAAGAAGCATCTCTTGTAGTTTGATTATGTCATCATTTGTTCTCGACTTTTCTCTGACATCCTCTAGAAAGCAACTCAATTCAAAATAATAAGCGATTCTGTTATAAATAGCCTTTGCAATTGTAGTCTTACCTACTCCTCCAAGACCATGAATCCCTACCATGCGAACATCATTTGACTTCATATCTAAAAGCAATTCTATAGCATCTGCACGAGAATCTATTCCAACTGGGTGTTTAGTAACAAATAGCTAAGTGCGATTCAATTTAGTACCTAATATCTCTTTAATAATTCTTTGGATAAATTGAGTTTCAAATTCAGTATAGCTGTCGCACACAAAGCATAAGAAACATATAATAAGTTAGAGAATTTGAAAATATACATTGATGGGCTGTTCATGTACAAAGAGTTCAAAAGTTCAAAAGTTATTGTGGGTTGGAATAGTAAGTTCATCTAATTAGTAGTGCCTAGGGGCAAGCATCTTGTACTGGATTTGTAACTTCTCTTCATATAGTGAAGTGTCTTATTTGGGTTGTGTTGCCCTTGTAGTCTTTTTTATTATTATTCAATTGGAGATGTTCTCTATTAATTTTTTTCACTTCCTCCCCATAACATTGTGTTATTTGTCTAGTACTTTTATTACGTGCTTTATGATTTGTGACTCTTGTTTTTTAGATACAATATAAAAATTCTACTGAAACCTAATCTAAGTATATATGTATGTGAAACTCCCTCTTAGAAACTTGAACTTCGACCCTTGCCCCCCACACCTCACAAGCACTTATACTTGTGAAGTGACCATTGCACCAAGGTGCGGGGTGGTTGATTTTTGATTTATTGATTTGTGACTTGATGATTTCATTGATTAAATCATTAAAATTGGATTGGTATAATTGGGAATTAATTCACAAATGTGTTGCATTTTAACTTTGGTAATTAATTCATCTCTAAGACTACTTTACAATTGGATTTCATGAGTGAGTAGTTTTTTTTTTTTTTTTTTGGTGAGCCACAATAGAGTCTCAATTAAAAGAGTTAAATAATTGTTTTAGTGAGCATGCAATGAAGTTTCTTTGAATGTCATTATTGAATAGATTATCAAATAAAAGAATTAATTTATGGTTTTGTTAGGGTACATTTTTTTTTACACCTAATATTATTTAAAAATAACACCTATTTATTTTTCAAGCGTCACAAACAAATTATTGGGCATACCTAAATATTTTTTACTATTACTATGCTAGTTCACAACCATGCTTCTTTCCATCACAAAATTGGGCTACAAATGTAAAACACTATCAGACCCAATATTTTTTGTAAAGCCTAAATTATTTATTGAGCAAGTTAAAATCTCATTCTTTCTAAAGCCCAAGAATATTTATGCTTAGCAATATTTGAAAAAGCCCATGATTCAAATACATGACAAAACAATTTTATCAATGGAATTCAAGTCCATAATTAAAGCCCATGATTCAAATTCATGGCAATAATATTTTATCAATGGGCTTCAACCCCATAATCAAAGCCCATGATTCAAACCCATGGCAAATTATTTATCAAAAGCCTAGTTCTCACTGGCAACATCATAAAGCTTAATTTTCATTGGCAACATCACAAAACCCAATTTTCATTAGCAACATCAAAAGCCCAATTTTTATTGGCAACATCGAAAAGCTCAGTTCTCACTGGCAATATCAAAAACCCAGTTTTCATTGCCAACATCAAAAAGCCCAGTTCTCACTGGCAATATCAAAAACCCAATTTACGTTGGCACTATTTTATCAAAAGGCCAAGATTATTAACACTTGGCAAAAATATTTTATCAAAAGTCCAAGATTATTAACACTTGGCAAAAATATTATGTTATAATTATTTCATTTAAAAGATGAACAATGTTTCTTAAACATTACTATGGCATAAACCATGGCAATCATTTTATAAAAGCTCGTGGAAAGTTATAATCATTTTATAAAAGCTCATGGAAAGTTATCTTGAAGATTATGATATTCATCTCATATTATAAACCCATGAAACATGTGGTCATCATTTACATCACAACATCCGTAATATTTATCTTCAAAGCTCATGGTAACTATTCGATCTCACAAGCTCACCATTTAAATTATGATGTGATTATTAGAAATTATGAACATTACTTATGATATGGAATTCATCATTTTCAAAAATAGTAAATGTTATTTACAAAGGCATTTTGAAACTTATCATATTATTTCAAATATCACAACTCATTACCCAAAGACCCATTACAAATATCTATAAAAACCCAAATTATTTACTAATAATAAAAGTCCATGAGGGATGAAAACCCATGGCAACATGTGTTGTTGATGTCCATTTTGTAGGATGAACATAGCCCAGCCCAAAGGGACCAACCCACATAAGTAAGCCTGATCCAAAGGACTCCAGCAAGAGGTAGAGGACTAAAGATAGACAACCAGCCCTTGTTTATCCTTGACCAAGGTACAGCTGGAGGCCTTTACAAGAGAACCAAGTCTTTGAGGATGAACTAGGGGCTGTCCCATCAACTTTCTGTCACCCTCTACCTAACATAAATAGTGCCCAAAGGTTGTGATATCAACTGAACTCTAATGGATGATGGAACTTCATCATTTTCCTCAAGACTATATCTCCAGCAGAAGGGGAGTTGAAACCAAGTTGTTCAAATCTCAACAAATCAATGCAATAAACGTAAAAAATGTTCAAGACGTGGTTCATGTGCCAAGCCCATGAATCCTAAAGGGGAAAATTTGGGAACATGTGGTTTGGAAGGCATAAAGGGATCTCCAGCAGAACCCTCTAAAGTGAGCTTAAACTTTGACACTTGGCTTGGGGTGTTGAATCCTACTTCTTGGTGTCTAAATCTCAGTTGCAGCATTAGGATTCCTCCTTGATACTTGCCTTAATCCTATTGATTGAACTCAGCTTAAGAAATCTTGACATTTAATGCAAAATACCCCAAAAAACCCACCATGTGTCATATTACCTAAAGAAGCACAACAGCCCCAAAAGCAAATCTCCCACTTCTAGCCAAATCCTAGGATAATTAAGCCTGATACTCTGCCCCTTGATCAATTCTACGTTTTTGGACTTTTGTTAATTAATGCTTCCCTAAACTCCACTATAAAAGCATAAGCACATTAGCCCACTGGCACACAGCTATGCCCTCTACAACTTCTGATTTGCTTGCCATTTTGCTTGTGGTTTATCTCTCCCCAAGCTCACAACTCATTCCCCTTAGCCCTCACTCACTTAGCCTAAGACATTCCCTTTGCATATTCACAACCCATAAATGCCTCTTAATCAGTCACAAACAACCCCTTACTCACTAAAGCCTTAACCCCAACATTAACTTCATCACACCACCATAAGCCTAAATACCCACTCACTTAATATAGCCCACACTACCCCATTTGTGCCATGTATATATATTCCCCAAAATCTTAGTTTAACATTTGTTGCATTGAGCTGGAATTTCTCTCTCCCTTCACACCATGCCAATTAACCCCTTTCTTCTTCCCATGTAACCTTTAATATATACTTTTTGTTTTACTATTGAAGGATATAATGTATTTATAACAATGGAATTTTTCCCTCATATTGATGTAATGATGGCTGAAAGTATAATAAATTCCCCTGACCGAGACACACAAAGACCCCTAGGAGTGAACACTTTCCTAAATTTATTTAATCATTGACTGCTGGATTTTAAGTGTAATTTCACCCCTACCACTGGAGAATTTATTTTTCTTGCACTACCAAAATAGGACCACTAACATACTAATTAACTATTGTGAAGTATTTTTATTGGGCTTTTGTTGTTGTTTTGTTAAGAGGCAGCCTTTATTTCTTGCTTGGATAGGCTTATCACCACACCAAAAGCCTTTAGGCACCATCTTGAGAGCCCATTGTTGAGTTTCGGCTTGGCTTTCCCAATATTTTATTTAGGGGCATCAATTTCACCCTTAACAAGTTTTACTGAGCATACAATGAAGTTTACTATTCTTAACTTAGCATTACATTTTCAAGAGATCAATGATTTTTTAGAACCAATGATATTTGTTTATTGAGAGAAAAATTAATTACAAGATTTTACATATCATGAAAAACTATTATTATAAACAAAATTTCATCATCATGGGCGTAATGTAGTTTAACACTCAAACTTTAAAATTTTAAAAAAATATTCAATAATTGTACAAATAGATGGTAGGGACTGAAAATTCAATAGCTTATCAACTTGTTTTTAGAGTGGTTTGTGATTGTACTTACTTATCTAAGATTTATTGTAACTACAAAATGAGGACTTTTGGTCATAAATATTATAGTGAAGATTAAGCTCACAACAAAATGAAAAAAAAAAAAAAAAGAAAAAAAAAAAAGAAAAAAAGAAAAATCTAACACTCTTTGATATGTATATTGAAAGAGAAATTGATATTAAATTTTAAACAAATTTAATTATAGATTATTTTTTAGAGTAAAAAAGAAGATCGAATGCCATTTTGTCTTTTTGATAGATCATATACAATTGAGTTGAAATATATTAAAAACAGTTTTTTTTTTTTTTTTTTGTTCTTATATTTTTTCGTCTGAAGTTTATATTTTATTAATACTGAATAAATACTAGTATATTTTTTACATATTAATGTAGTTTTGAGCTTTTGTATATTTCTTATGTGAATTTTTTTATCATTCATGATTGGGGTTTGCCAAAGATGAAATCCTAATTCCCTCGTAACCTTTTTCTAATCCATGATTGGGCCTACTGAAGATGATTTAAATTTTGTAACTCATAAAAGCACACAAGAATTAATAATCAGAATTGGTAAAATTATATGGCGTTAATTTTTTTTTTTAAATTTCTGCCATCGACTTTTATAACTTAACTACCTTAGTAGTAGAAGATTCTATGAAAAATAGTTTTTTTTTTTTTTTTTTTTTTTTTTTTTTTTTTTTTTGTGATTCCTATAACAAAACTATTAAACTATATAACTTATAGAAGAACAGTGAATAGTTACATACCCCTCCTTGTAATGCAACCCTGACAAGTCAGTTGCTTTAGTCAAAGCTGTCCTCCACCTCTGAACCTTCTCCATGCTATCCTTTAAATTTTCTTCATGTTGAGTTAACGCTACTCCAAACTTTCCCTTTTGTTTACGTATTTCTGATGGATCTATTTTGTAAAATATAGGTAGAACTAATTGTCTGTTATTCCTACACTCAAGAATCTTTACCAGCTCATCTAAGCACCAACTAGAAGATGCATAATTTTTAGAGAATACAACAATCGAAATCATTGACAATTCAATAGCCTTAAGAAGTTTCGTTGAAATTTCTTCTCCCCTCTGAAGGTCATTATCGATAAAAGTGCTAAAACCCTTATCACAAAAAGCTTGATATAAATGACCTGTAAAATTATAGCGAGTATTTTCACCTCTGAAACTTAAGAAAACATCGTAGATGAATCGGGTAGTGAAAGAAGAAGAGGCTCCATCGTTGATTTGAAGAGCCATAGGAATCTATGATCAAAAAGTTGAGAAAATATAGAGAGAAGAAAGATACAATGAAATGTGAAACAAAATGAATTTAATGACAAAACAATATGTGATCCATAGGTTATATATGAGTTGTGATAGTCCCACACGTTTTCAGTTTTCCATTAAAAAGTGTGAATACACAATTTGACCAATTCACCAATATTTCATACTTTTCTTATTCTTCTTCTTCTTCTTTTTTATTTTTTTTTTATTTTTATTTTTATTAAGTTTCATACTTTTCTCACAACCACCAATTTTGAGTGAAGGTTGTATTATAGAAACTTTCTTAGTTTGAAGTGCTACGTCCACAACATTTTCATAACGCTTTTACAAAAAATCATAAATGGTATGTTGTTATTGGTTCTAAATTGAACTTAGTGCTAAAATTATTTTTTTTCTACCAATAACAACTCATAACAACCTGTCACTTAAGATTTATTGTGAAAATATTGTAGACATAGCATTTCTCTTTTTTAACACAATCCTTCATATCGTTCCACCTGTTATTAATTTTTCAAGAAGACTTTTCTTTCCAAGAAATTGTATTAATGCAATCCTTCTATGCTTGTTTACTACTCTCTCTTCTTCTCTTCCCTTCCCTTACTTTTTATTCCCTTCTATCCCTTTCTTTCATTTCCCTTACAAACTAAACGGAATATTAGTTTTCAAATTTGGCTATAATTCTCACTAAAAAAATTAACACAACTATATATTTTGAAAATCTAACTGTCAAATTACATATACTTTATATTCTTAACACACATGTCAAATTTCATGCGAATTGGATTTTATTTACTATTCCATCCATAAACTTATTTTTGATGCATAATTTTAGATTACAAACTTAAAGTCTAAACATTTAATTGATGATATAACTATTGATATTTGATTTTCTGAATATTTTGTAAGTATGGAGAATATAAAAGTTTTTTTTCCATAAAAATTCCCAGTTTTCTTTCTCAAAAAAAAAAGTTATCTCATGAGTTATCACGTGACCTTAATTACAAAATAAAATAAAACATTTAAAAATATATTATTTGGAGGCCCCTAAGTAAATGAGATGCCATTTTATTAGCTGAAATTGAAATTTTCTTTCCTTTTCTTTTCCTTTGCTTTTGGGGGAACCAAACGAGGTTTAAGTCTTGACTTTTTAGTTTATGAACGGCATTTGAAAAACATACTATTTACCAATCTCACTCCACTTCAAGTACATAAAGAAATATGAAATATTATTAATTTACTGTATTAGAGAGATTTGGTTTTATTCTACGTTGTATTTCAAGATCGGTGTCATACATATACAATTGTAGATGCCGCACACCATGAGGTGTATGTGGTAAAAGACTACCAATTCTATGATAGATGGCACCTTGAGCACAAAATGTATATATTCCTCAACTATTGGAGGCTACGCTGTCATTCACGTGCACACCCATTGAGATAAATGCAAACATGTTGTTGTAAAACCATATATAATGCCTAAAATGTTTGCCTCGCAGTGTTAGCTCACAAATGAGCTCCATTAATTCAAGACAAATTGGTAAATTGGGTAAAGATATTTTTCCATTATTGCAACATATTGAGGATGTCTCTCGACAAACAGGCATTACAAAAGCAACATGTTTTTGGCTGTGGTAGTTGGTACCATATGACCTCTTTACCTTATTTATATTTTTTTGCACAATTATATCTCCCTTGCTTACAATTTATTACATGTGTAGTACTATCACATGTGTTATCAACACCTAATTTTAATTTTAAGGAAACAATTAGTGATTTAATTAAATTCAATATTAAAATTTGTACCAAATATGATGTAGTGAAATATTAATAATGTTTTGAATATGCAGTGTGTAAACAAATTAAAAATTTTATAAGGATAAATGTGAAATTCGAATAAAAAATGGAGACATTGAGGAACGAATCTTATTTTCTATAGGCATCCTCTTGGTTTTGCTCAACTATATTTTCAACCTCTTCAATTCTTTATGTAATTGCAATGTAATTGTATAAAATCCTCAATTGATTTAATTATATATAAAAAATAATGGTGAAAGCTTTATAGAAGGAAAAAACATGAAATTCGAAATAAAAATGGTGACATTGAGTAACAAACCTTGTTCTCTATAGGCACCCTCTTGGTTTTGCTCAACTATATTTTCAACTCCTTCATTCAATTCCTTTTGTAACTAAAATGTAATTATATAAAATACTCAACTGGTGTAATTATATATATAAAAAATAATGGTGAAAGCTTTATAAATATAATATATAAAACTTACCATCATTGACATTAGAATTTATATGACTTCGTCCAGCCTCAAAGTCATTTGCCATTATGTTGGATAGGTTGGAGGGAGACCTAAATTTAATATATAAACATTAAATTAGTATCTTTATCGACATTGACATACAACTAACATGCCAAAAACTATAGATTCCTCAAAATAATAATATTCCAAGCAATGAAGATTGTTTAAAGATACAAAACTATAATCTCACCATGCTTCTTGCATAACTTTGTACAACTGGCATATTGCATGCCAAGTTACGTATATGTGTAAGCCGATGACTTTGTCCAGCCTCGTGATTAGGTAGTATTAGTGATGGGTTTGTTGATGTTGGATTAGAATGCACAACATCTTTATTTAAATTTTTCGGACTTACCACTAAAATGGTGATATTGAGTAACAAACCTTGTTCTCTGTAGGCATCTCCTTGGTTTTGCTCAACTATATTTTCAACCCCTTCATTCAATTCCTTTTGTAACTGAAATGTAATTATATAAAATACTCAACTAGTGTAATTATATATAGAAAATAATGGTGAAAGCTTTATAAATATAATACATAAAACTTACCATCATTGACATCAAAATTTATATGACGTGGTCCAACCTTAAAGTCATTTGTCATTATCTTGGATAGGTTGGAGGGAGACCTAAATTTAATATATAAACATTAAGTTAGTATCTTTATCAACATTGACATACAACTAACATGCCAAAAACTATAGATTCCTCAAAATAATAATATTCCAAGCAATGAAGATTGTTTAAAGATACAAAACTATAATCTCACCATGCTTCTTGCATAACTTTGCTCAACTAGCATATTGTGTGCCAAGTTACGTATATGTGTAAGCTGACAACTTTGTCCAGCCTCGTGATTAGGTGGTATTAGTAATGGGTTTGTTGATGTTGAATTAGAATGCACAACATCTTCATTTAGATTTGCCGGGCTTCCCACTAAAACATATTCACCACCCAAAGTTTGATGTCTTTGTATTGAGTAATTGGCACGACATCTTGCCAATTGAATATTTTTGCTTTCATTGTCTTCTCTTTGTCTTCTTAGGCAAGCATAATATCTCCATCGTTCTAGACGACGTTCAATGTTATCGGTATGAGTCATCAATGTATTTTCCAAGCTCAATTCTACATAAAATTAAATTAAATTTATAGCGGTTGTTGCACATACATATGCATTAAGTAATAGATCTTTCCTTGTCACAGATAGGGTGTATTAAAACCTTAAAAAATTGAACTAATTTGGAACAAATCACATGTAAGAATTGTAATAATATGTGCTAAAATTTTAGTAAAAGTGGAAGCATGTGCTAAGTTTAGTCGAGTAAAAGTTTGTAAAATAGGAGAAATAAGTTACACTTCTTAAAATTATTAAATTATTATTTTAGGTAGAAGTTTAGAGAATATATTTAGACTTAGGTTATGAATTTTAGATCAATGTGATCAAAATATAATTTAGAAAATGTCTAAATTTTATTTTCCAAACTCATTTCTACATAAAATTAGATTAAATTTGTCGGACTCATTTGACACACTTTAAAACAAAATTATGCCTTTTTGTGAGGTCAAGTTCAAGTTCTAGTTAGCCAGTAAAATTTGCTTACCCACTGGAGTTAATACTAATATATTATATTGCTTTTTCACTTTTTTTTTTTTTTTTAATGTAAAATTTTATAGATACAATCAAATTTAAGCCCATGTTAGTCCAGTCCATTTTACGGTCCCAAATAAATAAGCGTGCTAGAGTGCAAGCCCAATTGAATCATGTCTTCTTCTTTTTTGAGAAACAATTGAATCGTGTCCAGTTACTCTTTATTAGAAGCAGTTTTTTGTTTTTTTAACACCCAATTGGATCAAGTCTACCATCTAAAATATAAAATGACCTTAAATAATAGTATTACTAAGTTAAAATTGCTAAGGTTCTTATCTATTTCTTTTTATTTTTAGTACTGAATTCAGTCCGATATTTGTGGGCATATCTAAACCTTTTTTTATTTTTAAGTGAAGTATAGAAAAAGAATTCTTCATTTTGAAATGATTCATTTATCCAAAATTTTATTTACACCTCTTTCCTCAATTGTTTCTTATATATTTTTAAGAGAAAGTTATGATCCTTCTCCAAAAAAAAAAAAAAAGAAAAAAAAAAGAGAAAGTTATGATTTATTTATGGGAGTTATCTACTTATCTTTAATTGTAATATTTAGCCACTTACTACACATCCATAATAATAGTCAAAAAGAGCTTAAATTCAAGATTTAACAACTACCTTTAAAACCAAGAAACTGCAATGTAACATTTTTTATGGAAATAAAAATGGATGTGGGTTTTTTGTTTTAGAAGAATGGACATAGTTTTTATCTGTTTATGATAGTCCTAAAATGTAGCCACTTAGTACACATCTATAAAACAAAGTACAAAATTTGATGGGATCCACGTGTGTTGTTGTTGTTTCTTTTTTAGGTGTGCAATTTGTAGGTGTCATCTTGGTCTCTATCAGATCAAACATATTGTTGTTAGGAAATTGATGAGTGAAATATGCTATATTATCCCTAGCAAGTATTTATAACCTTAACACAAAGTTTTACCGCTAAGTTGATTTTAACACTAAACTAATCAATATAGTCCAAGTGTGACTTAGCAAATTTCCAAACTAACTAATTACACACTACACAAACATGGTAATGTAGAAAGGTAAAGGAAATATAGAGGAAAGCAAGCACACCACACATAACACCATAAAGTGTTATGGAAGAGGAAAACTCGAGCACCGAGAGTAAAAACCTCTCCCTTGACCTCCCATTAGAAAACTCCACTAGAATGAATAGTTGTAGTACATAGATGACTATAAACCTTCCAAGCCTATATCTCCCTGTGTACTTGAGCCCTCCAAGCTCTAGCTAGCAACCAACTCCATGATTCTTTTCTTCACCTAGCTTCCTAGAGTCCCCACCATTGAGTTGCCAATAGAAAGCCACCAAAGAATTTGGATTTAGATATGACTTCTCACGTTTCCAATGTCATTCTCTCACTCACAATGTCTTCGTTTGTGGATAAGGAATGTGTTTACATAATCTTTATCAATGCAATGAAAGAGGTGGAAAAGAGAGGTGGGAACTTGGTTTTTCTCACAAAAAAAAGGGTCTCTCTTTTCATACAAAGGCTTGGCTTCAATTTCTTCCCTCTTATCTCATTTCTAGGGTTTGTTCAACCTTTATCTAAAGCCCCTTGCCACGCTTCACAACTGTTTGTGTGTGCTGCTAGATAAGCAGCGAATAGGTTCAATGCAGAGTATAGAGATCGTGCAACTCGTGACTTGGTCGCCCCTTAAGGTCAGGAGATGGTCACGAGGTTCACGATTGCACTCTCAACCAAAACCTTGCCACAGGGATTTCGCGGGCAAACTAGGTCATGAGATGGTCGCCTCTAGGCCACGAAATCTTTGTCTAATACTGCTTCTAATTTTCAAAGAGAGGCTCAAGTACTCTACCCCAAGTAACATGTAAATCTAGGAAAAAGAACATTAACAACAAAAACATTACAAACAACTTTTGTCACTGAATTAAGCCAACACTAAAAACATGACTTCTCAAAGAGAAATAGAAAGCCAAAAAGTGAACAAAATTTTCTTTACAAGTTTTTTTTTTTTATTATTATTATTATTATTATTATTATTTATCTAAGTTAGAAATCTTACTCTAGTCTAAGTGTATGTGTGTGAAGTTCTCTCCTGAACATGGTGGTCTAGGAGTCTGAGTCAATGAGCTAAAAGATGCAAAGTTCTGGATGTCATAGTCTTGGTTGTTCATTCAGTAATAATCACTTGTGAGCACTTCTGCACCCATGGCCCATGGGTGAACTTGAAGGGGGAAAGGAGGTTTAAAATAGGTTCTTGGAAACTTTTTTTTTTTTACCAAATTATACTTTGAATATCATGTTTATTGTAAGATATATGATATAATACAAATATTTGAGACAACAATCAATTTTAGTTCCTCTTGTTTATTGCATCTCTTAATAGAATAAAGGGACATTACTTTCTTGCTATAAATCTCATTCAGTATTGATCTTTGCAGCTAGTAATGTCAACTATCCTGAAAACCGTTTTCTTGCCATATGTGAACTTACACCTAATAAGAGGATTTCCTCTGCCAATCCTTCATGGTTTTACACTTCAGGATGCTGAAATTGTCTGCACAGATTCAACGGTTATAGTTTACAGCGATCTGGTCTCCACAAAACAATACTTATATATTGTTATGTAAATGAAATACACTTCAATGCTGTGCTTACAAATTTAAATTGTAAATGTAGTGTTTTCAAGTGTTAAATAAGTTTTGTCATCAATATTGTATAAGAGATGCTTGTACATAAAATTTGTAACATTTGGTGCACTAGGAAGAGGTGATTGCAAGTTCACGTCTCAGATAAAAATGCGGAAGGAATGGATAACAAGAATTGGTAAAGTCAAACCAATTTGAGATTCTTGTGAACGGTAAATGTCGTCTTTTTTTTTTTTTTTTTTTTTCTTCTTCTTCATTTTGGAATAAGAAACTATGTGAAAATGGTTAAAAAAACAAGCCAATTTACCTAGTAGGCCTAGGGTTGTGAAGGGCCAAACCCAAATCAACTACAGGCCTAGCACATCAATTTCAATGTCAATCACTTACATCTAACTCAGCTTTCGACTGAAGTCCAAGTTGATTATTTTTTATCCTAGTAGGGTAAAAAAACATATCCTCTAAGGAGATCAAGGACCACCCACTTCGATCACTTTTGTGTGCCATTGTCTTTTGACCAGCCCACTTTTGACCAGCCAAATAAAAATAAGGGTAAAAGGAGAAATTCATCCAAGACAAGGCCGCTCAGGCTGACAGGCTCTATTCATTAAGACTAGCTTAAGATAGTGTGTATCATATTGGTCGGAGATAGTCACGGGCTACACTAGCTATGGCCAACCTACGTCGTCCCATCAAATTGTCCCATCATGTAAAGTCAGATGTACAAAATGTTTTCCAAGCCTTACCATCACGGTTCAAGGCATTTTGTATATATAAGAGTTTGTTACAATTCAAATTTGAATACAATCAGATATACCAATCCGGAAGGATATACTTCACTGAGATACGAATTCAAAAATGATTATACAGTATCCTAATCCTATCTCATCACAAGCCTAATTCTATCTTATCATATCCTATTCAAAATATGATTTACACGTTCAAATATACATCAACTGCTATCCTCGGCAATTACAGCTGTAGCTACAGTTGTATCCTTAACACATCAGGAGGTTGTCTCATTAGCCAAAAGTAGCCTTATAGGGCAATAATGCTCCCTACCATGTCACACGTGGTATTAAGGATATAAATACCTCTCTCTCTCACTCTCTTAGGAGGTATGGCATAACTCTCAATTTCCTCTCTTCATTTTTTGTTTCCAAAATTAGCTGTAACTTGAGTTTTGGAGTGCTCATTGCTGCCTAGCGTGGCATTATGCCCTTCTTGGCTGGACCCTAGCTATGTTGGGCTTCAGTAGAGCTTCTTTCCCATAGAGCCATGTCCCTTGAATTCCCAGGCCCAGCCCTCAGTTGCCTGGGCCGGAGAGCATTGGTACCAGACCATTTCTCTTGCGAGTCAAGTGTTGGGGATTAAGGATTTGGTTCATCAATAAAGAAATTTATTGTAATGAGTTAATTAATGGACCGACTACACTAACAGACACATTATTTCTTTTCTTGACTCTGACTCATTATTTCTACTGGTGCATATTATTGTAGGAAGAGAGAACAAAAACTACCTTGATGGGCTTTGATATCCTGAGTTTTTTTTTCTTTATCTCCGTTAAAATTGGACTACAATGTTTCTTGTGGCATCTGACCCTTGGAAACCATTTCCAACTCCTCCATTTCAAACTTATGTATGTCAAAGTGATTAGTAAAATAAAAAAGGAGGAAAAATGAAGGCCAAACTACACTTTTGGTCCTCCAATAATGGGGTATTTTCATTTTTGTTTCTCAAATTTTAAAATCAAGTCAATTTTGTAATAGATAAAATTCTCTCAGCTACCTGTAGCTTTCTATTGTAGAACATGTTAGGCAGTTAGTTGTTAAGAGTCGTTTGGAAGAATCTGGTTAATCTGTTGTATATACATCAATTTTGTTAGTATATATTTCTATAATTAATCCTACTCCTCTGGTCTATAAGGAGTTCTCTGGACAGAATAATACTTAATGAGAATTCAGCATCATATTCTCTCTCTCTCTCTCTGTCAACCTCCTGCTCTATTCTTCATCCTATCATCTTCTTTCTTGTTTAGTGTTAGAAACTGTCAGGTCTCTGATGCATTTTCTTCAAAACCAGCATAAATTTCGACTTCACCAATGAATCCCACAATGTATGCATCATCATCTTTGAAAATTTGGAAACTACTAATATGTGAACCAAGCTTCAGTAACTTGTCATCACATTCAAAACCTAAATTGTCCCTGACATCCAAATGCACAAGCTTCTTGTAGCCCCGCAGAATTCTCTGCAAGTTCAAACTCGTCCAACTAAGGTTTGCCTGTCTCAGGTTTGAGTACTTTATGTTTGGCAGAAGGGTGGGAATGGCTGCTGCTACGCATCTCCCAATATATTCTGTAGAATCAGTCAATGTCTAACTGACAGAAATTCTTGCAGTGAAGGCTGATTCCTTCAAGTATCTAAACCATGTTAATGGAATTTCCAAGTTTCAACAGCTCTAGATTTTTCCACTTACGTATGAGTTTTGGCAAAACAAATGAAGAATTGTCCCATATTGCAGATAGAAAATGCAGAGCCTTCAACACAGGGCACCTGGAAACAATGAAATGCATCGATGACAAAACTAGAAATGGCACTCTTCAATATGTATTAGCAAGATTTGCTAAAATTCTATACTATGATCTCAATAGACACGATATGTAACGCAATAAAAGCAGCATCTGTTGAGGTGAATGTGGAACACATTGACAATATTACGAACACACTCAATTCCGCTACATGCTAAACTGGTTAATTGTGAGTGGTGGGTCTATTAATCCATGTAAATAGTAGCAAGTAGAAAGTGTCATTACTTATAGTAGAATACTTCAATATGTTCTGAAATTGGGTATCCCTATATTTATTGGAGATGTCGATGCCTTACAAACTCAAAAAGGCTATAATTTTTAGTGATAAACATTCGGCCTCGAGCGTGGTTGAAGAGGGTGTGGTTGCCTATATCTATATGTTTAGGTTCTCTCCAAGGGAGTCTCTTGATAAAAAAGCTCATACATTTTTTTATGAAGTCCTTATTCAGCAGGTTTGAATGAAAATTTAAATATAACAAAAATTAAATAAGGAATTCTATAAGGGATTAAACATTGGTTGCTTTCTGATCATTCTGGCATGCTGCTTTTCAATAATGCGATGCCTTGTTTTTACAACCTCTTTTTGGAAACCTAAATGGTCAATTGTTGATAATTTTTCATTTTTTCTGTTACATTCATTATTTCAAAGATAGAAATCAAGCACTAATGCAGGATCCTGGTAATGCTTAATCTTAGATGTTTTAATGTGTATTCCTGAATAATCTCATTTTTCAATTATTCAACCATTTCATTTTACCTAGATCAAAGTTAGTTAGATTAGTCAACATTTATATGTTTCGATGCAACAAGAAGATATTATTTATAACAACTAGTTTTGTTGGTTGGTTAATTGGTCACATTTTATTCATGAAATGGGTTGGCTTGGTATTATTCTGGACATAAAATCTATTCCACAATCCTAATCAAATTGCGCAGGTTTCACCATCAAGTCTTGCTGTCCAAATAGAGTGTATGCTTGAAGATGCTAAGAACAATTCTAGCAACCAAAGTCCAAAGAAGCATCTACAGGGACCACAATTATCACTAAAGAATGAACATTCAATCGCATCCATTATCATCCAGAGTCAACAAAGATGAACACATTCCTCTACACATAATCACGCCAACCATTAAAAGAATAAAAGGAAATTAAAGACAACAAATGAAAGATACAAGAATCGTATATTGCTTCGACCCAAGTAGGGTCAGAGTGATGCAAGCCCCTCAGCAGATTTACGGCTAAGCACTGCCATTGCCACACAACAATATTCATCACCTCCAATTCTCAAGAGCCGATTTTAACTTCACAAGGAGAATTATTAGTGCTCTTGATATATTGCTCCAAACTCTGCTCTCCATGCCTGATCATCATCTGCATATGGGATTGTGGTGTTGTGTGCTACATCTGAATCCTGTCGATATGGTGGTTGCAATGCAGATTCAGGCAATCTGCTCTCTGCAAGATACTGCTTCATGGTGACCATCTCCATCTTGTGTTTTCTTTTGAGCTTCTCCACTTGCTTCTTTAACGTTTCATTGTCTCGTTGAACTTTTGTAAAGTTGTCCTGCATTGATATGAAAATCATAAGTGATGAATCAGAAAGCTACCAACACTTAAACCCTCCCCCCTTCCTTGTTAATTAATAACCTAATCTATATATTACTGAAAGTTGAAGCATAGCGTTTAATGCTACTACTCTCACGTTGCACCACATCAGCTGCCATGTCATTCTTTTTTTTCTTTTCTTTTTTAAAATATAATTTATCCTACAATTTTAAAATGATTTTTACAATTTTCAGCCCTATAAATGTAGCTCATTACTTATTTATTTATCTCAACTATCACCTTATAATAAATCCAGCCCACTACTTATTTATTTACTTCCACTATCACCCTATAATAAATCTATATAATTAATCTAGCCTATCTCTTATTTATTTAATTCTACTATCAATCCCAATCCAAAACCTTTTCAGTTCAGCTTTAGAGTTTTGTGTGAGAATTCAGCTTAAAGTAAATAAAATAAAAAAAAAAAAAAAAATTGAAGCCTACTTTCAAGCTAGGAAATTATTGTGTACTATTGGAGTACCATAAATGCATACTCATTCCTCTCACATGAATAGTGAGTCCCACTAATTAAATTCATGGTGGGACCCACCATTTATGTGAGAGGAAGGAGTACGCATTTATGGTACTCCGAGAGTACCTAATAATTTTCCTTTCAAGCTTTAGGATTTTTTTTTCTTTCCAATTTTCCTATAATTGTTTTTAACATTTATTTTTTTAATATTTACACTTCTCCAACCTTTCTTTCTCCCTTACCATTTCATCTCCCCACTACTTCTTCAAGCTTTCTCTCTCCCTTACCTTTTCATCTCTCCACTACCCTCTACATTAATATCATTCTTCCTATTTCCTTTCATCTTCCTTTATTTTTGTCTCTTCTTATTCACACTCTCTTACTATAAATTTGTCACTTTCTCTTCTATTTTATGCATAGTTTTCCCTCACAAAAAAAAAAACTTCCCTTACTCTCCCTCTCTCTCTCTCTCTCTCTCTCTCTCTCTCTCTCTCTCTCTCTCTCTCTCTCTCTATATATATAAATTTTTTGGTGGATTTTTTTTTATTTTTCTTGCATCTCTACTTTAGGTTGATAATTTTTTATATTATTTAAAACTCTCTTTTGGGTTAATGCGATTTTGTTTTGTTTTATAAACTGTTGTTGTTTTTTTTTTTTTTTTATTCTCTTTGATTGTTAAATGTTATCCTATTGCGTTTTAAAGAATTAAATATAGCATATAAAAATATAATATTATTCTATTACATAGCATGATTTGGATAATTTGGTATTTATTCTATTACATAGCATAATTTTTTATAGTGCTCAATTTAGATGTTAAACTATGAGACTTTACTAATTTTTGTTTATTTCTAATCCTTTGTGGTGGACAAAGTTCTCTTAATAGTTGTATCAAAAGTACTCTATAATGCAATTTATTTAAAGAAAAGCAAAGGTTAGTCAAACGAAAATAATAAGATAGGTGACAAATTTTAATTTTTGCAATTTTATTTTAATCATTATTATTTTATAACAATGCATATATAGAAATTTAATTCTTAGATTTTGCTAATAATTGTTTATTTGATAATATGTTTTGGGTGGCCGAAATTATAACTTCTACAAAGAAAAAAATTTTAATAAAACCACCATAAAAATAATTATCACGCGCAACGTGCGGGTTCGCGGCTAGTATATCATTAAATTGACAACAATATTAATAATTCGATATCACCTTTTCCAAAAAATGCTATCATAATATTCAGTGTTCATATTAACTTCCAATTTTCCCAGAATCGTAAATACGTTTTGTTGATAAATGATAAATCTGATTAATGATCAGGACCCTCTATGTGAGGTACCACCACCAGACAGAAGCAATCAGAAAGCGTTATTGAATAGTCTGATTGTGAAGCCAATCCAGACAGAATGGTCACTAAATGAAACCGTGTTAAATATTAGTCCAGTCAAAAGTGACAGATAAGCTACCTCTGCAACTGATGCTACATGCTCAGCTTCTCTCAACCTAACAAGGAGTTCTCCAGCAGCATGAACAGCTTCTGCAGTGTCTCTAAGTTGAATTCTAAGACTCTTGTTCTCCTTTTTCAACAATTCTCTCTCCCTCTCCCTCTCCACCCTCAATGTATAAAGCTCAGCAGCAAGGGATTTTGCAAAACGAGAGCCATGACCTTTTTTCCCTGCCATTGCAGCTGCCCTCTTCACTTCTGCCATCCCATCCATGATTGCACGATGCTTTCCAACCAAGTCATTGTACTTCTCCTGTAGTTCCGCATAGTGTTCAATTCTAGCATGCCCAAGGACTGATCTGTGAAGTACATCATCCAACTTCGAAGTGCACTTCTTCTATAATGTCAACTCCATCTCCAGCTTCTCTGCATGTCAGCGATTCAATATCAATTCTCAGTTCATCAGTTAAAGAAATCCAATCGCTCTCCATTTCTTTCCATCTCTCTCTTCCCTTCTCTAGTTCTTCCTTGCTATAACCGAGCTGATCTACACCACTTTTTCGTAATTGGAATCATCGCGACAACAAAGAGGATCTCAGTTTTTCGGTAGACTTGTTAGAAGATGGATCAGAATATGACTACAACTTGCTTTTTAAACTTTCAATTTCCTTAAGAAGTGCTTCCTTCTCATTTAGATCAAAATATTGGTTCCCAGTCCCAGCTTCCACAACTTCCTTTATTTTACATTTTTCCTTTATAATCTCCGGCTGATAATTTTCAACAGAATTGTACCTTATAAGCTGCACAAAACACACCAAGAACAAAGTTAGAAGGGATTTCCAAGATTTGAAATGCTAAGTGTGATAGAGGAAAACAATTACTGACCTTGTCTTCACCCCTCAGTGAATGTTAATCATCATTCTTGGAATCCTTAAATGGAACCATTTCATTCTTTGAAGCCTCAAGGTGAAGTTTATTAATTTCTTGACTGTGTTCTTCCATCAGTTTGTACTGCTCTACCTGTACATATTCAAAACGTCAATAATGAAGAATCCACATTATAAAATCCCAAGAAATTATAGAGCTTTGTAAATTCTTGTTACTTGTTGATTCAACTGCTCAATTTTGGCAGCTTGCTCCACACACACGCTTTCAAGCTCCTCTCACTTAAGACCTTTTATCATAGCATTGCCTGCATCCTGAAACAGCAAAAATAGAAAGTAATTTAAAAATGCAGAAATGGATTTCTCTTAACTACACTTGCCAGAAATTTAGTCAAGCCATACTTTAGGCACTTCATCTGTCAATTGAGTAGGATTTTCTGCCTCATCAACTGCTACAATCCATGTCTTCAAGCTATCCTTAACCTCATTGGAATCCTTCTCAGATATTCTTCGTTGGCAAGATGTACAAAGGAAAGAAGCAGATGGTCCATTTGAAGATGGTCTCTCTTCTGGTAGTGTCTGAACAGAAGCATTGGCCTTATCAATTTCTGCACAAGGTTCCAATTTCAAGTGCTCAAAGGAGAAGGAAACTGAAGATTTTTTTTATGCAGATTTCCATTGGTGATAGTCAATAATCTGTAAGCCTCTGTGAAGGCTAGCAGCCAAGGTCTCAGCAGGGCCTGCAAATGTCATGCTTGACCGCAAAGAAGAATGGACCTGCTCACTCTGTTTAAGTGACTGTCTTAAAACGTCCAAGTTGAACTTGGAACTTTCTGACACACTGTTCTGACTTACTAAATGACTTGATGATGATATATTCATGCTTTTCCTTTGTATATTTCCAATTTTTGGAGATTCAGACAATGGTGGGTCTTGGAGGAGTGGGGACTGACAGCATGAGCTAATTGAAATGCTCCTTCTGGTTGCAGGACCAGAAGCTGTTAAGGTGTTAGCAGCACTTACAAAATTGTCTTCCATAGAATCATTGGCCATCTGAGGAAGTTCATTCCAAGGTTCTTCCATACAGACTTCTTCAGTCATACTTACTTCACTCATCGAGTCTGTCTCACCACTTTCCTCCATTGAATAAAACTGGATGGAATCCCTACTAACAGGCTTGTCTCCAATATTGTCTTCAGAAGAGCTATGCAACTTATCTAGATGCTGACGAATCTCCCTTACATCATCCTCATCAACATTTACCTCTTCATCAGAATCATTATCTATGGGGGGTAGAATCATAGAGCGGTACTCTCAATTGATTCAAGCTTTCACGTACATTACGCCCTTGAAAATATCCATTTTGACTTCCTACTGATTTACTAGACTTTGCTCTTATAAGTTCCCCCTGCAACCAACAAGATACAAATTTCTTTAACATCAGTAGAATACAAATTTCTTAAACCTTAGCTTGCTTCTAGCTACGGCCTTCAAAATAAGATTTCAATTATAACTCTTGCAGGATAACTTAATACCTTCAACTGACGAATTTGATCACTGAGACCATTAACATCATCCTCTGTGATTTCATTTATTACAGGCTCATTTCTAATGAATTTTACTCGTTGTCCAAATCTGAGAGTTCTCAGTGTATCACCACTATTTCTGCAATCACAAGGCACTCTTAATTTCAGAAAAATACCAAAATCTCAAGAAATTTTTCAAAAGAATGTTGAAAATTTGTTTTATAATTACTATCTTATGAAAAGACTCAATCTAGGTGAGCATTAGTATGTAACATCAAACTGTAAACATTTTAAAGGTTCACATAGTTATTGTGTAGATTCTGTAAATAGAAAACTAAAAGTAGTTCAAGTCATATATACTTGTTTTCAGGTGAGATGGCACAGAGAACCGTCAGTTTTAAATTGCCACCAAGTGATTCTTGCAGTAAATGTGTTAAACAGGAACCTCTATATGTAATATCTTCAGAATTTCTAGACCGAGCAGCCTTTGCAAGAATATTAACCAAGTGCCTGCACCAATATAATAGAACAGTGATGATGAAACTCCGTCATTAAATCCAACCGTGGCTATATTCTTGATATCTTGATAGCATATGTAATTAACACAAAATAATTGGTGAACCTTTAGCATGCAAGAAAATAAGTTGCTATCCAATCGCACCCACACTTTTATCATAATATGGGAAAAAGAACTGATTATAGATTAATTGCAATAGTAGGATCACAAATACAACATCTAATCAGTATTCTACATAAAGAACATCTTATAAAACAAATTTCTCTTACTTAATAAGGCTCATGGCATCGTCATACCCAAGTTGTGATAAGGACTTATTCACATGTTTGCCTTCCTTCACACCTTGTCTGCCCGCATCATCAACTTTATTTCTATCAAGTCCAGCTAGATCAACAAGGGTGATTCTGCTTGTTTTTGAACTATTAAAACATTTAGATGAGGTTCCCTGTGGCATCAGTGGATAAAAGAACATATCTAAGTGATAGAACTTATAAAGGGATAATAACAGTTAATAATAGCAACTTTAGGACTCTATCATGGATAATGAGTAAAAATGGCATATAAACATATGGTTCCATTAAACATTAAGACCACTCAAGCACCTTGTGTGCAAGGAATAAGTCATTCAATGAATAGTTTATCACAAAAAAAAATCTCTTATTCAGAACAAAATATTTTACTGATAACTGACAGAAATGTCCGATGATACCTTGCACCATGACTCAATGATGAAAGTAAAAACAATATGGTCGAGGACTATAAAGTAAAAACCTTGCACCTCAAAATCTCTGAGGTTATAACTGTTATGTGTAAGTTTATACGCATAACATGATCAAGGACTATAATACCTAGTATCAAAATTGATAAAAATCAATACAAACTAATAAGAATTTCATGTTTTTACAGATATTTAAACAGTCACATATATGGTGTGTTGAACATATTCACATTTTCTTCATCTGAACAAACTCCTCAATATAAAAAGAAAATTATTGGTCATTTCCAGCACCAAACAATCCACTGTACAAGATGAGTCAAGCATGGTCACTATTTTCCTCCCAAAAAATAAAAATAAAAAAAATAAAGAAGTATGGCTCTACTTGGGAATTACTGATCAATGTCGACCCCAAGCTCTTAAGTTCAGCATTAGTTTCCCTCTTGAATTTGTTGCAAAAAGTGTGAATGAGAGAGATAGGAACACACATATAGAGAGAGAGATATGTGCATGTGTCACTTTACTTATAGAATAGAGTCAAGATCGTAGAAATTTTGGTAGCAAATTAATTTCCCTTGATGCACTAGCTGAATTCCCAACTAAATCAATAAGCAATTCTTCGAGCTAGGGAATCACAATGTCAAATAATATATTTACCACTGACTCGCTGCTATATACAGTAGCTAGGCACGTCAATTTCAGCTTTTCCACTTTCTGCATTTGAAAATTCTAGCTATTAAGAATAAACCCCAAAGATAACCAATGAAATTGGAAATTAAGTTCTTAATATCAGCATAAATATTAATTGTCTTCCTCTTTTTCAACAGCATTATTATTTTTTTTATATAAGTAATTTTTCAACAGCATTATTCACTAGAGGTGCTTAGTGATTATTGGATTACTTCTATTTTCAAATAAAGATATCATATTTTGGTTCCAACTTCCAAGTTTGTGTCTAGATCAAAATAAATTGACATTTAAAGTCACAAATATCATTAGTTTATAACTATATCATGAACAACTTAAGTTCATTAAATAACTTGAATGCTAAGAAAATGTACAGTATGATTTCTTTTACCTCTACAACTCTTTTAACTTTGATGTGTGCTCTTCATGGAATGTGTACCAAAGAGGGAGACAGATGGCTGCAAGTTTTTTGAGACTCATGCTGATTAGGAGTTATAAAGGAATAATATTCATTAATCATCCTACCTGTTAATCCAGATTAAACTAGACCAGCACTCAAGCAGTCAAGTGTTGCAGATAAAAAAGAAGTACCAACCTTCACACGGGCTAAAGAAGCAAATGTTCACCGAGACACTTAACAAGGGGAAAACAATGGTGCTGGATAATCTGTTTCAGAAAAAAATATCATTACATATACATCAAAGACTAGTCACTCTCATCACATGAGCAAACACTGCAATATTTGACAATACACAACTTTATTTCTCTAAAAGAATCATGCATATACAACTTTTTCTTAGAAATTGTACATTCAATCCAACATAATTCCTTTTTGCCAGAGAAAAAAGAACCTATTTTTAAATGAATGCCATACCTCATCTATGCCTTTTCCCGTCTAAAGTCTGTTATGCACCATGTGCCAATTATGTTCAAGAACATGAGAATATTCATTACTATATTAAAGTGTTGGTGCACTCAGCATTTTTGAAATTTTATGACAAATTTCGCACATAAAAATAACATAGAAACCTTAATGAATTCCATATAGAATCATGATCTTCCTCAACGCCCCCACACCCCCCACCCCCTCCCCCCCCCCCCCCCCCCCCCCCCGAAAAAAAAGATTAAGATCCAACCCTCTTTCCTGACCAGATTTCTTCACTAGCATGATAAGATACTTTTAGCAGGTCAGAAATGATTAAGAGCTCACTGCTCGTGAAGTCATTAGCAACTTTTATATAGTCAAGGTAACAACAGCTCAAGCCAAAGCTTATTAATTTTAATATTTTGATACAAGGCCAATTACAAGAATCCAATCAAAGACAAAATACTAGAAGACCACACGGTTTTTTTTTTTTGGTTATTATTATTTAATTATAATTATTAGTATATATTGTGTGTGCATAATCATAACCAATCCTGACACTGTAACTACGTTGCCTAATGTCATCCAGAATTTGACACAAATTTGTTCAATATTTGTAAGGAAGCTAGAAGTAGCATCCTTAAAGCTGTGCCGTTGCCTTCAATAATTAGAATCATAATCCCAAGTGAGGCTCTCCAATAAAAGATTAATAAATTGTAAGCATCTAAAAAAGGATTTGATAAAATCATAATTATTGTTAATGGAGACATACCTTTTGAAAAGATTTGTTCTCTGCAATGAAAAATCCACCATAAGGATCGTTATCCGCTCCTTCATAGAACCACCCAAAATTTAGTTTGATTTCCATTTGAGAAAGAAAAGAATTATAGACGAAATCATAAAATTATAATGCAGAAAAAATAGAATTAAACCAACTTAATCAAAACGCAGAAACCACATCATTTGTTTTTTTAATCTAATATCTCCGGACCTTATTTTTCAACTTTGAAATTATGCAGCATGAGCAAGAACAAGGGCCATGGATAGGACACTGCTGACATGAACTAAATTGGGCAGATCATGGGAAAATGGGACAATAACATTAATCTGTCTGTTTCTGTGGTCTAACACTTGTAAGTAATAACATTAACAAGGTATCTATGTGTCTGTTTGTGGCCAATTAAGCTAATAATTAAGTCCATTACATTATTAAAATAGTGGCTGTCAAACGCATAACCAGGGATGACCCATGATGCGAAATTTTAATGACAAATTCCAACAGCAAATCAAATTATACCTTTCTTAGATGTCAAGATATGCATTGCTTGCACATTGCATCATTTTTTAAAGCAATTACCTCACTGCGCTATTAGCAGCCCTGGCCCTAGCCTGGATGTAGGAAAAGTAATTTCAAAAACTTAGAAAGCATATACTCCATGCGATGATAAAGGTCAACATTCCCAGTTTTTACCTAATAAATTTGTACCTTGTCAAAGTCAAGGAATATTTATTTTCATGTTACAGATAACAACCTTTTTTTTATCACATCAGTTACAAGAGATATATTGTATTTTATGCTCATTTAAATGTAGAAGTAGGGTGAAGATTGGACTTTACTTATGACATAGGAAGTATGGATACTTCATTTAGGATGCCGTACCCGTGTTGTATCCATGCCGTGCCTATGACATACTGGTGTCATACCAGCTGTTTCATGTTATAATTTTTCAGAAATTGTTCATGTCGCCATGTCGTACCCGTGTCCATGTCTGTGCTTCCTAGCTTATGAAAATAATTGTAATAACACCTGATGCAATTTTTTTTTAAATTGTATAGAACAAGCTCAAAACTTTAACTGAAAGAAAAAAATAATATATATATATATATCTACGGAGAATACTATTTTTTAAACATAATAATAATTTAGATATAAGGTTTTACATGATTCTGCAAGAGGTTAAGAACAGCGGAACATTCAAAATCATTAAGAAGCTCTGTATCACATTGAACAATGCTTGCATAGATCCATCATGGGTTGCAATACATGGTGAAAATCCCTTCAGTGAACATTCTAGGAATGATTGTGCGGATTCAAGGCACAATCAAACTTGAGAGTGAAACCACAATTCTTGCATCTCCAACTAGAAACTAGTGCCTAAATTGTGCAGCTGTACCACTGTGCCCTACCGATTCTGATTAAGAATTTTTGACATTTAATAAAATGTGTATTGTGAATGGCATAAAATAAAATAAAAAAATTTTGAAAGGAAATTTAACTGAAAAATCATAGTCCAAATAATAAAAATTGCTTGAATTGGTCAAGTAAATGTACGAGTATTTTGAACTGGGAGGGAGCATTTACATGCAAAATTAACATTATATATGCATGAGATTTTCTTTATGCAAAGTATTTACTTGATATTGTCTGTTTGCTAAGTATGTACAGGATATTTTGACTTAATCATTGTTTACAACAGGTACAATATTAACAAAAAGGGAAAGGAAAAATAAATGCAACAAGAAACCTTTTTTTAGAGAAATGTTGTTGTGGAATCATAGTCCAATAACAACTTACCACCTATGATTTATTGTGAAAATGTTGTGAACGTAGCATTTCTCTCTTTTTTTAATTGGTAAGTATGAACCTATTGAATTTAGCCATGACCTCACCCTCCATTCCATTATAATTGGAGGAGGAAGTACCAATTGAGCTATAGCTCATAGGTCTTAAGTGACCTCTTCTCCACAGTATTTTTTTATTATAAGAAAGTTAAAGTCATGTATATTGTTTTTACAGGAAATGCAAGCATAACAGTGCAGTGGCAGCAATGGAAGGTGATAAATTTTCTAAGAGACAAGCAGCTGTGGTGAATCCTAACCACAATTTCTTTTCACTCAAAAGGTTCCAATTTTCTACTATATATGTTCTTATATTTAATAACTCAACTGTTTGTAGATTAGACACTGAATTTGGGGTTGGATTACTAGTCACAAGAGCTTAATCTGTGAATTTTAATAATTAGTAGACTAATTGGAGATAGGAACTTAGGATTGCCAATTTGATACCATGACGTGTTCTGATGTTATGATAAAGTAGAGTCAATTTAATCATTTAACTATTAGTTAAAGTTGATGGGAGATAGAATAGAAACAAAATCTGAATTTGGATCACTGTTTAAATATCATGCTAAATTATCACTTTTTGCAAAAGTTTAAACTCAGAATTTTAATAATTTATCAACAATTAGTGTAACTAATTGGGGATAGCAACTTAGGATAACCTGTATCGTACCATGACATGTGTTGATTAATAATGGTGGACTTAGGGTCCGTTTGGATTAAACTTGTTGTTGTTGAAACTGAAAACATTGTAACAAAATCATTTTTAAATGCGTGAATAATGTCGTGGGACCCGTGAACAGTACATGAACGGTACGTGAACAGTATATGAACAGTATTTTTTTCCCTGCACAGTAAAATCATGTGATTTTACCGTTCACATGTAGGAAAAAAAAAAAAAAAAAAATCTGAAAACGCAAAACGTGGACGCCACTTTCAGTGGAATCCAAACGGGTACTTAATCATCATTAATGACTCAAGTGTTTGCAATAAATACTTGAGCCACAATCCTATAATTGAGCCTTTTATTAAGAGATATAGAAAGAGAAGCACCCAAGATGTGAATCCAAAAATGCAACTAAAGGAGGCATACCTTGGCATCGAATTCAATCAAGATTTTCTTGTCCACTTTGATGGTGGACACAACTTGGAGTTGGAACAATCATTGACAAAAGTGTGGGCCATTGAAAGCCCTGAATCTTCTTCTCCATTGTTGAAAGACCTGAGATCTATCTCTTCCAATTCCCTTATTAGAGCCCTTGAGTTTCCGAAAAAAAAAAAACAAAACAAAACAGAAAACACACAAAACTTGGTTTGTTTCATTTTCTTTGGTTTTCCAAACAGAGAGTGAATAAAAAATAATAATAAAAAGAAGGTACCTGGACTTGAGCGTTGTAGTTGGAATTCGGGTTGGACGAGAGCTCCGTTTCCAGAGACGATATCGGATTCGAAGCCATCCGAAGTGGGACAGGTAGTGTTTTTGGGGACGTCTGGCATAGGGTGGTGGTCGATTGTTTCTTCTTGGCTGATGTCTAGAATCTCCTCCATTATTGAAAGCCCATTGATCCATATCAGTGCCACAACTAGAAGTGCGTAAAAGAGGGACTGAGGAAGACCCACAACTATGCCTAGCACTTGGACTCGGCAACTGAAAAACATTAGATTTTTGGGAACAACAGATGCACTCTACACGGACCCCCCACCTTCGTGGACGGTTTTTAACCCAATCCTCCATTTCACAGGTTACCTCAACGTAATTTTGTTCAGATGGGTTTGACTTATTCAATCGGTTCTGCATTTTGTTATTAGATAAAGAAAATATCCACAGATGGTCGGAGAATTCACCTGTAGGAGTTGAACTAAGGTTCTCTTTTTTACAGCCATTGATGGAAAGGTAAACATAACAGGAAGACATCCATGGATATTTCACCGGTCCAAAAGCAAAACAAACATCAAAAATATTTGGAAATGTGCGACCAACCCAGAATGATATGACATTTCCATCACTCTCATGGTTTAAGTTCAACCACTTTGGAATCTCAGTTCCTGGTAGTCTAATTATAAATTCATCATCTTCAGGTTTAGAGCCCATGTCAAGCGAAATTGAGCGATAGCTACGAACCTTATCCAATATTTCGGTTGATGATGTTTGTGGATCCGTTAATATCCTGCTTCTTGTTCCCTTGCAACCTTTATTTGGAAAAATCCCTAAAAATTCTCCAATCTGCAGTCAATTAGCAAATTCAACAAATTGAATTAGGGAAGAAATTAACAAAAATTGTTTCTTTATAACTTAACAGAAGAGAGAGAAACCTGATTCAATAATCTGCTTGAGGATTGTGGATTCAACGAACAGCTATTGCTTACATTCACATTTTGTACAGATTGTGGAAGCCTTGGAATTTCCCGAAGCTGCTTGCAACGTCTTATATCAAGGTACTCTAATGTAGTAAATCTGCCAAGGCTTTCCGGGATGCTAACAATATTAGTTGCACTTAGATCTAGATCTTTCAATACGGGGAAGTACTCGGGTTTCATCAAAAAATCTAATTCAATTATATTTTTATTGCCCCTGAAACTCAAGAAATCCAACATCAAAAACCCAATTCTCGAAAGGCCATCCAAATAATCGGACGTCTGTCTCAATTTGGCAGTGTGAATACCTAGTATAGTAAGAAGTTGTAATTTATAAATGTTATCTGGAAGATAACTAAGGTTTTTGCAATCGTTTAAGTCTAAGCTACAAAGCCTAGTGAGGTACTTGATTGATGAAGGCAACTCTCGAATACCAGTCCCACGTAAATATAATTGCCTTAAACATTGCATTTCTGGATCAATATCAGGAAGCTTCTCAAGCCTTAAGCAGTCTATAAGAAGAAACTCCTCAAGAGATTTTAACCTTAGGTTGTTTGGAAGAATTTGAAGTTTTCCACAACCTTGGAGTTTCCATATCTTAAGCTTATCAAGAAATCCAACAGACTCATGAACCTTAACTAAATTCTGACAATAGGAAAGATCCATTTTTTCTAGGTTTGGGGCACACAACTCAGGTAATTCTGTAATGAACTCACACCTGTTGAAATCAATATATTTTAAATATTTTAACTGGATTCCCTGTAGAAGAAAAAAAAAACCAAAATTTATTTTTGACCAACATTTCAAATAAATTTTAAAGAAATTATAATTTATAAATACTAACACTCGTACCAATTTGAATGTTGTCTCCAATCTAATATGACTACTTGGCATCTCAAGTGCAACAAGCTGTTGAGGATAATATTTGGATGGCAAGGAAAATGGAAATTCAAGCCATTGAAGTAAAGTTAACCCGTTAGGGAGATATGTGAGTTCTTCACAAATGCGTACATTATGAACCATAAGAAATTTGAGATATTTCATCTTTTCAAAAGCTTTAGCCTCTATTGGCATCGTTATCAGCTGAGGTGAGTAGCACTTAATGCCCCGAATTTTACTTGATCCCTAATTGAACAAAGCATTAGTTACACTAAATAATAGAAGTATACAAATTTTTAAAAATTAAACAAACTTATACAAATTTAATTTAATTTTCTTCCACATTAAAAAGAAAAAAAAGATCAATGAAAAAAAAAAAAAAACAAAAGAGCTTATACCATATTTGTAGTCAGTATTTCATAAGCATCCTCGAAACACCATACCCTACTATGTTTTCCAATCTCTTCTGATTCTTGTTGAACAATTTCTCTCCCCATTTGTTGAAGCAAGTCATGCATCCACAAATTTTCAAATTGACTAACAGTTATGAGACACTTATCAATAAGTTTTCCAATTCCATAACCCGGATATAATTTGCAAGCTTCTAATATACTCTCTACATAACTCCTATTGAATCCCTTAAAGAAACATGCAATATCTAGAAAAATATCCTTTTCAGTCTTTCCAAGTCCGTCATAACTTATTTTGAGCTTTTCTTGAATTTTTTCGTGAGGGATGTTTTTATACTTTTCTAACGCACTTTTCCATTCACATACACTTTTTCCACACAAATCAGAACCTATTATTTTAAGAGCTAATGGAAGGCCATTGGCGTAATGTATGATTTGCTTTGCAACTTCTAAATAATCTTTCTCAGGTTCAATTTTTTGGAAGGCATATAGGTTGAAGAGTTCAGGAGATTCAGATTGATTCAATTCCTTAAGCTCATAAATTTGATGATCTTTTCCAAGAGTGGTTAGCACTTGTTTGTCTCTTGTTGTTATAATGACTCTACTTCCTAAAGCAAACCAATTACATTCTCCAAGCAAATTTACTATCATTTCTGACTCATCCACATTGTCAAGAATTAAAAGAAGTCTTGTACGACAAAGCCTTTTCTTTATCATAATAATTCCTTTGGGTACACTGTCTACCTTTACATATGTGCCCTGTGATATGTTAGAAAGAAGCATCTCTTGTAGTTTGATTATGCCATCATATGTTCCACACTTTTCTCTGACATCCTCTAGAAAGCAACTCAATTCAAAACAATTAGCGATTTTGTTATAAATAGCCTTTGCAATTGTAGTCTTACCTACTCCTCCAAGACCATGAATCCCTACCATGCGAACATCATTTGACTTCATATCTAGAAGCAATTCTATAGCATCCACACGAGAATCTATTCCAACTGGATGTTTAGTAACAAATAACTGAGTGCGATTCAATTTAGTACCTAATATCTCTTTGATAATTCTCTGGATAAATTGAATTTCAGATTCAGTATAGCTGTCACACACAAAGCATAAGAAACATATAATAAGTTAGACAATTTGAAAATATACGTTGATGGGTTGTTCATGTACGAAGAGCTCAAAAGTTCAAAAGTTTTTGTGGGTTGGAATAGTAAGTTCATCTAATCAATAGTGCCTAGGGGCAAGGGTCTTGTATTGGATTTGTAACTTTTCTTCATATGGTGAATTGTCTTATTTGGGTTGTGTTGCTCTTGTAATCCTTTTTTTTTTTTTTTTTTAATTCAATTGGAGATTTTCTATATCAATTTTTTTCACCTTCTCATCATAACATTATGTTATTTGTCTATTTCTTTTATTGCATGCTTTATGATTTGTGACTCTTGTTTATTAGATACAAGATAGAAATTCTACTAAAACCTTATTTAAGATATATGTATGTGAAGCTTCCTCCTAGAGACTTGAACTTCGGCCCTTGCCCTCCACACCTCACAAGCACTTATACTTGTGAAGTGACCACTGCACCAAGGGTGGTGATTGCTCTATGATTTATTGATTTGTGACTTAATGGTTTTATTGATTAAATCATTAAAACTGGATTGGTATAATTGGGAATTAATTCACAAATGTGTTGCATTTTAACTTTGGTAATTAATTCATCTCTAAGACTACTTTACAATTGGATTTCATGAGTGAGTTGATTTTTTTTTTTTTTTTTTTGTGGGCTACAATAGACTCTCAATTAAAAGAGTTAAATAATAATTTTAGTGAGCATGCAATGAAGTTTCTTTGTATGTCATTATTGAAAAGATTATCAAATAAAAGAATTAATTTATGGTTTTACTGAGCATACAATGAAGTTGACTGTTCTTAACTTAGCATTACATCTTCAAGAGATCAATGATTTTTTTTAGAATCGATGATATTTGTTTGTTGAGAGAAAAATTACTTACAAGATTTTACATATCATGAAAAACTATTATTATAAACAAAAGTTTATCATTATGGGCATAATGTAGTTTAACACTCAAACTTTAAAATTTAAAAATAAATAAAAATAAAAATCAACAATTGTACAAATAGATGGTCGGGACTGAAAATTCAATAGCTTATCAACTTGTTTTTAGAGTGGTTTCTGACCGTACTTACTTATCTAAGATTTATTGTAACTACAAAATGAGGACTTTTGATCATAAATATTATAGTGAAGATTAAGCTCACAACAAAATGAAAAAAACAAAAATTTATCTAACACTCTTTGATATGCATATTGAAAGAGAAATTGCTATTAGATTTTAAGCAAAATTAATTATAGATTATTTTTTAGAGTAAAAAAGAAGATCAAATGTCATTTTGTCATTTTGATTGATCATATATAATTGAGTTGAAATATATTAAAAACAGTTTTTTTTTTTTTTGTTCTTATATTTTTTTGACTAAAGTTTATATTTTATTAATACTGAATAAATACTAGTATATTTTTTACATATTAATGTAGTTTTGAGCTTTTGTATATTCTTATGTGAATTTTTTTTTTATCATTCATGATTGGGGTTTGTCAAAGATGAAATACTAATTCCCTCGTAACCTTTTTCTAATTCATGATTGGGCCTACTAAAGATGATTTAAAGTTTGTAACTCATTAAAGCACACAAGAATTAATAGTCATAATTGGTAAAATTATATGGCGTTAATTTTTTTTTTTTTTTCTACCATCGACTTTTATAACTTAACTACCTTAGTAGTAGAAGATTCTATGAAAAATAGTTTTTTTTTTTGTAATTCCTATAACAAAAC
This sequence comes from Quercus tomentella, assembly GCA_028535165.1. Lineage (NCBI taxonomy): Eukaryota > Viridiplantae > Streptophyta > Magnoliopsida > Fagales > Fagaceae > Quercus > Quercus tomentella. The sequence goes on along the minus strand of JAPQVY010000100.1, from coordinate 5,783,725 downwards.
TATTAAACTCTATAACTTATAGAAAACTATTAAATAACTTATAGAAGAGCAGTGAATAATTACATACCCCTCCTTGTAATGCAACCCAGACAAGTCAGTTGCTTTAGTCAAAGCTATCCTCCACCTTTGAACCCTCTCCATGCTATCCTTTAAATTTTCTTCATGTTGAATTAGCGCTACTCCATACTTTCCCTTTTGTTTACGTATTTCTGATGGATCTACTTTGTAAAATATCGGTAGAACTAACTGTCCGTTATTTTTACACTCAAGAATCTTTACTAGCTCATCTAAGCACCAACTAGAAGATGCATAATTTTCAGAAAACACAACAATCGAAATCATTGACAATTCAATAGCTTTAAGAAGTTTCGTTGAAATTTCTTCTCCTCTCTGAAGGTCATTATCGATAAAAGTGTTAAAACCCTTATCACATAAAGCTTGATATAAATGACTTGTAAAATTATAGCGAGTATCTTCACCTCTGAAACTTAAGAAAACATCGTAGATGAATTGGGGAGTGGAAGAAGAAGAGGCTCCATCGTTGATTTGGAGAGCCATAGGAATCTATGATAAAAAAGTTGAGAAAATATAGAGAGAAGAAAGATATAATGAAATGTGAAACAAAATGAATTTAATGACAAAACAATATGTGATCCATAGGTTATATATGAGTTGTGACGATCCCACACGTTTTTAGTTTTCCATTAAAAAGTGTGAATGCACAATTTGACCAATTCACCAATATTTCATACTTTTCTTCTTCTTCTTTTTTTTTTTTTTTTTAATGAAGTTTTACTTTTCTCACAACCACCAATTTTGGCTAAAGGTTGTATTATAGAAACTTTCTTAGTTTGTAGTACTACGTCTACAATATTTTCACATCATTTTTACAAAAAATCATAGGTGGTATGTTGTTATTGCTAAGGTTTTGAAACCCGGACCGGACCGTACGGTCTGACCGAAAAAACCTTCAACCGTTCATTTTTGCGGTTCTTTTAGCCTCAAGAACCATTTTATGGAAAAAAAACATTGACCAGTGCGAACCGCGGTCGGACCTCACGGTTTTGAGAACCGTGATCAGACCGCTTCAAACGGTTCCCTACTTTCCATTGAATCTGAACAAAAAAAAAAAAAAGGAGAAAAGGAAGAAGACGACGGCGAAGCAAGGGTGGCGCCATGAAGCAACTGCTTCTTCTTCTCTGTCTGTCTCCCTCTCTCCTTTAACGGTTCTCGCGGGTTTAGTTCAGAGCTTTTTTTTCTTCTTTTTTGGGTACTTATAGGCTTAGCCATTGTTGAATCTTCATTCTGCAACCTCAGATCACACAACCATTTCTTTTTATTCTTCTTCTCACTCTCACTAGCTCGATCTCTCTATCATGGTTTTCGCTAACTGTTGCTTCAGCATTTTTCTCTTTGCACTTTTTCCGGCTCTTTCTGCATTTTTCTCTCTCTCTCTCTCTGCATTTTGCTTTTGCCTTTGCTCTCTAGAGTCTTCTAGTCTACTGACCCTTCTCTGCGTGATGGACATGCTTTACTATCACCCACTAAATTATTGCTGTCAAGTTGTCAACCACTCTCTTTTTGAAAATGTTATTGGGTTTTGTTCTCTATTTAGTCAAATATTTTAATGGTTTGGCCGCTACTCTCCCAGCTTTTGTTTTTGTTTTTGACTTTTTTTTTGGTTATTTTAAAAGTTTTCATAAATGATCCTAGTCAAATGGGCTTGGGCATGACAAATTATTGGGTTGTCAAATGGGCTTGGTAATAATTTAAGATAATTTAAACAAGCTCCTATAAAAAGATTATAATATTAAACCTTAAGAAAAATTATTTATATTTGCTTAGAATTTAATATTTCTTATTTTATTTATGAAAGTTATGATATATATATAAAAATATATATTTGAAAGATAAATCTTTATATTTTTTTTTGAACTATTATAGTCAATTTTTCTATTTATACTAATTTAATATATTTATTTATATTTAAATAATTATTAAATTAATTATGATGTCATCACGGTTCAACCCCGGTTCAACCTCGGTTCGACCTTAAAAACCTTGAACCTCTTTCTTTTACAGTTCAATGAACGGTCTGGGTCTAAAAACCTATTAAATACAACCCAATAAAAAAATTAATCAATGCAATGATTCAAAGAACTTTATGCCCCATTTATAAAGAGAACAAAAAAAAGGAAAAAGCCAGAAAACGAAATTTTGTGTGCTTTCAAGTGAATACTACAATTTAAAAATGTTATTATGATTTGGACTAGCAATTAGCATAGAGCCTAGTGATGCATTTTTCATGTATCGGTGTAATGCAAGAGTTACAACTTTTATTATAACTTATTTACATGATAAGTCATGAGTGATAAAATAAAAACGATGAGTCAATAAATTTACTATTTACAATTTGTCACGTGAGCAAATTGTGGTAGAAGTTATAATCTTAGCATTTTCCGTCAATTCCTGGTTGGATAATTAGCTCCTTTAAACATCCTCCATTAATATTGCCAAGTCATCAAATACATATTCCTACGTGGCACGTGTGGGCCCAGGTCTGCGTGTCGGGGGGATATACGGTGCACGCATGGAATAACTCTTTTCTTTTTTTTTATGGAAGGAATAATTCTTTTTGGATATTCGAATATACTTTGTGAGCGTTTGGAGTCAACTGAAAGTTACGTTTTAGTTTTGCGTTTTCATGCCTTTTTCTTTTTTTTTTCCCCTGCACGTGAACAGTAAAATCACTGTGCAGGGGACAAAAAACATTATTCACACACTGTTCACGGGTCCCACGACACTATTCACACATTTAAAAATTATTTTGCTACAGTGTTTTCAGTTTTCAGTTTCAGCAACAATAAGTTCAATCCAAACGGACCCTTTTTCTTCCAACCCCGCCTGAGTTTTTTAAATTATCAAATATAGCTGACATTTTGAAATGACAATTATGGCCTTGATATATTGCAAGAACTAAGATTTTACCACAATAGTTGGGGTTAGTGAGTTTTGGTTAGTTTAACCAAAATACCCTTTTATCCTCCACAAAAGGAAACTCGTGCCTAAATGATTTGTGAACCGTTGGATTTGAATAGGGATTTAGTGAAGGGTTTGGATTTCAAGTTAATTGGATGTTTAATTATTGAAAAGTTAGATTTGGCGGGACCCCAATGGACTATCAAGATTCAAGATCATAATCCTATTAATTATGTCAAAGTGTCAAACCTAATCAATCACTTTGTTCTTCTTTGCAAATGACGTATGTGGCTTAGATTGCATTCACAACATGCAATTTGAAAGGTTAATAGAGACATGCACATTCCCCCCTCGCCCTTTGATAACTATATTGACATATATAGTTATTGAATTGATATCTTATATTTGATGTTTACAAAATTTATGATAAGAGTAAAAAAAAAAAATTAAAAAGTTTAGAAGGGTTTGGATTTCAAGTTAATTGGATGTTTAATTATTGAAAAGTTAGATTTGGCGGGACCCCAATGGACTATCAAGATTCAAGATCATAATCCTAATAATTATGTCAAAGTGTCAAACCTAATCAATCACTTTTTTCTTCTTTGCAAATGACGTATGTGGCTTAGATTGCATTCACAACATGCAATTTGAAAGGTTAATAGAGACATGCACATTCCCCCCTCGCCCTTTGATAACTATATTGACATATATAGTTATTGAATTGATATCTTATATTTGATGTTTATAAAATTTATGATAAGAGTAAAAAAAAGAAATTAAAAAGTTTAGGATAATGCTACAGACACAAACTATTTTACAACATTTTTATAAATTGCTAATGATTAAGCAATTTCCAAATAATTATTGGTAAGTAAAAATGTGATATTAGTGGTAGCCAAGATTAAAACTAGTAACAATTTGCACATTATAGTTTATGAAAATGTTCTAAAATAGTTTGTGAATTTAGCATTATTCAAAAGTTTATATCCCTAATTTATACCTTAAGATTATGACAAAAAAAATTTATGAACCTAAGGATGATTTAGATGACTAGATATATGACAATTAAGGTAAAACAATGTTAAAACTTATGGTAATCTGAATTCATATTGCATGTTAAATCATATAATTGAATTGACTTATTTATGGTCATGTTTTAGTTTTTATAATTGAATTGACTTTTCTTTTTCTTCTTTTTTTCTTTTTTTTTTTTATGAACAATTGAATTGACTAATTTATGGTCATATTGTAGAAGTGTTTTATAACTATCTTGACTTTGAAGTGTATCTCATCTATTCTCCTATCCAGGAATTTAGTAGAAAGGAATTGAATGATTACTATAGAATGCTCATTTTCTGGTAACTTTTGCTTCCAAAAGTGAGTAGAACACTCATTCATTTATACCCATTTTTTAGAGAGGAAATTAATGGACTGAAAATGATGTTTAAAATTATTTCATGTACTCCTTGTTTTAGAGTTGAGCGAAAATATATTCTCTCAATAAAAAAATTTTAAAAAGAAAAAGAAAAAAAGAGTTGAGCGGAAATAAATTGAATGATTACGAGGAAATGTCTAATATTCCTTCTATCTATTTCCTTATAAGCACTATTCTCAAAATTGGAAAACAGCCAAAACACTCATCCTTCTATGGAATAAATGTAAATATCGAATTCATCTGTATATTGAGAAAAGAAAAATAAAAGTTAAAAGGCATAATTGTAAAATTATGTATTTATTTTCTTGTATTCTTTGTTTTATAAACTCTCAAGTCTCAAACACACTAAAAATATCATATTACATTCTATTTTTATATATATTTTTCCATTCCATTCCAATTTTGTATAAAATTCAAGGAAATTGAGATATAATACTATTGGTTTTTATTCTTATTTCGAGAAAATACAAATAAAAATTAAATTATATATGTAATCTCCTAAACACATTAGAGAAAATATACATCATATTCCGTTATAATCTATTCAATTATTATTTTATAAACTTTCAAACATAGGGCTAATGATTAAATCCATACATACATGGTCTATTTTAATAAGATGGAAGTAACAATCACCGTTATTAGTTTATTAAAATGAATCATCTTCTTCCCTCTAGAAATAGCTATAGCTTTATAGACCCATTTCTGATAATGACAAGTCGGAATATGGGATTGAAAGGGATGTAGCATTTTGTGAAATTGTTGGAATTTTCTTTTTTCTTTTTAAAACATCCATCTTTAACAAAATATGGGTGATTAAAAATGGATGCAACATTTGCAACCCCATATTATCCAACTCAGTTGCTTTCAAGGCTTTTATTTTATTTGCTCAACAATTACAAGGCGAGGAGTGTTTTCCCATTTAACATTAGCTTTAAGCGGATCATGGATTCCAACCCAAAGAAAAAGAAAAGAGGTAGACCATGAATGGAAGCATGGATACGTCTTTCACGGGGAGCATATATAATTGAATATGATCTATTTTTATCTTTTACTTTGAAGTCAACATTTCTTCGTAAAATAATTTTAGACCTCATCAGCTCGTCAATAATACAATCATGTTGGAACCAAAGAGTAGAGTAAGGGATGAGTTTGAAGTTTCTATATATTGATCCAATCAAAATATACAACAAGTTTGAGGTGAGGTTTCAGAGCTTTAAACTTGTTGGGATTAGACATGAATTCCTAAATTTGTGAGATAAGAAAAACATTTAGAAAAATAACACACACAAGGCAATTACATAACATAAGAAATTACGTAATTTGCCAATTTACCTATATTTACAGAGTTATAATGATTTCACTATTTTCAGAAAAAATATACAAGATGTAGCATGATGATACACAAAATCTAAATTTTGTGATAGTGAATATATTCCCAATCATAGTAGTAACAGTTTTTCTCTATAATACAACACAACAACCATAATCTAAAATAGCAGTATTTATATCTCACTTGGACTAAACACAAACTAGGTTTCACGTAACCCAACAGAATTTGTGTGGAAAGTTGGAGCTTGAGCTTTCCTAAAATTCCATCATTCCATGTTGAAAAATTATCATAGGATAGTAGTTGTTGCACTCCTTGCATTTCCTTGGATGGGATGGTTACTGTTAGGGGCGTAGTTAGGATTTTTCACTTGGGGGGCCGAATCATGTATTTATAGGTTAGTCATAACTCATAACCAATAACCATATTTTATTATTGAAATATAACTATAACTATGATGATAATGTGAGAAAAAATATATATAACTATGAGGAAAACAAATTGGTGATATGAGAAAAAGATCAAATTTTGTGGAAAAAAATGATGATTGTGGTGATAATGATGAGAAAAATAAATATATTAATTTGAAGACCAAGATTGAAAAAGAAAAACACAAAATTTGAGCAATGCACATTGCATTTCACAATTGTAAACAATTTGTATTCTTAAAAAAAAAATAAAAAGAAAGGCACCTGGAGGCTAGGGTTTTATTTGGTTTTGGTAAAAGTGTGTGTTTTGTTTGGGTGTACACTTGAGAAACTAACTAAATATTGGAATTTTAAATAGCTAATCGCAGTCATTGCTAAATTTTAAAGGGAAAAAACATAAAAACTAACACTGGACTAACATTTATGACATTTTTTAAGGAAAGCCATAAGTTTTCATTATTCAAAAACAAAGAAAAACAACAATAAAAAAATAAGCATGAACTGTGAAGATGACGAACATCTATAGCTAATTGGAACTCTAAAACTAGGGTTCTTCTATCCAATAGTTTAGAAAACTCCAGTTTTTTTGGCATGTAATGCAAGTAGGTGGACTGCTTGGTTATCTTTTCTTTTAGTATGATATGATTTAAGCTAAGTTAAGAGTAATCTTGCCTCTGTAAAAAATCTTGGAGGGGCCAATCATTACATTTTGTAAGGGCCCAATTTATTTTTATACAATACTATAAGGGTTTCAAAAATTTGGGGGGGGGGGGGGGGGGGGGGGGGGGGTGGGGGGCTTTGCCCTTGGTTACAGTAAACTCAAAGTTACATATACCATATCAAAGAATGTTTTGGATTGATTAAGTGAATGAAATATTTGGATTCTAATCAATATTAGTGTACCATTAAAAAAGTTAATGCTATATAACTCAAAATTATTTTGTTTTAACTTATCATTATATTAGGAATAGACTTATATAATCTCAATTCTAAATAAATTATTTATCTATATTCAAAATTTTGATTTTGTAAAAAAAAAAAAATATATATATATATATATATATATATATATATAGATAGATAGATAGATAGATAGATAGATAGATAGATAGATAGATAGATAGATAGATGGGGTATGCTAGTTAAAACTTTAATACAACTCACAACATATTTTTGGGATCCATAAGCATATATATGTTGGATTCATAAAAGTTAGCAATAGCAATTATATCTCTACCACCTCCGTGTGGTCTTTCTCTACCACCACCATGTGGTTTTGTTCCACCTCCGTGTGGCTCTTCTCCACCTCCAGTGTGTGGATTTCCTCTCCCCAATCTCATTATGGGTCCTTTTCAACTATATCTGATTTTCCCATCAATCTATCCCCAAATCTCAGTAAACATACCCACATATTCATACCCATATCCTATGAGTTTGCTCAGGGAGGTGACCATCTTTGCTTCTCAGTGGGTCTGGTTTGCAGTCTCTGTACAGCAGGTTATTTGGCTTTTCGTGGGTTCTGGTTGCTAGAATAGCCCTAAATCCACAACTAGTGAGTGGATCAACGCCCCATATTGGTAAGATTCATACTTGCTCTTCATTTCTGCTTGTTTATGCTGGGTCTTGGTCTTTTTGTTGTACTTTACTGGTTGAGTAGACAAGCAAAGATTTCCATCCATCTCACCATGTGTATTTTAGCCTGGAATTGTAGAGGTATAGGTAGAGATTCCAAAGTTAGAGCTCTTAAGGAGCTAATAAGAGCCTCAAACCCAAATTTGGTGTTCTTATCTTAAGCAAAAGTCAAATCTCCTAGTATTAATAGAATCAAAACCCATTTAAACTTCTTTGACTGCTTTTTTGTGGAAGCCAATGGACGAGCTGGGGGTTTAGCTTTGTTTTGGAGAATGGTTGTTGATTTGGAGATTGTCTATTCATATAGCAATATAATTGCTTCACTAATCTACTCTGACCCAGAAAGATCTCCATGGATGTTGTTCTATGTATATGGTCCTCCTAGGAGAGCCAAAAGGAAAAAAATTTGGGCAAAGGTGGAAGACTTGGCAAAGTCTTTTTCAGGGCCTTGGGCAATAATGGGTGACTTTAATAGCATCAAGGGCTTAAAGGAGAAAAAAGGTGGACGGCATGTAGGGAAAAGCTTAATTAACAGCCTCAGGGATTTTATAAATAACACCGGGGCCATTGATCTAGATTTCATTGGTCCGTCCTTTACGTGGTCCAATAGAAGTGAAGGTCTTGCAAATATTAGGCAGAGGTTAGATCAGTGCTTGTGTGATCAAGAATGGCAGACTCTCTTCCCTAAGGCAAGCATTCGGCATCTGGTCAATGCAAACTCTTATCACAACCCAATCCTCTTAGATACTCATATGGAGAACATAAATCTTGTCAAGCCTTTTCGTTTTGAGCCTATGTGGACTAAGGATGAAACAAGTAAAGAAATACTAGAAAATGCTTGGAAAACGAGAGTAGACGGCCCACAAAGCCTTAAATTGGCCAAAAAACTGGATGCAACGAAGAGGGACCTTAAAAGATGGAATAAGAGCTGTTTTGGAGATTCAAGTGAGAGAATTAAAGAGCTGGAACAGAAGATAGCACAAATTCAGAGTTTAGAGGCCACAAAAGAAAATTTGGAGCTTGAAGCTTCATTGAATTTAGAATTGGATGAATGGTTGGCAGGAGAGGATCTAAAGTGGAAACAAAAATCTAGAGAGATTTGGATAAGAGAGGGTGATAGGAATACTCGCTTCTTTCATCTCTCTACTTTAATCAGAAGAAGGAGAAATTGTATTCAAGAAATCAAATTGGAGGATGGTTCTTGGATAAATGATGGGGAAGACATTCAGAAGTATTTTATTGAGAACTTTAAGGCTCTTTATCAAACTAGCTCTCCTAATATTCCGAAAAATCTGGAAGACTTAATAGAGCCATCCATCTCAAATATTGAAAACGAAGAACTGTGCAGGGTGCCAACGAGAGATGAAATACAGAAAGTCATATTTGAGATGAAGTCTCTTAAAGCCCCTAGGCCAGATTGTTTTCCAGTGCTTTTCTACAAACACTATTGGGAGATAGTAGGGGATCAAATTGTATCAGCCACCCAAAGTTTTTTCAAAGATGGAAGGTTGTTTAAAGAGTTTAATCAAACCTTCATCTCTCTCATCCCAAAGAAAAAGGGAGCATGTAACTTCACCAATTTTGGCCTATTAGTATATGCAATGTGTGCTATAAGGTGATATCCAAAATCATTGTAAATAGACTAAGACCCCTCCTATCAAAAATGGTGGATCCAACTCAAGTAGCTTTTGTGCCAAATCGCTGGATAACAGAAAATATGGCCCTTGCTCAAGAAGTTGTGCACAGTTTTAAAAAAACACACAAAAAAAAAAGAAAGGGTTTTTAGGGGTCAAGCTAGATTTTCAAAAAGCTTATGACCGTTTAGAATGGAACTTCTTAATCCTTGTGCTCAAAGCATTTAGGTTTAGCGCTAAATTCACAAGTATGATCAAACAGTGCCTCTCTACTGTCCAATTCTCAATTCTGCTCAATGGTGGCCAATGCCCAAGCTTTACACCATCACGGGGGATCAGACAGGGGGATCCCATTTCCCCTTATCTTTTCATCTTGGGTAGTGAAGTGCTAATGAGGCTAATCAACAGAGAAATCTCTCTTGGTCATCTATCTGCTGTCAAAGTCTCAAGTAATGCCCCTCATATTTCCAAAGTTTGTTATGCTGATGATTTAATTCTATTTTGTAAAGCTAGAATGTTTGAACTTAATGTTCTAAAAAATTGTTTGGAGGAATATTGTTACTGGTCTGGACAGGTCATCAGTGTAGAAAAGTCTAGGGTTTTATCTTCCAAGGGAGTCAACCAACAACTTTTAAATCAAATTAAAAGCTGCTGGCGTATAAAAAAACTTCCCCAAAACTCAAAATATTTGGGAGTGCCTCTTTTCCTCTCGGCTAGTAGTTCCAAGGATCTAAACCCAATCAAAGAGAAATAAGAAAATAAACTCTCTGGATGGAAGAGCAAAAACTTATCCTAGCAAGGTAGAGCAACCCGCATCAAATCAGTTGCTCAGGCCATTCCAGCTTATTCTATGACAACCATTCAATTTCCTAGAGAGCTTTGTAAGCGTTTGGATGCTGTTGTTAGATGGTTCTGGTGGAACACAAAATCTAAATCTGGCTCGTTCTTGACACCCATAGCTTCGTCGTCTTTATGTTGGTCCCAAAAGGAAGGAGGCTTGGGTTTTAGAAAATTCTGGGATTTCAATCAAGCTCTCCTCTCCAAGTTAGCATGGTGGATTCTTTTAGGGAAAGACTGTCTGTGTGTTAAAGTGCTCAGAGCTAAACCATAAGACTGTGGGGTCTCCCTCCAAGATTTGGAGAAGCTTAGAAAGTACGAAATCTCTGCTTGCTTGCAGTGCTTGCATGTTGGTTGGAAATGGAAACACAGTCAGAATATGGGAGGACCCTTGGATTCCAGATCTCCCTAATTTCATTCTGAGTCTAAGGGAGGGGACCAATCCAGAAATGTCACTTATTGTTTCACAACTAGTCAACCAAGAAGGTTGGGATCTTACTAAAATTAGAAATACTTTTGATGAGACTACAACCCAGCTCATCCAAAAAATTCCTCTCTCACGGCTTACTCCAAAAGATTGTTGGATTTGGATCTCCAATAATTTAGGGGAGTTTTCAATCAAGTCTGCTTATTGGTTAAGCAGAAACATTAGCCCTCCCACAAATCAAGATGCAATTCGTGGGGGAAGTCAAAAATCCATGAAAGGCTCAAAATGCACTTGCGGCGTATAGCAGCAAATTGCCTACCTACTAAAGCTTGTTTATTAGCTAGACTCTGTGATTTAGATGATGTCCTTTGCCCTCTTTGCAAGGATGCTGAAGAATCAAGCCTCCATCTTTTTATCTCTTGCCCCTTTACAAGAGCTGTTTGGTTTAACTCCCAATGGGGACTGAGGTTAGAAAATCTGAACTTAAACTCTCCTTCTCATCTCATTGGTGTCTTCCTTAACCCTCCTGCTGAAGCTAATATTGAGGGGATCAAGAGGGGTGAATTCTTATTGTTTGGGGCTGTTATTTGTGAAGCCATTTAAAGAGCTAGAAACCAAGCTATCTTTGAAGGCAAGGAAACCAATCCAATTGAGCTCTGCCAGAAAGTTGATAAGACCATAGTTGAGCACAGAATGTCCATAACGATCCATTTGGGCTTCCAATTGCCGAAACCAGTACAAAGGTGGAAGAAACTACCTAGAGATTCAATCAAGATTAATGTTGATGCTACTTTCAAGGATAGTAACTCCTCCATTGCAGTTGTTGCTAGAGATTGGAGAGGGGAAGTGGCATTTGCTTGTGCTAAGAGAGTATATTTCAACCTTCCTCTTCAGGCAGAAGTAGAAGCCATTAAATGGGCCTTAAGCTTAGCTAAAAGTCTTGATGCAGCTGCTATGATTGTGGAGAGTGACTCCAAAGTCTGTGTCGACGCACTAGCACCTTCTGGCAAAAAGGTTCCCTAGAGAATTAGAGGTATCTACAGTGAAATTCTCAACTTGATTTCACTTATTCCTGACTGTCATGTTACCTGGATCTCTAAGGGGGCAAATAAAGCAGCTCATTCTCTAGTTAAGTGGTCCTTTTTTAACAATGTTTTTGGGTCATTTGATGTTGGTTTCGGTCCTCCCTGTTTTGAGATTATCATTAAGGATGAGGCTCTTGTTTCCTCTTTGTAATTCTGTTTTATCTTGTGAATAAAATTCATGTTCATAAAAATAAAAAAATAAAAAAATAAAAAAAGCAATTATAGAGATTCCAATTTTCAACACCTTCACATGTGTGAGAATTTTTTTTTTTTTTTTTTTTTTGAGATCACATGTGTGAGAACTTGTTAGATGAGGATGCGAATGCTGATTGGACTGACGTAACAAACGTTGAAAGAGGCTTGGACTTATTCGATGTTCCTAGTTATACGTTACTTTCCTTCCAAAGCTAGCTCACTTGCATACGCCATTCTAAAGCCATATAAATAAGGAAATCATTGCCCATTTGTTACATACACTGATGTAACACTGCGGTGAGAATAAGGAGTTAATATACAAAATTTTTCAAGAGAGAGCATGTTGTGATTTTTCCTAACAAACTTGTCTAAAAAGTGTTAAAAACATTTACTAGATTTTCAAAACCTGAAAGAAAAAAAAGTTTAGCAATTCTCTAGAATATTTTCTAATTGAGAAAAACAAATGAAATCTCATATGTATTTGAATATTTATTTTTATTCTTTAATTATCATACATATCATGAAAGACCTTTATTAAGCAATAGGAAAATTCTTAAGTACGGAAAAATAGTTTTTTCTCATTTCAAATTAATAGTAGAGCTTACCATAAATTTAATAAGTGAATCTCACTATAAATGTGAGAAAAAAAAAAAAAGTATCATTTTATATGGTGTGAGAACATCTAGAAATTAGTCTAAATAATATAGTAACTCAAATTATCCGGCTCACTTTAAATTACACTTATTTCTATTCGGGAAAAAAAAGGTGCAATATTCTAGGAATGTCAGCGTTAAGACAGTCCCATACGCAACAATTCCATGGTGAAATTTAGGTATTATGTCAATTTAGGAATTATGCTAAATTTTTCTGAAAATATCATTTGTCCTTTTCAAGGATGAGCATTCTGACATATGTAATTAAGTGTTTTTGTACATATATTTGCTATAGTTGGTTAAGTGATTGTTGATAAGGATGATGTCAACAATCAGCGTAATTGACTTTTTTTTTTTTTTTGGTGAAAAGGAAAATAAAATTAAACTAGGAAGCCAGAATGGCTAAGTTAGCAACAACTTGTCTACAAAAACTTTCCCCAATCTCATCTACATACACTATATCAGAAACATCAACGGATGGGGGACCATCAAAAATAACAAATTCCTCATAAGCATGACATCCTTTCCTAGCTAAAGCATTTGCACATTTATTTGCTTCCCGAAACACATGCTTCACCTTGGTATGAGGAATCAATTCCAGTAATAATCTGCAATCAAACAATAAGGAAGAGTATGTTGTATTGGAAGAGTTCCTGGAATTAATTAAGTCCACAATGACTTTCGCATAAAGTTCAACTTCCAAATTTTGCACACCAAGCTAGATGGCTAATTTCAAACCATCCCTAAGTGCCTAAAACTCAGCTATTATGCTTGTAGTATAGCCAATATATCTAGCAAAACCCCTTATCCAATTTCCTGCACTGTCCCTTATGACACCACCGCCTCCTGTTCTCCCGGGATTTCCACTCAACACCCCATCAATATTTAGCTTATACCAATTTAGAGGTGGTTTTTCCCATCTCACAGCAATGACAGCCATGTTTCTCTGTTCCCTGATCTTGCCCACACAAAAATAATACTCCATGGCTTGATTTATACACAGTCTGCACAACATTGGATTTAGAGGAATATTCTCAAAGGACACTTTGTTTCTATGTTTCCACAACTGCCATATAGCAAAAGGAAAGACAAATCTCCATGGCACCAAAGAATGGTGCTTTGCGTTACTAAAACAATTTTCCCGTAGCCAAGTAATCACATCCAAGGCTTGGAATGACTACCTAGCATCAGGTGGCATGCTCATTAGATGCCAAAAGTTTCGGGCAAAGTCACACTCCCTCAATAAATGCTCAATTGTTTCAAGCTGATTCTTGCAAAGAGGGCAGATCTTATCTTCAATGATACCCCTAGAAGCAAGGACATCTTTAACTGGTACACTCTTATGAATACACAACCATAAAAAATTCGCAATTTTGGGCAACACATCTAACTTCCAAATCCAAGCACCAAGGAAGGTAGGGGCTGGATCTTGAGATATATTAGCTAAATAGGCTGATTTTGCAAAAAATTTCCCATCTTTTGAGTGTTTCCATAGCACTAAATCCTCCATCTTTAACTTCCTGAGGCAGCTCAAATGAAAGCCTTTCCCATCTCCACCTTTGACCTTGTCCACCAAGAAGCTCAACAACCATCCTATCCGCCTCATGATGATTCAAGGGACCTTTAATCAATTCCCTTAGAGACTTTCCTCTTATCCAACAATCCGCCTAGACTCTAATCCTAGTCCCATTGCCCACTCCCCAACAAATTCCATCAGCAAAGGTTTGGAAGCCAGCTTTAATAGTCTTCTAATTAGATGAGGTCGGAAGCTTGTCAAGATTAATTGATTGTCTTTTGTCTACTGAACAGTACTTTTTCAAAATAACATTAGCCCACAAAGCTTCTTTCTCCATATACATTCTCCAATTCAACTTAGCAAGGAGCGCTAAGTTTTTTTCTCTTGCTGCCTGTATCCCAAGACCACCCTCCTCCTTAGGTTTAATTATTTTACTCCACCCAACCAAATGAAGTTTTTTCTTCTCTCTAGTTGACCCCCATAGGAAATCCCTATTGATCTTATCCAATTTCTCACATAAGTGTATAGGTAATGCCTCCCCTTGCATCACATAGTTAGGGATAGCTGACATGACTGATTTCACAAGGACAGTCCTCCTTGCAAAGGATAAGAACTTTGCCTTCTAGCCCGCAAGTTTATTCATCACCCTATCTGCAACAAAATTAAACCGGTTCCTTGCTGCCCCTCTATGATTAATTGGAAATGCCAAATACTTGCCAATATTGGTCATGGCTTGAATTCCCAATTTAGAGCATATCTCTTCACTAATTCTCTCTTGAACATTTGGAGAGAAATAAATTCTCGACTTTTCAAGGCTCACCTTTTGTCCCGACTCCTCACAAAATCTATTTAGAGCTTTTGAAATTGCCTCACAAGCTTTCTCCTCCACCTTAGCAAATAATATTAAATCATCCGCAAAAAACAAATGGAATATTCCAATATTCTCCCGTGAGGGTTTTAATGGAACCCAATCTCCATTAACACATTTCTCCTCAATTAAGTGTCCAAGAAACTCCATACATAGAATAAACAAGTAAGGAGAAATCGGGTCTCCTTGCCTTAGCCCTCTTGATGGCTTGAAAGGCTCCAAAGCACCCCTGTTAAATAGGATCGAAATCCTTGTAGAAGTAACACAACTCATAATCACCTTGATCAGGTTAGGAGGAAAATGAAAAGCTTGAAGCACCTTATAAACAAAGCTCCACTCTAATTTGTCATAAGCTTTCTCCAAGTCCACTTTAATAGCCATATACTCTTCCTTTCCTTTCTTTCTATCCAAAGCATAGAACAGCTCTTGAGCTAACAACACATTATCAATACCTTTCCTACCTAGTACAAAAGCTGTTTGGACAGGGGCAACCAGTTTACCTATGTGGGGTCTAATTCTGTTTACAATAATTTTTGAAACCACTTGATAGATCGAATTACAAAGACTGATCGGTCTATAATTATTCAAAGATTCGGGGCTTTGGCACTTCGGAATCAGAGTAATAATGGTCTCATTAAGATATTCAGGCACTCTCCCAAACTCAAAAATATCCAAAACTTCTTTGCAAACCGAATTCCCCACATCTCCCCAAAATTTTTGATAGAATCCCACATGCAAACCATTTGGACCTGGCGCTTTAAATGGCCTCAGGCTCTACAGACCATCCTTAACCTCCTCCTCCGTTACATCTCTACCAATCCAATCCCTTTCTTCTTCAGTTTAGAAGCAGCAAGCAAATTCTGATATCAGGGATTGCCATGAGGACATACACATCTCAGTGGAGTAAAGTTCTTCAAAACCCACCAAGATGTGCTTTTTAACCACCTCTTCATGCTAAAATTATTATTTTTCTACCAATAACAACTCATAACAACCTGTCACTTAAAATTTATTGTGAAAATATTGTAGACATAACATTTCTCTTTTTAACACAATCCTTCGTACCATTCCACTTGTAATTACTTTTTCAAGAAGACTTTTCTTTCCAAGAAATTGTATTAATGCAATCCTTCTATGCTTGTTTACTACTCTCTCTTCTTCTCTTCCCTTCCCTTTCTTTTTCCTCCCTTCTATCCCTTTCTTTCATCTCCCTTACAAACCAAACGAAATATTAGTTTTCAAATTTGTGACAATCCCACACCTTTTTTGTTTTCCATTAAAAAGTGTGAATGCACAATTTGACCAATTAACCAATATTTCATACTTTTCTTCTTCTTCTTTTTTATGAAGTTTTACTTTTCTCACAACCACCAATTTTGACTAAAGGTTGTATTATAGAAACTTTCTTAGTTTGTAGTACTATGTCTACAATATTTTCACAATGTTTTTACAAAAAATCATAGGTGATATGTTGTTTAGGGGTGTGCAGCCAACCCACTGACCTGCCAAAACCAACCCGACCCAACCCAACCTGCCGGGTTTGGTCGGTTTTTAGGGCTTGGTGGGTCGGGTTGGGTTTCAAAAAAATTTTAAATAGCGGGTCGGGTTGGGTTTGGGTCATAAAATTCCAAACCCGCCAAACCCAACCCGACCCACCCATATATTTAATATATACATATATATATTTAAAATATATTATAAAATTAATAAATTTTTTAAAATAACTAGCTCTTCCTATCCTATAGAAAAACCAATTAGTTCACACAAACCCTAGTAAATTGCTATTGTTGTTTAGTCATTAGTGTTATTTGCCTTTAAGGAGTCACCTTAATACTAATCTTTGGGTTTTTTTAATATATTTATATTTATATTTTTTTTCTACTCAATTTAATAATAATAATAATAAATTTGACCAACCCATGGGTTCCACCCGACCCATGTGGGTTGGGTTGGGTTAGATTGGGTTGGACTTATGTAATGGGTTGGGTTGGGTTGAATTTTTTTTGACCCACCATGGTGGATTGGGTCAAAAAATCCCCTTAACTCGACCCAACTCAACCCATGCACACTTCTAAGGCCCTAATGTTGTTATTGGTTCTAACTTAAACTTAGTGCTAAAATTATTATTTTTCTACCAATAACGACTCATAACAACCTGTCACTTAAAATTTATTGTGAAAATATTGTAAACATAACATTTATCTTTTTAACACAATCCTTCGTACCATTCCACCTATAATTACTTTTTCAAGAAGACTTTTCTTTCCTAGAAAGTGTATTAATGCAATCCTTCTATGCTTGTTTACTACTCTCTCAGTCTATCTTCTTCTCTTTCCTTCCCTTACTTTTTCCTCCCTTCTATCCCTTTCTTTCATCTAGACATGGCAATACGGGTCAGAAAATTCTGACCCGATCCGAAAAATACCTGGCCCGAGTTCGATATTTTTTTACCCAAAACAAAAACGGATTAACCCGTGACCCAACCCAATTTTTTTACGAATCAACCCGATCCAAATAACCCGTGACCAAATCCGTTAAAAAAAATTCGCTAATTTTTTTTTTATAATTACGCCATAATACTTCGTGCATAGAGCACAAAGTACCAAAATTAGTAATAATAAATTATGTTTATCATAGCCAATAACAAGAGCACTGTCCTTGACAGTAGACAAGACATCACAACACTACTGTCACTACACAAGGGCCAACTTGGCCGACTCACAACCATTAAAAAAAAAAATCTCATTCAATGGTCAATGCTTGCTAGCTGTAGTCCATGTCCATCACTCACTCGGTTCACTCCATTGTCCAAAGCCAAAGAACAAAATGCACAATACAATCAATTATACAAACAAACCTGAAAAGTGAAACCTGAAAGTTTAGTTGAGTTACTCTACTTCTCTAAGTTCTCTTGCGCCTCCATGTTCACAGTCTCTGCCCTTCTTCGTTCTTCACAAATTCAACATTCCACACTTTTTTATGTTTATTTTTAAATCTTTTTTTTTAGTTTATCTTTCTAATCTAATTTTATTATTATTTTAAATATAATATGAACATGTGCATTTAAGAAGATCAATAATTTGCTACTTTGCTGACTCACTTGTTTTGTTTGTTTTAAGATCTATCTCTTTTTGAAATTGTAAACTTGTAATTATATGTATTTTAACAGTAAACTATTTTTGAGAACAAATCAAAAATTTTATTAAACTAAAAAGAAGTACACATATAAAGCAAAAACTTGTATAAGTCCAAGGCCAGCTACATGCAGCTGGCCATAGACTGAGGCTACACTACCGTAGCTAAGAAAGGACCCATAATAAACAATTAACTCTGTAAAGAAAACTTGTATAAAGGACCCATAATAAACAATTAACTCTGTAAAGAAAACTTGTATAAATCCAAGGCCAGCTACAAGCAGCTGGCCATAGACTGAGGCTACACTACAGTAGCTAAGAAAGGACCCATAATAAACAATTAAGTCTGTAAAGAAAACTTGTATAAATCCAAGGCCAGCTACAAGCAGCTGGTAAAGAAAACTTGTATAAATCCAAGGTCAGCTACAAGCAACTGGCCATAGACTGAGGCTACACTACAGTAGCTAAGAAAGGACCCATAATAAACAATTAACTCTGTAAAGAAAACTTGTATAAATCCAAGGCCAGCTACAAGCAGCTGGCCATAGACTGAGGCTACACTAACGTAGCTAAGAAAAGACCCATACTAACCAATTATCTCTGAGGCGCCATCAGTTTTTGGTACTCATCTAGGGATTCACATCCAGTGCAATAGCCAGGGTATTGCACCCTGTGCAATACCTCAATTCTCAGCCAAAGGTTTAATCTAATGGTTTAAGCCTTTGACACCTCACCAAATGACAAAAAGACTATTTTGCCCTTAAAAAATTTCACCCGCCCACTGTTTCAGTTTCAGCCCTAACTTTTCACAAACTCAAATTTTTTTCTCTCTCTCTCCCCTGTGCAGCTGCGTCTCCTTCAGCCCATTCTCTGCCTCTCCTTCAATCCATTGTCACTGCAGCCCGATACCAGTCCACACAAGGCCAAGCCTCTCTCTTTGCCATCACTGTTGCTTCGATGATCGAAACCCATGGTTACCATTTTGTTTTAGTTTTGATTAGTTTGATATTGGGTTTTCTTGATGCGGGTAAATTCTGGTGATTTTGCTTGGGTTGGGTTTTTTTGGGTATGGCAGAATGTACTGCGATTACATGAAAAGTGACATGCTTGTAGGTTGCTGTATGTATGGGTCTCTTGGCTTTGCCATTTAAACATTTTGATATTAGATTTATGAATTTTATTTTTCTTCCCTTGATTTTTTTTTACCAAAGATCATCATTTTCTTTCATTTATAGGAACTAAAGATTATGACTTTCTTAGTTTCTTTCATTGAAACATTACTATGCTTTTTAGCTTAATAATAATTTCTGAAATTGGAATTTGTTACTATTGAGAAATATATTTGTTGCTGTATGTATGCTTTTTATTTTTATTTTTTATCTATGACTGAGACTTTGAATTATTATTGAAATTCCCATGTGTAAGTTTAGAAATTCCAATTTCACATTGATACTAGAACTCCAAGCAAATCGTATTCAAAGTTGAATTTTAATCTACAACTCTATAGTCTAGGACAGAACCAGAACATGATGCAGAGATGCACAACTACTGATATTCTCATTTATTACTGTTTCAAATGTTTTCTACTGCTCCACTGGTTTGTGTTAGTAAATCTTATGGATTGAGACTTCCTCGTGAATTTGCACTTCTCATGAAGCAGCTTCTATATTTGGACCGGTCCACCTGGTTGTTGGCTCCAAACTTGAATATGCTTCAGGACCAGAGGATCTCCATTGTTTCAAACTGAAGAAGCAAATATGGGGACAGTTTCAAATGAACCTTGTTTATATAGATATACTTTCTCCTAGGTGAAAGGCTTTATTTTCGTTTCTCTTTTATATATATATATGAAAATAAACACTCCACGGTTAGAATTAAACATCCAAGAGGAATATAGACAAAGCAAGAGAGATATGTACTCATTTTATTCAAAGTGCTATACATGATTTAGTAGCAATGGAACTTTTGATATTTCTGCTGTATGAGCATTTGGTTACCCTTGGTGTTGCTGTTGCACGCTGGATCTGATGATTGTACTAACTTTCATTGTATCCTTGGCTTTAGTTTAAATCAACTATTCTCATTATTTTTGATAGTTAGGTCAACTAGTCTCATGTTATTGCATTATTCCAAATTTTCTGGCTAGTGCTCCATGGGGGCTCCATAGCTGTAGCTTGCTCTAGCATTTGGAATTTCGTTCTATATTAGATCACTAATTGTGTCTTTTAGTATGACCCCCTTTGACAATCATAACAACACTCCATGTGCAACAGAAACATACTGCTTTAGTTACATTGCTAGAATGATAAGTATATGACTCTCTCTCAATATGATGGCTGGTATACTGGTCTGCCAGTAGCTCTATATGAGTGACCAATAAGCCTGACCTTTTAAGTTTTGGAACTTGTTTAGAGTTCCAGGAATGTGTTTTATATATATATATATATATATATATATATATATATATATATATATTAAATAGGTGTCCCTTTGTGCTATATTCTCATTTTTTAAGGCCAAGGCTGCCTATATATATGTCATGTACATAATACGTATGCTGCCACCACTTCATTAAAATGGTCTGCCTATTTAAATTTGTTGTGTTTCCCCTGTCCAGTAAGTGAGCCAAAATTTGTCATCTCAATATAGTTCAAAAAATACTCATGCAGGGGCTGGTGTTGGACCAACTAAAACCAATACAGTTAATACAGTTGTTGCATACGATTTTCTTAGCTGAATAATGGTCTGACAGAATGCTATATTTAAATTTGGACTTTGAATATGATTTTCTTTCATTTTCTGTCATTGTCTTAGTTTTGTTACTATTGTGTTTATTTTATTTTAAAGTTGATTTGGAAATGCATGGAAAATGTTTGTCAAAAAATCTATTTGAAACTTTGAAGTTAAGCTAAGCTATTTTATATGCATGTTGTGCAGTCTTGAGGGAGGTCATCAGATTGTGAAATGCACCGGGATGCTCCCCTAATAGGTTGATTCTTTTCACTTCCTGCTGACAAGAGAAGGATCTAGGCTCTAGCTAAGGTGAAGAACAGAGTTAAAAGGTTGATTCTTTTCACTTCCTGCACCAAGAAGACTATCAATTTCAATTGGCCAATTCCATTTCCAATTTTGGCTATGGGGAATCCAAGAATCAACTGACGGCTTTGTCAACAATAATGAGGACATCTTGTATTTATCGCCATAAATCTTGTGTAGAGGGGAAAAAAAGTATGAAATGGACTTGTTCCATGGAAACAAACTACATGGTGTTGTGTTTTAGCCTTCTGTTGTTGCTACGAAATTGAATAGCTGAGCAAGTTGTTGCATTCAAGTTGTAGCTGATTTTGTGTTGACGAATATATGTAACGTATACAATTTTGTTTCTGTTATAAGCTTTCTTAATGCATTTTGAATTTTTATCTAGACTAAATGGAAATGTTTTTTATGTATGAATTTGCTTGAAGCAAGTACTCATATTGACGATGACTCAAAAACACAAATTATATCAAAGTGTTTACATGACTTTTATTCTTTTTTTTAATAAGGTTTACACGACTCATTCTTTTGAAAACAAGGAATTCATATCAAGAGTCTTCAAAGGATGCTTGGCCTATTTTACAATCAACATTTAATTCAATAGAGTAGACAAGAAACGAATTTGATCTAAAAATGAACAAAGTTTTATTAGAATGTACACTTTGACCACAAGGCCATATAACAATAGTTTTGTTGAAATATACACTATGTTAACAAGAAACAACTCTTCCCATCATCATAAATTCATAATACATAATTCCCACAAATTGTATGCTTCAAGATCAAATTCTTCGACAACCTTAGATAGCATGACCTACTCTTTAAGTTCTACTTGGTGTGCCTCTTGCTTCTTGACTGTACATTACAAATATAATTATAAGTTTATAACTAAGCCACACATCACATGCATAGGAACACAGCCGGAACATCATGCCGGACATCACAACGATGATTTACACCAGAATGCTCTTTCTTTGCAATAAGGTCTAATTCATCAATGGTGTCCATAGTGTACCCTTTTCCCATTTTCGTGTATATGGTCTGATCTTTTCATGCTGGATTACCTCATCTCCCTTTTCATCACCATAATTAACGAAATCATTTTCGTCTCTTGAGGTGTAAAGGAAGATTGAAGAGGAAGCAGAGTGTGTTCTAACATCCCCTTTCATAACACAAATATCAGAACGAATATTGCTCCTATCACAGCATATTGTTCCTGCATATACATAATAACAAAAAGAAAATTCACTAATTAAAACCCATATATGTATTACAGAACAATAACAACAAAATTAGTATCTTTCTAAACTTTAATAACAGTTCATGATTATATTGTTGGATCAAACTCAATCCAAAAGAAAAAAATCAGCCCCTGCTCTGTTGCAGAGGGCTAAAGAGGTGGGGTATGCCGGGGGGGGGTTCCCAAATCCCAAATTAAATTCACCAAACCTTAAACAGTTAAACACACAGCCAACATACAGCCATTTAAGATTAAAATTAATTGTTCTCACCTACCAAAAGGAGATATTATGAGGGTTTTATAATCACATGGTCAACTCCTTTCCAGTACATCAATACTGTTTGATAAACTTAATTCCAGATTGGGAAATTAAAAAAGAAAAAAAAAAAAACACAGAAAGATTGTAGTACTAACCATTAGAGACTGAAGAACACGGGAGTATTTGCACCCATATCAGCAAAGGGGTCTCCAAATGAATCTACAAAAGCCACAAATACACGTCAAGACTCAAATAAAACAGAGAAAAACAAGAACAAACCAAAGGAAAATAAGGGAACCCATGAGAGAGAAAAGCTTACAGAGTAGAGAGAAAGTGGAAACAGAGTTGAAGAAGAGGTGAGGAGCTAGTATAAAGGAACAAGAGAGAAGAGAGATGATGAGGAGAGAGAGAAGCTTAGGGATTTCCGATGCAGGAAGCGGTGATTTGAGGGATTTCCGATGAGAAAAATGTTGGAAAAATAGTAACATGGAGTGAATAAGAAATTGACGTGTTCTATATTCACTTGAAGATGATATTATAAGTAGTGAAAATCCTTGAGTCCCACATTGGAAATAATAGAAAATATGAGCTTTGGGCTGGATATTGGGTTGGGCTTTATGCATGTGTGGACTAGGCCCATTTATCCAATTAATAATAATATTTTATTTTATTTTTTATTATTGAGTCAGAGTCTGTACACAGAAGTAATCTCTGAAACAGTGTTTCAGTTTGAAGTCACGTATAGTTTCATGGTCCTTCATTCATGAAAAATAACTTTTTTCTAAGAAAACTCTCCCAGTGAGATTTTTTGTTCATTCATTTGTGTCAAAGAGAGAGAAAGAGGCATTGAGTAGTTCGTAGAGCATGACCCTGAGTGCTTCATCTTCGTGCTGTTTGATCATTTTATCCTGGGAAGCAGACGTCCACGAGTCTCAAAGCACCATAGTGAAAGTGTGAGGGGCGAAATCTGCTTTAAGGAGATTGTGTAAAACACAAGACTTGATCACATTGTTCATCCTTTTAAACATCTGGTCTGTGAGTCTTCAATTCTTTACAGATTTCTTATTATTTTTATTCAGTATTTGGTTATTACTTTTGCCTATTATATCTATTTGTGTTATTATTTAATTTTAGATACGTGTATTATTCCTTTTACTTTATCACATCTGTAAATTGTTGATATATATCCAACAATCTTAAAGCAGATTTTCGTATATTTTAATTTACATTTGTGATTGACGGTGAAAGGAATTTTATGTTGGTTGAAAACCACTTAATCCGTAACAGTAGATATATTGCGCAAAACTCTGAAAACTGAGTTTGTGTTTATCGTGAACTTTGATCTTTTCGATAACGTCGGTTACGTGCTTGACTTAGATTGTTGTATTATAAATTGTTGTTAGTTGATCTTTCATTCTTCTTTTTATATTATTTTATTAGGGCCTTTTTGTCTTATATGAATTCTTGTTTGACTGGCTTTGATCTATATTTGTGCGATTTGGTCCTGCATTGTTTGGGTTTGAATTATAGTTGACTTATAATATATTATATTATATTAAGATTTTTGTGAAACTTGGATTATTGCTTGGCTGGGTTTTGTTCAGGCTGTTGTTTAGATTGTTTGTTCTGTGCGTGCTCTTTTTCTGCAATTCGGTGATGAAGTCAAAGCAAATGTTTTATTTGCATCTCTTAGTAAGTGGTGATTGGTCATTGTAGTACATACACGACAATATATGGTAAGGCAATGAATAACTGCTTTAATTTGTGAACCTGTGCTATTAATCGCCTAGTAAACTGAGAGTTTGATAATATTGATAGAATGGTATTTAATCTATGAGTAATAGATAAATGTAGAGATAATGGTGTGACTGTCATCTTATATATGCAATGGCCCGCAAGAGGAAGCATTGGATTTTTGTACAGATTGTAATAGCACTAGTTCATGACATGCAATCTATCTATGAGTAATACATATATTGATATATATGATCATATGGTATTTATTTGATATCAAGGGTAGATGTAAATGGCAATTAAACGTGTCTTTAATGCTAATAACAAAACTTTGGCTGTTTATGTGCAATGGTGTAAGGGCTAGATGAATAAAGGAAATTGGAAATTTTGATGGAGGAAAATTTCTTTTTAAATCCATTTAAATGCATTCATTTTTGGGCGTGACTGCCATTTTTTAGTTTTTGGTTAGCCTTTACTAATTCATCAAGTGATCCTCTATTTGATAATTAAGATAGCATTATGAGAGCTATTATTAATAATTTCAAATGTGTGGATATTAGCCCAAGAATGAGACCTATTGCACACTAGTGGGGCTGTAATTATGGGGTTTCACTCTAAGTTAGAGAGTGTACAGTTCACCCCTGGGCCAAAGGTGTTAATTATTTATAAAGTTTAAGGTACAACTGTTCGTATTGATATGAATAATACATGATTGTTGTGTATAGCCTTTTAATTTGTTTTGACAATGTATAGCCTTATTTAAACATGTATGTATATATATATATATATATATATATATATATATATATATATATATATATATATATATATATATTTTGGGCATGTGTGAACTTGATTGGATATTAATGTGTTTAATCCCAATATATGTCTTGTAATATTTCTTTGGATGAAATATATGTTACATGCCTTAGTTAAACAAACTTGAGTGCTTATTAAGTAAGCAAGGATAAGGCATTAGAGATATTCATTCATTATAAGAATGAAGTTGAGAAATAACTCAATGAGTGTAATAAGTTCTTGATTACCATGGAACTTGTGGGGGGAAGCTATTATTTCCACCAATTATTTGTTCATTGAGATGCCTTAAAAGAAACCACTAAGACACCTTGTGAATTATGGAAAGAGTGATCGTCTTTCTATAAATTCTTTAAATGTGGGGGTGTTTGATGAAGGTTGTAGTTCCTATTCCTAAATGATAAAGAACCATTGATTGTGTTTTCATTGGTTATGGCCATAACAGTAGTGCATAGTGCTTTCTAATTAATGAATATATTATTTTTATATGCATGAAAATTAATTAGAATATATTTCAATTGTTAAACTTTCTTAAAAGAAAGTTTGAGTCTACGTTTAGTATCTCTCATGATCAAGAGTTGATGGAAGAGAGGTTGAGCCTAAGCGTAGTAAAAGGACAAACGTCATGGTTGTTTGATCCAAATTTTCTAATTTATATATTAGAAGATGAACTTAAAACTTCAAAGAAGCAAAGTCCTAAAGTGCCTTCTTGGAAAAGAGATTGTCAATAGTGCAATAAATCCATCTTTGAAATCTATGCATAGTAGTTAGTAGATCTACCACTTGGGAATTTGAGAGTTGATGGAATTATTGACTATTACAATGCGAGACTTGTTTCATAAGGCTATAAATAAAGGAAGATGTGAGTTTTCTTGATACACAATAAACCAAAAGGGTTTATGGTTCTTGTACAAGGAAACAAAGTGCTTAAACTTGTTAAATCTTTGAATAGATTGAAGCAAGTTTCAATGCAATGACATGAGAAATTTGACAATGAGATGATGTCAAATGAGTTTAGATTTAATGCGACTAGTGTGTGATGTGAAATATATTACAAGAGGCTATATCGTTGTGGGATATGCTCATATAAGTGTTGTAGATGTAATACAAGAAATGAAAATTTCTAATACATCTAATGGACTTGTCTTGTCTCAATCATATGAAAAATGTGATGACAGTCTAGTGAGACCACCTTATGCAAAGAGCATATGTATTTTTTGGGAAGTCAATAAATCTAAACAGACATGCATTGTTGGATACTTGTGCCTCCTATTTGTATAGATTGGTAGGGCACAGAGTTATGGTAGGTCTCAACATATTTGTTGGAGGCATAATACCATGAGGCAGTTGCTCTCAAATGGAAGTATTTCCAAATTATAAAACGGATCTGTAATCAATTGATTGAGTAGAGAGCTAGTAAACTGCTCATCGAGGGGAATGGGGTTAAAGCCTATTATTTAAAAGTCTCCGGGATGGCAACCCAACCCAGCTGACTGGAGATCCCAAGATCTAGGTTCAAAGGGACAACCGAATCGTGGAGACTAATTTTTATCACTATGGAGATTATATCTCCCACCCATTCCTATGATGAAATAGTGATGCCTGTAAGCGATGTTAAGGGTAAGCTTTGCTTTTAATGATTCTTATATCTTGGAATTCCGAGTGGGGTATAGCAGGATACTCTTAATAAGAATCACCTATATGAGTGTGAGGTGAGCCGCTTCCATGAGAGTTTTTAAGGCTGAATTCTCTAGAGCACTTCATGAATTTACCAGGATATGTTCAGGGCCGAAATGAACACAACTATAAGAATCGAAAAATGTCCGAAAAGGAGCTGTGTGAATTCTATTGTCTTGGTATACATAAACGGCTGAACAGTTCAAGACATCATGTTCACTGGTTAGCTAGTATATCCGATAGTCTTTCACAAAGGAAAGTTCAAAGCCACAAGCTACTTCTCTCGATACAGTAACTTTTCTTCTACTCTCTCTGTGTCTGCATTGTCATTTGCATTGTGCTTTATCAATTTCTATTCATGTGGGGGATTGTTGGAAAAATAGTAACATGGAGTGAATAAGAAATTGATGTGTTCTATATTCACTTGAAGATGTTATTATAAGTAGTGAAAATCCTTGAGTCCCACATTGGAAATAATAGAAAATATGAGCTTTGGGCTGGATATTGGGTTGGGCTTTAGGCATGTGTGGACTAGGCCCATTTATCCAATTAATAATAATATTTTATTTTATTTTTTATTATAGAGTCAGAGTCTATACACAGAAGTAATCTCTGAAACAGTGTTTCAGTTTGAAGTCACGTATAGTTTCATGGTCCCTCATTCATGAAAAATAACTTTTTTCTGAGAAAACTCTCCCAGTGAGATTTTTTGTTCATTCATTTGTGTCAAAGAGAGAGAAAGAGGCATTGAGTAGTTCGTAGAGCACGACCCTGAGTGCTTCATCTTCGTGCTGTTTGATCATTTTATCCTGGGAGGCAGATGTCCACGAGTCTCAAAGCACCACAGTGAAAGTGTGAGGGGCGAAATCTGCTTTAAGGAGATTGTGTAAAACACAAGACTTGATCACATTGTTCATCCTTTTAAACATCTGATCTGTGAGTCTTCAATTCTTTACAGATTTCTTATTATTTGTATTCAGTATTTGGTTATTACTTTTGCCTATTATATCTATTTGTGTTATTGTTTAATTTTAGATACGTGTATTATTCCTTTTACTTTATCACATCTGTAAATTGTTGAAATATATCCAACATATATTTCTGTAATTAATCCTACTCCTCTGGTGTATAAGGAGTTCTCTGTACAGAATAATAATTAACGAGAATTCAGCATCATATTCTCTCTCTCTCTCTCTGTCAACCTCCTGCTCTATTCTTCATCCTATCATCTTCTTTCTTTTTTAATTAACGAGAATTCAGCATCATATTCTCTCTCTCTCTCTCTGTCAACCTCCTGCTCTATTCTTCATCCTATCATCTTCTTTCTTTTTTAGTCTCTGATGCATTTTCTTCAAAACCAGCATAAATTTCGACTTCATTAATGAATCCACAATGTATGCATCATCATCTTTGAAATTTTGGAAATTACTAATATGTGAACCAAGCTTCAGTAACTTGTCATCACATTCAAAACCTACACTGTCCCTGACATCCAAATGCACAAGCTTCTTGCAGCCCCGCAGAATTCTCTTCAAACTCGTCCGACTAATGTTTGCCCGTCTCAGGTTTAAGTACTTTATGTTTGGCAGAAGGGTGGGACTGGCTGCTGCTGCGCGTCTCCCAATATATGCTGTAGAATCTATCAATGTCTAACCGACAGGAATTCTTGCAGTGAAGGCTGATTCCTTCGAGTATCTTAACAATTTCCAAGTTTCAACAGCTCTAGATTTTACCACTTACGTATGAGTTTTGGCAAAGCAAATGAAGATTTGTCCCATATTGCAGGTGGAAAATACAGAGCCTTCAACGCAGGGCACCTGGAAACAATGAAATGCATCAATGACAAAACTAGAAATGGCACTCTTCAATATGTATTAGCAAGATCTGCTAAAATTCTATACTATGACCTCAATAGACAAGATATGTAACGCAATAAAAGCAGCATCTGCTGAGGTGAATGTGGAACACATTGACAATATTACGAATACACTCAATTTCGCTACATGCTAAACTAGTTAATTGTGAGTGGTGGGTCTATTAATCCATGTAAATAGTAGCAAACAGAAAGTGTCGATTACTCATTGTCGAATACTTCAATATGTTGTGAAATTAGGTATCCCTATATTTATTGGAAATGTCGATGCCTTACAAACTCAAAAAGGCTATAATTTTTAGTGATAAACATTCGGGCTCAAGCATGGTTGAAGAGTGTGTGGTTGCCTATATCTATATGTTTAGGGTCTCCCCAAGGGAGTCTCTTGATAAAAAAGCTCACATATTTTTTTATGAAGTCCTTATTCAACGAGTTTGAATGAAAAATAAAATATAACAAAAATTAAATAAGGAATTCTATAAGGGATTAAACTTTGGTTGCTTTCTGATCATGCTGGCATGTTGCTTTTCAATAATGCGATGCCTTGTTTTTACAACCTCTTTTTGGAAACCTAAATGGTCAAGCGTTGATAATTTTTCATTTTTCAGTTATATTCATTATTCTAAAGAGAGAAATCGAGCACTAATGCAGGATCTTGGTAATGCTCAATCTTAGATGTTTCAATGTGTATTCCTGAATAATCTCATTTTTCAATTATTCAACCATTTCATTTTACCTAGATCAATGTTAGTCAGATTAGTCAACATTTATATGTTTCGAGGCAACAAGAAGATATTATTTATAACAAGTAGTTTTGTTGGTTGGTTAATTGGTCACATTTTATTCATGAAATGGGTTGGCTTGGTATTAGTCTGGACATAAAATCTATTCCACAATCCTAATCAAATTGCGCAGGTTTCACCGTCAAGTCTTGCTGTCCAAATATAGTGTATGCTTGAGCTAAGAATAATTCTAGCAACCAAAGTCCAAAGAAGCATCTACAGGGACCAGAATTTTCACTAAAGAATGAACATTCAATTGCATCCATTATCATCCAGAGTCAGCATTCTTCTACACATAATCACGCCAACCATTAAAAGAATAAAAGGAAATTAAAGACAACAAATGAAAGATACAAGAATCGTATATTGCTTCAACCCAAGTAGGGTCGGAATGATGCAAGCCCCTCAGCAGATTTACGGCTAAGCACTGCCATTGCCATACAACAATATTCATCACCTCCAATTCTCAAAAGCCGATTTTAACTTCACAAGGAGAATTAGTAGTGCTCTTGATATATTGCTCCAAACTCTGCTCTCCATGCCTGATCATCATCTGCATATGGGATTGTGGTGTTGTGTGCTACATCTGAATCCTGTCGATATAGTGGTTGCAATGCAGATTCAGGCAATCTACTCTCTGCAAGATACTGCTTCATGGTGACCATCTCCATCTTGTGTTTTCTTTTGAGCTTCTCCACTTGCTTCTTTAACGTTTCATTGTCTTGTTGAACCTTTGTAAAGTTGTCCTGCATTGATATGAAAATCATAAGTGATGAGTCAGAAAGCTACCAATACTGAACCCCTCCCCCCCTCCTTGTTAATTAATAACCTAATATGTCATTAAATTGTCATTCAGTGTTCATATTAACTTCCAATTTTCCCAGAATCATAAATACTTTTTGTTGATAAATGATCAATGATCAGGACCCTCTATGTGAGGTACCACCACCAAACAGAAGCAATCAGAAAGCATTATTGAATAGTCTGATTGTGAAGCCAATCCAGACAGAATGGTCACTAAATGAAACTGTGTTAAATATTAGTCCAGTCAAAAGTGACAGATAAGCTACCTCTGCAACTGATGCTACATGCTCAGCTTCTCTCAACCTAACAAGGAGTTCTCCAGCAGCATGAACAGCTTCTGCAGTGTCTCTAAGTTGAATTCTAAGACTCTTGTTCTCCTTTTTCAACAATTCTCTCTCCCTCTCCCTCTCCACCCTCAATGTAGAAAGCTCTGCAGCAAGGGATTTTGCAAAACGAGAGCCATGACCCTTTTTCCCTGCCTTTGCAGCTGCCCTCTTCACTTCTGCTATCCCTTCCATGATTGCACGATGCTTTCCAACCAAGTCATTGTACTTCTCCTGTAGTTCAGCATAGTGTTCAACCATTCTAGCATGCCCAAGGACTGATCTGTGAAGTACATCATCCAACTCCGAAGTGCACTTCTTCTCTAATGTCAACTCCATCTCCAGCTTCTCTGCACGTCGGCGGTGGGATTCAATATCAATTCTCAGTTCATCAGTTAAAGAAATCCAATCGCTCTCCATTTCTGTCCATCTCTCTCTTTCCTTCTCTAGTTCTTCCTTGCTATAACCAAGTTGATCTACACCACTTTTTCGTAATTGGAATGATCGTGACAACAAAGAGGATCTCAATTTTTCGGTAGACTTGTTAGAAGATGGATCAGGATATGACTGCAACTTGCTTTTTAAACTTTCAATTTCCTTAAGAAGTGCTTCCTTCTCATTCAGATCAAAATATTGGTTCCCAGTCCCAGCTTCCACAACTGCCTTTATTTCACATTTTTCCTTTATAATCTCCGGCTGATAATTTTCAACAGAATTGTACCTTAGAAGCTGCACAAAACACACCAAGAACAAAGTTAGAAGGGATTTACAACATTTGAAATGCTAAGTGTGATAGAGGAAAACAATTACTGACCTTGTCTTCACCCCTCAGTGAATGATAATCATCATTCTTGGAATCCTTAAATGGAACTATTTCATTCTTTGAAGCCTCAAGGTGAAGTTTATTAATTTCTTGACTGTGTTCTTCTTCCATCAGTTTGTACTGCTCTACCTGTACATATTTCAAAACGTCAATAATGAAGAATCCACATTATAAAATCCCAAGAAATTATAGAGCTTTGTAAATTCTTGTTACCTGTCGATTCAACTGCTCAATTTTAGCAGCTTGCTCCACACACACGTTTTCAAGTTCCTCTCGCTTAAGACCTTTTATCATAGCATTGCCTGCATCCTGATACAGTAAAAATAGAAACTAATTTAAAAATGCAGAAATGGATTTCTCTTAACTACACTTGCCAGAAATTTAGTCTAGCCATACTTTAGGCACTTCATCTGTCAATTGAGTAGGATTCTCTGCCTCATCCACTTCTACAATCCATGTCTTCAAGCTATCCTTAACCTCATTGGAATCCTTCTTAGATATTCTTCGTTGGCAAGATGTACAAAGGAAAGAAGCAGATGGTCCATTTGAAGATGGTCTCTCTTCTGGTAGTGTCTGAACAGAAGCGTTGGCCTTATCAATTTCTGCACAAGGTTCCAATTTCAAGTGCTCAAAGGAGAAGGAAACTGAAGATTTTTTTGATGCAGAGTTCCGTTGGTGATAGTCAATAATCTGTAAGCCTCTGTGAAGGCTAGCAGCCAAGTTCTCAGCAGGGCCAGCAAATGTCTTGCTTGACCGCAAAGAAGAATGGACCTGCTCACTCTGTTTAAGTGACTGTCTTAAAACATCCAAGTTGAACTTGGAACTTTCTGACACGCTGTTCTGACTTACTAAATGACTTGATGATGATATATTCATGCTTTTCCTTTGTATATTTCCAATTTTTGGAGATTCAGACAATGGTGGGTCTTGGAGGAGTGGGGACTGACAGCGTGAGCTAATTGAAATGCTCCTTCTGGTTGCAGGACGAGAAGCTGTTAAGGTGTTAGCAGCACTTACAAAATTGTCTTCCATAGAATCATTGGCCATCTGAGGAAGTTCATTCCAAGGTTCTTCCATACAGACTTCTTCAGTCATACTTACTTCACTCATCAAGTCTGTCTCACCACTTTCCTCCATTGAATAAAACTGGATGGAATCCCTACTAACAGGCTTGTCTCTAATATTGTCTTCAGAAGAGCTATGCAACTTATCTAGATGCTGACGAATCTCCCTTACATCATCCTCATCAACATTTACCTCTTCATCAGAATCATTATCTATGGGGGGTAGAATCAAAGAGCGGTTAAGGCTTACTCTCAATTGATTCAAGCTTTCACGTACATTACGCCCTTGAAAATATCCATTTTGACTTCCTACTGATTTACTAGACTTTGCTCTTATAAGTTCCTCCTGCAACCAACAAGATACAAATTTCTTTAACATCAGTAGAATACAAATTTCTTAAACCTTAGCTTGCTTCTAGCTAAGGCCATTAAAATAAGATTTCAATTATAACTCCTGCAGGATAACTTAATACCTTCAACTGACGAATTTGATCACTGAGGCCATTAACATCATCCTCTGTGATTTCATTTATTACAGGCTCATTTCTAATGAATTTTACTCGTTGTCCAAATCTGAGAGTTCTCAGTGTATCACCACTATTTCTGCAATCAAAAGGCATTCTTAATTTCAGAAAAATACCAAAATCTCAAGAAATTTTTCGAAAGAATTTTGAAAATTTGTTTTATAATTAATATCATATGAAAAGACTCAATCTAGGTGAGCATTACTATGTAACATCAAACTGTAAACATTCTAAAGGTTCACATAGTTATTGTGCAGATTCTGTAAATAGAAAACTATAAGTAGTTCAAGTCATATATACTTGTTTTCTGGTGAGATGGCACAGAGAACCGTCAGTTTTGAATTGCCACCAAGTGATTCTTGTAGTAAATGTGTTAAACAGGAACCTCTATATGTAATATCTTCAAAATTTCCAGACTGAGCAGCCTTTGCAAGAATATTAACCAATTGCCTGCACCAATATAATAGAACAGTGATGATGAAACACAGTCATTAAAACCAACCGTGACTATATTCTTGATATCTTGATAGCATACGTAATTAACCCAAAATAATTGGTGAACCTTTAGCATGGCAAGAAAATAAGTTGCTATCCAGTCGCACCCACACTTTTGGCATAATATGGCAAGAAAATAATTGTAGCATGGCAAGAAAATAAGTTGCTATCCAGTCACACCCACACTTTTATCATAATATGGGAAAAAGAACTGATTATAGATTAATTGCAATAGTAGGATCACAAATACAACATCTAATCAGTATTCTACATAAAGAACATCTTATAAAACAAACTTCTCTAACTTAATAAGGCTCATGGCATCGTCATACCCAAGTTGTGATAAGGACTTCTTCACATGTTTGCCTTCCTTCACACCTTGTCTGCCCGCATCATCAACTTTATTTCTATCAAGTCCAGCTAGATCAACAAGGGTGATTCTGCTTGTTTTTGAACTATTAAAACATTTGGATGAGGTTCCCTGTGGCATCAGTGGATGAAAGAACATATCTGAGTGATAGAACTTATAAAGGGATAATAACAGTTAATAATAGCAACTTTAGGACTCTATCATGGATAATGAGTTAAAACAAGCACCTTGTGTGCAAGGAATAAGTCATTCAATGAATAGTTTATCACAAACAAACAATCTCTTATTCAGAACAAAATATTTTACTGATAACTGACAGAAATGTCCAATGATACCTTGCACCATGACTCAATGATGAAAGTAAAAACAATATGGGATCTCGAGCTCTTAGAATTTAAGCTAGTTGCTCCAACTTTTCTACTAGAAAGGCCCTGCATCATATACAAACATGTTAATCAAATTAAGCAGAAAAAGAAAACCATTTTGATCATGTAAAAGCAGACAATTATGCCTATAAAATCACCACAAGATGTGAAGCAGGCTTTTGAAAGGGATTGCAAACAAACACTCAAAGACCTCGCAAAGACAAAAGGCTGTAATGATGTGTGCATACCTTGATCAGGATTTGTGTCACATCCTCGTAGCTAGTCACATATTCCTCAGTCAAATTCTCAACATACAATCCATTTTTTGCATCATCTTTTATCTGGAACAATTTTGACCAAACATATTAATTAAATCCAGTATACTAATGACACATCTACTAAAACAAAGGAAAGCTAATCTTCACCTCAAGGTTTCTCTGGATTGGGTCAAGTAAATCCCCAATTTGCTCATTGTATATCTGTCATAATAAATCAATTAGACAAGACATATAAAACAAGTGCAAGAAGAAGAGCATATACCACACTTGTAGATTTTCAATAAAAGCAAATACCTCAAGAAAAGAGCATCGGCACTGAAAATTTATCTGCTTCCCTTCTGAGTTCTCTTGCTCCTACATATAACAATTCAAACCAAACAGTCATGAACCTGCATATTAAACACTACTTATTTTCACTTGCAATAAAAACCTATAAACAAAACATACTTTCTGAATCTCGGTGAACAACATTTGGAAAATCCGAGGAACAATTCCCTGGTGACTACTGGCTGAAGGATCCTCAACCATTGCACTAGGCGGACCCCACATCGTGTAAGTCTTTCCACTTCCAGTCTAGTGAAAAATCCAACAAAAATTTCTTCATTGGTAAATACACAATCATATAAATCCACACTTGAATGTCAAAATTGAAACACAAATCTAGAATTACCTGTCCATATGACAAAATTGAAGCATTGTAACCAGCTAATGCATTTTTCACCAAAGGCACTCCAACTAACTGGAACACATCTTCCTGGATAAACCCACCAAAAAAACATATATATTTATAAATAATAATAAAAAATCTTGAGTCTTAACCCCTTGTTTGGTTACTAAGAAAGCTATTCAACATCTCAATTCTACTAATCTAAATTGTTTCTACTTTCTATAAAATTCAACTGAACAAACTAACCTAACAAGCAAATTTCAAATTTCTTTAAATTCCCTAAACTTTCTGACAAATCCAAACAAAGAATTACTCAAAACTAACATCAAAACACCAGGATCAAGCTGCATACCTGCTTTGCATTCGAATCAATCACCGAATCAAACCTAAATTTCCGATCCTCGACCGACAATGTGTCGGATGAGACCTTCTTAACCACCTGATCCGCCTGATTAACAGGCCTAATTCTCACCACAACCTATCCAAAAATAGAAATAAATATAAATTTTAAAAAATAAAAATAAAAATCAGAAAATTTATTTACAAACACAAACCCTAACACTAAAATTTAAGGCTAAGCTCAGAAATCATGTACCTTCACCGGTGGATCTGGAGGCGCCGATACTTCACCTGGACCATCCGATCTGACAATCTCATCCTATAATTTCAACATGCTCAATTTTTTAGGTTAATTATTTGATTATTTATTGATCAAAATTTTTTTTTTAAAAAAAAAGCTCAGAGTTCATGTACCTTCACCGGTGGATCTGGTGGCGCTGATACTTCAGATGGACCGTCCGATCTGACAATCTCATCCTGTAATTTTAAAATTGCTCAGTCTTTCAGGTTTAATTATTTGATTATCATAAATTAATGAATGAGATATTTTTAGTGATAAAAAGAAAATGAGAATTGAGAAACTGTACCTGTGGTTTGGACGGTGGAGATTTAATGGTGGAGGAAAGGGAATGGACGGTGGGGACGTTGGGATCGGAGGGCGGAGTGTTCTCTGCGTTGGATTTGGAGGCGGATTTGGAGTGTTTGGAGAGAGATCTGGGAAGGAGGTTTCGAATGGAGGAGGCGGATATGGTTCCTAAGAATCGAGACTCGGTTGCCTCTGTGCTGTGTTTGTTGTGCCTCATTGTTCTCTGTGAGAGCTAGAGAGAGAGAGAGAGAGAGAGCAGGCGAGAGAGAGAGAGAGAGAGAGATGGAGAGAGAGAAATGTTTGGATTTTCAGAGGTGGATTGAGAGTTGAGAAGGGGAAGAAGATGAAGAAGAAGACGACGAACGTTATTTTATTTTTTTTTGGGTGTGTTGAGTAGGAGGGGAGTGGTGGGGGATATTTGACCGTTGAGAAAATTTGAATTTTTAAACTACTTTTGAAATTTTTGTTTGAAATGACCGAAATGCCCTATAATCTTCCACGCTCTCTCTCTCTACTTTACTATGTTTTCTTTATCTAATTAAATTCAATAGTTTAATTTAAGCAAAAATACATTTTGGACGCTATTAATTTGTACTTGTTATCATTTTGGTCCAAAATTTTCAATTTAAACAACAAACTTTGAGGGCACACCCAATATGTTCCTACATTTCTAATAGGTTTTACTGTAAAATATCCATTTTTTTCTTATTATTAACACATTTTAAATAATAAAAAAAAGTGACATATTCTTCCCAAATTTTAATCAAATTCAAATGTGTTTAGCACCCAAAAAAAAAAAAAAAAAAGTCTCGTGTTTGAAGGAAAACTATGTCTCAAAGATTTGGTTGCAAGGACAGACTTGAAATATAAACCTTCACTCTTTAGTAAATGGTAGTTTGTTACTTTAATTTTTGAAGGGGATGTCTACGACATAGAATTTTTTTTTTTTAAGAGAAAGTTTCAACTTATGGTCTTATGGCGTTCGTTCTTAATGATAGCTCTTTATAATCAGACTAAGACACTATTCAGTTTTTGATGTAGGCAATGACTGAACCCCAAATCTCTTATTCAACCATCAAATACTTTACTAATTTTTTTTTTGATAAGTAAATACTTTACTAATTGAATTAACTGGAACCTACACTATGACATAGAATAGACTGAGGATATTTGGCTTAGGAATTGAAAGGATGGAGAGGATCAATGGCAATTATGTCATATAAGTTCATAACCACTAATGTCTTGTAAGAGAAAAAGCTATAAGGCCAAAGGTGGAGTTAGGACTTGGAATTGGGAAGGGCAAAAGTATATAAAAAAAAATTATGAAAATTCAAATAAGCATCCATTTAATATTTATAAACCATCAATAAAGAAAATTATTTGTTAATACATTACAATGCAATTATTTATGAAAAGGGAATTTGGTGTGCAACAAAAATAGGCGTGTGTCTATGGATGGGTAAGGGCAAAATTATTTTGTTTAAAATTTTTGAAGGGCCAAGTTGTTTGTTTTGAGTAAAATTGGTTTATTGGACTTAATTTTTTTTAGCTTTGCTATTGATAATTTTTGTTGTTGGGCTAAATTTTTTTTAGTTTGCTAATTTTTAAGGTAAACTATGTATTTAGTCCCTATCCTTTACACCATATTTCAATTTGGTCTATAACCTTTTAATTGTATCAATTTAATCTCTGACCTTTCAGTGTCGTGTTAATTTAGTTTCTGTCGTTATCTGTTAGATGAAAATTGCTGACGTGGCTAACGGCCAAAATAAAAAATTAATTTCCATTTAGTTTTATAAATATTTGTATGGCTATGAAAAGGATCGCTGATATTGTTAAGTGGGGGTCAAGTGTAATTTTATCGAATAAAATTTCCAAAATTAATAACTATATATAAACTAGTATTCAAAAACATAAATTGGGGAGGAAGGGGGAAAGGGAGGGGGAGAGGGAGGGAGGGGCCATTGCCCCAAGTCAAGCATGGCTATGTCCCTGTATAAGGCAATTTCAAAGGTTTTCTCGATTCATGTCACTATAAATATTGAGATTGAGTTCTTCCACTTTACACGCAACCACATTTCATATCCATGTTTTATTTTTTTTAGGAAGACCATGTTTCAATTCTGAAGGAAAATTTTTGGTTTTTTATTTTTATTTCAATGGTTAGATTTGGAGGAGGCAGCATGTTCCCTTTTATTTATGTTTAGGTCACTATTTATTTTTTATTTAAAATGTGTTAATATTAGGAAAAAGCAAAATTAGAATGTGAACAAGAAAATGTAACGGATATGGAGTAGAGGGAAGAGACATATTGGGTGTGTTCTTAAAGATGAGGGTGTAAATTTGACATTTTAGAACACAATGGACCAAAATGACAAGAAGTGCAAATTATAAGGGACCAGAAGATATTTTTGCCTTTAATTTATTGACCAATGCACACAACCATGTGGCTTATACTCAATGCACATTTTTAAAAGAAAATTTCATATGGCTATTGTGGGGGATTGAGCCTAGAAGGCCCAAACAAGGCCACTTAATCGGAACCCAAAATAGGGCCTGGAGCCCATCGGGGCAACTTGTTGTGATACACGTAGAGGGAGTTGACCCTAGGCCTTACAATCGCAGGCCCAACCCCAAGGTCGGGATGACAAGTAAATGGACACCACATCGAGGGAGTTTAAGGTGATTAGCCTAGGCATTGATGGGTAAAGAGGAAAATAGGCACAGGACACTTACATGGCAAGGTCGGTAAGCGAGGGCAAGCTATGCCTGTGGGGAAGTTCACTGTCGAATACTCATTGGCGTTTGAAACAAGTTCCAAGGGAATCCTCTAAAGTCGTGAGGATTCCTTGGGATTCTGAGGGATGTGGGAATAAGTGTGAAGTGGGGAGGCAATGATGAAGACCCCACTACCAAGAGGCTATAAAAGGGAATGGGGGACAAAGAGTAAGAGGTTGGAAAAAATTTTGGGAGAGGAAGGCATAGAGGGGGAAATACTGGGAAACATAGGGCGTAAGAGAAAATTTGGTGAGAGTTGTGAACGAAGACCAGGGGAAGCCAAACCAGGCGAAGCTCAGAGCCCAATTGGTTGGATTGTGTGATAGCCCACTTATAAATTAATTAGGGGTCCAAACACCATCATTCTAGCAGGATTTGGTGCCCACATCTCTCTCTCTTTTTTCTTTTTTATACAAGATAGAAATTTTGTTATAGCTTAATCTAAGTATATATGTGTATGAAGCTCCCTCCTGGAGACTTAAATCCTGACCACACTTCACATATGACTATCTTTGATACCACCTCTTATATACTCCCCCCTATAATTTCCAGGGGTGTGTTGAACGATGAACTATACATATTTAAGAAAATAATTAGATAATCAACTAAAAAATCACAAAAGGGTATATTAATTTCATTAGAGACTGTAAGTTTTTTTTTGGGATAATCAACTAAGAAAAGACTTTATTAAAGCACAAACAAATTACAAAAGGAAAATCTAGGCCTTCTCCTTCTCAATAACATTCTCAAAAACAGAGGGAAATGTAAGTTTGTTGTTTCATCATAAAATCACTTGAATTTTACAGGTTTAATTGATGAATGATTAATTGAGTTTATGAACCTATCCATCAATATGAATAAATTGGATAATAAAAATGACAACAATGAGATTATAACAACTATAAAAAAAAAAAAAAAAAAAATTAAAAATTTAAAAAAAAATCCTAGTACCAAAACTATGGAATAGGCTATAAATATTAAATCTTGAACAAATTAATTGGATTGTTCACATATAAGATTATTTCGCTAAAATCAGACTGATTTAATCTGCCTTGGATAATAATACGAGCAAACTTTTTTCTCAAAAAAAAAAAAAGTTTATTTCATTAATTCAAAAAATAACATACATTATATGCATCCATACATTTTTATTTTTATTTTTATTGAGAGAGAGAGTTTCAAATCAATACACCAATTTGTTTTTGGTGTAAGCGGGGATTGAACTCCATACATTAATACATAACATATTGAAAAAGTTAATTATTAGCACAAAACGTAATTGATTGTTTTGATTATTATTATTATTTTGTTTGCCACCTCTTCATCTATTAATTATTATGGAGGATATGGATTAATAAATCAATACATAACATATTGAAAAAGTTAATTATGAGCACTAAACGCAATTGATTGTTTTGATTTTTTTTTTTTTTTTTTTTTGCCACCTCTTCATCTATTAATTATTATGGAAGATATGGATTATGGACCCACCTCTCTGCTTTCATAATCAACATGCGATGACAATGAGACAAGGCGCGGGCCTATGAAAATTAAAAATTAGGTAGCTGTTTGTTTGTTTGTTTCTAAAAAAAAAAAAAAAAAAGGTAGCTGTTTGTTTCAGAGGCCAAGGGCAAATTGGTACATCTTGGATATTCAAATAACTAACCGTTGTGGCCGGTGGGCCTAACCTAAACCACAAAAGTCTTGTGCTGACTTTTAGACTAAAGTTACGGTCACCGTAGCAGCTGTCATCATCTATGGTGACAGCTGAATCGTTGAGGGTTTGATAAAGTCACAACTGGTGGCACACTACTACACTACACCTGATATGAAGAGACTTAAAAAGTACAAAACTTTGAACCTAATTGTTGCATGAAAAAATTTGTAAGCTTTGAATGAAGGATTTAGATTCTCTAGATTTCCTAGAGTACTCTACCAGTAGATTTCTTTCAATTCTAACCACTCTTTAATATTTAATGGTCAAAATTTTGCCATGTCAGTATTCCACTAACAATATTCTTAAAATAATAAAATAATGTTGCAAACAAAACAATTAAGATTATTGTTAGTGGAATGCTGATATGGTAGAATCTAGACCATTAAATCATTAAAGAATAGTTAAGATTTAAGGAAATCTATGTGGTAGAGTACCCTAGGAAATCTAGAGGATCTGAATCCTTAGATGAAAGAATGTCAAATAATAAAAAATTGAACTTTTAATCGGACTGTATTTCTTACGAGAACAATGACAAGGAGTAAAAGAGTTTTTGAGTTTTGTAAGAGAAAGTTGCAGGCATGAAGAATATTAAAAAAAAAAAAAAATTAATGGTAAGTTTATTAAAATTCACATTTAATAAAAAGATAGGCAAGAATTTAGTGAAAATTTTAATATTGACATGAAAGTTTTCATTTAAATGAGTTTGGACAAATGTCTATTGAGGCATTGACACGTGTTTATTTTTGTAAGAATTGCTGCAACTTAGTTTGCAGCAAATTCAAATCCTAAAAGGATATTGAGTGTAGTCAAGTGTCTCAGGAATGCCAATTTGTTCTACTTCTACACTTAAAAATTGCAGTGATACAAGAGATGGGACATTGAGATCCAAGTGTTGTGAGTTTCAGCTTCTAAAAGAATATTCCTCAAATAAAAATTCCTTAAGATATTTTCTATAGAAGAAGGATGGAAAATATATTTTTCTCCGTAAAAGGGTAAAGTAGCTTTGGCCTTTTATAAAAGGTTAGGGAGAAGTGGGGCAAGTGCCCTTCTCTGCCTATGGGAGAATGACACTTTGCACAAGATTTACTCCAATCATAGTTAAGTTTTGGTTAAGAAAGTCTTTTCAAATTTTGAAATCTTATATTTATGTTATCTATGAAATAACTAAAAAAATACATATTTTATACACTTAAAAGTTACTTTATTTATTTTACCATCTCATTTTGTAACTCATCTAACATCTTAATATTTATATTTCAACCCTTTCATTTATTTATTCATTTCTCTCTCTTCCACTTCTTTTCTATCTCTTCCTCTGAAACAAACCAAATAAAATAATTTATTTTTGTTTTACAACCATGTTACAGTAGTTTGTATATATACAAACTTAATGTTCGTAGTTGCTAAAATTTTATAGCAATAGCAATGTGGATGAGTAATTCTTAGGTACTCCCGGAGTATAGAAAATGGTGCTCCCTCCTCTCACATTCATGGTGGGGTCCGCTCATTAAATTCATGGTGGGGTCCACCATAAATGTGAGAGGAGGGAGCACCATTTCTCCGTACTCCGGGACTACCTAAGAATTTTCCAATGTGGATAAAGCATCTTTTGGGCCTCTAGGAATATAAAATAGCAATTTGGTGGGGAAGGGATGTAAAACCCCAAATGCTAATGCTCATGTGTTGAAAACCTCAAACCTCAAGAAATAAGGGTGTCATTTCCCTTTTTCTATTAAGATGTATATTATATAATATATATATATATATATATATATATATATATATATATATTATGAATGTATAAAAGCTAATCTTTAGGCTTATTTCACACTTCACTTTGTAAAAGGTTTTCTCTTGATCAAGATTTTCAAGTGTTTGGAATAGGCTTATTTCACGCTGACTTCAGAAATTTTTGGCCAATATTTTCTAGTGTACCAAACATCAAAAAAAAAAAAAAAATTATGATTAAAAAATAATTTACTACAAAATAAATGAAAACATAAAGTTAAAAAAAAAAATTTACGTGACACAAATTGAAGCACACATGTTTTCCAACATCAGGTGGATTTAAGATCTCATTCTTTTCAATTTATCATAGCTATTGAACATAAACATCATTGTAGATCCAGGTGTATAAATTATTCTTTTCCAACACCAGGTGTATAAATTAAGTTTTTTTTGGTTATCATATAGATCCAAATTTTTACACTTTAATTCCAATTTTTACACTTGAAGGTGCATTGAGCCAAGCGTTTAAGCCTTCACGAGCTTTTGATAACTGTGTCCTCAGGCAGGCCTTGCTGCTTTTTAACTCAATCCCAAAACTGAGCCCAGAACCCACTTTTCAGTAGACTACTACTATTCACCAATCATCTTGTTAGTTTATTGAAAGCC
This sequence comes from Quercus tomentella, assembly GCA_028535165.1. Classification (NCBI taxonomy): domain Eukaryota; kingdom Viridiplantae; phylum Streptophyta; class Magnoliopsida; order Fagales; family Fagaceae; genus Quercus; species Quercus tomentella. The sequence goes on along the minus strand of JAPQVY010000100.1, from coordinate 5,740,628 downwards.
CACCAGATTCTTTGCGTTAGTTAAAACTCACACCGCAACAATTGAACAGTAAAAATGGAGGTTTTTAAAAAAAAAAAAAAAAAAAAAAATAAATTTATTTTAGGAATACAACAAATTGTTACAGTTGTTGAAGTTTCTTTTTTTTGTTGAGAAAATTGGTGTTAATAAAAGTAGTGACAATAGTGCATTCATGTTTAGTAGTGTTCCAATCATAATTTTTCAAGTACTGATTGCGAAAAGGATTGATAATTTTCCCCCATAAAGTTATTTATTTATTTATTTTCTCCAAATCTTATGCTAGCTTTTTTTTATTTTTATTTTTAATTTTAATGCAAGCCTTCATGTTGCACTCGAAAATAGCCAGGTTCATATTTTTGTGCCCCTAACCAACGAGAAATTATTCTCTTTTCCGGAAGGAGCTTTCCCTCCTCTCTTTTTCTCTCACAAGGTTTGTGGAGCCATGACCCTCCCAAACTTTTTAAAATCTTTCTATTTCCCCATATAGTGTAATATATTTGCACAATACCCTTACAAAAAATACTACTTGCCCCCCTATTTTTTTTTCCAACTTTAAACTCTAGTGTAAGTTATAATTCTCCCAAACCGTATTTAGTTTATACATTTAGAATAAGTATTGTTTTTGTGTGTGTAAAATGTAATGATTAATATATCTTTAACTGTGATCCATTTTTTATATTGTGTCATTTAGGTTTTAATTGTTTTGATCACGTGTCTACAATTTGCATGTAATAAATTTACTCACAATTTTGGTCCAATATATTTTGTAAGCAAATTGTTAAAACTAAATGTCATATAATATTCATGGGGTTTGTAAATTCTCAAATCACATGATTAACAAAAAAGTTGTTTGCCAGGTTTGAATGAGAGAAAAGGAATGGCTCTTGATGTATCATATGTCAGTAGCAATGAACATGGCGGCAAGTCCAGGTAGGTGAACATTATATGATATTCATGTGGTTTATAAATCACAAAGTACATAATCATTTGATTTGAGAATAAAATTCTGTGTGTGTTTACTGTTTATATCTAAAATGAAATTATAAAAAGAAATCTTCAAATTATTTACATATAAAATGATAATGATATAAACTTTTTTTTTTTTTTTTTGAGTTGGAGTGATTACATATACAATTGTCAATTCATAATTAATAGACACTACCCCCAAAAGGAAGTTTTCTACCTCCGCCACTAGAATCGTCCATGCCTATTCAGGCTAATGAAGATTACTTCAAACAATAATAAGGAAATTTGGAGTCAATTTTGGCAAAAAAAACAACAAAATTTCTAGTGATCTATGACGTAAATCATGGTAGCCATCTTGTTGGAATATAGAAGTAAAGCTAATGATTGAGTTGAGTTCTATTTACTGCGTGATTAAGGTCCATTTGCAATATTGGGGTAATATCTTCAAAAAGTGACATCTTGTACAATTTTCCATTGGAAATTTTGGATATAGGAAACACTCAAACAAGGCATTTTTGTTTTTCTTTCCACAAAGGCATATTTCAATTTTCCTAGTGGAGCAAGTCTCACTGCTTTTCTTAGGCGGCACTTCATTTCAAAGTTATCACGGATTGCATGTTGAAGTCAGAGATTTCAAACTATTCTCACCACCAATATAAATTGAAACTCAAGTACTAGAGACAGACATGATATTCATGCAGACTGAGACTCAGTTTAGTTCACATTGCTCTGTCAGTTCACTAGTGATTTTTCTATTTCAAGTTTCAACAGTTAACTTAGTAGGCTCTCCGTTGTTATCATACTCTCTGTAGTTTTCAAAGTACCAACAGTTTCTACCAGCCAATATTAAACTCAGGAAGCATCAAACAATATTAGTCGCATTTTGGATTACCTTTCACGTTTTAGTTTATTGGTTTACATACAACTTTTTTTTTTCATAATTTTCGATAATGACAAGAGATGGTGTTTAACCCTGAACGTATTTGATGAAAATGCTAGAAAATAGTATCAGCTAAGCTAATCTAAACACACTGATAAGTGATCGAAAGTCAAGTGTAGAACAAGTCCAAAGTATATTATTAGGCTAGTCAAGTGATCGGGACACAAGTCTAGAGAAAAAGTTCATGTTGGATTTCATTTGAGTACCCCATATCTTGCAAAATCCATATTTTTAATGGGTTACTTGTTGCATTGAGCAACTCGCAACGGGAATGTTTTGAGAATGATTTTATAATGTATAATGCTTGTTTTGATCAAGGAATGTGGGATTAGTTGAGTTTTAAACGAGACATTAGGGTTAAAAAGTCAAAGAAGCCGTTTAAATTAACAGCTATTTTAGCGATTAAAAAAGGGCTCACGGGTTGCCATTTTTATAAAACACCTATAATTTAGTGGTTATCTACAAAACGTTTCATGAAGGGTCAAGATTTGGTGACAAAACCCATCAAAAAATATAAATAAATAAATAAAAGAAGAAGATTTGGTGACAAAACTTAAAGATACACTCACACACAGTGTCCAAAAAAACTTTTTCATTTTTGTTCTTTGGTTGAAAATTTCCAAAGCTTTATTCTCGACATGACTAGTGTCTCATTGATGACATAAAACCATTAAAGCATGAATTCTAGAAAGAGCAGGAGGGGATCAAAGCCCATTCAAAAAAAAAAAAAAAAAGGAGGGGATCAAAGCTTTTTCTTTTTCTTTTTGGTTGAAAAGTTTTCAACATTCATAGAGTAAATTGAAAAATAATCACAGAACAAATCTGTAAAATTAGAGAGTATTTATAGAAAAACTTAGTTTAACCCATCTTGTAATTCAAATAGGATTAGGTTACTTGTCCTACAATTAAAATACTTATTATAGGGCTATTTATACAATAGCTTGGGCCCTAGTAGAAATCTAACAATGACTATAGGATGTCACTAGCAGTGTCATAAACCATTAAAGCAATCACTCTAGAAAGATAAAGATTTAGGGAATCAAATTGAACATATGAACAACGCGTTGAAGCTAGTGTACGTGAGGTTGATTGGATATCTTATTGTAACATCAAGTGGAGCATAAAAATAATTGATCCTCAATTTAATATTCAACAATCCTCACCTTCCAAATATACAAATTTTCGACAGACAACTAGTATAGGATTTCTAGACTCAAAGCTAGTTTAGTGGTGGGGATTAGTAATCAAATAGTAGGTACAAAAATGTGTATCTTTTTTGGTTTCATGCTTATCCGTACTTCATAGCAATTACGAAATACAAAAGACTAGTAGTTCTTGAAAATTATTCATCTCTTTTCTTAGTTGAATGATAGTACTGTTTAGCAAAAAAATATTCATCAATTTCGCCACCACATACGCTGAATATGTTTACATAGGCAAAGGTATAAAGGCAAAATAAAAGTATACAAAGTTCATGAAATTCTACCCACCTTGTCTCATCCATCTCTATCACTCTAAAAGGGAAAAACAAAAATTGAAAAAAGGAAAAGAAAAACAGAGAAAAGAGTGAGAGTTTTCATTCATTCATCCCAATCTCTATCATGGGAGACTTCTTTTTTGCCAAGCGTCACCTTGAGAAAAGGGAAAGAGACCTTTTGGGCTAAGAGGGTCTCCTTCTAGTAGGCCATCGCTTCAAAAGTCTACTTTGGATGGATTGTTTGATTTTCAAAGAGAGTTAAGGATCATTGAATAGTGACCCCCTTCAAGTCTGTTGAATTAGTAAAGCAAAGGACCCACCATAATTGGGCTTTGATTTCCATAATTTGGTTTTCTTAATTGTGACCTTTAGTTTGAATAATACAGTACAAGACCTTGGGAGAAGCATGAACTAGGCCCCATTAGCAAAAGTGGCAAAATTAAAATAAAAAAGCTAGTGCTCTCACACCCTTTAGGCTTTAGTGGATGCATTTTTTGGTATATTAAATTAGGAATTATGTTAAATTCTACATTCTTTTTAACTTTTAGGTGGGCTTAATTAATTTATAATGTACAATTCTGCACAACTTCTTTTGAATGATAAGATTTTCATTAATCACAAACAACAACGCTCCAAAGGGGAGTCACATACATAGTGTATAAAAAAGATACCGAATACAAAGCACCATATATGAACCTCATCATAAGGCACTGCCTTTATAAATACATTAAAATACACAAATTTGCAAACCAAGTCGATCAACCCAAATTATGCACAAGTTTTTTAAACTAGAAAAAATTATCATGAAGGGAAAAGGAGATAAGAAAGAATCAACAATACAATGTGTGCAGCACAATAAATATTTTATCTATTTTCCACTGACAAAATCATAATCAGAATAAATTCATAAATCATACCTATGGACTACATAACGTCTATATTTAGTATGTACTTCGATTTATAGTAGTGTAGATATTTGTACAATGATAGTAATAATAATAAATGAGTGTTGGAAAAAAATTTCAATAATAAATGAACCCTCTTTAACAACACCGACCATTGGAGCAGGTTAGTTGGGTCGAATTTACCATCTGGGTCCTCTCTCTGTTCCTTTCCAAAGTTTATACATGTTGAATAGCCTAGAATGATCCACCAAATAATTGAGCCATTCAAGGTACACATTTAATTAGAGCAATAAAAATAGAATTTAGACCCGACCCAACGGCTATAATAATCATAAATCGCCTTGCAAAATTTTTTGATGCCTTTACTGTGTCATCTGAATAAATGAAGTCATTTTCATGCGCATCAATCACTTGAATGCATTCAGGTATTTTCATGCAATCATGCTCATTTCGTGATAATCGTGCACTATTGATCTGTAGATTCTGTACTATCTGCTGCTGGAGATACCGGCTGGTTAGGTGAAAAGGGAATGAGGGTGGAAAATAAAGGAAATGTGAAATTACAATTTTCCATACTCAAGTATTACCCCCCAACTACGTTTCACCCCCATTAACCATTGAAACACACAATCGATCCCCTAAAATTATAACTTGATTTCAATTTCCTCATGCCGTCAATTTTCGTGTTGAATTTGATAGAATTTTATGTTAAAAGACTAATTTATCATTCTTTTCAAAATAGACGGTTAATGGGTAAATTGGTTTTTCAATACTTCAATCGGCTAGAATCACCAACAAAAGGGTTAAGGGTAATGTAATTTTAGAATTGAGAGGTCGATTATGCATTTTGATAACACAAAGAGGTTAAATGTAACGTAATTTTATAATTAGGAAGTGATTGTGTATTTCGATAGTTTAGAGAGTCAAGGATAATTAAGGTGATAATTTTATGGTGAGAACTATAATTTGTCCTTAAAAAAAAAAAACAAACAAACAAACAAACAAACAAACACAAAGTTTTTCTTTGTTTGGTGTGGTGGAAAAGACTAAAGAAGGATAGAAAAGGAAGTGTATGGAGTTTTTCACCCAGCCTACCAAAAGCAATTCTCCCAAGTTGAGAGGAAAAGTGGATACTATTATACTCCATTTTAATTACAATTTTTTTTTTTATCCTCTCTTATGTAATAACGATATAGCAATATATTATTAAAATCACATTTTTTTTATCCTTTTGCTTTCTATCTTATCCACCAAATAAACATGAGAGAAACTTAAACATTTTTTTTATTCTTTTTTTTCCTATTTTTTAGAAATTTTTCTATCCTTTCATTCTTTTTTCCATCTTTCAACTATAGAAAGTTGGCATGCATCTAGTGCCTTGGGGCACTTTACGTGAACAAATACAACACATGTCTAAAATTGGTCATGCCTCATTCCCATGTTTCTTCAAATCCATTCAAATTAGGATTGTGCAACAAAACTGCTTGATCTGTTAATCTGTTCAACCCAACTCAACCCATGCTAATCTATTAAATGAGGTGGGTTGAGTTGGGCTGGTTGAGATATTTGTAACTTGCCACAACTTGATCCACCTGCCTATATATATATATATATTCTTCATTTTCACATTTATCTTCCCTAATAAACTCTAGCTATTCTTTCTAAAACTTTGTTATTATTCTTATTCTATGTACATGTCTAATTTTAGATTTTGATATATTTTTCTTTTCAATGTGATAAAATTTCAGCCATTCTAATAAAAATTGAAAATTTTTCTTTCCTTCCCTTGTTTTTTCTCATTTGAGGGAGCAAACAATTATTCAATTTAATTAAAATAATTTTATTTAGTCAATTGAATTTATCAACCCGCCCAACCCGCTTAATTTGTCAAGTTGAAACCATTAAGATTTTCAACCGACCCATTAGATTTATAGATTGTTGGGTAAGTGGCGAATTGAAAATTTTCCAACCCGCCATTGACGAATTGGTTAAAAATATTACCCCCATCTGTCCAACCCAATACGTGCACACCCCTAAATTCAGATACATTCAAACACTGTCGAGAAGTTCTGCTTAATTTTCTAAGTTGCCAGCAAACCAATAAAATAAAAAAATACACACCGAATAAATATTTCTCTGTACCATGCTAAAAGGTCAAATCCAAAGCAGGACTAGACGTATTGCTCTATGAGCATGGTGGATAAATTGGAATATTATCCTTCCTATAATAATCCAAAAACAGGATAATTACCACAAATTGTAACATCAAGAACAGTCCAAATGTAGTACCATGTTACTAATTCTAAAAGATTAAATGGTTATTATAATACTTACGCAGATGATTGCTTTGACATGTTACTGTAAATTTAACTTATTTTAAGATAATCTGCTTTAAGACTTTAGCAGTCCAACTGTCCCAATTCCCAGGTGCTTCATCTATGCTCCATTTTACAGCTTTGAAGTGTAATTGGTTGTTTTCTTGAATTGCATTTTCACCCAACTATATGATGATCAAAGAAGGAATTAATCTCTTGCCTTTTGGTATATATATATATATATATATATATATATATATATATATATATATAAGTAATTATTTTAAATTAAAAGACCATTAATTCTACATGTCTCTTAGCGTTTTTATTGAAATCAAGAGTCAAATTGTTATTTTGTACTTCCTGTGTTCTTTTGTTTGTTTTATTTAAGAAGTTCCATGTTTTTTCTCTTACTATTTTTTTCCCTAGGTGCTTTTACTAATGGTTTTAAATTCAAAAAATTGATTCCACACCTTCCTCCACCTTTTTATTGAAATCAAGGGTCAAATTGCTAACTTCTACTTTTGTCATTTTGTTGATTTATTTTAGAAGATAATATATTATTTTTATATATAAGCATCATTTCATGAAATCTTTTGGCCGAATATTGCTAAATTCGGAGTTTATTTGTGTTATAGGCACTGTTCCAAGTTATTTAGGGAATTGAGGAAAGAGAGTGAATTTCGGCAACGGTGTTGCCGAAATTCAACAAAAGTATGAGAGAGAAAGAGAAAAAGTGGGAGAGAGAAAATTTTGAATTTCGGTAATCACATTACCGAAATTCCTGCTACCCAAACTTGCTGATCGAAAACAATTGTGGCAATGCCACTACCGAAATTGGGAAAAAAAAAATTTTGTTGCAATTGTGGCAATGCCATTGCCGAAAATGGGAGAAAAAAATAAATAAATAATGGTTGCCGAAATCTGGGGAGGAATTAAAAAAAAATGTTACGTCCACAATATTTTTACAATATTTTCACAACAAATTATAGGTGATTAGTTATTATTAGTTCAAATTTGAATTTAACACTGAGATTATTTTTTTAATCCAACAATAACAACCTGCCACTTAAAATTTGTTGTAAAAATTGTGTGCACATATCATTTATTAAAAAAAAAAAAAAAAGTGGAATTGATTTGTGGCAATGGCATTGCCGAAATAGGAGGGAAAAAAAAAATTTCCCTCCTATTTCGGCAATGCCATTGCCACAAATCCATTCCACCTTTTTTTTTTTTTTTTTTTTTTAAGAAATGATATGTGCACACAATTTTTACAATATTTTTACAACAAATTTTAAGTGGCAGGTTGTTATTGTTGGATTAAAAAAGTAATCTCAGTGTTAAATTCAAATTTGAACTAATAATAACTAATCACCTCTGATTTGTTGTGAAAATGTTGTAAAAATATTGTGGACGTAGCATTTTTTTTTTTAATTCCTCCCCAAATTTCGACAACCATTATTTATTTATTTTTTTCCTCCCATTTTCGGCAATGGCATTGCCACAATTGCCACAAAATTTTTTTTTCCCTATTTCGGCAATGCGGTTTGGGCAGCAGGAATTTCGATAATGTAATTACCGAAATTCAAAATTTTCTCTCTCCCACTTTTTCTCTTTCTCTCTCATACTTTTGTTGAATTTCGGCAACACCGTTGCCGAAATTCACTCTCTTTCCTTAATTCCCTAAATAACTTGGAACAGTGCCTATAACACAAATAAACTCCAGATTTAGCAATATTCGGCCAAAAGACTCTCATTTCATGCATTATCTTTCACACAAAAAGTATAAACTGTGAAACAATTTTCTTTATTTTAAACTCAAAAAAGTTAAAAAAAATATTAAATTTTTTAATAAAACAATTAGTAAACTAAGAAATAATTAGACTATTGTACTTATTGACTTTTCAATTATATTTTGGACCATTCTAAAGCAGCATTAAAATGTAAGAGTCAAAATTGGACAAATGGAATGATAACATTTCCAGTTAATCAATTCGACTAAAAATATCCATAACTTAAAAAAAAAAAATAAAAAAAAATAAAAAAAAAATTTAAAAAAACTTAACATAAATAATCTTAAGAAATAGTATATAAATGAAACTTTATAACATCCTTGATTCACAAATAGAAAGTTTGATATGTTTAAGACTTTCTTCCCCATAAACAAAAATTACTCTAATTTGTCAAGAGTCTTATAATTTTTCTGCACTTTTTGAATATCTAGGTTCAAATCACTTATTTTTCATTGTAATTATTGAATAAAAAAGAAAGTGCTTTGATTCATTAGAACAAAGTTGAAAAGTGGAAGAAAAAAATTAAGGAAAAAGTTAACGGATAGAATAAGGGTATTGATTTAGAAATATTTTTAGAAACTTTTTATCAGAAAAGAAAAAAAATAACAATTGATTTTTTTGACATCATTTTATATTTCCAATGAAAGTAATATCAATTTTTTTTTTTTTTTTTTTAAATTAGTCCACTAACAAATGCCTTAACAGAATCCAAAAATTAAAAGGATAAAATACAATTAACATCCCTGCGGTTTAAAGTTAAAACCAACCAAGTTCAAGACTTTTCAAAACTGATCAATTTGGTTCTTAATTACTATAACTAGGGCTGTACAGGCACCGCCCGCCATCGACAAAATCGACTGTAGCCAAACCAATCCGCCTGCCTCAAACCTCCACCACAGGTGTTAGGCATGATGGTTGGCAGCGATTTTCAAGCACTGAAGTCGGCCGGTACGATTGTTAGTGAAGGTTTTTAGATTCCGATGAACACCGAACTGCACCAATTTGCTTATATATATACAAAACTTGAGATTTCTACCCCTTTCAAGTCAAATCTAAGATTTCCATCCCCACCCACAACACAAAACCCACCACCATTTCAGCTTTTTATCTTCAAGCACCTTTATTTTTGCTGCCACTTAGGTAAGATCTTCAAGTTGTTGTCTCTGCCTCCATTGCCTGGTGGTCGATTACTCGATTAGACTTCGTAGGTGAGTCAATCGATGGTTAGTCCCACTTTCAAGTCAAATCTAAGATTTCCATCCCCACCCACAACACAAAACCCACCACCATTTTAGCTTTTTATCTTCAAGCACCTCTATTTTTACTGCCACTTAGGTAAGATCTTCAAGTTGTTGTCTCTGCCTCCATTGCCTGGTGGTCGATTACTCGATTAGACTTCGTAGGTGAGTCAATCGATGGTTAGTCCCAAGAATCTTAAGCTTGTTTGGGTTTTAATATTTGGGTTTGTAATGGGTTTTGAATCTTTTGATATTTAGATTTGATCTAAGTTTTGATTTGTGGTTTGAATCCTTAAATTTGTTGGGTTTGATTTTGGTTTTAGATATCTCTTCCTTTCTATGTGTGTGATAGACAGGTGGATACCGACCATTGCATCGATTGGAACCGCCATCGATGTTGCCGAATAACCGTTCCTCAGGCGTAACGGCGGCTTGAGCTTTTAGAAAACCGAAAATTATAGTGCGGTGCAAAAACAGATACAAACACCGGCCGCATCGCACTGTGTACAGCCTTAGCTATAAAGTTAATAAAAAAAAAAACTAGTAACAATTTAAAAACTAAGCAAAGTTTATGAACCAAATTGTTCAATTTAAATTTAATAAAAAAAAAAAAAAAGAAAGAAAGAAAGAAAGAGACTGTCAACACAAACCTCAAACGTTAGCACAAACATCAAATGATACTATATTTTACCCAAATTAAAAAAAAAAAAAATAATAATAATAATAGAGAGAGGAAGCTAAAATGGTTTGATTGAAATGGATATAGAATGTGAAAAGAAATAGAGATGACATGGATATGATTGCAAAGCCCAAACACAATCTGAAAAAGAAGGCCCTGTTGGGAATATGACAAACTGCACAGTTGGTACAGTGTGTGTGACCCATTGTTTGATGTCCCACCTACAAACCGCACTCATCTCTTCTCTCATTGGTCCGCCTTATGCCAACGCGTGGGGCGGTGTATCTGCAAAACCCATCCTCTCTCTTCTGTCTCTCTCTGTGACACTCTCTCTAATCCCCATAATTAAATATAAGCATTACAAAACTATCCCCTAAGCCACACACATAAATATCCCATTAATAGTCTTATTTTTTATAGGACACAAAAACAAACAAACAAAAAAAAATTACTCCTACTCATATCATCAATTCTACTGCTTATTGAAACGCTTCCGACAAAGCTTTAATTAGCACACTCACCTAAAATTCTCAGTGTATTATAGATTTTGTTCTGTTTCTCAGTTCACAGTTCACACGCCTCTATTTTCTGCAAAAAACTTTAAAAACCAAGGAAAAAAAGAAAAAAAAAAGTTCACAGCTTTTATTAGCTCCCCAACACCACCATCACCTCGATTTACGAACTGGGTCTTTAACGGATCTTGGATTGGAGAGCCACACAGTGAGAAAAACCAGTTTGACTTTTGGAGCCAAAGGTAAAGGATAAGACATACTCATATCTCAGAAAAAAATATTCTTTTTTTTTTCTTTTTGGTATTTCTTGTGGTGTTGATGGCTTTGAAGTAGTAAGAGTTTTAAGTGGACTTTTCGTTTTAGAATTGTGTGACACGATCTGGGTTACTGTGCTTTTCTTTCTTTTTTTGCTTTCCTTGTTTCACTCCCTTGGATTCCGGTAATAGTGTTTTTTCTTTGTAGGATAAAGTTGGTAGCTTTATTGGAATATGTTCATATCCGAGGGTCACTGTTGATGAGTCTATGTTTGTTTATAAGTTTGGGGGTCTTGTTTTTGAAGTAGCTCACTGAAAGAAAGTCACAGTTTTTAGGGGTTTTGGCTCCTGGGTTTTGCTAATTTTGGTTCATTTCAGCTTAAGCTAGTTGTGCTTCTGTGGGTTTTTGGGTTTTCAAGTAGTACTTGATTTGGAAGTTTCATTTCTGGGGTTTCTTGGTTGTTGGGTTATGAGAGTTTAGTGTTAATTACTTAATTTCCAGCTCTGGCTTGGTTCTGGTTTTGCGGCTGTCTCACAGAACTGGCTTTCGTCTAATTTAAGGTTTGGCCGTCAGCTTTGAAGTTGTGTGTTCTTTGGCTTCTGGAATTTGAGAATTTTTCTCTTCTTCTCAGCTCAAGCTAGGTTTTGTAGTTGGTCAAGCTAAAAAATGTCCTTTTTTGAAAATTTAGCTTCTGAATTTTGCTAAATTAGCTTAGTCTGGGCCTTCAATTTATTTAATTCTCTGTGCTGATTCTGTGTTTTAACTTTTAAGCAACACTTCGTTTCAAAATTTGGCTTTGATTTTGGATCTTAAGTCCTGAGTTTTTTCTTGACCTGGAGTTTCTATTTAAGTTCTACTTTGGGTTTTTTGGTTTTGACTTGTAAGAGGTTTGTTATTAAGCTTTTTGTCATTGGGACTGATTACATAAAGTAGAAATTTTCTAATTTTGAGTTATATTTGAGTTTCATTTGATTTTCTTCAAATAGATTTGTTGTGCTTTGCCAGGTTTCACTTCTGGGTGTTATCATGGACTCACCACAATCTGTTGTGTCACCATTCAAGAGCTCCCTCGTCGCTGAGCCTGAGAAGCAGAAATCAGACTCCTTTTCCAAGGGTATTGAGGTCAACAGCAAGGAAACTGCAGTGTATGACATAGAGGACTTCATTGGTGTTCTTGAGGTTTATGTACATCAGGCTAGGGACATCCATAACATATGCATATACCACAAGCAAGATGTTTATGCTAAGCTTTGCCTGACTAGTGATCCTGAAGACACAGTCTCCACCAAAACCATCAATGGTGGTGGGAGGAATCCGGTGTTCAACGACAATGTTCGTCTCAATGTTAGGACTGTTGATTCCTCACTCAAATGTGAGATATGGATGTTGAGCAGGGTGAGGAATTATCTGGAAGATCAGTTACTGGGGTTTGCTTTGGTTCCATTGTCCGAAGTCCTTATGAAGAATGGCAAGTTGGAGAAAGAGTTCTCTCTATCTTCAACTGATCTGTTCCATTCCCCAGCTGGGTTTGTTCAATTGTCTCTCTCATATAATGGAGCTTCACCAGAAGTAATGGCTATTCCTGCAATGCCAAATGCTTTGGCCAGGGATGCAACTGTTGAGGATACAGAAATATCTGAGTCAATCCAAAGTGATTTTGATAAGATTGAATTCCCAGATCCTAAGATTGCAAATGAAGACCAGTTGATGGTTTCTGAGTATTTTGCGTTACCATGTAACAGTTTGGACTCTCAGAGCTCTGAGAGCTTGACCACTTCTGATACTGAAAACCAACTTAGTTCAGAAGTGGGTGGTCATGTTGTGGAAAGCTTCTCAACTGTTACAGTTGAGTCCATCCAATGTCCAAAGCCTGATTCTCCACCGAGCAGTGTGTCAACTAATGGGGTTTCTTCTCCTTCAGTCCCTGCAAGCTCAGAGTCTTCTGATGCTCAAGCAGCATCAAAATCTGCTAGTAAGGAACATGTTTCAGCTCCAAAAGAGAGTACTGTGGATGTTAAGGATGGTGATACTGATTCCTCTGGTGGGGAGCCAAGTGATGCAGTAAACAAGCCTGTTGTCACAGTGAACATTGAGCCAGAACAAAATGTGGTGCAGCAGGATATAGTGGACATGTACATGAAAAGCATGCAGCAGTTTACTGAGTCATTGGCAAAAATGAAGCTACCTTTGGACATGGACAATGGGTCAACCAATTCAGGAAATTCAAGCTCTGATCAGAAATTACAGGCATCAAAGAATACTGGTTCCCGTGTGTTTTATGGAAGTAGGGCTTTCTTCTGAGCTTTGGTTTCACTAGTTCAGAGGAAGACGGACAGGTGACTTTAGATTTAGAATGAAGGACTAATACTAGTAGTGAAGGTGTAATAATGTGTTATGTAGTGTGGTGTCTTCCTTTGTATGTTGAGATGTTTTAGATGACACAAATCATGACTTGTACCGGTTATAAGCTTTTCTTCTATTGCAACTGCTATTAGTATATATGAACTATTTCTGTTTTATCCTCTGTTCTTTTTTAGCAACTTTTGGTTTCAACTACCAATAATTATGAAATCAAATTCTATTTAACAATAGGCCAATAATGTGTTTAATCATGAGTGCTGTTTTGGTCCCACACTCACATGGGGATTCAAATCTAAAAGTTGATTAGGCCAAGCATCTATGATTTTGCTTTCGGCTTTAGCATGATTAAACTCATAATCCAATGGACTTCATTCATTCTTATTTTCATCTTCCAGTTTGACTGTCTGGTTAATAATTTTGGACCAGGTTTATTGATTTTCGCTTTAAGACATCTATCTATGTATGTATCAGCAAACAGAATATTGTGTTATCTTCAAATGGCGTTAACGAGCTTCCGAATGTGGAAGTTAACAACTGCAAACCAAGATCCATAAGCATTAAAATGCATTGAAGCACTTCTACAATCTGACATACTCTGAAAAGAGAACAAGATAGATAATAATAATAATAAAAAAGCAATTCTATTTCCCAATCTTATAAATTTCAAATAGGCACTTCAATTATTTCATTTGCTCTGATGCTCATATGCCTCCTACAGATCCATGCAATCTGGCCATTGTCCCTGTATCTCACTCTAAATAATCCAAACTTTTCTGCAATATCCTTTCCACTTGAGCACCTCCGCTGCCTCAGAAAATCCACAACCCATTGCTGTGCTGTTTTTAGATCTTGCTGAATATCCCTTGAGCCTTCTACAGCCCTACTTCTGCTCCGTCCCATAGCTGCAGCCCCCACAGCACCTGCAGCAACTGCTCCTCCTGCCCCATAAAGAAGGGAAGAGCCGCCTAGGTGGGCAACTTCCCTGCTCAAATCGGGTATCATTTCTCCCATCCCGGCTGCTAGATGAGCTCCTATCTTAAGAGCAAATGTTAACAATTTCATAAACTTCTTCATGTATGGAGCCAAACATTGAACAGCCCTGTTATCAACTTGCATCATTTCACAGCCCATCTGATCTTCAACAACATGCATTTCTTGCCGGTACTCACAGAGCATGTGAAGCCGGAGTGCATTCATCCCAGATATCATGTTTGTGACCAATCTCCTCGTGTAGTTTTCTGTTCTAACAAAAAAGAACATGTTGGGTACTTTCCTCTCTTCAAGTTGGACATTGTAGTTCACTAGGTAGTTCACTTTGCGATGAAGCTCGATGAGGAGTCTGTGTTCATAATATCTCAGCCCTTGGATCTCCTGTTTCAAATCTCTGATTTCTTGTTCAATGATCTTCAGTCTCTGCAGAACTGCTTCCACACCCTTGGCAATACCACCAAAAGTTGGATCAACTTTGTCGGGTTCATTACTTGTGGATAAAGACTGATCTGGTCCATCTGAGTTGTTCTCAGGTGGGACTTGCAATTCCACAGCAAGGTTGTATAGGTCATGATATCTTCGATGCAGTACTTCCCGAAAGTCATCATCTGATAGTAGGTCTCTGGCAAGATCAAACCCAGATCTCAGAATAGGTCTGCCAGAATCCAATACTGGACTCCAGGTGTGTTGATAATCATACATACTCTCTGCAGAAACTGAGAGCAGTGCCTGTTTCAATTGTTGCAGAGACACAAGTTGGGTTTTCCTATATCTTGGGGGTGTCAGGTTTTGCACACATTCTGGCCGCAGGACGTTTTCAATCAAGGTGATCCCATTGCAGAAGCTATGGATTGCCGGGATTATGAGCTGCTGGATGAGTCTAAGGGTTTCTGTCAGGTTCTTGGTTGAGCAAGCGAGGACATCAATGTAGTAACCCAACTGTCCTCCAAGCTCTATTCTGATATAGATTCCATTGATGTTTATTGAGATGAGGTACTTCTCAAGACTGTAAGTTGCTCCGTGTTGGTTATGTAACCCTATAATTCTGTTGTGGAGATGCACCTGGGTTTTTATACAAATAAAGTTCAATTAGAAAATAGAGCCAAGAAAAGTTTGTAGGGAATTTTTATCACATTGCTGCTTAAGAATTAGAATCTGATAGTCTCATGGTACTACTACCTACAGTGCTCAGTTGTGATTGTCTCACGGTTGGCTACAAATATGACAATGCTGATATAAACATATATTCAATTGCAAATGCGATTAAGCACCAATTAAATTCACATCCGATTATTTCTTAATTAAGAAGAATATATCTACTAGATAATATACACCTGGTTATATGTGGCATGGATTAACTATACAACAAAAACCGGAAATGTTTAAATAAGAATAGCCATCTGATTATATACTATAGAGAAAAGGGATCAAACTAAAAGCAAAATTCAATTGATGCTTTGGTATTATCTAAAATTTATCCTTATTTACTTTAGTGTCTTACTTTAGATCAATCTACATATGAACTGTGACATAGAAGTGGACTCCTAATAAAGTCATTACAAAAAGAAAAGTTCAGTTTTCTTTATGTCTATAGCATTGTATTCTCTATGCTCTCTAAAGCTCAGAACCAATGATTTCATGCATAATGTGTTTACAGTAGTTAAACAAGACGGAAGAATTTAAATTGAAAAAGATAAAGCTAAAAAGAAGAAGAAAAAGAAAAAGAAAAAAAACAAAATAAAGAAAAATAAGAATGGCAGAGATGGGGATTGATATTCTTGCCTGCAAACGAGGAAAGAAACCTGGTGTGAGAAACGTGTGGCTTGAATCATCACACTCAAGATGCCTTCCTGCATAAAGGCAGTCAGGTGTGCTTAACTGCCATCTTTGTGGCTTTCCTCTGCCTTCTTCCAGAATTGAAGGGATCAATAATAGGGAATTTGGGTTTGATGGATCTTGTTCATAGCAGAGTTCAAGTTTCAGCATCATCCTCACAAGGTCACTTGCATCTAAGTTCTCAAATACCTTTGAACCCATTCCAGGAATCTGGCTTTGTAAACTTCCTCTTAGAATCTTTTCCAATTCTTTCCTACTAATGAATCCATTATTCTCTGTGGAGCTTTGCCTTCTAACATCTAATCTTATTAGTTGGCCAAGTACTTCACCGCAAAACCATTCACAATCTAAGATTAGAAACCCCGGATCATCGAAATAAATGACCTCACCTATATTATGAAGACAAGTAGCAACAGCCCGCCTTCTCATTTCCACCTTCTCTTTATTATCGTGTCTTGATCGAATTCTTAATGGTGGAACCTTGACTTGGCATAGCTCACCGAACTCTTTCAACTTCATTGCTGGCTTATTGAAGTTCGCTGATCTCCAGTCTGATAAAATTTGTATCAGATCATTGCAAAGTTGATAAACCCGAGGGACTCTTTGGAGAATTGTCTTGCTTGTTTTCCGAAGGTGATGTGTGAGTTTACTGACTGATGCAGACGATCTTGCATCAATTGTGAATACAGTTGGATAGAAGTCAACAAACCCCTGGAACTTGTCTCGCAGTCTCTGAATTGAATTTACAGTAGCCTGCAAGTTTTGTGATGGTTGATTGATTTTGTCATAGTGTGTGAGAACTATAGTTACATTTGGTAGCATACATTGTTGGACTGCTCTTCTGGAGTTCGAAACTATGAACCTGAGCCAATACTGAAGGTCTTCTTCTATTTCTGCCGGGGTCTTTGGTTCTCTGTTGCTGGGCTTCCGGAATAAACTGGATATGATCAAGAAGAATGATGCACTCCCATGCCCTGGAAACATGAGGTCATGGAGGGAATAAAACTCATGCTGACCAGCAAGGTTCCATATTGAAATCTTTGTGTCCTCATCTTTGAAAGTTCTTATCTTCATTCCATTTGTTCTAATAGCTTGTTCAACTGGGTTGACAAAAGTTCTAACTTGGTCCAGGTATGGTACCTTTGAAGAAGAGAAGTTTTGTGATATAGAGTTACACAGTGTAGACTTACCTGCAAATACAAATCAAAAAGCGCAATTATTTCAGTATAATTTCTTGAGTTCTATAAAAGAGCATAAATGTTAATTTAGTTCATTAAGCAACTCAGAATCTTTTAACACCCTTACCTGCATATTCTTGCCCACAGAAGAAAACTCTACAGCTTTTTGGCACTGTAAGTGGCATGTCCTTTAGCAAATCCATATCTGGTTCACTCTTCCCATTCTGGCCCAATCTTTTATAAATTCCATCAGTCTTTCCTGAATTTTGCAGCGGTGTCCTTGATAGATCAATGTCTTCAATCCAAGGATTGACCTGTAATGTCTCTGTAATTGTCTGAAGTACCAACTCCCCTTGAACCCCTTTGCAGCCCTGTAGAGATAAGTGTCTCAAAGTGGCATTCCTCTCCAAGCTCTTGAATATTTTGACAATATCATCTGGTCTCAAACTCTCATCATCGTATATTCCTAGACGGGTCACACTTTCATTGCTTGTCAGCATCTGTAAAATGGCTGCAAGCCCATCCCTTCCGATTTTAGTACTCCCACCTCCAAAAGTGACAGCCTTCAGAGTAATGTTGGCTTGGTATTGCAGGGCAGAAAACCTGCTCAAAGGGCAGAGTAGATGTTCCACACCTATTCCACTGAACCAGTTTCCATCAAGATACAGGCTTTCCAAACTCTGGTTCTTGAAGAGTCCAGCTGCAACATATACAACTCCCTTGTCTTTGAGGCAAGTTTTTGATAAGTTTACCTCTTTAAGACTCTTATTCTGTTCTAAAACCCATCGAAACTCCTTAGCCCACTTGGATTTTAGCCGGACTCCAGTCATGTCAAGTGACTTGACAGTTGAGTTACACCCAAGAGCACAAGCAACTCTACAAGCACCTGAAATGTTAAGTCTGTAAATTCGAAGTGTGCTGTTTTCAGGTGAAAACTCAACAACCTTTGAAATCTTTTCTCCATTTTCTCCACTCCAAATATGAACTTCCATAGTCCTGTTCCTTGCTAAAACTGCAGAAATAAGTGGGGTTGCTGTGATTGAACTTGAGTCGAAAATTGTCAACAGTTTCAGTGTTGAGTTTCCTTCGATCATCTTTGAGAGCTCCTCTGCCCCTTTTGACCCAATTGAGTCTTCCCATATTTGCAACTCTTCTAAGCTATCATTCACCTTAAGTGCAGAAGAAAGAATGCCAGCTCCAACATAGCCAATAGCAGATTCTGAAAATGTGATCTCTTTGATCACATTATTTCTCTTTAGAACATCAGAAAACTCTGACAAACATTCTGTATTGAATCTGTTTCTTCGAAACACAAGTTGCTTAATATTTGTGCTATTCTCAAGCAACACGCCAAGATTTAGTAGTTGTTGTAATTCCCATTCAACCTGGTGGAACTCTAAGTTTCTCAGAGATGATTGGATGTTTTTGGCTGTTCCTAATACTGTGAGGAGGTGAAGGAAGTATAGGAGGCTGTCCTTGGAAATGTTTATATTCATAGAGTTTTCTGTTTCTTGGAAACAACCTGAAGTTGGTTGAGAAAGGTAGAATGAGATGTTATGAAGGTTGAGTGTTTCAGATTTGATTGCATGCAGAACCCACTGAAGATCTCTGAAGTTTTGGTTTGATGCCATTGTTACTGTGAGAACTCTTTCAAGGTAATAGAAACCGGTTTGGTTTGGTAGAACACTAGAAAACCATGATCTCTGGAGAGCTTTTCTTTATCAATATATTTAAGTGCTCTTTTGAAAGTTGGGTATGCTGATTATAGCTGTTGCTTAATTAAGGGGTATAGTAATATGCATTCCTTGTTACCTTTTATTTGGCAGAATTGTCTGAAATTGTGAGTGCCTTTTGTCTATGATATTGACAATGATGTCCATGACAGATTTGATTGGGGTTCTCAAAAACTGATTTTGTCTAATGTTATATTCTCTACTTCTTTGTAAAGACATTCCTTTGAGAAACCTCCTTCTAAAGGTATGATTCTTTCACACAAGTATTCCTGTCTATACCTTGCACTTATTCTATGCATGATGGTGCATTAGTACTGATGATCACCTATATCTTAACCACATGATTGTTTTGTGATAGTTTATCTAAGTATTGATCATTATTGAATGTTTTGCTCATGTGTACACTTGGGCTCAGGTAAAATTCACCTCTATAAACATTTGAGCTATCATAGCTTACAATGGATGAAATTGGAGCGTGGAGTTAAAATACCTACTTTTTTTGACCTTTTGCAATGTGGGAAAATACCACTCTTTCTTTTCTCTTCTTTTCCCATTGTAAGGAATAGGGAATCCTATAAAGTAGAATAAAAGGGAAAATGTGTGTGCGGGACAAATTACCCTCTCTTTCAGGAATCTCAATCATCCTGTTTACTGTCTAATTTGACTGTGGTCATGTACGGACTAATGATCCTCTTACTGCCTTCCATCGAGTATGAAGGAAAAAGATAGAACAATTTTCATACTATGAAGTACTCATAGATGCTCAGAAGGAAAAATAATAAGACTCGTTTCTGGTGGAAGGAAAAAGATGTAATAGACTTGGATTCAATCATGTTGGGCAAATCACAATGATCTTATTATTATATTTTTAGCAGACAGGGAATTACCAAATGAGCCTAGGAGATAAGCCTAGTTTTTTTTTTTTTTTTTTTAATTTTTTATTATTATAAATAATTCAATAATTAGGGAAGAAGGATTTGAATCTTAAACGTTTACAATAAAAACAGAAGGTGTAGATTATACTCTAAGAATTTTGGCAAGATAAGCCTAGTTAATCATGCTACCACAAGGTTGTGCTTTTCTTCTGGCATCAACCCAGAAATAGTATTCAAGCTCCGTTGGGCGTGCAATGGGCCCCCATGTCTATTATCCATGTGATCAAAACCGCCAATAGTGGGCCCACTAAACCCGTATAACCTTCAAGAAAAGAAAAGCACATGTCCAGTGATTCTATTGTATCACAGGTTGGCAAAACAATTGGAAAAAGCATATTTATGGTGCACAAGATAATTATTTTTGTCATACTTTTTCCTTTTGTTTGGGAAAACTCTTTCTTTTCTTTAGGGAGAGAAGGTTTATTAGTTTGTACAGTTAATATTTTTCTTTCTCTCCTTGTCCAAGTAAAAGCTAATTAAGCGTTTGGATTGGAAAAGGGGTTGATACTTCTAGACATCATGATTTCCAAAATTTGAACCACTTGATTCAAAATAAGTCAAGCGGCTGTCTAAGAATCCATCATGTGAAGGTTTTCCTTTCCTTAAATCTACCCAATTTGTTCAAAAAGCTTTCTGAAATTTTCCTGGCCACTATAAATGAACAGCATGATTTGGAAGTTGGAACTGCTCATTGTTAATGTGTGGCCTCTACTTTTCATGAGGATTCATTTATGATAACAGCTTTAAAGTCTTGGTAAAACAGGAAAGGCTACTGAAATAGCCTGTTCCCGGGAAAGATATTTAACTCAACTAACAGTCTGGCTGCTTACATTAAATATTGGCCATTTTATTGGTAAAACAAAATCAATTCAAAAGCCCCCCAAAAATGAATAAAGAATCAGAAGAAATATCTATAGGGCTAATCTGAACTTAGAGTTAATGAAGCAATGTTTATAGAAATATTTTGCCAAAATGCAGCATTCAGTAATGTATTAATTAAAATTGTTTAGGAGAAGAAAGGATTCAGGGTACTCTAGTTCAGAAACAAAACTGTCAGAGAAAATAATACATTCTTATTTGGTTCTTGACTTTGTGTGGGAAAATAGACTAAGAATAATTGTAAACGTAATAGACAGTACAGTACTTTAAATGCTGTTCCTTAGATTCCCTTCTTAAGATTTAGTTATGTGGCCACTTAATTAAAAAATATACTTTCATCTTATGAAAAAAAATTCACATGACAGAATCTTAAAAGAGGAACCTAAGGAACAACACTTAAGTATTGTACTTAAGCAAGATAGACAGAACAGAAAACATTGGAGGGTGACCTACATGAGAACTATAACGAATCTTATCCAGATTAGGCATGGACAATGAACTCTCCCATTCAAGCAAAGTTTCCAGAATTTTTCTCAAGTAGGGCCCTAAATTTCTGAAGCTCGGCTGTCCTAACTTTGTGTTCCAAAGGTGGAGGAGAATCCAAGAGGCCCAGAATTCATTTTTAAAGGATTCATAATAAATGTCATAAATTTCAGAACCATATTTGGCATGGTTAACACATTCCTCAAAAATCTCTTCACGTGTGTATGTGAATGTGTGTGTGCGTGTGCATGTGCGTGTGCGTGTGTGAGCGAGGGAGAGAGAGAGGACCACATGTATTGTATTTGCTTTGAGGCATTTATGAAAGGTAATTCAAATGAAAGTGATATGAAAGACCAAGCAAAGCAAATCATATCCTAATCTTTGAAAGTAAGGATAAGAGTCAGTATGACCACACAGTAGACTCAAAAGATTAGGGAACAGTCCATTAGCAGATGTAAACCCATAAAAGACACAACTACAAAAGCTATAAATACACACTGTAAATTTACATGCAGTCCAGGGTTCCAAAATATCACCATGATAAAACGGGAATTGTGATCAAACATTCATTTCATTCAGAAATAAGTGTGAACTTCTGTGTAAATGTTCAATTAAAAAATAAATCAAAATATTCAGTAGCTTATTTGATGGGGAACCTAGAAGGGTATCCCTCTAATGTTTCACACTAGTAAATCAAACTGAACCTCACGTACAAACTGAGAGAATCAAATCCGAACAGAGGAAGAAATATAAGGACAAGAGCTGGCAACTTTGCCAGACATTACAGCATTGAAAAAAATTCAAAAAATTAATACTCTATTTTTTTTTTTTTTTTAACATACTACTACCGCTGGCGCTCCTCACCAGAGATGCACGATACATTAATTGGAACCACTCTTCCTGAGTATATATCCCGCAATCTGATTTTACAGCTCAACCAAATTCCAAGAAAGGAACCTATGTTCTGAAGAAAGAAAAAAGAAATCCCAAACCTTACACAAAATACCTTGTAAACTGCTTTCTCTCTGAATATGTATACATCAAATCAAGGAACTCCGTTAGCACTATATGATCAACTTCCTTGTAAGCAGAAATATCTTAATAAGGAAGATGTATGAAATTCACAATCCTTCAGCTGTTCTTCACCTAACATTACCATGTGCTGTCCAAATAACAAATCTCCTATGTAGCAATTCCTGAAGCAAAGGATATTGTATTGGTATAAATATTTCAGACAAGCGTATAAGCAACAAATAATTCTCAAAACCAAGTGCCAACTTTTAAACTATCACATAGTTGATGGAAAATTATCTTCTTGTATAATTTTGAATAGATCAGCAAATTCAATTGCATATTATCTTTAAAAAAAAAGAAAGAGACAGGGTTTTGAATATATTGCTAAAACTAGATCAGCAAGCACATGCAGCATGTGGAAATATAGCATCCCCATTTGTGATTATCATGAGCAAGGTGTTAAAGGGAGAGAGACAGAAGGTGTTGATTCTAGAGGAAGTAAAAGTCCAAATGCCTAAGACACAGAAAATGGAAACTCCTGAATTTCTGTAAACAGAGAGAGAGAGAGAGAGAGAGAGAGAGAGAGAGGGATGGTTCTGTTAGTACTTATTAGGTGTATGAGAAAAGCTTGACATGAATGATGGATCACTTATAACTTTTTTGCATAAAAAAGTCAAGTTCTCACATTTACCGAATCAGATTTTCAGCAATTGCAAGGTCACTTGGGAAATAAAGTTAGGTATCTATCAGAATTCTAGCAAAAGATTGCAAAAATTAATAACAGCTACTTTATATGACAGCATCTCAGGATATCAGCATTGTATATGAGAATAATGCAAGTTAGCCCAATCACTAATATCATGAACCAATGAGGCATGAAACCAGTTTTCCAATCTTGGGTTTATAACACCATTAGTTTCAATATGTAGTTGCCAAGAGCTTTGTAGCTCAACTGGCACCTCCTCGCGTTTCCAATGGAGATGTTTAGAGTTCAAATCTGCCCTTCTCTGAGGTAACTATTGATTTATAGAACTTAAAAAAAAAAAAAAAAAAAAAAAAAAAACTTTTAACACAATAATAAATGTTACTGTATAAAAATATTAGACCAACTTGCCTAGTTATAGAAATTCTTTTCTGAAGTCAACAAGCTTGACTCAAAACTCAAGTTTATAGATTGTCTATTTCCCTCTCATTGCATTTTTGCTTCTAAACAACCAAGTGTAAAGAAGATGAATCAACACTGAAGTTAACAGGTTTTCTGTTTCTCTTTCATTAAATTTTTTGCTTCTAAACCAAACTAAGTGCAAAGAAGATGACCAAAAATCATTTAATGAAGCCAAAGTGTTACCTCTATTTGCTTGTCTACTTGTAACGTTGTAACTTCCAATATAGCCCTCAGAACTTTTGGCTGTGACATCTGAAGACATATTGCCAAGTGCATAACCAAATGAGCCAGAACCATCTAGCTCAGGAGTAGTAGATCGCCAAGTTGAATCGCCATAAACAGAACCACTACGATACAAGTCACCGTAGGATCCCTCATAGCTTCCACTTGATGCAGCGAATGATGAAGATTGGGCTAAACCTGTGCCACTGTTTCTTCCATACCCTCCCCCAGCTCCCAACCCAAAGCTGTTGTCTCCACTGCCATAACCAATATTCCCACTAGTATAACCAGGAGGACTCCCTCCACCTTGAGTTGAACCAGGAGAAGGGCCCCAATTCGCACTACTATTTCCAAAAACTCCAAAACCCCCACTTCCAGAGTTCAAGTAAGCACCAGGGCTTGAAGAATTCACAGCATTGTTAAGGCCCCCATTTCCCCAGACATTTCGAGTGGTGGAGCTTAGTAGAGAATCATTTCTTCCATTACCCCCACTATACCCAATAGGAGTGCTATACCTGTTTGAATTTCCACTATAATAAGGACTCAGCATCCGTGCATAGCCAAGACTATTGCCAAAGTTGGAATTGCCACCATAGCTTGGGCTCAACCCTGGCTCCAAATTCAGACTCATTCCATAACCAGTTGTACCAAATGGGGAAAACCCACTACGACCACTAGCAACCTGATTAAACCTACCATCCATCCTGACTCCATAACCTCCAACTGGGCTCATATTATAACCCTGAACATAATTGTTAAGGAAGCTATTGGCCCTACTCAAATTATAGTTATATCCTACAATAGGGCTCCGACTGGAACCTGGGGATAGTTCTTTTGGGACTGCCCTCTTGACCTCAACCATTTTACCATTCAATTCATGAAACTGTTTGAGGAGCACTCTATCCACTGCATCCTCAGAATCGTAGGTGATGAAGCCAAAGCCTCTTGGCCTTTGGGTGTTGTGATCATACATCACTACAACATCGGTAATTGTACCAAACTGATCAAAGTATTTCTTAAAGTCACTCTCAGTGACTGTGGATGCTAAACCTCCCACAAAAATCTTTTTGGTACGTCCAGGGCCTGGAGAACCATGAACACTACCAGGGGTTCTATTTAAAATGTGCTGATCATCCTTAGGTACAGCCTTCTTTGCCTCAACCTGAAAATTGAGAAAACAAGTAACTAAAAAGCAAACAATTGCATGTCATTTTTGGTTTTACTTCAACAAATGGGGTCAAAGTTTCATCCAATGCAGGTTATTTATAAGTCAAATTTACAGCAAATCTCAGAATCATTGATTGTAGCTGGAGAGAGTGAGCAATAACAATGAATCCAATCTACAACTTAGTAAGGGAAATGTGAATTCAGAATCTAATTGGAAACGGTCCTAGAAACAAAAGATAGAGCATTTTCTAGGATCAAATAAGAAAACTAACAGAATGCCAATGAAATCCATGATGCAAAAAGTGTGTATTTGCAAAGAAACCACTCACTGTGCGGCCATCAATTATGTGCTTGTCCATGATGACTCTTTCTGCAACAGCAGGATCTGCAAACACAACGAAACCAAAGCCACGAGCACGACCAGTGGCACGATCTCTCATGATCACTGCTTCCACCACCTCCCCATATTTCCTAAAATAGTCCTTAAGTCTTTCTTCATCTGTGTCCCAAGAAATCCCACCAATGAAGAGCTTTCCAAGATCTGATTCCATCTCCTCTACAATCAATCAACAAATTACCAACTCAATCAATAATCTCAATCTCAACATACAAAAATTAAACAACTCCAACAAAAAAACACCCAATTCAATTCAAATTCAACACCTCCACAATAAAAGTTTCATAATTCAACAAGAATCTGCAACTTTTACCATCAGAACCAATCTAAATCATACAATTACATAGATTGTCCACAAACTTAGACTTTTATACATCCAATAAAAATTCAAACTTTATCAACAAAAGCAAATCAACACGATCAAAATGCGGAAACAACAATCGAGCTTGAAAATCCATACCTTCAATGAAAATTCAGACAGAACCCGATTGGTGCTCTGATCAAAACACAAAGTGGGTATTGATCAAATTCGATTTAGAACCATCGGATCCTTGTTCCACCAATCAGAGCATGACCCAAAAATCCTAATGACCCAACAAAACCAAATAAGCCCAGAATGACAAAAATTCTGATGGATCAAAAAGACCCAGATAAAAAAAAAATATATAAAAAGTTCCAATTTTGCAATAGAGATCAAAGAAAAAAGAGAGAATTTTTACCATATGACGAGGACCCAGATGAGGAAATGAGAGAAAACTAAGATCTAGGATGAGGAATAATGGTAATGGAAACAGAGGATGTGCTCATCCTCTATGGTTCTCTCTCTCTGTGTCTCTCTCTTTCTTTTTTATCTTTTTTGTTGGTTATTCCACTTCCCTTAATTAAATCAAAAGAAATGGAATTTGCAGCTGAAGATGGGTGAGAGACAATTTATAAATAGAGAGAGAGAGAGAGAGAGAGAGAGAAAGAGAGAGAGAGACTGGCAAAATCCTCTGGTGTAAGAATATTTGGAGGAGCAAAGAGAGATGACAGCAGATGATGATATTTTTCTTTTTATTTTCTTTTTTTGAAAAAAAATTATATTTTTAATGTTTTTAATATTTATTTATATATTTTTGTTTTATGTTTTTGGAAAGCAATGGAAGTTGTAACCATACCCATATGAGCATTTCACAAAGTATTGCTTGGAATTGCAATGATAGAGCAGTGTATATTGGACCTATGCATTTTTGGTATGGGAACATTCTTTTGGACCACTTGGATTAAAATTTGAATATCATTTCCATTTTCATTTTTGAAAGGAAAATTTTGAATAATATTTTACATCTTTTATTTATTTGTTTTGAGTGCAATGTCTCATAGGTTGATGCTTTTTATCAAAAAGTGGTTCAAAATCAATCAAGCCATATAAAAAATTTGGTGTAACTATATTCTCTAATTATAGAGAAGTTAACAATGGACCTCATAACATGGGATTTAAACCAAAAAAAAATAATCATAAACGTGTAGCATTAATCCAAACCATGTACTATTTTAACGGATATGAACTGTCACCTCTCCAAGTTCAAGTCAATCTTGAAAAGCTATGTATACTTGTGGCACAAATATAGGTTAAGGTTCAATAATAGGTATTTTATGTCAAAAAAAAAAAGAGAGATGTTCTTCAATTTTCTTTCATCTAGAAATCGAACTCCACCCATATAAGCATTTTCACATGGTATTATTTGATTGGATTGGCATATATATTTGCATGTTAAGAGCAAGTCATATTTGACCTTTGCAGTTTTTTTTGGTCTTGGGCATACTTTTGGAGACTTATAAAAAAATTGATTAAAATACAATTTACTTCACGTTTTAGTTTTTTCGTTCATTCGTTTCTTTTACTTTTTCCTAGAATTCAAAGTCTTATTCTAAAAAAATGATATATATATATATATATATATATATATATATATATTAGAGGTTGTTTCCAAATGATTCAACCTTATGGACATTTGGCATGATGATGTTCTCTCTAATGCTTGGGGGTTCATTGTATGGTGTACCTCAAAGTTGCAAGATTTTAGATGTTGACGATTTTGAGAGTGCAAAGCATGAAAAAATGGACCATTTTTCTCTCTTTTACCCTATTTCTCTTTTTGGTTAAACTTTATGGGTTTCAACTACACCTTAAGTTAATGATGCTTTTGAAAGTTACTTTGGGATAGTTAATAAAGCCTTTTGATTGAAGGGAAGGAAAATATTGTTAAAGAAGTTTTTCAGGCTATACAGTCATATAGATACAAAGTATAAGTACCACTAAACAGAAATATGGACTTGGTTCAAAGTTTCATGTGTAAAGTTTGAATCCAAACCATGTTCTTGGCAATAGTCTTTACAACTTGTTATCCAAATTGAGAAGTTACCAACTCCCACTTCCTGTTGTAAATTCTTAAAATATGAAAATTGGGCAAATGGGACAACTCATTATTGCAATATTTCATTTTAATTTTTCTCAAAACCTTTTTAGTGTTTGTTGTCTGACTTTAATCCTAAACAATAGTTGTTTTGGTAATTTCCATATATATGCTTGTTTTGCAAAAGATTCTCATATGATATTCCTAACTCTAGTGAAACAGATATTTTGGCCTAAACTGATATGAAAAACTTTTCTGGTGAAGCCTGTAAACATAAATTACATTTTAAAGTCATTATTAGAACACTTATTTTACTTAAAAGAGAAATAAACTTGTGGGGAATTTGAATTAGGTAAGGATTATGTGTGAAAGCAGAGCCATATAGGAAAAGAGACGTGTGAATATAACAGAAAGCAACAGGTACAACAAGAGATGTGCTTAAAATTTTTTTACCTTAAAAAATTTTAAAGTTTTTTATTATTATTTTTTTTAAAATTACCTGATTTAATTCAGTTTAACATTTTACTGATTGGAATTGAGTGTACCAAAAGGAACTACTTATATTGAGGTTGGCTTAATAAAATGGGAAAAAGAGGAAGAGATTAATTTGAGTTTTGGAAAGGGTGTGAGTTATAACCTATATAAAAAATAAAGTTCAAATGACATATCAGCAACACAAATATAGCTATAAATAAAATGAAATGGGAGAAGGGATTCTCCAAAGGATTTCAAAAGTTAGGTTTGCATTGCATCCTCCCCATTATTAAACAAAAATAATTAAAAATTAACCTCCTTATACATTCATATTTGGTCAAAATCATTACATCATTGAGGTTAGAGTGAATTGTGATTTTCTTTTTGAAACTTAAAATTTTTTTTTTTTTGTCATTTTAATCCTTAAACTTTAACATTTATATCAAGTTGATCCATTCTAATCATTACCATTTATAAAACTTTTTTTAAATCCAGTGAAACAATGCCGCATCACATGTGTGGAGAGTAGTAATTTTATAGATGCCAATAGATGGAAGGATTAATAGGATAGAAATGCAAACATTTAAGGACTAAAATGACAAAAAATAAATCTTGGAGTCAAAGATGACAATTTACCTAAACCTAAATGGTGTAATTTAGATATTAGCCTCTCTATTAATTTTTGTCATTGTCAATGACGTTTGTGATCAATAAATTTCTAACACTTTATTAAATATTGTCATTTTGTGATGGAGAGAAAAATGCTTGAATAGAAATTATAGAATGCTCTAGTATTTGACTCCTCTATGAGGAAATCTCTTAGCCCTGTCCCCTTAAGAAATTAGCTATATCATCCAATTGCTTTTAGTATTGACTAGGAGGACAAAAGATCTATAGCAAAAGGCAGTGTGTGATTAAGGTCCAACTATCAACATTAATAGAGTTTAGAGAAATTGATAGAACTAAGAAAACTTAAGATTGAGTCACACTAATGACTTTTCAAGAAAAACAATTGAAAGCATTGATGAGACTTGTTATGGGGGTGCCTAACAATGAGGTGGCATAAGGAACCTTCATCTTATAGCCAAGTTTGTGTGCTTAACAAGTATAAGATTTAACCCAAAAAAAAAAAAAAAAAAAAAATCACAATCAAAGATGATTGTTAAGATGTGACACACCAAAATAAGCAAAAAGTGATTAGGCCACAGCTAAGAGAGCTAAGAGAGGTCCCAACCATTAATGCTTAATAGTCAAAATCATATGGATGAGGAAACCTCACCCTGTATTTAGGGTTGGCTTCTAATTTAAGTGTAACTGTTACTTTGTTTGTTAGCAATTTCCTTAATGTACGTAAAAAATTTGACAGGGCAACTTTGGTAGTTGGGGGTAACAGATTTTTCTTTTTCATTTATCTGGTTTTTTAACATTATCAGAGACTCAAAAACATTGTTTTTGGCTACAAAAATGCTTCCTTTTTTATTTTTATTTTTTATATTCAAAGTCACTTTTATGAAGGACGTGTTTGAAACGAAACCTCAAAGCATGACATATATATATATCTGAGTTACATAATTACAACATACCACCTTATTTGTGTTAAAAAAAAGATTGTAAAATTTTGTATCTCTTAGACTTATTAGATTAATTTTGTGGGTTCTAGTTAGCTCAATTGATAAAGTCTTTGATAGTTGAATAAAAAATTTGGAATTTAATTCCCACCTACATTAAAAACCAATTGGTGTTGTGGTTTGATGATAAAGATAGCAATCATCAGAAGCGAATGCCATATAAGTTGAAACTCTATATAAAAAAAAAGATATTAATTCCTGCCACAATGATATGAAATGTAATGTCTCATCTTGGCACATGCAAATGGGTCATAAGAGTATAATATTAGGCTTTGACATATTTAGTACCGTACTGCGTTTTTAATTTTAAAAGCATGCCCTTCTCATATCTGGGTCCATTTTAATTTGTCATTGATGGCTAAGTTTTAGACTACCATGTTAGATTATGTGTGTTCTGCACTGGCATCTCATTACATGAGCTGCAAAAGAGCCATTTAGTTTTAAGAGTATGACCTTGGCACTGTGCATCCATGACTGATAAGAATTTTAGCCTGTTGTGTTGTCTGTCTTTGATAGCACATATGAGCTTTTCTAACATCCTAGATATATTTTACAGGTTGTTTACACAGTTTATTTTATTTGTTCGAGTATGTCAAGCACTGTCCCAAATGAGTAGCACATATGAGCTTTCTCTTGTATTTGTGGGTATAAAGTCATGGGCAAATCTTTCATGTCTTAACGAGTTTTGGTGTGTTGGGCTATTTTTTCATCCAATGAAATAAGCCCAATAAAATAAATTTAGTTTTTTGGGCTTGAATATTGCTCAAGGCCCGATCCCAAAGACTAGATGAAACTGGCTTTGTTGGGTAAATAGCTAGACCCAAAGTGCTCAAGAGTGAAAAAAAACAAGGCCAAGTCGAGGCCAATCTTTCATGTCTTAAGGGAGTTTTGGTGTGTTGGGCTAATTTTTCATCCAATGCAATAAGCCCAACAAAATAAATTTAGTTTGTTTGGGCTTGAATATTGCTGAAGGCCCGACCTCAAGACTAGATGAAACGGGCTTTGTTGGGTAAATAACTAGACACAAAGATAAGGCCAAGTCAAGGCCAATCCCAAAACAAAATTGGGATGAGAGGGATACAAAATCTCAAAGCATGTTTTCCACAAAGATATAATATGGGCTTAACCCCAAATAATTATCTTTCACTTTTTATTGTGTGGTCCAAGCCCACATAGAGAGCCCTCGAGAGTTGTTTGGGACTTGTGATTTGGAGAACAAGAGGGATTCATATCATCTAGATTTTCTAGGGTACTCTACCAAATAGATTTCCTTAAATCTTAATCATTTTTTAATGATTTAATGGTCTAGATTCTGCTATGTCAGCATTCCACTAACAATAATATTAATTGTTTTGTTTGCAACATTATTTTATTATTTTAAGAATATTATTAGTGGAATGCTAACATGACAGAATCTAGACCATTAAATCATTAAAGAGTGGTTAGGATTTAATGAAATCTATTGGTAGAGTACTCTAAGAAATCTAGAGGATCTGAATCCCTAAACATGCCATTTTCCCTTCCTGAAGGATTTTCCCAACATCCCAAGTTGCTACAAAAATCAGAAAATTTAAAATTTAACAATAGCTCAAGACACTGATTCTATCAAGTTGTGGCACAAAAGTTGTGTTCATGGATTTTTTCTTCATCAATTCCTGATTCCAAAAACTTGTGTGACATTCAGCAGGTGCAGAACCTAGTCTTCCCTCATTTAGTAACATAATAAGAATGTCATCTTTTCCCCCCCTCACCTAATCTCTGCTTCTCATATATAACTCATTGATGTAGATTATTATTCATGACCAATTTGTTATTTCCTTTCTTTGCTGTCATGATGCCTTGGCAGAAACAAGGATGCACCAGTAGCCTCCGTGCTTCCTGCGTTGACGTGAGTAGTGGGCTTGGCCTCCTGATTTGAATCCGGGTCCAATGATGAGCCAATTGAATCTCAACATGTGGCAAGACAATAAAAAGGGACCTTGGCTAAAGGTGTTTCGTTAATGATCTATGAAGTATGAACATGGACACAACACATATGAGACATGAGAACACTAAAGTTATTGGAAAGTAGGACACAACTAGGGGTGACTTAATGTATTTGGGGGCCTAAGGCGAAAATTGAAATTGAGGCACTTTATATATTTAAATATGATTTTTTTTAAATTAAAAATTACTTAAATTCTATTATCTTGTTTTAGATGCAAAATTACTACTAATTAACATGAACAATGTATCTTTTTTTTTTTTTTTGAGAGTCTATAGACAATAAAATCTGACAAAACTTTTTACAGCTGTTGATGTGATAGATTGATAATGGTAAGTAAAAAAATGATGTTAGTGGTGGACTTAGATAAAAACTAGTAAAAGTTTGTTAACTCAACTTGTGAAAAATGTTGTGATTTTTTTTTTTGTATTGCTTTTTTTTTTTTTTTTTTTTTTGTGGAAGTATTACATTCATAATATTTTCATAACAAATCATAGGTGTTAATTTGTTACTAGTTCTAATTTGAACTCATCACTGAAATTAATTTTTGCTATCAATAATACCTTGTAACAACCTACCACTTAGAACTTATTCTGAAAGTGTTGTGAAAAATGTTATAGACGTAACATTTTTTTTCTTATTTTTCCTTTTATAAAAATATTATTTTATTTATTGGCTAATATTTGGAATTAATTAATACTATTATAATATTAAAAAAAAATCCTATTGATTAAAATTTGGGGCCTTTTTTTTACTTGGGCCTTAGGCAGCCGCATCAGTTGCTTCACATATAGAGCCGGCATTGGACACAACACTATAGAGATACCACAATTAATTGATTAATTAAAAAATATTTTTAGGTGATTTTATTTACTTAAATAGGCATGTTTCAAGTTTATTTATAAGTTTTCAAAATAATTACAACTATTAAAATCATTAAAAATATATATAATTAAAGGATTTTTTATTAAATTTTTTTTTTCTGCTAACATAATGGGAACACATATGTAGAAGTGTGTTTTGAAGTCTGTGCTACTTAAATTAAGATTAACAAGGAGTAACATGTAATAATGTATATACACATGTACATGCCTGCACTCATAAACACTTGGACTACAGTTTGGGAAAAAAGAAAAGAAAAAGCATTACTCTGTGCTTGATACATACATTGGCAGAGATTGGTTCCCTCACTCTTATAGTGGAAACTTAAAACTATATGTGACATGCGAGTGAGTTCTCTGTTCTTGACTCTGAGCTATAGATAGCTTCTATTGCTCCAAATTAAAAGGTCAAAATATGTGATATCTGTAGACCACAACAGTCAATAGTTTGATCCAGGAGTATCCCATGTATCAGATAAGATGGTGTGAAGAAAACAACAATCATGTTCATTGGATTCACAACATTTCCCTGGTGAATGAGGAAGTTCTCTTTGTGCATTCACATTTTCTTCTATCTTGTCCCAAACTTCTGCAATTGTTGGCCTATCCTCGGGAGAATGTGATAAACACTTGAGAGCAATATTCAGCAAAGGAAATGCCCATGTGTTGCAGCTTTGCTGACCTCTTTGTCAAAGACCTCTCCTGTCCATTCCTCCCTCACCATGGCCCTTACCCACTTAGGAAGGTCTATCCCACTTTTCTCTACAGTTCTGCTTGTTAGCAGCTCCAATAGAATCACTCCAAAGCTAAAAACATCACCTTGTTCTGTTAAAATTTTCTCAGGAGCTGTGTAACCATTGGCGGTCAAGTTGCAAGCTTTCGGGTTTAGAAATCTTGAAAAACCATATTCACTTATTAGTGCTTTATTGTTTTCATCCAAAAGTATATTTGATAGCTTAAGATTCCCATGAGGGATGATCTCCTGGTTATCAGAACTTTGACATATGAAGTTCAAGCCACTTGCAATCCCACTTGCTATGGACAACCGAAGCTCCCAAGGGAAATCCCTCTTGCCATCAATATAATCTGCAGATAACCACAAATATTTGCTGAAATATAGGAACTATTTAAAGACATATCTGTCTGGGAGTTTCTAATTATTATTTTTATATTTATTTTTATTTTCCTGCCCAAAATCAGGTTTCTTCACTCCAAAGTTTGAGCTCATGCAGCTCATAAAAAGATTAGGCAGTTCACTTTAATAATGTTAAGCGGATTTTTGTTTCTCTGGATGATAATCAAGTGATGTTATTTGAACGAAGAAAGATAACTAGCCAACTAGTCAATCAAGTGTTAAGGCATTATTTTTGAGACTGAATGAATCCGACATTTTCAACTGTAAAACTCCAGTTTGAGTCTGAAACTCCAAATATTACATTACTACATTTTTCTGGTAACAAGACTTAGAAAGGCATTATGAAAAATTCTTACTAAGATGAACTTTGCTGCCTTATATGCATCGTATGGCTGCTACAACTTAGTCTTTGATAAAGACTAATTTTTAAAGTCTTAGAACCTGAAATAGTCCAGCTCCCTATTTCAGTTAAAAGGCCTAGAAGTGGCCTTTTTTCCGTTTTATTTTGAGTTGAGGCATGGGTGCAACAGTGTAATAAGTGTGTATGTATTTGCAATTCAAAAGCAATCATGTTCTCTTTTGCATTTTATGTCGACTTACCTTCTAGCAAGTTTAGCAGACTCCCTTGGCTTTGATACTTATAGACTATGAAGCACGGGTGCGTTTCGGGACTCGGGTGTGGGTGCGGGTGCGGGTGCGGGACTCGGCAATTTTTGAAAAAGTAGGGTGCGGGTGCGGCGGGACTCGGCGATTAAAAAATTATTAAAAATATTTTTATTTATATTTTCTATATATTTTCACTATTAAAATATTCTTAAAAAACACATTAATATACTTGATTCACAAAAAAAAGAAAGAATAAGGCAAGAAACGCATCTGAGGTCAGAATTTAGGCCTCTCCGGCGATTTTCACGGCCGATTTCGGCAGATTCCGGCCTGTTTCGGCCGTATCGGCCATATCGGTCGCCGGCCGATATTTACCGATATGGCCGATACGGACCGAGTCGGCCCGATTTGGGCCGCGTCGGCGCCGATTTTGGCCGCGTCGGCCCGAGTCGGGATCCGCCACGTGGCGCGACGCGGGATGGACGCGCGGTCTGCGGCGTCCCTCCCGCGTCGCCGCGTCCCGCCGCGTCGGACGCGGGTGCGCCGGCCTGGGAGCCGCATCCGTGCATCCTTGCTTATAGATGAAAAGCTTTTCTTCATTGGTTGAATGGTAACCAACAAGGGGTAGAATGTTTGGATGCTTTAAGCTCCCTATCTGGATCATTGTTTGGCTAAACTCCTCAAAGGATACCTCCAATTGCTTCAATCTTTTGACTGCATAGAGGGCACTATTTTTCAGTACTACCTTGTAAAGGCTGCTGCAAACGGTCTGGCTTTGCACGTCAGCTGTGACTTCAAGGAGGTCCTCCAATATGAACCTTTCATGTTCTTCAACAAAGAACACAAGCCCCGAGTGCCTTTCAACAGGCTTGACTTCCTCTCTAGCTTTAACTGGAGGTGTTTTGAGAGGAGAGTCCTGAAATTTCTTTAGAATCTCCCTCTCTTTGGCGGCCTTCTGTCCCACTATGTATATGTACAACAAAAAAGAGTCCAATGCCAAGAACCAGAGGTAGTACTCCAAACAATGCAATCCACTGTCCATTAAGCTCACTATCATGGTCATCATAAGGACTTGGGCCCTCTGAAAGTATGCGAGAATGCACTGCCTCTACCCAGTCACCAGTACTATTTCTCTGTAATGAACTTGATTTCAAGTAATAAGTATAACGAGACCTAAATTCGTGTACAAAATGCTGCTTGATGCTAGTAAAATGATTTTTAGAGATGTCCAATCTCCTGAGATATTTCAATTTAGTTAGAGCCAAAGGTAACCTTCCACTCAGATGATTGTTGCTTAGATTTAAATAAGTCAGCCTTGTGCAGTGCAATATTGAGTTAGGAATATTTCCTCTGATGTGATTCTTTGCTGAGAACTTTCAGATTTGGGAGCTTGCAAAGGGCATCAACATCAAGTATGCCACTAAGATTCAAATTTTCAAGCCTGATTTCTACTATAGACTGTGAATTGCATTTTACACCCCTCAACTTATGCAAGCAGGGATGTGCCACCAACCCATTCCAGGCAATTCCTAGTACATTTTGTGGATCAACAGCTTTAATGAAATTAAATAAAGATTCAGATTCTGATAACTGACCTCCGATACAGACCGTGATTAAGAGAGGAAGGACAGTAATGCATACCAGCCTCTTCAAAAACAGATCCAGATCCCTCCTGCTCTCCATATTTTTTGTTATTAATATTATGTTGGATCATCAGAACTGAATGAATTATGCTAGTGGGAATTTTTTCTTTGTTCTCAAAAGGAATCTCAAATCTGATACTCAAGAATCTTGCTACATGATTGCTCCTCTTATTGTTTTGGTCCATCAGATGAGGACATCTTTCTCCATTGGTTCCAACGTTTTAAGGACTAATTTTTTCAGTATGTGACACAACCAGTGTAATACAGTAATTAGTTAACTTCAATGTGGCATTCAATTAAAAAAAATTTATCTTCTATGTGATGTTACATTCATGCATGTTATGTAAACAGTCATGAATTCACAGTCTGTTAGTAACTAGTAACATTTTCGATTTGCTGTACTTCAATAGTGGCAGTTTTGAAGCTGCCACCTGTGGCTTTGTTTGGTACCATTGTTGTTTACTATGTTTTTAGACCAAGTAAGAACAAATATTGGAAAGTTCATAAAAGGTCAAGTTCTTGAAACCTCAGACAAGAACTCAAAGTGGTTCTTTGCTTTTGACGCGCACTCAAACTTTCGCACGAGATCAACTCAACAATGCACTTAGGCTTGATTTGTTTCAGCTCCATATTAGAAGTATCAGAGGTTTTCATGTGAGGACTCACCTATGACGTTTGGCCTTGGAAAAATAAAAAATAAAAAATAAAAAAAGAAAAAGAAAAACAAGGTTTAAGATCTCAACTGCTACTATGAAATGGAAATACATATTATTCTCTTTCTTTGTTCTTCTCTGCAACATAGTTATCACCAATACTGTTTTAAGTTTCGGGAACCAATAATTAAAGCGCACAATCAATATCACCTATGATGACTGCTAAATTCAACTGCTATATTTTGTGTAATGAAAGACCTTCAAAGTTGTAATTTGTCATGTACGCAACTTAAATTTTAGACAAACCATGTATGAGTAAGTTGTAATTTGCCCTTTTGGGGGGTCATTCCAACTTCAATGTTTATCGGGGAATCATGTGCAATAGTAATTCATTATTTAGGTGATGCTTTTGTTGGAAGAGTATCATCTAGTTCCATACTATACTACTTCTACATTGTGTACATTAGCTGTCTTAAACTTAGTTAATGGCTTATGCAACAAGATTGGACTCGTCAGTTTCTTCTTTCTCAAGTTCTTATAGGCACGCTAGCATAGAATTTTTACCATATCAATTATCAAATATCAACACAGAAACAATAGGTTTTAATCTATTCTTTTATTGTATGTATGATAAATTTGCACCGTTACAAAGCATCCGCCGACATCTGTTTGGAGTCAGCACCAATTGAAAGAGAATCTCTAGAAATCAGTGCTTAAGGTTGTATGGAATCAGTATCATATATACCATTTGGATAATTTTAGGAGAAATTTATTCATCATTAAAACAGTCCCTCTATTCATAAGAGTACAATACCATTATTTATACTACAAACCCTAATTCTAACTTATAGTGGAAATTCTAATTCTAACTTTCAGTTCCTACAACAATTTCACAACATCAACAAACAAAACCCAGTGTATATTCGCTTTAAAAAAAAACCTGTGCATTAGGAATTGAATTTGTACTAAAAAACAGGAAATTAAATTCCAACTTCTCCTTTCTCTATAAAATTAATGGGGAAAACAAATCCAACGTTTCCTATATTCTATTGAATGAATGTTGAATACAATTGAAAGATACATGCTTCATGCGCTTTGTTAGTGTGCATGTTAATAATTTGGTATTAGTCTTTGCCAAGAAAATTCTGCCCAGCATGAGGGAAACTTCAAAGTCACTTGCGTGCTACATGCGCTTTGACTCACTGTTCAACTTTTGATTTTCTTGATGATAACATTAATTATTGTTTTGCAACTCCACCATGTTCTTTCTTTTTTAATTATATGTTCTAGTACGAATCAGCTATCAGCCAATTCTACCTCAAGGTTTTTCTCACAAAGAAAAAGAAAACTTTAGGACACACCGAATAAATAATACCTCAATTATTTGAAGTAGTAATGAGCGATGAAGTTTCCAACCACAAAACAGAGGGTCCTATCTACAAGACTTACAGTCATGTCTCTATCAAGATTAGTATATATGCTTTCCACTGAAGCTTCCTTCAGCTGGAAATTGAAACCGAAAGCTGAAAGAAACTCAGCAAGAGTTATTATCATACGTCTCTATACTAAATAAAAAGACTTGGGTCTCTTCGTCTCCTATAAATGACCTTGACATTAGTAGCATTTTCGTGGATTACCTTTGCTGTTATTTACAAAATCTTTGATCATGGACCTTTTCTTGAGAATAAGAGCCGTTACACTAATCCTTTTACTTGGGCTGCTCAGAATAGCATCTATCAATCCTAAGTTCAGCAGTGGAGAGTCTGGTCAGGTTCGTTGCATAGAAAGTGAGCGACAGGCACTTCTTAAGTTCAAGCAAGATCTTAAAGACCCTTTAAACCGGCTTGTCTCTTGGGCTGGTGATGGAGATTGTTGTCAGTGGTTGGGAGTTGTCCGCCACAACGTTACTGGTCATGTCTACCAACTCCATCTCCGAAGCTTTCCTTCGGAAGATGATCCTGCATCCTATAAGCGATCAAGATTGGGAGGTAAGATAAATCCTTCTCTGCTTGATTTGAAGCATTTGATTTATGTAGACCTCAGCTACAATGATTTTGGTGGTAGTCAAATTCCCAAATTCCTTGGTTCAATAGAGAACTTAAGATATCTTAATCTCTCCAATACGAGATTTGGGGGGTTGATAACTCATGAACTTGGAAATCTCTCAAACTTGCACTATCTCAATCTTGGGGGCTATTATAATAACTAGTCGCGAATTCGCACGTTGCGTGTGATAATTATTTTTATGATGGTTTTATTAATTTTTTTTTTTACAATTTAAACTAATCTAATAATGAATAATGTATTTCGTAATTATATTTTTATTTATTATAGGAACAATCATAAATGTAATATAGGAACAATCCAAAACACCAAAAAAACGTAAACTAAAAAAAATTAATAAAACTTAACAATGATTAATTGAACCAATATTAGGATAAAATTTTGTTTTTGATAATCTATTAAGGTTATTTTCTTTGTAGAAATTATAATTTCGGCCGCTCAAAACATATTATCAAATAAACAATTATTAGCAAAATCTAAGAATTAAATTTCTATACATGCATTGTTATAAAATAATAATAATAAAAATAAAATTGCAAAAGTTAAAATTTGTCACCTATCCAATTATTTTCGTTTGGCTAACCTTTGCTTTTCTTTAAATAAATGGCATTATAGAGTACTTCTAACACAACTATTAAGAGTACTTTGTCCACCACAAAGGATTAGAAAATAAACAAAAATTAGTAAAGTCTCATAGTTTAACATCTAAATTGAGCACTATAAAAAATCATGCTATGTAACAGAATAAATACCAAATTATCCAAATCATGCTATGTAATAGAATAATATTATATTTTTATATGCTATATTTAATTCTTTAAAACGCAATAAGATAACATTTAACAATCAAAGAGAATAAAAAAAAATAAAAAAATAAAAACAACAAAAACAACAACAACAATAATTTAAAAAACAAAACTAAATCACAATTTTAAAAATAAAACTAAATCGTATTAACCCAAAATAGAGTTTTAAAGAATATAAAAAATTATCAACCTAAAGTAGAGATGCAAGAAAATTAAAAAAAAATCCACCAAAAAATTTAGAGAGAGAGAGAGAGAGAGAGAGAGAGAGAGAGAGAGAGAGAGAGAGGGGACCTTTTTTTTTTTTTTTTTGTGAGGGAAAACT
Organism: Quercus tomentella; assembly: GCA_028535165.1. Lineage (NCBI taxonomy): Eukaryota > Viridiplantae > Streptophyta > Magnoliopsida > Fagales > Fagaceae > Quercus > Quercus tomentella. The sequence continues at coordinate 5,700,578 of JAPQVY010000100.1, read as the reverse complement.
ATGCATAGAATAGAAGAGATAGTGACAAATTTATAGTAAAAGGGTGTGAATAAGAGGAGACAAAAATAAAGGAAGATGAAGAGAAATATGAAGAATGATATTAATGTAGAGGGTAGTGGGGAGATGAAAAGGTAAATGAGGAAGAAAGATTGAAGTAGTGGGGAGATGAAATGGTAAGGGAGAGAGAAAGGTTAGAGAAGTGTAAATATTAAAAAAATAAATGTTAAAAACAATTATAAGAAAATTGGAAAAAAAAGAAAAAAAGAAAAGACCCTAAAGCTTGAAAGGCTTCAACGATGATTATTTTTATTATTTTTTTTATTTTTTTTATTTTTTAAGCTGAAAAGGTTCACACAAAACCCTAAAGCTGAACTGAAAAGGCTTTGGGTTGGGCTTGATTGTGGAACTAAATAAATAAGAGGTGAACTTGATTAATTATACAGATTTATTATAGGGTGATAGTGGAAATAAATAAATAAGTAGTGGGCTACATTTATAGGGCTGAAAATTGTAAAAACCATTTTAAAATTGTAGGACAAATTATATTTTAAAAAAGAAAAGAAAAAAAAAAAAGAATGGCAACTGATGTTGCGCAACGTGAGAGCAGCAGCATTAAATGATACACTTCAGCTTTTAGTAATATATAGATTTATATGTCACGAACCTTCAATGACTTTTTGGTCTTCCATTAATACAATACCTTGAAATGAGTAATGTAAATCTTACCAAAGCCACTTATTGGCTGCAGGTGACAAACAAACTCCCTTCTTTGTTAGAGTTGCGATTGTCAAATTGCGACCTTTTTGGTTTCATCTTACCGATATCTAATATTAACTTTTCATCTCTCACCACCCTTGATCTATCTAATAATTGGTTTCAAGGTCCGTTCCTTTTTGGTCTCCAAAACATGACTTCTCTTGTACAACTTGATCTATCTGGCAACATTTTCAATTCTTCAATTCCCAATTGGTTGTATAGTTTTAATCGTCTTGAGTTTCTGAACCTTGACTCCAATAATTTTCAAGGTACAATCTCAAGTTCCATTGAAAACCTAACATCTGCCATTGACATAAGCTTGTCATTCAATGAACTTGGAGGAAAGATACCAAGATCGTTGGGAAATCTTTGCAACTTAAAGGAAATTGATTTTTCATACAACAAATTGAGTCAAGAGATTTCTGAACTCTTAGAAAGTTTATCAAGATGTGTTTCAAATGGACTAGAGATCCTAGACTTAACTGAAGCACACCTTTCTAGTCATTTGACTAATGAGCTAATTGGGTAATTTATAAATCTGGTTGAGCTTTCGTTGGGGAGTACATCAGTTTCGGGTCAAATTCCAGAGGCTATAGGAAATCTTTCATCTTTGAGAATCTTGGACCTTGCAACTAATCAATTTAATGGAACTCTCCCTCAAAGTCTTGGACAACTCTCCAAATTGGAGTCTCTATATATTGCTTTAAATAAGTTCAATGGTGTTGTATCCGAAGTTCATTTTGCCAATTTAACAAGATTAACAGAACTTCATGCATCTCAAAATCAATTGGAAAATCGACTTACTTTAGAAGTAAGTCACAATTGGATCCCTCCTTTTCAACTGTACTAGTTAGGATTAAGATCATGGAATTTAGGGCCAAAATTTCCATCATGGCTTTATTCACAAAAGTGTCTTTGGTATTTGGATATATCCAACACCAATGTTTCAGATGTAGTTCCTCCTTTGTTTTGGAACATGTCTTCTCAATTCAAATACCTAAATTTGTCTCTCAATCAGATGTATGGAGAGGTTTTAAATATTCAGATGGTATTTTTTCCTTTTGGTGCAATGATTGATATGAGTTCAAATCGCTTCAGAGGTCCATTACCTTTTATATCCTCAAATGTGAACATATTAGATCTTTCAAACAATTTATTGTCTGGATCTATATCTCACTTTTTGTGTTACTAGATGAATGTTTCCAAACAAATGGAATATCTAGATCTGGAAAAAAAATCTTTTTTCAAGGGAAATAGCTGATTGTTGGATGATGTGGCAAGATTGTCGGCCTTAAATTTGGGAAACAATAATTTCACTGGTAGTATTCCAGCATCCATTGGATCTTTGATTGATCTTATGTATTTACACCTATATGACAACAAATTCTCTGGAAAATTACCATCCTCTTTGAAAAATTGTAACAAGCTGGTGACCATTGATATTGGTGAAAATGAGTTTGTTGGGAGCATACCTTCATGGATAGGACTTAGACTTTCAAACTTGATGATTCTCAGCCTTCGCTCAAATAAGTTTCATGGTCACATGCCAAAAGAAATTTGTTCTCTAACTTCACTCCAAATCTTGGACCTTTCACTTAATAAGCTATTTGGAGGCATACCTACATGTATTATGAATTTCAGTGCCATGACCACAAATAAAAATCCAAAACATGTCATTTATTCATATGGCTTCTCAATAGGATATGTTGAACATGAGAAATTTGAAAGTGCATTGCTTGTGATGAAGGGGCGAGTTGTTAAGTATGGCACCATTCTTCAGCTAGTAAAAATGATAGATCTTTCAAAGAATAATTTCTTTGGAGATATCCCAAATGAAGTGACTAGTCTCCAAGGATTACAGTAATTGAATTTGTCATTTAATATCTTCACTGGAAGGATTCTTGAGAATATAGGTGTTATGGGATCATTGGAATCTATTGATTTTTCTGTAAACCAACTTTCAGGTGAAATTCCTCCAAGTTTGTCTAGTTTGACATTTTTGAGTTAGTTGAATTTGTCAAACAACAAATTAATTGGCAAAATTCCTTCAAGCACTCAGCTTCAAAGCCTTAATGCTTCTAGTTTTATTGGAAACGAACTTTGTGGACCTCCACTTACTAATAATTGTACTTTAAATGATGTAAACCCCAACATTGAAAACAAAGGTAGCAAGGATACAGGTGGACTTGAAGTGGATTGGTTCTTCGTGAGTATGGCACTTGGATTTGTTGTTGGTTTTTGGGTTTTATGGGGTCCTTTACTTTTAAACAAGTAATGGAAAATTTTGTACTTTCAATTCCTGGATCACATGGAGCACAAGCTTAGGGGTGTTGTGGCAAAAACTAACTATGTAAATTTTGTTAAGATTCTTAATATTTAGTGCAAATGTCATTCAATGTTATCAATCAATATTTCAATGTAAAAACACAAAAATTTACGTGAAAAACCCTTTCTTTTTGAAGGGAAAAACTACGAGACAAACTCCGAATAATTTTACTATATTAAATAGAGATTACAACACTTAGAAATACAATTTGAGCAAAAAAAAAAAAAAAACTCTCTTTTTCTTTTCACTCACTACTCTCTTTCTCATTGTGTATCTCTCACAACTTTCTCTTAAATTAGTTTTGTTAAATTTTTTTTTTAAATTAGACAAAAACAAAAAGTTAATAGTTTTTGGCAAATATACACAAGTCCTGTTCTCTCCCAGACATTGACACTAGATAAAATGATTACTATGCTCCTGAATTCCATGACTCAGTTCCTTTTGTTCAACCCATGCATAATAAAATTGTGTTCTGGGCTCTATTTTGGGACCAATTTAAATTGGGCGGAACTGCCCAAGTCAAAACGGATGAGATAAGACCTATTTGGGCCAACAAACGTACAAACACATAATGGACCTATCAACAGAATATAAATTTGGACGACATAAGGTCACCATATTGGGCCACCACACTTATTGAATAAAAAACTCCTAAAGCCCAAAACCCTTAGTCCCTTACTATGCTTGTCTCTTCCAAATTCAATTTCAAATAATCAAATTCTTAACCAAAAGGGCAAAGGTTAGGCTGGAGGAAGATGCATGTGGTGTTCTGCTGACGTGTTTACCTGATTCTTAGCCACGTGTCAGATATGGAGCACACAAGTCAAGAAATATGGGCTACTTCAGCTGATGCATGATCTAAATTTCCTCGATTTTTAGCCAAAACACTAGCCATTAAATGCCCGATTTTAGAGAATTTGCATAGGTAAAAAATTACTCGCATCAGATCATGAACCAGTGATGCAAAATAGGATCCGGCTATGATGTTTGTCTAAATTTAGCAGGCACTATAGGTTATATTCAAAACAATTTTTATTATTTTTATTTTAGATTTTTTGGGTCATTCCAACTTCAATGTTTATTAGGGAATCATGTGCAAGGTGATGCTTTTGTTGGAAGAGGATCATCTAGTTCCATACTATACTACTACTACTACATAGTGTACATTAGTTGCCTTAAACTTAGTTAATGGCTTATGCAACAAGATTGGACTCGTCAATTTCTTCTTTCTCAAGCTCTTATAAGCATGCTAGCATAAAATTTTTACCATACCAACATAGAAACAATAGCTTTTAATCTATTCTTATCTTGTATGTATGATATATTTGCATCGTTACAAAGCATCCAACTACATCTGTTTGGAGTTGGCACCAATTGAAAGAGATTCTCTAGAAATCAGTGCTTAAGGTTGGATGGAATCAGTATCATATATACCATTTGGATAATTTTAGGAGAAATTTATTCATCATTAAAACAGTCTCTCTATTCATAAGAGTACAATGCTATGATTATACTACAAACCCTAATTCTAACTTATATTTTGGAAATTCTAATTCTAACTTTCAGTTCCTACAACAGTTTCAAATGAACAACAAACAAAACCCAGTGCATATTAGCTTAAAAAAAAAAAAAAAACCCTGTGCATTAGGTATTGAATTTGTACTAAAAAACAGGATATTAAATTCCAACTTCTCCTTTCTCTATAAAATTAATGGGCAAAACAAATTTAACATTTCTTATATTCTATTGAATGAATGTTGAATACAATGGAAAGATGCATGCTTCATGCGCTTTGTTAGAAAATTCTGCCCAGCATGAGGGAAACTTGAAAGACACACATCACATGCATGCTACATGCACTTTGCTTACTGGTCAACTTTTGATTTTCTTGATGAAAACATTAATTATTGTTTTGCAACTCCTCCATGTTCTTTTTTTTTAATAAATTATATGTTCTAGTACGAATCAGCCAATTCTACCTCAAGGTTTTTCTCACAAAGAAAAAGAAGACTTTAGGACACACCGAATAAATAATACCTCAATTATTTGAAGTAGTAATGAGCGATGAAATTTCCAACCACAAAACAGAGGTTCCTATTTATTTATCTATCACGATTAGTAATTTAGTATATATGCTTTCCACTGAAGCTTCCTTCAGCTGGAAATTGAAACCGAAAGCCGAAAGAAACTCCGCAAGAGTTATTATCATACGTCTATAGACTAATCAAAAAGACTTGAGTCTCTTCGTCTCCTATAAATGACCTTGACATTAGTAGCATTTTCGTGGATTACCTTTGCTGTTATTTACAAAATCTTTGATCATGGACCTTTTCTTGAGAATAAGAGCTGTTACATTGATCCTTTTACTTGGGCTGCTCAGTATAGCATCTATCAATCCTAAGTTCAGCATTGGAGAGTCTGATCAGGTTCGTTGCATAGAAAGTGAGCGACAGGCACTTCTTAAGTTCAAGCAAGATCTTAAAGACCCTTTAAACCGGCTTGTCTCTTGGGCTGGTGATGGAGATTGTTGTCAGTGGGTGGGAGTTGTCTGCCACAACGTTACTGGTCATGTCCATGAACTCCGTCTCAGAAGCTTTCCTTCAGTGGATGATTCTGCATCTTATGAGCGATCAAGATTGGGTGGTAAGATAAATCCTTCTCTGCTTGATTTGAAGCATTTGATTTACTTGGACCTCAGCAACAATTATTTCCATTATACTCAAATTCCCAAATTCCTTGGTTCAATGGGGAGCTTAAGATATCTTAATCTCTCAAGTGCGGGATTTGGGGGATTGATTCCTCATCAACTTGGGAATCTCTCTAATTTGCACTATCTTGATCTTGGAGGTTTTTATAATAATGATTTAAATGTCATGAACCTTCAATGGCTTTCTGGTCTTCCTTTAATTCAACACCTTGATTTGAGTGGTGTAAACCTTAGCAAAGCCTCTGATTGGCTACATGTGATAAACAAACTCTCATTCTTGTTAGAGTTGCGATTGTCATATTGCCAACTTCATGGTTTCATCCCACCCATACCCAATATTAACTCTTCATCTCTCACCACTCTTGATCTTTCAACAAACCGTTTCGTAAAAAACAACTTGATTCTATCATGGGTCTTTAGTCTTCATAATTTGGTTTCTCTTGATCTATCTGCCAATTGGTTTCAAGGTCCAATCCCTGTTGGTCTCCAAAACATGACCTCTCTTGTACGTCTTGATCTATCTTTGAACAATTTCAACTCCTCAATTCCCAATTGGTTGTATAGTTTTAATCGTCTTGAGTTTTTGAACCTTGACTCCACTAATTTGCAAGGTACAATCTCTAGTTCCATTGGAAACCTAACATCTGCCATTGGCATACGCATGCCATTCAATGAACTTGGAGGAAAGATACCAAGATCGTTGGGAAATCTCTGCAACTTAAAGGAAATTGATTTGTCATACAACAAATTGAGTCAAGAGATTTCTGAACTCTTAGAAAGTTTATCAAGATGTGTTTCAAATGGACTAGAGATCCTAGACTTGACTGAAGCACACCTTTCTGGTCATTTGACTAATGAGTTAATTGGGCAATTTATAAATCTGGTTGAACTTTCTTTGGGGAGTACATTAGTTTCGGGTCAAATTCCAGAGGATATAGGAAATCTTTCATCTTTGAGAATCTTAGACCTTGCAGATAATCAATTTAATGGAACTCTCCCTCAAAGTCTTGGACAACTCTCCAAATTAGAGTCTCTATATATTGCTTCAAATAAGTTCAATGGTGTTGTATCCAAAGTTCATTTTGCCAATTTAACAAGATTAACAGAACTTCATGCATCTCAAAATCAACTTACTTTAGAAGTAAGTCACAATTGGATCCCTCCTTTTCAACTGTACCAGTTAGGATTAAGATCATGGAATTTAGGGCCAAAATTTCCATCATGGCTTTGTTCACAAAAGCGTCTTTGGTATTTGGATATATCCAACACCAATGTTTCAGATGTAGTTCCACCTTTGTTTTGGAACATGTCTTCTCAATTCAATTATCTAAATTTGCCTCACAATCTGATGAATGGAGAGATTCCAAATATTCTGATGGTTTTTTCTTTTCGTCCAACATTTGATATGAGTTCAAATCGCTTCAATGGTTCATTACCTCTTATATCCTCAAATGTGACCATATTAGATCTTTCAAACAATGTATTTTCTGGATCTATATCTCACTTTTTGTGTTACAAGATGAATGAGCCCAAACAAATGGAATATCTCGATTTTGAAAAAAATCTTTTATTAGGAGAAATAGCTGATTGTTGGAAAATGTGGCAAAGTTTGTTAGCCTTAAATTTGGGAAACAATAATTTCACTGGTAGTATTCCAGCATCCATTGGATCTTTGATTGATCTTATGTATTTACACCTATATGACAACAAATTCTCTGGAAAATTACCATCCTCTTTGAAAAATTGTAAAGAGCTGGTAACCATTGATATTGGTGAAAATGTATTTGTTGGAAGCATGCCTTCATGGATAGGACAACTTTCAAACTTGATGGTTCTCAGCCTTCGCTCAAATAGTTTTCATGGTCTTATGCCAAAAGAAGTTTGTGCTCTGACTTCACTCCAAATCTTGGACCTTTCACATAATAAGCTATTTGGAGGCATACCTACATGTGTTATGAATTTCAGTGCCATGACCACAACTAACAATTCAAACATTGCCTTTTATTCATATGGCTTCTCAATAGGATATGCTGAACATGAGCAATTTGAAAGTGCATTGCTTGTGATGAATGGGCGAGTTGTTGAGTATGGCACCATTCTTGGGCTAGTAAAAAGTATAGATCTTTCAAAGAACAATTTCTCTGGAGAGATCCCCAATGAAGTGACGAGTCTCCAAGGATTATAGTCATTGAATTTGTCATTTAATATCTTTACTGGAAGGATTCCTAAGAGTATAGGTGTTATGAGATCACTGGAATCTATTGATTTTTCTGTAAACCAACTTTTAGGTGAAATTCCTCCAAGTTTGTCAAGTTTGAATTTTTTGAGTCAGTTGAATTTGTCAAACAACAAATTAATTGGCAAAATTCCTTCAAGCACTCAGCTTCAAAGCCTTAATGCTTCTAGTTTTATTGGAAACGAACTTTGTGGACCTCCACTTACTAATAATTGTACTTTAAATGATGTAAACCCCAACATTGAAAACAAAGGTAGCAAGGATACGGGTGGACTTGAAGTGGATTGGTTCTACGTGATCATGGCACTTGGATTTGTTGTTGGTTTTTGGGTTTTATGGGGTCCTTTACTTTTAAACAAGCAATGGAGAATTTTGTACTTTCAATTCCTGGATTGCATGGAGTACAAGCTTAGGGATGTTGTGGCAAAAACTTGGTAGCTGTGTAAATTTTATTAAGATTCTTAATATTTAGTGTGAATGTCATTTAATGTTGTCAATCAATGTTTTGATGTTTTATAAATGATCTTTGAGCTGGTTGTTAATAATATTGTTATCTATATCCACTCCATTGACATGTGGGAATATGATGTTTCTTCATATGAACGTTAACGACAGTCCGAACTATCATTTTAATCCGTATAGGTTGTAAAATCAAATTTTATATGGTTACAACAGGCAAGCCATTAATCGTTTAAAACTAATATACAGCATAATTAAGCTTCGAGTGTCTTTCAACTGGATTGACTGATCTCTAGCTAGCTATGGCTAGAGGTGTTTCTAGAGCAGAGTCCTTAAAAGTTCTTCGGAATTTCCCTCTCTTTGGCCAAATTTGCCGCCTTTTGTCCCAACATGTATGTGAACAACATAGAATCTAATGCCAAGAACCCGAGGTATCGAGTTTCCTTAGCTTGCATACGAGTACCACCATCCATTGCCAGCATAAGTCTTGCTACTTAATTTCTGGGCTGGCATAAGACTCACTAATTTGCGGGTTCTCTAAAAGTGTAATGCACTTGATTTCAAGTAATAGGTATTTAGATTTTAGAGGCTTGAGTTCTTTCATGAAATGCGACATGTTGCTAGTAAAATGATCGTTAGAGATGTCCAATCTTCTGAGATATTTCAATTTAGTTATAGCCAAAGGTTGAAAACAGGGTTGAATAAAAAGGAAAATGAAAGAGAAATAGAGAAAGAAAGTGAGTAAAAATGAGAGAAAATAAGGAAAAAAAGAAAAAGAAAAAGGAACCACCGACAACTCACTTTACATGGAGCAAATGGCCGAATGACACATGTCCCGGGTGTCCTAAAAACTATAATATCCTGTAATCAAAACGACACCGTAAGAGACCATACATGCTTCAGTCAAGTTTTATCTGGAGTCCTGGACGACTAGTAAGGGAAATTGTATAAGAATATATCTCATAAGTTACAAATAGACTGAGGTTAGTACTCCTATGCTAGTGCCTAGTGGTTTGCTTTTGAATTTTTGTGTTTGAGCCTTGAGGAGTACAGGAAAGTGAAATAAGTGAGTAAATCAATAACGAAAAAATAAAATAAAATAACATTAGGACTTTTTTTTTTTTTTTTTTTGAGTAAAACATTACGAGGACTTTAGTAAGACATCATTATTTGTGTGTTTGTGAATTTTATTTTTTGGTTCTTTGTGCATGACGCTATTAATTGTTGAAGTCTCTCCCAAGAAGCCCACTAGTTGCGAGTCCGAAACCTTCTTAGCCCTCTTCTTCCAAGACTTGTGTTATTTGGGCCTTTTGTAATTAGAATTTAGTTGGGTTTTCCTGGACCATAATTGGGCCTTTTGGGTCCACTAATAAAAGTATTTGTTGTGCATCCAATGAATGCCTTACTTCCTGCGAGCCATGCACGTAGATCCTTTTTCCCATGCACGTCGGTCCCTATTCCAACTGGAAATCTTCCAAAACAAGAGCTCGTTTGCAAATTGCAATGCCGAATTTCATATTGAAATGCCAAATCGCCTTCCCTTTATCAAAATACAACTTTTTCAATGTGAAAACATTAGTATCATGCGTTCTTAAAAGATGCTATTTTGACGCATCAAAAAGTAACTTTATTTATTTTAGTACATCATTTTACAATATATCCTATATTTTGACATATTAAAAAGTTATTTTATTTATTTTAACACATCACTTTATAATACATCTTATATCGTATCTTCTATTCTTTTAACACTCTATTTAAATATTATTTTTATTATTTATTTTTGGTTCCCAAGTCTAACGTCACACATGAGAGGAGCAAATTTGAATAAAAAAAATCTTTAAAATTAATAGCATTCTTATCAGTATAATGCTACTTGGAATGTTCCTGTATCAAATGCCAAATATTTGGTATTTGACACATCTCATGAAGGTGATTTTTTTTTTTTTTTTGGGTATATTTGGTGTGCTAAATGCTAATTTTTAGCATTTAGCACACCTAATGCCAGGAGTGATATTAGGTCGGGTCGGGTTCGGTCGGATTCAATGTGACACACAACCCGACCTGATAGAAATTGGATTTGCCTAGCTGAAACCCGACCCAACCCAAAAATTTGGGTTGTCTTATTGGGTCTCGAGTCGGTTTATCAGGTCTTGGATCGGGTCTCGGGTTGGACAGGTTTTCTTTTAATTTTAAATATATATATATATATATATATATATATATATATATATATATAACAGAGTAGCTACGTGCCCAGCTTGATCAGCTTCACTCTGAGGCAGCAAGTATCGATTAGAGAGACATAGGAAATTTACTGGAACCACCACCGGAATTGGTGGAGCAGAACGCGGTGGTTACTAGCTATAGCCATGGAGTCCATGGAGTCCTAGAGAAAGACCTGATGAAAGAGAGAAAGGGAGAGAGAGTTTTTTGAAATTTGAGGAAGCTGAAGGGTGTAGAGAAAAGAGTAAAGAAATGGGTGAAAGTGGTGTCACACGGATTGATGATGTGGCTCTATGATGTGTCATATTTATATCCATTAGATTAAAGTAAGGGCTGAGATTGAAACTATTGCACACCATGCAATACCCTAGGTATTGCATAGGATATGAATCCGATGGTGAATCGAATATCAATGAGCTTCTTGACTTGAGAGTTGAAAGTTCCACTGTTCCTAAAAGTTGCCGCGTGAAATGCCACAAAAGTCATATGAAAAGGGGGCTAGGTAGAAGGTAACTCGAATATGTTTTTGTACTTATTTATTGATTGGATGCCTTGATTGTTGGATTGAAGTTTTGGACAAAATTGGCCTTTGCCCTTTTCTATCAAACAATCCAGCATTTTGCCCATTTTTCCACACTAATTAGAGAAATGCCCTCTTTTGAAACTCGATTTTCTCAAAATCGAGTTAAGCCTTATAGTGACGTTTTAAGGAGCTTATAGTGACATTTTAAAGAGCATATAGTGGCGTTTTGGAACTCGAGCTCCATGAAATCGAGTTATAGGTTAAAAAAAAAAACTTGCATGTAACTCGAGTTCATGGAGCTCGAGTTCCAAAACGCCACTATAGGTCTTTAAAACGTCACTATAGGCTCCTTAAAACGTCATTATAGGACTCTAGAATTTTTTTTTTTTTTTTTAAACTCGATTTTGAGAAAATCAAGTTTCAAAATATGGACATTTCCCTAATTAGTTTGGGAAAGGAGGCAAAATGCTGGATTGTTTGATAGAAAGGGACAAAGGCCAATCTTGTCCTTGAAGTTTCCAAGACACACATATAACTTTCCAAGAAGAGACCCAATTTATTTTGAGACACAGCTCCAATCCAAACCTTCCTTTAGAATAAGGTCCAAAGAAAATTAATTTTTCCAATCTAAATTAGATAATATAACAAGTTAATGTTAAGTAAATTAATTGATCTTACTTCATCACTTGCGCTTGTTAATCTCATTATTGTTATCATCGTGTCATTTCTATTATCCATTGGTCTGTCACATGATGTAATTTTAATATCCCATGCCATGAAAAAAAAGACAAAGAAAAAAGTCACTGCTTGCTTGTGTTATTGTTAAATTCAAATAATAAATTCGTGTCCATTACATAATCAATTAAACCTTAAATTACCCTTACTAAATAGAGAATAGTAAATATCGCAACTAGTTTAATTGACCCAAAACTTGTCCTTCTTTGAACATAAACTAATTTACCTTAACCACAAAGTTAAATATAAATGAAAAAATATTTTATTTCTATTTTCCCAAAAAATTATCAAATAAAAGCCGCAACTACTAAATTTTCCAAAACTCCACGATTTTAAAATAATTTTTTTTAATCCTCCAAGGGCATCAAATAACAATGTTCACAAATTGGCTGTCTTCATTGAGATCAAAACTTAAATATTATTTTTTCTTCTTCAAGGCATCAATGTGTGCGCATTGCCATGTGAAGCCCCTAGAGAGGGAAAATGTTTCTCTCCAAAGTAGTTTGGAGAGAAACACTTCAAACTTCGCAAATATCTTTTTATTATATGTGAATTTTGAAAATCTAAATGTTAAATTGCATGTTCTTATTATATCATTCATGTTTGCAAAATTTTGAGAAAATAAAAAATCAATAGTTATATTATCAATCAAATGTTTAAATTTCAAGTTTTTGTAATCTAAAATTATATATAAAAAATAAGTTTATTAATCAAATAGAAAATAACATTTGATTTGAACAAAATTTGACATGCATGTTAAGAACATAAATATTATAAAATCCAACGGTTAAATTGTATGTTCTTATTATATCTTTCATGTTTACAAAATTTCGAGAAGATCAAAGATCAATAGCTATGTTATCAATCAAATGTTTAAATTTCAAGTTTTTGTAATCTAAAATTATATATAAAAAATAAGTTTATTAATCGAATAGTAAAAAACATTTGATTTGAACAAAATTTGACATGCATGTTAAGAACATAAATATTATAAAATCCAATGGTTAGATTTTCAAAATTCACATCTAATAAAAAGATATAAAAAGAATTTGAAGGGTATTCCTCCAAACCTTATCCTCTAGAGAGTTATTCTAAAATATTAATTTTCTTTTTAAAAAAATTGTAAGTTTTGGCAAATCCTAGCTCTCTACACATAACACCTTTGGTACTCTGCTTGGACTATTTTTATATTAATCACCAATTGATTTTAATTAATTAAGCTATTCATATATTCAATTGGAATTTTAAAATGAGTGGAATTGGAAGATTGGTCAATGTTACATATTGGTGGCATGAAATGAATGAAAAAAAAAAAAAAATTGAACAAAAATTTATTGTCAAGTATGTTCATTGCATATGACCACAAAAATCACTATCAAGTATGTTCATTGCATATGACCACAAAAATCACTATCAAGTAGACATTGAATGCCTCACATTCACTAGACTTACGTCAATTCTTAGAGTAGGAAAAAATGTGTGGTAGCATTTTAAGCATCAAAAACACTGAAAGCAGAAACCAACTAAGCACAGAACTCCACCTCCTATATATAACCATGCCATTAATGTAGCATTTACATAATCATATAGATTTTTTGCATAACCATGGACGGTTCCTTAAGATTTAGAGCCGTTACATTAACCCTTTTCCTTGTGTTTCTCACTTTGGCAGCTATTGATCCTAAGTTCTGCTATGGAATATCTGAGGTTCATTGCATCCAAAGTGAGCAACAGGCCCTTCTCAGATTCAAGACAGGTCTTACTGATCCTTTAAACCGGCTTGCCTCTTGGGCTGGTGATGGGGATTGTTGTCAGTGGGAGGGAGTTGTCTGCAACAATGTTACTGGTCAGGTCCAAGAACTCAATCTCAGAAGCTTTCCTCCTCCTTTGCTTAAATATTTTTCAATTGAAGCCCAATATGAAGCTGCTATTCAATCTTATGCACAGTCAATGTTTGGTGGTAAGATAAATCCTTCCCTACTTGATTTGAAGCATCTGTTTTACTTGGACTAGAGCTACAATAATTTTGGTCTATTTCCAATTCCTGAATTCCTTGGTTCCATGAAGTGTTTAAGATATCTTAATCTCTTCGGTGCGGGATTTGGGGAATTGATACCTCCTCAAATTGGAAATCACTCAAATTTGCACTATCTTAATCTTGGAGGCTTTGGCTATAATTTTTTATCTGTCAATAACCTTCAATGGTTTTCTAGTCTTCCTTTACTACAAGTGCTAGATTTGAGTGGTGTAGACCTTACAAAGCCTCGCTCCGATTTGCTTCAGGTGACAAACAAAATCACTTCCTTGTCAGAGTTATGGTTATCACATTGCAGCGTTGGTTCCATCCCACCAACACCCAATTCTAACTTTTCATCTCTAGCCACCCTTGATCTTTCTTTTAACAGCTTTGAAAACGCTTTGATTCCATCATGGGTCTTTGGTTATCAAAATTTGGTTGCTCTTAATCTATCTGCCAATGGTTTTCAAGGTCCAATCCCTATTGGTTTGCAAAACATGACTTCTCTTAAGCACCTTGATCTATCTACCAACAATTTCAACTCTTCAATTCCCAATTGGTTGTATAGTTTTAGTCATTTTGAGTTCCTCAACCTCCACAAGAATCTTTTGCAAGGTACAATCTCTAGTTCCATTAGAATTGCATCTGTAACATTTGTGTTGGATATATCCAAAGACCAAACTCGCTTTTGTGAACAAATCCATAAGGGAAAATTTGGCCCTAAAATCCATGATCCCAATCCTAAAATGACAACTTGAAAAGGAGGAATCCAATTGGAACTTACTTTTAAAGTTAAACGGGTTGGAGTTGTGCTAAGTTCCTTTAATCTTCTTAAATTGGCAAAATGAGTTTCAGATACTACTCCCTCCAACATATTCCCACCAATAAAGACATACTCTAATTTGGAGAGTCCTCCAAAACTTTGAGGAAGAGTTCCGTTAAATCGATTACTTGAAAGGTCTAAGAATCTCAAAGATGAAAGTTTTCCTATTGAAATTGGAATTGGACCCCAAATTGAATTACCCTCCAGAGAAATTGCAATAAGATTTTGAAATTGCCGAAGTTCTTCAGTCAAATGACCAAATAGTTGAGCATCATACATTTCTAAGACCTCTAGTCCATACGAAACACATCTTAATAAACTTTCTAAGATTTCTGATACCTCTTGACTCAATTTGTTGTCTGACAATCTTAGTTCCCTTAAATTGCAAACATTGCCCAAAGATCTTGGTACCTTTCCATCAAGTTGATTGCTTGTCAAGTCTATGCTGATGGCAGATGTTAGGTTTTTAATGGAACTAGAGATTGTACCTTGCAAAAGATTCTTGCGGAGGTTGAGGAACTCAAGATTACTAAACCTATACAACCAATTGGGAATTGAAAAGCTGAAATTGTTGGCAGATAGATCAAGGTGCTTAAGAGAATTCATGTTTTGCAAACCAATAGGGATTGGACCTTGAATACCATTGGCAGATAGATTAAGAGCAACCAAATTTTGATAACCAAAGACCCATGATGGAATCAAAGCGTTTTCAAAGCTGTTAAAAGAAAGATCAAGGGTGGCTAGAGATGAAAAGTTAGAATTGGGTGTTGGTGGGATGGAACCAAGGCTGCAATGTGATAACCACAACTCTGACAAGGAAGCGATTTTGTGATTTGTGTATGAAAATACTGAGTTAGGAGATATATTGTTCCGTACATTTGTGATTTGTGTATGAAAATACTAATCGGATTAATTTAGACCCTTTTGTGATTTAACAACGTGGAATAAATTATTTAATAGTTAATCACACAATATAATAAATTCTATTGTTTCATGTTACATCAAATGAGTGTTTAATTTTCCACACAAATGTATTGAATAGTAAAGCTTTTGGATCATGGTCTCAACTACAACTCTCAAGCATGTTGGACTTGGATGACACCTTTCCACAACGTATCAATATCAAATGCAGAAAAAATTTGGGGTGTACACAACATTAGTGTGCATAGGAAGAAATTTCATCCTATTCCAATTGGTTAGGTTAGTAAGGGACTATTTCAATTTAATGATCCTTGAATTTTGTATACAAGTATTAATCAATGAAATTTCCGTCTAAAATAAGTCGGAATTTTGGCAAGGAAGAAAATTGATGTCTACCAAATCAAGCTATAAGGCTGACCAAATGGACTATATTCTTATCTTGATTTGTTCCATGCACAAGACTTACAGTCAATGCTTGGCATTATAAAGAGTTGAACCTCTTATCTAAATCCCATGCTCTGCAATCTTAAGGAAAAAAAATCCATATAAACCAACACAAAATAAGAAATTATAAAGGATTTTTCTTATAAAAAAATATTTTGTCAAAAATAACAAAAATTTAATTTGAAATTATTCAAGCAGAGGAGGAAGAAAGCTTCTGAGATTGAGTTCTTGGACCTGACCAGTATCATTGTTGCAGACAACTCCCACCCATTGACAACAATCCCCATCACCAGCCCAAGAGGCAAGTCGGTTTAAAGGATCAGTAAGATCTTGCTTGAATCTAAGAAGGGCTTGTTGCTCACTTTGGATGCAATGAACCTCAGGTTTTCCATAGCAGAATTTAGGATCAATAGCTGCCAAAGTGAGAAACACAAGGAAAAGGGTTATTGTAACGGCTCTTAATCTGATGGAACCGTCCATGGTTATGCAAAAAATCTATATGATTATGTAAATGCTACTAATTAATGACATGGTTTACTTATTTATAAGAGGCGGCGGAGTCCTATGCTTATTTTATTTCTGCTTTCTGTTTTTTTTTTTTTTTTTTTCCTTAATATTCTACCACATCCCATAAAAAATAAAAAATAATATTTCCACACCACATTATTTCGGTGATGGGTAAGACTTAGATACAGTACTTAGGTGCTATTTCTTAGATTCCCCTCTTAAGATTCTGCCATGCAAATTTTTTCTCGTGAGATGAAAGTGTATTTTTTAGTTAAGTAACTACATGACTGAATTTTAAGAGAGAAACCTAAGGTACTTTATCTAAGTTTTATCCTTCCGTGATGATGCTCTATTTTGTGGTCCATTTGGTTGATTTGGCTAAGGTATTAATTTTCTAACTTGCTGCAGGGGCAGAGTAAGAATTTTAGTTTATATATAAAAGAGAATTCCCCTCTTTCAATTGAACTTTTATATAATTCAAAAATAACCACATTAATAAAAGGTAACTTCATTAATAAAGGGTAACAAATTTTATTTTGAATTCAAAAAGAGAACTCCAAAAGTTTAGGATTTTTTTCCCTTCACGTTAAAAAAAAAATTACAGTTATTGTCTATCTCTAAAGTTTATCTTTTTTATTTGTTTGAAATATAAAAATATATATTTTTAGATTATAATAGATGCAAATTATTAACCTTTACCTAAAAATGATGTGGATGATCTTAACTAATTCGTTTCCAAAAAATTGGGACTCAAACTTTGTTGTGGTTGTTGTATATATATTTGAAAATAACTTGTCATCTTTATAAAATTTAAATTTAAATTAATAAATCATCTATTCTGCAATCAATACATACCCAAAAAAATACCATTCTTTTATTGTATAATAGATTCATCACACGCGCTTTATGCGTGCAATAATGCTCTTTTCTATTTTTTTATTATTTGTTTTTATTTATTTATGTTATAATGTTTAAAAGCGATATATAAATAACCGTGTATTTTTTTTTTTTTTTATAAAGAAAGAGTTAATTAAGGTAACGTGAAATAATGTTTAAAAATGAAATAGAGAACTGTAAAAAGTTGAAACCCAATGAGACATTTGAATTTATTGATTGGGATAAGAATTGTGATAAGTAAAAAAATTTGAGGTTTAAACAAAATAAAGATGATATATGTTAGTGTGGATAGATGAGGATTTGTGATAACTGTATAGACTTTGGATAACAAAAATTTTAGAATGTTTTAAAGAGTTCAAAAAAAAAAAAAAAAAAAAACCATAGAAATTTCAGGATAAGAATGAGTAGTTTTTACATGAGGTAGTGGTTTTTTTTTTTGGTTTTTTTTTTTTGGTTTTTTTTTTTTTTTTTTTTTTTTTTTCAATCGAAGTAATTTTGTATTTTTTTTACAAAGATAATTGTATCACAATACAAATAGACTAGTTTGATGAGGCTTTTAATTTTTTTTTTTTTAATTTAATGTGATTTTTCAATTTGAATTTATCTATTGTTAGTGAGATTACACAAGAAGGGATTTTTAAGAAACCAAAATTTAGAATTTGAAATGGAGTAAACTGTTGGGTTTAGTGTGTGTGTTAGTTTTCAGGAAAAAAAAAAAACGTATTAAGCGTGCATGAGATATATTTAAATAGAGAGTGTGCTAATTTTTTCGAAAAAAGTTTCTCTGGTAGTTTTTTTTTTTTTTTTGAATTTTGTTGAATTACAATTTTAACCCTATTTTTTTTTAAGAATAAGGATTATTTAATTAGATTAGGGGTATTTTTGACATTTTTTGAAGCTATAACTAACTTTTTGAATCTTCTTAATATATAGAGATAATAAACAGTGACGGCTCTATGAATTTTTCTCAAGGTGTCCCTTAAGAAACATAAATTATACAATCTAATAAAAAGAGAAATTCATATATTGACAATAACAACAATAAAAAAACACGCAAATACATAAAGTTTACAATTACCTTCTACGAGTTTTCATATTTTGAAAATCGTTGCATGATAGTCTCATTATCAATGCTACAAGCTACATCTCTTTCAATTTACACAACCAAGCAATCATTCATCCACTGAATGTAGAACAAATTATGGAGCAAAATTCAATTTTATTGGCATAAAAAAAAACTGAGGGATTTCCCAAAATTTTTTTTGAAGGGTAGACAAATAAAAATTTTTAAATTATTATATATAATTTTTTTTTTCAGTGCAGGGTGGTCCTGAGACCACCCTGGCCTTAAGGTGGCACCACCCTGGCCTTAAGGTGGCACCGCCCTGATAACAAATACAGATAGAAATCAGACATTTGAATACAAATAGATGATGAGAATAATGGTTTTTTTTTTTAATTTTAATTTTAATTTTTTTAATTTATTTTTTTTCCCTTTGTACGTGAAATAGTATTACTCTTTTAACATTTTTTGGAAGAAGTAATTTTGTATATCTTTTTTAATAAAGATAATTGAAGTATTTGAATTCAAATAAATAATAAATACAAATATGAATCAGACATTTGAATACAAATGATGGGGGGGGTGAGAATAATGATTTTACATTACTGTGGATGGAAGAGGATTTGTGATAACTATATAAACTTGGATAACAAAAATTTCAGTATTTTTTAATTAATTTTTAAAAAATAAAAATGGACAATGGGTTTTGAAAATAGTTGGACAATGCTTTTTTTTTTTTAATCTTTAATATTATACCACATCCCATAAAAAATAAAAAATAAAATTTGCACCACACATTATTTCGGTGATGATGCTCCATTTTGTGGTCAATTTTACTGATTTGTCTAAGGTATCAATTTTCTAACTTGCCGTAGAGGCGAAGCAAGAATTTTGGTTTGGGGCCAATTAATGGTCTGTTTGGATTGAGGGAGAGGGAGAGGGGGGGGGGGGGGTTGTATAAATGTATGAAGCTCCCTCCTGGAGACTTGAACTCTGGCCCTTGTCCCCCACATCCCACAAACACTTATACTTGTGAAATGACCACCGCACCAAGGGTGCGCGCTGAGAGGGAGGGGTTGTACAGTAGAGTAGATTTAGTACAAAATCAACTTATTTTTAGCTAACTTTACTCCCGTCCACTTCTCCTCTTTCCCTCTTCCATCCAAACAGGCCATAAATATTGACAAAAAAAAAAACAAAAAAAAAAAAAACAAAAAAACAAAAATGATGTGACTGATCTTTACTAAGTCGGTGAGAATCTATAGTTCGTTTCCAAGAGATTGGGACCAAAACTTTGTTGTGGTTGTTGTTTATGTATTTGAAGATAACTTATCATCTTTATAAAATATAAATTTTAATTAATAAATTATCTACTTTGCAATCAACACATACCCAAAAAATACCATTCTTTTATTGTATATATATATATTTTATATCTCTCATGTTTTTTAGTACTATCATCTCCAAACATTCTCTATTTAGTTGTTGTTGTTGTTGTTTTTTTTTTTTTTTTTTTCACTGAACATTTTGAATCTAAATCAAACACAGGCAAACAATTGAAAACTTTATAACAACAACAATGGGCATAGTTTCAAATTAAAATAAATAAATAATAAAAATATTCTCCAAGAGAAAATTACTTTTGGGTTTGAATAATATCACCCCTGATATTAAACCTCCTCTATATAGTCTTTTATTTGACATTTCGAGTCTAAATCCTGCTGATCAACAACTAGAACTCCCCAAATAAGAGAGAGAGAGAGAGAGAGAAAAAAAAGAAAAGAAAAAAAGGAAATTTGAAAAAAATGTTGAAATAGTGGACGGTTTACGTCAACTTTCATAAAATGCATACTTGATAATCACTATTTTTATCTTAACAAACTAACAATAATCAATATTCTTTATAATTTTAAAAAAAAAAAAATCAGTTTTTTCTTTTTTTTTTCATTAAAGAAAAAAAAATCGCTATTTTGGATACTAATGACTTCACCTCTTATTTTTGTGTTTGTTATAATAAGTATTATTGTTTACTCAAAAAAAAAAAAAAAAAAAAGACTTCACCTCTTTAGGCGTAAAGCACAAGACTTGCCAGCTGCAAAATCATTCCAGACTTTCAGTGCCTACAACAATTTCATAATACCAACAAAAAAAAGCTTTAAATCCACCCAAAAAAAAAAAAAAAAACCAGTGTATCAAATTCAAATGTCTCCTATATATATATATATATATATATATATATTTATATATATTGTGTATTGAATGAGTGTTGAATTCTTCACAAAAAGCAAAGATCCTGAGTTAGGAGATATATTGTTCCGTACATTTTTGATTTGTGTATGGAAATACTAATCGGATTAATTTAGACCCTTTTGTGATTTAACAACGTGGAATAAATAATTTAATAGTTAATCACACAACACAATCAATTCCATTGTTTCCTGTTACATCAAATGAGTGTTTAATTTTCCACACAAAAGTATTGAATAGTAAAGTTTTTGGGCCATGGTCTCAACTACAACTAGGGGTGTACAAAAAACCGACAAATCGAAAAAAAACCGCTTCAAACCGATCGAACCGTTGCAAAAATTTTGGTTAAGTTCGGTTTTGGTTTTATTATATAAAAACAGAAAATTTTGGTTCAGTTTTCGGTGGCAGATTTGATTGCACCGAACCAACCGAACCAAACTGAAATTTATTATTATATTATATTTTATATTAAATATATAATATAAAGTTTGTAAACGTGGGCTTGGCCTTGCCAACATTACTCAAGCCCACTGCCCATTTCTTTTTTTTTTCAAAGAAGCTCACTGCCCATTAGATAAGTTAGATTAACTAACTAATTAACTTAAATTAATTAAGTTAAACAGAAACTAATTGAAAATAAAGAAAATAAAAACCCTACCTACCCCACTTTCACTTACACGCCTCCATCTCCCTTATCTCCCTCATCTGTCATCTCCCTCATGCTTCACGCCTCACGCCTCCATCACTCTCTCTCACACAAAGCCTCCATCACTCCCTCTCACACACACTAGCCTCCATCAGTCGACATTTGCCACCGGCCTCTACACGCCGGCCTCCACAGCTACTCCTACTCCACACGCCGGCCTCCACAGCTACTCCACACACCCCACAACCCACACGTATTCACTGTCACCGTCACGCCTCACAACCTCCACTCCACACGAATTTGCCTCTGCTGCCGCCTTCACATGCCGGCCTTCACACGCCGGCCTCCCCATGCCTTCCTCCCCACGTGGCTTGATCTTTTCATTCTCACGATGACTCTCTCTTTTTAATTTCTTGATAACCCTCTCTCTTTTTTGTATTTTGGGTTTTGTTTAATACTGAATCAATGCTATTTTTTGTGAATCTGTGACTGTGATGTTAAGTTGTTATTTTCTTATTGAAAAATCGATAAACCAATGTGATGTTG
Source organism: Quercus tomentella (assembly GCA_028535165.1). Taxonomy (NCBI): domain Eukaryota; kingdom Viridiplantae; phylum Streptophyta; class Magnoliopsida; order Fagales; family Fagaceae; genus Quercus; species Quercus tomentella. The sequence goes on along the minus strand of JAPQVY010000100.1, from coordinate 5,678,499 downwards.
AGTTGTTATTTTCTTCTTTTGACTGTGGTGTTGACTTAGAGTTTTGGAAAAATCGATAGCCCCATGTGCTTAATCGAAAAATGACTGAAACCGACGGAAACCGAAATACCACCGAAACCGATTGATTTCCAATTATTTCGGTCGGTTTCGGTTGAGAATTTCACAAACCAAAAATTTCGGTTTCGGTTGGCCAAAACTAAAAAAACCGATCGAACCGAACCGATTACACCCCTAACTACAACTCTCAAGCATGTTGGACTTGGATGACACCTTTCCACAACATATTATTATCAAATGTAGAAAAAAATTGGAGTATACACAACGTTAGTGTGCATGGGAAGAAATTTCATCCTATTCCAATTGGTTAGGTCAGTAAGGGACCTATTCCAATTTAATGATCCTTGAATTTTGTACACAAGTAGTAAAAATCAGTGAAATTTTCGTCTAAAATAAGTCTGACTTTTGCAGGGGAAGAAAAATTGATGTCTAGCAAATCAAGCTCTAAGGCTGACCAAATGGAATATATTCTTATCTTGATTTATTCCATGTACAAGACTTACAGTCAATGCTTGACATTATAAGGAGTTGAACCTCTTATCTAAAGCCCATGCCCTGCAAGCTTGAGGAAAAAAAATTCCATTTGAACCAATACAAAATAAGAAATTATAAAAGATTTCTCTTATATAAAATATTTGTCAAAAATAATGAATATTTAATCTATGCTTCAATTCTTATAAGGATGAACACAATAGTAATAGTCAGGAACAGGGCCAAAACTTAGAGTTAAGGGGTTTCTTTCCTGTTAGTTGTGTGCAATGACTTTGGTCTCCGACTCTACTACATCTTAGCCGTTGATTTTTGTTTTTGTTTTTTTTTTTTTTTTGATGGATGTGCTGCTGGGTAAGAACAAAATTATTTTGTTTAAAATTTTTTAAAGGGTTAAGTTGTTTATTTTGGGTAAAATTGGTTGATTACGCTTAATTTTTTTTTAGTTTTATTATTGGTAATTTTTGTTGTTGGACTAATTTTTTTTGGCTTATATATTTTGTTTTAGATTTTAGATTTATAATTTTTTTATAGTCATTAAAATGAGGAAAATTCTAAAGCTACAAACTTTTTTACAAATTATTAATGTGATGAGTAGTTATTGGTAAGTAAAAAAATAATGTAAACAATGGGCCCAAATGTGAACCAATAAGAATTTGCTACCTTAACAGTTTGTAAAAATGTTTTAGAAAAATTTGTGACTATAACAGTACTCTTAAAAGAATCAATAATATTGTTCAGGGGATAAAAATGTATTTTATAAAAATAAAATTGCTAAAATTAGTAAATTGGGGGGAGGGGGGGGCTTTTCTCATGGCAATAGCCCCCCCCCCCCCCCCCCCCCCCCCCCTTTTTTCTTTCCTTTTTTAAAGAAAAAAAAATCAATGCTTATTTTGTATGTATGATAAAGAGTGCATTTGGGAAGTGATGAAAGTTGAAACTTATTAGAGTTTTCAGCTTTTTTTTGCTACTATTCATGGGTCTTATTACACTTTTTAGTATTATTCATGGGTTTTACTATACTATTTGGCTAGCTTTTATTTTATTTTATTTTATTTTTAATTTTTTTTACAGACTTTTAATAAAAAGTTTTCAGTTTCAGCTAAATAAGTTATTCCCAAACAGACGTAGCCTCCAAGGACTACAATCATTGAATCTGTCATTTAATATCTTAACTGGAGGGATTCCATAGAATATAGGTGATATGAGATCACTGGAATCTATTGATTTATCTGTAAACCAACTTTTTGTCAAATTCCTTAAAGTATGAAATTTTTGAGCCAGTTGAACTTGTCAAACAACAATTTAACTAGGAAAATCCCTTCAAGCACTCAGCTACAACAAAAATTATATCTTGTACTTGGCATATATGCCGAGTACACCATATACCTTCTCCAGCTACAGAGCCTCTATGCGTCCGGTTTTTTTGGAAACAGACTTTGTGGACCTCCACTTATTGATAATTGTACTATAATTGATGTAAAACCCAACACTGGAAACAAAAGGAGTGAGGATTTTTGAGGACTTGAAGTAGATTGGTTTTACGTGAGCATGGCACTCGGATTTATTGTTGGGTTCTGGGTTGTATTGGATACTTTATTACTGAAAAAGCAATGGAGAATAATATACTTTCAATTCTTGGATCGTCTTGGTCAGAGCGTTCACATTGGTAGAGCTTTTTTTTTAGTTATTTGGCACCACAAAAAGGTACTTTATCTATTTTATCTTCTCACTTTACAAAACATCCGACATTAGTGGTTTTATTTTAGCTTTTAACACAATAAAACAATACAAACACTATAATAAAATAATATTTCATTCAACAGCTAAAACACAACCACAATCACCATCAAAGCCATGGAAACCACCAACACAGCCACAACCCCACCACTGTAACCAATACCCATCAAAAACCAGTGAAGAAGAACAAAAAAAGTGAGCAAAAAAACCAAAAAAGAAAAGAAAAGAGCAGAGCTAAAGGTAAAAGCCAAACACATGCAAAGGGAGTATCACACATGCCTGATACTTGGTTAGAAGAGAGTCTGTGTAACGAAAAAAAAAAAAGAAAAAAGAAAAAAAAAAGGGAAAGAAACATTATTTTAATGGAAAGTTTAATAAAATACTATTTTTTGTTTTTGTTTTTGTTTTAGCTTCTTGCTACCGTGCACAACTATAGATGGCTGTGTTGTGCACTGTAGATGAGGGGCTAAAACTTTTTTGACTGAAATGGTAGAAAGGGACTAAAATTTTTAAGTTTAGCTCCACCATTGCAACTTAGTTTTTAGAATTGGTGGTGCTAAAAATAGCTATATGACTTTTTAGCACCACCAATAATAATGCTCTTACAAGCTTTGTGGTGTTGTGGCACAAACTTGGTAGCATTGTAAATAAATGCTGTAAGATTCTTAATATTTAGCAAATATCATGTAATCATATTTATCAATATTTTGATGATTTCTTTATAATGCTTGAGCTGGTTAATAATTGTAGTATTAGCCATATTCAATCCATTGACAAATATGAATGTGGTGTTTCTTTTTATAAACATCGAATGTAATCCGAGTTATAGTTTTTCCATATATAATACAATGTAAAATCACTTTTTATTAAATACAAGCAATTGATAAGTTTTTTTTTGGTATAACGCAATTGATAAGTTAAAAGCAATATACAATACCTTGAAATGACGCCAGTTTTCTCAATCTATTAGTGATCACTTTGTAAAGTCTCGACGAAAGACAACAAAGTTATGCATATCTCGGCAAAGTAAATGGGCTCTTTGTCACAAATTCAAAGGCTATTTGACAGATTCCTTGGAGAAAAGCCCCAGCCTTCGATCGATGTTTATTGGGAGCTGGTGCAGGCAAGCTATAGTTTTGCTTCAAAATAATTTACAGTAAGTTTTCTATGTAGTTCCATCTTTTGTGAGTGCATTTTTTAGATCAGAATTGTTGAAGGTAAAAGAGTTTGATCAAAGAGAAACATTTACAATCAAAGAAAATTGGAGAGACAGGGAATAGATGACGTAAGGTTCATGGTGGACGTAAATCGTATGGGGACTTAAATTTAATATGACCAAAGCCGCTTTTCCCTCTATCAAGGGTTAGAGGGACCATGGAATAGCCTCATGCCTCCCATGTCTTGCTAGGCTAATCAGGTACAAGTGTACAACCTCCCAGAATCTACCTTAATTCTAAAAAATGAATTAATATAACATACATGTTCTTCATTGTTGATTTTAAATTGTGTCTACGTGGGTGGGTATACATGATGACATGGCTTATTCACTGAGTATGTTTGGGCTTCACAGCTTTACAGAGACGTTGCAGGAGGAGATTTATTTCTGACGATGTCCAAGTCTCTCTTATATGCTCTCCAAACATTCAAACTCTTGGTTTAGTTGAAAGGAATGGAAATTGAACTGTCTGTTTCCTCAATTATGCCGCATTTATTTTATTCTTAGCAACATATTGGTGACACACTACTGAAAGTAAAAGGCATGATTAGGAGCTTGTATTTAATTTGGTGAAATCATTTTTTTATGAATCCTAACTATTTAGTGTGAGTTTCTTTCGGGTGTAAAAGAGAGCTATAAGCAATTCAACAAATAAATTCAGTTTAGTGACTTCTTCATTATATCAGCTGAAGTGAAATTTAGTGTCTAGGAGAAAGAGACCTTTGATACTTGGAAAAAGGCAGAGAGCTTGGTGGCTTTAGAGTAAATTTTAAGGGTAGCTTTGATTTGGTTGTTTTGGATATAGGATCATAAATACAAAAGAAATTCAATAGTCTATACCTAGTACTAAGAGAGGTGTTGGTGGCTAATCACAGTTTTAATAAATTAATGTCAAATCAGTTCCAAAGCTAAGAATCAGTGATCCAAGTATGCTCATCTTTTAAAAAGTTTTTCATCCTTGCATGAAATGCATCATTCCAGATTACTGATCCTCTGTAACTTTTCTATAGGTTATGAATGTGCATTCAATGTATACGGTCTAAAAACCAAACTTTATGATCAGCACATTGATTAAAATTACATCATCAAGGAAAGTTTCTTTAGGATAAGCATATTGATTAAAAGTATACTTACTGGGGTTCTGAGCTAGATACTAACTTGGACAACCTTTCTTCATCAATGTTGATTAGAACCAGGGAAATGGAAAGGAACATCAGATATTAGACAGAGGATGCTACCTGGTGATTACAGAGCATATCCAGCACGAAAAAAGAATCTCATATTGGAGAATTCAGTACCGTGAATGAGGAAGGGTAAAATATATTCTTGGTCTTTGGGAAGAAAGAAGTTAAACTCAACATTAAGCATAATTAATGGATTACATTTTTAAAGAAAAGTCTGTCACCAAATTAAGTACCATTCCCTAAAGAGAGCATTAAAATCTATCCTCAATTGAACACTTGATGAAACTGGGGGGAAAAAAGAACCAAAGAAGAAAAATCAAACTGGAAACATACCTATAAAATGTAAAAGATTCAAAACACAAAAAGGCTGGGGCCGGGGAACAAAAAAGATAGAAAAGAAGAACAGGGTCTAAGAAGAACAGAAAGAATAGAGAGAAATAGATAAGACACATATTACCTTCATTTCCAGCAATTGATCTCTTAATAGTAATATACAACACCATGCAATGATGCCCACTTTCTCTTAAGAATCTCTAAGGATCACTTTGTGTAGTCACAATGAAATTGAACAAGGAAAATATGATACAATTTTCTGAAAACTGTATTTAGAGAATATCAGTCAAACAATAAATTCAAGTATGGAACCCACTATTTTATAGATTGCAAAACAAAAAACTATATTTAAATACTCTTACCAAACAGGCCCTTAATATGGTTGAAGCTAAGGGAGTATGGCCTCCTTCTCTTATCTCATTTCCTATGCCAGGCTAGTGAGGTTCAACCTCAATTTATTTTTGGATAGATATGATCGAAAATCAGCCTATAGCGTTCATTCTAGGTTAATTTTTCTTTATCATCAAACTAAAACATCAATTTTTTTTTAGTGAATTAGATCCCTTATTTGACAATTAGAGATTTCACATATTCATCTAACTAAAATTCACCAATTTACCTCAATTCTAAAAAGTGAATTAATAAAATGTAAATGTTGGTAGGGGCATTGCAACAGGAGATTATTTTTTAGGACAATTGTTTGTGTATCTAGTAATTTTTGATAACTTTTTTTAATTTGATACTTACACCGGGGAATGGAGATTTAAATGGTCTTTGTTAGAAACACAAGGAAACTAATTTTTGGTAGTTTATTTGTATAATGTTTGTCATAACATATGATTTTTGGTAACTTTTAAACTGAATGTGACAAAAAGTTAAAAATTAGTTTTTATTTATTTTTTTTTTAAAGTAATTTTGTTAAATTAAAAAAAATTACAAAAATTAAAAAAAAAAGTTAAAAGCATTTGGCAAATATACACAAGTCCTATACTCTCCCAGACGCTGACACTTGATAAAATTATAACTATGCACTTGAATTCCATGGCTCAGTTCCTTTTGTTTAACCCTTGCATGACAAAATTGTGTTCTGGGCTCTATTTTGGACCAATTTAAATTGGGCCGAACAGCCCAAGTCAAAACGGATTAGATAAGACTTATTTGGGCGAACAAACGGACAAGCACATAATGGACCTATGAGCAGAATATAACTTTGGATGACATTAGGTCACCATATTGGGCAACCACACATATTGAATAAAAAACTCCTAAAGCCGGAAAAATTCTGTTTGGTACATATGTTTAAACACATGTTTTTAGTTTTTAAATAACATTACATGTATTTCCACACATTTTTTTATCCACACGTATTTCTAAAAAAATTGAAAACTGTTGCTTAAACACACGTACCAAACGGCCTATTATGCTGCTCGGCTCTTCCAAATTCAATTTCAAACAATCAAATTCTTAACCAAAGGGGCAAAGGTTAGGCTGGAGGAAGATGCATGTGGTCTTCTGCTGACATGGCAATCTGATTCTTAGCCACGTGTCAGATATGGAGCACACAAGTCAAGAAGTATGGGCTACTTCAGCTAGTGCATGATCTAAATTTCCTCACTTTTTAGCCAAAACACTAGCCAAATGCCCAATTTTAGAGAATTTGCATAAGTAAAAAATTACTCACATCAGATCATGAACCAGTGATGTAAAATAGAATCCAGCTATAATGTTTGTCTAAATTTAGGAGGCACTATAGGTTATATTCAAAACAATTATTATTTTTTTTTTTTATGTTTCTTGAAGGTGAAGGAAGAGAGTGCATGTTAATTGTTGCATATGATAAGAGAGAAAGGATTAAAAAATGAAGAAAAAATTAATATTTTAATAAAATAGAGTATATAATAGATAATTAGATATAAGTATTTTGAAAAATAGTTAGCTAAAATAGAAAAAAATATATTCTTATTTTAAAATAGACTGTAATTTTCACATAAACTGATGTGAATGCTTTTACTATGCAACCTTATTGATGAGAGGTTATCTCATGATATGGTTTCATGAAATTATCTTGATGATCAAGACTTTCTCATAAGATAATTTTTCCTTCCCAAGATAATCAAAACAACCTTAAATCACTAACAAGCCTAGCTAGCACTTCCTCTTACAGCTAAAATGTGAAATCAGTAAATTAAAACCCAGCCTAACAGTGAACTAAAACTCGGCCTAAAAACTAATTGATAATAATTCACCTTTGGAGCTCCAGAGTCAGTTCAACCTAGCCTAATTGTTGTAATTCCACTACAAAAAAGCTGCCTATAGTGGCGATTTTTTTAATGGCGTTCATAAAAAATGCCATTATAAATACCCTATAGTGACGTTTTCTAAAACACTGCTATAGGCTTATCTATAGTCACATTTTGCTTCAGAATTCTAATATGCAGTATTTTCATGGAATGCCATTAAAACTTCTATCCCTTTTCTCTTTGCAATGTTTTAAGGTACGTAAGATTTAGCTAAACTCCATTCAACCCTATTATTAATATTTCATTCAGAACTCTATGTATGTTTCTCAATTTTACTTATCTTTTTAGAAAATATGTTACTAATATCTTTTGGTATGGATCATAAAATAAGCAAATTTAATAACAAACTGTCATTGTGAGATGGATAACTTGTTAAGTGTTTGACATCCAGCGAGATTTTCAATAATCATTTTTAATTAATAATCATTTTTAATTAATAATCATTCATTCAGAACGCTATATATGTTTCTCAATATATGCTCTAGCATAAAAAGTCAAGTAAGAACTGCCTCGCCAGAGACCATTTATTACTCCCACCAGCAAAGAAATTCAAAGTCTACACAGTCGCGATACCAAGCCACTTGAGTCAGAGAGGATTTGGTGAGGGACAGATAACTTAATCCATTTTAATGAACCTTGACTAATAACCAATGAAATTTCCGTCTAAAGTACGTTGCACTTAATTTTGGCAGGTAAGAAAATTGATATATCTACACAAGTCAACCTATTCAGCCTAAAAACCAAAAGACATGTCAACCTAAGGACCCACAAAATTAATAGAGTCCTCTCTACGACTACAAGACTTAATATATTTGACTTGTAGTCGCAAATTACTGCAGGATCACATTCAAAGCTGAATCATAAAGTTGAATAAAACAATCGAATCCAATTATTAAATTTCTCTGAAGTTTTTTTATTAAAGCTTATACCAATAATTAATTTTAGGTTTACAGCTTCAATAAATTAAATAACAAAATAATAAATAAATGTTTGATATATTTTTGTGACTCGTAGGATAGTTTGTAAGGCTTCTAAAGTAAGGTTTGTAGTATTCTTTATAGGAAAATGTTAACGAGATAACGTAAGGTAGTGTTTGTTAAGGATGAGTTATTAATTATAGGGTTTAACTAATAAAAAATTGGTATGAAATGATGAGGAAACTAAAAATATTATTGAAGTGGCAAGTGGAATTTAAAAAGCTAGTTCCATTGGCTTTACATTTTATAAAACTAGTAAAAAATTTGACATAAAGTAAAAATATTTAACATAAATTATTTTTTGACGATGTCCATTAATATTACCCTTTTTAAATTTTTTTTTAATGCAAGTAAAAGTGTAAGACCATAAAAAAAACCTATCAAGCAAAACAACATTGCTTCATCTGACTTGGATATCAATCATTTAGTAGAAATATTTCTACAACACTTAGAATTAATTTGCCTTTAACCAAGAGTCTTAATATAATTCCATTGACATTTTTTTGATATTAAAAAAAAAACGTTCACCCAAAAAAAAAAAAAAGTTTAAGATTCAAATTACTTGTCCCATCTCAACTATTGAATTTTCAAAAATTAACGAATCTTTTTTTTTCTTTTATTTACTGCACTCCCAGTCAAGTTATATACAAAATTTATATCTGTCAAGAGAAATCTAAGGGCCCATTACAGGCAGCGTCACATTCATAAGGTTTAAGTCTATGCTTGACGATTAGTGTCAGAATTAATGTGTGGTAGAATTTCAAGCAAACAAAACAGGAAAGCAGAAAGAAACTCAGCGCAAGACTTTCAGGCATGTCCTATATCTATATCTATATATATATATATATATATATAGATAATTTGGTTTAGCATATGATCATGGGTTGCTCATTCTACCAACCATTGATCGTAACTTAAGAATAAACTGTTTATTCCTAAGCTCTGAAGTGGAGATCAGTCGTCTGAGTTTCATTGCATCGAAAGCGAGCAACAGGCACAACATCTCAGGTTTAAGCGTGTTCATGCTTTTCTACCTTTATCACATTGCTTCTTGATGCTTCTGCACATTCATATCAAAAGCCATCTGAAAGAAAAAAACCCAAGAAATCCCAACAAACAAAAACACATTAAAAATACTTAAAGACACAAATACATGTGTCCAGAGACCTTTATGTAGAAATGCCCAAAGAAATTTATACTACATGAAGTACATTAGTTCTATCTCTTAGTTCATGGGTAGTGAAGCAAGATAGGATTTGTCATTTTCTTCTTCCTCAAGTTCTCATAGCATGCTAGCATAGAATTTTTACCATACTAAAAAACAGAAACTATTGTCTTTCTAATCCATTCATATTTGACATGTATGATAAGTTACTAATTTCTTTTGGCATGGATCACAGGCTAAGCTTAAGTTCCTCGGATACTGCTGTTACACCTCAAGGTCTTGTGTTAATGTTCCAAACTTACCGAATACCTAGGCTTGCGAGCTATCACAGGTATTCGAGGTCTTCCCCTACTACATTTCCACAGTTCAGTGTTCACTCATTTCATCACTCATATACACATGCACTCGCTTACTTATGCATGAATTCCACCAAAAAGGGACATATGTGTAGACACCCTATTTCATTCTGCTTATCCTCTCCAAGCTCTTTCTCATTTGTTGTATTAATTTTGTTTTTTAAGCTTTTCTTTTAGTTAGGATTTTAATCATATTTTTATTAACATTAATTTTAATCTTTTCTTTATTTGAACCTAGAATTTTAACGAGTCGTTAATCATCATTTGTTTTTATTTTATTGAAGTTTTTAATTTTAACAAGTGATCTAAAATATAATTTAATTTGTCCTCCTTACGTTGTTTTATTTATTTTTGGTCTAAACAGATATTTATGATATTTTTTTCATATATATATATAGACATAGACATATACATGTACATATACATATATATATATATATACACACACACACATACAAACATACACACAAAAAAATTTAACCAATTTTAAGCGAAGTTATTAATTAGTCCAGTTATGCTTAAGACCTTGGTTAAAGCAAACAATATCAATATCGTGCACAATTAAAATGACAACGAAAACAAATAGTACGAAATATGATAATGTAAGGAAAAGCCAATGGATCAATTAACTCATGAGCGATTTTAGCCCCTAAAATTTAAAGTGATCACACATTTAGTCCCTTAGATTACTTGGCCAAAATATAAACTGATCCTATAGGGACTAAAACGATCATTTTAAGTTTTTTAGGAACTAAAAATGATAATGTTAAACTTTAGAGACTACAATCACTTATGAGCTCAAGTTTAAAACCATTGCAAAGGCTTCACCACCAACCTAAGGGAAACTAGATTCACTAATGAAATGAAGTTTTACAGTAGTAGAATAACCATATTCTAAATTGCTATAACCCAATAGTACTTATTAACATTATCCAACGTAGTTTCTCAAAAAAAAAAAAAACATTATCCAACGTAGCTTCAAATTTAAGAACTCTTCAATAGTCGAACTCTGTTGAACATGAACAACTCACTTATGAGTCCAAATATCCTCTTGAAGCTTTGACTTCTAGCAACAATGTATTCTAAATGCGGCAGTAACTTTTACACCGTTGGATCTTGGGTTTCTTCAAACTTAATCACTAGAAGAGGCTTTTTGAGAGCTTGGCACATGTGAGCCTTAGGTGTACATTAATAGACTCTCCAACCTCTAGATGTTAATGTACTTATTAACATTACCCAACCTCTAGATGCATCACGATTCACACGTGAAGGTGTTCACAAATTGGTGATTCTACTCGAGACTTGTTAAAGGGGTCAAGTTTGAACATGAGTGAGGGAGATATTTCTTTTAATTAATTATTTGATGGACATTGAAATTTTGTGTTTTGTTCTAATTGTTAAACACTTGACTTCCTTGTATTCGTAGTTATTATGACCTACTCGATATATATTTTTCACTTGTGTTGATTGTGAGCATGCTTGTGTGGGTGTTGGTATGGTGAATTTTGTGGTTTTATGTGTGATTTAATATAGGACTAGTTTGTATATCTAGTTCGTATATCTAGCATTCCATTGGGAGTTTAGTTCTAGCCACATGCTTTTATTTTTTACTTCCATGATTTTTCCTTTTTTTTTTTTTTTTTTGCATTTTTTGTAGACTCACTTAAATCCCTATGGTACAATGACAAAAACAAATATTTAAAGGTATTTTGTTCTTAAACTTAATTTCAAATTCATTTTTACGGTATTTTGTTCTTCAATTTGAATTCAAATTTAGTTTTTATGGATTTTTCAGCTAACTTTTAAGAGAGGTGATATGTCTACAACATTTTTACAACAAATCATAGGTGATAAGTTGTGGACATAGTATTCTCGACTTCTAAGGTTAATCTTTTTTTTTTTTTTCTTTTTTTTTCTTTTTTAAGGTGGGGAAAACAAGAAATGAAGAAAACTGAATTTTTGTAGTTTAAATGGGGTTTTTTTAAGACCATTGGATTTTAAAAATATCACATATCTTATTCTTACCTCATTTTCAAATTCATTTTTATGGTATTTTGTTCCTAAATTTGAATTCAGATTCAGTTTTCATGGATTTTCCAGCCAACTTTTAAGCTTAATGATAAAAAATAAAAATAAAAAGTGGGGAAAACAAGAAATGAAGAAAACTGAATTTGTGAAGTTTAAATGGGCTTTTTAAGACCATTGGATTTTTTAAAACATCGCATATATCTTAGCTCTGGATTAAATTGGATGATTTAAATGAGAGGGATCTTTCCCATGAAGAAGTATGAAACATCTTAAGGTGGTAGTCTTAAGGAGGTTTTTTAGGGTGAAAAATAAGAATGAAATATTTTAGAGAGAGGCTTGTTGTATTGGTGAAGAAGGAAAAATATGGGAAGAGCAGAGTAAAAAAATCTCAAAAAAATCTCAAAAAAAAAAAATCAGATGGAGAACAAAGAAGAGCCTAATTAGCTATTGAAAAAATAGAAAGAATAATAACAAAATCTTTGTTTGTTTGTTTTTGTTTTTTTTTTTAAATTTATTTCATTTTTTATATGTTTTTGATCTTAGGTTTAATTTTGAGAGAGATGGAGAAACATTTGGAGTAACAACAGAGTCCAAGTGAGGAATCCAAATCTTTTTAAACTCATTTACACTTGAGTGAAAATCTCATTTGCTAAATCTAAAAACTTCACACATACACTTAGCTCTCTTCACCACCAGCATGACACCGTAAACATACTATTAACAAAAATACATCCTTCCTATATTTAAATACCCACATTACTCCATGAACAATTTGTCTAGAGGTATAATTGATTTCACATCTACCAAATAGAAAATTGTTATTAGTAGGTAATGTTGTGTAGATAGCACCCTAGGACTCCAATCAATAACCGTAAATAAGCAGAAATTAAATAACAAGCACATACAAGGAACACAAGAATTTATGTGATTCGGCAAACTGCCTACCTCCGTGGCGATGACGGAGAAATTTCACTATAAAAGTTGAGGAGATACAATAGTGCACAAGAACACTCTCAAGAAACTCAAATCCCAATTACACCCTAACACTTTCTCACAAGAAAACACAAGATTGAACAACCCACAACTTTTTCTCTGATGCGGCTGTACTTCTCTTCTTATTTTTCTTCTTGTATAGCACTAGGTCTTTTGGAATTACTCTACTCACACGGCTGCACTTAATACAATATATATATATATATATATATATATATATATATATATATATATATATATATATATATATTGATATGTTAAAGTCGGCTAGTGAGGTTTCCTAATATAACAAGAATTCGGTCAACTTGTGTTGACTTGGGCTTGGCAGTACAAGCCACATGGCCCACATCAACAAATCTCCACCTTGGCTTGAATTGATCAAGCTACACTAGCAAACTCCTCCATCGCCTCCACCTTAGCCCTTTAAGGCTCACAAGCTACAATCACCAATCAAGTCCAAGCAGTGCTTGAACTTGTCTGTTGGAACTAGCTTTGTTAACATATCAGAGGCATTCTCACTAGTGAGAATCTTTGACATAGAAATATCACTAAACGAAACCCATTCTCTAATCTTGTGATACCGCACAGCAATATGCTTTGTTCTTGCACGATATACCTGATTCTTTGCCAAATGAATTGCACTTTGACTATCACAATGTAGCACCATGCTATCCTACTTGAAACCAAGCTAATTAACCAGTCCACTAAGCCAAACGGCTTCTTTTCCTACCTCTGTCATCGCCATATATTCTGCTTCTATAGTGGATAAAGCAACTACATCTTGTAGTGTAGACTTCCAGCAAATTGGGCCACCAGCAAACCTAAACACATAGCCTGTCATGGACTTTCTAGAATCAAGGTCTCCTGTATAGTCGAAATCCACATAACCCACAGCTTCTATACTAGCTCTCTGATCAAATAAGATATTGAAATCATGAGTGCTTGTAAGATATCTAAAGATCCACTTTATTGCATTCCAATGCTCTTTGCCTAGATCTACCATATACCTACTGACCATACTGACTGCATGAGAAATATCAGGCCTAGTGCATACCATCATATACATGAGACACCCAACTCCTCATCTGAACTTGGACACAACCGTGAGGACAATTTAAAATGGGCAGAAAGCGGTGTACTATCAGGTTTTGCATCAAGCATACTAAACCTCTAACACCTTCTTAAGATATCCCTTCTGAGATAACCATAACTTACCAGCCCCACTATCTCGATGAATTTCTATCCCAAGGATCTTCTTGGCAGCTCCAAGATCCTTCATGTCAAATTCACTACTCAACAAAGACTTCAACTTTACAATTTCTTGCTTACTCTTTACAGCTACTAACATATCATCAACATATAGAGTAAGAAATATATAGGAGCCATCAGCAAGTACTCTAAAATAAACACAACAGTCATACTCATAGCGCATGTACCCATGTGTGACCATGAATGAATCAAACCGTTTGTACCACAACCTGGGAGACTGCTTCAAGCCATATAATAATCTCTTCAACAGACAAACATAATCTTCCTTGCAGGTTTTTTGAAGCCTTTGGGCTATTGCATGTAAATCTCTTCTTCTAAATCTCCATGGAGGAATGCGGTCTTCACATCTAGTTACTCTAACTCCATGTCATGCATTGCCACAAATCTTAGGATTACTCGAATTAAGGTGTGCTTCACAACTGGTGAAAAAATCTCATTATAATCAATTTCTTCTCTCTGTGAGTAACCCTTAGCCACTAACTGTGCCTTGAATTTTTCACCTTCCTTTTCTGACAATGTTTCTTTCTTGCGGAATATCCACTTGCAACCAATAGCCTTCTTTCCTTTGGGCAATTTCACTAATTCCCAAGTCTTATTCTTCTGTAGTGACTCCATCTCTTCTAACATTGCTACAATCCATTTATCATTGTCTTTCCTATTTGTAGCCTCCTTGAAAGTGAATGGATCTCCACCGCTAGTTACGAGAGCAAAACTAACCATGTCTTCAAAGCCATATCTCTGTGGTGCTTTATGAACCCGCTTCTCTCTACCACAAGCAATTGAATAAGGCTCTTCTTGTTGCTGTTGTGGATCAATCTCAACATCACCCTTATCACTGCATGAACTATTCTCGTCAAAACCTCACCTCAACAATTAATTTCTGTTGTGGACTATCATCACATGTCTCTGCTTCATTTTATTTCAACATAAAGGCTTCATCAAATATGACAGCTCTGTTGGTTACCGTTTTCTTTGAGATTGGATCCCAAAACCTGTAGCCTTTAACACCTCTTTCAAAACCAAGAAATACACATTTTCTTGACTTCGAATCTAATTTAGAACGTTCTCCACTTTGTACATGCACATAAGCTAGATAACCAAAAAATTTTAGACTCTAATAATCAACTGGTCTACCTGACCAAACCTCTTCTAGAATCTTGAAATCTATGGCTGATGATGGAGATCTATTAATAATGAAGCTTGCTGTATTAACTGTCTCTGCCCAGAACACCTTAGGCAACTCTGCATTCAATCTCATGCATCTAGCTTTTTTTGCTAAGATTCTGTTCATTCTCTCTGCAACCCCATTCTGCTATGGAGTTCCTTTAACTGTGAAGTGACGAGTAATACCTTCCAATTCACAAAATCTTTATCTTTATACTCTAGTCCATTATCTGTTCTAAGGTATTTTATTTTCCTGCCAGTCTGATTCTCAACCTGTGCTTTCCACTTTTTAAATATGCCAAACACATCAGACTTATGCTTCATAAAATAAATTCATACCTTTCTAAAGTAATCATCAATGAAACTGACGAAATACTGAGCATCGTTATGAGAAGAAACTGATACTGGACCCCAAATATCTGAACGAATGTAGTCAAGAACACCCTTACTTGTATGAGAGCCTGTCTTGAAACTGACTCTATGCTGCTTCCCGTACACACAATACTTGCAGAAGTTTAGCTTGCATGTCTTCACCCCCTTCAATAAATTCCTCTTGTGCAACTCTAACATACCACGTTCACCAATATGGCCAAGTTGCATATGCCATAATTTTGTGTCATCGGTGCTGGACTCCACCAGAGTAGTGACTGCAACTCTTCCTACAACTGTGTTCCCAATCAATCTGTAAAGCGTGCTTACTTTCTGTCCCTTTATCACCATCAAAGCACCTTTGGTAATCTTCATAATTCCACCATTTGATGAGTATGAATAGCCCAAATCATCCAATACTCCTAAAGAAATTAAATTCTTTCTGAGATCTGGAACATGTCTGACATTACTAAGAACTCTCACAACTCCATCAAACATCTTGATCTTCACGGTACCAATCCCAATAACCGGGCATGTAGCATCATTACCCATTTGGACCATACTACCATTATAAGGTTTATACGTGTCAAACCAATCTTTCTTTGGAATCATATGATATGAGCATGCTGAATCTAAAATCCAAGATTCCAACAGAACATTGTTACCTGATGAAACTGAAAGTAAATCTGCACCAACTTTACCGTAATCTGATGTTTCTTCAGCAACACTAGCTGATTTTAGGGGCTTCTTTCCATTCTTCTTCTCCTCTAAATGCTCTTTCAACTCTTTACACTGATTCTTATAGTGCCCTTTCTTGTGACAATAAAAGCACTCTACATCTTTCTTTGCACATGATTTAGACTGTGATCTATTCCTATTGGAGTTTCGTCCTCTTGACCTGCTTCTACCCCTATTGCTTGACTCAGACTTTACAATAAGTCCATCAGCCTAAGAATCATCACCATCTTGCTTCATCTTTATGTGTGACAAGAGAGCACTAGTCACCTCCTCGAGTACTATAGTCTCTTTCCCGTACATCAACATAGTCGCTAGATGATCAAAAGAAGTAGGAAGTGATGCTAATAACAGTAACGCTTTATCTTCGTCCTCATAATTGACCCCAAAACTTGACAGTTGGGTGTTCAACATGTTAAACGTGTTGAGATGCTCCAACAGATCTGAACCTTCCTTCATATGCAAACTATACAGTTGCTTCTTCATGTACAACTTGTTCGTCAGATTCTTTCTCATATAAAGACCTTCTAGTTTATCCCAAACCTCCTTTGTGGTCTTTGCTTCTAGAATTTTGTGAATGACTTCATCACCTAGGTTGAGACGAATAGCGCTACCCATTCTACATCCTTCATCGTTTCTGGTTTCTTCTCCTTCCCAAGTAAGGCTTTATGAACTCCTTGTTGAATTAGGAGATCCTTCATTTGCCTTTGCCAAAGTGAAAAATTTTCCTTACCACAAAACTTCTCTACATTATACTTTGTGCTTGACATCTTTACTGTATTCAAAGGATTGAATCCTAACCTGGCTCTGATATCACTTGTTATGTAGATAGCACCCTAGTATCCAAACAATAACAATAAATAAGCAGAAATTAAATAACAAGCACACATAAAGAACACAAGAATTTACGTGGTTCGGCAAACTGCCTACCTCCACAGCAACAACAGAGAAATTTCACTATAAAAGTTGAGGAGATATAATAGTGCACAAAAACACTCTTAAGAAATCCAAATCCCAATTACACCCTAGCACTTTCTCACAAGAAAACACAAGACTGAATACAAGCCACACGGTCCACATCAACAGGTAAAAATGTTATGCAAGTTGTGGGTGTAAAAAAAAAATTAAAATTAAAAACATTTTAACTAAATTATTGTGAAGTTGTGTATGTAGCAATACTCTTTCTTAATACAAAATCCCATGGGATCCAACTCTTTCATAAACAAAAAAAACACCCAAACCCTACTCATAAAAACCTCTGAAGCTGAATCTATCACTGTACAGACTGCATAATTTGTCAAGTAATCTAACATAATCACAAAATTATGGTTGGGTGACAAGGATTAAAGTCAATATAATGTAAGTTGAATCATCTTATATATATGACTCTCCCCCACCCAAAAGAAGAATGGGTAGAAGAAGAGTAGGGTGGCGGGTTGTGTTGTACCAAGGCCAGTGGCTCATCAATAAGGAACTCTATTTTCTCCTCATCATAACTTCTATTAAAGCATTAACATTGGGAATGACATATGCCATATGTAGGGAAAATTTAGCATAAAAGTCCAAACCCCCCCCCCCCCCCCCACACACATCTACACTTGTAATAATCAACTATTGCAAAAAAATTTGTAATAGTGCTATAGTGCAATTCTAAAGGTAGAATTGCACTGTAGCTCAATTCTTTTTTTTTTTTTTTAAACTAATATTTTATTCACTTACTTTATTAATTCCTCTCTCTCTCATCGGGTTTTTGGGTTTTGAGTTTTTGTTTTTATTTGGGTTTTGTGATATATTATTTTATTGTGTAGAAATATTATTTTAATGTGTTGTATTGTAAAATAAAAGTTAGGATGCTGAAAGTATTGTAAAATAATATGGTATAATTAATAAAGTAACTTTTTGAAATTGTAAAATAAAATGAGATAGAATTTTGAAATATGAATGTTCTTATAAGCAGGAAGCAAAATGTAAAATCTTTTTATTTTTGGTGCACAAGATTGGTTGCACTAAACCTAAAAAGATGTTAAGTATTAAATACATATCAACATCCGATCAGGTATAATACACATGAAAAACACAAACTGTTTCCATTTTTTATCGGATTCTAGTTTCTTTCTTTCTTTCTTTCTTTTTTTTTTTTTTTTTTTTTTTGGCGGATACCAATTGGATTCTTGTTTCTAATAATAGCCACTTCAAAAACCTAATCCTCCATTATTTTAAAATTGTGTTGACTCAGTCACTCATATATATGACTATTTTTAAATCCCCAATACCGACCTTCCCTAGTTGATTATCAACTTTTAGGTGATACATGTTAGCATGAGGTTGGCATGAGGTTTATGACCACACACACATATATAATATAACATTTATCCTTTAAAAAACTTCAAAATTTGAAAATTTAGATGCAAGTGTCTGACCTTTGACTTTTCTCGATTGAAACAAAGCTGAACAGATGGTGAATCGAATATCAATGAGCTTCTTGACTTGAGAGTTGAAAGTTCCACTGTTCCTAAAAGTTGCCGCGTGAAGCACCACAAAAGTCATATGAAAAGGGGGCTAGGTAGAACCGTAGAAGGCAACTGGAATCTGCCTTTGTACTTATTTATTGATTGGATGCCTTGATTGTTGGATTGAAGTTTCCAAGACACTGTTTGGATGAGTGAGTTTTGAGTGATATGATTTTGTTTTCATCACTCATCATCCAAAATTTGTGGGATCCATGGAAAATTTTTTGTTTGGACACCATTACTCATGATCCGTGACTCAGTTTCTATCACTCAATTCTCTGATTTTTGAGTTATGAGTTATGGAAACGGAAAACACATTTTAGCTGTTTTCAATTTTCATAACTCATAACTCAATGACATTTTTGTAATTATACACATATAGAGAGACCCACAGCCGCAACTTTTGACCTTTGACTCTTCTTTTTTTTCACTGTTTGGTCTTCCGTTCTTTTTTTTTTCTTTTTTTTTCTCTTCACTGATTCTTTCTTCAATTCTTCGTCTCTCTCTTTTTTTTTTTTCACTATTCGGTCTTCAGTTCATCCTTTTTTTTTTTTTTTTTTTTCTCTTCACTGATTCTTTCTTCAATTCTTCGTCTCTTTCTCTTTTTTTTTTTTCACTGTTCGGTCTTCAGCTCATCCTTTTTTTTTTTTTTCCTGGGTTCAGTGAGTTTGGTTTTTTTTTTTAATTTTTTTTTTCTCACTGGGTTTGGTGAATTTAGCTACTGGGGGTTGAAGGAAAAAAAAAAAAAAAAGTAAAAGCTACACAAGGTACTAGTATGGGGCCCACAAATAACTGAAAAATATTGAGTGATGACAAGTGAGTGATGGTGCCAAACAGGGTGGGGTGTTTTAAGTGATGAGTGATAAGTAATAAGTGATGAGTGATGAAAACTGAGTGATGAGTGATGGGTGATGAAAACTAAGTGATGAGTGACCATTTTTTTAAACCAAACAAGGCAGCTTTCCAAGAAGAGACCCAATATATTTTGAGACACAGCTCCATTCCAAACCTTCCTTTAGAATAAGGTCCAAAGAAAATTAAAATTTCCAATCTAAATTAGATAATAAAACAAGTTAATGTTAAGTAAATTAATTGATCTCACTTCATTACTTGCGCTTGTTAATCTCATTATTGTTATCATCGTGTCATTTCTATTATTCATTTTTCTTAGAAGAGTTTCTATTATTTATTGGTCTGTCACATGATGTAATTTTAATATCCCATGCCATGAAAAAAAAGATAAAGAAAAAAGTCACTGCTTGCTTGTGTTATTGTTAAATTCAAATAATAAATTCGTGTCCATTACATAATCAATTAAACCTTAAATTACCCTTACTAAATAGAGAATAGTAAATACCGCAACTAGTTTAATTGACCCAAAACTTGTCCTTCTTTGAACATAAACTAATTTACCTTAACCACAAAGTTAAATATAAATGTAAAAATATTTTATTTCTATTTTCCCAAAAAATTATCAAATAAAAGCCGCAACTACTAAATTTTCCAAAACAACACAATTTTAAAATATTTTTTTTTAATCCTCCAAGGGCATCAAATAACAATGTTCACAAATTGGCTGTCTTCATTGAGATCAAAACTTAAATATTCTTTTTTCTTCTTCAAGGCATCAATGTGTGTGCAATGCCATGTGAAGCCCTTAGAGAGGGAAAATGTTTCTCTCCAAAGTAGTTTGAAGAGAAACACTTCAAACTCCGCAAATATCTTTTTATTGGATATAAATTTTGAAAGTCTAAATGTTAAATTGCATGTTCTTATTATATCATTCATGTTTGCAAAATTTCGAGAAGATCAAAGATCAATAGTTATGTTATCAATCAAATGTTTAAATTTCAAGTTTTTGTGATCTAATATTGTATATAAAAAATAAGTTTATTAATCGAATAGTAAATAACATTTGATTTGAACAAAATTTGACATGCATGTTAAGAACATAAATATTATAAAATCCAATGGTTAGATTTTCAAAATTCACATCCAATAAAAATATATAAAAGGAAATTGAAGGGTTTTCCTCCAAACCTTATCCTCTAGAGAGTTATTCTAAAATATTAATTTTAAAAAAAAAATTGTAAGTTGTGGCAAATCCTAGCTCTCTCAACCACATGATTTAGTCAAATATGTATCTGAGTGTCTTGGTTATAATTGATTTGTGCTCAAATGTTAAGTTTGGGCATTAGCAACCCTACCGAGGAAAAAACTCAAATCTCTTATATCTCTTAACTGCATGGTTTCCATTTCATACACATAAACTCTTTCTTTGCTAAAAATAACTTGATTCTTTTTGGGAAGGTAGAAATTAGGTTAAACCACCACTAGTGGCCTATTTGGATTCAGGAGATCATTAGTTTTGTTTTGTTTTCTAATTTACCTCAAAATTTTGGCTTACATTTGTGAGTTTGGCTAACTTATTTGCTTAGATGAGACAAACAGCAATGTTAAGCAAAAAAGTTGGTTAATGAAAAAACCTAGCTTATTTGCTGTAACTTTTCTCTCTCACATTTAAGTAAATAAGCTTAACAAAAGTTGTCAAACACAATATTGTGTGCACACAGACAATAGCACCCACTACACAGCCAACTTGAGTTAGAGAGGGATTTATTCCTACTTCCAAAATCAATGAAGCTTCAGTCTAAAATACGTTGGACTTAAATTTTGTCACATAAGAAAATTGATATCAAGATTGAAAAAATGGAGGTTTCCCATCTACTTGATTTACAGTCAGTGCTTGACTCCTAGTTCAATTAATAGTGATCGAACACAGAGCACCATTCACAAGTTTGAAGAAAAGAATCAGAGTCCCATTAAATTTTGAACAAGTCTACCGGCCGACATACATAGTTTCAGTTACACGCTTGCCCTTTGAGTCTACCAACTTTTCATTCTCTCTCTATGTACTAAATTGCCAAAGGCCTTGTAGTTGAATTGACACTTCCTCATGTACAAAGTGCTTGGCGGTTTAGGGGGGTAAGGGTTCGAGCTGCAGGATTAGCAACATGTTGTAATTATCTCTCAAAAAAAAATTGTCAAAATTTCTGTAAACTTGTTCATATATGATGGCTACAAATAGTGGCAGACGGAGGATTTTGAAAATTCCCCTTTCCCATAATTTGTTTTTTTAGTAGAAATAAGAAATTATATATAAAATTTAATTGATGACTTTTATTCTTATAGTACTCTTATACAACATATAGCTTATAAAAATCAAAATATAATGAAAATATAAGTTTACAAAAATAGATGATTTTATAAAATAGGAAAATTATTAAGTATTCTTGAAATGTTGTATTTTCTCCTTTTACATACGTGATAAATTTCACTATGAATTTAATTAATAACACCTATTATTATGTGAAAGGAAAAAAATATATATCATTAACACTATACACTTTGAATACCGAATAATAACTCAAATAAATGACTAATACACAAGGAAAAAAAACTATTATTGGACCATGCCCATTGGAAATAGATGTCTGAATTTGTGAATTTTGGCATGGATCATAAGCAAAGTTAATAACAACCTACCAATTTATCCACAAGAAAGTATTTCAAACTTATGACATTTGCCCTATGATAATTGTTTTTTTTTTTTTTTTTTTTTAACCATTAGGCCAAAATAGCAATTGGTTTTTTGATGTATGTAGGAATTGAATTATAAATCTCTTATTTGACGATAAAAAACTTTATTAATTGAGTTAACTGAAACCTATTAAAAAAAATGCATTTTTTTATTTTGGGAAGGGGGTGGGAGGGACATACTAAGTTTTTGATATCTCAACCAAAATCTATTTTATTATAAGTTTAGACGTCACATATTCACAGGTAATTTCTATCCAAATGATCCTAAACTTTTCTCTAAATAAAAAATTCACAGATTCAGACAACATTCTACACATAACACCTTTGGTACTCGGCTTGGACTATTTTTATATTACTCACCAATTGATTTTAATTAATTAAGCTATTCATATATTCAATTGGAATTTTAAAATGAGTGGAATTGGAAGATTGGTCAATGTTACATATTGGTGGCATGAAATGAAAAAAAAAAAAAAAAAAATTGAACAAAAATTTATTGTCAAGTATGTTCATTTAATATGACCACAAAAATCACTATCAAGTAGAACAACTTGGATAAAGTTTCATCCGACTATTTCAAAAATATTATTTCGTTCATTGAATGCCTCACATTCACAAGACTTACGTCAATTCTTAGAGTTGTAAAAAATGTGTGGTAGCATTTTAAGCATCAAAAACACTGAAAGCAGAAACCAACTAAGCACAGAACTCCGCCTCCTATATATAACCATGCCATTAATGTAGCGTTTACATAATCATATAGATTTTTTGCATAACCATGGACGGTTCCTTAAGATTTAGAGCCGTTTCATTAACCCTTTTCCTTGTGTTTCTCACTTTGGCCGCTATTGATCCTAAGTTCTGCTATGGAATATCTGAGGTTCATTGCATCCAAAGTGAGCAACAGGCCCTTCTCAGATTCAAGACAGATCTTACTGATCCTTTAAACCGGCTTGCCTCTTGGGCTGGTGATGGGGATTGTTGTCAGTGGGAGGGAGTTGTCTGCAACAATGTTACTGGTCACGTCCAAGAACTCAATCTCAGAAGCTTTCCTCCTCCTTTGCTTGAATATTTTTCAATTGAAGCCCAATATGAAGCTGCTATTCAATCTTATGCACAGTCAATGTTTGGTGGTAAGATAAATCCTTCTCTACTTGATTTGAAGCATTTGTTTTACTTGGACTTGAGCTACAATAATTTTGGTCTATTTCCAATTCCTGAATTCCTTGGTTCCATGAAGAGTTTAAGATATCTTAATCTCTTCGGTTCGGGATTTGGGGAATTGATACCTCCTCAAATTGGAAATCTCTCAAATTTGCACTATCTTAATCTTGGAGGCTTTGGCTATAATTTTTTATCTGTCAATAACCTTCAATGGCTTTCTAGTCTTCCTTTACTACAAGTGCTAGATTTGAGTGGTGTAGACCTTAGCCAAGCCTCCGATTTGCTTCAGGTGACAAACAAAATCACTTCTTTGTCAGCGTTGTGGTTATCACATTGCAGCCTTGGTTCCATCCCACCAACACCCAATTCTAACTTTTCATCTGTAGCTACCCTTGATCTTTCTTTTAACAGCTTTGAAAACGCTTTGATTCCATCATGGGTCTTTGGTTATCAAAATTTGGTTGCTCTTAATCTATCTGCCAATGGTTTTCAAGGTCCAATCCCTATTGGTTTGCAAAACATGACTTCTCTTAAGCACCTTGATCTATCTGCCAACAATTTCAACTCTTCAATTCCCAATTGGTTGTATAGTTTTAGTCATCTTGAGTTCCTCAACCTCCGCAAGAATCTTTTGCAAGGTACAATCTCTAGTTCCATTAGAAACGTAACATCTGCCATTAGCATAGACTTGACAAGCAATCAACTTGAAGGAAAGGTACCAAGATCTTTGGGCAATGTTTGCAATTTAAGGGAACTAAGATTGTCAGACAACAAATTGAGTCAAGAGGTATCGGAAATATTAGAAACTTTATTAAGATGTGTTTCGTATGGACTAGAGGTCTTAGAAATGTATGATGCTCAACTATCTGGTCATTTGATTGGGGAACTTGGGCAATTTCAAAATCTTACAACACTTTCTTTGGAGGGTAATTCAATTTGGGGTCCAATTCCAATTTCAATAGGAAAACTTTCATCTTTGAGATTCTTAGACCTTTCAAGTAATCAATTTAACGGAACTCTTCCTCAAAGTTTTGGAGGACTCTCCAAATTAGAGTATGTCTTTATTGGTGGGAATATGTTGGAGGGAGTAGTATCTGAAACTCATTTTGCCAATTTAAGAAGATTAAAGGAACTTAGCACAACTCCAACCCGTTTGACTTTAAAAGTAAGACCCAATTGGATTCCTCCTTTTCAAGTTGTCATTTTAGGATTGGGATCATGGATTTTAGGGCCAAATTTTCCCTTATGGATTTGTTCACAAAAGCGAGTTTGGTCTTTGGATATATCTAACACAAATGTTACAGATGCAATTCCTCCTTTGTTTTGGAATATGTCCTCTCAGTTCAATTATCTGAACTTGTCTCACAATCATATCTATGGAGAGATTCCAAATATCCCTGTGACTTTGTATCCTTCTTCTGTGATTGATATGAGTTCTAATTCATTCAATGGTCCATTACCTCTTATATCCTCTAATGTGAGCTTTCTAGATCTATCTAACAATTTATTGTCTGGATCTATTTCTCACTTTTTGTGTTATAAGAAGAATGAGCCCAAACAAATGGAACTTCTCAATCTTGGAAAAAATCATTTATCAGGAAATATAAGTTATTGTTGGAAGAATTGGCAAAAATTGTTGGTCTTAAGTCTGGGAAACAATAATTTCACTGGTAGCATTCCAGCATCCATTGCACATTTGAGTCTTCTTAAGTCTTTGCACCTAAGCAACAACAAAATCTCTGGGAAATTACTACATATTTTGAAAAATTGCACTAATTTGGAGATTATTGATATCAGTGAGAATCAGTTTTTTGGAATCATACCTTCATGGATAGGACAAAGACATTCAAGCTTGATCATTCTCAACCTTCGCTCAAACAATTTCCATGGTCACATACCGAAACAACTATGTGCTCTTACTTCACTCCAAATCTTGGACCTTTCACATAACAAGCTATTTGGAAGCATACCTAGTTGTGTTAACAATTTGACTGCCATGGCTTCAACTTCTAACAATATTTTACAAGACTTGTTTGTGGTTGATGGTGATTCTGTGGATTTTGAAAGGGCATTGCTTGTGATAAAAGGGCAAGTTCTTGAGTATACCACCAATCTTCAACTACTAAGAACTATAGACCTTTCGAAGAATAATTTATCAGGAGAGATCCCTAAAGAAGTGACTAGTCTTCAAGGATTACAATCTTTGAATTTGTCACTTAATAATTTGACTGGAAGGATTCCTGAGAATATAGGTGCTATGGGATCCTTGGAATCTCTTGATTTCTCTGAAAACCAGCTTTCAGGTCGCATTCCTCCAAGCATGTCAAAATTGTCATTTTTGAGTAAGTTGAACTTGTCAATGAACAATTTATTTGGGAAAATCCCTTCAAGCACTCAACTACAAAGCCTTAGTGCATCTAGTTTTATTGGAAACAAACTCTGTGGACCTCCACTTACGGATAATTGCACTATAAATTATGCCAAACCCGACACTAAAGACAAAGGGAGCAGTGGTGGGCGTGAAGTGGATTGGTTTTATGTAGGTATGGCACTTGGATTTGTGGTTGGATTTTGGGTTGTTTGGGGTCCTTAGAAATGGAGAATAATGTATTTTCAATTCCTAGATCGCATGGGGTACAAGCTTGGGGTGTTTTGGCATAAACTTGATAGCTTTTACTTAAATGTTGTGAGATTCTTATCTTGTTACTAGCTAATGTTTCTTTTGGTGCATGGATATGTTGCAGTTTCATTTTGAAATAATTTGTATCTTTTGTTAGCTCAGTCATTTTGAAATAAATTGAAGAAAATTTTATTTCTTATATGTGTATTACTCATGTTGTGGTATTGTATTTAGAGAATTAATTAAAATTATATTACAGATTCAAGTGATGGCCTAGTGGTATAACATCCCCTTTAATTCCCGTTTTTTATTGTTCAAACCCCACCTTTCCTGTCCCACCATTCGCCTAACAAAAAAAAAAAAAAATCAACAAAATACGTACAGAGAGACCTTTAACAGTGTCAGATTGGAAAATTTAGCAACAGTAGTAAAGCAAAAATACATAAGGATTGAGGAGTGATTAAATAGAAAAGAAAAAAAAAATCAACAAAATGAATTTTAATGGCAAGCCATTTCTACTTTTCCCAATACTAAATCAAACAAGAAAAGGAATTTCATTTGAGATTTTTGCCATTCCTTTCTCTCCTTTTCCACCACACATTCACACTCCCTCTCACTTTGTCATCGCACCACAAACCAACACTCACACCGAAATGAAAGCAACACAGCCTTTCACACACCACCTTGATAGTCCAGTCTCTCTGCCACACCCACCACACATGCCATTGTAGAATTGCAATGTATAAAATGAAAGGTTTTCATAGAAACATACACTGATAGATAGCTCTAGGAACTTATGTATCTCTAATAAGAATAAAGGAAGAAGAATAGAATTAATATTTTGAATAGAATAAAAAATATAATCAAGGGCCATATTGATGGAAGAAAGGCTACCTAATTTTGGCCCCGGTTTCTACCTCATCTTTGGAATGATTTGAAGGAGTTTGAGTCAACAAGAGTTTTAGATAACCTTAGGGTTTTGTACTAGGTTGCACGGACACAAATATGGACATGGGTACGGATACAGGTGTGATACAATGACACAAACAATTTTTGAAAAGTTATAACATGATACAGTAGATAGGACACTGAAATGACACAGGTACGACACTCCAAATTAAGTGTTCGTGTATCCTAGGTTTTGTATGGGTGCAACCAGAGAATTGAAAATAATTTTTAAAATGAAATAAAATACAAAGAATAATTAAGGGTGTTTCTCAAATATAGAAAAAAAAAAAAAAAGAGAATTATTAAGAGTGAGGCCAAGAGCCTTATAACTTAGTAATATTGTCTTGTTCTCCTTATAAAATTATAGTGTAAAAAATGGAATTTGTTAGGTTAGCTTGGCAAATCCATGACAATGTATCTTGTTTTGAGTTGTAAGTCTCAAATATCAAGTACAAGATCCAACTCAAAAAAGGGCAGTCTTGAGAATTTTGACTAATCCTCAATTGTCTCTCAACTTAGGCTCACCTAATCAAGACTTGTAAAACCTAATTCCTAATAAGTCGGCTAATGACATGTTAATTGTGCCCTACTTATCAAATTATATAACGGCTCACTAAAGTCGATTGAAAGAGGTTAGAGATTGCTATGTCACACTTTGGTATGTACTATTTGTGATTTTTTTTTTTCTTTTAGAGAGTTTCAACCTATAACGTCCGCTTTTGATGATAACTCTTTACCATCATACTAACTTGGTTTCATAATTGGCTAAAGTGCAAAGTTGATTAATTCTACTAAAATCAATCAACAGGTCAAAATTATTTTTTCAGAATAAAAGGAACAGAAGAAAAGATGAATAAAAGGAAGAAGATCAAATTGTTAACGTGTTAAAGAAAGTATAACCCAACCGAGCACCATATGAGATGAATTGTTATTGAAGACCAGGTGTGGGCTGTCCTTATCAATCATCACGAAGAAATTTAAGTAGGCCTTGTAGACACCATTGTGCAACTTTCCGTTTAACCCTATTCTAAGGGCAAAATCATCATTTTATTAAATTGAATGCTTAAATTTGACCACTAGATTATAAGATATAGCTAAATCAAGATTTTAACGTTTGATACGTATTCTTGCAATTGAGGTTGATCACATGTGATTATGATCAATTAGTTATGATTGGTTTTTTTTTTTTTTTTGGGAAGTGAAAACCTCTAAACTTTTATTTAACTCAACAAAGAAGGAATTACAGAAACTTGGTATGATGTTACAGAAGATATTAAAGGAGATGGGTTGCTGACTTGCTATTCACCCAAAATTTCCTATCCATAAGGTAACCTGTATAGCATGTTGTGCTAAGAGCATCCCCATCAGTATGTGCAAAAAATTTTCCATTTTGCACATCTAAAACCTACTTTTTCTACTTTACACTTCTATTTTTACAAAACACCCACATCAGTTTGTTTATTATACACATTTATTCAAATGAAATATTCATTTCTTTAACACTGTCATCTCCCTCACAGACCCAACACAACCCACACAGCCTCCATCATCAGCCACGATCTCCCTCACAGACACTGGAATCCACACATGCTAATCACACCTGAATCCCAAAGAAAACTAGTAAAAAAATAAAAAAATAAAAAATAAAAAAATAATAAAATAATAAAAAACCCAGTAGAAAAAACCAAAAAACCCCAAAAAACAACCAAAAAACCAGCTTCACAATCACGGATACCACTGACCCACACCCACAATCACCGATACCACCGACCCACACCCACAATCACTATCACAGCAGCCTTAAGCTCAACCAAAAATGGATCAAAACCCACGAGATTCTAGGATTTCTTCTTCTTCTTCTTCTTCTTCTTCTTCCACTACTACTGCTCCTTATAATACGACGTTGTCTTCGTCTTCGTCTACATGGTGGTCTAATTTCTGCTCCTCGACGCTCAGAACAAAGCCTCAGGTTTCTCCGTCGGAGAACTCCGTTCGTGTTGTAGGCGATGGACCCGACCTCGTTCTCATCGGCGGCGGTGACAATCGGCGGAAGCTAGAGGAAGAAAGTTTGATGAGATGAGAGAAAGAGAGAGCTGTGCCCTGAGAGAGTCTCTGATGAAATGAGAAAAGAGAGGGAGGTGAGACTTGAGAGTCAGGTACAGAGAGGAGAGAAAAAAAATTATTAAGATATTATATGCACATGCTACAGTAACCGTGCATATATGCACGGTTACTGTTCATTTGCAAGACCGTTGTGTATATTTAGACATTTTTACAAAGACTGATGTGGGTGTTTTTTGGGTTAAAATGTGCAAAATTGAGCACTTTTTGTATTTTGCACATTTTTGCACATATTGATGGGGATGCTCTAAGATGTGTGCTTCTGCATTAGTGTCTCTTCGAACAAATGAAACTTAGGCTTCATGGAAACTTCTCAGGTTCTGCTTTATTGCATCAGTGATGTGTCCCCATAAGGAATAATCGGTGGACTATTTGGTGAATCTATAATGATTTTGGACTACAGTGCACTTGCTTGCTGCTGCCATTGCTTCAGCTATAGGTGCATTCTTGATTCCAGGCCCACGTCTGCTCATTGCTGCAATAGTTTGTCCCCTCAAGTCTTTCATTATTATTCCATTCCCAGTCGCCTTCTCATTTGTAAGCATTGCAATGTCAAATTTTAGTTTGATGTTGCCAGTGAAAAGTAGTAGATGCAGGGACGGAATAAGGATTCAAACTTATTAGTTCCGAGAGGTCTCGTGCTCTAATAGCTACCTTGAGATTGACAAATTCCTTTAATGCACCATGACAAGGGGGAGAAAGAGGAGAAAACTAATCATTTATTACAGTCAGCTTATCAATTTTCTGCAATTTCATTAGATTCTCTCTTGAACAAAACACCAATTGCAGACCAGCAATTGCCATATGGCAAGTCTACTGCAAGATGTTTGGATCAAAGTAACAAGAAATAGACAGTGTACAAACACTTGAGATGCACATAAATAACAACTACAAAAATGATGACATCCAATTGCCTTTAGAAGAATATCGATCCAACCTTATTTCAGATGTCTGCAAGTAACATCAGGATTGAGATATTTTTGGATTTCCAGTGTTGGCTAATTCCATGCCAAATTTTTTCATTGTAATATGCAAATATTCCTTGTATTGTATTTCATTGGGTTCTATTTGCATTGGAGACAAGTGGATCAGAAACATCCCATGTCATGCGAATTTACCAATTACTCTAAAAGCTCCAGCTAAGAGACAAGAGTGTAAGCTACTTATTCACAAGTTCTAATAACCTCATTGCCTAATTATGCACCAAGTTTGATCCTTATTGACGAATTAAAAAAAAAAAGCATTCACTTAATTTTATTGCTTAAAATTCGAACAACCTCTCCTAAGAGAGGCAAAATTGTTAAGTTGTCCATTTGTTTACTTAAGAATAGGAAATAAAGCAAAATTTTGAGCAATTCATTCTTTTTTCTTCTATTGGGATTTTTATATTTTAACTCTGACCTCAGCTTCCTAAATTCATAGCTTTGACAAGACAAGTAATAAGCTCAGCTTCTTTTCCCTTTTTTCTCTTACTAAAAGACCCAAAATCCAAAATGACACAATCTGGACTATTATTTTTTTCTTTTCTTTTTTCACCCCTCTTATGTTTCTCATAATTGAACTCACATCAGCTCAACTAAGCTTATAGCTTCAACAAGAGAAGTAATAAGCTCACTTTCTTTTCCATTTTTCTCTTACCAAAAGACATCCATAAATAACAAAACTTGTACCATTTCATTAATTTATACTTTTGTCACCTTCTGGATTTATTATAATTTAATTCTTACATAAGCTAATAGCTTCAACATGAAAAGTAAAAAGCTCTCTTTTGTATTTTATATTTTCTAAAAAGCCATAATTACAGTAAAACACACACACATATAGATGTGATATATAAAAGACCATGAAACAAACATTAGAAAAAAAATGATATTCGGCCAAAGGAAACAAACACAACCTTATATATCATTATGTGATGTGCCATAAATCAAAATTGTCCATTCCTTTGGCTTCCTAATTACTGTTTACAATTCTTGTGGCTTGACAAGCAAGAAAGGAGCTTTAACTCCAAGAAGCACATTTTTCTAAAGAAGTCACATTCACATAATTTCTTGCTTTAACAAAGAAGGCATAATTTCAACAAACCATGTAAGTTAAATTTCGTTTCTCTATTTATCTTGGTGGCAAGAATTAAAAAGAAAGTCAAAATTATGGTTGTAAGGACTCAATTTGTAACGACCCCAAAATGATGTTGGGTTCGCACGTTGAGGGCCCAAACAATATGATTTGTAGAGCGTGGGCTGAAAGGCTAAGCCTCGGTCACCGGATAGTAGTTGGTCATGGTGTTCATGGTAATCGCACAAGGGTTTACCATGCTTGCCCGAGAAGATTTTCTCCTCAGCACGACTTAGGAGGATCTGGCTCTTGGCCTTTGTCCCCCCCCCCCCCCCCCCTCTTTAGCTTGCTTCCCTCTCTTTTTATACTAGCCTTTACCCTCTCCCCAACGTCCACATGTAGGTTCAGCTTTCGAGGGCTGATGCCTGTCCCATCGGCCCATACCCAAAGTGGTTGGGGGCGGTTGTAAAAGCTGAAAAGCATTGCTCTGTCATGCGCAGAGTACTTAATTACAGTAATGGCAGCCTTTCCCTTTTCTTTTGTCTATTCACTGTTCAGGGGTCCTTTCCCCATCAATGCGAAGGTGTTTAACTTTTCCTTGAACAGTTCCTACACCGTACTCGCCCTTTCTTCCAGGAGCAATTTGGGATGCCGAGGACAGAATCATTCTCGGCTATATTTCTAGGCCATTTGGACTTCGATTGCATGTCCTCGGCAACGCCTGTCCTCAGCGTGGGCCTTGGGCCCTAATGTAAAGTGGGCCTGGGTCACAAATATTCTGGCCCCACAATGGTTGAACTGAGTTTAAATTGCAAAGAGAAATCTCATTTAAACATCTACTATATCATTTGTCTTAATGACAATTGTGAACCATGAAATTGCAATATTCCAAAGCCAAAATAGGCTTAAACCACAAGCAAGTATTATGTAGTTTCCTATAAAATGTAACGAATGAGGAAAAACCACACATTTGCACAACTATTAACCAAAACATATTTATGCGTTATTCTTATATTAAACAAAAATTAATTACAAATTAAAAAAAGTATAAAAATTGATAGGCCACAAACTGAATGACCCCTTGTGATAGAAATTAATTAATTAATTAATTAGCCAAGTTATTAATTAATCAATTTATCATGCAAACGCGTGGTAGCACAAACAAATCACCAATACACTAATTATGCAGCGGAAAATAAATAACACAGTGATTTGTTTACGAATGGAGAAAACCTAACGGCAAAAACCCCACTGGGTGATTTTCAGGTCACCACTCCCGAAACTCCACTATTATGACAACAAGCGGTTACAAGTAAAGGAATTTCAAGTACCTTACCAACCTACAGTTAAACCCTTACCCCAATACCCAATTGGACTTGTTCTGTAGTGACAGTTCCCCTTTCTGATGCACAACTCCAAAGTACGTGACTAACCAATTGCGCGGATCCCAGTACGCGACTTCAATCACCAACTAAGAAGGTTGTTGGCTACAAAGTTCTTCAGGTCATCCACACGATGAAAATCAAGAAGATACTTGGTCACAAAACCCTACGGTGCACATACACAGCAACTTCTTCAAGAGAAAGAGATGAACTAGGGCAAGAACTTCGTCTCCAGTCACAATTTGGTTGAACAGAGTTTGCTCAAAGCTTGTGTAACTTGTGAACTATTTGACGGCCCTTAAAACAATCCTTTTATATGTTTAGGGTTAGGAGAAAAGAAAGCCCAAAGACATATTCACGGATCCCAAGAAAATCATATCAGGATTCTGAATTCCTTAAACCTCGACAAATAGAAGGTATCGAGAAGCTGTCGAGCAGGTGTTGAGCACACCAGGCTTTGAATAGCTTTCTTAAGCTCGATAGATGCAGCTGTCGAGCTTTAATGAATTTGCACTATCAGCTTGTTTTCTTGGACAGACTTGAAGGTTTCAACACTTGATCTTGAAACATGGTTTCTTGAAGTAATTTAAATATATTCTAAATCTACCCAAATACAAGTAAAGTGCGTTTTGTCAAAGGATAAGCCAATTACATAAAATAGTGACATATGTTTCTAACAAGTGGAACACATATGTCCTAATAATCTCCCCCTTTGGCAATCTGTGACAAAACCATAACAAACAAATGAACATATGAGAGAAGTCATAAATTACTCAACTCATATTCACGTGTTGAATACAATAAAATCTATCCTAATACAAACTCTTGAAAAACTTTGCAAGAAAAGAGTTCATGGCAAGTAGACTTTGACAACCTGTATTCCTGAAACACTTTAAACAAAACTCATCAAGGCATCTTTGTGTGAAACAGAAATAATAGATTGCATACAAGTATAAGAAACATGTGTATTAAGGGAGAAAAGAAACAACACATGAAGGGGTAGGTGAAAGAAAAACATATATCAACATAAATAAGGAGATAAGTACAATGTATGTCTATAAATGGTCACAAGACCTCATGTACAAGAATAATGTATCTAAAAAGAAAGAAAAAAAAAAAAAAAGATACAAAATATTCTCACTACATCCCTCACAACATATCAACACTCCCCCTAACAAAATGGTCCTATACTAACTCTCCCCCTAAGAATGACTACTCTCAAATCAAAACTACTCCCCCTTTTTGTCATGAGTGACAAAGGGTAAAAGTGTCAAGTAGACATCTCATCGATAGAGCTAGCATCTCCATCAGCATCATCCGAAGCATCATCGTCATCACCATCATCATCATCCTCATCCTCAGAATCAGAAGCCACGTGAGAAGGTGGTGGAGAAGAAGCCTCAGAAGCAAAACCACCCATGGATGCCTGTCATCGTGCAATACGACCGACACGAACGTTCACCTGATACAACTCCGTAGAGAGTGTATCTAGGCGAGCATCCATGCGTTGCAGCTGCGCCATGATGTCTCCTAACGACACATCGCCCAAAGAAGAGGAAGGAGCAGATGTGGATGGAGCAGAACGGGATGGAGCTGAACGGGAGGGAGGAGCTGTTGAATCCGACTGCCTCGACCGTAATTGGGCCTCGCTACGTTTAACGGTAGCATAATCTATGGCACACATGACAGTGAAATGGTCGGAAGAGAGAAAAGGAACAGAAAAATGGCGTAAGATCCCTGTGATAGCAGAAGGAAAGATGAGTTTATCACGAGACGCCGAATCTAAATGAACATCTATAATAGAGAGAATGAAATGAGAAGGAAAATCTATAGTAAGATGCTCAAGAAGAGATAACAAAAATCGAGCACGAGGCTCTGTAATGGAGTTGTAGTGAGAGAGTGGATGCAAAACAAAGGTCATTACCATGTTCATGAATCTAGGACCTTTAGCAAAAGGTTTACATGGTGTAAAAAGATGCTCACCCCAAACAGAAGGGTGCTCACAGAAAGCAGACATGAGCTCATCCCTGGACACAGTCCTCAGACGCTCATAACTAGGAAAGTCAGGAAACTCTATCCTAGGGACCCGAAGCACATCCGCAACAAGTTGCGGTGTGATAGAAATGCGCGTATCTCGAACGCGAGTGAAGAAAAGAGGTACTGAACGATCAATCCCGTGCATGTTGGAGTAAAACTCTTGGATAAGCACGAGAGGACAGGTGACCGGGACGTCACACAGTGACTCCCATCCCCTACTGTGAATGACAGTGGGAAGATCGGTGTCGGCAAAGTCCGACAAAATGACTTGGCATTCCGAATGAATGCCTCGTCTAGAAAAGTTCTCCGAGAATGCCTTAAAGGCATCATCATCACGGAACTGAATATGAGATAGAGTAGGATTAGAGGATGAAGAAGCTCTGGAACGAAGAGGGTTCTGGGCTGGAGTGGATTTACGCTTAGGTGCCATAGACACGACTAACGTAAACAGAAGGAGAGGGAGAGAAAGAAAGACAATCAGAAAAGTCCCAAGCAATTTCAAATATAACAAGTATATTGAAAAGAGAGTACGTATGCATGGGAAATTCATGAACATGTGACATGCAAAAGAAATTTCATCATGGGCTCAGCCCAACCCAAACCTATCAGCACACAAAACAGATAGCACACATCTAAATGCATAACAATACTATTATAATGCTAATGTGATGCAATGTATGAGGTTTTAAACTCATTTAAGTGAAAACCCATCCCAAAATTTCAATAATAACTCATCAATTTTGAAAACCCCAAAATTTTTCAAAAACCCCAAAACCTAGGTTTCAAAACATGAAATGCATGAATGTGAAAGGATTAGAAGCTTACCAAGTGAAGAAAATCTTGAAAAAGCTTGAAGAAACCTTGAGGAACAAAGATTGGAGTGAGATGAGATAGTTTGGGAGAGAAAACAGAGAAGTATCGAGAGAGAAATCGAACAAAATGAGGTTCGGATCGCACAGGGAGTTTAAATAGTGCATCAGTAAATCTCGACAGATAAAGGTGTTGAGAGGTGTCGAGAAAATGGTCGTCGACAGCTGAGGTATCGATGAGGTGTCAAGGAATAACCCAACAGAAACAAGAACAGAAGCTCGATCGATCCACCAAGTGTCGAGAAGCTATTGAGGATGCAGAACCATTCTCGATCGATCCACCAGGTATCGAGAAGCTGTCGGGATTGCGATAAGAAAAAGCTGAAGAAGCTTGACAGACAACAAGGTATCGAGGAGGTATCGACGAGGTGTCGAGCTAGCTTTTAAAACCAGTTTTTCGAGATGAGAAAAACACAGACATGAATGCAATCCAACATGCAACTTAACCAATGATCCAATCAACATATTAAGCTCTCAAAATCATCTCTCAATAAAAATTTTAAGCACATGGATCTTCAAAATCACACACACACACTAAACAAGTCTAACAAATTTTATATTTCAAAGATAAGTCAAGACAGTTTAGTAAGCATACATTAACACATGTAAAACCTTGTGATGGCTAAATCACATTGTACCTGCACATGTATCAAGAATAGCAAAGAATATTGTGTGTTGTGTGTAAAAAACATCGCAAGATTGCATAAGTGTATACATGTTATGACGATTTGAGATATGAGAAAATCACTTCAACTCACACACAATCATAACTGCTTGATGGGGACTATCACCTTCGAGGTACATCCTATAACTCCCACATCTCCTAGAATACACGCTTGCAATCATTTTTAAAGCATTTTTGATCTTTTTGCTTTTGATTTTTCTTTTAAGCATATCATGCATGGGCATATTAGAGAGAGAAAAGAAATACCCAATGATATTTGACATTCCAATTTTGCTATGCCTAAGCACACAAATGTCATTGACACTGTACTTTTGCTATGTCGAAGCGTACAGGTGTCATATTATGATTGGTGGGAAACAGTGGTGAGATGGTTATTAATGCCTTTCTCTTAGGATTTTTTAATCCTTCCCGTCAAAAAGAGTGATATAAGTGTTAAGTACAAGAGATAACTTAATCTTACTTATCACTAACACGAGCCACAAAACTCACTTGCTTAGTTGTGCATAGAGATGCTCATCTAAGCTACAATTGATACAAAGTTTAGAAGACTTTGTTTCAATGGCCATCCAAGGTACACAAGTACCAATGTACACATAACACACACTGTTTTTGTATTTTTCTGATTTTTCAATTTTTTTATTATTTTATTTTATATCAAAAACAAAAAAAAAAACAAAACTGAAAACAAACAGAGACATGTTAAACAAACAAAGCATAAAAACTAGACTGACTTAAAACTTAAAAACAAAACACATAAGTAATGCACACACAAAAACAAAAAGAAAGAGAAAAAAGTGATAGAATCACTTGGAGCTCTTTTCCTTTCACACCTTGAAAAAATCTTTCCTTTGATTATACCCTTGAATCGACGGTGAGGGGAAAGAATTAAAGCTGTTCAAGTTCGAAAGGAATATGAGGGCTTTAAGAAGATCTCCAAGGGGAGCAAGAGAGGATTAAAGCTGATTCTGGTTCCCATATGCTATCATGCCGTTGCTCTGTTGAGTGGCAAGCCACTTGTAGCAATTTGGTCGAGTGTGACCGGCAGCTCCACAATGATAACAGAGATGCTGCTTCTTTTGTTTAGGCTTTTGAGAGTTAGCCTTCTTAGCCATAGGGTTTTTAACATCTTTCTTCTCAAGCTTAGGGGGTGCTCCTAAGATAGATTTACCCTTGTCTATGTTCTCACTAGCTAATTCAGTTTTAATCTCATTGTTCTTAATTTTAACATTATTAGTAGGAGGAACAAAAACAGTAGTACTAGTAGAAGCAGTATTAGAGGAAGAAATACCATACCCTAAATCTGTTCGATCTGAAGCAGATTTCTGAATGCTGAGCATATCATCAAGCTTTGCACTTGAAGTCCTCTCCAATTGAGCTCTGACTTGAAACAGCTCCGCTTCAAGCTTCTTGGTCTTCTTAGCCAAGAAATTGTTCTCGAACCTCAATCCTCCAATAGTCTGATTAGCCTCATCAAACTTTGTGGAAAGCTCCTCACGATCAAGTTCCACATCACTGAGCTTCTTGGTGGATTGCCTAC
Source organism: Quercus tomentella (assembly GCA_028535165.1). NCBI lineage: Eukaryota > Viridiplantae > Streptophyta > Magnoliopsida > Fagales > Fagaceae > Quercus > Quercus tomentella. Next base: position 5,640,596 of record JAPQVY010000100.1, on the reverse strand, counting down.
AGTCCTTGTCGAAGCCCTTTCCATTTGCGTTCTTCATAAACTTCTTGAACTGCCTGGTGATGTAGGACTTCATCTTGGAATCTTCATCATCTGAAGACACATCCGTCTCACTGCTCTTGGCCTTCAAAGCCATGCTCTTGCTTTTACTCGACTTGCCTATTCTTGTCAACACTAGCTCATAGGTCTGCAAGTTTCCAACCAACTCAGTCAGAGGAATCTTGTCAATATCCTTCGATTCCTCTATTGCCGTAATCTTGGCATGGAATCTCTCGGGTAGAGATCTGAGCACTTTCCTCACAATCTTGGGTTCAGGAATGATTTCCCCAAGATTGAAGGCTGAGTTCACTATGTCCTTTAGCTTGGCATAGAACTCCTCGAATGACTCATCCTCCTCCATCTTTATCTCTTCAAAGCTTGTAGTGAGCCTCTGAAGCTTTGAGTCCTTGACAGCCTTAGTACCCTCATAGGTTGTCTGGAGGATGGTCCATGCTTCCTTAGCAATTTCAGTAGAGGATATCTTCTTGAACTCCTCATTGGTGACTGCACTGAATAAAGCATTCAATGCCTTGCTGTTGAAATTTGCCGCCTTGATCTTGGCTTCATCCCAATCGGCCGGCGCTTCCTTTGGCTTGGTCCAGCCAATCTCGACAGCTTGCCACACTTTTTCATCTAAAGACTGCAAGAAAGCTCTTATGCGTACTTTCCAGTATGCATAGTTAGTGTCATCAAATAAAGGAGGTATGATTAATGACTGTCCTCTATCCATGACAAACAAGGGTCAATGGATCAACACAGTAAAGATTAAATCCTAATCAAAGTGTGCCTGCTCTGATACTACTTTATAGGCCACAAACTGAATGACCCCTTGTGATAGAAATTAATTAATTAATTAATTAGCCAAGTTATTAATTAATCAATTTATCATGCAAATGCGTGGTAGCACAAACAAATCACCAATACACTAATTATGCAGCGGAAAATAAATAACACGGTGATTTGTTTACGAATGGGGAAAACCTAACGGCAAAAACCCCACCGGGTGATTTTCAATCACCACTCCTGAAACTCCACTATTATCACAACAAGTGGTTACAAGTAAAGGAATCACAAGTACCTTACCAACCTACAGTTGAACCCTTACCCCAATACCCAATTGGACTTGTTCTGTAGTGACAGTTCCCCTTTCTGATGCACGACTCCAAAGTACGTGACTAATCAATTGCGCGGATCCCAGTACGCGACTTCAATCACCAACTAAGAAGGTTGTTGACTGCAAAGTTTTTCAGTTCATCCACACGATGAAGATCAAGAAGATGCTTGGTCACAAAACACTACGGTGCTCATACATAGCAACTTCTTCAAAAGAAAGAGATGAACTAGGGCAAGAACTTCGTCTCTGGTCACAATTTGCTTGAACAGAGTTTGCTCAAAACTTGTGCAACTTGTGAACTATTTGACGGCCCTTAAAACAATCCTTTTATATGTCTAGGGTTAGGAGAAAAGAAAGCCCAAAGACATATTCATGGATCCCAAGAAAATCAGATCAGGATTCTGAATTCCTTAAACCTCGACAAATAGAAGGTGTTGAGAAGCTGTCGAGTAGGTGTTAAGCACACCGGGCTTTGAACAGCTTTCTTAAGCTCGATAGATACAGCTGTCGAGCCAGCTATCGAGCTTTAATGAATTTGCACTATCAGCTTGTTTTCTTGGACAGACTTGAAGGCTTCAACACTTGATCTTGAAACATGGTTTCTTGAAGTATTTAAACACATCCTAAATCTACCCAAATACAAGTAAAATGCGTTTTGTCAAAGGATAAGCCAATTACATAAAATAGTGACATATGTTTCTAACAAGTGGAACACATATGTCCTAACAAAATAAATAAATAAGTGAAAAATGATAAGGCAAATAGAAACAAAAGGGGAAAGATAATATTTGAACTCCAAAAAAAAACTTATAACCCAAAATATCTAAGAATTGTAAAATTCAAATCGCTAATACTTTTCTTCTTATCCCTTCTGAGTTACCAAATAGACTTCCAATTCATTTTACAAACTTCATTTGCTTACATAAGAAAATGTCAGAAAACAAAAGAAATCAAATCCAAATTTTAATACTCACCCTTCACTATTCCCATATAAGAACAGACACATACATAAACACACACACACACACACACACACACACACACACACACACAACCCAAAAGATCTAAGAATTTCAAAATTTAGATCTCTATACTTTTCTTCTTATCCATTTTCAGTAACCAACAGCCTTCCAATTGATTACACAAACTTCAATTGGCTAAATTAGGCAGTGCCAGAATATTAAAAGAAAACAAATCCAATTCTTGCTCTTAACCATTCTCATCTCAAAAGACACACATGCAACATTTTCAAAGCAAAGAAAAGAAGCATGGATATAGCTATATTCGAACAAAAATGAGAAATCTTACATGAGGAAAACTTTGGGCAGAATCAAGAACACCTTCTCCATCTGCAATGTACATAAATGGTGATTTTAGAAGCATAACCACAAAAAAATAGCCTTGGAATCAGAATATACATTAGGGGGAAAGAGAGATGAGATATGATTGAACCTATTCTGCCATGATTAGGGTTTGCCTAGATTAATAGAATCTGATCCTTGATAATTTGGATAAATTGGCACTTCGGTTTGGTCAAATTCTTTTTAGTTATGCTAACTTGATTTAATGCAAATAATTTTCCAAGCCAAATTTGTAAAAAATACCTAGGATAAGAATTGGGATTAGCAACTCAAAAATCTCACAAACAAAAAGGCAAAGAAATTAGGAATGAAACATCTTAACAGAATTCTGATGATGTTATTCAAAATTAATATTCATAGATGGGGTAAAAATTAATATTCAAAATTAATATTCATACACACTGATTTAATATACAAATATGCTTCAGAAGTTCAAATCACACAGTGTAAGATTTCCCATATAAAATATAAGATATATATATATATACACACACACACATATATATAAAGATTAGATCAACAGCCAAACTAAGCTTAAAATAAATAATAAAAGAACAAAATTGATCATCCTCCCAAAATTCCAAGAACTATGAAACTAACATTCCAGAATAACAAAAATATAGAGTTAAATAAGAAAGAGTGACAGAAGCGCATTTTTAGAAAGAAGAAAGATGAGATGAAATCCAAAACACATGATGAAAATGAATCAAACAAGAAGAAAAGAGATTAATTTGAGTGACAATTAATTTGATTACAGATCACTGATCACGTTATGCCTAGAATTAATATATCAAATATTTACACACACACACACACACACACACACATATATATATATATATTCATAACATTTTTACCAAAAACACAAAAGATTAGTCCCTACTTTTGAATCCAATAGCTCAGCTTGGTAGCTGCAAATCGAATATAACAAATTAGCACATCCAAAAAATTTGTTTAAACCAAAAAAATAAAAAAGAGGAAGATTACAAACCCCATGACCAACCACATCACCACCACCATTTCCGGAAACAAAAACAACAACAATTGATATATGCTTCTAGAACATTATAATTTGTATGGTTCTTTTAATTCTTTCTACAGGTAGGATCATTCATTTATGTGTATAGAGAGAAACATAAAGCACAAATTTTGCTATGAAATTGATGGAAAAACAGCAACTCTACAATCGAATGGAGTAGGTAGCTTTTCTTTTTGGCAAAATTGGTTTTGTCTCTGGTGTATAGGTTTGTATCATCAGTCTAGTTTTTCCCGTTGTTAAAAAATAGAGAGAATGACATGGGATTAGGCAAAAATGGAACCAAATTATGATTAGTGAAACTTCAAAGTAGAAATATGAGAGAGAGAGAGAGAGAGAGAGCACTTGCCTATAGTGTGTTAGCCAAAAATACCAAAAATGGAACCAAATCCCCTTTCTTTATGATTTATTTCTCTCTCCCTCTTTCAATATCTTCTCACCTTAGAAAGGAGAAACCCACGCACACACAACTCCATACCTAGAAGCTAAAAGTTTAGAAGAAAAGAAATCCAAAATACCCATATTAGCAAATGAAGAGAAGAAATCAAGGAAATCATAAAGAAGATAAATTTAGAGAATGTAAAATACCTGTGGTATGAGTTGAGAGAAAAACCAAAGCCACAAACCAAGCCTTTGATTTGTATAATAGTTGAAAAGAGCTCTCCATCCAAGTAGGCAAAGCCCTCTCTGCTCTTTCAGCAAATAGAGTGCAGATCGGTGAGAGAAACTCAGAGTTGTTTCAGCTCTGCTAACACTGATGAGGTCTCTCGTCTTTCACCCCTCTCTGTTTGTTGCTCTCACTCACTCCCATCTCTGTTTCTTGTGTAAGCCAAAAATACTCAAAATGGAACCAAATCTCCTTTCTTTATCATAAACCTACTTAAGAAGCCAATGACACCCAAAATACCCACTTAAGATCAATATCATAAACCTAATAGACCCGTATTAGCAAACAATCAAATATTGAAACCCAGAAGGAAATAAATACAAACATAGATTTAAGAACAAAAAAAAAAAAAAAAGAAGTAAATTTTGAAGAAACGGAGAAAAAAAAATAAAAACAGAGATACTTACCGGAAAAATTAGTCTTTTTTTTTTTTTTGGATAGAAAATTGACTTGTGCCTGAGCCGATCTAGTACAGAGAAAAGAGAGACCTTTCGCTAAAATGATAGAGAGAAAAGAGAGAGAGAGAAGAGATACGGAGAGTTGGGAGAGAGTTCCAGACCTTTCACCTCTCTCCCTTTGTTATTGTCTCTCTCCCTTTTAATTGTTATTGTTTTATTCAGCCAAACATACCGTTTTAGCTTCACAAAAAGACAAAAGTTAACTAAACCAAAAAAACACTGCAGAGGCATTGCCTCTTTTTATAAAGTTAGTAGAAATTGTCATTGTGAGAGGGATAACTTGTTAAGTGTTAGACATCCCGCGAGATTTTCAATAATCATTTTTAATTAATAATCATTCGTTCAGAACGCTATATATGTTTCTCAATATATGCTCTAGTATAAAATGTCAAGTAAGAACTGCCTCACCAGAGACCATTTATTACTCCCACCAGCAAAGAAATTCAAAGTCTACACAGTCGCGATACCAAGCCACTTGAGTCAAAGAGGACCTGGTGAGGGACAGATAACCTAATCCATTTTAATGAACCTTGGCTAATAACCAATGAAATTTCCGTCTAAAGTACGTTGCACTTAATTTTGGCAGGTAAGAAAATTGATATATCTAGACAAGCCAACCTATTCAGCCACAAAAAAAAAAAAAAAAACAAAAAACAAAAAGCAAAAGACATGTCAACCTAAGGATCCACAAAATTAATGGACTCCTATCTACGACTACAAGACTTAGTGTGCGTTTGTTTGCACTTTTAGGAGCTGAAAACGCACATATTAGAAAAAGCTGTAGAAAAATTGCGTTTGGCTCAGCCCAAAACGCAACTTTTTGATAAAAGCTGCGTTTTGGACTCAGGCAAAACTAGCATCCAAAATGCGCAAAATTTATGGACCTCCTGAGGTCCATAAATCAAAACGTGAATGGGGCGTTTTGATATATCCGTTGGACTCATAGGAAATTACCAAATTACCCTCTATTAAACAACAAATCTAAAATCAAAACAACAACAACAGCAGATCAAGAACAGAAAAAAAAAATTAGAACAACAACTCTTTCGGAAACAGCAGATCAAGAACAGAAAAAAAAAATTAGAACAACAACTCTTTCGGATCAACAGCAGATCAACAACAACAACAAGAAAATTAGAACAACAGTAGATCAAGACCCTCTGGCGGATCAAGAAGACTGACGAAAAAAAAGGGGGGGGGGGAGATTTACCGACCATCCAATCTTCCCGATCATCCAAGAACAAGAAAAAAAAATAGAAAAAGAAGAAGGATGAGTTCTGGAGTTGGTTCCGATCATCCAATCTTCCCGATCCAAGCTGTGAGGTCGGAACAGTCCATGTGGTTTGGCCGATTAGACATGAAGCGAATCAGATGCTCCATGCTCCTCAAACCTTGTGACATGGCTTCTTGTATAGCCGTCTGATCATCCATCTTCGGAAAGCCCAGGAGATCCACCGCCATTTGTAGGCTTAGCAAGGTTTTGTTTTTGGTTTTTTTTGTGTTTGGTTCAGCTCACTGTGGAACGAACGAAGGAAAAAAAAAATTTGGAAAGAAAAGGACTGAGGAAAAAAAATTCCTTCGTTTGTTTTGAAGTGCTAAGAGGAAAAAGAAGAAGAAGGAGAGCTGTGGAATGTTCTGGTATGGTAGGGAATAAAAGAGGAAAGAAGGAAAAAAGAAAAGAAAAGAGGGTGGGTACGTGTGTGGAGGAGAAAAAAAGAGGGGAAAAAAAAAGAAAAAAAAGGAAGGAGAGCCCACGTGTGTGGAGAGAAAAAAAGAGAGAAAAAAAGAAATTATATCACAATATTTTTACAATAAATCTTAAGGTAGGTTATTATTAGCTAATATTGGTGAGAAAAAAATAATTTTTTTAGAAAGAGAAAAAAATAATTTTAATAGTATGTTAAAATTAAAATTAGTATCAATTTTTATCACAATATTTTCACAATACATTCATAATAAATCTTAAGTGGTAGGTTATTATTAGCTAATATTGGTAAGAAAAAAATAATTTTTTTAGAAAGAGAAAAATTGATTTAAGTATGATGAAGTAATTGATTTGAGTATGAAACAAACTCACATAAAAAAAATAAAAATAAAAAAAAGTATGAAATAAATTCCCTTATATATACATTGTCCTTTTTGGTAATTTATCCCTCAAACTGCCACTTTTATAAGTGTTAGCCAAACACTCAGCTTTTTCATTATGCACTTTTTAACAGTTTTTACCAAACACTCAGCTTTTTGAAACTCCACTTTTTCATTATGCACTTTTAACAAAACTCCACTTTTTCATTATGCACTTTTTGGTTCAGCTTTTTTAAAAATGCATAATGAAAAAGTGAAGTTTTCAAAAAGTGCATAATGAAAAAGTGTATTTTTAAAAAACTGAGTGTTTGGTAAAAACCTGTTAAAAAGTGCTTTTTGAAAAAGCTGAGTGTTTGGCTAGCACTTATAAAAGTGGAGGTTTGAGTTATAAATTACCAAAAAGGACAAGATATATATATAAGTGAATTTTTTGTTTTAATTATCTCTCTTAATGCAAGTTATGGACACAACATTTTTACAAAAATTTCACAATAAAGTCTATATGACAAGTTGTTAATGGTAGATAAGAAAAATAATAATGTCATTAGTAGGTTCAAATAAGAACCAATAACAAATTACTGTGTAAAATTTATTATGAAAAGTGTTACGTTCACAACATTTTTCACAATATTTTCACAACAAAATTTATGTGGAAAGTTGTTACTAGTTCTAATTTGAACCCACAACTGAAATTATTTTTTTACTAACCAATATTAACTAATAACAATCTGTTACTTAAAATTTATTGTGAAAATATTACAGTAACATTTCTCAATTAGGATTTTTTATTTTTTATATTATTTTTCCTTTTTTCATTTCACTTTCAACCATACGTTTTATTTCTTTTTTTTTTTTTTTTTCTCCACACACTGTCCACTATCTCTACCCCTCTTTTACTCTCCTTTTCTCCCTCATTCTCCCTCATTCATCAGAACGTTCCAGGAGCTCTTTCTTTCTCCAGCTCCCTCTCTCTTTTTTTCTTTTTTCTTTTTTTTACTTGATTCCAAAACTCTCTCTGTGATAAGAAAATTTTCCTTTTCTCCCTCATTCAAGAACATTCCAGGGAGCTCTCATCTTCGTGCTGTTGCTCATCTTCGTCCCCAACCCAGTCCAGATGGGTCAGCTGGCTTCTGTCCTTTTGTCTTTTTTTTTTTCTTTTTTTTTTTTTTTTTTTTTTTTTGCTTTTATTGTTATGATTTGATTAATTTTAAAACTGTGTTTTTCAGTTTGTATTCTGGTAATCTGATTATGCTTGAGTTTAGAGATGTTTGAGAGAAAGATTGTTGTGTTTGTAGTGTTTGTTCTGTAGCAGAGAGATGAGATGAGGGGCGTGAGGTTAGGCGTTGAGAGAACTGAATAAATTCATGGGTATTTCCGTAATTTTATCTTCAGCAACGGTAACCCATCAAAACACGCAGTGCGCGTTTTCATTTATGGACCCTCAGAGGTCCATAAAATTTCCGCGTTTAGTACGCGTTTTGGGCTTAACCAAACGCAATTTTAGGCCTGGCTTTTTTCAAAAAGCCCTTTTTGGGCTCAAAATGTGGAAACAAACGGGCACTTAATATATTTGACTTGTAGTCGGAAATTACCGCAGGATCAAATTCAAACGAATCCAATTATTAAATTTCTTTGAAAAAATTTACTAAAACTTATACCAATAATTAATTTTAGGTTTACAGCTACAACAAAATAGCAAAATAATAAATAAATGTTTGATATATTTTTGTGACTCACAGGATAGTTTGTAAAGGCTTCTAAAGTAAAGTTTGTAGCATTCTTTATAGGGAAATGTTAACGGATAATGTAAGGTAGTGCTTGTTAAGGATGAGTTATTAATTGTAAGGTTTAACCGATAAAAAATTGGTATGAATTGATGAAGGAACTGAAAATATTGTTGAAGTGACAAGTAGAATTAAAAAAAAAAAAAAAACTAGCTCCATTGACTCCACACTTTATTAAACTGGTAAAAAATTTGATTTAAAGAAAAAAATATTTGACATAAAGAAAAAATATTTGACATAAATTATTTTTTCACGGTGCTCGTTAACACTACCTTTTTTAAATCATTTTTTTTTAATTTTTTAATTTTTAATGTAAGTAAAAGTGTAAAACCATAAAAAAAACTATTAAGCAAAAAAACTATCAAGCAAAAAAACAACAGTACTATTCATCTGACTTGGACATCAATCATTTAGTAGAAATATTTAGAATTATTTTGCCTTTAGCCAAGAATTTTAATTATAATTCAATTGACATTTTCATGTTTAAAAAAAAAAACATTCATCCAAAAAAAGAAACGTTTAAGATTCAAATTAATTGTCCCATCTCAACTATTGAATTTTCGAAAACCAAAATTTTTCTTTTCTTTTATTTACTGCACTCCCTGTCAAGTTACAAAATTTATATCTATCAAGAGAAATCTAAGGGCCCATTACAGGCAGCGTCACATTCACAAGCTTTAAGTCTATGCTTGACGATTAGTGTCAGAATTAATGTGTGGTAGAATTTCAAGCAATCAAAATAGGAAAGCAGAAAGAAACTCAGCGCAAGACTTTCAGGCATGTCCTATATATATAGATAATTTGGTTTAGCATATGATCATGGGTTGCTCATTCCGCCAACCATTGATCGTAACTTAAGAATAAACTGTTTATTCCTAAGTTCTGAAGTGGAGATCAGTCATCTGAGTTTCATTGCATCGAAAGCGAGCAACAGGCACAACATCTCAGGTTTAAGCATGTTCATGCTTTTCTACCTTTATCACATTGCTTCTTGATGCTTCTGCACATTCATATCAAAAGCCATCTGAAAGAAAAATACCCAAGAAATCCCAACAAACAAAAACACATTAAAAATACTTAAAGACACAAATACATATGCCCAGAGACCTTTATTTAGAAATGCCCAAAGAAATTTATACTACTTTATGTAAAAATGAATACGTGGGGGTGAGTTTTGTAGATTAGAGGAGTTTTAAAACTAACAAAAGAGTAATTCTATTTTGTAGGGAGTTAGTGAGCAGAAGTAGAAATTTAAATCAACGTAAAAATAGGAGTTTATTAGAAGCAAGAATGCATTTCAACGTAGAAGTAGGAATTATTATTTTTGTCAATTTACTATTTTAACCCTATTTTTAAGTTTTAGGTATGGGTATTTTTGATAGTAAAAAAAAATAACTAACTTTCTTTTGCCAATTTACTATTTTAACCCAATTTTTAAGTTGTTGATTAATTAATTTATGGGCATTTTTTACTGGAAAAAAAGCAATAACTAACTTTCTGAATCTTCTTAATATATACATATAAAGTACATTAAATTCCTCATTTTAGACTAATTAAATTTCCACTTGACTATAGATTTCCACCAATCAGTATTTGTCACTACTGCGCACTCTTGATGCAGTGGTCACTCCATAAGTATAAGTGCTTGTAGGGTGTGGAGGGTAAGGGTCGGGGTTCAAATCTCTAGGAGGGAGCTTCACACACATCATATACACTTAGATTAAGTTAGAATATAATTTCTATCTTTTATAATTTTTTTTTTAAAAAAAAAACAATCACAACTTGTCATGTATTTCTATCTTTGAAACATAAAGTAGAACACAAAAAATGGTACAAAAGATTTGTATTCGCTTATGTTATTGTTAAATTCAAATAATAAATTTGTGTCCATTAGATAATCAATTAAACCTTAAATTACCCTTACTAAATGGAGAATAGTAAATACCGCAACTAGTTTAATTGACCCAAAACTTGTCCTTCTTGGAACATAAACTAATTTACCATAACCACAAAGTTAATTACAAATGAAAAAAAATATTTTATTTCTATTTTCCCAAAAAATTATCAAATAAAAGCCGTAACTACTAAATTTTCCAACACTCCACAATTTTAAAAATAAATTTTTTTTTATCCTTCAAGGGCATCAAATAACAATGTTCACAAATTGGCTGTCTCCATTGAGATCAAAACCTAAATTCTCTTTTTTCTTCTTCAAGGCATCAATGTGTGCGCATTGCCATGTGAAGCCCTTATGGTCCATTTGGATTGAGGGGGAGTAGAGTAAAGTAAAATAGATTTAGCACAAAATTAGCTTATTTTTAACCAACTCTCACTACAAAAAAAATGCCTATTAGCGACCAAGAATTTTTGATGGACCCAAAAAGCCTTCTCAAAAAATCTTATTTGTGATGGCAAAATAAAGCCCTCGCAAATACTTGGTAAAATGTGATATATTTGTGACCAACAAAAAAAACTGTCGCAATTATGTGTTATAGTCGTCACAAATATTAATATTTTGGAGGGAAATTTTCTCTTCATATTATTTGCGAGGGACAATTAAAAATCTCTCGCAAAAAGTGTTTTATTTGTGACGGTTAAAAAAAACTGTCACTAATACTAAATTATTTGCAAGGGCTAGGATTGACCTTCACAAATAATCATTAAAATGTCAAAAAATTTGGAGGAAAATGTTCCCACCAAATTATTTCCGAGGGAGAATAAAAATCCCTTGTAAAAAGTTTATTTTTTGTGTGGGTTAAAAATATACTCTTACTAATACTAAATTATTTGTGAGGGCCATGTTTGACCTTTGCAAAAAATCATTAAAATATATATATATATATATATATTTTTTTTTTTTTGGAGATAAAACTTATTCTAAAATTCAAAGAAAAATAAAAAGAAACACATAAACATATAACACTTTGTATTCTTTAGATGAACCTTTTGTTTACAGTCTAAAAAAAACCCTTTAATATACATCCTATATAAGAAAGGTTTGTCCTTATTTTTTAAACAATTGTACCCATAAAAAAACTAATAGCACTTTCAACTTCAAAATGGTAGCCTAAAATTCAAGAATTTCAGCCTTTTGTACTCTCTCTCTCTCTCTCTCTCTCTCTCTCTCAAAAGTGAATAAAAATTTATTCCCATTAAAATAATGCATAAAAGATGAGTTCATAGATCAAATGGTAAATTACATCCGATTGGCATCAAAATTGGTATGCATGTTAAGAACATATAGAACATATAATCCAATGGTTGGATTTTTAAAATATGAATTCAATAATAAGTTATTGGGTGATGTAACATTTTTTAGAGTTACAACATGTGTAACTTGAACCCAACTCTATATTTCTTAATTTGATGTGAATTTTGACAAATCTACCATTAGATTACATTATCTTCATATATTTTTCATGCTTATAAAATTTCAAGGTGATCAAATATTAATTGCCATGTCATTAATCAATTGTTTAAATTCAAGTTTTTGTAGTTTAAAATAATGCATAAAAGATAAGTTTATAGTTCAAATGGTAAATTACATCCAATTGACATGAAAATTGGCATGCATGTTAAGAACATATAGAGTATGTAATCCAACGGTTGGATTTTCAAAATATGAATTCAATAATAAGCTATTGGGTGGTGTAACATTTTTTAGAATTACGTCAGATGTAACTTGAACCCAAACCTGTATTTCTTAATTCGATGTGAATTTTGACAAATCTACCGTTAGATTACATTATCTTCGTATATTTTTCATGCTTACAAAATTTAAAGGTAATCAAAAATCAATAGTCATGTCATCAATCAATTGTCTAGATTCAAGTTTTAGTAGTTTAAAATAATGCATAAAAGATGAGTTTATAGATCAAATGGTAAATTACATCCGATTGGCATGAAAATTGGCAGGCATGTTAAGACTTTATAGAACATGTAATCCAATGGTTGGATTTTCAAAATATGAATTCAATAATAAGTTATTGGGTGGTGTAACATTTTTTAGAATTACGTCAAGTGTAACTTGAACCCAACTCTATATTTCTTAATTCGATGTGAATTTCGACAAATCTACCGTTAGATTACATTATCTTCGTATATTTTTCATGTTTAAAAAATTTCAAGGTGATCAAAGATTAATAGCCATGTCATCAATTAATTGTCTAGATTCAAGTTTTAGTAGTTTAAAATAATGCATAAAAGATAAGTTTATAGATCAAATGTAAATTACATCCAATTGACATTTATGTTAAGAACATATAGAGCATGTAATCCAACGGTTGGATTTTCAAAATATGAATTCAATAATAAGTTATTCGGTGGTGTAACATTTTTTAGAATTACGTTAGATGTAACTTGAACCTAAACCTATATTTTTTAATTCGATGTGAATTTTGACAAATATACCGTTAAATTACATTATCTTCGTATATTTTTCATACTTACAAAATTTCAAGGTGATCAAAGATCAATTGTCATGTCATTAATCAATTGTCTAGATTCAAGTTTTAGTAGTTTAAAATAATGCATAAAAGTTGAGTTCATAGATCAAATGGTAAATTACATCCGATTGGCATGAAAATTGGCATGCATGTTAAGAACATATAGAACATGTAATCCAACGGTTGGATTTTCAAAATATGAATTCAACAATAAATTATTGGGTGGTGTAACATTTTTTAGAATTACGTTAGGTGTAACTTGAACCCAACCTTATATTTCTTAATTTGATTTGAATTTTGACAAATCTACCGTTAGATTACATTATCTTCGTATATTTTTCATGCTTACAAAATTTCAAAGTGATCAAATATCAATAGTGATGTCATCAAACAATTGTCTAGATTCAAGTTTTAGTAGTTTAAAATAATGCATAAAAGATGAGTTTATAGATCAAATGGTAAATTACATCCGATTGGCATGAAAATTGACATGCATGTTAAGACCATATAGAACATATAATCCAACGATTGGATTTTCAAAATATGAATTTAGTAATAAGTTATTGGGTGGTATAACATTTTTTAGAGTTATGTTAGGTGTAACTCGAACCCAACCCTATATTTCTTAATTCGATATGAATTTTGAAAAATCTACCGTTAGATTACATTATCTTCGTATATTTTTCATGCTTACAAAATTTCAAGGTGATTAAAGATTAATAGCCATGTCATCAATCAATTATCTAGATTAAAGTTTTAATAGTTTAAAATAATGCATAAAAAATGAGTTCATAGATCAAATGGTAAATTATATCCAATTTGGGCATTAACAAAAAAATAAAAAAAGTCTTGTCTTTTCTAATGACAATTAAATTCAATGCAGCCAAACATTTGAATTCAATTGAAGATCCTAATATAGTGCACCTAATGTATTGTACCTAGGTTTTATCTTTTGTTAAATTGGTTTAATGATATTCACTATTTTATTACCCATTTGAAGTGGGCATTAAATGATTTACATTCAATAACTTTTAAATAATTGACTTTACTCAATAACACCAACTCTTCAAAATAACCACAATTCTACACGAATGACTAAAATGATTCAAATACCTTTGATATGCATAATATGATCAAAATATCCTTAAAACCTCAAAAATTTCCAAAATACTCCCCAAAACATGCAAAATACATTGAAAAGTTAAAAAAGATTGAAATATTCCTAAAACCATTAAAATGACAAAGATTGAACATCTAAAGAATGATACATGTTGCACCAAGAACGATACATGTGTAAAGATATTCATGGTTTTGATTTTAAAGGGAAAAAAAAAAAGGTTTTAGTTTGAAAACCGTTTTGAAAAACATGTGACAACCAGGAGTGACGTTAAGATGAAATGAAAATCCCAACATTTTCCAAGTTGCAGTCACATTTTGGAGAGACTCCTAGCCACAATCAAGATGCCATCATTCTGTAGTAAATGATGTGATTCGTCGATTAATGAGGATTGAACTAAGCGATTACACAAAAAGAGACCTCCTTTATGATTTCATTAGCCAGTGAGGTTTAATAGTAGACCTATTATGAAACGAGTTCTCCCCAAATCAAATGCCAAGAGCCCTAAAATTTAAAAAATTTAATTTATTGTATATGATTTAGCTCATTGTGGGGATTACATATTGTTCTTAGCTCACTGTGGTAGTTACATATTTTTCTTTTAACATGTGACTTAAGATAATTAATATTTTTTATTATCTATTTTTGGCCAACTATTCAAATGTGTGAATTGTATCTAATTTATTTCATTTTTGTTTTATTAATTAATCTTTGTGTTGCATAGATATGTTCCATAAAACGTTGCTATATCTCCCCCCCCCCCCCCCCAAAATTTTCTTTGCCGCACAAAATTTCCCACTATTCTTCGTTTCCCACCTTTTTTTTCCCCCAAAACTTTTTTCTTTAATTTTTTTTTTCGGCTCCCACTTCTCAAGCTCTTAAAAGTTAAAAACCCATTTTTCATTTCCCATCCTACTCCATTTTTTTTTTTCTCTCTCTAACCCATTTACATTCTCACCATCGTCGAGCTCTCTCTCTCACATCTCCACCGCCCCTAGCCACCTCCCTAGCCCTAGCCGCCGCCACCGCCATCGCCCTAGCTGAAGCCGTCGCCGCCATAGATCTACTCTCTCTCACCTCAGCCACCACCCACTGCCACCGCCACGAATTTGGCGTGAGTGAAAATTGAGAAATAAACTGATTGAGCTTAAGGTTTAATTGTTGATTTTGTAGTTTTAGCAACAGGAGCTTGTATTTAATGCGATTCTTATTTTTGGTATTTCTGCTATTGACTCTTGAACTAATGGGTGCTTTAATTTTGTGTTTTTGATGAAAACAACAGCATTTTGAGCCAGTAGAGGTTGGTATGTTAGCGAGGTGCTTCTGTATCCCTCTTGTTTCGATTCGCGTTGGAAAGATCAACAAGCAAGGGACTCTCATGTGCCCAACCGCTATAAGGTAATTTCAATTGCATTGATATCAGTGAGTCCATGGGCGGAGCCATGTTGAAGGGTGGGGGGGCCATGGCCCCCCCAAAATTTTGAAATTTTTTTAAATATATATATATATATATATATAATTATTTTAATGTTTTCAAAATTTAGTCTACAAAAATAAGAGTTGGCCCCCCTAAGTATTTGAATTAGTCCAATGATGCTTTAAAAAAAAAAATTGGTCTTTATAGAGACATAACTTTATTTTTTGCAATTCTATTTTTTATTGTAAAATGTGTTTTTATATTTGTTAAATATTTGAAAAAGTTTGGCATCAAATATGTTTGAATTTATCTTTTTTTCAACCCGTTATGTGGCGATTAACAAGTCATTGACTCATTAAAAAATTCTTGTCACTAAAACTACACATGAAATGTCTATTTAGTTGTCACATAATGGGTTAAAGCGAAATAACTTCAAATATGTTTGGAGCCTAATTTGTTCCTCCAAGTTTTGGATCATTCTTGTTTTTGAAAATTGCATTAGTTCAATTGAATAATTTTACTTACATTAGTATAAAATTTGATAATTTTTATAGAAAATGAAACTTTTTAAGAATTTCACTATGAAAATTGTGAAATTGAATTTTATTAATTTTATGAAAGATAGTCATCAAACATAATTTTGATTGAAAATATTAAGCTCTTTTTTTGTTGGGTGTGTGTATATATATAACTTATCAAATTAAAAAGTGTGTATATAATAAAAAAAGCATGTGTATTTATGTGTGTATATGAAGTTGTCTTGATAAATATATTAGTGTTGCAACTTGGCCCCTCCAAACAAAAATTCCTGGCTACGCCCCTAAGTGAGTCTATATATGTTTTGTATGCTTGTGATATGGATTGAAGTGAAATTAGTTGGATATCGTTGTCTTTGCTGTTATCCTCTTTTTAATGCAAAAAAATTGACTGGATTTACTGATTTAGCATTTAGCATTCAATGAAAATGAATGATTTGTACTATCTATTGTGTTCATCATTTCATACAGTAATGTGGTTGAAGTGAAATTACTTTGTCAATTATTATTTTTAGCATGATCCCTCAAGTGGGCATGCTGTGCTGGTGATTCTTTTTCAGTAGGGGCATTCATTTGTGGTTTTAAGTGTTAGGATTTCAATTTTGCTTTCATCGTCCATGGTGTAGACATTCGCCAGTCACTCACTTTGTACTGCACAACAATTTTCTGCTTGTTAAATTTACAAACTTAGTGGTTTATATTTCTCTTATTAATATCTCATTTTAATTTATTCTTCTCATCAAATAAGATAACAGGGGACTGGGTTTGTCTCCTTTCCCCTATGTTTAAACTGTCATATAGTGCTCCGACACTTCGGTTGGTTATATGCAATGGTGATGCTTCTTGTAACTCCTTCAGTTGAAAATACATATATGGACGATTTGTTAAACCTTTTTGCGGCTATTTAATGGTAATTGATTGCATTATGATATACAATTAGGCTTTGCTTATTCCATGCAGGCAGCTGGTTTAAAATATACCTGGTTTTAGTAATATTATGATGTTTTGCAGTGTATGGAACATGTTAATATACCTGTAAGTTTGTGTATGTGTGATATAATTTCAGTGATCATAATTAATATATTTTCTGTTTTTAGCCCTTCTGAGTGCTTCGGTTTTCAGCAGATACTTGCACAACTACTTCTAGATGTCCAGGTTTATTATTAACTTGGCAAAATGAATTGTAGTTTTGTTTCCAAGCTTTTTGATAGCCTTTTTACTTTGCCATTTTTGTATAGTGTATTCGGTAGTGCTAAGTTTATTTATTTTTCATGTCCTTGTTTCCATGGGTTATCCCTTAACTCAAGGGGACAAATAGTATATTTAATTATTTTCCTGATGAACATGTCTAGGTTGCATGTTTACAATGCATGGAAATGCCCATTCATTATAGCCATGTAATTGCTGCATGTCCAAGATTCTATTTATTTTTATGATAGAGTGCTGCATCTTGATATGACATTGCATAGCTGTGGTTGCATTTTGACAGGGGGCAACACTGGAAGTTAGTGTATTGATTATACTGGTTATGCTGATTATAAAATAACAATTAGATGCAAAACCTTAATCCCAATTACTCATTCTGTATGTTAATTATGTCATAGATTGTAGTCACCTTAAATTTTTCTTATATATTCTTTGGTGTCTTGTTTAGAAGTATATATGTACTTTTGGTTTGGGGGTGAGGGGAATAGAGGTTTTATGTTGGGTGTTGGAACTCTTCCTCTAGTATCAAGTTTCATATGAATACAATATTTATGGGAAGTAGGCGTATTGATGGTTGTTGATGATTAGTAGAAATTGCAGGAATCTATGTTTTGGCTTATTGATGGTGACAATGTTCATTCTTCCAAATAAATATATCTTTTGACTTGTAGGTAAAGTGGGCGTATTCTATAATGATCTCTGAGTTAAGAGGAAGTAAAGGTAGTTTCATGCTCCTATATTATATAGCTTGCTGCTGCTTTCTGGATCAATAGGCTTGGCAATTTAATTGGAATAGAATTTTTGGGTGTGAAAGTCCTCTTCTTAGATACTTGTGAATCTAAGTTAATGTCACTGTCTGTTTGTCGCTATCATGGAATTTATTGATTTAAAAACGGTTTACTTCATGCATTATACATTTCAACATCTAGCTTTTTCCTTCATTGAAAAAGATCTTCTGTAGTGAATTTTAGCACTTGGTCTAAGGACCATAAGTAACTAATAAATTTATGTCTTATTTTGAATTCTTTGTGCCTATGATTTCTTTAGTATGAGTAGTGTATCTGTCTCTGCTGAAATATGATTATTAATTATGGATGTTTGGTAATTAATGCATCATTGAAGCTGGTCAATGAGGAGCTATATTTTTGAACTTAGGCTTGGTTCCTTTTGCATATTTTTTAAAAAAAGATGGAGAAATTTAAGCCACTTGGAGATAATCGTCACCCCCCCCCCCCCCCCCCCCCCCCCCCAAAAAAAAGAAAAGAAAAGAAAAGAAAAGGTCTTTGTGCTTGATAGCTCAAGGAGCACTCTTTTCACTCAATTGACCTTGTTTGGGATTGATGCTGCCATCATCTAAACTGGAGAGCATGTATGGATTTATTTAGTGGTGTTATTTTCACAGCCAAAAAAGATTGGGCCAAATATGCTTTAGGGTCTCTTTACAAGTGATTTAGAGATTATATTTTGATAACATTTTTATAAATATTATACTCTTATTTTGCAGGTTAACCACTCATTTATTGTGATAAGGAATTGGGATGGTGTGTTATGGACTGCAATATCTGGTATTAAGGTAAACCATATTGAAATTAAATCCCACTAAAAGTTCCAAAACATATAAGAAGGCACTATTCTGATTGGAATATGTGAAACACCACTATTCTGATTGGATGTTTCACATTAAAAATCCTATTTTTAAGAAGTACACAAAGAAAGAAGATCGTTATAAGAATGGTCCTTCCTTCATTCCTACACCCTTTTGGAAAAAGATGGTGGATAAATGGATGGATGGAGAATGAAGGGTGAGTATAAATGAAATACATGTCATAAATTCTCTCTATCTCTCTTGCACTCTCTGACCATTATTTGTGGTTTACATTTTTCACAATTGTTATATTATTTTAATTTATATTTAATTTTGATAGTGGTTTAAGTAATCAAATTAAGTTATTATTATTGTTAAATTTATATTAAAAAAAATTATTACTGTTGTTTATGATATATTATATGATTATATTTGATATAGTAATATGTGTACTTATTTATTGAAGCATTGATACAAATACAAATTCACTTTAATTGTTTCATTTTAACTCATGTTTAATGCATTTTTTTTTTTGGTACTAGCAGAGATAAAGAAGACAACTCAAACAATAAAATGGAGGTCGAAAGAAACTTGGAGGGTGACCTAGAGGAAAACTAATATAGATCTTTTCATAATTCTAGTTGTTTAAAACAATATTTTTATGTCATGGTTTAATTTCAGGATTTCTTTGTATATTCTATATTTTAAAGTTTGAACTTATAAGAATTTTTGTGTTTCAATAGATCAATTTTTAGTAATCATTGTACTATTGTAACAGGATAGTTAAACAAAAATGATATAAAATAAATTAAAAATAAATAAATAAATAAATATTATATAAAATATTATCATTGACATAAAAATTTGGTCATAAATAATTTTATAGTGACGACAAAGTCCCTCGCAATTTATAGAATAACGACGTCGCTTAACTCCTTGCAAAAACGTTTTAAGTGACAGTCTAATGTCGTCACTATTATTTCTAACTAATTGTGATTGTGAGGGGTCAAAAGTTCTCACAAAATAAATTTTACCGACTCGCTAGTACTCTTTTCTTGTAGTGTCTGCTCTATTGCTCTCCACTCTCCTTCTTTCCTCCTTCTATCCAAACAGGCCATTAAAGAGAGAAAATGTTTCTCTCTGAAGTAATTTGAAGAGAAACTCTTCAAACTCCGCAAAAACTATTTATTGGATGTAAATTTTGAAAATCTAAACGTTAGATTGCATATTCTTATTATATCTTTCATGTTTGCAAAATTTTGAGAAAATCAAAGATCAATAGCTATATGATCAATCAAATGTGTTTAAATTTTAAGTTTTTGTGATCTAAAATTATGTATAAAAAATAAGTTTATTAATCGAATAGTAAATAAAATTTGATTTGAACGAAATTTGACATGTATGTTAAGGATATAAATATTATAAAATCCAAGATTTTAAAAATTTACATCCAATAAAAAGATATAAAAGGAATTTGAAGGGTTTTCCTCCACCTTGTCCTCTAGAGAGTTATTCTAAAATCTAAAGTAAAAAAAAAAAAAAAAAAAAAAAATTATTTTTAAAATTGTGAATTTTGGGAAATCCTAGCTCTCTCAACCTCATGATTTAGTCAAATATGTATCTGAGTGTCTTGGATATATATATATTTTGAGAGAGGATGTCTTGGTTATAATTGATTTGTGCTCAAATGTTAAGTTTCGGCATTAGCAACCCTTCCGAGAAAAAAACTCAAATCTCTTATATCTCTTAACTGCATGGTTTCCATTTCATACACAAACTCTTTCTTTACTAAAAATAACTTGATTCTTTTTGGGAAGGGAGAAATTAGGTTAAACCACCACTAATGGCCTATTTGGATTCTAGAGATCATTAATTTTGTTTTAATTTACCTCAAAATTTTGGTTTACATTTGTGTGTTTGGCTAACTTATTTGCTTAGATGAGACAAACATTAATGTTAAGCAAAAAAGTTGGTTAATGAAAAAACCTAGTTCATGTGCTGTAACTTTTCTCTCTCACATTTAGTGTCCATTTGGGATTCGCTTATTTTGTTGAAACTGAAAACTTTTTGTTGAATGTACTGTAAATAAAGGTAAAAGTTAGCTGAAATAGTACTGTGAGACCTATGAATAGTACTGTGAGACCTATGAATAGTATCAAAAAGTGCAGTGAGACCCATGAATAGTAACAAAAATAAACTAAGTAGTCAAATAAGTTGACAAAAATAATTTTTGCCAAATGCACAATTAAATAAATAAGCTTAACAAAAGTTGTCAAACACAATGTGTGTACACAGACAATAGCACTCACTACACAACCAACTTGAGTCAGGGAGGGAATTATTCTTACTTCCAAAATCAATGAAACTTCAGTTTAAAATACGTTGGACTTAAATTTTGTCACTAAGGAAGGGTTTGGATACAGCGTTTTAAAGTCTGAGTTTTCAAGCCGTGCGTTTTAGCTTTTTTCTTTTTTTTCCTGGACCTGCGTCTGTCACTGTTCATTGTCCATGAACAGTGATTTTAGGCTTATGAACAGTAAAAAACAGAGTGAATAATAATTTTTCACACATTAAAAAATTATTTTGCTACAGTGTTTTCAGTTTCAGCAAAAATAAGTTGTATCCAAACGGACTCTAAGAAAATTAATATCAAGATTTAAAAAATGAAGGTTTCCCATCTACTTGACTTACAGTCAGTGCTTGACTCCTAGTCCAATTAATAGTGATGGATCATAGAGCTCCATTCACAAGTTTGAAGAAAAGAATCGAGTCCCATTAAATTTTGACCAAGTCTACCGACATATAGAGTTACAGTTACACACTCGTCCTTTGAGTATTCAACTTTGCATTCACCTAGTGCCCACTATAATACAAAAATTTCTCTCTGTAACTTAAAATAACTCTATATATTACTTTCGTGTTTGTGTATTCTAATTAGTATTATTGTTTCCTTAAAAAAAATATAAGGATGTTTATCCAAAATCAGTTGTGTGTGTTGGAGTTTCAATCCTTATAACCCCAGACTATTACTACAAATGTTAGACCCTTTTGTATTGGTACTTTGGTTATATAATGTATTATAAGCTTGTTTAAAAAACTCTATATATTACTTTCGTGTTTATATGTTCTAATAAGTAATACTGTTTCCTCAAAAAAAAAATGTCAAAATTTTTGTAAACTTATTCATATATGATGGCTACAAGCAGTGGCAGAAGGAGGATTTTGAAATTTTCACTTTATCCTAATTTGTTTTTTAATAGAAATAAGAAATTATATATAAAATTTAATTGATGAATTTTATTGTTATAGTACTCTTATACAACATATAGCTTATACAAATCAAAATATAATGAATGTATATGTTTATAAAAATAGATGAGTCTATAAAAATAAATTAGTTTATAAAATGGGAAAATTATCAAGTATTCTTGAAATGTTGTATTTTCTCCTCTCACACGCGTATTAATGTTAAATACAAACTAACCCAAATCCCATTACACCTGAAGCAAACCTTCAAGAACAACTAAAAAAAAACTCACAAATGAGATACTAACTATCCCACAACCCTAATACATCTAATAGTGAATCTAAAAAAAAAAAAAAAAAAAAAAACCAATAGTGTTCTCTCACTCAAACAATGGACAAAGACTCAAACTATGTTTCGAAGAAATCCCTTTATATTCTTTTAAGAGTCTTCTCATTTTCCCAAATGGATAAGAACTTATCAAACCATTTATAGCATTGTCTATACACAAGACTTCAATACCTACTTTTTGGAGGACTAAGAATACATTTTTTATTGATTAGATAATATTAAATTTCTTCCTTAACAAGGAATATCCTATCATCTCACGTTAAGAAAATCCATAGCAAGGCAAATTAAGAATTCAAGCAACAAACCTTAAGGAGTTGGTTTAGCGGTTCTTAGATCCTCATGATATCTCTAGACAACACTTTTAGGTTTAGGTTACGTCCAAAGAATTTTTTCCTATAATAACTTGTTATATATGAGATGAAAAGATTGCACAATTCTAAAATACTAAGATATTCGAAAAGGCTTGATATATATATATAGAGCACAGTAGTACATGCATCTAACTTCACAATAATCCATTTACGAGTATACAAACTCAACTTGAAATTGAAAAGGTTTTAGAAGGCTCACAAGGAATAATTTATTGTTTTCTTTGCAGGCAGTGAACGGTGTAGTTGGGCTGCCAACATCTGGTCATCCGTTTTATTGCTCCATTTCCAATGAAGTGCGTGACAGCATGAGATTGCAAGCTTCCTTCACATCTTCCACAGCCTCACCTTCCAATTTCATTTTCATAGCGTCGCTGTCCATTAATCTATGTGAAACCTTTCCATGAAAAGCTTGAAATGGGTGTGTGAAGAACCACCCTCCTTCACAGCTTGCACAGCCAAGCTTTTCCATTTCTTAGCATTCCTCCTTATCTCTTCCCCTTTCTCTGCAGCTCCCATCACCATCTCCAGGCACCTCTTTATTTCTGCCCTCTCCACAACTTCTTCTTCATTCACCTTCGCTTTAATTCCAGTCCCCCACACCTCCTCCACCATCTTGGCATTCATAATTTGATCTGAAAAATGTGGACAAGCCACCACCGGCACTCCGGCTACAATACTCTCCAAGGTCGAGTTCCACCCGCAATGTGTTAAGAAACAGCCCACTGAATGGTGACACAGCACCTCAACCTGTGAACACCATGGCACTATTAACCCTTGTGTTTCTTCCTTCAACTTATTCTTTATCGTGTCCTCTATTTCCGATCCTCCGTTCTCTGAAGCTCGAATTACCCACAAGAATGGACGGTCGGTTTCAACTAGTCCATGAAAAATCTCTTCCATTTGCTTTCCTTGCAACGTAACTAGGCTTCCAAAAGACACATAAACCACCGAGTTATTTGGCTTTGAGTTTAGCCAATGAAGATAGTCCTTAGAGCTCTCAAACAAGTCACATCCAAACGGGGAATTACCAGGCTGGTCTTTCTTTGTGTCGAAAAAAGTAGATGGAACCAATGGTCCGATTGGTATTAAATTCAAATTAACAACGGCTTCGATTGCTGCTTCTTCTAGAGCATCAAAGGTGTTCAGAAACACACATGGGTTGGGATCTTTTTCAAGGGTTTGTATATGTTCTTGAATGGTAGGTATGGCTGAATTGTGTGGACTAGTTGGTAAGAGAAACGAAGGTAGGTCCGAGGAAGCAAATGGTGGCAACCCTTTGAACTGTATAGAATTTGGGGGGCTATTTTCATAAATATGATACATACCATCATGGGCATTGAAGTATTTCTGGTAGATAGCAAGTGCTGCAGTGGACTGAATGCAGAGAAAAGCAGAAGGAATACCCATATCACGTGCCACATCAGCAGCCCATGGGAGAAGGATGGTGTAGACTAAGAAGGTGACCTTGTGATGCTCGTCATTTGAGAGTTTGACAATCAAGTTGGTGAGTGTTTGTGAGCCGACACGCTTGAACTCGGACATGATGTGTTGTGGGTCGTCAATTGGTTTGTTTCCATCATCAAAGCCATCGGAGAAAGAGGCATAGGATAGGCCCTCAAGTGAAGGAAATTTTTTTATTTGGTTGAGGCCGTGGACGGTGGTGGCAAAGGTCACACGTGCTGCACCGCCGTGTATTAGGCGTATTGCGAGTTGGAGAGTAGGGTTAATATGGCCTTGGCCTGGGCAGGATATGAGAAGGAAGTGTTGGCTGTTCATGCTCGTTTGATTTCTCTCTCTCTCTCTCTCTCTCTCTCTCTTAACTGATTAGTGTTCAGTTGCTTAATCAACGGCAAACTTTTCTCTTTTATCCATCATTTTACACAAATTGACATATTTTCATACAAATTGACATATTTTCATAAAGTAAAGGTGAAAAGATGCCAACGGATGGCTCAATTGATAATGCTTGAGCACTTCGTCTAATTTACTTAGATTCGAGTTCCACAGCCAGCAGTCCTTCATTGGTGGGTATCTATAAAGATTAACCTACGAGTCCTAATATAAGCGTCTTGCTCATTGGAGCTAGCATAACTTAAATAACCCTCAATTAAAAAAAAAGAAGGTGAAAAGATAATATGGATAAGTGAAAAAAAACCATGCTCTATCATTTTCTTCTTTTTCATTTTTTATTGACAGTGGATTAGCTGCACATGTATTGTCTATTATGGCGGCTGTTGAAATCCGAGTTTTTATCTTCAACCAAAAAAAAATCCGAGTTTTTATCTATGGAAAAAGTAGCTAGGTCGTTATCAATAAATGGAAGTCATCCTTCTCCTCTAATCTACAATTTTTCTAATATCAGTGTCGTATTCATCCCCACCAAACTTTGACAATTGGGTCCGTAACTTATTGACAATATCTAATGCTTAATTTGAATATCCTTCACTTGGACATACAGCGTAGCCTTCTGAACATACACAGTGGTGATTTATTTATTTATTTTTTTGGTGGGGGTATAATTGTGGTGTTCAGCTTCAGATCATTAAAAAAAGTGTAAACTAACCGTAAGTTGTGACATCCATTAAAAAGTTCAACAATAATATATATATATATATATAAAATAAACAAGCAATATAAACAAAAGGATTATAAAAAGTAATATTAAATAAAAATAAAAACATTTATAAAAAAACAACTTATCTATTTTAATTATAATTTATTCACATCTAATTTAATCAAATTTTATTTTGCACTAGGTTAATTATTTAAAAAGAGAGGGTCTAAGAACAGAAAAAATAGAGACCCCCCCCCCCCCCCCCCCCCCTTTTGGGTAAAAGGAGGAATATATTAGAGAAACTAAACTGCCAAAAGATGCTCAATACAGAGTCTATTGCTTGTTTACTGGCGGACTACTAAATAAACAAAAACCATTAACTTGGATATGGGACCCAATCTTGCTAAGACATCTATGCATCTGCAGTTAGATTCCCGAAAGCAATGCTTAATTTGAACCCAAGAGAGTTGTGAGATGTTACCTTCATTTCTAGCAATTTATCTCTTAACAGTATTATACAATACAATGCAACGATCGATGCTCACTTTGTCTTAAGAATCTCTTAGGATCACTTTGTATAGTCTCAATGAATGACGACAAGTTTGTGCCTATATCTACAATCAAATTAGAGAATCATGGGTTGAAGGGGTAGGTGAATCTTTTGGGAATTTTAATATGGTTTAGGCTGAGGTAGTATGGCCCCCTTCTCTTATCTCAGTTACTATACTAGGTTGGTGAGGTTCACAACCTAGAATCTCTCTCAATTCATTTCTAGATAGATATTATAGAAAATCAGACTATGGCGTCTATTCTAGGATAATTTCTCTTTATTATCAAATCAAGGCATCAATTATTTTTTGGTGAATTAGATGTCTTATTTGACGATTAGAGATTTTACATATTAGCTAACTGAAACTCACCAATCTATCTCAATTCTAAAAAGTGAATTAATAAAATTAGATGTTTCTGGGGGCATTGCAACAAGAGATTATTTTTTAGGACAATTGTTTGTGTATCTAGTAATTTTTGGTTACTTTTTTTTTTTTTTTTTTAATTCAATACTTACAATAGGAGAATGGAAAATGTTTCCGTTAGAAACACAAATAAACTAATTTTTGGTAGTTTATTTGTATAGGGTTTATCATAAAGTATGATTTTTGGTAACCTTTATACTAAATGTGACAAAAAGTTAAAAGTTATTTTTTTTATTTTTATTTTTTTCAAAGTAGTTTAGTTAAAAATATTAGACAAAAAGCAAAAAGTTAAGTTCTTGGCAAATATACACAAGTCATATACTCTCGCAGACACTGACACTTGATAAAATTATTACTATGCTCCTAAATTCCATGGCTCAGTTCCTTTTGTCTAACCCATGCACGATAAAATTGTGTTCTGGGCTTTATTTTGGGACCAATTTAAATTGGGCCGAACAGCCCAAGCCAAGACGATGAGATAAGGTCACCATATTGGGCCACCGCACTTATTGAAAAAAAAAACTCCTAAAGCCCAAAAAACTTACTATTTTCGGCCCTTCTTCCAATATTCAAATTCAAATTCTTAACCAAAGGGGGAAAGGTTTGGCTGGAGAAAGATGCATGTGGCCTTCTGCTGATGTGGCAACCTGATTCTTTGCCACGTGTCAGCTAGGGAGCACACAAGTCAAGAAATATGGGTTACTTCAGCTGGTGCATAATCTGAATTTCGCCGCGTTTTAGTCAAAAGGCCCAAAACAGTAGCCACTAAATGCTTCCAATTTTAGACTATTTGCATAAGTCCAAAAATTACTCGCATAAGATCGTGAACCAGTGGTACAAAATAGGATTCGGCAACAATGTTTGTCTAAATTTAGGAGGCACTTTAGGTTATAATCAAAACAATTTTTATTAGTATTTTTTACGTTTCTTAAGAGTAAAGGAAGATAGTATATATCGACTATTGTGTATGACAAGAGAGAAATGATTAAAAAATTAAGAAAAAAAAAGATATTTTAATAATATAGAGTATATAATAAATAATTAGATATGAGTGTCCTCTTATAAATGTGAAAGTCACATATGTCACGCAAGAGAGGTTTCATGATCGAGACCGTCTTATAAGATAATTTTTCCTTCATGATGAAGCCAATCAAAGCAACCTTGAATCACTAACCTATCTTATGGCTAATCATTTCAATAGCAAGTGGTTCTCAAAAAAAAAAAAAAAAAATTCAATAGTAAGCCTAGCTAGCACTTCCTCTTACAACTAAAATGTGATTACTTAAATTGATTTAATTTTCAAAACTAAGTTAGAAGAGTAATGATCTCTTGAGCTTGGTACACACTCTCTATCCCATGCAAAATAAGACTTTAAATCACTAATTTTGTTTGTCATAAGATTTTGCTCTCCATTAGTGTTGTATCTAAAAAATTTCCTATTGTTCAATATGAAAATTTCTGGTGTTGGATATAAATTTTTCCTATTGTTGTATAAAAAAATTTCACACTATTGAACATGGAATCATGTATTGCTAAACTCAAAATGTCCTTCCCATAAAATAGTGAAATACAAAACACTCCCCCTTGCGGAATATTTTATTTTTTCCTACCAACTCACTACTCAACTTATAATTTGGGCTTGATCCTTGTTTCAATCAAAGTTTTAGGTGTGTAGCCGATAAGTTAGGGCTAGCTCAAGGTGCATCGATAGTAGCTACATAGAGGACATTTGACAAAGTGGCGTAGATTTGACTATCTCATCTTGAATTGGAGGCTGAAAACCATACAAACATGGATTGAGATGTGGTGAGACAAAAGAAACCCAACAATTTTTTTATTTTTTGCTGAATAAAACCCAACAAATTGATACCTTCAAAAAAATAAACCAATCATATCTATCCTATTAAAACCTAAAAATAATCAGAACCCAAATTAATTTTTAGTTAATTTTTGATTTTGCACTAGGTGTTCAATTTAAGTTTCTTAATTTTAGTACAAAGTGACCCATTTATAATTTTCAATATAATATATAACTGAGAATCCAAGATGACTACTTTGTTTACTTAGATAAAATCACCTCATACAACTATATTGTAAAATGCTTCCATCCATAAACACAAATGCCAACCTAGCAGTGGCCTGATTTCATCAGTGTAACTAATCTGTTTTGCATTGCCACTGTAATGTGAAATCAGTAAATTAAAACTCAGCCTAACGATGAACTAAAGCTCGGCCTAAAAACTAATTGATTATAATTCATCTTTGGAGCTCCAGAGTCAGTTCAACTTAGCCTAATTGTTGTAATTCTAATATGCAGTATTTTCATGGAATACCATTAAAACTATTCTATCCCTTTTCTCTTCGCAATATTTTAAAGTACGTAAGATTTAGCTAAAATCCATTCAACCCTATTATTAATATTTCATTCAGAACGCTATATATGTTTCTCAATTTATGCTCTAGCATAAAAAATCAAGTAAGAATTCTATCTCACCAGAGACCATTTATTACTCCCACCAACAAAGAAATTCAAACTCTACACAGTCGCGATTCCAACCCACTTGAGTCAGAGAAAACCTAATCCATTTTAATGAACCTTGACTAATAACCAATGAAATTTCCGTCTAAATACGTTGCACTTAATTTTGACAGGTAAGAAAATTGATACATCTAGACAAGTCAACCAATTCAGCAAAAAAAAGAAAAAAAAAACATATATAGCGTTGATATTTTCAACCTAATAAGGACCCACAAAATTAATAGAGTCCTATCTACGACTGCAAGAGCAAGACTCAATATATTTGACTTGTAGTTGCATCTTACCGCAGGATCAAATTCAAAGCTGAATCATAAAGTTGAATAAAACAATCGAATCCAATTATTAAATTTCTCTGAATTTTTTTTATTAAAGCTTATACCAATAATTAATTTTAGGTTTACAGCTTCAACAAAATAACAAAATAATAAATAAATTAGTGTTTGATATATTTTTGTGACTCATTTGATAGTTTGTAAGGCTTCTAATTAAGTAAAGTAAAGTAAAGGTTGTAGTATTTTTTATAGGAAAATGTTAACTGGGTTATGTAAAGAATGAGTTAATAGTAGGTAATTATTGAGTACTCTCGGATTATCATAAATGCGTACTTTCATTTCTCACATAACTGTGAATTTCACTAATTAAATTTATGGTGAGACCTTCAATTTATGTGAGATGATAGAGTACGTATTTATAGTACTTAAAAAACCATAAATATTTTAAAGTGTAAAACCATAAAATAACCATCAAGCAAAACAACTGTGCTTCATCTGACTTGGACATCAATAATTTAGTAGAAATATTGAATTTTCAAAAACCAATATTGACCTCGACATCAACTATCGAATTTTCAAAAACCTTTTTTTTTTTTTTTTTTTTTTTCTTTTATTTACTGCACTCCCTGTTAAGTTACAAAATTTATATCTATCCAGAGAAATCTAAGGGCCCGCAGCGTCACATTCACAGGTTTAAGTCTATCTGTCTATACTTGACGATTAGTGTCAGAATTAATGTGTGGTAGAATTTCCAGCATACAAAATAGGAAAGAAGAAAGAAACACGGTGCGGTAGAATTTCAAGCAAACAAAATAGGAAAGAAGAAAGAAACTCGGTGCAAGACTTTCATGCATGTCCTATATATAGATTTCTTTTTTTTTGATAATCATGTCCTATATATAGATATTTGTTATCCTTTTTGTTACTTATATACTTACATAGTCATTTAGTTTAGCATGATCATGGGTTGATCATTCTACCAACGTCCATTGATCGTTCTGCAGTGGAGATCAGTCTGAGGTTCATTGCATCGAAAGCGAGCAACAGGCACAACATCTCAGGTTTAAGCATGTTCATGCTTTTCTATCTTTATCGCATTGCTTCTTGATGCTTCTGCACATTCATATCGAGTAAAGCCACCTGAAAGAAGAATACCCAAGAAATCCAAACAAACAAAATCACATTAAAAATAATTAAAGACACAAATACGTATGTCCAGAAACCTTTGTGTAGAAATGCCCAAAGATATTTGTACTACATGAAATACAGTAGCTCTACATGAAGCAAAATAGGATTTGTCAATTTCTTCCTCCTCGAGTTCTTATAGCATGCTAGCATAGAATTTTTACCATACTAAAACAGAAACTGTTTGTCTTTCTAATCCATTCATATTTGACATGTATGATAAGTTACTAATTTCTTTTGGTATGGATCGCAGGCTAAGCTTAATAGTTCCACGGATACTGCTGTAACGCCTCAAGGTCTTGTGTTAATGTTCCAAACTTACCAGCTGATACCTAGGCTTATGGGCTATCACAGGTATTCGAGGTCTTCCCCTACTACATTTCCACAGTTCAGTGTTCACTCAGTTCATCACTCATATACACATGCATTCGC
Organism: Quercus tomentella; assembly: GCA_028535165.1. Classification (NCBI taxonomy): domain Eukaryota; kingdom Viridiplantae; phylum Streptophyta; class Magnoliopsida; order Fagales; family Fagaceae; genus Quercus; species Quercus tomentella. Next base: position 5,609,827 of record JAPQVY010000100.1, on the reverse strand, counting down.
TCATTCATGAATTCCACCAAAAAGGGACGTATGTGTAGACGCCCTATTTCATTCTGCTTATCCTCTCCAATCTCTTTCTCATTTGTTGCATTAATTTTGTTTTAAGCTTTTTTTTCTTAGTTGGGATTTTAATCATATTTTTATTTACATTAATTTTAATCCTGTCTTTATTGGAACCTAGAATTTTAATTCATGAGTCGTTTATTATCGTTTATTTTTATTTTATTGAAGTTTTTAATTTCAACAAGTAATCTAAAATATAATTTAATGTTTTCCTCCTTACTTTTTCTTTTTTTGATTGAACACATATTTACGGTATTTTTGCTTTTATATATATATAGACACATAAGACACACGCACACACACACAAATTTAACTAATTTTAAGCCAAGTTATTAATTAGTCTAGTTATGCTTAAGACCTTGGTTAAAGTAAACAACATTAATATCACACACATATAAATTAACAACAAAAGAAAAAAAATAGCACGAAATATGATAATGTAAGGAAAAGCCAATGGATCGATTAACCTATGAGCGATTTTAGCCCCTAAAATTTAAAGTAATTGCACATTTAGGGTCTGTTTGAATAGAACTTATTTTGCTGAAACTGAAAACTGAAAACTGAAAATACTGTAGCAAAATAATTTTTAAATATGTGAATAGTGCCGTGGAACCCATTTTTAATGAAAAAGTTATTGAAAAGTGTAATTTGTAGGTCCGTAAACAGTGCACGGATATACTGTTCACTGTGAAAAAGTCAACATTTGCGGTTACTGTTCAATGAACAGTACATGAACAGTAACCGCATTACTCCAAAACGCGTGAAAAAAAAAAAAAAAAAAAAAAAGAACGAAAACGCAGCTTCACAAATGCAGACGCAGCTTCAGTGGAATCCAAACGGACACTTATTCCCTTAGATGACTTGGCCAAACTATAGACTAGCCTATAGGGGCTAAAATTTTAAGTTTTTTTTTTTTTTTTTTGGAACTAAAAATGATAATATTAAACTTTAGAGACTACATTCACTCATGAGCTTAAGCATAAAACCATGCCACTCCAAAGGCTTCACCACCAACCTGAAGGAAACTAGATTCACTAATGAATTGAAGTTATACAGTATTAGAATAACCATATTCTAAATTGCTATAAGCCTATAACCCAATAGTACTTGTTAACATTATCCAACGTGGCTTCGAATCTATGAGCTCTTCAATGGCAGAACTCTGTTGAACATGAACAAGTTCCCTATCAGTCCAAATATCCACTTGAAGCTTTGACTTCCAGCAACAGAGTATTCTAGATGCAGCAGTAACTTCTATACCACCAAATCTTGAGTTTCTTCAAACTTAATCACTAGAAGAGGTTTTCTGAGAGCTTGGCACATGTGAACCTTAGATGTACGTTAAAGGACTCTCCAACCAGGACTAGATGTTAATGTACTTATTAACATTACCCAACCTCTAGATGCATCGCGATTCAAGTGGTCGTGTTCACAAATTGGTGATTCTACTCTAGACTTGTTAAAGGGGTCAAGTTTGAACATGAGTGAGGGAGATATTTCTTTTAATTAATTATTTGATGGACACGATCCTCACACTCAATCTTTAAATTGAAAATTCGTGTTTTGTTCTAATTGTTAAGCACTTGACTTCCTTGTATTCGTAGTTATTATTACCTACTCGATATATATTATTCACTTGTGTTGGTTGTGTGCATGCTTGTGTGGGTATTGGCATGGTGAATTTTGTGGTTATATGGGTGATTTAATATAGGACTAGTTTGTATATCTAGCATTCCAATTGGTTGGAAACTTGGTTGACCCCTCCCATGTAATGAGAGTTTTCATGTAATCGACCAAGCTTATCATTGGGAATTTAGTTCTAGCCAGATGCTTTTATTTTTTGCTTCCATGATTTTTACCTTTTTGCATTATTGTTTGTAGACTCACTTAAATCCATATAGTACAACTAGCCTTGTCATATGCACTTTGCGCGTGGGATGAGACTTTTTTTTTTTTTTTCTTTTTTTTTGGTGGGTTTAGTGTCATAACTTTCTATTTATCTCAATTTCTAGATTATGGCACAACCCAAAAGTTAAATAAAAGAAATCGGTGATTCTTGATAAAGTTAAAAAAAAAAAAAAAAAACAAAAAACAAACGTAAGAACATGATCTTGAATGAAATATACAAAGTGGACTGAGATTTTATTTATTTATTTTTTATTTAATATATATTGTGGATAGGTTTGTTGGAGTATTTTTGAACCACATAAAAATTTAGTCCAAAAAGGAGAATCATCCTATAGATAGTATAGAATTATAGATGACAAAAAAAAATATTTAAAGGTATTTTATTTCGTTCTTAATCTTAATTTCAAATGAATTTTTATGGTATTTTGTTCTTCAATTTGAATTCAATTCAGTTTTCATGGATTTTCCAGCTAACTTTTAAGGTTAATGATTACAGAAAAAGGTGGGGGAAAACAAGAAATGAAGAAAACTGAATTTGTGTAGTTTAAATGGCTTTTTAAGACCATTGAATTTTTAAAATATCACATATCTTACCGCATTTTCAAATTCATTTTTATGGTATTTTGTTCCTCAATTTGAATTCAAATTCAGTTTTCATGGATTTTCCAGCTAACTTTTAAGGTTAATGATAAAAAATTAAAAAAAAAAAAGTTGGGTAGAACAAGAAATGAAGAAAATTGAATTAGTGTAGTTTAAATGGGATTTTTAAGACCATTGGATTATTTAAAATATCACATATCTTACCTCTAGATTAAATTGGAGGATTTAAATGAGAGGGATCTTTCCCATGAAAAAGTATGAAACATCTTAGTAGTCTTGAGTAGGTTTTCTAGGGTGAGAAATGAGAATGAAATATTTTAGAGAGAGGCTTGTTGCATTGGTGAAGGAGGAAAAATCTGGGAAGAGCAGAGTATGAAAATCTCAAAGAAAAAAAAAAGATCAGATGGAGAACAAAGAAGAGCCTAATTAACTATCGAAGAAACACAAAGAATAATAACAAAATCTTTGTTTGGGGTTTTTTTTTTTTTTTTTTTTTTTTTTTTTCTTTAAAAAAATTTTATTTCATTTTTTAAATGTTTTTGATCTTAGGTTTAATTTTGAGAGAGATGGAGAAACATTTGGAGGAACATCAGAGTCCAGGTGAGGAAATCCAAATCCTTTTGAACTCATTTACACCTGAGTACTCAAAATTTCATACGTACACTTAGCTTATCTCTTTTCACCACAAGCATGACACTGATTATTTGATGAACAATATGTCTGGAGGTATAATAAATTTCACATCTACCAAGTAGCAAATTGTTATTGATTGGTGAAAATGTTATGTGAGTGGTAGGTCTAGATGGAAAAAAAATAAATAACTCAACTATTGTGAAATTGTGTATGTTGCATTACTCTTCCTTAATACAAAATCCCATTGAAGCTCTTCCATGAACAAAAAAAAAAACACCCAAACCCTACCCATAAGAACCTCCAAAGCCAAATCCATCACAGTACAGATAGGCCTAGGGTCATCAGCAATGAGCTTCCTGAGAGTTGAGAGTTCCACTGTTCCTACAAGTTGCCGCGTGAAGCACCACAAAAGTCATATGAAGGGGGCTAGGTAGTAGGTATGTATTACTAAACTCGACTCTGTTTTTGTACTTATTTATTGATTGGATGACTTGATTGTTGGATTGAAGTTGAAAAAAAGACACATAACTTTCCAAGAAGTGATCCAATTTATTTTAAGACACAACTCAAATCGAACCCTTCGTTCAGAAAAAGGTCCAAAGAAAAATAAAAGATTTGAGATTCAATTTCTCCCTACACAAAAAATCAATTGATATTTTAGTCTAATGATAAAGAGCAATTATCAGGAGTGGATGTCATATGTTAAAACCCTCTCTAAAAAAATGTTAATAAAACAAGTTGATGTTGTATGCTTTACATAATAAAATTGATCTTACTTCATTACTTGCGCTTGTTAATCTCATTATTGTTATCATCATGTCATTTCTATTATTCATTTTTGTTTTATAAGAATTCCTATTATTCATTGGTTTGTCACATGATGTAATTTTAATAAACCACGCCATGAAAAAAAGAAAAGAAAAAAAAGAAGTCACTGCTTGCTTGTGTTATTCTTATATTCAAATAATAAATTCGTGTCCATTAGATAAAAAATTAAACTTTAAATTACCCTTACTGAATAGAGAATAGTAAATACCGCAAGCAGTTTAATTGATCCAAAACTTGTCCTTGGAACATAGACTAATTTACCTTAACCACAAAGGTTTTTTTTTTTTTTTGAGAAACAACCACAAAGTTAATTATAAATGAAAAAAATATTATATTTCTAGTTTCCCATAAAATTATCAAATAAAAGCCGTAACTACTAAATTTTCCAAAACTCCACAATTTTAAAAATAATTTTTTTAATCCTCCAAGGGCATCAAATAACAATGTTCAAAAATTGGCTGTCTCCATTGGGATCAAAACTTAGATATTCTTTTTTCTTCTTCGAGGCATCAATGTGTGCACATTGCCATGTGATGCCCCTAGGGAGGAAAAAGATTTCCCTTCAAACTAGTTTGAAGAGAAACTCTTCAAACTCAGTAAATATCATTTATTCGATGTAAATTTTGAAAATTTAAATGTTGAGTTGCATGTTCTTATTATATCCTTCATACTTGCAAAATTTCAAGAAGATAAAAGATCAATAGTTATGTTATCAATAAAATGTTTAAATTTAAAGTTTTTGTGTTCTAAAATTATGTATAAAAAATAAGTTTATTGATCAAATAGTAAATATCATTTGATTTAAACGAAATTTGACATGCATGTTAAGAACATAAAAATCATAAAATTCAATAGTTAAATTTTCAAAATTCACATCTAATAAAAAGATATAAAAGGAATTTGAAGAGTTTTCTTCAAACCTTGTCCCCTAGATAGTCATTCTTAAAAAGAAAAAAAGAAGAAAAAAAAAGGTTTTATTTTTAAAATTATGAGTTTTGGCAAATCCTAGCTCTCTCAACCTCATGATTGAGTGAAATATGAATTGAGTGTTTTGGTTATAATTGATTTGTGCTCAAATGTTAAGTTTGGGCATTAGCAACCCTATTGAGGACAAAACTCAAATCTCTTATACCCCTTTAGATGCGTGGTTTCCATTTCATACACATGACATGAACTCTTTCTTTGCTAAAAATAACTTGATTCTTTTTGGGAAGGTAGAAATTAGGTTGAACCACCTCTAGTGGCCTATTTGGATTCGGGAGATCATTAACTTTGTTTTGATTCCTATTTTAACTTGAAAAAAATTTGGTTTACATTTGTGAGTTTGGTTAACTAATTCTTATTTGCTTATTTAAGTTGGTTAAAGAAAAAACTTGCTTATTTGCAATAACTTTTTTCTCTCACATCTATATTTTTATACCTAAAAGCTGAAATGTAACATTTATTGTTATTACGTTCCTATTAAGTTATATCGGCAGCCATATCATCCACCTATTCCAACATTTTCTCTCTCATTTTGAATTATTTGCTTTTCTCCCTTCTATTAAATCCATAGTTTGTCCACACAACAAGATGAATACTCTCTCTCTCTCTCTCTCTCTCTCTCTCTCTCTCTCTCTCTCTCTCTCTCTCTATATATATATATATATATATATATTTTCTTTCATTTGGTGGATTTTAGTTCTTTATTGCACCTCTAATTTAGGCTGATGAATTTTTTTGTTGAACTTTACTTTGGGTTGATGCATTGGTTGTATTTTAATTTATCCTTTTCATTTCATTTTCTTCGATTGTTGAATGTTATCCAATGATATTATATAATGATATAATGTTATCTTATTACATAGCATAGCTTGGATAATTTGTTGTTTACAATTATACATTGTCTTTTGAGTATTCTTCTACTCATCTGTTTTCATATAATTTTGCTATTTCTCTCACATTATCTCTCAAAAATGTGATTATTCTCTCTCTCTCTCTCAAGACTTTATGTCAATTCTAAGAGTTGGAAATAATGTGTGGTAGCATTTTAAGCATTAAAAACACTGAAAACAGAACAACTAAGCACTGAAATCCGCCTCCTATAAATTACCATCCCATTAGTGTAGCATTTACATAATCATATAGTTTTTTGCATAACCATGGACGGTTCCTTCAGATTAAGAGCCGTTACATTAACCCTTTTCCTTGTGTTTCTCACTTTGGCAGCTATTGATCCTAAGTTCTACTATGGAAAATCTGAGGTTCATTGCATCCAAAGTGAGCAACAGGCCCTTCTCAGATTCAAGCAAGATCTTACTGATCCTTTAAACCGGCTTGCCTCTTGGGCTGGTGATGGGGATTGTTGTCAATGGGTGGGAGTTGTCTGCAACAATGTTACCGGTCACGTCCAAGAACTCAATCTCAGAAGCTTTCCTCCTCCTCTGCTTGAATATTTTTCAATTGAAGCCCAATATGATGTTGCTATTCAATCTTATGCACAGTCAATGTTTGGTGGTAAGATAAATCCTTCCCTACTTGATTTGAAGCATTTGCATTACTTGGACTTGAGCTACAATAATTTTGGTCTATTTCCAATTCCTGAATTCCTCGGTTCCATGAAGAGTTTAAAATATCTTAATCTTTAGTGCGGGATTTGGGGAATAGATACCTCCTCAAATTGGAAATCTCTCAAATTTGCACTATCTTAATCTTGGAGGCTTTGGTTATAATTTATTATCTGTCAATAACCTTCAATGGCTTTCTAGTCTTCCTTTACTACAAGTGCTAGATTTGAGTGTAGACCTTAGCCAAGCCTCCGATTTGCTTCAGGTGACAAGCAAAATCACTTCCTTGTCAGAGTTGTGGTTATCACACTGCAGCCTTGGTTCCATCCCACCAACACCCAATTCTAACTTTTCATCTTTAGCCACCCTTGATCTCTCTTTTAACAACTTTGAAAACACTTTGATTCCATCATGGGTCTTTGGTTATCAAAATTTGGTTGCTCTTAATCTATCTGCCAATGGTTTTCAAGGTCCAATCCCTATTGGGTTAATATGGCCTTGGCCTGGGCAGGATATGAGAAGGAAGTGTTGGCTGTTCATGCTCGTTTGATTTCTCTCCCTCTCTCTCTTTAACTGATTAGGGTTCAGTTGCTTAATCAATGACAAACTTTTCTCTTTTATCTATCATTTTACACATATTGACGTATTTTCAAAAAGTAAAAGTGAAAAGATGCTAACTCAGTTGATAAGGTTTGGACATTTCATCTAATTCATCTAATTTCAAATCTTACTGTTAACAATTTTTTATTGGTGGGTATTTATGAGGGTTGGCCTATGAGTCTTAATATGAGGGCCCTACTTGGAACTGACATAGCTTAACGAAAATCATTAATTGGGTTAATTATTAACCGCACATGTATTGTTTATTATGGCGGCCGTTGAATCCGACTTTTTATCTATGGAAAAAGTGGCTAGGTCGTTATCAATAAATGGAACTCATCATTCTCCCCTAATCTACAATTTTTCTGATATCAGTGTCATACGAAACTTTGACAATTGGGTCCGTAACTTATTGACAATATCTAATGCTCAATCTGAATATCCTTCACTTGGACATTCGGCGTAGCCTTCTGAACATACACAGTGGCGATTCTTTTTTTTCTTTTTTTTGCGGGTATAAATGTAGTGTTCAGATCATTAAAAAAAGTGTAAACTAACCTTAATTTGTGACATCCATTAAAAAAGTTCAACAATATAATATATATATATATATATATTAAATTAACAAGCAATATAAACAAAAAGATTATAAAAGATAATATTGAATAAAAATAAAAAAATTTATAAAAAAGCAACTTATCTATTTTAATTATAATTTATTCAGAAAATATAACATCTAATTTAATCAAATTTTATTTTGCACTAGATTAATTATTTAAAAAGATAGTGAATTTTGTAAGCATAATTAATGGACTGGGGCCGGGGAATAAAAAAGATAGAAAAGAAGAACAGAAAGGGTCTAATAGCAAAAAGAATAAAGAGAAACAAATAGACATATATTACCCCCTTTTTTTTTTTGGGTAAAAGAAGGAATATATTAGAGAAACTAAACCGCCAAAAGAGGCTTAATCCAGAGCCTATTTAGGTACAACTCATTAGCATCAGCGTTAAGAAAATCTAGAATGTCCACTGGCGGACTACTAAATAAACAAAAATCATTAGCTTAGATACGGAACCCAATCTTGCTAAGGCATCTGCGCATCTGTTAGATTCTCGAAAGTAGTGCTTGATTCAAACCCAGGGGAGTTGTGAGATATTACCTTCATTTCCAGCAATTGATCTCTTAACAGTAATATACAATACAATGCAACGATGCCCACTTTCTCTTAACAATCTCTTAGGATCACTTTGTATAGTCTCAATGAATGACGACAAGTTCGTGCCTATATCTACAATCAAATTAGAGATTCATGGGTTGACGAGGTTGGTGAATCTTTTGGGAATTTTAATATGGTTTAGGTTGAGGTAGTAAGGCCCCCTTCTTTATCTCATTTCCTATACTAGGTTGGTGAGGTTCACAACCTAGAATCTCCCTCAATTTATTTCTAGATAGATATTAGAGAAAATCAGTCTATGGCATCCATTCCAGGATAATTTCTTTTTATTATCAGACCAAGACATCAATTATTTTTTGGTGAATTAGATCCCTTATTTGACGATTAGATATTTTACATATTGAGCTAACTGAAAGTTACCAATATACCTTAATTCTAAAAAGTGAATTAATAAAATTAGATGTTGGTAGGGGCACTACAACAAGAGATTATTTTTGAGGACAACTGTTTGTGTATCAAGTAATTTTTGGGAACTTTTTTTTTTTTTAATTTGATACTTACAACGAAAGGATGAAGATTTGAATCCTAAATGTCTCCGTTAAAAACACAAATATCTAATTCTTGGTAGTTTATTTGTATAGGGTTTATTATAAGGTATAATTTTTGGTAACTTTTATACTGAATGTGACAAAAAATTAAAAGTTAGTTTTTTTTTTTTTTTTTTTCCAAAGTAGTTTAGTTAAAAATATTAGACAAAAAGCAAAAAGTTAAAAGTTTTTGGCAAATATACTCAAGTCCTATACCCATGCACGATAAAATTGTGTTCTGGGCTTTGTTTTGGGACCAATTTAAATTGGGCCGAGCAGCCCAAGTCAAAACAATGAGATAAGGTGACCTATTGGGCTAACGCATTTATTGAAAAAAAAAAAAAAAAAAAAAAAACTCCTAAAACCCAAAAAACTTACTATTTTTGGCCCTTCTTCCAATTTTCAAATTCAAATTCTTAACCAAAAGGGGGAAAGGTTTGGCTGGAGGAAGATGCATGTGGTCTTCTGCTGATGTGGCAACCTGATTCTTAGCCACGTGTCACCTAGGGAGCACACAAGTCAAGAAATATGGGCTACATCGGCTGGTGCATGATCTGAATTTCCTCGCTTTTTAGCCGAAAGGCCCAAAACACTAGCCATTAAAATACCCAAAAGTTTCTCGCATCAAAACCAGTGGTACAAAGGATGTGTTTGGTTCAGCTTTTTATAAAAGTGTATAATGAAAAAGTGGAGTTTTCAAAAAGTGCATAATTGAAAAAGTACATTTTCAAAAAGCTGAGTGTTTGGTAAAAGCTGTTAAAAAGTGCTTTTTGAAAAAGCTGAGTGTTTGGCTAGCACTTATAAAAGTGACAGTTTGAGGGATAAATTACCAAAAAAGACAATGTATGTATAAGAGCATCTCTAGCAGGTTAGACAAATTTTTGTGCTGTTTGGACAATCAACAGTGACATTTATTTTTTGCCTATCCACTTTTTTAATTTTTATTTTGTAATCAAATTTATTCTTTTTTAATATTTATTTTTTCTTTTTCTATTCATTCTCAACAATTATATTTTTCAACAAAAAGTGTTACATCCACAATATTTTTTGCAATACTTTCACAAGAATCATAATAAAATCTTATATGAAAAGTTGTCACTAGTTCTAATTTGAACCCATTACTAAAATTATATTTTTACTCATCAATATTAGCTAATTACTTAAAATTTATTATGAAAATATTGTGAAAATATTGTGGTAATATTTTTAAATTGTGATTTCTAATACTTTGCCTTTTTTTTCCTCCATACGTTTCCTTTTCCTTTTTTTTTTTTTTTTTCTCTTGTATTTTGTCCACCACACACATACATTATTTTGTCCACAACCTCTCCTTTTTCTTTTTCTTTACTTCCACACCTCCACTTTCTAGAAGCTCCTCATTCTTTCATTCTTTCCTCTTTTATTTTTCCTTTACTTCCACTTGATGATTCCAAAGCTCTCCGGCTCTCTCAATTTCTTCTCTCTTTCTTTTTTATTTTTTTTATTTATTTTTTTTTTTCCACTTGATTTCCAGAAGCTCTCCACTTCCGCTTCTTGACTTATATGAAGCAAATTGCTCGCGGACCTGAACAAAACATTGAGAAGCCTCACGACCTGAACTGAACACTGTGGGTTTGGTCTTTCTTCGTCTTCCTCTTCTTCTTCTTTCTTTCTGTCTTTCTGTGTGTTTATGGTTGTTTGGCCGTGGGTTTGTGCTATTTGATTTTTGTAGTTTTGGATTGTGGTTTGTGTTTTGGGTAATGATTTTTCTGTGTGTTCTTTGGGTTGATTTTTCATGGGTATGGGTTGGTTATAATTTCTCTGTTCTTTGGGTTGATTTCTCACGGAGAGGGCAGAGCAGAGAGACTTACGGAAAGGGCAGAGCAAAGCAGAGAGAAGAGATGGGAGGCGTCGTGCAAAGGGAGAGCAAAAATGAGATGAGGGGCGTGAGAGAACTGAATAATTGAATGGGTATTTACGTAATTCTACCATAGCAATGGTAACCCATCCAAAACGCGCACTGCGCGTTTTCATTTATGGACTCTCAGAGGTCCATAAAAATTTCCGCGTTTGTCCGCGTTTTTGGTCTATGCCCAAAACGCAACTTTTATCAAAAAGTTGCGTTTGGGCTTAACCAAACGCAAATTTAGGTTTGGCTTTTTTCAAAAAGCCCTTTTTGGGCTCAAAATGTGGAAACAAACGGGCACAAAATAGTATTCGGCAACAATATTTGTCTAAATTTAGGAGGCACTATAGGTTATATTCAAAACAATTTTTATTATTCTATTACGTTTCTTGAGGGTAAAAGAATATTTGTCTAGAGTATATGTTGACTATTGTGTATGACAAGAGAGAAATGATTAAAAAATTAAGAATTTTTTTTTTTTTTTAATGATATAGAGTATATAATAGATAATTAGATAGGAGTGTTTTGAAAAATAGTTAACTAAAATAGGAAAAAAAAAAATTTCTTATTCCAAAATAGATTGTAATTTTTGCATAAATTGATGTAAATTGTCCTTCTACAACTATGAAAACCACATATGTCACGCAAGAGAGGTTTCATGATCGAATCCGTCACATAAGATAATTTTTCCTTCAGTAAGACAATCAAAACAACCTTAAATCACTAACCTATCTTATGGCTAATCAATTCAATAGCAAGCCTAGCTAGCACTTCCTCTTACAGCTAAAATGTGATTACTTAAATTGATTTAATTTTCAAAACTAAGTGAGAAGAGTAATGAACTCTTGAGCTTGGTACACACCCTCTATCCCAAGCAAAATAAGACTTTAAATCACTAATCTTGTTTGTCGTAAGATTTTGCTCCCCATTAGTGTTGTATCTAATAAATTTCCTATTGTTCAATATGAAAATTTCTGGTGTTGGATAAAATTTTTTCCTATTGTTGTATAAAAAATTTTCACACTATTGAACATGGAATTATGTATTGCTAACCTCAAAATGTTCTTCCTATAAAATAGTGAAATACAAAACACTCCCCTTGCGGAATATTTCATTTCTTCCTACCAACTCACTACTCAACTAATAATTTGGGCTTGATCCTTGTTTCAATCAAAGTTTTAGGTGTGTAGTTACATAGAGGCTATTTGGCGAAGTGGCGTAGGTTGACCATCTCATCTTGAACTGGAGGCTGAGAACCATACAAAACATGGATTGAAAAATAAACCAATCATATCTACCCTATTAAAATCGAAAAACAATCAGAACCCAATTTAATTTCTAATTAATTTTTAATTTTGCACCGGGTGTTCATTTTAAGTTTCTTAATTTTAGTACAAAGATTAACCATTTATAATTTTCAATATGATAACTGAGAATCCGAGATGATTACTTTGTTTACTTAGATAAGATCACCTCATACAACTACATTGTAAAATGCTTCCGTCCATAAACACAAATTCCAACCTAGCAGTGGCCTGATTTCATCAGTGTAACTAATTTGTTTTGCATTGCCACTGTAATGTGAAATCAGTAAATTAAAACTCAGCCTAACGATGAACTAAAACTCGGCCTAAAAACTAATTGATTATAATTCATCTTTAATTAGAGCTCCAGAGTCAGTTCAACCTAGCCTAATTGTTGTAATTCTAATATGCAGTATTTTCATGGAATACCATTAAAACTATTTTATCCCTTTTCTCTTCGCAATATTTTAAGGCACGTAAGATTTAGCTAAACTACATTCAACCCTATTATTAATATATCATTCAGAACGCTGGCTATATATGTTTCTCAATATATGCTCTAGCATAAATAATCAAGAATTCTACCTCAACCATTTATTACTCCTACCAACAAAGAAATTCAAACTCTACACAGTCGCGATTCCAAGCCTCTTGAGTCAGAGGACTTGGTGAGGGACAGAAAACCTAATCCATTTTAATGAACCTTGACTAATAACCAATGAAATTTCCGTCTAAATACGTTGCACTTAATTTTGGCAGGTAGGAAAATTGATATATCTAGACAAGTCAACCAATTCAGCCAAAAATAAATAAATAAATAAATGAAGAAGAAAAAAGAAAAAGACATGTCAACCTAATAAGGACCCACAAAATTAATAGAGTCCTATCTACGACTGCAAGAGCAAGACTCAATATATTTGACTTGTAGTTGCAAATTACCGCAGGATCAAATTCAAAGCTGAATCATAAAGTTGAATAAAACAATCGAATCCAATTATTAAATTTCTCTGGAAATTTTTTATTAAAGCTTATACCAATAATTAATTTTAGATTTACAGCTTCAACAGAATAACAAAATAATAAATAAATTAGTGTTTGATATATTTTTGTGACTCATACGATAGTTTGTAAGGCTTCTAAAGTAAAGTTTGTAGTATTCTTTATTGGGAACTGTTAACCGGTAATGTAAAGTAGTGCTTATTAATGGTAGAGTTTAACTAATAAAAAATTGGTATGAATTGATGAAGGGACTGAAAATACTATTGAAGTGATAAGTAGAACTCAAAAAGTTAGCTCTACTAGCAAAAAATCTAACATAAAACAAAAAGATTTGGTGTAAGTTATTTCTTTATGGTGCCTGTTAACACTATCCTTCTTTAAATAATTTTTTTTTTTTTTTTAAATGTAAGTAAAAGTGTAAAACCATGAAATAACCATCCAGCAAAACAACTATGCTTCATCTGACCTGGACATCAATCATTTAGTAGAAATATTGAATTTTCAAAAACCAATTTTTTTTTCTTTTATTTACTGCACCCCCTGTCAAGTTACAAAATTTATATCTATCCAGAGAAATCTAAGGGCCCGCAATGTCACATTCACATGGTTTAAGTCTATTTGTCTATGCTTGACGATTAGTGTCAGAATTAATGTGTGGTAGAATTTCAAGCAAACATCTATGCTTGAAGATTAGTGTCTGAATTGAATCCAAATTTTCTGTCTCGTCAATTGTGCTCCACTTCATGCTCCACTAATAGAACTTGGACAGCTGGCCTCTCTCATTAAATGAGATAACTCTGACTTTAAAATCCTTTTTTTTTTCTTCCACAACTTTTGTTCTTCTCTCTGTTTCCGGTTTTTGGTCTCTTTTTTTTCCTCTTCTCCATGTGGTTGACGTTAACAAGGAGTCCAATGAGTTTTGTCTCTTGTCGCAACTTTTGTTTTTGATTTGGACTCTTCGCAACCTTCAAGGCTTTCAAGTCACTTTGTAGAAACCAATAGAAGCAGATGAACACTTGAAGATGAAGATGACGTGAGGATGTGTTTGTAATTGGGGCAAAGAGGATGAAGATGAACATATGAGACATTGAGAAGAGAAAAAAAAAAAAAAAAAAGAAACCTTGAAAGCCTTGAAGGTTGTGAAGAGTCCAAATCAAAAACAAAAGCTGCGGCAAGAGACAAAACTCATTAGACTCCTTGTTAATGTCAACCACATGGAGAAGAGGAAAAAAAAGAAACCAAAAGCCGGAAACAAAGAGAAGAACAAAAGCTGTGGAAGAAAAAAGAAAAAGAAAAGGAAAGGGATTTTAACGTTAACGTCAGTAACGTGAGTGTTAAAGTCAGAGTTATCTCATTTAATGAGAGAGGCCAGCTGTCCAAGTTTTATTGGTGAATCATGAAGTAGAGCACAATTGATGAGATAGAAGAAGAATTAATGTTTGGTAGAATTTCAAGCAAACAAAATAGGAAAGAAGAAAGAAACTCAGTGCAAGACTTTCATGCATTTCCTATATATAGATTTTTTTTTTTTTTTTTGATAATCATGTCCTATATATAGATATTTGTTATCCTTTTTGTTACTTATGTACTTACATAGTCATTTAGTTTAGCATGATCATGGGTTGATCATTCTACCAACGTCCATTGATCGTATTTATTCCAAAGTTCTGCAGTGAAGATCTCTCTGAGGTTCATTGCATCGAAAGCGAGCAGCAGGCACAACATCTCAGGTTTAAGCATGTTCATGCTTTTCAGCTTTTCTATCTTTATCGCATTGCTTCTTGATGCTTCTTAACATTCATATCGAAAGCCACCTGAAAGAAGAATACCCAAGAAATCCCAACAAACAAAACACATTAAAAATAATTAAAGACACAAATACATATGTCCAGAAACCTTTATGTAGGAATGCCCAAAGATATTTATACTACATGAAATACAGAAGCTCTATCTCTTAGTTCATGGGTAGTGAAGCAAGATAGGATTTGTCAATTTCTTCCTCCTCAAGTTCTTATAGCATGCTAGCATAGAATTTTTACCATACTAAAACAGAAACTGTTGTCTTTCTAATCCATTCATATTTGACATGTATGATAAGTTACTAATTTCTTTTGGCATGGATCACAGGCTAAGCTTAATAGTTCAACGGATACTGCTGTAACACCTCAAGGTCTTGTGTTATTGTTCCAAACTTACCAGCTGATACCTAGGCTTGTGGGCTATCACAGGTATTCGAGGTCTTCCCCTACTACATTTCCACAGTTCAGTGTTCACTCATTTCATCACTCATATACACATGCATTCGCTCATTCATGAATTCCACCAAAGAGGGACGTATATGTAGACACCCTATTTCATTCTGCTTATCCTCTCCAATCTCTTTCTCATTTGTTGCATTAATTTTGTTTTAAGCTTTTTTTTTTTTAGTTGGGATTTTAATCATATTTTTATTTATGTTAGAAATACTGAATGATTATATTGTATTTCATCAAGTAATAGAATATACATAAGTGCCTTTATATAGGAGGCAAAGTGTGCAGTACAAGTAAGTGTGCTATATAAGTAAACAAGGTGGGCCTAAAGCCCACATACCCTAATACACGTTAATAGCCCCCCTCAAACTTAAGGTGGATGTGAGACCAACTTGAGGTTGTCAACCAAAGTGCGAAGACGTCCCTTAGGATGTGACTTGGTGAAGATATCTGCAAGTTGATCTTTAGAGGAGACTGAGATTAGCTTGAGAGCACCATGGACAAGATGATAACGGATAAAATGACAATCGATCTCAATGTGTTTAGTCCGTTCATGGAAGACATCATTGTGAGCAATATGAATGGCACTCTGGTTGTCACAATAAAGAGGAGTAGCAGAGGATGTGGACACACCTAAGTCTTTGAGAAGCCACCGTAGCCAAAGGAGTTCAGATGTGGTATCAGCAAGGGCACGATATTCTGCTTCAGTACTGGAGCGGGCCACATGAGTTTGTTTCTTGCTTCGCCAAGAAATCAGAGAAGAACCAAGAAGAAAGCAATAACCAGTGGTGGACTTGCAATCAGTGGGATCTCCTGCCCAATCAGCATCAGAAAATGCACGGAGAACAAGAGGAGACTGAGCAGAGTAGAAAAGACCATAGAAGAGAGTGCCCTTTAGGTATCGAAGAAGGCGCAGAACAGCAGCATAGTGAGTCGATCGTGAAGCAGACAGATACTGACTCATCTGGTGAACAACATAGGAAATGTCTGGACGAGTGACAGTGAGATAAACTAGGCTGCCAACCAAGCGTCTGTAAAGAGAGGGATTAGACAATGGTTTCCCCCCTAACGAAGTTAGATGCGCATTAAGCTCAATTGGAGTATCAACAGTCTTGCTATCAATGAGTCCAGCTCGAGACAAGAGTTCAAAGGCATACTTAGCTTGAGTAATATAAAGTCCATCTGTAGAATGAGTGATTTCAAGACCCAAGAAGTAGCTGAGATGTCCAAGATCTTTCATCTCAAACTGCTGACTGAGAAAATACTTGAGTTCTTGAATGCCACTGAGGTCATCACCAGTTATGATCATATCATCCATATACAGGAGAAGTAAAATAGTGCCCTTGTCAGTGCGACGAAGAAATAAGGCAGAATCATAATGACTGGCCATGTAACCCAAATGAGAGATGGTAGAGCTGAATTTGGCAAACCAGGCTCGTGGAGCTTGTTTAAGGCCATAAAGTGCACGCCGAAGGTGACAAACCTTGTTTGATTCAACAGAGAGACCAGGAGGAGGTTGCATATAAACTTCTTCACTTAAATCCCCATTAAGGAATACATTTTTGACATCCATCTGAAAAAGGTCTCATTTACTGGCAGCAGCAACAGCTAAGAGGGCACGAACAGATGAGATATGAGCAACCGGAGCAAAGGTCTCTTCATAATCAATCCCATACTCCTATGTAAAACCTTTTGCAACAAGATGAGCTTTGTAGCGCTCAATGGACCCATCAGAGTGAGTCTTAATCTTGTAGATCCACTTACAACCAACCATAGATTTCCTAGGGGGGAGAGTCACCAAATCCCAAGTATGGCTTTTAGATAATGCATCAAGTTCCTCTTTAATTGCAATCTGCCATAAAGGGTTAGTGGAAGCCTCACGATAGGTGTGAGGCTCGTGCAGTGTAGCAAGGGCAGTGTAGCAAGGGCAGTGTAACAATGATAATCAAGTAAATGTGTAGGAATGGATCTTAGATACCATGTTAAATATTAGTATTGATACCATGTTAAATATTAGCATTGATACACTATGTTGAATATACTAGTATGGATGTAGAAACGAAAGCATAAAATATAGAACACAATAACATACGAGGGTTACGTGGTTCAGCCTAACGGCATACATCCACGGAGGAAACCCTAAAAGGCTATATCAATAATATATTATAGTGTAGTATAAATCCCGTGTTACAATGAATCATAACATGTGTATATATAGTAGACCAAACCCTAGACTAATAGACTTCTAGTACAAGTAGGAGACTTGGCTTGCACACAAAGTAGAATTAGGCTTGGGCCTATGCTAATGGGCTAATATATCTCTAACACCCCCTCTCAAACTCAAGATGGAAGCTTGATGAAATCTTGAGATTTGATAAGGTTGAGAAGATCCCTTGAATGAAGTTTGGCTCTGTGACGGTAGTTTGAGGAAGGCAATGGTCTTGCAGTGTTGATGCGACTACTAACGATGGCATGACTATACCGGAGAGTTTTGACGGCAGCAGTAGGAAGCCAAAGAAGATGAACGCAACGAAAAAATATCGAGGAAGACAAAGATTGCTCTTAAATATATCGTAAGGACAGAAAACCATGGCCACAAGAAGGTGGCTCTGATACCATGTTAGAAATACTGAATGATTATATTGTATTTCATCAAGTAATAGAATATACATAAATGCCTTTATATAGGAGGCAGAGTGTGTAGTACAAGTAAGTGTGCTATACAAGTAAACAAGGTGGGCCTAAAGCCCACATACCATAATACACGTTAACAATTTACATTAATTTTAATATTATCTTTATTCGAACCTAGAATTTTAATTAATGAGTCATTTATCATCGTTTATTTTTATTTTATTGAAGTTTTTGATTTCAACAAGTAATCTAAAACATAATTTAATGTTTTCCTCCTTACTTTTTTTTTTTTTTTTTTTTTTCGTTTGAACAAATATTTACGGTATTTTTGCTTATATATATATATATATATATACACACACACACACACATACACATACATATTAGAAACTAAACCAAGATTTGTGAAGAATGATTTTTTATTGATTTAGAAATAGATAGATCTCTGTTTATATACAATTGAGAAAGAAAGAAACTAACTAACTTCTAGTGTATCACATGCAGAGGCAGAGCCAGGGGGGTCGAGGGGGGGCAGTTGCCCCCCCCTGGCTCCTTGAAAAAAATATCCTTGAAGTAGGTATATTATGAACTATTCTTTGGTATTTTACCCAAACAAAATAAAGACTCCCACTTTAATACATGTACAGACCCTTAAGACTAAGAAAGTAGGAAAAAAAATTTTCTCCTACATACCAAATCATATCACTTTTTCACCAAATTTACTATTCTTATTAGTTTTATCTCACCATGACTTCTTCACCCATTTCATTGTTCCTTTTTTTCTAAATCATTATTTTCAATTTACTATTCACAACACTTTTCTTGTGGAGTAATGCTATGAATACTACAAATTTTACAAATTGATGTATTATCAATCATAAAAAAAATCATTCAAACATTTATTTATTATATTGTTTAAGCGTCAAACATTCTCGTCACATCAGTTTGTGAGCTTTTTACAGTAGAGTTTATAATCATTTTTGCTTTGAGAAATTCTATGTCCACAACATTTTAACAACACTTTACAACAAATCTTAAATAACAGGTTGTTATCGGTTGTTATTGGTGAGCAAAAAATTAATTTCAATGGCAGGTTGAAATTTGAACCAGTAACAACTTACTACATATGATTTGTTGTAAAAATATTGTAAAAATCTTACTTATCACATTTTTTTTCATGGCAATTCAATTAGTGTTCCTCATAAGTAACACATAATTATTGTTTTTTTGAGAAAAAAAAAACGAAAAAAAAAGGGGACTCGCATGTGGCAGTCATTGTCCCACGCCCCATGGTACATTTGGGTAAGCCCATGGGTACCACCAGCTTGAACCGGAGCTCGGAGACTCCGAACTCACAAGTAACACATAATTATTAATTAGGAAAAAAAATACTTAATGTCCTTTTAATACTATTTTAATCTTGTCCCCCTCAACTAAAATCTTAGCTTCGCCACTGATCACATGCTAAACATGTGTTGCTTAACTGTACACAAAACTGATCTAAACTACAAGTCGTATATGACTAAGTATGCTAAGCTGCAATATTAGATGTGTCGTTTAGATAGATACTGTCAGACCAGTAATTCTTCATTCTTCTGTGCTTAAGCTATGCTTACTTTTCTTTAGTTTTTCTTCCTTTTCCTTCATCACTCTGACAATACACACATGTGCACACACAAATTTAACCAATTTTAAGCCAAGTTATTAATTAGTCCAATTATGCTCAAGACCTTGGTTAAAGTAAATAACATCAATATCATGCACAAATAAAATAACAAAAAAAATAGCATGGAATGTGATAATGTAAGGAAAAGCCAATGGATCAATTAACCTATAAGCAATTTTAGCACCTAAAATTTAAAGTGATCACACATTTAGTTCCTTAGATGACTTGGCCAAACTATAAACTGGATTGAACAAAATCCATCTGAATCAAAGTGCTAGAAAACTTCGAGAACCACTGCCTAGATGCTTGTTTAAGGCGATTAATGGACTTGTTCAATTTACAAACCATTTCCCCCTTGCTGTGAAAGCTTGGTGGGAGAGCCATGTACACCTCTTCAGCCAAGTAACCATGTAAAAAAGCATTATTTACATCAAGTTGGCTCAAAAACCACCATTTCACAACAACTACAGCTAAGAGACACTTTACAGAAACCATCTTGGCAACTAGACTAAATGTGTCAATGTTGTCAATGCCTTCCCTTCGTGTAAAACCCTAAGCTACAAGTCTGGCTTTATACCTCTCTATGGAACCATCAGCTTTGTACTTAACTCTATAGACCCACCTGCAACCAATGGCTTGCTTACCAGCAGGAAGTGGAGTAATAGTCCAGGTGTTACTAGCTTCCAAAGCTACTATTTTAATAGCCATGGCTTCTTGCCATTTTGAATCATTAACAGCTTGGTGACAATAGGTAGGTTCAACAATAGAGGAAATTTAGTTGCAAAAAGACTTGTAAGAAGGTGAGAGGTGGTCATAAGAGAGAAAAGAAGAAAGTGGATGAGCTGTACCTGATTGGTGTGGAACTGAACTTGAGGAAACCTGATTGCAATGATAAGATTGAAGGTAAGGAGTTTTGGATTCTCTGGTAGATTTTCTAAGTTGAATTGGAGGTGGATCAGGTTCTACAAAGGCTTCATTATGTAGGTAATTATCATCCATTTCATGTGGTTCATTATGAACCTCAACAATATGGGCCAAAGAATAAAAAAACAGTAGAATTCAAAGGAAAAGTATGGGAACTAGAATCAGGAGCAGAAATAGATGAAGGAACAGATGAAGAGATGGGAGTATCAAGAAAAATAGTAGGAGTAGAAGGGGCACAAGGTAAAGGGAGAAGAGGATCACTAAAATCTGAGATAGTAAGAGGTTGTAAGGAATAAGGAAAAGTGGTTTCATGGATAATAACATCTCTAGAAATGAAAATAGAATGAGATTGTAAATCATACAACTTATATCCTTCGATGTTGAAGGGATATCCAAGAAAAATACACTTCCTAGCTCTAGGAGAGAATTTGTGTCTAGATTGAGCTATGGTAGAAGCAAAACACAAACATCCAAAAACTCTAAGATGAGAATATGAAGCTGGTTTGTGAAATAAGAGTTCAAATGGGGATTTATTGTTTGAGAGAGGGGGAGGTATTCTGTTTATCAAGTAAACAACAGTTAATACACAGTCACCCCAGAATGGAAGAGGTACATTAGATTGAATCCTAAAGGATCTAGCAACAGCCAATATATGTTGATGTTCCCTCTCCACAACTGAGTTTTGTTGTGGAGTGTAAATACAACTTTGTTTATGTATGATACCATTGCTAGCATAAAAATTAGAAAGTTTGATTTCAAGTGCATTATTAGATCTGATTGACTTGATTTTAGTTCTAAACTGTGTATTAAACATGATATAAAAGGAAATGATTAAAGGTCTAACCTCAGACTTAGATTTCATAAGGAAAATCCAAGTAGCTTTAGTAGCATCATCAATCATAATGATAAAATACTTGAAAACTTCCATAGTAGAAGTAGAAAAGGGACCCCATACATCCATGTGTACCAAATCAAAAGAGCAATGAGACATATTATTATTAGAGGGGAAGGGTAATCTCTTCTATTTAACCAAAGGGCAAACAACACAATGATTATTACAAGAATTATGTGAAACAGGTAAAAAATGACTTAAGGAATGAAGTCTTGAATCAGATGGATGCCCCAGTCTGGAATGCCATAGTGCAGACATGGAATTTGAAACAGAAGAAATTGAAGAAAAGGCTAAAAAAGAACCAGATAATGTGTGGAGAGAAAGTCAGCAAGAGAGGGCAAAGCTTGAGACAAGTTGGAACATTGCAGCAGGTAAAGGCCTTCAAGGACATGCCCCACTCCAGTCGTTTGACAGTTGATAAGGTCTTGTATAAAACAATATGATGAAAGAAAAACAAGACAACAAGCTTGTGATTTGGTAATCATGCTAATGGATAAAAGATTGAAAGAAAAAGAAGGAACAAACAAAACATCTTTGAGGATTAGTTTGGAAGACAGAGTAATGGTTCCAATGTGTGTCACCCTAGTTGTGTATCCATTAGGCAATGTTAAGGACATATTTTTATGTAATTGGCATATCTTTTGACAAAACGTACTTTACTTGTATTTGGGTAAAACTAAAAAGTTTCAAGATGATCATTACAAGTGATTAAATTGAAGACATGAAGATTACTCAAGAACTGCTCAAGAAAAGTGCAATTTGCAGGTCTCGATATCTCCTTGACAGAAGCTTGATCTGTCAAGATTCATTAAAGCTTGACACATGTCTCGATCTATCGAGCTTACGAGATTCAGACTATAGCTAGCAACGTTTTTATTCTAAAAGGTTATTTGTTTATGGATTTGTATAATCCTTATAGGACTAGGAAAACCCAAGGTTTGTGGATTTGTATAATCCTTATTGGACTAGGAAAGCCCAAGGTTTGTGTAAACCTATTTGGAATAGGAGAGCCCATTAAGCTCCTATTTAAAGGAGGTGGAAAAATAAAAACATAACCCTAGAGAGCTTCATAAGATTTTCTTTTTGAAACCCTAGCCTCCTCCTATAGAAGAAAGAGTTCTTGCTACGTTCTTGTATACCTTTGGGTTTTGTAACCAAGCAAAGTCTCTCACACCATCATTGAAGATCTAATTGGTGTTTCTATGTGAAGCTGCTGCAAATCAACTACAACAATCAAAGGGTTGCTATAGAGTTAGTCATGTACTGGGATCCGTGCATCATTGGTTAGTCACGTACTGGGAACCGTGTATTACAAGGAAAGATTGTTACTATAGAACAAGTTCAATTGGGTATTGGGGTAAGAGTTCAACCGTAGGTTGGTATAAAGTACTGAGATTCCTTTACTTGTAACTGCTTGTTTTAATAATAGTGAATTCTCGGGAGTGATAACCTTAAATTTACCCAGTGGGGTTTTGCCTCGGTGGTTTTCCCCATTCATAAACAAATCACCCGTGTCAAATTTATTTTCCACTACACTTTAACTTAGTTGGTGATTTGTTTGTGCTACCACGCTTATTGTATGCTAACTGAATTAATTAATTAACTTGGATAATTAATTGGTTAATTCATCACAAGGGGTCAATACATTCTTGGCCTATCAGGCAATTCTACCACAGTTTGTGTAACAGTAGTAATGGTAGTTAATAAATCCTTAGAACATACAATATAATTAGTTGCCCCACTATCCAAAACCCAAATGTCTGATCCATAAGCTTGTCTATTCACATTCTTGGCAAAAAAGACTAAATGTGTAAGATTGGGTTCTAAAAAATAAGAGGAAAATTCACCTGCAACAGCATTGGAGGGCAATTGAGCCACAGAGACGTTGTTGGCCATATGAACATCTTGCCTTTAAGGGGATTGGAAAATATTCAGTGGTTGTGTATGTGCTTGAGGTACAATCAATGCTAGAAGTTGGTGGTATTAATTTGGTGTGAAGGATAGTTGGGATTGAAATTAGGTCTGAATAGGAACACAGGTTGATTCTTGAGGTCGATCAGTGGCAGAGACCTGATGAGCTATAGGATTCTTCCCTTTGAACTTAAATCTAGGTGGAAATCCATGCAATTTGTAACACTTATCAGCAGTGTGCCCTAGCTTTCCACAATGAGTGCGCTGTGGTCTTTCTTTCCTTTATGAATGGTTAGAACCATACCTAGAATTGATGTTAGGAATGAAATTTGGCCCTTTTGCAGCAAGAGCAGTCTAGCATGTGATCTAGAACCCCCATTCCTTTGCATTTCCTCTTGGATTAACAAAGAGTAAACTTTGTTGATTGGTGGCAAAGGATCCATCAATAGAATTTGAGTTTTGACTTGGGAAAAAGAATTATTCAACCCTATGAGAAATTTCATCACAGATTCTTTAACTTGCAACTTGGTCAATTTCTGATTAACTCCACAAATGCATTTGCCACAAGTGCACATAGGGAAGGGATTCAGATTTTGGATCTGATCCCATAGAACTTTCAATTGGGTAAAGAAATCAATGATAGAGACATCACCTTGTGTAAGCTCTGCAAGCTCTTTCCGCAAGTTGAAAATCCTAGGTCCATTCCCTTAAGAGAACCTTTCTCTTAGATTAGTCCAGATTTCCAATGCTATGTCCATGTAAACGATGCTAGCTTGGATTCTTGGTGATACTGAATTGGTAATCCAAGTGCCTACTATGCTGTCTGCCCTAATCCACGCTTGAATCTCTGATGAGGTTTTCACTCTAAGAGATGAAAGAGTAAGAGTACCATCAATGAAGCCCAATTTGTTCTTTGAAATCAAGGCTCTCCTGACTGAACGAGCCCAAGCTGGGTAGTTTTCACCAGCTAGAAGCTGAGAAACAAGAACTGTACCAAGGCTTTCTCCATGGTGCAAGAATAAAGGATCATCTGCTTGAGATGAGTCTTGTGAAAAAGGGGATTGTTCAAAAGTTGAAGGATTGGCAATGACAACAGCCATTGAAGGAGCTTCAAGCTTTTGAGAATGAAAGAAAAAAAAAAAAAAAAAAAAGGCAATTGAAACGGAATTGAAAACCCTAGAAAATTCTAAAGAATTTGCTCTGATACCATATTAGAAACTAAACCAAGATTTGTGAAGGATGATTTTTTTATTGATTTAGAAAGAGATAGATCTCTGTTTGTATACAATTGAGAAAGAAAGAAACTAACTAACTTCTAGTGTATCACATGCTTAACACGTGTTGCTTAACTATACACAAAACTAATCTAAACTACAAGTCGTATATGACTAAAGTATGCTAAGCTGCAATATCAAATGTGTCGTTTAGACATGTACTGTCAGACCAGTAATTCTTCATTCTTCTGTGCTTTCTTTTCTTCAGTTTTGCTTCCTTTTCCTTCATCACTCTGACAATACACACATGCGCGCGCGCACACACACACACACAAATTTAACCAATTTTAAGCCAAGTTATTAATTAGTCCAATTATGCTTAAGACCTTGGTTAAAGTAAATAACATCAATATCATGCACAAATAAAATAACAATGAAAAAAAATAGTACGGAATATGATAATGTAAGGAGAAGCCAATGGATCAATTAACCTATAAGCGATTTTAGCCCCTAAAATTTTAAGTGATCACACTAGTTCCTTAGATGACTTGGCCAAACTATAAACTGGCCCTATAGGGGCTAAATCAATCATTTTAAGTTTTTTTTTTTTTTTTTTTTTTTTTTGGAACTAAAAATGATAATGTTAAACTTTAGAGACTACATTCACTCATGAGCTTAAGCTTAAAACCATGCCACTACAAAGGCTTCACCACCAACCTGAAGGAAACTAGATTCACTAATGAATTGACGTTTTACAGTATTAGAATAACCATATTCTAAATAGCTATAACCCAATAGTACTTATTAACATTATCCAACGTAGCTTCGAATCTATGAGCTCTTCAATGGCAAAACTCTGTTGAACATGAACAAGTCACTTATGAGTCCAAATATCCACTTGAAGCTTTGACTTTCTGCAACAAAGTATTCTAGATGCAGCAGTAACTTCTATTCCACCAAATCTTGAGTTTCTTCAAACTTAATCACTAGAAGAGACTTTCTGAGAGCTTGGCCGGAGCCAGAACTTAGAGTTAGGGGGGGGCGGTTTTGCTGTTGGTTGTGTGCAGTGACTTCGGCCTTCAACTTTGTTGCTACTTAGTCGCTTAGCTGTTAGTTGTTTAAAATTTTTTAAAGGGTCAAATTGTTTGTTTTAAGTAAAATTGGTTGACTAGACTTATTTATTTATTTATTTTTTAGTTTACTGTTGATAATTTTTGTTGTTGTACTAATTTTTTTGGGCTTGTATATTTCTTTTTTAGATTTTAGACTTGTAAACAATTTTTAATGGTCTTTAAAATGTGGAAAATGTTTGAAGTACAAACTTTTTTACAAATTGCTGATAATGTAAGTGGTGAGCCCAAATGCGAACCAATAAGAATTTGCTATCTTAACCGTTTGTAAAAATGTTATAGAAAAATTTATGACTATAACAATACTCTTAAAGGAATCAATAATATTTTTAAGGGATCAAAAGTGTAATTTTCTAAAACAAAATTGCTTCTTCAATTTGAATTCAATTAAGTTTTCATGGATTTTCCAGCTAACTTTTAAGGTTAATGATTAAAAAAAAGGTGGGGGAAAACAAGAAATGAAGAAAACTGAATTTGTGTAGTTTAAATGGCTTTTTAAGAGACCATTGAATTTTTAAAATATCACATATCTTACCGCATTTTCAAATTCATTTTTATGGTATTTTGCTCCTCAATTTGAATTCAAATTCAGTTTTCATGGATTTTCCAGCTAACTTTTAAGGTTAATGATAAAAAAATAAAAAAAAAAAGTTGGGTAAAACAAGAAACGAAAAAAAATTGAATTTGTGTAGTTTAAATGGGATTTTTAAGACCATTGGATTATTTGAGATATCACATATCTTACCTCTAGATTAAATTGGAGGATTTAAATGAAAGGGGTCTTTCCCATGAAGAAGTATGAAACACCTTAAGGTGGTAGTCTTGAGTAGGTTTTCTAGGGTGAGAAATGAGAATGAAATATTTTAGAAGAGCCTAATTAGCTATCGAAGAAACACAAAGAATAATAACAAAATCTTTGTTTGCTTGTTTGTTTGTTTTTTTCTTTTTTCTTTTTTTTTTTCTTTAAAAAAATTTCATTTCATTTTTTAAATGTTTTTTTATCTTAGGTTTAATTTTGAGAGAGATGGAGAAACATTTGGAGGAACATCAGAGTCTAGGTGAGGAAATCCAAATCCTTTTAAAATCATTTACACCTAAGTACTCAAAATTTCACACATACACTTAGCTTATCTCTCTTCACCACAAGCATGACACTGTAAATACCCAGATTATTTGATGAACAATATGTCTAGAGGTATAATAAATTTCAAATCTACTAAGTAGAAAATTGTTATTGATTGGTGAAAATGTTATGTGAGTGGTAGGTCTAGATGAAAAAAAAAAAAAAAAAAAAAAAAAAAAAAAAAAAAAAAAAAAAACTCAACTGTTAGGTTCTAAGTAATTAGGAACTAATGTATTAGAACTTCATTTTGCAATGTTGGCAAACCATGATCAAAACAGGTTTTAGTCTTGTTTTAGACTTGCTCAAAGTGTGTTTATGTGTAAAGTTGGGATCGAGTCTACTCAGGATTTATTAGTTAAATCTGCCTGGCTCGATCGATCGAGAATTAGACTCGACTGATCGAAAGTCGTGCAGATTGTTTTTTCTGTAGAATTTCCAACTCAGCCCAAGCCCGTTTGACATGTAGGGTTTTATGTTTTGTCTTAAATATAAAAGGGAAAACCCTAGCCACGTTTTTAGGTGGCTCCTTATGCTGTGTGTGTGAATCTTTTGTGAGATCAAGAGGTGGTTGCCTTCATACATACTTAGGGTTTCCAAGATTCAAGATTATGTCAAGAACTTGGTGATCGATTCAGTTGTTGCAATAAGAGCTTAAAGATACACAAGCGGGTGTGCTTGTATTTGCTGTGAATTCAAGAAAGTAGTAGTCCGTGGACTCGGAGCTGTCACGTGGTCGTGGTAGTAAGTTTCCTACTCGAGGTAGCAATAGGATGTTAGTGGTTTAAGTTGCTATTGTGTAAACTTCAATTCTTTCATAGTGGATTCAGTTTTACCTTGAGGATAGCTAGGTTAAATCCTCCCTAGGTTTTTACCGGTTTGGTTTCCTGGGTCATCATATCTTTGTATTCTTTATTTTCCGCACTTTACATTGATATGATATATTAGTGTTAACCTAGATCTGAAATTTGACTAAGTAATCACTTGGCTAAATAACTAGGTTAATCTGAGTGTGTTTTAAGGGGTCTAAAAACAAATATCAACTATTGTGAAATTGTGTATGTTGCATTACTCTTCCTGAATATACAAAATCCCATCAAATCCAGCTCTTCCATAAACAAAAAAACACCCAAATCCTACCCATAAGAACCCCCAAAGCCAAATCCATCACAATACAGATAGGCCTAGGGTCATCAGCAATGAGCTTCTTGAGAGTTGAGAGTTCCACTGTTTCTACAAGTTGTCGTGTGAAGCACCACAAAAGTCATATGAGGAGGGCTAGGTAGTAGGTATGTATTACTAAACTCGAATATGTTTTTGTACTTATTTATTGATTGGATGCCTTGATTGTTGGATTGAAGTTGAAAAAAAGACACATAACTTTCCAAGAAGTGACCTAATTTATTTTAAGACATAGCTCCAATCAAACCCTTCTTTCAGAATAAGGTCCAAAGAAAAATAAAAGATTTGAGATTCAATCCCCGCCTACACAAAAAATCGATTGGTATCTTTATCTGATGATAAAGAGTTATCATCAGGAGTGCACGCCATAGGTTAAAACTCTCTTTAAAAAAAAAAAAAAAGTTAATAAAAAAAGTTGATCTAGTATGCTTTACATAATAAAATTGATCTTACTTCATTACTTGCGCTTGTAAATCTCATTATTGTTATCATTGTCTCATTTCTATTATTCATTTTTTTTTTATAAGAATTCCTATTATTCATAGGTTTGTCACATGATGTAATTTTAATATACCATGCCATGAAAAAAAGAAAAGAAAAAAAGAAGTCATTGCTTGCTTGTGTTATTCTTATATTCAATAATAAATTCGTGTCCATTAGATAATAAATTAAACTTAATTTAAATTACCTTTACTAAATAGAGAATAGTAAATACCGCAAGCAGTTTAATTGATCCAAAACCTGTCCTTGAAACATAGACTAATTTACCTTAAACAAAAAGTTTTTTTTTTTTTTTGAGAAACAACCACAAAGTTAATTATAAATGAAAAAAAAAATTATATTTCTAGTTTCCCATAAAATTATCAAATAAAAGTTATAACTACTAAATTTTCAAGAACTCCACAATTTTAAAAATAATTTTTTTAATCCTCCAAGGGCACAAATAACAGTGTTCAAAAATTGGCTGTCTCCATTGGGATCAAAACTTAAATATTCTTTTTTCTTCTTCAAGGCATCAATGTGTGCACATTGTCATGTGATGCCCCTAGAGAGGAAAAAGATTTCCCTTCAAACTAGTTTGAAAAGAAACCCTTCAAACTCAGTAAATATCATTTTGTTGGATGTAAATTTTGAAAATCTAAATGTTGAGTTGCATGTTCTTATTATATCCTCCATGCTAGTAAAATTTCAAGAAAATCAAAGATCAATAGTTATGTTATGAATCAAATGTTTAAATTTAAAGTTTTTGTGTTCTAAAATTATGTATAAAAAATAAGTTTATTGATCAAATAGTAAATAACATCTAATTTGAGCGAAATTTGACATGCATATTAAGAACATAAAAATCATATAATTCAACGGTTAAATTTTCAAAATTCACATACAATAAAAAGATATAAAAGGAATTTGAAGAGTTTTCTTTAAACCTTTTCCCCTAAATAGTTATTCTAAAAAAAAAAAAGGTTTTATTTTTAAAATTGTGAGTTTTGGCAAATCCTAGCTCTCTCAACCTCATGATTTAGTGAAATATTAATTGAGTGTTTTGGTTATAATTGATTTGTGCTCAAATGTTAAGTTTGGGCATTAGCAACCCTATTGAGGACAAAACTCAAATCGCTTATACCCCTTTAGATGTGTGGTTTCCATTTCATACACATGACAAGAACTCTTTCTTTGCTAAAAATAACTTGATTCTTTTTAGGAAGGTAGAAATTAGGTTGAACCACCTCTAGTGGCCTATTTGGATTCGGGAGATCATTAACTTTGTTTTGATTCCTATTTTAACTTGAAAAAAAATTTGGTTTACATTTGTGAGTTTGGTTAACTAATTCTTATTTGCTTATTTAAGTTGGTAAAAGATAAAACTTTCTTATTTGCAATAACTTTTTTCTCTCACGTCTATATTTTTATACCTAAAAGCTGAAACGTATCATTTATTGTTGTTACGCTTCTATTAAGCCATATCAACAGCCATATCATCCACCTATTCCAACATTTTCTCTCTTCTTTTGAATTATTTGCTTTTCTCCCTTCTATTCAATCCATATTTTGTCCACACAACAAGATGAATACTCTCTCTCTCTCTCTCTCTCTCTCTCTCATATTTATTCTTTCTTGTAACTCTACTTTAGATACTTTGAGTTAATGCATTTTGATGGTGTGTTTTGTGAGCTCCTCATCACATGTACTCTCTCTCCCTCTTACAGTTTTTGTTTAAGTTAATTCTTAGGTATTCGGAAAGTGAGAATTTGAGTTTATATCAAAATACAATTTACCCGACTATGTATTTGAACGTGCCTATCAATTATTTGAGTAATATCAATTGTAAATTTGTGATGATGTTTGATTAATATGACAATTTCCTAAAGAGAATAAGAATTTTAAAGAATTAATTTGAAACTTAACACACTATAACAAAAGTTTGAGAAATATAGACCTCTTGAAAAAAGAATAACATCAATCAAACACACCCAATTTTTTCCAATAATTTTTTTTTAAAAACCCAAAATAATAGAATGATATACTTGTAGAGATAGAGAGACAAAAAATACTTTTGGAAATAGTTCAATTTTTAAGGAGAAAATTTTCTTCGATAAATTTTAGAGAATTAGTCATGCATTATATCATATTACAAAATAATTATATATTCTCATGCATAGCGTGAGTCTGTGGCTAGTTTAAGTAAATAAGCTTAACAAAAGTTGTCAAATACAATGTGTGTCCAGACTTCCTCTCAACAAGTAGAAGATGATGGAAGACAATAGTACCCCACCACACAACCAACTTGAGTCAGAAAGGGACTTATTCCTACTTCCAAAATCAATGAAACTTAGTCTAAAATACGTTGGACTTAAATTGTCACGTAAGAAAATTGATATGAAGATTGAAAAAATGGAGGTTTCCCATCTACTTGACTTACAGTCAGTGCTCGACTCCTAGTCCAAAAGTGATGGATCACAGAGCTCCATTCACAAGTTTGAAGAAAAGAATCGAGTCCCATTAAACTTTGAACAAGTCTACCAACATACACAGTTACAGTTACACACCCTTTGAGTTTTCACCTTTTCATTCACCTAGTGCCCACTATAAAACAAAAATTTCTCTCTGTGTACTTAATTGTCAAAATTTCTGTAAACTTGTTCGTATATATGATGGCTACAAACAGTAATTGTCAAAATTTCTGTAAACTTGTTCTTATATATTATGGCCACAAACAGTGGCAGACAGAGGATTTTGAAAATTCCCCTTTCCCCTAATTTGTTTTTTTTTTTTTTTTTTTTTTTTTTTTTTATAGTAGAAATAAGAAATTATATATAAAATTTAATTGATGACTTTTATTCTTATAGTACTCTTATACAACATATAGCTTATAAAAATCAAAATATAATTAATGTATATGTTTATAAAAATAGAGGAGTTTATAAAATGGGGAAATTATTAAGTATTCTTGAAATGTGGTATTTTCTCCTCTCAAACACGTGGTAAAAATCACTATGAATTTAATTAGTAACACCTATTATTATGTGAAAGGAAAAAATACCATAACACTATACACTTTGAATACCAAATAATTACTCAAATAAATGACTAATACACAAGGAAAAAAACTATCATTGGACCATACCCACTGCAAATAGATGTCTGAATTTGTGAATTTTGGCATGGATCATAAGCAAATTTAATAACAACCTACCTGTTTATCCACAAGAGAGTATTTCAAACTTATGACCACTGGAAATAGATGTCTAAATTTGTGAATTTTGGCATGGATCATAAGCAAATATAATAACAACCTACTAGTTTATCCACAAGAAAGTATTTCAAACTTATGATATTTGCTCTATGATAATTTTTTTTAATCATCAGGCCAAAGATAGTAATTGGTTTTTGGTGTATGTAGGGATTGAACCTTAAATATTTTATTTAACGATAATAAATTTTATTAGTTGAGCTAACTGAAACCCATAAAAAGATGTGGCTTTTTTTTTTTTTTTTTGGAAGGGGGGGAACATACTTAGTGTTTGACATCTCAACCAAAATCTAATTTATTATACAGACTTCACAGATTCACAGGTAAGGTGGTATCCAAATGGTCCTAATCAACCAATTGATTTTAATTAATTAAGCTATTCATATATTCAATTGGAATTTTAAAATGAGTGGAATTGGAAGTTTGGTCAATGTTATATTGGTGGCATGAAATAAATTTTTTTTTTTTTTTTTTTTTGAGGGTGGCATGAAATGAAATTAAAAAACAAAATTTGAACAAAAATTTATTGCAAGTATATTCATTGAATTTGACCATAAAAATCACTATCAAGTAGAACAACTTGGATAAAGTTTCATCTGACCATTTCAAAAATATTAAGGCCTCACATTCACAAGACTTTATGTCAATTCTTAGAGTTGGAAATAATGTGTGGTAGCATTATAAGCATTAAAAACACTGAAAGCAGAAATCCGCCTCCTATAAATTACCATGCCATTAGTGTAGCATTTACATAATCATATAGTTTTTTGCATAACCATGGACGGTTCCTTCAGATTAAGAGCCGTTACATTAACCCTTTTCCTTGTGTTTCTCACTTTGGCAGCTATTGATCCTAAGTTCTGCTATGGAAACTCTGAGGTTCATTGCATCCAAAGTGAGCAACAGGCCCTTCTCAGATTCAAGCAAGATCTTACTGATCCTTTAAACCGGCTTGCCTCTTGGGCTGGTGATGGGGATTGTTGTCAATGGGTGGGAGTTGTCTGCAACAATGTTACTGGTCACGTCCAAGAGCTCCATCTCAGAAGCTTTCCTCCTCCTCTGATTGATTACTTTTCAATTGTAGCCCAGTATGAAGCTGCTATTCAATCTTATGCACAGTCAATGTTTGGTGGTAAGATAAATCCTTCCCTACTTGATTTGAAGTATTTGTTTTACTTGGACTTGAGCTACAATAATTTTGGTCTATTTCCAATTCCTGAATTCCTCGGTTCCATGAAGAGTTTAAGATATCTTAATCTCTTCGGTGCGGGATTTAGGGAATTGATACCTCCTCAAATTGGAAATCTCTCAAATTTGCACTATCTTAATCTTGGAGGCTTTGGTTATAATTTTTTATCTATCAATAGTCTTCAATGGCTTTCTAGTCTTCCTTTACTACAAGTGCTAGATTTGAGTGGTGTAGACCTTAGCCAAGCCTCCGATTTGCTTCAGGTGACAAACAAAATCACTTCCTTGTCAGAGTTGTGGTTATCACATTGCAGCCTTGGTTCCATCCCACCAACACCCAATTCTAACTTTTCATCTCTAGCCACCCTTGATCTTTCTTTTAACAGCTTTGAAAACGCTTTGATTCCATCATGGGTCTTTGGTTATCAAAATTTGGTTGCTCTTAATCTATCTGCCAATGGTTTTCAAGGTCCAATCCCTATTGGTTTGCAAAACATGACTTCTCTTAAGCACCTTGATCTATCTGCCAACAATTTCAACTCTTCAATTCCCAATTGGTTGTATAGTTTTAGTCATCTTGAGTTCCTCAACCTCCGCAAGAATCTTTTGCAAGGTACAATCTCTAGTTCCATTAGAAACCTAACATCTGCCATTAGCATAGACTTGACAAGCAATCAACTTGATGGAAAGGTACCAAGATCTTTGGGCAATGTTTGCAATTTAAGGGAACTAAGATTGTCAGACAACAAATTGAGTCAAGAGGTATCAGAAATCTTAGAAAGTTTATTAAGATGTGTTTCGTATGGACTAGAGGTCTTAGAAATGTATGATGCTCAACTATCTGGTCATTTGATTGAGGAACTTGGGCAATTTCAAAATCTTACAACACTTTCTTTGGAGGGTAATTCAATTTGGGGTCCAATTCCAATTTCAATAGGAAAACTTTCATCTTTGAGATTCTTAGACCTTTCAACTAATCAATTTAACGGAACTCTTCCTCAAAGTTTTGGAGGGCTCTCCAAATTAGAGTATGTCTTTATTGGTGGGAATATGTTGGAGGGAGTAGTATCTGAAACTCATTTTGCCAATTTAAGAAGATTAAAGCAACTTAGCACAACTCCAACCCGTTTGACTTTAAAAGTAAGTCCCAACTGGATTCCTCCTTTTCAAGTTGGCATTTTAGGATTGGGATCATGGATTTTAGGGCCAAATTTTCCCTTATGGATTTGTTCACAAAAGCAAGTTTGGTCTTTGGATATATCCAACACAAATGTTACAGATGCAATTCCTCCTTTGTTTTGGAATATGTCCTCTCAGTTCAATTATCTGAACTTGTCTCACAATCATATCTATGGAGAGATTCCAAATATCCCTGTGACTTTGTATGCTTCTTCCGTGATTGATATGAGTTCTAATTCATTCAAAGGTTCGTTACCTCTTATATCCTCTAACGTGAGCTTTCTAGATCTATCTAACAATTTATTGTCTGGATCTATTTCTCACTTTTTGTGTTATAAGAAGAATGAGCCCAAACAAATGGAACTTCTCAATCTTGGAAAAAATCTTTTATCAGGAAATATAAGTTATTGTTGGGAGAATTGGCAAAAATTATTGGTTTTAAGTCTTGGAAACAATAATTTCACTGGTAGCATTCCAGCATCCATTGAACATTTGAGTCTTCTTAAGTCTTTGCACCTAAGCAACAACAAAATCTTTGGGAAATTACTACATTTTTTGAAAAATTGCACTGATTTGGAGATAATTGATATCAGTGAGAATAAGTTTTTTGGAATCATACCTTCATGGATAGGACAAAGACATTCAAGCTTGATCATTCTCAACCTTCGCTCAAACAATTTCCATGGCCCCATACCGAAACAACTTTGTGCTCTAACTTCACTCCAAATCTTGGACCTTTCACATAACAAGCTATTTGGAAGCATACCTAGATGTGTTAACAATTTGAATGCCATGGCTTCAACTTCTCACAATATTTTACAGGACTTGTTTGTGGTTGATGGTGATTCTGTGGATTTTGAAAGGGCAAATCTTGTGATAAAAGGGCAAGTTCTTGAGTATACCACCAATCTTGGACTACTAAGAACTATAGACCTTTCGAAGAATAATTTATCAGGAGAGATCCCTAAAGAAGTGACTAGTCTTCAAGGATTACAATCATTGAATTTGTCATTTAATAATTTGACTGGAAGGATTCCTGAGAATCTAGGTGCTATGGGATCCTTGGAATCTCTTGATTTCTCTGAAAACCAACTTTCAGGTCACATTCCTCCAAGCATGTCAAACTTGTCATTTTTGAGTAGGTTGAACTTGTCAATGAACAATTTATTTGGGAGAATCCCTTCAAGCACTCAACTACAGAGCCTTAGTGCATCTAGTTTTATTGGAAACAAACTCTGTGGACCTCCACTTACTGATAATTGCACTATAAAGTATGCCAAACCCGACACTAAAGACAAAGGGAGCAGTGGTGGGCGTGAAGTGGATTGGTTTTATGTAGGTATGGCACTTGGATTTGTGGTTGGATTTTGGGTTGTTTGGGGTCCTTTACTAATGAACAAGAAATGGAGAATCATGTACTTTCAATTCCTAGATCGCATGGGTTATAGGCTTGGGGTGTTTTGGCACAAACTTGATAGAATGTTGTGAGATTCTTATCTTGTTACTAGCTAATGTTCTTATGGTGTGTGGAGATGTTGTAGTTTCATTTTGAAATAATTTGTATCTTTTTTTAGCTCAGTCAATATGAGATAATTAGTAGAAAATTTTATTTCTTGCACGTGTATTTTACTCATGTTGTGGTATTATATTTAGAGAATTAATTACAATTATATTACACGGATTCAAGTGATAACCTAGTGGTACTGGCATCCCTTTGAATTCCCAATATTTAGAGTTCAAACCCCACATTTCTTGTTCCATCATTCACCTAACAAAAAAAAATCATCAATATATGTACAGAGAGACCTTTAACAACGTCAGATTGGGAAATTTACCAACAATAGTAAAGCAAATATACATGAAGATCGATTGAGGAATGATTAAAAAAAAAAAAAATTAACAAAATGAATTTTAATGTCAACCCATTTCTACTTTCCCCAAACAAGAAAAGGAATTTCATTAGAGATTTGCCCTTCCTTTCTCTCCTTTTCCACCACACATTCACACTCCCTCTCACTTTGCCATCGCACCACAAACCAACACTCACGCCAAAATGAAAACAACACAGCCATTCACACACCACCACGATACCCCAATGGCCCAATCTCTCTGCCCACACCACACCCGCAACACATGCCATTGTCAAATTGCAGAGTACTGTATAAAATGAAAGGTTTTCATAGAAACATACACTAATACACAGCTCTAGGAACTTGAATAAATCTTTCGCTCTATGACTAATTATGTATCTTTAATAATTATAAAGAAAGAAGAATAGAATTGATAGTTTGAATAGAATCAAAAATATATAATCAAGGGCCATATTGATGGAAGAAAGATTACCTAATGCTGGCCTCCGTTTCTATCTCATCTTTGGACTAATTTGGAAGGAATTTGAGTCAGCTGGAGTTTTAGATAATCTATGGGTTTTGTATGGGTGCAGCCAGAGAATTGAAAATAATTTTAAATATGAAACAAAATAAAATACAAAGGATAATTAAGGGTGTTTCTCAACAACAAAAAAAGAGAGAATTATGAAGGGTGAGGCCAAGAGCCTTATGGAATTTGTATGGTTAGCTTGGCAAATCAATGACAATGTATCTTGTTTTGAGTTTGTAAGTGTCAAACATCAAGTACAAGATCCAAAGTTCAACTCAAGAAAGGGCATTCTTGGAAATCTTGACTAACCCTCAATTGTCTCTTAACTTAGGGCCCGTTTGGATTGAGGGGGAAAGGAGGGAGAGTGGAGGGAAGTAGAGTAGAGTTAGCTGAAAATAGGTTAATTTTGGACCAAATCTACTCTACTCCCCCTCAATCCAAACGAACCATTAGGCTCACCTAATCGAGACTCGGAAAACATGATTCCTAATCAAGCCTATTAAGTCGGCTAATGACATGTTAATTGTGCCCTTACTTATCGGACCATATAATGGCTAACTAAAGTCAGTTGAAAGAGGTTAGAGAGTGCTACAGTGCACTCTGGTTTATTATTTGTGATTTGTTTACTATGGTAACTAGCCGCGAACTCGCGTGTTGCACGTGATGATTATTTTTATGGTGGTTTTATTAAAAAAAATTTTACAATTTAAACTAATCTAATAATGAGTAATGTATTTCATAATTATATTTTTATTTATTATAGGAGCAATCATAAATGTAATATAAGAACAATCCAAAACACCAAAAAAATGTAAACTAAAAAAAATTAATAAAACTTAACAATGATTAATTGAACCAATATTAGGATAAAATTTTGTTTTTGATAATCTATTAAGGTTATTTTCTTTATAGAAATTATAATTTCGGCCGTCCAAAACATATTATCAAATAAACAATTATTAGCAAAATCTAAGAATTAAATTTCTATACATGCATTGTTATAAATAATAATAATAAAAATAAAATTGCAAAAGTTAAAATTTGTCACCTATCCGATTATTAGGCTAACCTTTGATTTTCTTTAAATAAATGGCATTATAGAGTACTTCTAATACAACTATTAAGAGTACTTTGTCCACCGCAAAGGATTAGAAAATAAACAAAAATTAGTAAAGTCTCATAGTTTAACATCTAAATTGAACACTATAAAAAATCATGCTATGTAACAGAATAAATACTACATTATCCAAATCATACTATATAATAGAATAATATTATATTTTTATATACTATATTTAATTCTTTAGAATGCAATAGGATAACATTTAACAATCAAAGAGAATAAAAAAAAAAACAAAAAACAAAATACAAAAAACAACAACAACAACAACAATTTAAAAAACAAAACTAAATCACAATTTAAAAAACAAAACTAAATCGCATTAACCCAAAATAGAGTTTTAAAGAATATAAAAAATTATCAACCTAAAGTAGAGATGCAAGAAAAATAAAAAAATCCACCAAAAAATTTAGAGAGAGAGAGAGAGAGAGAGAGAGAGAGAGAGAGAGAGGGAACCTTTTTTTTTTTTTGTGAGAGAAAACTATGCATAGAATAGAATAGATAGTGACAAATTTATAGTAAGAGGATGTGAATAAGAAGAGACAAAAATAAAGGAAGATGAAAGGAAAGAGGAAGAATGATATTAATATAGAGGGTAGTGGAGAGATGAAAAGGTAAGGAATGGAGAAAGATTGAAGAAGTAGTGGGGAGATGAAATGATAAGGGAGAGAGAAAGGTTGGAGAAGTGTAAATATTAAAAAAATAAGTGTTAAAAAAAGTTATAAGAAAATTGCAAAAAAAAAAAAAAAAAAACCCTAAAGCTTGAAAGGTTTCAACGTTTTTTTTTTTTTTTTTTTTTTTTTTAAGTTGAAAAGGCTCACACAAAACCCTAAAACTAAACTGAAAAAGTTTTGGGTTAGGCTTGATAGTGGAACTAAATAAATAAAAAGTTGACTGGATTAATTATACAGATTTATTATAGGGTGATATTGGAAGTAAATAAATAAGTAATGGGTTGGATTTATTATAAGGTGATAGTAGAAGTAAATAAATAAGTAGTGGGTTGCATTTATAGGGCTGAAAATTGTAAAAACCATTTTAAAATTGTAGGACAAATTATATTTTAAAAAAGAAAAGAAAAAAAAGAATAACGTAGCAGCTGATGTGACGCAACGTGAAAGCAGCAGCATTAAATACTACGCTTCAGTTTTTAGTAATATATAGATTAATTGTAAATAACTTGGTATTCATAATTGGTTAATGTGCAAAGTTGATTAATTCTACTAAAATCAATCAACAGGTCAAAATTTATTTTTAAGAACAAAAGGAACAGAAGAAAAGATGAATAACAGGAAGAAGTACCAAGTAGAGTTTAACATGCTTTCTCAAAAATAAAAATGTAGGGTAAAATATGGATCATCACAAAGTGTAGACATTGTTATTTGCTCATTTTAGATACTCATTTTACAAATCGTCCCTTTGCTAATCACACTAAATCAATTAGTTTTGGTTTGAAATCCTAAAAATCAACACATATGAATTGTTATTGAAGACCAGATGAGGGTTGTCCTCATCAATCATCATGAAGAAATTTAAATAAACCTCGTAGACACCGTTGTGCAACTTCCGTTTAACCCTATTCTAAGGGCAAAATCATCATTTTATTAAAGTGAATGCTTAAATTGGACCACCAGATTATAAGATATGGCTGAATCAAGATTTTAATGTTTGATATGTATTCTTGCAATTGAGGTTGATTACATGTGAATATGATCAATTAGTTACGATTGGTTTTTTTTTTTGGGGAGTGAAAACATGTTAACTTTTATTTAGCTCAACAAAGAAGGAATTATAGAAACTAGGTAAGATGTTACAGAAGATATTAATGGAGATGGGCTGCTGTTCACCCAAAATTCCCTATCCGTAACGTAACCTGTATAGCATGTTGTGCTAAGATGTATGCTTCTGCATTAGTGTCTCTTCAAACAAATGAAACTTGGGCTTCATGGAAACTTCTCAGGTTCTGCTTTATTGCATCAGTGATGTGTCCCCATAAGGAATAATCGGTGAACTGTATAGTGAATCTATAATGATTTTGGAATCTCCCTGCTCTAGGATAATCTTTCTACATCCCAACTCCTGTGTAAATTAATTGTACCCTGCACAGTTCACTTGCTTGCTGCCATTGCTTCAGCTGTAGTTGCATTCATGATTCCAGGCGCACGTTTGCTCATTGCTGCAATAGTTTGTCCCCTTGAGTCTGATTATTGTCCCAATCCCAGTCATCTTCTCCTTTGTAAACATTGCAGCGTTAAAATTTAGTTTAGCGTTGCCATTACATGGTTGTTGCCATTGAAAAGCCTTTGTATTGCCAAAGAGTCGTCAAAGAGTCTTGTAATTCAAATGGTTAGCATCTCATAGTTTTTCCAAAAGATATATTTAGGGTTAAAATCACGTCTCTCCCAATTATTAAATTATAAAAGAAGTTTTAAAGC
Organism: Quercus tomentella; assembly: GCA_028535165.1. Lineage (NCBI taxonomy): Eukaryota > Viridiplantae > Streptophyta > Magnoliopsida > Fagales > Fagaceae > Quercus > Quercus tomentella. The sequence continues at coordinate 5,569,722 of JAPQVY010000100.1, read as the reverse complement.
AAGACTATGTGCATGTATTGATGCACTAGTAATACCCAAAAAAAATATTTTAAAAAAAAAACTTGTAAGAAAGAAAACTATGAAATCTAATCTTGAAATTTCTTGTTCATTCAACAAAATTTGAAATAGACCAAAAAAAGTCTTTTTTCATCACACATGCACTCAAGCACATCAAAGAAAGTGAATTTTTTTTTCTTTCTTTTGACTCCAAGAGTTAATTATTTCAAGCATGTTCCAAATTTCCAAAAAGATATACAAAATAAATTCAGGGTGGTCCAAGAGAGATAATAGGTGTATTTGTTTTTGCTAGAAGCAAGTATCGGTGTCTTCAACTAACAATAATTAATAATTAAAATATCATGAAATTAAAATCCTATAGTAGTAATTTATGAATTACATCAAACTACAGTAGTAAGTAGTCTCATAGAAACTTTAAAAAAATTAATTAAAAACAAAAGAATATTGCAAGGAATGCACCAACTGGCAAAATTTTAGACCATGTAAAGATGAAGTCTCTACTTTCATATATACATAGTCATTCTATCACTTTAACACCACAAAAAATACCATAACTCCATATACTTTTAGACAATTCTTTCTGCAGAAAATAAAAACAAATAAATTGAGTAGTTACTTCATAATTCAATAAAAATATCCTCAATGTACAACATAATAATTCCATACATTCTAAAAGAAAACATCAGAGAGAAATTTTGGATTCCATCTTACTTTTGTTGTTGAGTTTGAGCTATTTGTCTTAAAGCTTTCCTCTTTGTATCCTTGCACTTCCTGTAACATGCATATTAATCCAATTGAAATCCCTTTCCTGGTATAGAGCAATGCAGACTGCAGGGTGCTTTACTCTTTACCATCTACCTTATTCTTTATAATTGTTTTCAATTGATTTGTACATCAATCATTGAAGTATTAAGAAAGATATTTATAGTTACATATCTTTAAGTTAATCAAACCCAAAAACAACTCTGCTGTAAGCATCGTACTGCTATGAAATGTTAAAACACAGATGTAACACACACACACACATATCTAACTCTATCTAGAGCTTTGGTGTGATTCCTAATTGACCAAGCCATCTATTAAATCTAACGCATTTCTAATATAATTATGTATGCCAATTTTTAATTTAATTACCTATCTGTTGCTATCCTATCTTTGTAGCTCTTTGAATCATCCTTCTATTCTCTATCCAAATAATAAATCATTTGTCCCCGGCTAGGATAAATAGAGGTATTCAACTTAAATAACTAAAAATCACTATAATGTAGCCATTAAAGTTGGGTATAAAAGTCAAGCATCCATACCAATTGCACTATCTAAAACCACAAAAATTTCATAGAATGTAAGCAATAATAGATCTAGATGATCCTTAAATCAACTGAAATGTATATTAAATATGGATTAGCTTTTAAGCAATAATAATCATTATGACAATTTTTAGTTAATTCATGATTATCATTACCTAATCTACCTAACCAATTGCACGGTATAAATATGCATTAGAAACTTCTCAATTATGAATGAAATTTTCCAAAAAAATCCATCCATGATGACCATGAACCATTTCAATGAATTTATTCTTCAGAACAGAGATAAGCATTACTGTTCTTGACTAATGGGTTTAATCTGCAAAAAGTTTTTGGAGCTGAGAGGATTTTCTTGGACCTGGAAAAAAAAAAAAAAAAAGGAAAAATTGAGAGAATGCAGGGAGAAATGTTCTGATGTTTCTGACAATGATGTTCTTTCTCTAAGAGAGTGTGTGTCTATACATTTTTTGTAATGCTATAATGATAAAGTATAGGTTCTAAATGAGATATTCATGCGACTCTAAGTTAGTGAGTGGAATTAAATTGCAATTGTGCTTTAGTTGGTTACTCTAGTCATGGATGGGATACCTTTTGTAATTTAAATTGAGAATTACATAATCGAATTGTGAGATTGCTAATCTTGCAAATTAACTATCACAAAACTTCAATACATTGACTTGCTAAACAAAATTACAAAACAAACATACAGCTGTAATTTTTTTCATTTGGTGTTCAAGTAATAACCTTGAATTTTTTTTTTCATACAGTACAACAGAAAAGGGATCGAATGAGGTAAATAACATAATGAAATAGATAAATTGTACCTAAAAGAAGCACTAACAGAGAACACAATGCTTTATAATTGCCCACTATATATTCTCTTCAGTGGTTTCATCTCCTCCCCACTGGAAACTCCAGGATCAATATAACACAAATGAAAGTCTGAAACAAAAACAGAATATCATGCCCATTGTCAAATTGGAGAACTTTCAAAATGTAGCAAGACCAAATACCATACTTTACAAAAAACATAAACCAATATTGTGGCTTCTTCAATGTGTGAACCCCTTTATTTATAAGCTTTTTCAACCCATAATTCTCTTCCAAAATAGACCTTAAAAATATAAGAGGATTAAGAAAACTGACCGAAGAAACTTGGTACATTACACTATGAATTAGGCAAAACAAATACTTCCATCGTTCACAAATTGAAAAGAAATCATCTCAATTGAGTTAAGTACTGTATAAAGCCTTGAATTATTGAATTTTCTCATGTGACTGCATGACAGATTCTCTACTAATCATCTCAACTTGCTGAAATTTCATGGTATTTAAATATCATAACTGGTTGTAATTCTCTACTTATCACCACAATTCATAGATTAGCAAAGTAAACTAACAAATGTAATTTAAACAGAACAATTTAAAACCTTCAAAACTGGTTACAATTCCTTTTACTATTGTTTCACTTTTGTTTCTTAGTACTAAACAGATTCTCAATGAATTTTCAAGAATGGCATACAACATGAAAAACCCAAAAAACCAAATATTGTACACACCAAAACCGACACCTAGGAATCTTTGAGAAATTTTTTTTTTTTTTGATAAGTAAATCTCTGAGAAAATTATTCTCTACCATAACATACAAAGTAATCAATTTTGTACAAAGAACATTATACTTTCAGATTTAACAATTTAAAACATGCAAAACCCAGAAAAACCCAACATCAAAAATAACAAAATCATCACTTAAAATTGTCTTTTAAAAAAATATCGTCTAAAATCTACAATGTATAAACAAAATAACAAAATATTTTCAGATTTCAAAACCCCACAATTTCAATCCCCCTTACAAATAAGGGAACATGTAAGAGAGAAAACAAAACTTGAAAATTAAAGTGAAATGATTAAGTTCAAAGGATTAGAAAGATTTCATTTTGCGGAGGTTTTCCCTGATTTCAATAAATAGAGAGGAAAAATTAGGAGAATATTAGGAAAAGAAATTGGTACCTTTGCTTTAATGAAATTAGAGACTCTGGATTGAAGAAAGATTCCACTTCATCTCTGCAGAGAAAGAAATTGAATGTTTTAAATCCAAACGAGTCGAATTTAAACAAACCCATTACTGAAAATATCTAAAAAAATACTCACATATCAGAATTTCAAATTCCTTAACCCTAATTTCTGTAACCAAACCCAACTGTAATTGTAAAAGTTTGAAACATATAACAGATCTAATTTGTGGGGGGGAAAGTCAGAAAATGAATAGTAATCCAGTTGGAGGCATTGTTAATAGGCAGAGGAGACTCATCTTCCTTCTTCTGAATTTTTGGTAGAATCAAGATGGTGAAGTCTAATTGCAAACTATGGATATGCATCAATCGAAGTTTTTGTTTTCTTTAATCACAAAGTAGAGTGAAAGATATTGAAAGGAATTTGAACATAGTTTTTTTTTTTTTTTTTTTTTTTAAGCGGTGTGATTGCAAAGGGAAGAAATTAGCACAACCTATTTGGGTAAAGCAAAAGGTGTGGTCTTTTGATTCGGTTTCGAAGGTTTTTTTTTTATCTTTTCTGGGTTTTGGTTTTACTTTACATTGTTTTCTGGGCAACCAAACAGATATAGAAAATAGTAGAGAGAGAGACCTGTTGGGAGGTGACATCGGCGGTGCGAGGCTTGAGAAGGAGGTGGAGGTGGGGAGGGTAGGATTTGAGAACCACGCAATCGTCTCCGTACACTGCTTGCACCGCTTCTACTTCTGCCGCAACTTCCTCTTCTTCGACGATGCTGCTTACCATTGTTCTCTGAGACAGCGGGAGAGATTTTTTTTTTCCTTTTTGTTTTGGGAGAAAGAGAAAAATAAGGATGCTTTCTCTTCTTTTTATTCTAATGTAGTGTTTTAGGTTTCAATTTTTACTTGTTTCTCAAAAAAAAAAAAAAAAGTTTCAGTTTTTACTTTTTAGACGTGTTCTAGCGAAACACTCGTAACTTTTGGAATTTTGCAAGTTTTTAAGGGGTTATAACCGGTTATTTTTTTGTTTTATATACTGACAAACCATCAAACAGAGTCTGTGAAAGAATATAACTTATCGGTTTTTAATTTTTAATTGTGTACGTGGCTGGATTTCAGATGAGATTTTTTCTTATATGGCAGCGCCTCTTTAATTGCAGCAAAAAACTAACTTGTTATTTTTTGTTTTATGTACTGACAAACCATCAAACGGGGTCAAGATTGGGAAAGAATATAATTGATCGTTTTTTAATTGCGTAAGTGGTTGATTTTTAGATGGGTTTTTTTCTTACATGACAACACTTCCTTAATTGCAAGAAAAGAATTTTGTAATTTTATATATAGATATAGATATAGATAAGTGATTATTTGTCTTTTAATTTAATTATTTAATTAAAATTCAATTTTTTATCTATATATAGATATAGATATTGATAAGTGATTATTTATCTTTTAATTTAATTATTTAATTAAAAATCATGAATATTCGCTAGTATAACTCTAAAATCGCCAAAATCGGTCTTGTCCCAATAGATAATATGAACTTTCCAAATTGCAAGAAAATCAAAAGCAAGTCGAATTTAAATTCCCATATATGACTACTAAATTCAACTACATAATATCAAAAACCAATAATTGCAATCACAAAATGTGAGTTCTAGTTAGGTTAACTGGTAAAGTGTTGTAAAATTAAATTTACTTATGCAAGTTTAAAGAAGAGAAAAGAAAATTAAACACAGAATTTACATGGTTCGATAATATGTCTACATTTACAAGCGGCAACTCTTGTTGGTGAATAAGAGATTTGGGGTTCGATCTTGAATGCAACTACTACTATATTGGTATATTAGCCTAATAATAAAGAACAATTATCACAAGCTTTGATCTCCACCTACATCAAAAATTCAAGGACAAAGTTTAGCTACAAAATTGATTGTAGCCTTAGGCTACAAACTCACTCAATATCTTTTTATTGAAGGTGAATTTTGACAAATCTACCATTGGATTACATCTTCTTCTTATATCCTCAATGTTTGCAAAATTTCAAGAAATTTAAAGATCAAAAGCTATGTCATCAATAAATTTTTAAATTGCAAGTTTTTGTAATTTAAAATTATGCATAAAATATAAGATTATAGATTACATAGTAAATAATATTCGATTGACATAAAAATTGACATGTGTATTAAGAGCGTAAAGAACATGTAATTCAATGGTTAGATTTTCAAAATATGCAGTAATATTTATTTTTTTGAGTGAGTTTGTAGCCTAAGGCTACAACCAATTTTGTAGCCTTAGGCTACAACTAAGGCTACAACCAATTTTGTTGAGTGAGTTTGTAGCTTAAGGCTACAACTAATTTTGTAGTCTAAGGTTACAACCAATTTTGTAGCTAAATTTTGTCCAAAATTCAATTGGTATCTTGTGATGTGCATTGATAATAGCTTAATTTTGCATATTTATTTCATTGTTAGAAAGCATTATCATACTTATTTTGAGTTACTTCATGCATTTTTTATTTGGTTTTGGAATAATGCTGAACAATCAATTTTGTGCTTAATTGAATTTTATTGTGTGAATTTGTTTTTTGTAGGAGAATGAAATTAAATAAGTAGATTTGTGCAAAGAAGAAAGCTAATGGACTTTACTTTTACAAGGGCCATGACGAAGTTAAAGAAGGTCAACCCGATTAAAATTAAGTCCAATTGGAATAAGGAATTAAAGGAAATTTGAACCAAATCCAAGTCCAATTCGGAATAGGATTCCAGCCTGCACATCAGTTAGTATTTTTGGCATAACTTTCAGCTTAGATGTCCAATTGAGATGATTCAAGTTGGGCTGTAAAGCTAACTTAAAGGGCTACAACTTTGTGAAGGATTATCAGTAATATTTATGTGATTTGATTTTTCTCACAATAGTTGTTCTTTAATGATTTAAATTGTTCTTGCTTCATATCAATTGACTAAGATGAAATTCTAGATATGAGTTCAATCATGTTTTTCTCATGATTTAGGATTTGTATTAATTAATTTAATGCTTGGTTTATTATTTCTTGATTATAAAATTGGATATCTATTATGATTTGTTTGTCAACGAATATAATTGATGATTTGATTTTATACTTAAGAAGTGAAGAAGAGCACGTTTTAGATATTTAAATAGAAGTTTTAATGATAATATTTTCCATGATAGCAATATTGATTTCTAAATTATCATGTAGTGATTGGGAAAAATTAATGATAATAAATATATGCTGATATGACTTATAAGGCGATTACAAAACCTTAATTCCTTTCTCTGGATTGATTACATCTCTTTACTGCTTTATATTGCATCTTTGCTTAGTTTAACTATTTTCTTAGTATATTTAATTTCAAACAACCAATTTTTATTAAACTAGATTAGGGTTAATTTGGTTAAGATTTGATTAATTTTCCTACACTCATACAAGTCTTTGTGGATTTGACCTCTTTCTTGTCAAACTCTATTTCGGTGCGGTTCGTACACTTGCGAGTACTTTTAAAATTTCACAACATCTTGGCAAATCATAGTTTTGAAATACTATCATATGACTTCTAAATTCAACTTGTATGCTTTTTTGCAACAAAAGGCTTTAGACAGCTACAAGTTGCTTACTCAATTATTTTTTGTTCATTCAAACTATAGTGATTATTAGGAAATAATATGCTGTAGTAATTCATCTAGTGATATTTCTTTTGGAAGAGGGATCATCTGGTTCCATACTACATGATCATCTAGTTACTAATATCTTGTTACTTGATAAGGACTACTATTAGTTATATGTTTTGTCCATATTTAATTGGGATAGTAAATCACGCTCAGGAAAATTGGACTTTTTTTCCTTGGGGTATAAATAGAGGGGTCCCAATTGGATGAGGGGGTTAGGAATTTTCTCTCCAAAATATTTATTGTAGGAACATAAATTAAAGTTTTCCACTCTAGACTTTTCACACTTAAAGAACATGACTTGCCAACTAATCATACTACAGTTTTTAATTAGTACCTGCAGCAATTTCACAACATTAAGAACTAAACCCATTCTATACGGCGTCAAATTTCATTGTCTCCTATTACATCAAATGAGTGTTTAATTTTTCAAAAAAAAAAACTAGCGTACACATCGGAAATTTCATCCTAGTAATACATTAATACCTAACCGCTTGTATGGGTCAGTGAGGGACCTATTCTAATTTAATGATCCTTGAATTTTTTATACAAGTAATAATCAATTAAATTTCATCCTAGTAATACATTAATACCCAGCGACTTGGTTGGGTCAATATGGGACCTATTCCAATATAATGATCCTTGAATTTTGTATAAAAGTAATAATCAATGAAATTTCTGTCTAAAATAAGTCGGACTTTTGGCAGGAAGAAAATTGATGCCTAGCAAATCAAGCTATAAGGCTAACCAAATGGACTAGATTCTTATCTTGATTTGTTAAAACTTCAATACAAACTACAAAAACAAACAAGGATCATATTAACATGTGCCCTTAGAGTAATTGTTAATAACTTTTATGGGGAAACATTAAATTTTTTTATCTTTTTCCCATAAAAACATTTCTAAAAATAGTTCATAAACTAATGCCCTTAAGGCATTCGTTAACATTTCCCAACAAATAATATAAAAAGACTCATGTTAATGGGTGCCTTTAGGGCAATAGTTAACAATCCATTTTAGAAAATTTTTTACACCACTTTTATGAGAAATGGAAAAAGCTGTCAAAATATTAATTACTTTTTTTTTTTCATTTCCCATAAAAATTTTCTTTAAATAGATTGTTAACCATTATCCTAAGAGCACCCATTAGCATTTCCCATATAAAAAAGCACTCATCTCTCTCCTCCCTCTTCCCTCTATCTCTCTGTCTCTCTCTCTCTCTCTCTCCACAACAACCAAAATCACCACCACCCCCCCCCCCCCCACTCAAAACTAGATCAAAATTAACCAACCTCCTCCACCACCACCACAATCAATACCCATCCACAAATCAATCCAATAGCAAATAAATAAATAAAATAAATTATATTACACCACTTTTATGAGAAATGAAAAAAAAAACTGTCAAAACATTAATTACTTTTTTTTTCTTTTCCCATAAAAATTTTCTTTAAATAGATTGTTAACCATTACCCTAAGAGCATCCATTAACATTTCGCATATAAAAAAGCACTCATCTCTCTCTCTCTCTCTCTCTCTCTCTCTCTCTCTCTCTCTCTCTCTCTCTCCACAACAACCAAAATCACCACCACCACCCCCCCCCCCCACTTAAAACTAGATCAAAACCAACCTCCACTACCACCACCACAATCAATAACCATCCACAAATCAATCCAATAGAAAATAAATAAATAAAATAAACTACACTAAACAATAGTAGCCACCACCCCACAACCTACCACCATTACTTGAAATCCAACAACACCACCACCACCAACATCAATAGCCACCACTGCCAAATCCATTACCACTGTTGAGGATCGTTTTTTCGGCCCACGTGGTATTACTTCATTGGCAACCCATGCCACATCAACATATTATTGATTTTTTAGGTAAATCTATTTAAAGCCCAAAATAAGTTCATATCTCATTCAACTACATGGATTGGGCTCACATGACTCGCAAGATCCTTACTTCAAGAGGCAGATTCATGGTCCACATTTCCTCTTCATCAATTGGGATCATAACCCCACGACATTATCAACATCAACATATGGATTGGGCTTAAGCAATGAATCAAAGCTCACGGCCCATATTACCTCTCTTACACTCATGGCAAGCGGCTTCTTCAACAAGAGCCCATATTTACACAAAATGACAACAAAACCCGAGATACGCCATCTCATCTTCGGCTTATGATCCAAGCTCATAAGTCTCTTTGGGGAAACTTTGGGAGTCATGGTTTAGAGGGCCAAGAGGTATGTTCAGTAAAACTCCAACGGTTTAAAGTTGATAAAAGAGGCATGTTGCTTGGCGTGTCTTCTCCAACTCCCTGAACTCTGATGAGTTCGTGTGTAGTGGGTAAGATATGGTAAGCATCTCTTATCACATAGCACATTAAATGATAAAATTCCTCATTGCTCTTTTCCTAAAACTTAATATTCATCATGTGACAAATACTCAATATCTCCAGCCATCTAATTGCTGGGTAACTGTTCATTCAATCCCCAGCTGTTGCTATACAAATTTAGAAACTTCATTATATTATTCTACATAAATCTCATTACTTCTTTCAGCTAAAACCCAACTCAAACACATGGCCTAATCTGATTGGCTATCTTTTATCTCCAACTATATACAAAATATTCATGATATCTTTTATACCCAGCTACTGTCTGCCACAATCAAACCATATATTTCTTTGCCAGTTGCCAGAGCGGAGCATTTAATACTCTTCTTGCTCACCAAGATTATGTCACAACACAATGAAACCTTGACCAAATCTCTAAAGCTTCCTTAGCCTTCAACCAATCCTTCTATTACTTGCTAGAAATGTGTTGTAATGGAACCTTGGACCAAAAACACAAACACCCGAAAAGGAAATATTTCCATGTGAACCCCAGTAGTGCATTCAGCACTTGACACCTGGCTGGAAGTGATATCATCAGCCATTTAATGCTGAAATCCCAGCAACCAACTGTTATACCCAAAATAGAAAGATACCCTTGAAAGAGATCTTACCATTTTCAGCCAAATCCATGCAATGAATGCTGAATGTCCTCTCCAGCAGTCTAAAATCACCCATCTGACCTCATTAGCTTCTACCCAAAGCAAACAACTGTCTTATGACAGCTGTGACAGTTGTCTCATGATAGCTATCACAGCTTTTCCTGATAGCTGGGACAGCTTTTTCATGATAGCTGGGACAGCTTTTTCATGATAGCTGTCATAGCTTTTCCTGACAGCTAGGACAGCCTTTTTCAGAATAGCTGTGATAGCTAACCTAGCAACCTCGACATTACTGATTTTTCCACATTTGGCTAAAACCAAAACCAACTATTGAAACTACCTTTCTCTTGCTAAAATACTTTCCTTTTCTACTACTCTTTCCCCAGCAACTCTTACCTGAAATAGCAAGAATACCTTAAAGCTAAATGTACCTTTTTTGGCCAAATCTTAAGATGGATTCTCTAAAGATTTATTGTTATTTGGGACAGATTTTGGCTGATATTATTTGCTAAAATACCCCTTTAAACTCAGCTAAATGGAACCCTTCATCAACACCTCAAAGGGGACACCAATGGAGGGGAACTCTCTGAAAAACTTCTTTATTCTCTCTCCCTCTAAGGATCTTCTTAAGCTCTCAATGAAGTTCTAAGCTTCAGAGTTTTTTAGTTTCCAGATTATGAACTAAACTCTTCAGCCCTTAGCTCATAAATGCCATTCATAAGCCTTCATACAATCCCAGCAGAAAATCCCAACAGCTTTGTTAAACACACTACAATACTATTACTCTCATATACTCATTATCTCACTTTCCATATTCTGAAAATACATATATCTTGCTACCCATATCTCTAAACATCTTTTTCTTCACCTCTCTTACACAATCTCATACACACTTACTACACCATTACATATAACACATCATAACTCTTCTAAGCTCCACTCTCATACTCTCTCACTTTGAAATTCTATTGTTTTGCTACCCATAAACACATCTCAATACTCTTCTACATCTATGTTACAGCTCCTATCTCCAAATACCTAAACACATCTCCATACTCTTCTCTTACAAAATCTTTCCTCTTGGAAAGCAATCTCTACAACTTCTCCAGCGGTTATAATCTCATATTTTTACTATCTTTAACCTCCATATCTCTCATACTTCCATATATCATACAGATTACAAATACTACATCTCATAAAACATCTATATCTTTTACCATCTCCACACTTCTCAAGAGATATCAAACACCCATACTAAAAGCCCTTCTCATGGAAGGCATGAACTTTTATTACTAAAGTCCTTCTCCTAGAAGGCACCAAGATCTCATATAAAAACCCTTCTCTTAGAAGGCACAACTACTTCTTACAAAAGCCATTCTCTTAAAAGGCACAACTACTTTTTACATAAAACCCTTCTCTTAAAAGGCACAAATACTCCATGCAAAAGCCCTTCTCATGGAAGGCAACACTATTCATAACTTCACAATAACTAAAAGAGAATTGTCAAGGGGAAAACTCATTTAAGTGCATGATAAGAGAGGCAAGCTTAACCAGCCCCTACACACAGCTAGACATACTCTCTCTCCCTCCAGTTGCACCCATTTTTCCCCCTCAATCTTGAAGTTATCATGCAAACTGCCTTTCTACCGCTGGGGTCACTCTGCTAGGATATTATCAACTCACAGAAGTTGTACAGCTGGGGCTACAAACCATACAAAGATAAGTGACTTTGCTTCCCTATCTTTAAATTTACATCATTGAGTATATGATTACTTCACATTTAAATACATATTACTTTATTCCAACTACTATTACAACTATTAACCAAGGCTTAAACTCATGCATGATAAGAAGGGCAAGCTTAACTAGCCTCTACCGCTGGCATTCTGCTAGAACCCTATCAGCTCACAGAAGCTGTACAGCTGGAGCTACAAATCATACAAAGATAAGTGACTTTGCTTCCTTATCTTTAAACTTACATTATTGAGTATATGATTACTTCACATTTAAATACATACTACTTTATTCCAACTACTATTACAACTATTAACTAAGGCTTAAACTCATTTAAATGCATGATAAGAGGGGACCACACATGGTCGGGCAATCGAAAAAGGCCCCCGAACATTTGGCGACTCCACTGGGGAGTTGCATGTATTGCCATGTCATGCCTCCAAAGTCTAGAATCACATGTCATAAAGGAGAACTTGACTCCCAATACTCAAAATCTCTTGATCTAGCAGCTCACGGTGCTGAGTCACAACAATATCATCTCATATTTATTCACGAAAATGCTATTCCACATGTCTTTCTCTCTATCATTCGAGCTGCACCAAGGCTTGCAACATGATTATTATGAGCTTATTGACACCATAAAAGAAGCTCTTTCATCATTCCAGTCATAGAGGGCCTCAACAGCAGAAAACCCTCTTACCGCTGGGGATATTCACTCTTATCCATCATCCTAGCCACAGAGGGCCTCAACGGCAGAAACGCCTCTTACCGCTGGGGATATTCACTCTTATCCATCATCCCAGCAATAAAGGGCCTTAACGGTAGAAACCCCTCTTACTGTTGGAGATGTTCACTATTATCCATCATCCCAGCCACAGAGGGCCTTAGCAGCAGAAAACCCTCTTATCGTTGGGGATATTCACTCTTATCCATCATACCAGCCACAGAGGGCCTCAGCAGTAGAAACCCCTTTTATTGCTAAAGATCTTCGCTATTATTTGTCATTCTAGCCACAGAGGGCCTCAGCAATAGAAACCCCTCTTATCGCTGGAGATCTTTTCTATTATCTGTCATTTTAGCCATAGCTGGGGCATTATCTATCGTTGGGGGTTTCCATTATTATCATTCCAGCGACAGATGGACTCAGCAGTAGAAGTTCCTCATACAGCTGGGCAGATCTATTATTATCCAGCAGTCCAATAAGAAAGGATCTAATCGACAGCAACCCTTTTCATCGCTGGACATGTTCATCTTTCCAGCAGCAAAGGGCCTCAACGACAGATTACCCTTCTTTGGCTGCACTATTACCCAGCAGTTCAACATCAGAAGGCTTTATCAGCTAGGTAGATCTATTATTATCCAGCAGTCCAATAAGAAAGGGTCTAATCAACAGCAACCCTTTTCATTATCCAGCAGTCCAATAAAAAAAAACCATTACCGTTTGCTTGTGAAGGTCATCCTCCATGATCTCTTCATTGGCACTTTAAACAAAACACGTCTAGAATATATATATAAAAGGTTTGGCTTACCTCCAGTACTTTTTTTAATTGAACATATCATTTTGTTTTAATGTATCGGAGGTAAACCAGACCCATATATATATATTCTTAACTTTTTAAGTTCACTTTGACTTCACTTTTTTAGCTTTTTTAATCTTGTTCCCTCATCTCCTTTGACTTTACTTCAAATTATACAATCCAAATCTCAAACTGTAAATGTTTAATAATTTAGAATCTATAAAAACAAATTGTTCTATCAGTTGTCACAAGGTCACAAATTTAGTAGGGAAAACGAGGTTGAAAATTGAAAATCATCTACAGTCTTATAGATTAGTTTCACTATCCACTTACCTAGATTAAAATCCTCTTTTCCACTTCTTGTAAGAGGAAAAAAAATCTGAAATCGAATTTTAAAAACTGTTTATTAAATAATTTTTCAAAAAAAAAAAAAAAACATGCAGTAGAAAAGTACTTGTCCAGTTTATCAAAAAAAGAAAAGTACTTAATTGTCCAGGGGAAAGAAAGAGATTAATAAAGCACGTGTTTATTTTTTTTTACAATTTGAAGAAAATAATGACATAGATTACAACAATTCTTTTTTAACTTTATAAATGAATACATCATATGTTGTCATTATATAGTTGATAAAACAATAAGCCAAAACAAGAAGCAAACTCAATATATCTTTTTTACTTATTTTTTACGCATTCAAACTTCAAACCGCAATGTACAAGACAAAACCATCCCCAATCAAACACTCCCCATATTCTATCCTAACTTCAGTCATTATCCCATCTCTCTCCGAATTCCTTATAAACACTTGAAAAAATTTACATTTAAAAAAATAAAAATTAAACAACAATTATAAATTTAAGCACACTTCACAACATCATTAGTCATGAAAAAAATAAATTCATCATTTTCGTCATCATCAATTTCATCAAAGAACGGGTCATTGAGGAGCTCAGATGCAGAAGGTCTTGCCCTTGGTTGAGCAAGGCACTTCTCGATGAACTCCCTCACCTCCAAATCCTTAACCTTGCTCAAGGCCTCAGGCCTCATCCCAATTGACACCTTCTTGTATATTTTGGCAACATTGTCACACTCACTATAGGGAATTTCCAAAGTCACCATCTCAACCATGCACATCCCAAACGAGTATATATCCACCATCTCCGTGTAATCCTCCTCGTAAAACTCCGGTGCCATGAATTCCGGCGTCCCTAACACTGAGTGTGCTGAATGACTCTTCCCCACTATCGCCGCCAAACCCAAATCACCAATCTTTACCTAACAAAAAAGCCAAGAAAAAAATTGTTAAACTTCCAATAACATCATTAGTCAATTCAAAACCAACTTTTTCTTAAATTAGAAGACTAAATTTGATTGCTTGGTTGCAAAGTAAAGCAAATGTACTTTAAAACATAAGATCCAAAATTGCAAATTAAACTACATGACCTATAAGCAATCAAATATGTATGTTAAGGCACAAAATGGTACCTGACCAATGTTCCCATTGACAAAAACATTGCTACAATTGAGATCTCTATGAATGATACAAGGCTCATGTGTATGCAAGTAGTCCAACCCTTTCAAAATCTGCTTTGACCATTTCTTCAAAGCTTTCATTGAAACATGCCTATGTTTCTTCCTATACTCTCACAAGTTCCCACTAGTACACACCTCGATGATAAAATTCAAGGTTTTGTTTTCCTCGTCCTGGCCTCCACACAATGTACAAGGCAATGATGTTATTGTTTGTTAAGGTTCTCAGCAGCCTGACCTCGGAGTAAAGCCTATCAATCATGTAGGGATCATTAGTGAAGTTTCGTAGTTTGACCTGGTTCTATGCTACTTCTATTCGTTCTTCTTGATCAAATGCACGGTACACTTTTTTCACTGCACTGCTGCCAAGTAGCTTGTTGTAGCGGCCGTACTGGCCTGTTGGATCAATTTCGACAGATGGCCCGGAATCTTTATCAGATGGATCAGGATTCACACTAGGCATCTTCGAGTAAAACATGCAAAAAAGTCAGTCATAAACTGTGAAAGCAAGTAGAGTTTATTTGAATGAGTTTAGAGTTTAGACAAAGTTTTACATTAATGACTAAGAAACCCAATAGAATTAATATATATGAACTGTAATTGAAAAGTTTATTTGATAAACCGAGATCCAAAACTAAAAAAGAAAAAAGAAAAAGAAACATATACAATTCTCATACTTTTAGACCCAACAAACTCAGAAGTATGAAGAGAATTTAAAAGGATCAAATACACGTCTCGTTAGAGCTTTAATTCAGGTTTTTTAATATTCAATGCCATCAACATGCAAAAAAGTCAGTCATAAACTATGAAAGCAAGTAGAGTTTATTTGAATGAGTTTAGAGTTTAGACAAAGTTTTACATTAAAGACTAAGAAACCCAATAGAATTAATATATATGAACTGTAATTGAAAAGTTTATTTGATAAACCGAGATCCAAAACCAAAAAAGAAAAAAGTAAAAGAAACATATACAATTCTCATACTTTTAGACCCAACAAACTCAGAAGTATGAAGAGAATTCAAAAGGATCAAATACACGTCTCTTTAGAGCTTTAATTCAGGTTTTTTAATATTCAATGCCATCAACATGAAAAAGTCAATATTTTTCATGAAAAAATGGAAACCTGAAACAAACCCAGATGAGACTGTTATAAACCCATGGATAGAACTCACCCTTGAAAACCGGCTTATAAACATATGGTTAAACTTATATTTAATCCATGTGGGACATTAGGATCATGACATACCACTACGCCACGATGACTCACTCTAGCAACACTGACCCGATGGTAACCCTTTCTCTTTTTGGTGGCTCCACTCACCTATCAGTAATTTTAATCTAGCCTTTAGGTCGCCCCCTCCAAGATCCGACTGCAAAGCCGCAACTCATTTGATCCCATACTCCATAAGCTACGTCTGATCACTCGAAGTGATGGTTGGTTCTGATACCAAATGTTATAAACCTATGGGTAGAACTCACCCCTGAAAACCGGCTTACAAGGGGAGGGTGCTCAAGAGCTTATAAACACATGGTTAAACTTATACTTAATCCATGTAGGACATTAGGATCATAACATACCACCAAGCTCCGTAGCCGACGTCCACGACGACTCACTCTAGCGACACTGACCCGATGGTAGCCCTTTCTCTTTTTGGTGGCTCCACCCGATGTTATGTTCCATGGACACATGGAGTTGGAAGGAGTTGCCAAGTCAAACAGTGGCTAACGGATAAGTTATTAGGATCAAGATATTGCCTCACATAGTAGTTATCATTGGAATTTTATAATTCAGTTGTGTGTTAGGATAATGTGTTATTTGAATTTGATTGTTATTTGAATTAAGTTGTTGTTAGGATGGAGTCTATCTAGTGATAGAACTCTAGCTGATAGGATTAGGAGTTATCTTGTTAATTTGAATTCCAGTTCAGTGTATTTAAGCATCAAGATGAATAAAATGAGGCCAACAGAATTTAAACCCAAATATTCTTCTCTTCCTTTATCTCTAGGAGGGTAGTTGCCTCGAATACGACTAAATTATCTAACCAACTGCAATTCATTGCAATTGGTATCAGAGCCAATGACAAACAACCTACCAAACACACGTTCAACCACCAATGACGACCGCTTGGTTGCCTTGGAGGTTAGCACCCATTCCCTTAAATAGTAGGCCAAGTCTCAAAAGGAAGAGTTTGTAGGCATAAAGGGAGCAATGGAGGCTTTCACCAATGTCGTGGCCAAAATGAGCCGAGCTATGGAGGAAAAGGGAGTTCAAATTGATGAGGACTATAGCAGCAGTGGTCAAGACAATGGTTCCATCAACCGACATCGTGAGAATGGAGAGGGTTTGGGAGAGCTAAGCTGCGGCACTCAACATGGTAGCCTACAGACCAGATTTTCATGATTGGATTTTCCTCATATCGATGGGGAAAACCCAACTGGGTGGATTTACAAAGCCGAGTAGTTTTTCCATTACCAAAAAACCAAGGCCAACGAGAAGGTGTTATTAGCATCCTTTCACTTGCAGGATGACGCCTTGCAGTGGTATCAATGGTATGAATAATCCTAACCAAACGTATAATGGGAGGAATTCACTCAAGCCTTGTGCATTCGTTTCAGTCCTTCAAACTATGAAGATTTTGACGAGGCTCTCGCTAAATTGTAGCAAACGGGCACCATACGAGAATATCAAACACAGTTTGAGCATTTAGTTGCTTGTGATTGTCATTGGCCTCAACGAGCGTTGGTTGGTAGCTATGTTGGTGAACTGAAGGAGGAGATACGCTCAGAAGTTAAACTCTTCCAGCCCACCACCTTGCTTCATGCCACAAGTTTGGCTCGGTTGCTAGAAGAAAAGCTTTCCAAACTACGACGCCCATCCTTCACGACAACATCACCCAAGCCTTTACTATCACAACCCCCACCATACAATCCTTCACTTCTACCTACTCCAACACCCATCAAAACCACCATACCTTCTAACCCCAGCACCTGACCTTCCACCAATCCAACATTCAAGAAATTGTCATAGGTTGAGATGCAAGCTCGAAGGGAAAAAGGCTCATGCTACAATTGTGACGAGAGGTTCGGACCAGGGCACCGATGCAAGAAGCAACAAATATACATTTTAGAAACAATGGATAAGATGGAAGGAAATCATGGAGAAGTAGAGCTTGAGCCTGAAAACGAAGCACCACAAGCAATACTTGAAATCTCACTCCATGCATTGTCTGGTGTGTCCATGTCCCGAACAATGCGAGTTACTGGCTTAATCCGGGAAAAAAATTGCACATCCTTATTGACAGTGGCAGCACACATAATTTTGTCAGTTTGAAGTTTACCAAGCGAATGGGCTATTATACAACTTCGGCACTGGCCTTCCAATTTATGGTAGCCAAAGGTGAGAGACTACGGTGCGAAGAAATTTATTTGGAGGTACCCATGGACATACAAGGCTATAAATTCCAAACTAACATGTATCCTTTCGATCTACAAGGGTCGGATGTAGTTTTGGGTATACAGTGGCTACAAGGCCTTGGGCGAGTACTACATGATTGGCATAAACTCTCTATGGAATTTTGGGTCAAGGGTCAAAAGTTTGTTATACAAGGGGAAGATACTAGAAGGGTATTTCAAGAGTCTATACACTCCATTGTACAGCTTGCATCTAATAGTGTGAAATTTTGTATTATGCCAATTTCAGGAGGGCCCACCGAAGCACTTCTAATAGAGACAACTCAGGACCCATGCAACAAACTAGAAGCATTGTTGAAGAGGTACCAGCAGGTGTTTCACACACCAACCACGTTGCCACCTTCTCGCACCCATGATCATCAAATTCCCTTAGAGCCTGAGAGTGGGCCTAATAGTGTTTGGCCTTACTGGTACCCACACGTCCAAAAGAATGAAATTGAGAAGGCTATCAAGGAAATGCTCGCCACTGGGATTATATGACCAAGTTTTAGCCCTTTTTCTTCACCGGTCCTATTAGTTAAAAAGAAGGATGGCTCTTGGCGTTTTTACGAGGATTATCGAGCATTAAATCGCGTCACTGTAAAGGATCGCTATCCAATCCCACCCATAGATGAATTACTTGACGAACTACACGGTGCAACATATTTCACCAAGTTGGATCTTAAATCTGGATATCATTAAATCTAAGTGCAGCCTAACAATATTCATAAGACCGCTTTTCGCACCCATGATGGCCATTACGAGTTTTTGGTCATGCCGTTTGGGCTCACCAATGCCCCAACGACATCCAATCCTTGATGAACAACATTTTTCGAGCATTATTGAGAAGGTACATCTTGGTATTTTTTGATGACATATTGGTTTATAGCAAAACATGGGATGAACATTTAATTCATTTAGATACTATGCTGAATACTTTGATGGCCAATCAATTATATGTAAACCAATCTAAATGTTTAATTGCTTGGAAAGAAGTAGAGTATCTAGGCCATGTCATTAGTGCTACAGGCATTGCTGCCGATTCAAAGAAGATACAGAGCATGGAAAATTGGCCAACTCTGACAAACGCCCCCGCTCTTCGTAGCTTCTTGGGGTTAATTGGCTACTACCGGAAATTCATTCGAAACTATGGCACCATCGCTGCACCACTCACACAGATATTGAAAAAGGATGGATTTCATTGGTCAGAAGCAGCAGAGAAGGCCTTCCACACTCTCAAGTAAGCAATGATTCAAGCCCCAGTACTCGCATTGCTGGACTTTGCCAAGCAATTGGTGGTTGAGTCTGATGCATCAGGAATTGGGTTAGGTGCAGTTCTTATGCAGGACAATCGACCCATCACTTACTACAACAAGGCACTCTCGAGCCAAGCCTTGGCGCATTCCACCTACGAGAAGGAGTTGATGGCCATCATTTTATCGGTCCACCAATGGCGTAATTATCTGTTGGGGTGGCGGTTTTGCATTCGCATTAACCATAAAAGCTTGAAGAATTTACTAGAGCAACGTATCTCGACCATGGATCAGCAGAGATGGCTTGTGAAGTTAATGGGGTATGACTATGAAATCGAGTACAGACTAGGTCGTGAGAATTTGGCAACCAATGCTCTTTCACGGGTACATGGGGAGTTAACTACAATAACATACAACCCACTTGGTTGGCCATGGTTCGCCATAAAGCCCACAACGATCCACTCTTAATTGCTATGAGGGAAGACTTGCAGAAAGACACTAAGAGTAGTAGCGGCTATAAGGCACGTGGTGGGCAATTGTGGTACAAAGGTAGGTTGGTCTTTTCTCCAAATTCTTTGTACAAGGAAGCCATTATTCAAGAGTTTCACAATACACCTATTGGGGGACATTTTGGGATTTTCTGAACCTTTAAAAGTTTGGTTGCCAACTTTCATTGGGTTGGTATGAAGCGTGATGTCCAACACTACGTTCAGCAATGTGATGTTTGTCACCGTAACGAGCATGATACGATGACACCGGCTAGTTTATTACAACCGTTACCAATTCCAAACCGAGTTTGGGAAGATGTGTCAATGGATTTCATTAAAGGGCTTCCGACATCTAGCGGCTGCTCTGTCATCTTGGTAGTGGAGGATCGACTCCCCAAATATGGTCATTTTATCGCTCTAAAGCATCCTTATTCGACAAAGGTGGTGGCTAAGACTTTTGTCAAAGAAGCGGTGCGGCTTTACGGCATGCCGTGCTCCATAGTTTCTGACCAGAATCCTGTCTTTACTAGTCGGTTTTGGTCAGAATTATTTCGTCTACAAGGTTTTGAATTGCGTATGAGCTCTGCTTACCACCCTCAAATGGATGGTCAGACGGAAGTCCTCAATCGTTGCTTAGAGACTTACCTGCGCTGCTTTGCGAGTTCCAAGCAAAAACATTGGCTCTAGTGGCTGCCATGGGCAGAGTATTGGTACAACACAAGCTACCATACTGCCACTCGCATGACTCCCTTTGAAGTTGTGTATGGTCAACCCCCTGCAACCATTCATTCTTATGAGCATGGCAACACAACGGTGGCACAAGTCGAGCAATCCTTGCGAAGCCGAGATGAGATTCTCTGATTATTGAAAAAAAGTTTGGTTACAGCTCAACACAGGATGAAATTAAATGCAAATTGCCACCGCCATGAATTGGAGTTTGCCACTGGTGACTTTGTATGTCTATGATTGCAACCATTCTGACAATTGTCTATGCGGACCCGAGGAAATATGAAGTTATCCCCACGCTTTTACGGACCTTACTAGGTGGTGGAATGTTTGGGAAAGGTGGCCTACCGGTTAGCACTTCTAGCTACTTCCCGGATTCATCCTGTCTTCCACGTCTCACAGTTGAAGAAACAATTAGGACACTTAGACCGAGTGGCGCAAGAGCTTCCTAAGGTGCAAGACGATGGCAAGCTACTGTTGGAACCCGTTGCAATTTTAGATTATCGCTGGAGCAAGACAGGGAAGAAAGTTCTTCAAGAAGCATTAGTGCATTGGACAGGAACAGCAAGTGAAGACGCCACGTGGGAATCTCTTCCAGAATTATAGCAACAGTTTCCCCATTTGAATCTTGAGGACAAGATTCGTTCTCCAGAGGACGGGAATGTTATGTCCCATGGACACGTGGAGTTAGAAGGAGTTGTTGAGTCAGACATGGGCTAAAGGATAAGTTATTGGGATCAAGATATTTCCTCACGTAGTAGTTATCATTGGAATTTTATATTTCAGTTGTGTGTTAGGATAATGTGTTATTTGAATTTGATTGTTATTTGAATTAAGTTGTTTTTAGGATGGAGTCTATCTAGTGATAGAACTCTAGCTGATAGGATTAGAAGTTATCTTGTTAATTTGAATTCCAGTGTGTATTTAAGCATCAAGATGAATAAAATGAGGCAAGCAGAATTTAACCCCAAATATTCTTCTCTTCCTTTATCTCTAGGAGGGTAGTCGCCTTGAATACGACTAAATTATCTAACTAACTGCAGTTCACTGCAGAGACCCTAATAACAAAGTTTTTTATAAGCCAAACAAAGCTTCAATCTTTGACAAAAAATACAACAAAAGGAAATGAAGCACAAGGCCAGAACTCTTACCATAAAGAACCAAAGTTTCTGATACTGTGACTTGAAGAGATTTGCTTCAGTCTCTCCCTACCAAAAAAATGCAGAGAAGTATCTTAAGAAGAAACTTTAAAAAAGTAGTCCAACAAAGCATGAAACATGGAAAAGCAAAAGGGTTTTGGAGAATGGTATTTATAGGAGCTAGGCTGGACTCACAGACCAAGGTTAATTAAAATTGAGAATATGTTTGGTGAGGTTAACCAGGGTTGATTTTAGGTTAATGAGGAATTAATATTTAGATTCGGTATATTTGAATTCCAACCGTTTTAAGTATTTAATTTAATTTTGTTCTTTTTTGTTATAGACAGTAAAAAAGCTGATAAAGATGTAGTTGAAGGAATCTTAAGGGCTCGTTTGGTAAATAAGTTTGAGTAATATTGTTTGTAGTTTTTTGAAATACGTGTAAGTTAAAATGTGTGTGAAAATATGTGTAATGTTGTTTAAAAACTGACAATATGTTGTTTAGGTAATCTACTATACAGGGCCTAAATTTTTTTAATATAAT
The DNA here is from genome assembly GCA_028535165.1 of Quercus tomentella. Taxonomy (NCBI): domain Eukaryota; kingdom Viridiplantae; phylum Streptophyta; class Magnoliopsida; order Fagales; family Fagaceae; genus Quercus; species Quercus tomentella. The sequence continues at coordinate 5,547,314 of JAPQVY010000100.1, read as the reverse complement.
GTTCTGTCTGAATTGGGAATTTTCCATGTATTAATCTGATGATTTGCTATTCTAATGTGTCGTGTGTACAACATTTCAGCCTCGTTTAAAGGAATTTCGTAGTGATTGCTCATTATTGAATGAATATTTTGAGGTTTCTTTTGCTTGTGTGTTGGGAAAGCATAGAGTCAACTTTGGTACCTTTGGAATTTGGCATCTGAACCGTCCATGTTTCTTTGTGGGCCATAGTGATCGTGGGTCCCATTAACTGATGACGGTGGAGATGTCACTAGAGCATTCCACTAAATTGGGAGTAAAAAGTGTACCTGGGGTCCATTTTCGAGGGTGTTTGGCTTCTAAGAAATTGATTTTCCAGTCAAAAGTATTACTGTACATTCTTGAACAGGCTTTTGGTTTAGCAGTTGGGGCCAGCTTGGCTTTGAAAAGTTTAGCCCAACTGGACAAGAAGAAAATTGGCTTAAACTATACATTAGTCATGCTTTGAAGGTTTTTTTTTTTTTTTTTTTTTTTTTAATATTTTATTTTATTTATTTATTTTTTTTACATGATAGAAATTTTACTCTATTCTAATTTAAGTGTATATATGTGTGAAGCTCTCTCTTGGAAACTTGAACCTTGATCCTTTCCCCCTACACCCCACAAGCACTTATACTTGTAAAGTAATCATCGCACTAAAAATGTGCAGTAATCATGCTTTGAAGTTTGAAGTGAATAGAATTAAACTACACCAGTCACTTTGCTCTTTTTTTTTTTTGGTTTTTCAACAATTGAAAATTATATATAATTTATTTGATTTTGACATGTACACACCACTACACCAGTGATTGTATTATATCAAATGCAAGGGTAGATTTTGGTTAACATTATCGGCAAAGTTTCTAGTCCTTAAATAAGGAATTTTGATTTGAATCTTGCCTAGATTAAAAAGAAATTTAGTAATGTCTTGATGTGAAGGTAAAAATTAAAGAGTATTAAGATTAATCATCTTAAACGGATTCTGTAGATTTTAAATCTTTCCCTAACTAAAATTGCAAGGATTATGCCCATATGGTAGATTTGGAATTGCTACAGTTAAAACTAAAATTAAACAAATATTGTGCTTAAAGGAAAATTTTTTGAATCAATGTTGTTCTCTCTTTAATTTGAACTAATTAAAATTGAATAACCTTTTCAATTTTATATTCCTTTATTATTGTATAACCTTTACAAATAGCCATTTTTTTGTTTCTTTTTTCTTCAATCTTATTTCTTTTTTATAGAATAACCCTATTTTTATAAAGAGGAAAAATATTCCAGACGGAAACTAAATTTATAATCCTGAAATATTTGGAATGTTATAAAATTGTGCTGGAAGGCCCATCATACAAGGCGATATTCTGCTTCCTATAAGTAAGTCCTATAAGGCGATATCCTAATCATAAATCCTTTGTTTGCTCAGTATTCATCCTCCAAACTTCTGCACTGCCCACTCACACTCGGAGGTTCGTTGCATTGAAAGCGAGCGACACGCCCTTCTCAACTTTAGGCAAGACCTTCTAGATCCTTCTAACCGGCTTGCCTCTTGGGCATCTGATGTGGATTGCTGTCACTAGGTCGGTGTTGCGATTCTCATATTGTGAACTTTTACTTTTTTTTTTTTTGAGAATCAGAAATTTCTATTCAGTTCCATGTCTTGTAACTTCACCTTTAAGATCATGGTCAAGGAAGGCAAAGAGTCCAATCAGAGAGAACTATTTGCAATCAAAGAAAATTGGAGAAAGAGGGGTTGTATGAGGCGAGGTTCATGGTGGATGTGAATCTACGGGGATTTCTAATATGCTCACTATGAAATGGGCTTTTCCCACTATGAAGAATTGGAGGGATTGTGGGTCACGTCCTCCCAGGCCAGTCAGGTAGGACATCCCACAATCTAACTCAATGTGTATCTTGGGGCTTCGTGGTTTGATAGAGGCGTTGCAATAGGAGGTTTATTTCCTTTGACGTTCAAGTCTCTTATATTCCCTTCAGACATTGATACCCCTAGTTTAGTAGAAAGGTATGGAAATTGAGTTGTCTACGTCCTTAATTACGCTGCATTTTTTAAATTTATTCTTAGCAACGTATTGGTGACACATTGTGTTGCTACTTGCAAGTAACAGGCTTGATTAGGAGCTTGTGTTTAGTTGTGACAAATATATTTTTATGACTCCCAACTCTTTACTGTGAGTTTGCTTTAAATGTAACAAACGGCTTTTAACATACTGGATTTATTGATTGCAAAAGTTCATATTTTGTGGTACATTGAAATAAGCGTTCCCAACTCTTTACACTTTTTGCTTTGAGATTTTTTTTTTTCCTTTCATGATGTCCCTTCATTGCACATTAGAAAAATCTGGCTCCATGGCACCATTGGCACGGCTCTCCTGAATCCCAACTCTTTACAGTGAGTTCGTTTGATTGTGACAAATCTTTTTTGATGAAGCCCAACTCTTTACAGTGAGTTCGTTTTAAATGTAAAGAGAGCTTTTAACATACTGAATTTATTGATTAAAAAAGTTCATAATTTGTGATATTTTGATCCAACTCTTTATACTTTTCGCTTTGAGATTTGTATCCCTTTCATGAAGTCCCTTCATTGCACATAAGAAGAATCTGAATTGTAATCTTGTATATGTCTGTCTGTATCTATTTGGGTGGGTATATAGATGTGTATGTGTATGCTGATAAAATTAGGTTTGCTGAAGAGGGATTTGGCTCTAGGTGAAATGAGATTTTGTTGAATTGTTTATTTACCCAATTGGGATACAAAGAAGTTGTGGGGTAAATTTAATTCCTGTGGTGTTTTGTTGGGAATCTAACATTGTTTGCAATGATTTTGTTTCAAATCTGTTTGGTATGGTAGAAGCTAGTCAACTAAAAATAAGAAAAAATTGCAATTAAAGATAGCACCCTCTCTCTCTCTCTCTCTCAACATAGGATCAATAACATGTGCACTTTTATATGCTCGAACCTCAAAGTGGCGATTAGCTCCACACAAAAAAATAAAATAAAAAATAAAGTGGATATTAGAACCCTAGAAGTTGAATGAGGGTTTTTAATCCTTTATTTTTTTTGCTAGGTAAATAGGTAAATAGGCGGAAGAGGACTTGTTGGGTTCAAACCCTAGTGTTCAAGCACAACAGGAGGGTTTTTTTTTTTTTTTTTTTTTGAGATTTTCATCAATTTAATGTGCTCATGTTTATTAATAATCTCATCATCTAAGCTATAGTTTTGTTTGGGTTGCTCTTGATACTTTTAGGTGTTATTTTGTTATTAACTGAAGATATGTATATATAGCAATAAATTTGAACAATCTTTCAGATCTCGATTTGAGAAACTGAAACAGTGAAAATGATGCTGAGATTGCATTTGCATTTGATAGAGTGAGTTTGGAAAGTCTTTTCTTAAAACTTTCCTTGAATCTAAATTTGAGACCCCTTTCGTTGAAATTTTAGTCGTTTTTTGTGACGCACTACTTAACCCAAAAGCTAGGAAATGGGTTTGGGAAATTGAACTCAATAATGTTATATTAATTTATTCTTTGTTTCTTGTCCTTATGGGACTTCCACTTACATGTGTATATGCAACAATTTTTTTGCTTCTTAAATTTTTAATGGTGTCTTTTTTCTTCTTCTTCTTCTTCTTTCTGGTAAGATGTTTCTCTAAACATGTATGATCTGGTTGCACAGTTATCATTTGACCCTCCCTTTTGTTCTAATACTTGTGCAGCATAATCAATTCTTTACTCAACTCAAATTGAGTATGAGAAGCTTTGTACTTTCTGTATCTGAAATTGTAATTGTTAATTATATTTCACCACCAGAGGCTTTCCTAAGAAGAATTAGGGCACAATTTAATCCAAAAGGACAAAACTGGTCATTTGTTTTCCAGGACAAGATGAGATTGAGCCTTCAACCAACCAGACCTTTGGTCTCTCTTAAAGAATTTTACATTTTTCAACACATTTGCCTCTGGAAATCTTGTTCCCAAGGCTTACATATGTCTTGTAGATGACACTGATTATTTACAAGCTCATGAAGAAGAGCTAGAAGTTTTTTGTATCAATTTTGTGATTGGTTTTCCACTTTGCTTCAGTTACAGTAATGATCTAGTAATTGAGTTCTTGAATTACATTGACAATGGAAAAACTTCTCTATTAATGGTGTGCTGGCTGATGTCCCACTTATACTCCAGCAGGTAAATTTTTGTCTTTTTTTCCTCTGCTAAGAAAAGTATTCACCTAAAATCATCCATGCGTAAAAAATTTATTGTATTGGTTCATTATAAATTTCTAGCTGTTTTGATTTTTGTTCATTCTCTTAAAAACTTAGATTGTTCTGCCTACCTAAATCCCCAGACAGATGTATTGGATTTCTAACGATCCAATTAATAAAGCTTCTAATTGCGATTTCCTAGGGTTTGGTTACTAGGACTCCCTGATAGATTTCTCCTTTGCCCATTTCTTGACCTTGTAGCACATTCAATGTGAAATGATTTACTCTTTCTCAGTGGAATTATGTGGATATCAGTGTGCATTTCCAAATAACCTTAACATCTTTCCTGCATTTTGTTCTTATCTAGTGCTATTTCTAACTTCATATAGATGCATTCATGATTCATCATGCCCTTCATGAGAAGTTAAATGTTTAAAAAATTTAACAAAAAAAAAAAAATTACAAAAACTTGAATTCATTGTTTTTTGGAGACATTTCAATTTCATTCTCAGTCCTGGAACTATCTTTAATCCAGAGTTCCTTTATCATGTTACTACAGAAATGAAAATGGATTTTGTTCTATTAGTACTTACATATGATTTTGTATATCACACATGCTAGAATTGCATATTAGGAACTGAAGGATTAAAATATCATTTCTTATAGTTGAGTTTCATTTAACAGTAATGGCTTGCTAATTATGACATAATTAGTTAGTTTTCTCTATGATAGATTATTACCTGCTCATTTCAATAATATTTCTTCAAGATGCTGATCACTCTTCTCATGTTGCAGATTTCTTTGCTCATCTAGGCCAAAATGCATCAGCACAAGGTATATCTCTATTGCTTATTGCATCTAATTAAAGCTGATTCTTTTCTACTCATAACTGATCAATAAGATTATCTAACAGTATGGTTTTATAAAAGTATTGTTTTTGACCTTTTTCTTTCACCTTCCTCACTCTCCTGCGAATCCTTTGTTTTTAGTGGAGATTACGCTGGCTGTATGGATTTAGCATATAGGAAAGCTATTGATGATCATGTAGATGTACTTGATTGTCTTGTTCAACTGGCAAAGGATGGACTTTGTTTTGATTTTCTTTTCATTTTTTGTAAGCATACCTGCATAATATAATTAGGTGGAATGGTAATTATATTGGTCAAATTTGGTCTAGCGGGCTCTGGTATGCAGAAACATCTTCAACTCTTGCACAGGACATTGCAGAGGTCAAGGAACTCTTGAAGCAGAGAGGAGGTGACATTGGCTGTTGAAGACTTTGTTATGACATTTTTGAGGAGCCAGAGTAATTCTACAGTTGCAATATATATCACATCTTGAGGTACAAACTGTGGATTCGAGGAGATACAATTTGGTTGCTATATAAAATTTTGATTGTTGTTTGAAACTAAGCATGCAAGATTTGTTGGATAAACATATGTAGAAAGGAACATAACCTAGATATGCAGTTCTTAATTAAAGAGATCCTTATGAGTTATGAATGATTAAATTGACTTGACTTATTTGGTAGAGTAAAATGATGAACATATGTAATTGGTATTAGTTGCCTCTGTTCACTAGCAGTCAACAGTAAAAGAAAATGACAGAATTAAATCAGGTGACATCAATGGTTTCATCTTATGTGTCATATTCAATAACCTGAGGTTGTTGTGCTGCGTCTACAGATTCTAACCAAAAATCTTCAGCTTGGAAATTGTTTTTGCTTTGGGTTCAAGAATAGGGTACATTTGTTTCTCAAAAAAGAAAAAGAAAAAAAAGAATAGGGTACATCTTATCCCAATGCCTTGCTATCAAAACCTGAAAAACCACAACCTATCCATAAAAATTAACACAAAATAAGTTGTAAAAGAAAGTAATGATAAAAGTGACTCCTTGTTGAGAATAACCTAATAATTATTTATGCCTTTTTTTTTTTCCAATGAGAATAGGACTTGCTAATTTCATCTTTTTCCAGTTCTTATAATCATTCTAGCATAGAGTTTTTACCGTACCAACACAGAATCAAGTCTCTATAATCCATCTTTATTTTGAATGTATGATAAAGTTTCATTGTCACAAAAGTTCACGAATTTCGACACTTATACCATCTGTTCCATTTTTAGTCAAGGTTTGCTGACAAAGGCAGAAGATCAGTGAAAAGCTAGTTACTAATATATATTGGCATGGATCATAGGATGAACAAATATAGTAACAAAAAGCTAGTGAATCTCCCAAGAGAGGACCTGCTTATTAAGTCTTGGAGTTGTCAACGAATATTTATTTTGTTTGCAAACAAGTCGTGCATAGCTGGAGTCTAAACTTTGTTTCTAGCAATTATCAACTAGGCCTCTGAACTCAATGTTTCATTGATTTCAACAGCAAACTCATGCTCAAACCTGTGTCCATTCGTTTGTGGGGAAGTTTGTGAACAAGTTTTAAGACAGTTGCTGATAGCAGCAGAGATGGAAATTGATAAAGGACTTCCTTTGGGTGGAAGACAAACCACAGTACAATAACAAATTCCTCAACACCTAACCTAATGCCATAAACGTTTATTTAAAGAGTAACAATCTCCTAAGATAACTAGATATAGTTACTAGATAACTATTCAAATATTCAAATAGATATAAGATACCTAGGACTACTCAAATAAATATAAGATAAGATAACTAGTAGAAAAGATAAGAAGAAACAATAAGGACTCTCGAAGGTTGGGCAGCAGTAGGACTCTCATGAGACATTTATGTAGTACCCCATCAGTTGCAGAGTGAATTACTAATCTGTTGCAGCCCTTTGAGCTAGTTGCCAATATGTTTTGATGCTTAATTGGGCAGTTTCAATGGTTGTTAATGTATTTCCTTCGTGGCAAAAACATTACATGCTCTGTATAAATATTAGTGTATATCAGAATGTGAATGTTTGAATGAACGGTGATTCAACTCATTGAGCTCCATTTGTTTTTATCTAAGTTCTATAATATTTTTTATGCATTTCTGCATTGTCTGCTGCATCACAAGTTAATAAACTTTAATTAATAACAAACAGCTGGTGAATCCTTCGAATAAAAGCATGCTTGTTAAGTGTTAGACTTCTCTACCAAAATCTACTTTGTTCTACAAATTGTTAGCACAATTCTAATCTTTCATTTTTTGAATAAATTTTTTCCAGCAAGATATAGATTGTATTAGGGAAGGCAGTGTACAATTAGTCCTAAGTTTCTCCAAATAAAAATTTCATGCAGTTGGATATTTTTTCCATTGGTATTTTGTTTGATATTTTCTTTGTTGTCGAACAACTGAAATTGGTTGATTATGCTATTAATATATCCAATTTTAACTTTAAAATGATAGGCATCAGAAGTTTCATCAATTGTACATATTGGTCGGATGAATCTTACCAAAAAAAAAAAATTAGCATCAACTGTTTTAACCATTTTATGAAAAACCAAATCTAAAATTACTAGCAAACATAACAACTTATTAGACACTGCTTCGTGTGACCTTACATCAAATTATATTTCATATTCATAAGTCATTTATAGTTATCTCACTTTTGATTCAATAATTGTTTAACCTCTTTGAAGCTAAAGCACATAACTTGTGAATGAATCATATTCAATTATTGTATCCAAAACCAAGACGTGTCTAGCCAAAATGAATTTGATTCATACTCCTTAAAATGCATAGCCTCTTTCATGGCATATTCTTTTTGGTAAGCACAACTTATACATTATAAATGCTACCAGCATTAGCAAAGTTTGATGCTTAATTCTGCAGCCAGTTTCTTCATCATTAACCTTTGCCCCACACTAATAGCCACTTTGCAAAATCTACAAAGACCGTTTGTTTGTGAAGCTCATCATGATCTCTATGTTGGCACTTTGAACAGAACACGGTCTAGAATGCATTCGACCCTTTCACTTCACTTTTTTAGTCTTTTTCCTTGTTCTTTTGACTCTACTTCAAATAATACAATTCAAATTGAAAATTGAAAATGTTCAATCAATATCTAAAAAAAGGACTTCAATTATCTCTTATCACAATTATCACTGATCAATAGTACATTCTTGTGGATCAACAGGTTTCATAAAATTAAGCAAATATTGAGATTCAGATGATTGATCTATCATAGACACCGTTATTAATGTAGGAAGGAAAGCTTGCATGCCATTCTTCAAAAGCAGATTAAAATCCCTCCTGCTCTGCATATTTTTGAAATTTCTTTTTTTCAATTCCAAACCTTCTTTCTTCCTCAATTTTTTTCCTGTAAAATTTAGGCTTTGATTGAAATTCTTTTGTTGTGCGCATAGTTTGGGTTTAATTTTAAGGAGTATATGGGCCTGCTAGTTTTTGTTCAAATTACAAATATTTTATATTTTCTTCAGAAATTTAAAAATATATATATATATATATATATATATGTTTATCTTATGGATGCACAATAATTTTAAGGTTTTTAGCTTTTCTTGAGTTCAGAAATATATATTGACATTAAAGTAAAATTTTCAGATTTTTAATTAGTGTAAACTTTGTTGTGGTTCAAATTTTAGTTAGGTTTATATGTTGTAATAATCAATGACGAAGATTTTTAGATTTATTGGTATATTAGTTTTTTTTTTTTCAATGTTTTCTGCAACTTAGAATGAAGATTTGAAATTCAAGATTTGCAGTAGTCTCTGTGGTTTTAGTAGCTCACTCCATAACAACAAGAACGGTGATCTTTGTATTTTGGGTGGCTTGAATCTCGTCTCAGAAATTTTTTATTAATTTAGTGTGCATTTGGGTTAAGATGAAAAATGAAAATTATTTCACTATTCAGCTTATTATTCATGCGTTCCACTGTACTTTTGACACTAATCATGGGTCCCATTATACTATTTCAACTAACTTTTACCTTTATCTACAATACTTTTAGCAATAATTTTTCAGTTTCAGCAAAATAAGCAGTATCCAAACACACCTTAGTATAAGTCCTAAAATGTTAGGACGTGGTTTCATTCAAAAAATTAACTAAGTTGTAAGTTGTAACATATAATTTATGTCTCATCTACTCTAAATTTTATAATTTTGTGCCAAGTGAGTTAATTTAGTATAAAAATTAAATTTCAATTACAATTTAATTTTGCGCTGTGTCCCATCTAATCTAAATTTTTAAAATTTTGTGCCAAATTAGTTAATTTAGTGTAGAAAACGAGGAATCCAATATAATAAACCATAAAAAAACATAATCATACAACTAAAAAAAATTCAAATTTAAAAGTCATCTATGTATATATATATATATATATTAATAGGTAAAGTTCAGAGAAAATTGAATTAGAATTTGAAATTATAATCCAATTTTGCGCTATGTGTCTAAATTTATGTAGGAACTACACCATAATTATCCACTTAAGCTAGTGCCATGTGTCTACTTAAGTTTTTTAATCTTTTTGTTAAGTGAGTTAATGAGTACAAAATACTAAGAATCTAATATTAATGAACTATAAAAATAAAATAAAAACAATCACATATATTCAATAAAAATCACCACATGTTTCTCAAAAAATAAATAAAATAAAAATAACCACAAAACAAAAACCACCACACGTTCTATCTTATTAAAAATTAGAAAAAAAAATGATCATAAGTAGTATTAAATTTAGGTAAGAATTTTAATATGTGACTAATTACGTTTACTTTAAAAAAATAATTTGAATAATTATCTATATTTTATGATAAAAATTGTGTTTAATTTTAAATGGACGGACCTAGGATTTTAAGCTGGCGAGGCTGGAGTTAAGCGAAATTTTTTTTTTTCAAATACGCATCCATGTAGTATTAAAAACTATCAACCAAGACAAATACACAAAAACCATTGTTTCTTAATATATTAACATACAATCAACTACCAACAAAAACAAAAGACACGAAACACTATTGCTTCTTAATACAATCATCTATAAAAAGGGAACTCGACGCTCTTTTAAATCTTCAAAATCATCTATGATTGAATCCAAACTCAATGTCAAAACTATATACTTTTCAATATATGAATTTAGTATTTTTCACTTCTTTTCAATTTATAAATTTATCTAATTTAGCATTATGAGTTAACAATAGGCGCAAGTGAATCACTGTTATTTTCTTAAATTTATGTGACAATTTACTATATTATATGATTTTTTTTTTTCTTTTGTCTTTGGTCTTTGTATCTCTGCTTTTATTTATCTCTTTGTCTTTGTCTTGTCTCCTTATTTTTAACCCTCATCCAGTCCCACTACCTTATTTCTAACCATCACCCTGAATTTATTATACACTACCAGCAAAAAATTTTCCTAACTTTACCATTTTTTTTCTAAACAAGTAATCTAGTGGGATTTATCAAAAATGACGAATCAAAATCCTGTCTAAACAAATAAACATTGTGGGATTTATCACAATTGACGAATCAAAATCCTGTCTAAATTACGTTATACTTTTTGTGTTAAGTTTAGAAAATTGACATAAATCCAAGATGACTATTTCACTCATGACTCAATTAAGTAAGTAAAACTATCTTATTATCATTATTATTAAATATTTTCATGCGTAAGCACAAATTACAAGCTAGTACATTATAAATTTTGAGCACTATATCATCATGTTAGGTTCTAAAGACTTAGGATTTTATATATTTAGAACTCTAATGTGTATTGTTGGCAAACCATGATCAAAACAATATGTTTAGTCGTGTTTAGACTTGCTCAAAGTTGATTCATTTATGTAAAGTTGGAATAAGCTGTTGCAGGATTCATTTATGCTTCTCGGCCTAGTTCGATCGATCGAAGCTTAGGCTCGATCAATCGAAAATCGGGTCAGATCCGTTTTCTGCAGAATTCCAACTCAGCCCTAGTTTTTTTTTTAAAAACGTTTAGGGTTTTCTAATTTGCCTTAGGTATATAAGGCAAACCCTAGCCATGTTTTAATGTCGCTCATATTGCTGTTTGTGTAAATCTCTTGTGAAATCTGTGAGGAGTTTTCCTTTACACAAGCTTAGGATTATCAAGAAGGAGATTTCTTCAAGAGCTTGATGATCATTTAGTTGCTGCCATAAGAACTTAAAGAAACATAAGCGGGCGTGCTTGTACTTGCTGGAGAATCCAAGAAAGAAGGAGTCCGTGGTTTCGGAGCTTGCACGTGGTCGTGTTAGTAAGTTTCTACTGGTGGGTAGCAATAGGATGTTAGCGGTCTAAGTCCTGTTGAACAACTTCGATTCTTTCATAGTGGATTCAGGTTTACCTTGAGGATAGCTAGGTTAAATCCTCCCCAGGTTTTTACCAGTTTGGTTTCTTGGGTGATCATATCATTGTGTTATTTATATTTCCGCTGCTTTGCATGATATGATTGTTTGATTGTGATAACCTAGATTTGTTAATTTGGACTAAGTAGCAACTTGGCTAATTATCTAGGTTAATCCAATTGTGTTTTAAGGGGTCTAAAAGCTATCACATCATACCGTCCAATGCAATAAATTTGTTTTGCAATTTGAAGGTGGAATTGACAAACTCAGCCCATTAATCAATTTATGATAATTCACCTTTTGAGCCTTAGAATATTTCAATCCGGCCTAGTTTTTGTGATTCCAATGAGGAGTATTTGCCTATGATAACATAAAACTTTTGTCCCCTTTTTCTTTGCAACATTTAAATGTAAGATCTAGGTAAAGTCTACGCGATATCCTAGAGTTTTTTTGTGGCAATTTCTTGATAAGTTTATATAACAAATTATTATTATTATTATTTTGGGAAGTCTTAAAATGCTATAGTTCCATTCAACAAATTAACTCAACTGATAAAGTCTCTGATGGTTGAATAAGATATCTGGAGTTCAATCTCTGTCTACACCAAAACCAAGTATTTTGGTCTAATAATAAAAGAGCTATTATTATAAGCGGACGCCATAGGTTGAAACTTTCTCAAAAAAAAAAAAAACCTAAGTTTTAATGTATAATTTATGTGTCTAGCTGATTTTGAATTTTGATTAGTAGTTGATGAATAATAATAGCATCTGTTGTGTTAATTCATCCATCAATTTAATGTGTGGCACTTTGAGATCCCCTTCCCTACCTACAAAGTATCCAATGATATCAACTTAAAAATGAACATTGGCTTGATTTTTTGTTTCATCTCATGTTTGAAATATCAAAGGTAGTCATGAAGGGATTTACCTATTATTTTTGTGATTATTAGAGAAGACAATAAAAATAAAAATAAATTTTTTTTAAATACACCTTTAAAATGACGAATCAAAATCCTATCTAAAATACGGTGCAATTTTTGTGTTGAGTTTAGAAAATTGATATGAATTCAAATGAACCTAAATAAGGGCCCAAAAAATATGGCAAGTCCTCGTCTACAAGACTTATTACAGTCAATGCTTGTCGCCAAAATGTGTAGTAATTACATCAACAAACAAACCCACATCGTCTATACAATAGCAAATTCCAATCTCTTATTGCATCTGTTAGTTTTTAGACCCCTTAAAACACAATTGATTTAACCTAGGTAATTAGCCAAGTTGTTACTTAGTCCAATTTAACAAATCTAGGTTATCACAATTATAAAGATCATAACATGCAAAGCAGCGGAAAATAAATAAGACAATGATATGATCACCCAGGAAACCAAACCGGTAAAAACCTGGGGAGGATTTGACCTAGCTATCCTCAAGGTAAAAAGCAAATCCACTAGAAAGAATCAAAGTTCATACAAAAGGACTTACAAGCACCCCCGCTCGACTTCCTAATGCTACCAACCAGTAGAACTTACTGACACGACCACGTGCAAGCCCCGAATCCACGGACTCCTTCTTTCTTGGATTCCCACCAGCTACAAACACCCCCGCTTGTGTATTCTTTAAGCTTCAATGGCAGCAACTATTTTGATCATCAAGGTGTAGATAATATCTCCTCCTTGAAAACCCTAAGTTTGTGTAAAGGAAAGCTCCTCTAGATCTCACAAGAGATTTACACAAACCGCAATTATGAGCAACACTAAAACGTGGCTAGGGTTTTCCTTTTATACTTAGGACAAATAAGAAACCCTAAAAACGTTTCAAAACAACTAGGGTTGAGTTGGAAAATTCTGCAGAAAAGCAATCTGCCCGACGTTCGATCGGTCGAGCCTAAGCTTCGATCGATCGAGCCAGGCCGAAAGGCACAATGCTTTCTGCTTTACACTCGATTCCAACTTTACATTGACATACAACTTTGAGCTAGTTTTAAACACTTCTAAACACATTGTTTTGATCATGGTTTGCCAACAATACAAATTAGAGTTCTAAATACATAAAGTCCTACACTTTAGAACCTAACAGCATCAATGTAATGTTAAATGTGCATAGGAGGAAGTTTTGTCCCAGTATTGATCTTTTCTAAAAAAGTTGTTCCCAACACGTGGAAGACTTCCAGGATACAGACACTAACTAGAAAATCATGGTTTCATTTTTTTTTTTTTTTTTTTTTTTTTTTCATTCAGTTTTTGATACATTTAAATTTATAAACTATAGATTTTCTTAATAATAAAATTAACACTCTGATCCATTGCTCTTTCATTTCAAGAGTCTGTTTGGGTAAAAATACAAAATTTTTATGCTTTATGCTTTTTGCCTGAATTTTTTTTTCCAAATAATCTAACTTAATTTTTTTTTTCTCAAATAAACTAGTTTTTAGTTTTTTAATTTTTTGTCACACATTTAATATAAAAATTACCAAAAAAATATATCTTTTGATAAACACTATAAAAATAAGCTACTACAAATAAACATTGTCCAAACAGGACACCAAAGCTTAATGCAATATGCTTGACTCATGCACAATAAATATTGATACCTATATAAATACACCATTATATAAGATAGAATCCATCCAATGAAACAAATTTTTTTTTCAACTCCACCAAAAATAAAAATAAAAATAAAAATATTTGACATTGGGAGCTCTAATTTTAGTAAGGAAAACGTTAACGGATACTAAGGGCATTAGTTTAAGAAATATTATTAGAAAAGTTTTGTGAAAAAGAAAAAGAAAAAACTGAGTTTTTTTTTTACGGCATTTTATATTTTCCATGAAAATGGTATCAAAATTTTTCTAAAATATTTTATTAATAGATGTCCTAAGAACACCTATTAACCAAACTCTTTTTGTAATTTTAATAAATAGTATTTGCCTAATGATCTCATTAAAAGTTTTGTTTTTTTGTTTTTTTGTTTTTCCCACAATATTTCAAAGTAAAATCTAGCAAAACCCCATAATAATAATAATAATAATAATAATAATAATATTATTATTATTATTATTATTATTATTATTATTATTATTATTATTATTATTATTAATGGTCTATCCTTCGAAGTCGTATCACCTTAAAAAAAAAAAAAATCACTATAATAAATACACAGCCACTTTTTTTGAGAAAAAAAAAAAAACACAGCGGCTTAGAAGTTAAAATCAAAGTGGGACAAATTCCATTTTAAAGATCCTTGAATTTAATAAAAAAAAAAATTGATAAAGTAATGAATGATGATGACCAATCAAAGCTCCGTGTAAAATAAGTTGCACTGCACCTTTCTCAAGTTAGAAAATTGATAATGTATCCAAATGAACCTAATGGCCCACAGAATGGCTGCATCTACAAGATTAGAGTCAATGCTTAATATGTGGTAGAAATTTAAAGCATCAAAAAACCGATTAAGATCAAACAAACACCTCAGCACAATACAATTAGGGCTGTAAATGAATCAAGCGTCTATGAACAGCTCGAGTTCAATTCAAGAAAAAGTTTGTTTAGAAAACAAGCCAAACTCAAGCCTTAAGTTTAGGCTCAATTATTAAACAAGCCAAGCTAAATAATAATAATAATAATAATAATAATAATAATAATAATAATAATAATAATAATAATAATGTGTTTGTGAACAAGCTTGTGAATATGAGGACTTGATTTAACTATATATAATATTATATTTTTATATGTATAATTTTATAAAAATATATTTATATAGATTTGAAACTGGATTGTATAAGTTTATCAATAGGTTCATATGATATAAAATTATAATTTGTAACTTATTAATGATATAAATAGTATATTCCAGTGTTGGTAAAAATGAGAGGCGCACTTAAGCACAAAGGCTTCTTGGAGCCTAGGCGCAAAGCGTAAGCGCACAGTTGATTGAAGTGAAGCGCACACTTTTAAAAATAAAATAATTTAAAATTTTTAAAAATAATTATTAATAAAAAGTGCAACAATAAAATTATCAACATGAAAATTGCAAGTCAAGTCATTTTATTTTTTTGGATTAGCCAGATATGAGTACTTCCATGTAATATATTTTCTTAAATCTAAATTATCCAAAATGCCCTATGACTAATTAGTAATATTAGTTAATAATTTAATCACTTAATGATTATAGTTTATAAGAATAGTTTGCTATGTTCAACATCAACCACTAAAAAGTTACTAAACAATTACCACAAATATATTATATCATACTTTTTTATTTTTTATTTATTTTTTTATGAATGAGCTAAGAATATGAGGACATAGCAATATGGTAATGGTACCAAGACAATATCCAAAAAGGAAAAAAATAAAATAAGAAGAAGAAGCTAGGTGGGTCATTGTTTCAAGGAGAAAAAATCAAGAAAAAATATAAATAAAAATAGAGAAGATCTGAGAGGATGTGGGTTTCAAGACAAGTTACACTCAAAATATATATTTTTTTATATAAGTAAGTTACACTAAACATATGTCAAATCAATGGTGTGTATCAATAATATCAAAATCCTATAATTTTAATTTAGTTTTGGTTTATTTTTATGAAAAATATAAATTTAAAAAAAAAAACCAAAAAGCGTAAAAAAAAACACGTATAGCGCGCTTCTTTAAATGAGTCTACATTTTGAGGCAACCCTCTATCTTTTTTCTTCTCCACATACCACAAAATAGTTATCACAAATTCTATAAAAAAAAAATAAATAAATAAAACCAAATTGGGATTTATCACAAATGAGGGATCACAATCTCTTCTAAAATACGTTGCATTTTTGTGTTAAGTTTAGAAAATTGATATGAATCCAAATGAACCAAAGCAACAAAAATATGAAGGGTCTTCATCTACAAGACTTACAGTTGATGCTTGTCTCCAAATGTGTGGTACGACATCAACAAATAAACACACATTATATATACGGTAGCAAATTCTAATATCTCCTATTGCATCAATGTAATGTTGAATGTGCATAGGAAGAAATTTTGTCCTAGTATAGATCTTTTCTGAAAATGTTGTTCCCAGCATGAGCAAGACTTTTAGGATACAAACACTAACTGGAAAATCAAGGTTTCTTGTTTCTTGTTTCTTTTTTTTCTTTTTCTTTTTTTTTTTTTTTTTTTTTGTTCTTTTTCTTTTTTTCCTTCAGTTTTTGACACTTTAATATTTATAAACTATAAATTTTCTTGATGATAAAATTAACACTATGCTCCATTGCTCCTGCATTTCAAGAGTCCATTTGGGTAAAGGCATTTTTTTTTCTTATAATGCATTTTGTTTTTTGTCTCAATTTCTTTTTCAAATAATCTAACTTTTAATTTTATTTTTTTTACAAATAAATTGGCTTTTACTTTTTTGTCACACAATAAACATAAAAATTACCAAAAATTATATATATTTTTATAATCACTATAAAAGTAAGCACGGACACCAAAGCTCAATGTAATATGCTTGACTCATGCACTATAAATATTGGTATCTTTACAAAGACACCAATATCTGGGACAGAATCCATCCAATGTAACTAATTTGTTTCGCAACTCCACCAAATATAAAAATAAATTATCTTTGGGAGCTACAAAATTACTTCAATCCTGTCCAATTTTTATAAGGAAAAATTTGACCGATACTCTAAGAATATTGCTTTAGAAAATATTTTAAAAATTTTTTTATGAGAAAAAAAAAATCCGAAGTGGCAACAATCTCTGCAGGTTGTGACTTGGGCTGTTTATCAAGCTTTAAGATTTGCAAGTGAGATGGGTCTACATTGGCTGGTGATTGCAAGGAACTTTTCATACTGACATTTGCACAATGGTGTATTTAACTAGACTTCACGGTTAATAGAGTGTCCTGCATGTCCCACACTCATTGAACAATTTGATTTACAGATTGTAGTAGTAGTAGCAATACCTATAATATTGGGTGGAAAATGGAGGACTTCAATATTGCCAGTGAGACTACCGGCATCCAGCATATTTGTGTGTGACAGCATGACCATAAAGTAGACTTTTAAAAATAGTCTCACGGGTACTATAACTTTTACCGCATTGAGATAACAAAGTTTACCTTAAGGTTAGTGGTGTTATACTTTAAGGTCCTGTGCTCATGTTCCGTACTTCCCTCATACCTGTGGCGTGCAGTCTATCACGAGTATCTGGGATTTCCCCAACCACAAATATATTATATCTGGGTTTTCCCCTCTCCCCACCGTCAAACCATGCCCTCTTACCTCTGACCCACAACCTCACCGTGTCCTGTATTGGCTGGGTACAGACTGGTGAGGTCCGGGCCTTGCGCGTGCCTCTCTTCCATGTATGTCCAAAATTTGCCTGCTGCTCATGCGTCTGCCGTGGTTGGCCTGCACAGTCTGCCGTCCATTTTTTACTATTTTCTGGTTTCCCTTTCCTTTATGGCTTGCCCTATTCGGGGTTGGGCCTTGCTTGACGATGGGCTTTGCTTTTCTTCAACCCACCCTTTTTCCTGCTACCATCTCCTGCCGTACCATTTTATCATTCCTACTGCAAAGTTGTTTTGCCTCAATCTGGCTGGGCCTCTTTGGCCCTACCATTTATTCTTCTCCTAATGGTCCAGTACGGCCATTGGTTCTTTTATTATATCACTGGTGGGCTCTTGTGTCCCATTTGTTTTCCCTTGGACGTCCCAGGCCCGTTTGCTTTCCTTAGGCTTCCTTGGTCCTTTTCTTAACTTTGCATTCCCATGGACTTTTACTGAATTCTTTAGGCTTCCCTGGCCCAATTACATTATCCCTCATCCTTGGGGTTCATGGGCTTGCCATTAACCCCTTACTTTCTTTGCTTTTATTACTTTGGACTTGCCGTGACTCATTCTCACTTTTCCACATCATATACTGCCCATGGTTTGCTTTTTCTCTCTTTCCGGGCTCCTTTAAGCCCATTTACCTCCTCAAGGCCCATTTGTTCATCTCATGAGCCTGTGATCCATTATTCCTACCGCTCGGGCTTAATGGGTTTTCTATCCGTTTGCCAACTCTTTTCTGTCCGTGTTGCTGGGCCTCTCCCTTCCACTTGGGCTTCCGAAATGGCCATCAACACCAGGTAAAGTCTACACGATATCCTAGAGTTTTTTTGTGGCAATTTCTTGATAAGTTTATATAACAAATTATTATTATTATTTTGGGAAGTCTTAAAATGCTATAGTTCCATTCAACAAATTAACTCAACTGATAAAGTCTCTGATGGTTAAATAAGATATCTGGAGTTCAATCTCTGTCTACACCAAAAACCAATTGGTATTTTGGTCTAATAATAAAAGAGCTATCATTAGAAGCGGACGCCATAGGTTGAAACTTTCTCAAAAAAAAAAAAAAAAAAACTAAGTTGTAATGTATAATTTATGTGTCTAGCTGATTTTGATTAGTAGTTGATGAATAATAATAACATTTGTTGTGTTAATTCATCCATCAGTTTAATGTGTGGCACTTTGAGATCCCCTTCCCTACCTACAAAGTATCCAATGATATCAACTTAAAAATGAACATTGGCTTGATTTTTTGTTTCATCTCATGTTTGAAATATCAGAGGTAGTCATGAAGGGATTTACCTATTATTTTTGCGATTATTAGAGAAGACAATAAAAATAAAAATAAAATTTTTAAATACACCATTAAAATAACGAATCAAAATCTTGTCTAAAATACAGTGCAAATTTTGTGTTGAGTTTAGAAAATTGATATGAATTCAAATGAACCTAAATATGGGCCAAAAAATATTACAAGTCCTCATCTACAAGACTTATTACAGTCAATGCTTGTCGCCAAAATGTGTGGTAATTACATCAACAAACAAACCCACATCGTCTATATGATAGCAAATTCCAATCTCTTATTGCATCAATGTAATGTTTAATGTGCATAGGAAGACGTTTTGTCCCAGTATTGATCTTTTCTAAAAAAGTTGTTCCCAACACGTGGAAGACTTCCGGGATACAGACACTAACTAGAAAATCATGGTTTCATTTTTTTCTTTTTTAATTTTTTTTTCATTCAGTTTTGGATACATTTAAATTTATAAACTATAGATTTTCTTAATAATAAAATTAACACTCTGCTCCATTGCTCTTTCATTTCAAGAGTCTGTTTGGGTAAAAATGCAAAATTTTTATGCTTTGTGCTTTTTGCCTCAATTTTTTTTGTTTTTCAAATAATCTAACTTAATATTTTTTTTCTCAAATAAACTAGTTTTTAGTTTTTTAATTTTTTGTCACACATTTAATATAAAAAATAACCAAAAAAATATATCTTTTGATAAACACTATAAACATAAGCTACTACAAATAAACATTGTCCACACAGACACCAAAGCTTAATGCAATATGCTTGACTCATGCACAATAAATATTGATACCTTTATAAATACACCATTATATAAGATAGAATCCATCCAATGTAACAAATTTTTTTTTCAACTCCACCAAAAATAAAAAACAAATAAATATATTCGACATTGGGAGCTCTAATTTTAGTAAGGAAAAAGTTAACGGATACTAAGGGCATTAGTTTAAGAAATATTATTAGAAAATTCTTGTGAAAAAAGAAAAAAAAAAAACTGAGTTTTTTTTTTTACGGCTTTTTATATTTTTCATGAAAATGGTATCAAAATTTTTCTAAAATATTTTATTAATAGATGTCCTAAGAACACCTATTAACCAAACTCTTTTTGTAATTTTAATAAATAGTATTTGCCTAATGATCTCATTAAAACTTTTGTTTTTTGTTTTTTTTCCACAATATTTCAAAGTAAAATCTAGCAAAACCCCATAATAATAATAATAATAATAATAATAATAATAATATTATTATTATTATTATTATTATTATTATTATTAATGGTCTATCCTTCGAAGTAGTATCACCTTTAAAATAAAAATAAATCACTATAATAAATACACAGCCACTTTTTTTGAGGAAAAAAAAAACACACACACACACAGCCGCTTAGAAGTTAAAATCAAAGTGGGACAAATTCCATTTTAAATATCCTTGAATTTTTTTTTAAAAAAAAAATGATAAAGTAATGAATGATGATGACCAATCAAAGCTCCATGTAAAATAAGTTGCACTGCACCTTTCTCAAATTAGAAAATTGATAATGTATCCAAATGAACCTAATGGCCCACAGAATGGCTGCATCTACAAGACTAGAGTCAATGCTTGATGCCAAATGCTTAATATGTGGTAGAAATTTAAAGCATCAAAAAACCGATTAAGTTCAAACAAACTCCTCAGCACAAAATAAGTTGCACTGCACCTTTCTCAAGTTAGAAAATTGATAATGTATCCAAATGAACCTAATGGCCCACATAATGGCTGCATCTACAAGACTAGAGTCAATGCTTGATGCCAAATGCTTAATATGTGGTAGAAATTTAAAGCATCAAAAAACCGATTAAGTTCAAACAAACACCTCAGCACAATACAATTAGGGCCGTAAATGAATCAAGCGTTTATGAACAGCTCGAGTTCAATTCAAGAAAAAGTTTGTTTATATTCGTTTGTTTAGAAAACAAGCCAAGCTCAAGCCTTAAGTTTAGGCTCAATTATTAAACAAGCCAAGCTAAAAAATAATAATAATAATAATAATATGTTCGTGAACAAACTTGTGAATATGAGGACTTGATTTAACTATATATAATATTATATTTTTATATGTATAATTTTATAAAAATATATTTATATAGATTTGAAATTGGATTGTATAAGTTTATCAATAGGTTCATATGATATAAAATTATAATTTGTAACTTATTAATGATATAAATAGTATATTCCAGTGTTGGTAAAAATGAGAGGCGCACTTAAGCACAAAGGCCTCTTGGAGCCTAGGCGCAAAGCGTAAGCGCACACTTTTAAAAATAAAATAATTTAAAATTTTTAAAAATTATTATTAATAAGAAGTGCAACAATAAAATTATCAACATGAAAATTGCAAGTCAAGTCATTTTATTTTTTTGGATTAGCTAGATATGAGTACTTCCGTGTAATATATTTTCTTAAATCTAAATTATCCATAATGCCCTATGACTAATTAGTAATATTAGTTAATAATTTAATCATTTAATGATTATAGTTTATAAGAATTAGTTTGCTATGTTCAACATCAACCACTAAAAAGTTACTAAACAATTACCACAAATATATTATATCATACTCTTTATTTTTATTTTTATTTATTTATTTATTTATTTTTATGAATGAGCTAAGAATATGAGGGCATAGCAATATGGTAATGGTACCAAGAAGATATCCAAAAAGGAAAAACAAAAAAACAAAAAACAAAATAAGAAGAAGAAGCTAGGTGGGTCACTATTTCAAGGAGAAAAAATCAAGAAAAAATATAAATAAAAATAGAGAAGATCTGAGAGGATGTGAGTTTCAAGACAAGTTACACTCAAAATATATATATATTTTTTTATATAAGTAAGTTACTCTAAACATATGTCAAATCAATGGTGTGTATCAATAATATCAAAATCCTATAATTTTAATTCAGTTTTGTTCTATTTTTATGAAAAATATAAATTTAAAAAAAAAAACCAAAAAGCGTTAAAAAAGACACGTATAGTGCGCTTCTTTGAATGAGTCTACATTTTGAGGCAACCCTCTATCTTTTTTCTTCTCCACATACCACAAAATAGTTATCACAAATTCTATAAAAAAAAATAAACAAATTGGGATTTATCACAAATGAGGAATCACAATCCCTTCTAAAATATGTTGCACTTTTGTGTTAAGTTTAGAAAATTGATATGAACCCAAATGAATCAAAGGAACAAAAATATGAAGGGTCCTCATCTACAAGACTTACAGTCAATGCTTGTCTCCAAATGTGTGGAACGACATCAACAAATAAACACACATTATCTATACGGTAGCAAATTCTAATATCTCCTATTGCATCAATGTAATGTTGAATGTGCATAGGAAGAAATTTTGTCCCAGTATAGATCTTTTCTGAAAAAGTTGCTCCTAGCATGAGCAAGACTTTCAGGATACAAACACTAACTGGAAAATCAAGGTTTCTTGTTTCTTCTTTCTTTCTTTCTTTTTTTTTTTTCTTTTGTTCTTTTTCTTTTTTTCCTTCAGTTAACTATAGATTTTCTTGATGATAAAATTAACACTATGCTCCATTGCTCCTGCATTTCAAGAGTCCATTTGGGTAAAGGCATTTTTTTTCTTATAATGCATTTTGTTTTTTATCTCAATTTCTTTTTCAAATAATCTAACTTTTAATTTTATTTTTTTTACAAATAAATTGGCTTTTACTTTTTTGTCACACAATAAACATAAAAATTACCAAAAATTATATATATTTTTATAATCACTATAAAAGTAAGCACGGACACCAAAGCTCAATGTAATATGCTTGACTCATGCACTATAAATATTGGTATCTTTACAAAGACACCAATATCAGGGACAGAATCCATCCAATGTAACTAATTTGTTTCGCAACTCCACCAAATATAAAAATAAATTATCTTTGGGAGCTACAAAATTACTTCAATCCTGTCCAATTTTTATAAGGAAAAATTTGACCGATACTCTAAGAATATTGCTTTAGAAAATATTTTAAAAATTTTTTTATGAGAAAAAAAAATCCGAAGTGGCAACAATCTCTGCAGGTTGTGACTTGGGCTGTTTATCAAGCTTTAAGATTTGCAAGTGAGATGGGTCTACATTGGATGGTGATTGCAAGGAACTTTTCATACTGACATTTGCCCAATGGTGTATTTAACTAGACTTCACGGTTAATAGAGTGTCCTGCATGTCCCACACTCATTGAACAATTTGATTTACAGATTGTAGTAGTAGTAGCAATACCTATAATATTGGGTGGAAAATGGAGGACTTCAATTTTGCCAGTGAGACTACCGGCATCCAGCATATTTGTGTGTGACAGTATGACCATAAAGTAGACTTTTAAAAATAGTCTCACGGGTACTATAACTTTTACCACATTGAGATAACAAAGTTTACCTTAAGGTTAGTGGTGTTATACTTTAAGGTCCTGTGCTCATGTTCCGTACTTCCCTCATACCTGTGGCGTGCAGTCTATCACGAGTATCTGGGATTTCCCCAACCATATTTCTACACAAGTATCTGGGATTTCCCAATAGCCGCTTTACAAAATCTACAAAGATTGTTTGTTTATGAAGCTCATCATGATCTAGAACACGTCTAGAACGGAGAACTCATTCTCCCCTTTCACTTCACTTCAAGATTTCCCTGCCTAGAAAGATTCTCATGATATCAACTTAAAAATGAACATTGGCTTGATTTTTTGTTTCGTCTCATGTTTAAAATATCAGAGGTAGACATGAAGGGACTCACCTATGTTTTTTGCGATTATTAGAGAAAACAAAAAGACGAAAAGATAAAAGTTTTAAAATGGAAGTAACCACTCAGTCTCTAAAATATGTTGCACTTTTTGTGTTAAGTTTAGATAATTCATATGAATCCAAATGAATCTAAGGGCCCAAAAAATATGGAGGGTCTTCATCTACAAGACTTACAGTCAATGCTTGTCCGCCAAATGTGTGGTAGCATCAACAAACAAACTCACATTGTCTATACCTATACGGTAGCAAATTCCAATATCTCCAATTGCATCAATGTAATGTTGAGTGTGCATAGGAAGAAATTCGTCCCAATATAGTTCTTTCTTAAAAAAAATTTCCCAGCACGGGCAAGACTTCAGGATATAGATATTAACTAGAAAATCAAGGTTTCTTTTTTCTTTTCTTTTTTTTCCTTCAGTTTTTTGACACTTTCAAATTTACAAAGTATAGATTTTCTTGGTGATAAAATTAACACTGCTCCTGCATTTTAAGATTCCATTTGGGTAAAAATGCAATTTTTTTTTTTTTTTTTTTTTATGCTTTATGCTTTTTGTCTCAATTTTTTTTTCAAATAATCTTTCTTTTTTTTTTTTTTGCAAATAAATTATTTTTAAAATTTTTACTTTTTTGTCACACATTTAACATAAAAAATACCAAAAAGTATATCTTGACACATGCACAATAAATATTGATACCTTTATAAATACACCAATATATAGGAAAGAATCCATCCAATGTAACAAATATTTTTTTTAACTCCACCAAAAAAAAAAAAAAAAATTTGACATTGGGAGCTCTAGAATTACTTCAATCCCGTCTAATTTTTGTAAGGAAAAAAATTAACGGATACTAAGGGTATTAGTTTAAGAAATATTTTTAAAAACTTTTTCGTGGAAAAAGAAAAAAATAACTGAGTTTTTTTTATAGTTTTTTTATTATATATTTTTCATGAAAGTGGTATTAAAATTTCTTAAAATATTCTATTAACAAATGCCTTAAAGGCACCCATTAACCAAACCCTTTTTGTAATTCCAATAAACAGTATTTGCCTAATGATCTCGTTAAAACTTTTTTCCTTTGTTCCACAATATTTCAAAGTAAAATCCAGCTAAGCCCCATAATAATAATAATAATAATAATAATAATAATAATAATAATATTATTATTATTATTATTAATGTTCTATCCTTTGAAGTAGTATCACCTTAAAAATAAAATACAATCACTATAATAAATACAGTCACTTTTTTTTTTTTTTTTGAAAAAAATACACAGCCACTTAAAAGTTTAAATCAAAGTGGGACATATTCTATTTTAATGATCCTTGAATTTTTTTAATTTTTTTGATAAAGCAATGAATGATGATGACAAATCAAAGCTCCGTGTAAAATAAGTTGCACTGCACTTTTCTCAAGTTTGAAAATTGATATATGTATCCAAAAATGAACCTATAATGTCCCACAAAATTGTCGCATCTACAAGACTCACCGAGTCAATGCTTTACGCCAAATCCCTAATGCGAGGTACAAATTTAAAGCATCAAAAAACCGATTAAGCTCAAGTCATCAAACAGAAAATCCCGCCAACTCACAGCCTACACCAAACAACACATGGTAAAGTCCGTAACTAATAAATAGTATAAACGACGCTTAATTTAGTTTATAGCGAAATATTTTACTAGACAAGTAGCCTAACAATAGCTTAGAACTAAGCAACAAAAGCACACTGAGATGTTTAATTGCTTCAATCTTTAATATATACTTTGTTGTGGATCAAATTTCAGTTAAGTTTATATACAGTAATAATTAATCAATGACTGGCTGCAAAATAATAATAATAATCATTGACGAACATTTTTAGATTTATTTTCATATGAATTTATTTTTCTTTTCCAATGTTCTCTACAATTTATAATGAATATTTGAAATTCAAGATATCAATTTCTTTTACAACTAGAAGTTTCATCATATATATTTTTGACATGAATTTCAAACAAAACAATGTTGTCAATTGTGAATAAGACCACTAAAATAGCCACTAAACAGCAGAATAACTAGGACACCACTTCATTTCGCCTAACATCAAAAAATTATGCAATTCTTGCAAAAAAATTTATTTTTTATTTATTTTTGGGAGATAGATAAAATTCATTTTTGAGGGAATGTTGAAATTAGGTTAAACCACAAATAGTGCCTTAAATGAATTTATGACAGGAGGCCATTACTACCTAACATCAAAAAATTGGCTCATATCCATGACACGTTCATAAAATGCATTCTTGATAATCTCAATTTTGGTCCTAAAATAATCACAATTTTGGTTAATAATCATTTTTAACTCTTCACTAGTAAAGCATATGACTTTTTGAACTAGGCAAACTCATACTAGACTTTTCAATGGCTAGATTAAGAAATTTCACAATATCAAGCAAATCCACTGTTAGGAAATTCTAATGTCATGTTGAATTCTGTTGACTAGTTTTTAATTAGGAAAGATTTTGTGCCAAAGCATCACATATTTTCAATTAACTTGGATAACAATTTCCACAATATATTATCAGATGGAGAAAAAACTAGAGTATATTCAATGTTAGTGTGCATGGGAAGAAATTTATTCATAGTTAGACTTTTCTGAGAAAGTTGTATCGAGCATGAGGGAAGACTTCCAAGATACAAACACTAACAAGACTTTTTTTTTTTTTAACTTTTAATGCATTCTACCCATGACACTAGTTTGTTACGTATTTTGTATCAATATATATATATATATATATATATATATATATATATGTTGGTATAATTTATTCTATCTATATGCAATATTGATGAAATTTCCAATGCTACTTATTTTCAAGTTCCATTTGGATGTAATAATAGCGTAATCAACTAAATTCAATCGGTTGATTAGGACAATACTTCATTTTTTTGAGTAACCTCACTAAAATTAGTAACAAATCAACTAATTAAATTGTTGTTATCAAGAAAAAGAAAATTAATTAAGTTGTAATGTATAACTTATATGTCTAGCTTATTTTGATTAGTAGTTGATGAATAATAATAGGAATCTATTGTGTTAATTCATTGGGCAGTTTAATGTGGGGCACTTTGAGATCCATTCCCTGTCTACAAACTACAAAGTATCTCATGATATTAGCTTAAAAATGAATATTGGCTTGATTGTTTGTTTCATCCCATGTTTGAAATATCAGAGCTAGTCATGAAGGGACTCACCTATGATTTTTGCATTTTTAGAGGAAACAATAAAAATAAAAGATAAAAGTTTTTCTTATATATTAAAAAAAAAAGATAAAAGTTTTAAAATGGAAATAGCTATCACAAATTATGTAATCAAGTAAACATAGTGGGATTTATCAAAAATGATGAATCAAAATCCTGTTTAAACAAGTAAACATAATGGGATTTATTAGAAATGACAAAAAAAAAAATCTCACCTAAAATATGTTACACATTTTGTGTCAAGTTTAGAAAATTGATAAAAATCCAAATGAACCTAAATAGGGGCCCAAAATATGGAGGGTCCTCATCTACAAGACTTATGGTCAATACTTGTCGCCAAAATGTGTGGTTACATCAACAAACAAACCCACATGGCCACATCGTCTATATAGCAGCAAATTCCAATATCTCCTATTGCATCAATGTAATGTTGAATGTGCATGGGAAGAAATTTTGTCCCAGTATAGGTCTTTTATGAAAAAGTTTTTTCCAGCACGAGGAAGACTTCTAGGATACAGAGGTAGTCATGAAGGGACTCACCTATGATTTTTGCATTTTTAGAGAAATCAATAAAAATAAAAGATAAAAGTTTTTCTTATAAATTAAAAAAAAAAAGATAAAAAAGATAAAAGTTTTAAAATGGAAATAGCTATCACAAATTATGTAATCAAGTAAACATAGTGGGATTTATCAGAAATGACAAATCAAAATCCCGACTAAAATATGTTACACATTTTGTGTCAAGTTTAGAAAATTGATAAAATTCCAAATAAACCTAAATATGGGCCCAAAATATGGAGGGTCCTCATCTACAAGACTTATGGTCAATACTTGTCGCCGAAATGTGTGGTTACATCAACAAACAAAAACACATGGCCACATCGTCTATATAGTAGCAAATTTCAATATCTCCTATTGCATCAATGTAATGTTGAATGTGCATGGGAAGAAATTTTGTCCCAGTATAGGTCTTTTATGAAAAAGTTTTTTCTAGCTCGAGGAAGACTTCTAGGATACAGACACTAGCTAGAAAATCAAGGTTTCTTTTTCTTTTAGTTTTTGACACTTTCAAATTTATAAACTAAAGATTTTCTTGATGGTAAAATTAACACTCGGCTCCACTGCATGCTCCTGTATTTCAAGATTCCGTCTGAGTAAAGGCAGTTTTTTTTTTTTTTTTTTAATTTTTTTTAACGCTTTTTGCTTTTGTCTCAATTTCTTTTTTAATAATCTAATTTTTTTTTTCAGATAAACTAGTTTTAATTTTTTTTTTTCACACATGTAACGTTAAAATTACTAAAAACTATTTTTCTTTTAATAAACACTATAAGAACAAGTACGGACACCAAATCTCAATGCAATATGCTTGACTCATGTACAATAAATATTGATACCTTTAAAAAGGCATCAACATCTAGGACAGAATCCATCCAATGTAACAATATTTTTTTTTTGTTAACTCCACCCAAAAAAAAAAAAAAAATTGCCTTTGGGAGCTCTAGAATTACCTAAATCCTGTCTAATTTTTTTAAGGAAAAAATTGATAGATATTCTAAGAACATTGGTTTAGAAAATATTTTAAGATAAGTTGGAATTTTTGTGGGAAATAAAATTGATGTCTAGATAAATCAAGCTAAGGCCAACCAAATGGACTATATTCTTAATTTCTTATTTCGATTTTTTCCATGTACAAGACTTACTGTCAATGCTTGGCATTTAAGAGTTGAACACTTTATCTAAAGCCCATGCTCTGTAAGCTTGATAAAAAATCTATTTAAACCAACACATAACAAGAAATTATAAAGGAATTAAAGAAATAAGGAGTCGTAAAAAATAATGAAAATTTAATCTATGCTTTAATTCTTGTAAGGATGAACACAATATAAACTTATATTTGTAAAGTAATCACCGCATTAAAGATGAACAGTAGTATCATGCTATGAATTATTAATAAACTAAAACTCAGTCTTGGATATAATAATATGCTTTAAAATTTTAAGCCCTTTCAAAAAAAAAAAAAAAAAATTACAAGCATTAAAAATTAAAAACCCCAAAAGCTGAAAGAAACTCCTATGACCTATCAGCAGCACAAGACTCGGATTGCTACTATAAATAAGCGTGCGATTAGTAGCATTTGCACATAAATAAAATCACCATCAAATATTTCTTTAAAACCGTGATCATCATGTACGCTTCTCTGAGATTAATAGCCCTTACTTTAACCATTTTCCTTTGGTTGCTCACTGCCGACTCTGAGGTTGGTTGCATCCAAAGCGAGCGACATGCCCTTCTCAACTTCAAGCAGCATCTTATCGATCCTTCTGACCGCCTTGCCTCTTGGGCTGTTGCTGATGTGGATTGCTGTCACTGGTTCGGCGTTGTCTGCCACAACCACACCGGTCATGTCTACCAACTCCATCTCAGAAGCTTTTTTCCTACTACTACTGATGATGCCCAGTGGGATGCTGAATATGAAGCTTATGAGAGGTCAGTGTTCGGCGGTAAGATAAATCCTTCTCTGCTTGATTTGAAGCATTTGATTTACTTGGACCTCAGCTTCAATGATTTCAATTATACTCCAATTCCCAAATTCCTCGGCTCAATGGGGAGTTTAAGATATCTTAATCTCTCCCATGCGGGATTTGGGGGATTGATTCCTCATCAACTTGGGAATCTCTCTAATTTGCACTATCTCAATTTTGGAGGTTCTTCTTATTATAATAATTTATATGTGAAGAACCTTCAATGGCTCTCTGGTCTTCCTTTACTACAACACCTTGATTTGACTTCTGCAAACCTTAGCAAAGCCTCTGATTGGCTACAAGAGATAAGCAAACTCCCTTCCTTGTCAGAGTTGCGATTGTCATATTGCGACCTTTCTGGTTTCTTCCCACCGATGCACAGTATTAACTTTTCATCTCTCACCACCCTTGATCTTTCATCCAACAGTTTTGAAAACACTTCAATTCTGTCTTGGGTCTTTGGTCTTCATAATCTGCTTTCTCTTGATCTATCTTACAATCAGTTTCAAGGTCCAATCCCTGTTCATCTCCAGAACTTGACTTCACTTAGGCACCTTGATCTATCTGGCAACACTTTCAACTCTTCAATTCCTGATTGGCTGTACACTTTTAGTCATCTTGAGTTCCTCAATCTCGTCAACAGTAATTTGCAAGGTACAATCTCTAGTTCCATTGGAAACCTTACATCTGCCATTTGCATAGACTTGTCATTCAATGAACTTGAAGGAAAGGTACCAAGATCTTTGGGTAATCTCTGCAACTTAAAGGAAATTACGTTGCAAGGCAACAAATGGAGTCAGGAGATATCTGAAATCTTTCAAAGTCTGTCAGGATGTGTTTCAAATGGACTAGAGATCTTAGAATTGTTTAATGCTCAACTGTCTGGGCAGTTGACTGATGAACTTGGGCAATTTAAAAATCTGGTCTACCTTTCTTTGGGGTATAATTCAATTTCAGGTCCAATTCCATGGTCTATAGGAAATCTTTCCTCTTTGAGATCCTTGTACCTTGAGAGGAATCAAATTAATGGAACTCTCCCTCCAAGTTTTGGACAGCTCTCCAAATTAGAGTATCTAAATATCGAATCAAATATATTGGAGGGTGTAGTGTCTGAAGTTCATTTTGCCAAATTGATGAGATTGACAACACTCCTTGCATCTCGAAACCAACTGACTTTAGAAGTAAGAAACAATTGGATCCCTCCTTTTCAACTCAGTTTTTTAATTTTGAGATCATGGAATTTAGGGCCAAGATTTCCTTTGTGGCTTCTTTCACAAAAGCATCTTAAATATTTGGACATATCTAACACAAGGGTTTCAGATGCAGTTCCTCCTTTGTTTTGGAACTTGTCTTCTCAATTTGTGTATCTAAATCTCTCTCACAATCAGATCTATGGAGAGATTCCAAATATCCCAATGGTTTTGTCCACTTCATCAATGATTGATATGAGTTCAAATCACTTCAATGGTTTGTTGCCTTGTATATCCTCTAATGTGAGCTTCTTAGATCTCTCTGACAATTTATTGTCTGAATCTATTTCGTACTTTTTATGTTACAAGATGAATGAGTCCAAAAAAATGTCATATCTCAATCTTGGTAAAAACTTTTTATCAGGGGAAATAATTGGTTGTTGGATGAAGTGGCAAAATTTGTTTGCCTTAAATTTGGGAAACAACAATTTGTCAGGTTCTATTCCAACATCTGTTGGGTCTTTGATTTATCTTCAGTCTTTGCATTTATACAACAACAAATTCTCTGGAAAATTACCATCCTCATTGAAAAATTGTAAAAACTTGGTTACTCTTGATATTGGCAAAAATGAGTTTGTTGGGAGCATACCTTCATGGATAGGACTTAGATGTTCAAGCTTGGTGATTCTCAGCCTTCACTCAAATAATTTCTATGGTTACATCCCAGAAAATCTCTGCTCTCTAACTTCACTCCAAATCTTGGACCTCTCAAATAATAAGCTATTTGGAAGCATACCTAGATGTGTTAACAATTTCAGTGCCATGGCCACAAATAACAATTCAAATGATCCCCTTTTTTTATTTGAACAGCCAATTCGCTATGCTCTTTCTATGCTTTTAGATAGTGCATTGCTTGTGATTAAGGGGAAAGTTCTTGAGTATTCCACTACTCTTCAACTTGTAAAAAGTATAGACCTATCAAAGAACAATTTATCAGGCAAGATCCCTAAAGAAGTGACTAGTCTTCAAGGATTACAATCATTAAATTTGTCATTTAATATCTTGATAGGAAGGATTCCTGACAATATAGGTGTTATGGGATCACTAGAATCTATCGATTTCTCTGTAAATCTACTTTCAGGTCAAATTCCTTAAAGCATGTCAAGTTTGACATTTCTGAGTCATTTGAACTTGTCAAACAACAATTTAAGTGGAAAGATTCCTTTAAGCACTCAACTACAGAGCCTCAGTGCCTCCTGTTTTATTGGAAACAAACTTTGTGGAGCTCCACTAATTGAGGAATTGTTCTATAAATGATGTAAAACCCAACGTTGAAATCCGAAGGAGCAAGGATTCTGGTGGACCTGAAGTGGATTGGCTTTACGTTAGTATGGCACTTGGATTTGTAGTTGGGTTTTGGGTTGTATTGGGTCCTTTACTATTAAACAAGCAATGGAGAGTTGTGTACTTTGAGTTCCTAGATTACCTAGGGTACAAGCTCTGGGGTGTTGTGGCACAAATTTGGCAGCATTGTAAGTAAAATGTTTAATATTTAGTGCAAATATCTTGTAATCATATTAATCAATATTTTGATGATTTTTATATGCAATTCAAGTTGGTTAATACTTGTATTATTAGCTATATTCATTCCATTGACATATATGAATATGTTGTTTCTTCTTCTAAATGTCAAATGCAATCCAAGTTGTAGTTTTCTTATCCCTATATATTACAATGGAACCTCACTTTCAATTAATACAAGAAGTTGATCAATTAAAAGCAATACACAATACCTTAAAATGATGCCCATTTTCTCAATCTCTTATTGTTCACTTTGTAAAGTCTCAACAAAAAAAGCTCATGCATATCTCAGCAAACTCTAAATGGGCTCTTGTAACAAACTCAAAGGCTATTTGTTTGGATTCCTTGCAATAGAAATCTAAGAATGAAGCTTAGGCTAAAGAAGAGTGTGTCTCCAAAGTCTTCTTTATTTGGAACTAGTTGACAATGCTCACGTTGTGCAGGCATTCTATAGTTTTGCTTCAAAATAAATTACAATAATTAATTTTTCTATGTAGTTTTGAATTTTGTGGCTGCATCTTTTAGATCACATTCAAGGAACACGAAGAGTCCAATTAAAGAGCAATATCATATTAGAAGAAAATTGGGGAGACAGGGATTGGAAGACAGGAGGTTCTAGGTGGACATGAATCTTATGGGGAATTCTATATGACCAAAGCTTTTTCCTGCTAGGCTTTGGTCAAGATTGTATGATAACCCAAAATGTACCTCAATTCTAAAATGTGAATTAATAACATGTGCATGTTTTTGGCTGTTGATTGGAATTGTGTGTGTCTACGTGGGTGGGTATAAAAGACTAAACTGTTGATTCAATGAGTATGTTTGGGTTTCGCGGGTTTACAGAGGTATTGCAACCGGAGATTTGTTTTTGATGATGTCTAAGTCTCTCTTATATTCCCTCTAGACCTCGACACACTTAATTGAAAGGTATGGAAACTGAACTATTGGCCTCCTTAATTATGCTGCATTTATTTTGATCTTAGCAACATATTTGTGACACACTACACTGCAAGTAACAGGCTTGATTAGGAGCCTGTATTTAATTTGGAGAAATCATCTTTTATGAATCCTAACTCTTTAGTGTGAGTTTCTTTTACATGTAAAGGAGAGCTTCCAACAAATTGGATTTAGTGACTGCCAGAGTTTATAATTTGTGATATTTTGAAATCAAAATTCCCAACTCTTTCTATTTTTTGCTTCGAGATCCATTTTCCTTTCATGAAAACCCTTCATTATACATTAGAAAAATCTGAAATAAACATGTATGTATCCATTTGGGTGGGTAGTACATAGGTATGTGTATGTTGATAAAATTAGGCTTTGGTGAAGAGGTATTTTAGTTTAGGTGAAATGGGGTTTTGTTGAATTAGTGATTTGCAGAATTGCAGTATGGGTTTTTTGTGAGTTAAGAATCTAAAGGACAGAGAATTGAGAGAGAGTTTGTGGGGTGAACTTAATTGTCTGTGGTGTTTTGTTGGGGTTCTAATGTTGCTTGCAATGATTTATCAACACTTCTTTTTTACACTTGTTTGGCATGGTAGAAAGTTGTCAACTTGAAAACTTTTTGGAGATTAAAGGTAGCCCTTTTTTCAGTAACGTTAGGGTCACTACAGTGGGTACTTTTATATGCTATTAACTCTGGCAATGAGCACCCTAAAATTTGAATGAGGGTTTTGAATCATTTTTGGCAAATGAATTTTCCTTTCTCAATCATTCCTAAATGAAACTTTTAGTAACTGAGAATTAGATAAATCTAAAATATTATGATGAGTATAAGCCTAAATCAGAAGGCCGAAGACTCTTGTGGCAATAACTAAAATCAAGGCAAAGCTGTTGCACAACATTTTTTTTTTTTTTTTTTTTTGGCTTAATAAAATTACTATAGGACAAAGTTTGCCTCAAAATCAGGTTGGGGGAATTTCCTCCAACTCGTTATGTGATGGTTTATAATACATTCACGTGTGTTAAATCACATAATCTATTAAATCATTTAAACAAGTCACATGACTCTTAAGTAAGCCATATGACTAGTACTACAAGTGAATAATCTTTTGAATTGTCAAGTAGTGGGTTGGATGAATTTTCCTTCAAACTGATTGGGAGAAAAACTCTATCATTACTGTTGTGTGTGTGTGTGTGTGAGAGAGAGAGAGAGAGAGAGAGAGAGAGAGAGAGAGGGGTTAAAGTTAAATATGAAGACATCTAGCTTGGAGGGAATATCCAACTATGTCCCTGAATCTTTTCAAAATTTAGCTACATAGTTTTTGTTATAACTGGGAAGTCTATGATCATCTCATAGCTGTGTGCTTCTGTTATAAGCATTTGAATGCTTTATGATAGAACATTTTTAAAATTTACATATTAACCTTCTAATTAACTTCTTTGTATATAAATATAATGTATTTTTCCCCCAGCACATGGTAGATTTAAAATGAAAGTTACGAGTCATCAATAATTTTGAAATTAATATGTAATTAGCCTATATGACCTCACTTTGCAATAGAGTACCATGGAAAATTAAAAGTGGCTTCAAGTTTTTGCTGCTTAGATAGGCCTTTTGTGCAATATATCTTCACATTGGAGTCTCTGGTTTCTACAGTTCTACAAATATGATTAGATAGTGTCAGGTTCCAGCATTTTATCTAAATATAATTCATGCATTTAGGTGTTAGTATATCTGTCATCACCCTTATAAGTGCCATTGCTATATTATATGTTGGTGCTCATCTGTTTTGCTTGGATGTAAGAATTCTGTTATTAAACAGTCCAAGTGCATATTCCAAGTTGCATTCTCCCTCATCCTAGAGGTTGTGAGCTTACTTCACACCTGAGAGTGATGCTAAAATCTGGATTATATGGACTGAAATCCAAAAAACTGTGGTTGACAAGAAAACTTTTGAATTAAGTTGAGATGTGTGTGTTTGCAGTAGGATATTAGGCGACACAATAATGCACTCTATGCAGTAGGAGAGTGTATGTCTTTATAAAGACTTAGACAACTCGAAATTTTTTTTAGTAAAGCAGCCCAAGATTATATTGCTATTATCTGTAGTTTTCTTTTTTGAGTGAAGTTGAAGTATACTGGCTTCAATACAATTGTCTTTGGTTTCCTATGTAAAATTCATTAATATCCTCATCCTATGTAATTTTTCTTTTCCACTAGTAATGGAAAATGTTGGTGCCTTTAGTTTTCCCAATAAAGCTCAACTACGCTTTATCGCAACCATATGCCTTGGTTACATTAAGCTTATACAATTTTAAACATTACACAATATATATTGTAGTATTTCCATGAGGATTCTGGCCTTTTGCCCTTTCTGGGAAACATATTTGGCATAATGCCCCTGTTTCGAAACTATATAGGGGTGTGCCCCTGTTTGAATACTCGATCACCGTAAAGGCGAGTTACTTAAGTAACTCGATTATGAAGAAACCGAGTTGTGGGCAGCTGCTTGCCACGCTGGTGTTCCAGCTTGGCTTTTGGGCAATAAAATATTCCCGCGTTACTATTTGGAACTCGTCAATGGGGAAAACGAGTTATATGCGGAATATGAACCAGTTTTTAAATGTAACGTCTCTAAAACTGTTTGTCTTCCTTCCTCTGCAGTCTGCAGTCTCTCTCCCTTCCTCAGTCCGATCAGTAGCCACCGCCAGTCTGTTCAGTAGCCACCGTCAGTAGCCACCGTCAGATTCTCCTATTTCTACCCTTACCCAAACCAAACTGTTCAGTAGACCCTTTCCGAAGTTGAATCGAAACCCATACCCATACCCACACTTTTTCAATCTCACCACAGCCGAAGCTCAACCCAATCTGTCTTCGGAGTTAAAGGATTACAAACGTATTAAGATAATTTGTAAATGCTGAGTTCAAATTTTAATTTTTTCCCTTTGCATGTAATCTGATTTGAGTGTGGCTTCCTAAGTTTTTCGCTGTTAGATTGTTGTCTATCTGTATTCATAATTATTGTTGCTGTTTTAGCTTTGTTGGGTTTGGTTTTGAAGTGGGTTTGGTTTTGAAGTGTTTTTTGACGCACATCTAGGGCAGAAATTCATGTAAAATACAGTTAGCATGACAACGGTGTTCATTGTTAGGGGAAATTGGTTTGTAATTCATATAGTTTGAAAGTGTATCAAATCAATCTCTATTTTTTCCAGAAATTATGTCACAAGTTATGTCATGATTTTGAATTAGGGAAAATTTCTTTTTAATTCAATGCTGAATGATGTTGAATTGAGAAGCTATTGGTTTTACAAGCTTCAAAGTTACTGGCTTTTACAAGCTTCCACTCTGTTTAGTTATTATTATAATAGATATAATGTGTGTATAATGGATATGCACGCATATATCTACACACAGACCATGGACATCCTAAAACCTTTGCTGCCATTTACTCTGCTTAGGGCTCTAACTGTGCCATATTGTTTTTATTCAACATCTAAGTTTTGGTTTGTAATTTTTTTTTTTCCATGTCATTATCCTTGTAATATCATATGGGAACATATAAACTTACTTACCACATCAGTTGAAAGTCACTTACATTTTGTGTACAGATGCATAATTGATTGTCTTAAGAGACTAGAATTGTCTTAGAAGTTCTTAAAGTACTTTTTATTTTTATTTTTATTTTTTGGTTATTAGTATTCCTAGCCTTTGTAAGAAAGGATTTAGAAGTAGCCTATATAATGAACATTCCAACTTTTTTCAATCGCAATTGCTATCTCGTACCTAAATGTGAGTGCTTAGGAAAGCCTAGGTGTGATTACCCAATGTTTTATCTTCGTTTATTTGATGTTCTTTTTATTGTTTAAATACCAAACAGCCATCAACACAATCAATATGTTATCAAGAATCTAGTTTAGTGTTGAAATTCCTAAAAAGGCTACATCAAATTTGGTATTAAAGCCCGTTCAAGCTCCTGTCTTGTGTCAGATTAGCAGCTTCTGTGGGTTATGTTTGTTGACTAAGTACATCGAATTATTATTATTATCATCTATTACATTTGGGGTTGAAAAGGGAACTTAGTGGCCTTAGTGGCCTTTTAGGGTCACCCAATCCTTTCATAATAGGTTGGGTTAGGTTAGGGAGCGTTGAGATTTGACGTGGCTTTTGGGAATGGAAATAGTACATCCTCTAGGGTGCTTCTGACGGACCTAGGGCTTTGTTTATTTATTTATTTTTTTGGTGGTTTGGCCTACTATACTTATTTCCCTAGGGTATTGATTTCTGTGTGTCGGAATTAATTTTTGACTCTATAAAGTGTAGGCTTTTGAATGGGGTTTGATATGTAATTTAATTAATGGAAAAGAATGGAATATGAATTGCCACTAGGCTTTTGATGCAGATGGAAAATTGCAATAAAGAAACAAAGATGAAAAATGATAAAGCCTCACATGAAATCCATGTATTAAACCACTCTCCTCAATTTTCTTCAATATCTTGGGCGAAACCTCCATGATTACATGAAACAAAAGAGGTGACAAAAGATCTCCTTGTTTCAAACCCCGTGTGCTTAAACCCAACAGGGTGGAGCCATTAACCTATGTTGAGAAATGAACAGTGGTGACACAAGGCCTAATCCACCTCCTCCATCTATCCCCCGAACCCATTCTGCTCAAAAGATTAAACAGAGAATCCCAATTCACATTATGCTCTTTCTATGTCCAGCTTGTAGGCCACATCCGGGATACAACTCTTCAATTTTCCATCTAGGCACTCATTAGCAATGAGTACTAAATCTAAAATCTGCCTACCACTAAAAAACATCCATACTAGGTGCTCAACAATCTCAACCAAGTATCAATCATAACAAAAGCATCCACTTTGATATCACAAATTTCGCCACAGGGATTGATAAAAATCACATAAATTCTTCTTAATTACATATAATTAACTCACATAAATTATGCCAATAAGCATGCCATGAAAAAATACACAAAAATATTACAAAAGTAGGAATTAAATTGAGATTTTGAGAGAGAGAGAGGTCATGTGGGTTGGCAGTGATAGTGGGGCAGGGTGGGTTGGTTGCTGTGGGGGGATGGGGGTGGTCAATGGATTGGGAACGAAAAACAGCAAAAATAATTACAAAAAAAATGTTCACTGTGGGTTATCTTGGCTAAAACTGGTGGATTGCTGGTCTAATCTTTTGTGTTGGAAGAGCTTTATTGGTGGGCTCGTGCAATGGTTTCTCTTGTGGTTTGGAGTGGTTAGCTTGGGGGAGGGAGTTGGCTACTTACTCGGGGGTTGGAGGTGTTCTGTTGTGCTCTCTGAAAATGTTTTATGTGTTTTAAGGCCAGGCCTAAAACATTTTAGGCCTCTCTTAATTGTGTTTTCCCACCCAACCTAAAATATTTTCAGGAAAACTAGGATTCACCTGCACCAAACACATAAAAACAATGAAAACATTTTTGGAAAGCGACAATCTTTTGCGTTACTGTCAACATATTAGGCTTCACGAACTATTCCTTGGTGGACAAAATAGACAACATTTTTTCTTTGACAAGAAATACCGATTACTTCTTTAAAACAATACTATTTTTTATTTATTTATTTATAGAGATTTTTTTTTTTGGTTGTTGGCCATAATAGAAAATGCTTTTTTTTGGGGGGGGTGGTGGTGGTGGTGGTGGAAAGGGGGTTTATTCACAGTAGCCTTGGAACATGCCTTCTCTTTGGATTTGGCCCATTCCCCTCTTCTATTTTTTCTGCATTGCCTACCCCCTCACTATCTCTTGATCCAGTTAACTGAGTGAGTGCTGTTTGAGCAGATTCTTGATCTCTCTCAGGAACTGTATAAGCTGGTACCACTTGACTTGACTTGGTCCAATTTCCAGCCTGGCTTTTGAAACCCAGATCTGGCTTAGTTTTCGCTTAGATCACTACCTTCTTTTGCTCGCTTAATACTGGGTTGAGGCTTTGGATGATTATGAGTGCCTTTGTAGACAATTTCAATTATATGTCTTGCATGAGAACGCTCAACCTTTTTATTGGCAGGGCAATTCGGATATGTACATTTGTAGTAGCTTCGTGGATATTCACTGCCTTTAACTTTCTTCTTCCCATATATACGCCACTTGTAGCCATCATTGGCAGGCTTATCAACAGCAATAGTAGGCTGGTATGTCCTATCAGAATGAGAAACCTCTTCTCTTGTTTCTGCAACACCTTCCTCCTCACAGTCACTTTTTGTTTCCAATTGACTTAGAATGTTCATATTTCCGGCCAGATATTGCGAATCACTAATTTCTTTTGCAAGCTTGTTAGGCATTTCATGATTATGTTTGCCTTCGTACTTAATTTTAGGCATTTCTCCGGCAGGAGATTGCTCAACCCATTTTCTGACATTACAACCCACACATGTACATTTGTAGTAGCTTCGTGGATATTCATTGCCCTTAACCACCTTCTGCCCATATTTACGCCATCTGTACCCATCATCGGAATTGAAAGGATTAGCAACAACAATGGTAGGCTCACTATCCTGGTATTTCTTATCAGAATGAGATGCCTTTGATGATTCCATCCTGGAAAATCTTTGATAATTGATGCTAGTGTAGGGACTGAGTAGCTGTGAAAAGAAAATTTTTAATTAGGATAAATTACACTGTTCGATCCTAAACTTTTACTCTGATTACAATGTCCTCCATGCTTTCGAAATTCATTAATGACTCCCCAATTTTATAACCTTGCTACAATGTCCTGCTGTCTGTGTTGGTGTTATATTAACAAAAAAGTGACACACGTGCATCACACTTGACATGTGACCCCACTTAACCAGCTGAGTCACAAATTTCCATGTCTGTTTGTAAACTGTAAACATTTTACAATAAAATCGATAGCAGTTTTTGATGCAGGAGCATCTAAGCTTGTAAATGTGAAATGCTGCTTTGTAGTTTTTGTAACAGGTTGCTGAATTTCCTTTTTTTAACTAGTTAGTTGTTAAGTCTTTTGTAACAGCACAAGATTGAGAGCTCTTTTTTAACCACTTAGTGAGGCTATTGATTAAACAATTAGAAGGCATTACCATGGGTGAATCAGATGAGAACAGTCAAAGATGAAAAATGATAAAAAATTAAAAACGTACGAGTCAGTGATGGGAATGTAATTGGCTTAGTCTATTGGGATGTTTCAGATGATGAAGAGTTCTATTGGGACCTTCCTTAGTCTAAACTTGAATGTACTGTTATTTGATTGCAGTTTTCTTTAAAGACCTTTTAATTTGGGAATTTTAGATGATGAAGAGTTATCTTGGGACCTTCGTTGGTCGATCTAAAGTTGAATTGACTTGACACTTATTTGATTGTTTGTTTTTGTTTTTCACTGTTGGATTGCTTTTAATTAAGTTCTCCCAGAATGAAGACAATTTGGTAAATTCTAGGTCTTCTGGAATGGGCTGGCCTTGGCTGCACCAAAGGCCTTGTCGCCTCACACCTTAGGTCGTCGGGCCATATAAGGCCTTGGCACCTTAAGGTTGCCTTTCACCTTTAACAACGTTGACCCTATTTCTAGTTGACTTAGGAAAGCCAACTATTGATTTTAAAAAATCTGCTTGATTTGAAGAAAAGAAATGAATTACTAATAACCTAATTTACGACCAAGACTTGACCAATAAAAATATAATTGACTTCTAAGAGAAAAAATAATCGACTTCATAAAAACAAATGAACGAAAAAAACCCAAAAGAGAAGAAAGCAAAGGTCTTGGACTGTTATAGTCACCAATTCAGTGTTCATTTGACACATAACTATGCACACACCATCATTTGATGGTATAGGTCTCACAGTTGTTTAATCCATTTAATAAAGCTCAATATTAATTTGACTATTATTAGTTGCCTCCGAAGCTGTGCTTGTGAGTGAGATGTCCATTGCAGTAGAGTCTCTAATGGAACCTTTACCTATTTCCATGTTTGTCTCCCCCTTTTTTTTGTTGAAAACACACCTCAGT
This sequence comes from Quercus tomentella, assembly GCA_028535165.1. Classification (NCBI taxonomy): domain Eukaryota; kingdom Viridiplantae; phylum Streptophyta; class Magnoliopsida; order Fagales; family Fagaceae; genus Quercus; species Quercus tomentella. The sequence goes on along the minus strand of JAPQVY010000100.1, from coordinate 5,505,939 downwards.
AGCCACTAAGTTACAATGAACCCTTTTCAGTTCTTGCTTTATTAAATAAAATTTCTTTTAGAGTGTGATGTCAAGTACGGGAACAAGCAAAAGCAAAAGGAAAGAACTTTACACTTTGATTAAAGAAGGGAAATTCTAGTACTGATGGGTGGCAGGGCTTGTTTAGGGGTAATTGGTTATTGGGTACCTTTTAATTTTAGAGCTATGTTTTAGTGTTCTAGAATGGTGTTTTTTGTGGTGCTTAATTGATTGTTTGGTTTGCATTATGCTTTGTTCATTTGTTGGTTTACTTTGTTTGATTTAGACATTGAATCTCACCTTGGTTGGTTGGTTAGGTTGCTTATACAATTTGCAACTATGTGTCTTTTATGTTTATGCCTTGCAGCCATGAACGTTAGGTTGTTTATATTTTAGTGTTTTACTTTAACTCTTCCTTGATATGATTAAATCGATTGAAAATCAGTGTATATAGATGCATGATGTATAATTCAGTTTAGCAATTATATGTTTTCAATTTTCTGTCAAATCTCTCTTTCACTCTGTCTCTCTGTATTTGTTTCTGTGAGTTTGTTGTAGAACATTCAATTACTTGCCTGTTTTTACTTGCAAAAGCCAAGCTTTTCTTCGCTATTACTTGCCTGTGTTTACTTGCCTGTGTTTACGTGTCTAACATGATTGCATGCGTGTCAGATATGCAGCAAGTGGGAAATGTGGATCCTGGACCGACGGTTGGTACACAGTTGACGCGGCAGCCGGTTCATCGATCCACGTTGCTTTGGGAGACGCCAGCCAGTTAGGTGTGTAGTTGTACTGAACTTTGGACATGTCGAAATCATTTAATTTTATTTCTGTAGGGTTCTTTGATTCTTTGCAAATAGACGTTGGACATGGTAGAATGTTTTGGTTTACGCAGAATTGTATTTAATCCAAAGAGAAAATGGCATGAAGCATAAATAATCAAGAACATTGTATGGAGCAGAAATGTTCAAAGTCAGTACATGTCATATAGAAGCTATAGTAATCAATAAAAAATTGAATCCGCTACTATTCTTTTTTCCAAACATGCACACACAATTACGCGTGGCTACACATAAGACAACTAACGACCTTGATTCCTAATTCCCTACTCCATTTGACATAGTGAGGCACTTTGTTCATTCATTTCAAAACATGATGCCCATCACCTTAGTGCTAATTTTAAACAATGTCATTGATGTTGAATTTGATCCTATCTGCTATTAAGGTAGAGCGAATAAGCAATTAACATTGTAACTAACGTTTTGCAAAATGTTCGGGACTAACTAGTTAGCCTACTGTTTCTTGCATATTATTATTATGTAGCATTGTTATAGTTATTTCGTGTGCACTATCCTAAGACAATGCTCTTTCGTGTGCAGGTAGTGCCAGGCGTGCTAAACTGCAGACGCCGAAGTTGCAAGTTACCCGAGCATGGGCTTGACCCACGGATTGCTCGGTACATAACTGAGGCGGGTTTTGAAGGGTTATTCAAGGTTCCAAACTTGGAAGTGGATCATGCGTTGATCACAGCACTAGTTGAGCGTTGGCGTCCGGAGACGCACACATTCCACCTACCGCATGGAGAGATGAGCATCACCTTACAAGATATTGAGGTGATGCTAGGGGTTCCTGTTGATGGGTTGCCAATTACTGGGGCTGTGAAGATGGATTGGCCTACGTTGTGTCTTCAGTTATTGGGTCATCATCCACCAGACCCGATATTGCATCCCCATGAGAACACCTCTATCCTTGCTGGGGCGAGGCTCAGATTCACGTGGCTGGATGCACTATTTAGTGGTCCCCTAGCTGCGGATGCTACTGATGAGGTAGTGCAGCAACATGCGCGCTATCACATACTCGATCAGTTGGGGACGATTTTGTTTATGGATAAGTCGGCAGACCGGGTGTCGGTGCTGCCTCTACAGTTCCTAAACCCAATCAGCAACGCGAAGAGGTACAGTTGGGGTAGTGGGGCATTAGCCTGGTTGTAAAGGCACTTATGCAAGGCATCGGAGTCGAAGGCGAAGCAAATTGGAGGAACAGTGATGTTGGTACAGCTGTGGGTGTATTCGAGGTTCCCACTGATATGCCCTGTTATGAGGTTGCCACTACCGCCAGTGGAGGCAGGTCCCCTTGCCAATCGGTATGTTATTTGAGTAGTTTGATACAATTGTCAAGTACTATTATTTTTTTTCAATAAATGTTTGGTATGATTTGTGGTGCCTATGTATATTTGTAAGACTATGTTGCTTCTATGATTAAAGCATGCTATTTTGCGAAAGACAAATTTCTTCACCTTATGTCAATCATTATATTTGCATTATTATTATTTTGGTTAGTCTGATTCCAATTTAAATTCCAATATCTTACTGCATTTAGTTAATATTAGAAATGCTAAAATGTATTGGCAATGCTAAAGCATAGCTGTTTTGGCCAATGTCCTTTTCTGCCTGGTAGTAGTTCTGAATTTGCAAGATAATTAGGGCCATAACCTAACCAAGAGCCTTGTAGTTTAATTGGCACCTCCTAGTGTTTCCGACGTAGACATCCAGGGTTCAAATCCCCCACTCCAACTATCAAATTATCAAAAACTAAAAAATAGAATCAGGGCCATAACTTAACTTTACCCTATGCTTAACTATTTTTATATGGTAAGACAAATAAGTATATATTAAATGTATATCACACCTCTAATACAGAAGAGATTAAATCATATACTTTCAACAAATCCCTAAGTCAAGAATCTCTCTATCTCTAGATCTTTCTAATTTTTAGTAAAATAAGTGGTGGAAACCCATAATGATGGTTGGATATTATAGATAACCTTGGGTTTTCACTTCTCAGATGGTTTGGGTTTAATATTCCTCCTTCAAATTTCAATCTAATGTATTTTTGATAATTGTGTTTAGAAATGAAGTATTGGTTTTTTGGTTTTCAAAAATCATTCATCATAGAATATACATAAATTGATATATGAGATGTACATGAGTCAAGAGCTCCTTGGCACTAATTGTAGGACTTGGCTAACCAATATGCATCACGGTGGATTAGTAAGAGCTTAGAAATTAATTTAAATCCTCTTAGCTTTTCCATCGATGATTCTTATTCTTGGAATTCCTTTATCTCAGTCTCTAGATTGGGTGGTAGAATATTTTTCTGCCGTATGTCATTGTTGTTTAGTCTAAGGTTAAAGACCTCATGAATTATTTGGTCTCACTTTTGATGTGTAGCATAAACATTTTATGTGGATTGGTAGTTGCATACATTGCCTAGTAAATGGTTATGAAGGTAATGGAAGTTCTGGTAACTTTGATTTTTTTTTTTTTTTTTTGGGTTGATGGTAACTTTGATATGTTAATGAAGCTATAGGCCTGTTTCAAATCAAAATTGCCTCTATTAGCTTAGGGATTGGCCTCTTGTCCTAAAAGGGTCCATGGTCATGAGATGCTTACTAATGCCATAGGTTCAATCTGCCTTTTGTAGCTTCTAATGCAGCATTTGAGGAGACAACTGCAAATAGATTTTAAACTTTGGTAGAATGAATTCAGTCCAAATAAATTTTTTTGACTACATTCTTTTGAGAAATAAATTTTGGTATCATGCTAAAACTCTTACTAGAAAGTAATTATACTAAATGAAATTATGTACGGTTATGTCATTGGAGAATTTATATTTTGTCAATAAATAATATAAAATATTATTCAATGTGACAATTTCTCCAATTTCTCTATAATGATCCACAATTTCTATAATTGCTCTACTACCCGGTGAAGGACAAATACCAGACCAACCCCAACCAAATTATCCAAATCCCAACTTTATCCACCACCGTGAATGACCCCAATTCCCTAATCACAAGTTGGTTTTGTGATTGTGGGGTTCCATTGTCGAATCAAAATGTTACAAACGAAAAGGGTAAAGAAAATTCAAGAAATTGAAAATACATTCACATGGAGTTACTCACCATTTCTATCTAGTTTCCAATATGCTGTCTTCTGTCCAAAGCTGAACCCATTGAGAATACAGTAAATCAAACAGGGCAGGGAGACAATAATTCCCAATCCTGCAATTGCCTAACATAGATAGGGTACTAATGCAACTTTACCCCTAACATCCAAATAATCACTAACCCTAGCATGTTTGTTAGCTGCAATTTGGAAAGGATCATAAACTAACGTAAACTAACGAATTAAAAGACTTGTTCCCACACCATGCATCAAGCCATATACCCTCACCCTCATGCCATCCCCAATTTTAAATCTAATAAATTTATAGGACTCCCAAAACCTGCTCTTATTCCTTTCCACAGTCCCACTCCGTGTGGAAATTCTACTCCGTCTGTAGTCCACTGGGAATCTTGCTCATATTTAATTCTCAGAAGGCATCTCCACAATTGGTCATTTCCCTGAGTAAAGCACCATATTCACTTATCCAACAATGCAAAGTTGAAGGAGCTTAAATTTTTAAAGCAGGCCAGAGCGGCCAGTGTGACGAGTTGAACAGTGAACTGGGACCTAGACTGGTATGGTCCACATTAAAAAACCAGGAAAAAATTGGAAGGGCTCAAAACCAGTCAAACCGCTTCCTGGTTTTGAGCAGTTTGATTAGTTTTGGCCCCTTTTTTAATTACTAAATTTTTTTATTCTCTTACAAAAGAAAACCTTGTATATTATTTTTTTGATAAGTAACAATCTAATATATATATATATATATAACCCTTATATGTTAGGTTTACACATAAGCTAGCCCAACATTAAAAACTAAAGAATGTCAGGCCCTTGCAAAAACTAAACAATGTATTCATGTTTGAAATTCTTGATGGAGAGGTATTTATTGAGGAGGAAGTATAGTATCCCCTTTCATTTCAATCTGGGACTTTCAATAAGTCTTTCTTACAAAACAATAAGTCCCTCATTGATTTTGACTTGTTTTTATTTTTATTTTTTTAAACTGGTAAGTTATAGGTGCACCCAATGGGAATCCAAGATTGAAAAAAAAAAAAAGATATTAAGAATGCTTGTAGTAATAAAGGAGCCACTCTTTTTCTGTCCTTCATTCTAGAGAAGAAAAGTTCCAAATTTAGCATGATATTTTTTATTTTTTATTTTTTTGATATATAACGTTAGAACTTTTTATTAAAGAATAGCCAACCCAAGTACACTGAAAATGTACTACAGTGCCATGAATATTTGCATGATAATTATTTGGAATCTATTATTTGCATGATAACTAATGAGCATTGTTTGAAATTATATGTTTACTAGATGGAAAGGGCCGAAGAGCACGACAGAGCATGCGACACATGTGCTAGTTGCGTATCGTGCGTCACTGTCGAGTATACGGGCACACCAGGTATTCTACCGCTTCATGTCACAAGGATATAATTCTCTATTTTATTTTGGTTTTGACTTTCTAGGGTTGTCAACTACTGCATGTGTATAGTTAATAATGTAACTTTGATCGATTAGACCATAGATATACAAGGCATTAGTTACGAATTCCGGAAGAAGGTGGGCAATCACTATAAAGTACCTTCATTAGTAATTTTACACTAATTTGATTCCACATATATTTAGCTGTGTACGCTTAAATTTTCTTCCTCGGTTTTAGCTAGTGCAACCAGTAGTATCCGGGTGCATCTTACCATGTCAAATCCAATAAGAGGGGGAAATAGAATAAGAGGGGGAAATAGGTCAAAAATGTCTTACGATTTTTAGTGAAGTGGTTCTTCAATGGTCTTATACATGTGTGCTCACATTGAGGATTGACACAAATAAGTACGTATTTCACTTGTTAAGAAAAAGTATCGGCACACCCAAATATGCTTTAACATATGATCATTTGCTACTAATTAAACAGCTGCATCCTGAATTAGCTAGACTTTGTGAAACAATTAAAATTTTGAATGCTACTGCAACTCTAGGCTTATGTCGACACTGCCTCAACAAGTTAAACATGGTGGTCAAGTTGCAGAACCTTGACTTGATAGAAAGGAAAATGAATCAGAACAAAAAGCGAGTAAAATTCATCAAGAACAAGACAGGATAGCTGTAAAGAAAAGTAAACAACTTCAAAACTTTTGCTCATCAGAAACCAAACACCCACTACCCATGTCTTGTGACCCAACACAAAAGAAACATTTTTGGATAGGATGACTTTGCTAAAAGCATCAATCAGAGAGTAGTGAGCAGTGCTCCTTTTCTAGTTGTCGCGAGAATAGCATTAGCTTGATTCGTCAGCAACCTCCAAACATATTACTCAAATACAGTTAATCAGTCAAGAAGTGGCTTCAATAATACACAATTTGATTCTTTGATGAGGTCATGACATAATCTAGTGGGGCAATGGATCATAAAGTCTCAACATTAGGTCCTTCTGAAAAGTACATTTGGGTGCAGCTAAGAAAGCATGGGAAGAGGAAAAAAAAAAAGTGATTCTGATCTAACTATTTATTAGTATATATATTTATATATAGTCATATCCTTAATTTGGTAACCAGAATCTTCTTAACTGCCAATCTTAATTAAGGTTCTAAAGACAACTTAATTTCTCACCTCCTAACCACTGGTGTGTTCTTGCTTCCACCAGCAATTGTTGCTAATATAACTTCAAAAAGAAGTTAAGACCACCCTTTTCATTTGTTCAATGCTTGTGGTTTCAACAAGATCAATCTGTTCTAGTCCTTTTTAATCCTTTTTCCTTTTACAAAAACAACAATCAAGCATTAGTTTCAAAATTTTTGGGTCGGTTCTAGATATACTCAACAAATTAGTCAGGTTGACCATATGAACTCTTTTTTGCTGGTCATTTTATTGAATCGAAATCATACTATTTGTTACCTTACTTCCTTAATGGACATATCAAAGTTTACAACTTCTATTAATGTCATTTTTGTCTTCCTCTATCTTTTTTTACTTCCCAACTTGAAACAAGTCACTTGTTGTAATTAGTGCATTAATCATTTTCCTCTAAAATAATCAAAGTATCTCAAACGACTTCCTCTCATATTTAAATACAAGAAAATTTCTCATGTTATTATGTGTGCAGATTTTGAATGATGTCCTTACTAGCTAGCTTTAAACCACAGTTTTATATGATCAAAATCTTCAAAAAGGTGTAAGGAAAAATATAGTTTCTCAACAAATGAGTGCAGTTTGTTCTATAGGAAACCTAGATAACTGTGTATCTGCTATCCACTGAAAAAGTTGGATGTCATTGATAGAAATTTACAACCTTGATTGGTAACATAACATAATCACTGTGGTGAGTTCATATGGACTCACAACATCAGCAGAATCTAATTCATGATAAACTGTACTCCGACATATGACCAATTTCATCATGGATACCTTGTCTTTTATCTTTTACTTGGTTACAATCATAGAAATGCAAGAACCATCAATTCTTTCAGAAAGTTGAAGTGCATGATAAAGATGTAGGACACACTAGCTGAGTTATCAAAGTAGTCATCATGACAAGTACAACTAATTTGTCTTTTTTCACGTTGTCCACATATGATCGTCGAGTGATACTGTTTGTTCTAATTGAAGTGCAAAGAATAATATGTTAACTCATAAATCCAGCACTATAAGAAATTCTTGGAGAAGAATTACGTTTAATTTTGATTGTGAATCAATGTTTGAGAGTCTAAATTATATATCAGGATTTTCTCAAGTCACCTTCACTTTATCCGACAAACAAATCTTTGCCAAACTCAGAGATAATTAGTGGGGAACCACATTCATGCATATCATGATTCATGACCATACATATAAAATTATTGGAAATTCAATGATACATAAAAAGTAAGCATGCATGCTATAATTGTAGACAGATTACTGATGCCAAGTTATAGCTCGAGCCAATAAAGGAATACGTATACAGATAAGAAAATGTTTTTGATGACATGAAATAACAACTCTATCTAAGAAAGAACTCAAATCATACATAGGTATAAGGTGACAGCCATAATTAATAAGTAATTCTCTCCTTGATCATATTTTCTGATTCAAGCATCATAGCTTTTTATTATGTGGCTGCCACACTGGTAGCACTCTGAGTTTCTCTTATTGTTGGCAGGCATCTTATTGTTGACCATTTCTGCAGGTTGTCTGGGAGCCCTACAGCGATGTCCTAGAGTTGTTGCCCCCATATTGCACTGCCGGCCGACAAATATGGAGGGCCGATGTGCCATTGATCTATTTTTGGATAGTAGAGGATCATCATCCCGAACGTGTCTTTCGTCAGTTCGGGATGAAGCAAGTGCCACTGGATATTGTAGATACGTCCGTTCATCTCCACAAAATCTCCCTCCAAGGTAAACTAGATAAGTATTGGGTGCAAGAGCATGCTGTCTACATTGACCGATGGGCCCATAGAGAGGAACATATTGCTGACGCACCGGCATTGGATGGGGACACGACATACCTTGTTGCTTACATGGAGTCGTACCGAAAGACGACGAGACGGTACATTACACGCGACTCGGCGTATTGGGAAATCATGGTAAGGCAACAATTCGATGCTTCTTTTATGGATTGACAATATATGTGTGTTGCTGCATGCATTATGAGAATTTAAGTTTTATGGAGCCATTGGATCAATATTTTGATATTCATTTTAGAGAACATTTCATTTTAGAGAACATTTTCATATTCATTAGGGTATATTTATTTATTTTTAGGTTTGACAAATTGTTTTTGAACATGCGGTAATGAGTACCAATTAGTTATGGATACTTTAAAGTACCGTCCCTAGCTAGCTTGGTGTTTTCCTCGGAAAACCCAGTCCATATCTTGCAAAAGTTGATTAAATTACACAGAATTGTAGAATTTTTTTTATCATAATGGGCTTCCTAAAAAAGTTCTTGAGAGAGAGAAGAGGAAGAAAGTAACCTAATCTTTTTTCCCCCTTCTTTTGAGATAAAAATTCTACATGAACCTAATTTAAGTGTAGTAAATTTGTGGAGTGACCATCACACCAAGAGTGTGTAGTGGTAAGTTACTTGGTCATGTTAATTTACTTAAATTTTGTCGGTTAGTGACTCATGGTAGAATTTAAGAATTAATCATTGGCTTTTTCCTAGCTAGGAGCTCATTGATGTGGTTGTTGTAATATCACCCCACTTAGTTTTCCATATGAAATTTGCCCTAAAACTGAGATTGTTAGAGGCATGGTATGGTCACAAAAGTATTGAGCCACACTATATAAGTGGAGCAGTCTCATTGAATTAGTATAACCGGGTTGGGTTTAGCACATCTATGGATTATCATAAATTTGGGTTTGGTCCATAGACAAAGAGAATATGATATTGCAGCACGATTAGGATTATTGCCAGCCCTGTTCCTCATAGTTAGGGCCCAACCCATTATTAGTTAATTTACATTTATTTAGGAAAACAAATGTAATAATGATATTGTTTGTACCTCTGATTCTTTAAAAAGACTAGACAAATATTTAAAAAAGGAACTAGCCAAATACTTTATACTGCAAACTTTGTTGCACATTTTATAACATTGGGTTCCATTGCAATGTCTACTTTTACTCCAACCTATTATATATTCTTTTTATGACTTATGTTAGTAGGTCCATAGACTAGAAGGGTTCTCTTGTCTGGTACCCATTTTATACAATTCATATATTGCTCATCAAATAGAAGAAAAGTAATTAAGGGACTCTTTTTCTACAGATTTTGATATCATATAATTAGGTTATGCCAAATTCGTTATATAAAAAATACTAATCAGTGTATGACTCAGCAGTTGGTAGAATACTTAATAATCGCATAACATTGCATGATTTGCACTTTGAAATAAACTAACATAAACCTTTTCATTCACTTTTATAGTCTCATTTTAGTGGGGCAAGCATAAGATGACACAACTCTCAAGACTCAAGCAAATCCAAACTCGCATTTGATCGAACACTATAATTCTTGGTGAAAGACCATCTTATATAGTATCTTACTAAATTATTGACATGACCTTCGCCAATAATATGCAAACAAAATGTTAATGCTGTCGTCAAACAAGTAAAGCCTTCTCTGGTTCCTTAAGATTGTCTTTTGTCTTGTTTCTTCATTTAGTTTTTAAAGACATTGCAATAGTGTGCGATACCTTGGAATATTGTAAAAATGATAATTGCAAGTAGGATTAGCTCTTTCAATATCTTATAGATCGCAATGCTTTTTTCACGGGTATGCATAACCCCAAATTTGGTTCGTGTTAGTCTCATTAAATATTAATAGTATATAATTTCAACGACAACCTATTTGGGGGACAATAAAAATTATATATATATATAAATTATTTGTTAAAAAAAAAAAAAGATAAAACAGATTTAGTGCTGTGGACTTAAAGGCCTAGTGTTGCACAACACAAAACTAAACAAAGAAGTTTTAACGGGACTCCTTTATTTCGCAGGTTGAGTCCACTGTGGAATTACTATTGCAATGCGAACCAAACTCCGCAGTGTACAACCACCTGAAGAGGACGCTGGATCTTGTCGGAGAGATGAGCCGAGCGACATTGGAGAATGCGCGTGCCACGGTGACTGAGGCGAGCACACAGGCCACAGGTTGTGGTGGGGGAGGTCGTGGGTCTAGAGGGTGTGGACGCAGTGGAGGTCGTGCATATAGTGGAGGTCGTGGAGGTGGTCACGAGGATGACGATGTCTTGGGTAACTTCCAACTCTAATACCTTCAATTCTTACTGACTTTAACTTCTACTACTTTCAGTTGTAATTTATTTAGAGGACATATTATAGTAGCAAAGTATATATTGTTTGGTAACTAGTTTTTAGTGTTAATTTTCACTTCCTTCTCATAATTATGGTATAATTAGTAGCATTACAATGTTCTGCCAAACTTTAAATATTAAGACTAAGCACTTTAAATATTAACCAATGGGAATAAGCACTTTTTTCTTCCAAGCGATATATATATGTATTGAAATGTAAGACATGCAAACTTGTTTCATTCATTCCTTATCAACTACAATCACAATACTATTATCCACTTTTAACATATACACATCAATGCTAATATATTATGCTTATGTATGAAAACATAAGTCCAGCAAAATCATTTTTTCATCGTATAAAGCACAGACCACTATGGATGCCAATGTAATTCCTTTTAAAAATATTGCTACGCGACCATGAACATAAAATTAGCATTATATGAGGAAATTCAAAGTTGTGATCACACTATGAGGTTCATAAAATTAGAGCTTAAAAAATAGTAATAATAACAATGATAGAGTATAAACAAGTAAACAAAGCTGGACTATGTAATTCAAAGGTTTTGTTTTATAAATTTTATTATTATAGTTAATTTAATATGCCAATAATGAATTAAAAACAAAGTTTTATTAGATTTTACCAACAAAACAAGGTTTATATGTAACTCGTCTAGGTGGCGTAAGTATTAGTTTTATTGGGAAGGGTTTACACTAGACAATAGTTATTGGATTCTATGAACGACATGCACTAGGTGCGGGTCAAGCGATTGCTTACGCATTTGGCCCTTGTCTTGTAGGGTTTACACTTTACAATAGGGTTTACACCGTATTCACTTGGCCCTTGGTTACACTTCACATTTTGAATCTTTTGTTAGAAACAATGTTTTATTGTTATTGTATCAGCTTTGTAACTGCTATGTGTTTTCAGGTTTGCTCTACCTTTGTTTTTGGACTTTGTTGTCTTCCATTCTCAGTTGAATGAATACAGAGTGTTGAAATAAAGAAAAAACAAAAAAACAAAAACAGTGAGAGAGATTTTTATGAACATTTTGTAATAATTGATAGTGGAAGTAATATATCTCCAGTCTCAGTCAGAAAATTTTTCCATCCTAAAACGCCAACTTCATTTCTTAAATGTTATTGTTAAAGTTGAAATAATTATTGTATGAAAAAATTGGCTTTTGCCCCTTTCAAAAAAACAATCTAGCATTTTACCGTATTTTCCAAATTAATTAGGAAATGCCCCTCTGTTTAAACTCGATTTTCTGAAAATCAAGTTAAGCTCTATAGTGACGTTTTTTAGGATTCTATAGTGACGTTTTAAGGACCTATAGTGGCGTTTTGTAATCCGATTTCCATGAAGTCGAGTTATAGGTAACAAAAAGAGAAAAAAATTGCATGTAACTTGACTTCATGGAGATTGGATTATAAAATGCCACTATAGTTCCTTAAAACGTCACTATAGGATCCTTAAAAATGTCACTATAGGGCTTAACTTTGTTTTAGAGAAAATCGAGTTTAAAAAGAGGGGTATTTCCCTAATTAATTTGGGAAAGATGGCAAAATGCTAGATTGTTTTTTTGGAATGGGCATTTGCTCATTTTCTCTAGCTTGGGGCAAAATATGATACTGCCATTGCAAATGGAAAAGCATTCAATCAGAATACAGAGTAAGAACACTGGACCGGAGAAGAAAGCAACCATGAGGCTTCATTTTGTATGATTGGTTGTGTGCATGTGAGTGCGTATATGAGAGGTCTCATGCACCCAAATTAAGCGAGTTTAAAGGGTCAAATGCCATTGAATCATATCTAGGCTGCAAATAGTAAGACATTTTATGACTCAATCCCTTGTGGTTATCTTAATAAATGCAACTGTTTTTCTGCAGATGATGAGGCGTTGGAAGGCGACTGGGGCATGTACATGGATGGTGTCGGGTCATCCCGATGCACGTCTGACGCTGCTGCCCAGCCATCCCACCCCCCTGGCCATGAGAATAGTGCAGAACACACATCCTGTGCCCAAGCTGGCCCTCGGTCCCCACCATCCACTCGGCTGTCTCCCCCATTGTTTGCCGACTCTGCCCACGACGGTGGCTGTATATTTGTACCCACCCCTGGCCGACCGACACCACCTGTAGTTCAAGCTGAGCCCACCCAGGACCCTTCACTTCCTAACCCTGACGAACCGGCTGCACAGATCGAACAGATACAGGGTGAGAATATAGTGCCGGTACATGGGTTGCGAAGATCACTCCGCACTGACATACATCCCCCTGGTTGTGGGACCGGTGACGGTAAATAACATGATTTATGGAAACATGGAAGCTATCCATAGACTGCACATAATTATAAAAGACATATAAAACTCATAAAGGAATTATTACTATGTCATTATATGTCCTAGTCTTCTATTTTCATAATGATAAAGTAATTATTTGCATAGCTAGGAAGGCATCTTTCTTAACTGCTACATGTTCATCAGATTGTTCAGATTAACAATCCTGTGCTCAGTTTGCATTATATTTTATTATTTAGGCAGTGCACCTCCATGCTATGTAAACTGTTTATCATTTACCTTAATAGAATGTCACAGGACTTGCATATGATGTTGTGTGCTTTAAGTGATGATCATACTCAGATCAAACATTTTCTGATAATTAAATTAAGCATAGGGAATGTGTGCATTCAAGTAATGTGTGGTCCCTTTGAATTTCAGGTAAGACGAGACCGGCGAAGGCAGTTGTGAGGAAACGAAAAGATCGTTGAGCCGTTGATGATGTGGAGCTTATGGGGGTAAAACCTTGCCCAATATCTGGACTTTTTAATTTATTTTAGTTTTTGAGGTTCAATTTCGATAATTACAATTCACAACAAAAAAAAAAAAAGAAAATAAGAGAAAATAAATGTCCTCATTATTAGACAGTTGGGATTTATCTTCGCTATAAAAGGAAGATGTTACTTTTAAGCAACTGAATTATGCTTCTCCTCTGTCTAGATATACATAAGTCCAGCATGGCTTGGAAATTGAATTTGCTTAGTTATGTTTATGCTTCTCCTCTGTCTAGATATACATAAGTCCAGCATGTTTATGGCGTACAGAATTTGATTAGTTATGTTTCTATTTATAAATTTCCTTCCTTGCTTTAAGCTTTCTTTGATTTGCAAGAAAGTGATGGAAAAAAGGTGTCCTGCACATCACATTATTATTATTAAAATCTGCCCTGCACATCAAATTAGACCTATGATATTTGGACACAAACACAACACAACTGTCTTGTTTCAGCTTGGACATAGCATGTTAGACACAGCTGTTAGAGACAGCAACTTGTTAAATTTCAGACCATGCATATGTCGCTGGACCAGCATACTTGGTACAAAGACAAGGCATTTCTTTTTCGTGATTGGGTCAATTCGAAATGGTATTGTCTGTGGTTTTAGATTCATGAGGGGAACGTCATTTGAATGATTTTAGGGGACGAGCATGTTGAGTGAGGATGAGATGCATGTAGGTGAACCATTTTGTGTACAGAAATTGTTCTTGAGTCAGACCATAAATAACTTCCTTGCTTTAGGGAAGAAGAAAAGACTTGATGTAGGATGGAGTACGAGTAAGCGGAAACATAAACTGAATCCTTCCACACTCTGCCTAAACACTAAACCCTCAATGAATTGAACCAAAACCCACACAAATGACCACCCATAAAGTAAAGAAAACTTATTAATAAAAATACCATGATTGGCCATTAGCTATGTCCCCATACTCAATAATTCTATAATGGACAGTGATTTCCTCCATACCCAAGGAAATAGTGTCGGAATCTTGTGATTGTGGATTTTTGCTTGGACAAGATCATGTTGGGATATATGGCATGACTTAGGTATGCGTAAACGTTAAGGATTTTTCTATAGTTTAAACTTATATTTTCATTTAGTTGTTGGTTTTTGTTTTTTATTTATTGATTCATATTTGGTGGCATATTTTGCAGGCTTCAGTGGTTCCTACTATTGATATTAAAAGAAACCTGACCACAATTTGTTTTTTTCTTTGTTTTTTGCACAGTAGTTGGACGACGTGTTATTGTTCATGTAATAGCTAGCGGATAAAACTTTGACAACATTTTTTGGACATAAAAGACTGACAGATTTTTGGAGAGCATACATGACAGCAGATTTTTGGAGGGCATATATGTTAACAGCTGATTTTTTGGATATGTTAGACACAGCTTTTGGAACATATTTTGTAACTAATGAAGCTACTTAAGCATGTTTATGACGTACATGAATATTTGAGTCAGCTTCGAGTTAGGTACCAATTATACCAATTATATTTGCAAAGGGTGGATATTTTCATGTGCGATGGAAAAGTTCATTTCTAGATTTTTGTATCTATGTATCTGCATATTTGAACAAAGGCAGCTTTAGACGAATGCAATATAGTGATGATGGATGGAGATCCCACAACTGAAGAAGTTTAATTTATACATTAGATTTGTTGAAATTTTCCTTTTATGTGGGTCTCTTTTATAAGCAAAAGACTCTAGTGTAAATTTAGACGGTTGGGATTTGTTCAAGATGAATGCAACTTTAGCTGATGAATTACTAGTTCTTGTTCTTGTTTCTCTAGTACCTTTAGTAGTTCCTATACCCGTCATGTTACTTGGATTATTTACAAGCAATATTCACGCTCTTATTTTTGCAACTTTAACTGTGGCTTATATAGGCGAATCCATGGAGGGTCATCATTGACTAGTTTACGTGATTTATTTTTTAAGTTTAACCCTTACGTAAAAAATGTGCGTATCGAGATAATCTGTTGAATGAGCATAATATATAAAAACTAAATAGATAAATCATATAAATATAAACTATATAAAGTATAGAAGTAATATTGAAAATACAAATTTTAGCGGTCTTCGGGAACTGCAACAAACAAAAGGGGAAGTAAAAAAAAGGAAAGAGATCGAGAAGATATTTGTCCTAAAATTCCAGTTCGGTCTATTTATCCCCCCCTAATGAACTACTATCTTTATATTGTTTTGTTCATTTAATTCCAATATTCAATATTATTACATATTTGTAATCATAATCTTAATAATAATTACGATTGTAATACTTACAGTATTATGGTGTGCTATCTCGTACAAAAAAGATGCTCTTCATTAAAAGGTTTGAAAGGGTTTAAAGCTTAATTAAAAGTTTGGTCAATTCTTACGAAATTCATGTCTTAGCTCCATTCGGTAGTCACACATTGTATGTGCACCAGGCTGTGAGAATGCAAGTGACTGAACTTGGCAGTGTCAAGGGTGAAGGTAAAGCCTACAACCAAGCTTCATTGAGTTGGGAAGTAATAATTATATCCACTAGCTGCACATACATAATACAACCGAAAATTGCCACCCTAAAAAAATGTCGTGTTCTTTGGTTACTATATATGTCAATGGACTGATTGAACTTGGTAGCAGGTAAAGCCTACCAATTTGGTATCTCCTACAAAAAACTGGCTTAGTGAAAACTTATATAACTCGACATAAAAGTAGTCGAGTATTTCTTAGTACTCGATTTCCTTGTAAGAGAGTACTAATTCAAAATGGTCACCTACGGATGTCCATCCAAACTTCTCTGAACAAATCGATTGGTGTGCAACTGGTGCGTGATCGGTCAGTTTTTATGCAACTCGGCTTTAGAGATTACGAGTACAATAACTCGCTTATTCACTCATCGAGTACTAATTTAAAACCAAGAACTGCGTCAGTCCATCCAAACTTCTCTGTACAAATCGATTGCTGTTGGATTGGTGTGTGATCGGTCAGTTTTGATATAACTCGCTGATAAAGTTGTCGAGTACTGTTACTCGAATATACTTTAGCCGAGTAATTTGTGCTAAAATTCCTGTACCATACTAATTACTACTCGAGTATATTGTAAGCGAGTACTAATTTAAAACCAAGAAATTCCATCAGTCCATCCAATCTTCTCTGTACAAATCGATTGCTGTTGGATTGGTGTGTGATCGGTCAGTTTTGACATAACTCGGTTTTAATGATGACGAGTATGTTCAACTCGCTTATAAAGTTATCGAGTATGTTACTCGAATATGTTTCAGCCGAGTAATTTGTAATAAAATTCCTGCGTACCATACTAATTACTACTCGAGTATATTGTAAGCGAGTACTAATTTAAAACCAAGAATTCCATCAGTCCATCCAAACTTCTCTGTACAAATCGATTGGTGTTGGATTGGTGTGTGATTGGTCAGTTTTGATGTAACTCGCTTTTATAGTTATCGAGTACATTTTGTACTCGGCTATATATATAGCGAGTATTGTTACTGGTTTATTTGATAACTATGTCTAGGTACCTTCCCCCCAGAAACTGAACCCTCACGCCTCTCTGAAATTCTGAATCTGAAGACTGCCTCTTCGTTTTCGTCGTCAACCATTACTCTCTGTAAATTTTCCTTTTATCTCCTCAAAACTCCAACTGCCCCTCTTTGATGTACACAGTACACTACAGATTCATTCTTCACTATAAAACCAAAACCCTAGTCTGAAAATGTCTCTCAAAGTCGCTATTCCCCTCAAATCCGTAGGCGACCCCTCTGATTTATCTTCTCCTCACAACCGGTATTCCAACCGGTTATTTTTCTTCAGCTTTGAACCACCGAATCCAGTCCAGCAAGGTATGTCCTGGACATAATGTCCATTATAATTTTTGTTTTGTTTAGTTAGAAGTGAAATTGATTCATTAAAGTGTAGATGTCGTTTGCTGTGTTACTCATTATCGTAATGTCCATAGATTTGTGATGTTGATTTTAAAATAATTGGGTCTTGCTGTCTAATTTCTTTTCAAATTTCTTTGTATCTGTCATCTTCAAACAAAATATTTGTAGATCCGTTCGTTTGTGTCCATCATAATGTTTGTTTTGTTTAGTTAGTAATGAAATTGCTTCATTACATTGTAGATTTCGTTTACTATGTTAATCATCATCATGTCCATTTTTTAGTACTTATAGCAGACTTTGTCGTTTATTTTGTATGTTCATTTCAAAATAATTGGGTCTTGCATGAGTCATTTCAAATATATCCATGAGTCATTTCAGTTAACTTATCTTATTGTCATGCAACATAATTTGAGTTGAAAAAAGTCACAGAGAAAATGTAGGGACACAATGTTTGTGTTACAATTTTTACCACAAATTGTGAGTGTTGGAGAAAAAGTTAGAAGTTTATATGAAAGTGATAGGAAGCAAATAACAATCTATCACATCAAAATTGTGGCACAAAAGTTATGATTCTAGAAATAACTCATAATGCAATTTATTGGGAGTAGTAGACTAAATACATTTTTTTTTTTTTTTTTTTGTGTGTGTGCCTAAAATGTACTTTTAATCACCTTTAAATTGGACTCTTGATTTTTAGTCATTTAGGATTTTAAATCTCGACAATTATAACGATGTCAATTTATTTCTTTTCTTGTGGTCAGACACATTTTTACCATTAATGTTACTAAAAATTACATTTTTTTTCCTTATCTAAAACGATGTTGTCTTTATTAGTGTCAAGATTCTAATAGATGCTAATAGATGTTAACAAAATGTGCACAATAATATGGTTGTATACTTACAAATTTTTATAAGTAAATCGATTTAGAAGAGATCATAACAGTTAAATTATATGATGTAAAACAAAAAAATGTCTAGAGACACAGAAATTGTATACCTAAAATTTCACCCTTTTTGTCTTTAGAGGGTGCTAAAGTTATATGATTCAATACTTACAAAAGTAATGTTACAAATATAACAAATTTGACACATGTTAAATTGGTAGGTTATTATTGATTCTCATG
Organism: Quercus tomentella; assembly: GCA_028535165.1. NCBI lineage: Eukaryota > Viridiplantae > Streptophyta > Magnoliopsida > Fagales > Fagaceae > Quercus > Quercus tomentella. The sequence goes on along the minus strand of JAPQVY010000100.1, from coordinate 5,487,336 downwards.
TTGTTTAATATTGACATTACTTTTATTATCCATAATGAACAATATGCCACGTCATACAATTGTAAAATTTATTATGAATTTTAGTATGTCTACATACTTATTGTATTAGTCCCAGTGTTCTGGGCTCGGGCCTGTGGCCTTTGTCTATGCTTGCACAATTTTTCAGGCTGAGGTATACGTGGGTTAAATTTAGTCCAAATTTGGCCAATTAAATCAGTTGTGTCTAATTGTTAAGAAGTTTGACTGTTTAGTAGTAATAGTAGATTGTTTGTTCCTTTTGTTGATTTTAAATTAATTTGTCAGTCCTTACTTTTTCTTACAATTACTGAATTTGTTATCAATAATTTTTCTTTAAATTGGTCTAGATGGAAAGTGATCAGATGATTCGTACTGACATGACGAAAAAAGGAAAACTGCCTGACTTAGATGCCCAATTTGATGATGTGTCTGACCTTCCCGAGCCAAAGAAGGCAAAGACTGAGCTCAAAGTCTACAAGAGGAGGACTTCAGCTGTTTGGCGTGACTTTGAGATGCTTCCAACAAAAGGCAAAGAACGGCCTTCATGCAAATGTAAGCAGTGTGGAAAGAAATTTATTGCTGCTAGAGCATTTGTTCAGTATAATTTGAAGCGCCATTCGGAGTTATGTCGAAAGAAATTGGAAGTGCCATTGAGCATTCCTGTTTCTACAGGTAATGCATTTTTTATTTATATGTTGGCTATCCAAAGTTATAAGTTTATGATTTAAAAAAAAAAAATAATATATATGTCCAAAAGGTTCTAGATTTCCCATAAAGTACAAAAATGTTTACTTTAAATATTAATGATGAGGTGGTGTAGAGAAAAGTTGAAATGGCATTGAAGTTGCTATATGGACGGAGGATTTGAGTTATGAAAATAGAACATATAGAATGTGCACAATCTTGGCTGAGAATTTAAATGGAATAATCTGATGAAAAATTATGCATGATGGTATGGTTGATACCAATGTAATACAAATTATATTCATGCATATTTTTTAGAATCGTTTTTGGATTTTGTTGGTAGACAGTAGACACTACAAAAAATTTACCAGTCATTTTTTTTCTTACTACTATGCAAATGACTTATTTGTTTAATTGATTCATTGCTTACATTGCTTCATTACCCACAGATTTTAAATTTCAGATTTATAATGCATAGATACGTTTTTAATGTTTCATTCAATTCATTTGATGTAGACCTTGTACAGCCACAATTGGAAGAGGTCAGTGAAGATAAAAAGAGCATGGAGATCAATAACGATGAGCACAAGGAAGACAACTCTTCTAATCCAATCTCTTAGTGATGTCTGAAGGCTTTTTGATATGGCACTTGGATTTTGCCATGAACGATAATTTTCATATGCCATGTAATCATTTTGGGTTTTTATTATCTTAATCTGTTATGTGTTTTAGTTTTTCATATGGAACTGAAAATGGCATCTAATAGGAGAATACTTGGTTATTTATTATGGAAGTTTGACATGGTATTGTTGTTTACTTAGTATGGACTGTGGAACATTTTGGACTACTAGTTGTTTTAGTGGAAGAATTGCCGAAGTATTTGCATTTGTTGTTATTTTGATTTTTTTTACTTGATTTATGGTTGAATTCTGAATGTACATACATGGGCAACATAACAGGTTATTCGACAATGTGGGAGTGGAATTCAAACGTGTTAAGTGTAATTTTTTTATTATTATTATGTTTTGAATTTGAAACAACAAAGAACAGGCTGAGATAGTTTTTATTTATTTATTGTTTTTTCAAAATATAACCGTGGTACATATGTTTTTTTTATAGAAGTTCACTTTTTTCATTACATTGTTTGCTTTCAATTTTTATCAATTTAAGAGTTTAAACCATTTCTTATGAATTAGAGATAAAGATAAGTTTATTACATTAAGGGTATTTCATAATTTTCATTAGTTGTTTAGCGCTTTCCCTGAACATCAGGGGCAATCTCAGAAAATAAAATATTATAAAATTTAGTATTTAGTCGAGTTTTTATCATTTTGTACTGAACCTGAGGTTTTTTTAAGATTATGTATTAAAATAGTTTAGGGGTTTCTCTTATTTGGAGTCCCCATTTATTAATTAAGTGAATGTCCTTAACGTCTATATTTAAGTTCTGACTATTGAATGAAAGGTAAAAATACATGTCTAACTTGCACCAAAACATTGCCTACAAAATAGGATTACTCTCCTGATGGTATTCAAATTACTTTATTCACTTATAAAAAAAATTTCATTAAAACAAACACGTTTGTTTGTGAATACATCTGCCATGATAACTGATAAAAAAAAAATTTATAATAATGTGGTACCAAAAAAGAACACACACATCTGCCGTTATTGAAAAAAAAATAAAAATCAATTACCTTTATTTAAAGAAAAAAAAATTGTAATAATCGTAGCACAATTCTTATCTCAATCCAATTATCACAACAATGATGTTTTGAACAATTACAAAAAAAATAAAAAAATAAAATAAAATAAAATAAATCCATAAGAAATAAAAACAATAAATAAAAAAACCTTCAAAAAATTCATCCACTATTTCTTACCTACGTACAAGTTTAAACTCTCCTCATATAAAACAGAGAAAATAAAATTTAACTCCTCATTATCATGAAACAGTTACAGTCTATCAGTTACAATATTATTTGACTCTGTCTATCCTTATCCTCATGTCTCATCTGGAAAAGGTCCTTAGAAAAAATGGTCAACATTCTTTGACGCTGAGTCAAATGATCAATTCTGTCGAAGTAAGGAATGAAATGGTCTTTTTCTTCCCAAGTATGTTTAAATTTATTTGGAAATGTACATTTGTATATGTTAAGGTCGAATAACTGCATATTACGTAATGAAACAGTTTGGCAAATGCCCATACATGTTTCATTGCTAGGTGGTGTGCATATCTGGATTTTATGTTCCAATATGGCTCAATGTCATGCTGCAAAATAATAACCGACACGGGGTATATTACATTAGCGTTACGACAACTAACCTATTGCTCGTTATATTCGCTACTTAATTATATACAAGTTTTTTTTTGTTTTTCCTACGCAAAAAATATATAGAGAAAATACTTATTGGCTATCCAAAGCCAAGTACAGTTACCAAAACAACATACCCAATGTTAACAACAATACAAGCAATTATAGGCCAACAGGCTAAGACAGATTCCAAATTAACGTTCAAAAGGGAAACAAAAAAGATATTCAACAACACTTTAGCCCATCTGTACTGCAAACGTGAGCCATAGGGGTCATAAAAACACATATATTTATATATTTAGTATTACTAGATTCATAAATGCCACAAGCAAGAGCCATAGTTTCACCTTCATTTCGTGCTTCCTTGTCATGTCGAATCATGAACTTCGTCATCCCCCATAACATGGGCTACCACTTCACTTAGCATGTTAGTACTCAAGGTTGCAATCCTCCTTGCGTGGTCACACTCCTCAATGGCAACGTTTAACTGATACCTCAACAATCTGTTCCTAACGTCTCCATCGCAATAGCTGGTTCCTTCGCTTTGAGATGCCATTCCAGAACTTGATGGCGACATGGTAGGAGATGTCCACGATTGGGAAGCACCATACTGCACGTTCCTACCATTACGTTGCATGAACTCCATGTATGCAGATTCTGCTTCCCGTCGATCCTTGTATGACTTGTGTTCAGCGTTCGCGAATCTATGAACTTGTCTACTTGCTTCTGCCCAATTGTCGTATATGCCAGGAGCACGACCAACGAAAACAACATAGTATCTGCCACCCTAAAAGAGTTCGTACAACAACACTGTATGTTAAAACCATATTTGTTGTGCTGGGGTTAGAACTTACGAAGTTTCGAAACTGAGGTATTAGATAAAAATGTACCATGTTGCTCTACCAACAGGTGCCAGTGGACTGCAGCAACGTTGACGTTTCTTGTTAAAAGATCTGACAAACAGTTGCATAATCAACATTTGGTTTGTACAGTAGTAAATTATTTAATGACAAGTACAAAAAAAGGTGGGCATGTTACCTTTAGAAGCGAAGGAGGCTTCTCTTCTCCCTGTCTGAATGTTTTCCTCTGCCAAGGTTCCAAACCTCAAAGAGAGGAAGCTGTCATCTTATATAAAGTGGAATACCTGTTGTACTCGATTGTACAAATATCGAGTACAACATATAACTCGCCTCTCCCAATGGCGAGTATAAACAACTGTCCTAACAACCAGTTTGGTGAAGTAAATAATACTCGGTCTCCTCATGGACGAGTTTTATTTAACTCCATTTCAGAATCACTGTGCATTCTGCTGGTAGATGTAGGTTTTAATAGTACTCGGTGTCTGAAGAATCGAGTTATAGGTAACTCGATTTGTGCAGGGATGAGTTAGTTTGATGACGTACACGGTTTTAATAGTACTCGGCTTCAGTATAATCGAGGTATTTATAACTCGATTTCCAGAATGCCGAGTACTGTCCAACCATAACACACCCCCCACCCGCCCAACTTTTTGGGACCACTTACCAATTATATTTGACACTGTCGTTCTGAAGTCTGGACGTGGACTGGTCTGAGCTTGCAACCATTGTGTCACAGCTAGTGAGAGGTTTCAACTTCAATTAACCATCTGCACAAAGCACGCTAATTCAAGAAAGTGCACTTCATCTTTGTTCTGTCAACATCTCAGTTGATAGGTAAATAATACTTGATAACACTTTACAGCAACACAAATTTTTTTATTGCTGTTGTGGGTGTTGAATTGGGGTATCTGAACAAAATTATGTAGTACAAATTTTGAGAACAGAAATTATTTCAATGTTGTGGGTCTTCAATGCTAAGTATCTGAACATAATAATGTGGTACATGTTGCATGCTAGGAATTATATAACTGATATTTGCAATGCTTTTGCATGCTAGGAATTATTTCAATGCTTATGAATTATCTCCCTTAGAGCAACACGAATTTTTTCAATGTTGTGGGTCTTGAATGGGGACATCTGAACATAATACTGTTGTGGACAATTTTTGAGAACACAAATAATATGAATGTTGTGGGTCTTCAATAGGGGGTATTTGAACATAATAATGTGATACAATTTTTGAGAACACAAATAATATGAATGTTGTGGGTCTTCAATAGGGGGTATTTGAACATAATAATGTGGTACAATTTTTGAGAACATAAATTAGTTGAATGTTGTGGGTCTTCAATGGGAGGTATATGACCATAATAATGTGGTCCATATTGCATGGTATGAATTATCTCGCTTATTTGCAATGCTTTTGAGTTCTCATTTGTTGAACAATAGCCAGCATGAAACCCGACCACATTGTGCAAACATTTTCGTTATCGAAATGAAGTCTGATGGAGTAGACGATATAATTATTCAATAGTAATTTTTAGCATGTTTAGCACAATTTGCTTAGGTTTGTTTACCTCCATGAACACCCAAACATAGGGCGTGTATAGTTAGCCTATGCTTTCACAATATTACACAGCATGATACAATTATTACTATTTGTGGTTTAGGTCCGTTATGAGTCCACATTACTTCTATGTTTACTACGACGGGGAGGCATATATTAATGATTTGCACGGGCTATCATACCGAGGTCCGAACCAAAAGCAGACGCTTATTGAAGTGAAACGTGGGATACACACGAGAAAACTTAAACGGAAGATAATGTCAACTATGGGGTTAGACAAGGATACCCACGACATCTCCATTGTATTTCGGGCTCCGCAGCAACTAGTAGGTACCCAAGTGTTCTACAATTCAATTCCGTTAAAATGCGACAATGATGCAAATATAATGTGGGGAGTGATAAAGCGGGCAGGGCAATTCATAGGTTCTGACTTGTATGTAACTATCCACACTGTTGGGTTCAATGTCGACGGGGGTTCGCAATATGGCAGTAGAGTTGGAGAGCAAGAATCAGTTCCTGTAACCGTTGTGTACCCGTCAGTTACACCCGAGACATCTTTGCCCTACAACTGTCAACCATGGAATGGGGTTGCTATGGACAATACTGAAGACGCCGAAGTGTTAGGGTCTATCCATACCCATGAGGATGAAGGATATACTCACCGAAATGAAGATATCCAAACCTACTTGGACGAGGCAACCGAAATGGATGAGACTCGAGATGTGTATGAGGAGTTCATTGATAATGATGGACCGGTAGAGAATCCAGAATTGTTAGATGAACTACAACCAGAAAATAATCCGAACCCTAACCCCGAATGGTTCACGTCAAACACATGGGATGACATTAATGACCCATCACCTTCCCTGGAAATAGGTCTGCTGAGTTGGCGACCGGGGGACGAACCGAGCAAGGGGATGCTATTGAAGAATAAAGCTGCGGTTCAGCACGCGCTAACCATGTTCTCCGTTGGGCTCAATAAAAAATTTAAGTACATGAAGTCAGACCCCGAGAGACTGGTTGTAACGTGTGTACACGATGCATGTCTGTGGTCAATTCGAGCTATCTACAGCAAAAGGCACAAGCTGTGGATGATCACAACATCTAAGGGTCCCCACACTTGCTCGACACTCCAAGTGGATCATGATGGAAGGATGATGGATTCGAAGTTCATTGACATCACACTTGAGTCATACGTACGGGAAGACATTTCAAGAACAGTAGCAACCCTGCGTAGTGTTCTTCATGCGAAGCACGGCCATTGGACGTCTCACTATAAGGTTTGGGATGCAAAACAGAAAGCCGTTGCAGCCATCTACGGTGATTTCGATGAGTCATACGCAGAATTGCCTCGGTTCCTGGCAGCGTTAAAAGATGCAGATCCAACCACAGTGACACAGTTGAAGTGCGACCACCGTAGTGTGCCGAGAACTTGCACATTTAACTGTGCCTTTTGGGCTTTTGGTCCGTGTATAGAAGGGTTCAAGTATTGTAGGCCGGTGATAAGCATCGATGCAACGCACCTCTATGGCAAGTACAAGGGGAAGTTGTTGATAGCAATGGCAACGGATGCTAACAACGAGGTTTATCCACTCGCGTTTGCCGTTGTTGAGAGTGAGAGCAAGGAGACATGGGGATGGTTCTTGGCATGCCTGAAACGATATGTTACGGACCGGACAAATCTTTGCATCATCTCTGACCGACATTCGGGTATAAAAGCTTGCTTTGATGACACAAGGATGACTTGGTTACAGCCTCCCCAGGCCCATCACCGGTATTGCCTCCGCCATGTAGTTAGCAATGTTAACACAAAATGGAAAATTCCGGAGTTGAAGAACATGGTATGGAAGGCAGCAAGCGCGAATCAAGTTAGAAAGTTTCAGGCCACACTGGATTTAATTCGCAATGTCAAACCGGCTGCACACAGGTACTTGGAAAATGAAAACAAAGAAAAGTGGACACTTGCACACGACGGAGGGCGTCGATACGGAGCAATGACAACCAACCTATCGGAGTGTTTTAATGGAGTACTGAAAGGTGCACGCAGCTTGCCAATCACGGCAATGGTGAGGTGCACCTTCTTCAAAGTGAACTCCTACTTTGACGCTCGTTGTAATCTCGCTCTAGAGCAATTGGAAGCAGGTCAAGAATGGTGCAAGTATGCCATGGACAAGTTCGAAAAAAACCAAGCGAAGGCAAAGGACCATATGGTAACACGGATGTGCACACAAGCGCGGTTATATCAGGTTGACACACCGGGTAATCCCCTAAGTAATGGGGGCGGACAACACACGCACAGGGTTGATCTTCAGGGTATGACATGCACATGTGGAAAATGGGAAGCATACAAGATGCCGTGTTCACATGTAATAGCAATTTCTGCTAAGTATAAGCACGATGCGCAGCAGTTTATTGATCCTTGCTATAGCGTGAGTCATAGGTACCATAGCTATGAACCGGTATTCCAACCGTTGAAAGACAGATTAGCATGGCCGGATCCGGAAGAAACTAGAGTAGTGATGCCCAATCCGCAACTGATCCGGAACAAAGGTCGGCTAAAGTCCACACAAATCCGCAATGAGATGGACGAGAATGATAGGGAGTTGCCGACCTCCCTATGGATCGAGAATGGACCCAAGTCAAGATGTGGGTTGTGTCGCCAAGAGGGGCACAACCGTAGAACATGTCCTACTCGAAATGCGGAGTCAACTAGCGGTGGAGCTACATCATAGGTAAAGGTCATATATCTCCTACAACTTTTGTCATATAAATTGGCACTATTTCTCAGTAGTAGTGTCTTTGTTCTCTATTGCCATAGTAAGTATTTGGACTAGTCATGAAACAAACACTGGTGTTCATATAGGCAAATGAGGTTGTTCAGTTGTTTTGTTACACTATTTGTCGTAAGTCATGTAAATTTTTCCTGTTCTGCCTATGTTGCGTGTTAATAACTTATATAAGTCCAGTGTACATAACATTTTTTAACTACTTACACTAGGTACGGCAGCCAAGGTGGATGGGGGTGCTAACGGAAATACGTTGCGCAGCCAGGATGATCCCTACCTCTTTAATTAGAAGCAACCGAACGTCACCAGTTGAACAGGCCCATGATGAGAAGACAAATGATATTGGTCATTTTTTGCTTAGAAGTTGATACTAAAGTTTGTACTTATGTAGTCATGCACTTTGTTAGTGGCATTAATGTTATGTACTGGATGGGGGTTTTACTAAGTCGGTCAAGCGAACAATTCAGTTACATGTAAAAACGAAGTTATTGCAATGGGGTTTCACTAAGCTGTTTTAGTATGATTTCCAACTTCTCCAACTTTGTTGCATTCATATTTATATAGCAGGGGCAATCTCAAAAGCAACAAGTGTGTTGCATGCCATGCACTTGTTGCTTCATGAACATTGTAATATACAGAACATACCTGGTGTATAAAACTGACTGAGTTGCAATAGGAAAAAATATGCAGGCCGAGTTGTAATATGTAGTGGAAGGCTTTTCTACAAAACTCGATTTTTTCAGAATCGAGTAACATTAATAACTCGGTACTGGAAAAATCGAGTATTATGTAGTCGTTTCTGAATTATTACTACAACAAGATATTACTCGCTTTCTTATCAAGCGAGTTCAATATGTAACTCGATTTCAGCAAAATCGAGTATTTCTGAAGAATAACTGATCAGTCGAACTGGCTGCGACCCATCGAAATGCATAAGTCCAGCAATGTGTGTGACTGTAAGAATCGATTGTTATTCGATTGCTGCGTGACCAATCGAGGAAGTCATGAGTCCAGCCATGATTGTCTGAAAAAACCGACTGTTGTCCGATTGGTTTCGATTGGTCATAATATTAAACTCGGTTTTGCGGAAAGCGGGTTAATTAAAGTAACTCGATGACATAATTATCGAGTACTAACTGGTTTCTGAAATAATATAACCAACAAGTACTCGCTATCCGAGAAAGCGAGTTACTTGAAGTAACTCGATTACTAAATTATCGAGTACATAGGAATTACTCGCTGTCCGTGAAAGCGAGTAACATTGAAGTACTCGCTCTCCCAGAAACCGAGTAGCTCTGCGGTCCATCACAAGTCCAGCCAAAGTTGTCTGTAAGAATCGATTCTTACTTGATTGGTGCACGATCGGTCCAAATTATGTAACTCGGTTTTATATTAAGCAAGTAATATTGAAGTACTCGCTCTCCCAGAAACCGAGTAGCTCTGCGATCCATCACAAGTCCAGCCAAAGTTGTCTGTAAGAATCGATTCTTACTTGATTGATGCCCGATCGGTCCAAATTATGTAACTCGGTTTTATATTAAGCGAGTAATATTGAAGTACTCGCTTTCCCAGAAACCGAGTAGCTCTACGATCCATCAAAAGTCCAGCCAAAGTTGTCTGTAAGAATCGATTCTTACTTGATTGGTGCGCGATCGGTCCAAATTATGGAACTCGATCCTTACATTATCGAGTTATGTGGTTCCTTATTTACATAGTTCAGTGTTAACTGTTGTTTCATAAAATGAAAAAAAAAGCATAGCTGTTGGATTGCTGCACTGGACTCCCTACGGTAGCAGCAGTCGATTGCTCTCGATTCCTCAAGCTCGAAAGCGACTTCCCCAGGTTCCAAACATCGATCCTTAACTGTAGTATGACTCTTTTACCCTTGCTTCCCATTCAAATTAAATTTCAAATCCTGCATTAATCTCCCTATGAAAGCTGAAATTTCGAACTATGCAAGTGTGGGGATTTTCATGATTTTGGGTGTTGTGGTCTGAAATGGGTCATGGGTTTTTATATATGCATGTTGTTCACACGATTTGTAGACTTTAATTACATAAACATAGCTGATTTCTACAAGCCCATTCAATTTAGGGTTCACGTGTTAATATGGAATTTGGGGATTTTCATGGGTGTTGGTGTTTTGACGTGAAATAGGTAATGGGTTTTTTTGTATGGATGTTATACACACGTTTTCTACCCTTTAATTGCAAAGAATGCATGATTTCTGAGAAATGAAAAATTAGAGTTCATGTCTTCATATTGGGAATTTCGGGATTTTGATGTATTGCTTCATTTGATCTGAACTGGTTCATGGGTTGCTGTGTATGCATGTTGGCGAGATGTTTTCTATCGTTTATATTCAAAATTTTCACATCTTGGTATGCATGTTGGTTCATTCGCCAATCTTGTTCTTCGTGGAATTTGGGGTTTTGTTGAATTGGGTATAATTGCCTGAAATTGACGACATGGTAAGTTTGATGGATGGTAGTGATTGGTTTTACACCCGCTGCACAATGTACATTGTGAGTTTGCATGGTTTTCAAATAACTTGACTGTATGGGTCAATGTTCATGTACATACAGAAAATTTTTCATTTCAATGCATTCATTCATTGACGCTTATTGTGCATCAATATCATGCAGTCTTTTTGTCATGCATATGTACATTGTGTTTATGTGTCTCTAACGCAGTTCTAAATATTGGTTTTCTGTTGTGCTTTCATTCCTACCTGTAGATCCTAGTTATGGCTCCTAAGAAGTCTAAAACCATTAAAACCAAAGCCAAAAGAGTGTCTGCCTCCTCATCTAAGCCTGCCAAAAGAGTGTCCGCCTCCTCATCTAAGCCTGCCAAAAGAGTGTCTGCCTCCTCATCTAAGCCTGCAATTGTGTTTGATGAAACAACGTTTGAAACGGTTACAAAGGCGCAAAGGTTTGAAAATGTAATTCAGTATTGGAAAATTTGGCCGGAACGAGAAATCAATCTAGATGAATTACCACTTGCTGTCCATAGGAATCTACAGTGTAGGAACTGGTTGTCTTTATGTAAAGATTTACAACCCCTTCCAGTTACACTGATTAGAGAGTTCTATTCCAATCTCGAAATTCGTTCTGATGATGATTTGGCTACTTGGATTCGAGGTCGATACTTTGTCATAACTAAGAATGATATATCCAGTGCTCTTGATGTACCTTGTGTTAGAGCACCTACTTATCCATACTCGTACCGTCCTCCTATATCTGATGTTCTGACTCTTCTTTGCAGAAGATCAATGACATTAGGATTTGAGCCAAGAATTAACTCGAGTGACTTAACCGAGCTTAATTATATCTTATTTAGGATAGCTTGTCACAACATCTTCCCCATCTCCCATGTCCATACTATTCCTAGAGAGAGGTGTTTCTTTTTGTATGCCCTCATCACTGATGCCTCCATTTGTTTTCCTTCCCTTTTCTATCGAACGCTTGTTGGGGCGCATAGGAGTAAGAGTAAGAAGCATGGTCTATTCTTCCCAGTTTTCATCTATAGGGTTCTATGCCATGTAGGGGTAAAGAACTCTAGAGTTGATCCACATCACAGCCCCTATAGGAGCCACCTTTCTCAAACAGCGGACTGCACAAAAGAGGAATGTTGGACCGAGTGTTGGGTCATCAAAAAGGCCACGAGTACAGTCCACCACTAGAAACGATCATGCTGAGCAGAGTCCTGTTGATCCTACAGGTACCGTTGCTGACATTGGTGACGATGGGGTACATGCTCACAGCACAGCTGCAGACCCCACCGTTCCTCCCCCCCTATCTCTTCGTGCTATGATGGAGACATTTATGACGACTCAAGCAGCTCATGGACAGCTTTTAGATAGGCTTATTGCTGAGGTTGCTGCGTTGAGAGCAGATTTTTCAGAGTATAGCAGTGCTTTTCCACCTCTGCCACCATCTGACTCTTGATGATTGCCTTTGGCAATACATAACAGACAGGGGAAGTAGGGATTGTAGCGTAGGAGCTTTACGGTTAATTTGTAGCTTCCATAGAGTATATGAAAGTTTTTTAATGTGATTCTCAAGTATTTGTATATTATTATATGTACTCTTCAAGGTCCACAAACATGGTTTTAATTTTATGATAATATGACCATATTCACAATGTGTGATGACGTTTATATAGAATGATCATTTTCTTTCTTTTTTTCCTTCAACTGGAATGTTGATAAGGTAACCTCACTGATAACATATGCATATTTGAAGAAAAACTACAATCATTGAAATGATAACGGAAAGGAACCTACCTCGTTATATGCATTATCGATTAGTTATGCAATGGCTACACCAAAAAAATAAAAAGAGATCATAAAAGTAGATTAAACACATACTAGCCTCTGAGCACACACGTGCATAGAGGTTGTTCTAATTTTATGGATAAGGATTAATTTAAAGCATTGATTATAATTTGGGATTACTACATTTTCCAAACAAAAAAAAAGTACGGCATTGTGATTCACCGCACATAATACTCATCACACCCATACGTTTTTTTTTATTTGTTTCATTTTATTTATTTATTTATTTATTTTTATGATTGGGAAATGTAGTAATCCAAAATTACAATAAATGCTGTAAATTAACCCTTACCCAAAAAATTGAAGAGACTCTGAGCACGCGCGTGCTGAAAGCGTAGTTTATAGTTGTATTTGATAGATTAAATTTGCCGTACTCATACACGTTTATAGTTTTGGATGAACGTTATATACATTTTTTTTTCATAATTAATACCTACGTTTCCTGTTTCCGATCACTGATTTGTTTTGTGTTTCCACTTCTCCATCCATATCCTTATATTTAGGGAAATTTTTAAGATTACAGTGTGGAATTCGTGTGACCCTATCCTTATTTAAAAGTTTATGAAAATAAGAAAAACTACACGTTTTAAAAAATCCCACTTACTACACATCCATAACAAAAGTGAAAAAGAGTTGAAATTCGAAATATACTGATTTCACCGGTGACGGAATCAATAATGGTTAGCCACTTACTACACCGCCATAACAAAACTTAAAAAGAGATTAGATTTCAAAGATATCAATTACCCATAAAACTGAGAAAATGCACGTAACATTCTTAATGGAGCAGTAAAGTAATAGTCTATAAAAGAGGAAATGTAAATTGAATTTCACATAGAATTATACAAATGATAAATATAATTTATGTTACAAAAGAAATATGTTTACAACAATTTCTTAGATAACAACCACTTCAGGTGAGGGTTAAATTGGGTAACATTATCTAGTAGCTCAAATATATAATATAATAATACCCTCTAAAATAAAGTGGCATAAATTACATTTAAAAAAAAGAATACCGTAAATTACATGGAAAACTTGTTTACATAATACCCTCTAAATAAGAGTAGTGTAAATTACTTTAGGGAAAAAGTAGCGTAAATTACCACTTCAAGCAACCTAATTCCCTTAAAACCAAACACCAAATTGGCCAATGATGAACACAATGCCTCCATAAATTCCTTTACATCCGGTCATACAGTGTCTTTTTTTTTAATTTTTTTATTCTTGTTTAAATGAAATCCATTCTCAAATAAATTATCTAGAATTAAAAATTTTCTACAAAGTCTTTTAGGGTGAACGTTTTAGAATATATACTAATATTAACTCTTCTTGAGCAATTTGATATTAAAATAGATGGAGTTAAACTGAAAAAGTTTTCGTCCATGGAAATATGAAAATCAAAATCTTTTTCTTTCATGGGACAGATAATTGTTTTTGTAGATAATAGGAGAATAACAAAATAGAAATAAGTTCCCCCACAACCAGTTCTCCAAATTGTGTCACATTGAAAGGGTTTTTTGGTCTTACTTGTGAGGTGATATTTCCCCCAAAAACAGTTGCAACCCGAAATGCTACAATCACAATGATTCAGACATCATGCATTGAAAACGTATATGAGAGACTCAGAAAACAGTAATTCCGAAAACATGGAGCGCAACTAAATCTATCAATAAATCTATCAATGAAGAGATGTGGCATGAGAAGGAGACTAGTTAAAAGAAAAGGGTACAGAACCAACAATGAGCACAACAATACTAACTACTCACTAGCCCGTGCGATGCACGGGAAAACTATTGGAAAATAATAAAGCATGCATATATTACAAGACAATTGAAGTTCATGTATGCTTGCAAGGGATACATACCTAAATAGTTCTTGCGGTAGAAATAGAAGCCTTATCTTTTAGATAAAGAACCGATGAAATGCTAGTGTGATCCACTATATGGCCAAACCTGTAATCCAAAACCAAGAAATGGCTAAATTTCAGACCACAAGTTCATATAAATAAAATAAATTTAAAAAGTTGAGACAAATCCCAATTCTTTCAAAACCGATTTGAAATCTACTATTTGAGAGTATATATAGAATATAATTGAAGTTGTGATCTCACAAGTCATAGAGTTCGTAGCAATAAGCTATTGATTATTTATTATCTATGAGTTTTATTGTTGAATTTTAATTGTTTAGTACTTGATAATTGATATCCAAACCTGAAGAATAAATAACAAAGAAGCAATTGAAACATACAATAGTTGGTAACCCGTGCTATGCAGGGGAACTTACCTATTTCTGAGGTAAATTAAAATAATTTTATAAAATCTTAAATTGATTAAGAAACTATACCATTGCATGACTTGCTCTTGTATGACTTCTATAAGGTGACAGTTTGATGAAGAAGCCATTGTTTGAACTTGCAATGACTTATACAAAATGTGTTTGTTAGATAGTTTCAGATACTGCAAAAAAATAACTCAAAAATTCAGATATTAAAACTTTTGAAAAACCAAAAAATATTAACGAATTAGATGATTCATTGCTTACAATTTATTGAAACAAAACAAAATATGTATGACTAAATATGCAACAAATATAAGAGAAAGATGGGTTACATTGAAAAGAATAATCCATGACTATAACTATTGAAAGGAATCAAAAGATTCAAAGCCTATACACACACACACGCACACACACACACACGCACAACAAAGAAATATAAGAGAAAGACGGGTTACCATCAAAAGAATAATTCAGATGTTAAAACTTTTAAAAGACTACAAAATATTAAAGAATCATAAGATTTACTTCCTATAAATTTTTTAAACAAAAAAAAAAATAGGTATATGGTTACACAATAGAGAAATATAAAAGAAAAATTCATTACCTTCAAAGAAATCATACTTGGTATAGTTATTGAAATCTGTTAAACATGTTCAGATATTGCAAAAACTAACACAAATTCAGATGTTAAAACTTCCAAAATGTGAAAACAGATATATAATTAAAGAATAAGTGATTGAAACAATTCAAAAGAGAAATATACGAAAAATAAATTAGTGGGGCAAAAACAATCAGTTTTAAATTTTAACAGGTCTAAACTTTAAACGATGAAAAACCATAAAATAATTTTTTTTTTTAAACAAAGTAGAAGAGAAGAAAATAAAAGAAAAAGAGCTTATACCTATACTCAGCTTTCAAAAACAAATCAAAATAAATAAATAAATTAGGGTTTGCACTGCTTTTATAGTGTTCATGCTTAACCTTGCAAATTTGGAAATAAATGATCAACTTTTGAGTTTGAATTTAAACTTGACTCTCTCTCTCTCTCTCTCTCTCTCTCTCTCTCTCTCTCTCTCTCTCTCTCTCTCTCTTATGTATTTTTGTATAAAAGAATACACAAATTTGTATGATTCAAGAAAGTATGAAAATACTCTCAGAAAACCCAAACTCTAAAGACCTCTCTCACCACAAGGAGAAACCTTAATTACATTACAGAACCAATGTCGAGGCACAAAACATGTGTGTGTGTATATATATATATGCTCGACGGATATATATATATATATATATATATATATATATATATATATATATCCGTCGAGCATAATTATGGAATCCAACATTCAAGTAATTTATAAGCATCCAATTAGGACTTGGATTGCTTAAATGGGCAAAAGTATTTTCTACAGATTTCTAATCTATATATATATATATATATATATATATATATATATAACCGAAGTCGTGCGATGCACCTATAGTTAACAAATGTTAAATATTTTCACTTTATTCGATGTTACAATGAGTTAAAAAATTAAAAAAATGAACAGAGGATCCAGAGTTAGAAATTAATGAAAGAAAACAAAAATATATAAAACCATACAAAGAACAAAGATGGGCTACCCTAAAAAGAAAGTTACATGGCTATACTCTATAGTTGTTGAAATCTGCCAAATAGTTTTAGATATTGCAAAAAATAATCCCAAAATTTAAAAGTTTAAACATTTGAAAGGCCAAACAATTTAAAGATTGATAAGGAAATCTAAATATCGCCCAAACGAATGTATTAATTCTCAAAAAGATGCCAACACAAAAAAAAAAGGGACATAAACTTCAATTCAAAAAGGAATTTCCATTGGAAGAAATTTTGAATGATATGAGACAAAAATATAGAAAAATAAACAAAAGCCATATGCTAACCTCCATGACTATCATAGACACCAAAGAAAGGTGGAACTGTCCAAATTTGGATAAGCTACATGCTACAAAAGAAAAGAAAACACGGTAAAATAGCATAATCTATAGAAAATCATTGAGATTATGAGTCCACTCAATAGACCCATTGAAAAGGCGATCCAAAGAAGTCATAGAAAAATTCAGAACAGATTTTAATTCAGCCACCCAAGAAACAAGTTGTAATTCAAAACAGAAATCATTGAAGGCGATCCAAGAGACATTGATTATCATTGTTGACTTAAAAGTAAAAAAAAATATAAAAATAAATAACGGATGCACAGGAAATTCAGCCACTAAGTAGTAATATATAAATGTCTTAAAACCTAAATCGAAACCTAAACGTAAGGACTAAATGGTTGAGAAACATTGTTTAATTTACCAATTCATAAAATATATACCTTTGAACTTCTCTCCGCAATCAATTTTGTTAGCATTCTGTGACCTGGATCCTGCTTTGCAAACGTAAGGACTAAGTGGTTGACAAACATTGTTTAACTTACCAATTCATAAAATATATACCTTTGAACTTCTCTCCTCAATCAATTTTGTTAGCATTCTGTGACCTGGATCCTGCTTTGCAAAAGTTGTAAAGAAAAGTAAAATCGGAATAGATGGAGAACCTCTTCCTATATAAGATACATAAATAGCATTCATTCAAAAATAGGGGAGCTATATGTTAAGGTGGCTTAATCACTGTGGTAACTGCAACCATGCACCGTTAGTTGAGTAGGAGAGGAACAATCTTGGGTTTTGATTATTGTAGAAGGAGAGGTGAACCTGAAAATACACGGGTGTGGGGGGAAAAAAATTAATAAAAAAGAAGCACAGCTAACTTTCACCTAACTTCTATATGAAAGTGAGCGTAATTACAATTGATCCCAGTTAAATTTAGACAGATGGAGGAAAATTAGACACCACTTTCATATTTAAATTGGTGTCGTCCCCACAAGAATCTAGACACATGACATTGGTAACAGTTATGACCCTCTTCATACAGTGTTTTTCTAGCCTGTATTGACATGACAAGCCCTACTAACTTTTGATTGTAATGCTTGAACCATGAAATGAGGTTATAAATGCACCACAAGAATGACCTTCTTTCTACCCCCACTAAATTCGTAGATTGAGTAAGCTATGAGTCGCAGCGTCTCAATGTCAAATCGTAAAATGCGAAACAAGTTTGGATCTACTTCAACATATGGATCATCAGAAGCTCTAGTAGATCAACAACTACAGACATACACAGACCACTATGGAGGGAAATGGGTTGGAAAGAAGAGAGATTTCATTAATATGCCAATATACACGTACGAGAGTCTTGGAAGCGTCGGACACATCATGGTCGGCAAACCCACAAAACTAAGTACAGATACAACCGCAATAGAGTTCACCGTAGCAGAACCACCATGGTCAACCCTATACGAGAAGAGGTGTGAGTTGGAGGGGTATTGTCGATGGCACGGGTTACGAGTTCCTAAGGCACGCTCAGCCGAGTTACCTAGAGATGAACCTGTCAACATACTTGCTCGTCTTGAACAAGAGAACAATCAAATGCAAAGGCGACTAGACCGTTTTCACGCAATCCAAAAAGCTAGGAAGCATCTAAAGGGGAAGGCGCAAGAGCGAGCCATGAAGTCTATTAATGAAATTACTGTGTTAGATGATGAAAGAGATATTTCAGACTTCTCAGATTCAAGCAATGATGACTTCCATAAATTTATACCTACGAACGTTAGACATTGTTGTTAATGTCTACACATTCTGCGCAATACAAAATGTTGTTCTTAACGTCTGACAAATGATGATTATGTACGTTCAACTTTTGCAAATCTAAAGAGAAACTGTTCATTAGTTTTCGCTAAGTTTAAATGAAATCAGTTTATCATTTTTTACCTGCTGTTCTTTGTTGCTACATATGAAAATTTAAACTAAAAATTTCATACATTCTACAATACAGACTCTTCCAAACCACACACACCAACCACTCTTTCACAGAAAAACCATATGGTTCCTAAAGCAAGGACTCGCCGGAGTAGAGTGGGGCCCAACTGAGACCATCACCGTCGAGGTGTAAAAACACACATTTGTTCAAGATAATACTCCCTTCCAACATGCATTCCGTGAAACTGGTAATGTATTACATTGTTATGTCAGTATGTTGCAATGTTTTCAATAGATTAGCTAAGTGTATATGAAATCGTAATTCATTCTTTCCCTGTTGTTCTTTGTTGCTACATATGATTCTTGTGCTTTGGTTGGAAAATGTCCTCTGCTTAGATATGTTGATGTTTCCAATATTCTCTCTGTGTAAATTGAAATGTTACCCACATAACACTCATCACCCAACTTAGATTTATTGCACATTACTTGTAGGGAAATTTAATAGATCCAATACATACAGACTCATCCAAACCACACATACTAACCACACATATGATTCAATAATACGAATAATTCATATATATGACACTATCAGTCGCTGTATCATATACCCGTATCCGTGTATCTTAGTTCTGCTAGTGTACTACTTTATATAAATACATTACATACAAACTCATCCAAACCAGGCCAACCACTCATTCTGTCTTCCTCTTTATGTAGAAGAAAGTTTTTTGTTACTTTCATAACAAACTTTTGTCTGGCTTCATGTTTTATGGGCAAATCAGCTGAGGGATATGTTTCTATCATCTTCATATAAGTCTATTATTTCTATCTGATGATCTTCCAATTTACAGTTCTTATTGGGTGGATATTGAATCTCAGTGGTAGGCTTATCAAATATAAGAACATGGAAGCTTGAATTTCCTTCATATTTGAAAACTAGAAAATAAACATAACAGATAGAATGGTATTCAACGAAATCCTGCCAACCATTACAAAACCAAATGTTGTTATCAACTTTCTTCAATCCCACTTGCCAAATACCACCATAGGGAACAGTGAGTGTAGCTACCATGGATAGCTCAGCACTGTTGAACCCTGACCACAAGTATCCATCCATACTCATGTGAAAATACAGAGCATCCCTTCAAAGTTTATGCATTAATTTTGGGGGTGAGCTGTCCACCATTTCTACTTATACACTTTGCAGTGCTGCATGTGCTGCTCAACAGTGCGTCACACTGTTGAACCCTGTCCAGTCATATCACTTACACGCACATGCACACACAGATATGCATCCTTTTGCAATGCACCGTTTTCAAGGATGCAGAGCATTCCTGAAAAGTTTATGATACATTTAACACAGCTCGGCACTGTCTCGTCAAGTCATGTTAGACGAGACACAGGAATGCTGAATAGTCTTCACGTGAACCCTATCCAGTCATATAATCTACACACTCATCAATACACAAATATGCAGATTTTTACAATGCATCGTTTTCAACGATGCAGAGCATCCTTGAAAAGTTTATGAAACATTTATTGCAACTCGGCACTGTCTCGTCAAGTCATGTCAGATGAAGCATAGGAATGCTGAATAGTCTTCACGTGAATAAACACACAACCTCCTTTGCAGTACACATCACTTGCCTTCTACTGTAGCATCAGCTATAGCCATATCAAACAGTTGCCTCAGTGAACCACGTGCACCAACAGGTGCCACTGTATAGCCAAGTCATGTTCGCAGTTAGTATGTGCTCCTCAACACCTCACTAAACAATACAATGTCAGACATACCATCTTTATTCACGTGAATACTTACCCTTACATATAATCACATCCACGTGAATATTTACCCTTGCAAAACTCCTATATAAAGTCCCACTCCCATTTACATCTACCCTTGCAAAACATCTACAGATACCGATCATAAGTCACATTTTCCAATGTCAATGCGCAATTGGATGCTACCTCGTTTTCCAGATAACTATAGGAGGGAGAGAGATTCCGACGAGAGGGAATACTATGCCGGACTGCGGCGGGAGTGGGACTTTCGTGTGAACGAGTCCAACGCTCTGCACAATGATCTCGTGCGACTCGGAGCGCCTCTTGTTGATCGTGTCTCACTCACACTATCACGACAAAATATGCACCAATATGAGCGTGCAGTGACAAAAATAAAAAAAGAGAATAATCTGATGATACTCCGTAGGTCCAGGTATCACATGCTACAGCTAGCGGAAGAGCTGGCCGCCGCCACGAACCGGCAACTCACTCCGACGGAACGTAACAATGTCCTCAACTACGAGGACTACCTGTCAGAGTGAATGCCTATGTGGTATGTGTGTTATGTCTAGGTTAAGTCAATAATGTTAGTAGCATTAGTGTTCAATATGCAATGCATGCATATTGGTGACATCGTGTAAGTTACTTTAAGTTTTCTGTGTTATGTTGTAGGTGCTTATTGTTATGTTCTAGGTGCTTATTGAAAAACATCATGTGTGGGAATATTTGACTTTTATGCGTTCTGTGGGAATAAACTAGATTACGAATAATGTGCATGGTCCTCACAATCAATAATAAGGTTTACATGGTACAAATGCAACAATAGTGACACACATACATTTAAAACATAGTTAACAAAAATAGTTAAATAACAAAGTCTAATTACACCACGACACGATTAGTCTTCATCTGACATCTCCACGTCTGACTGATAAATGGGATCAGCAAGAAGTGATTGCATGAATTGTGCGTGCTCGTACCACCCTCCCTCCACTGACTCTCGAATCTTGACTTGGGTCCGATATCGATTAAGACGTATCTTCATTCGATTATTTTCTTCTCTTATGCGGTTCAATGCTTTACGAAGTTCGTCAATCGTGTCTCTAGGCATCTGCGATGCGAGTCGCCGAGGCACTGGCAACTTAAAACCAGCCAACTCATCATAAAACATTTGTTGTTCACGAAATAACCAATCCCACTCCTGTCTCATGGTATTGTGAACGTAAGCACTATTTCGCAGATTCGGATTGATTGGATAGCTAAACTCATCTTCCAATACCCAGCAACGACCCATAGCAGTGAACACATCGTGAGGCCTATAGAGTTGTGGGTTGCCAGAACCAGACATTGACACTGAATACAATAACATCAAATGATCAAGTTAACAGTGTGCATCAACTGTTGGTAAATAATGTAATGCTGCATAAGATGGTACATGACAGTGGCGGAGGTAGGATTTCAATTCAGGGGGGGCAAGCTTAGAAGTCAATATTACCAAAAAAAAAAAATTATATATATATATATATATATATATATATATATATTAAAAAAAATTATAAAAACAACTATAAGTGTCATACAAAAACTATGTAAACTATATTTAGACATTTAAGTTAATACTATAAAATAAATTGTGGAAATAAATAAATTTTAAAATATTTAAAATATAGCAATTTACTTGCAAAGTTGTATACACATCTCACTATCTTTTCTTGATTGTTTTTGAAACTATAGGAAAAGTTCGACTTTCTTTTTATTTTACAAACTAATTAAAATTTTAGTTCATAGCATAAACCCACAATTTAAAACTGAAATGTCAAGAAATTGAGGACCAAAAAAAAAAAAATGTGTACAATATAGGACTATCGATTGAAATGTCATAAGAAAGACACTACAATGCATTATTATTATGCTAAGCTTAAGTGCATGATAATTAAAAGCTAACAGCTAACAAGTTAAAGCTCTTGGTGTGTGTTATTGTGCCTAACGGAAATTCTTCTAATTATTTTTGCTTCTGTCACGAAACTTTTTCCTTGTTTCCTATTTTTTTTCCTTACACGGTGTCATTGACTTAGGTAAGCTTGTCATTTTCCCTCTATTTCAGCAGGGCCAGGAAGCTTTTTTCCTGATTTGTGTTTATTTTCTACATCAAGGAGGGTAAAGCATTCTAAAGATTCCCTAATAGTAGTACATATGGAATATTTTTGGACAAGTCAAGGGGGGCACTTGCCCCCTCTCGCCCCCCCCCCCCCCCTGGCTCCGCCTCTGGTACATGACAAAGACATTCATTAATTTGTGTACTATTACATGCTAAAAATTAAATACTAACACTCAAATTTTACCATAAGCATTACACACATAACACGCAATATAACCCAATGTACACACATAACATTTATCACTGTTTCTATAGCTTATTGTACGTTTCTTGTAACATCAAACAACACCAAACAACTAATATACCTCTAAAATACCATTCAAGAAAATACACATAACACTCATTCAATAAAATACCAAAGCATAAGTAATACAAATTATTAAATGAAAATTATACTCTAACAAAAAACATACATTATGATTGATAAACTTTTATAATATCTACAACTATGTTTACCAACACAATAATAAAATTCTCAATGTATTTCAAAGAAGAGAATGAATTAGGTAAACCTGAGATGATGGAGAGATAACACCAACTTCTGACCGAAAATTCTTAGAATTAGGAGAATATCTGAAAATGATGAGGAGAATTGCCTGAGAAGTAGATATAGCAGAATAACTCGATTATAGAAGAACCGAGTACTATTAATAACTCGATTTCCAATTAATCGGGTTCAGCTTCACGTGTGAACAACTGATGTGAAATGGCGTCAGAATAGCATAAAACTCAATTATAACAAAAGCGAGTAAAATTAGTAACTCGATTATCTATTATTCGGGTTTTAAGTACTCATTTTCCCCATTGACGAGTTCCAAACAGTAACGCGGGAATATTTTATTGCCCAAAAGCCAAGCTGGAACACCAGCGTGGCAAGCACCTGCCCACAACTCGGTTTCTTCATAGTCGAGTTATTTAAGTAACTCGCCTTTTCGGTGATCGAGTATCTAAACAAGGGCACACCCCTATATAGTTTCGAAACAGGGGCATTATGCCAAATATTTTTCCCAGAAAGGGCAAAAGGCCAGAATCCTCGTATTTCCATTGGCCACATTTCTTTTGCTAATCATTAGACATTGTGTTATTTCTTACTACCTCATCCGTTCTTGGTGTAATTTTAGCAACTGCTAGTGTTACTGTGGTAGGTTTTGGTAACTTCATATGATTCTCCTTTAACAAGAATTGTCATTTCTCTTTCCACCACTTAAATTTGTAAAACTGGACTCTATTTATGGATTTACAAATGTCATTGTATTCCAAATACAACAAGGTTCTCCTGTATTAATTAAGTACCTATCCAATTGAAATTAAGTTCCTATTTTCTATGTAAGCGAGTTTATTTATCTCGTATAGTATAATAGTTTTGGATTTTTTTAGTACATGGATTGTGACTTTTTAGTTTCTAGTGAATATGGCTGAATACTTGAACCTTATCCAAGCCTTTCCAAACTCTAAGGACAAAGTAATTTTTTGTGGGTTCTTGTTAGCTTAACTGGTAAAATTTCTGATGGTTAAATAATAAATCTAAGGTTTGTTGAGGTCTAAAAAGGATCATAGTGAAGGAAGCCTAAAAGAATAAGTCAAGCCCAAAAGGAAAAATCAAGCTAAGCCCAAAGTAGCAGATGCAGGAGACCCATGAAGGAATAAAAGGCCCAGGGGATCTTGAAGCCTAGACAAAGAAGCATCCAAAAAAAAAAAGAACCACGGCAAGGGATAAGAAGCAAGGATCCTCAGGAACCATCAAGAGGCGCAGATCCCTTCAGGCACAAAGACAAAGGAAGACTAGGACAGCTCGATAGAAAAAGACAGAAGAAGAAAACAAGAAACAAAAGCAAAAAGAACGCGAGCGACCTCTCATGGCACAGACAAAAAAAAAGCCTCGGGGAACCAGAACAGGGAAGAAGAATGATAACAAACGACTTTCAAAAATGGCAGAACAGGATTCCGCCCAGACGGGAAAGAAAAGGGAAAAGTGGAAGACGCCAGAAATGGGGATGCCGAGGAGGGCATACCTCAGCACATCCCAAAGAAGATGGCCAACCAGGAACTTTCAAAAGAATCATAGCTGAAAGAAGGAAAGAATGAGAAAAAACGGAAACGGGACTTACCTAGATGATGGGAACAGGACGTGCTCTGTTTGCAAAAGGGCAAAACAGGGGAACCAACGGTTCCCCTGGAAGACCAAAAACTCCATTATAAAAGGAGGGGATGGGTTGTGAAGAAAGGGCAGCGAAAAAAAAGAGAGAAACATAAGAAAGAAGAAATTCTCTAGAAAAACTATCAGAAAATCTGTGGAGAAGAGAAAATACTAAGGGAAAAACAAACATTGCTTCACGGTATCCTGTAAAAGCCATTATTGCACATACTCGGATTCAACGAGAATCAAACTTTGCAAGTTTTGAAGGCTGAAATAGCCATTCAAGACTGTAATTTTTGAGCTTGATTGAACCTTGTATCACATCCTAGTGAGCTTTCTGTAATCCAACAAATAATGTATTAATGAAACGTGCTTCATATTTCCCAGGATCCCTTCAGCATTAATTTTTTATCGCTTTGCTAATCCTGTTTCTTTCCTTGTGAATTTACCTTGTTAATCTTTGGCACTCTTCGATATCCTTGCTTGTCATTTTTTTATATTGTCAGGAGCATCCTCTGCATCCCACTTGATTCTTAAACAGCTCGTTAGCTGCGGTGAGTCAAGGCCCGGTTCACCAAATCCTCCTTTTCATTTAGGCCCGGGATCCTTGGGCCTGAGTGTCACGAAAAAGGCACTCTCACAAGGTTCAATTCCAGCCTACACCAATTATATAGAGTTGAACTTAGCCTAGGGGGCTTTGGTGTGCATTACCATCTTCAAGTCTTTTGCACAGGACATTTCAAAGGCCAAGGAATTCTTGTAGTATGGAGGATTTGACATTGGCTATTGAAGAATATGACAGTCTCAATCATATATTGCAATTTGAGGTACAAATTGGATGATAAATTGTGTGGATCAAGGGAGATATAATTTGCTTATAGCTATCTGAAATTTGAAATAATAATTAAAAGTTAAAACTATGAATTTAGAATCCGTTGGATGAACAAATGTAAAAAATTATGCATATGCTTTTCTTAATTAAAGAGAACCTTATAACTGACTTGATTGTCTTAAGTTTTTTGCCAGAGTAATATGTTGAACATGTGTAATTGGTATTAGTTGCCACCCTCCACTATGGTACAAAATAATTTCTCATTCACAAGTAGCCATATTCAGGCGACATCAATAGTTTCATCTTATGTGTCATGTTTAGGGTGGTTGTGTTGCTCCCACAAGAAACTAACCAAAAATCCTGAGCTTGGTAGTTGCTTTACCTTTCGGGTAGAGAATATATAGGGAACATCTTATGAAAGGCATCGGGAGGGACTAATGAAGATGATGATGCTCCGCTCCTACCTTGACCACCACCTTGTCTTGGAGGAGGTTGTTGTCCTTCCGCTTCAGTCTTAGTATCAACAGGAGGTGCTTCTTCAGGTTCTTCAGCTTATTCATCTCCCGAAAGTCGAACTCTACTACGTAGGATTGTTTGAGAGTTGATGGAAGGAGGTGAACTCATTAGGCTTATGTCCTGTGGAGTCTCCACACCATTTTCATGAAGAATTCTCAGGACAAAATTGCCTTATGCCCTTTTCACCCAAATTATATAGCCTTATGCCCCCCTTCCCAAACTAATTAGGGAAATGCCCCTCTTTTAAAACTCGACTTTCTCAAAATCGAGTTAAGCCCTATAGTGACGTTTTTAAAGACCTATAGTGACATTTTTAAGGACCTATAGTGGCGTTTTGTAACTTGAGCTCCATGAAATCGAGTTACAAAACATCATTATAGGTCCTTAAAATGTCACTATAGGTCCTTAAAAACGTCACTATAGGGCTCCAAATTTTTTTTTTTTTTTTTTAACTCGATTTTTAGAAAATCAAGTTACAAAAGATGGGCATTTCCCTAATTAGTTTGGGAAGGGAGGCATAAGGCTATATAATTTGGGTGAAAAGGGCATAAGGCCATTTTGTCTAGAATTCTCATTATAAGACTTGGGAGAACAAGCTTTGCCCTTACAAGTGTGCACCAATGTCAATGTAGATTTTCTCACGAAGCTCCATGAGGAACACGACTCTAACATTGTTGATGGTGGTCAATTTCCTTACTGGATACAAGTTGAACATCATGATATATGCAAGGCATCTCAAATTCGGAGGAAATGAGATTGTGTTGAGACATCTTCCTTCCCTATAGCCACCAAGGTGGAGTTACACCGATTCTAGAGAAACCATTCTGTCCTTGAATGGAACGAACCCTTCATGATCTTGTTCTCCAAGTCCAAGTAAAGCATCAATGACATCCATGTCAAGAGTGAATGCACGACCTCTAACCTAGCACTCTATGTGATCGTCTTTAGGTGATGCATTTGCATAGAACTCTCTTATCAAAGGTTCACAAACTCCGGGGAGATCACCAAAGAGTTTTTCCTAGCCTCGTCCTTCAAAATAGCCAAGGATGAAGGAATCCTTGAGGTCAGCAAGATTCACAAATCTCTCCTTAATGATTGGAGCTGTTTCGAATTGATGGGAATATCGCTCATAGTGTTGAGGGGAGTGAAACAAGTTATTGTCAAAGAGTTTTCTCTTATCACCACCCTGAGCAGTGGTTTTTCGTGGAGCCATCTGCAAAACACAATAGCAAATACCACAAAAACAAAGCATAATAGCTGGTAACAAACTTGATTAGTAACAAGTTAGTACCTAAACAAATAAACTACGAATTAAACCCTAAAAATTGAAATTTAAAGAGCAATTCAAACAAAATTGACATGTGAAGATACTAAACATCAAAGCATGATATAATCATGGCATTAGTCACTCAACATGTCAAAAATGGTGTGTGTGTGCATCATATGAAAAAGTGCGCATATAGGGCATGAAAACATGCAAAGGGCAAAGTGTGAAAACACATAATCATTAGATGTTTCAAAACAAGGAAACTTGATTATCCCCAAAATTTTTGTACTCAATGGAGTCCAAAAATTCACACAAAAACATCTAAAAAGACATTCTATCACCTACATATGCACAACACAACACAACACAAATCATAGTATAATGCATGAGCATGTAATAAAAACATATAAAGCATGTAAAACAAGCATTATACCATCATCCTCAACAAAACCCATACAATAATTTCATCACAACCAACAAAAACCCATGTTTATCAACCATATCTCAATATCTCAACACATACAACAAATCCATGAGAAATAGGGTTTTAAACTTGAAATAGATTGAAAATAAGTGAAAACCCATATCTTTTCAAGGATTTTGAGTGAAGATTGAAGATGAAAATAGAGGTTTTTGGAGTGAAAATGGCAGTTTTGAGAGAGAGAGAGAGGCGGAGAAGACAAAGAGAAAGGCAAGTGATGAGAGGGAAACTGAAAAGTTTTTGAAAAACTGTCTGAGTTTTGACCCTATTTGTGCAAAACACGCGATTTTCACGACTCAACTGACTCGCGAGTGAGTCGCCAAACTAAGTCGCCAAAATCCCTTGAACCAAATTTTGAAAAAATTATCTAAGTCTTTTTCACGACTGGGACTTCCACTCACCAATAAGTCGCGAACGCCTTTGGATTAACTCGCGACTTGTGAATAAGTCGCAAAAATTAGTCGCCAAATAGTCAAAAACCTAGATTTTTGAAAAATTTTCTAAGTGTTTTTCACGACTTGAAGTCCTACTCACCAAAGAGTCACGAACCATTTTGGGCAACCTCGCGACTGAGCCTTGAAAACTCGCGACTCGCGAGTGAGACGCCAAAAGGCAAAGTTGAAAAAAATTTTGATTTTGATTTTTTTTTTCTTTTGAAATGTTTTGAAACAAAACACTTTCCAAAAATAACTAAAGTACTCAAAAATCTTTTTGGGTTTGATCAACATATGCTTGAGTATGTACATCACATTTAATCAAGTATAATCACACAAATGAATAACGCATTCATTGAACATAGACATGTGTGATGTAGGTGGGTATCAAATGTGAGATAGTCGTTAGTCTAACATGAAACTTCAATGATCAACTCAACTGAGTCATACACAATTAGCACTAAGTTGAGTGACCAATCTCAATTGTAGACATGAACATATATGACCTCCCACAAAAATTCACGACTTGAAGTCCTACTCACCAAAGAGTCACGAACCATTTTGGGCAACCTCGCGACTGAGCCTTGAAAACTCGCGACTCGCGAGTGAGACGCCAAAAGGCAAAGTTGAAAAAAATTTTGATTTTGATTTTTTTTTTTTTTGAAATGTTTTGAAACAAAACACTTTCCAAAAATAACTAAAGTACTCAAAAATCTTTTTGGGTTTGATCAACATATGCTTGAGTATGTACATTACATTTAATCAAGTATAATCAAACAAATGAATAACGCATTCATTGAACATAGACATGTGTGATGTAGGTGGGTATCAAATGTGAGATAGTCGTTAGTCTAACATGAAACTTCAATGATCAATTCAACTGAGTCATACACAATTAGCACTAAGTTGAGTGACCAATCTCAATTGTAGACATGAACATATATGACCTCCCACAAAAATTTGATTACATATCTTTGAAGCTTTCACTTGGCTTCTTTTCTTTTGATCTTTACATCTCATTTTGAGATTGATGTCTGAAATTTTTGATATTACAATTTGATGAGTAAGCCTTTGGCCTTTAGGCACCATATATTTCAATACATGTCGCTGTCCCTTTTTCCCAATCGAATACTAGTTTGTACGGCTTTTTTAGCTCATTATCTCTTTTCGAGATTTAACATTGGTTGAGCTATTAAGCAAAAAAATAAATAAATAAATAAATAAGTGGGAAGAGATATAGGCACAAGTCTATGCATGTCTTAAGATTAAAAAAACTATTGACTAATCATTCATGGCAAGTTTAATGATCTATTTACAACAATCACATAAATGTCAAGATGTTTCCAACAAAGATACAAGTGCATTAAGAACAAGCTAAGCTCATTAATGCACAAAGCCATAAGTATGGAGATACAAGGCTAAACATGCGTGTGACAATACATAACAATGCCGATCAAACTTTTTGGATTTTATACTTTTTATGTTTTTTTGGATTTTTGACACAAAGCAAGTAAAGAATGATGAAAAACAAACAACAAACAACCAAAACTTTTAAACAACAAAAACAATAAAAACATGCCAGAATGTAAAATAAGCAAACAACCAACAATGTCACATCATATAGAAAGAATTAATGCATGGATATGTTATAATGCTCATGCATGAGTACCCTTTTTCACCCACATGGCATGTGCATTTGGGGTGATATCCTTTGAGGATTGGGTACTTGAACCACGATTCTCAAACCTTAGGGTGAAGTTGGCCAAACATGAGGTGATGGTGTCAATCATCTTTATCACATCACTCATTACGGGTTCTACATCTCGCCCTTTTGATTGCTTGGGATTCCCATTGCCCTTTCCTTGTCTTCTTGGCTTTTGAAGACCTGCATTCTTCAATGCTTAAAGCTTGTGGCAATTTGGCCTAATGTGTCCTCAGATTCCACAATGATGACAATAGTGTTGTGTTTGAGGACTTTTTTGTGCCTTAGGAAGAGACTTTCCTTTTGCCTTGGGTTTAGCCACAATTGGATTTAGAGACTTTGTCAAAACCTTTTGAATCACCACATTTGGCTTCTTTTCAACAAGAGGAGGTGATACCAATGGTTCTTTGGCCTTGACAAACTTCATCTCCTTAGACACTTGAGAGCTTGAGCTATTTTCTCCGGTATACCCTAAGCCACTTCTATCTGAAGAGGGCTTTTGATAGGCATGCACCTCATCAAGTTTCTTGGAAGCAACACGCTCCACTTTGGTATTTGCTTGAATAACCTCAAACTCAAGAAACTTTATCCTAGAATAGGCATTTGTTAGCTCTTCATTTAGCCCTTCAACTTTACACTTGGTCTCTTTGTACCACATGAGAATGCTTTTGTAATCCCATTCTGCTTTCTTCATCTTTCTAATGGCTGCCTCAGCCACTCTTGCATATTCTCCACTCTTCTCAGGAAGGGCATTGTAAGATTTTTGCAATTTCTTTGTTCCTTTATAGACGCATTCTTCTTTTTAATCATCGGAATCATCTCCAACACCCATAGATTCCACTTTGGTATGTTCACCGAGCTCTTCTACTAGATTGCTCAAATATTCCAAAGAATCTACAGGTGCAATGGTCATAAAAGCGGAGTAGTTTCCTTCCCCATCACAGCTTTCCTCAGAATTGGAGTTTGAGCTATCCGAATCACCAAGGGTTGTGCCAAAGACTTTGCCCTTTGCCTTCAAATAGGTGGGGCATTCTTTCTTCACATAACCATGTCCTTTACACTCATAACAAGTGACTGCTTGAGAAGGAGAAGAGTCTTTGGAATCCTTCTTTTTGAAGTCCTTCTTGTCTTTTTTGAAATTGGAGAATTTTCCTTTCTCAAAGGACTTCCCATCCTTTTTGAATTTCAAGAACTTGCGAAAGTTCTTTGCAAGGTATGCCACCTCTTTTTCAGCCTCATCATCATCCAAGGAATCTTGAGCTTCAATTCTCTCATTGATCGTCTTGAGAGCAAGGGATTTGCTCTTCCTTTGAGATGGTAGAGATAGCTCATATGTTTGAAGAGAACCAATAAGTTCTTGGACCTTTATCACATAAAGATCTTTGCTCT
The DNA here is from genome assembly GCA_028535165.1 of Quercus tomentella. Classification (NCBI taxonomy): domain Eukaryota; kingdom Viridiplantae; phylum Streptophyta; class Magnoliopsida; order Fagales; family Fagaceae; genus Quercus; species Quercus tomentella. The sequence continues at coordinate 5,455,952 of JAPQVY010000100.1, read as the reverse complement.
CCTCAATGGCGGTCACCTTCACTCGGAAGCTCTCCAGCAATGATCGAAGGATCTTTCTTACGACTTTGGAGTCTTTCGTCTTCTCACCCAAGTTCAATTTTCCGATTACCACTTCATTCAACTTTCCATAGGATGAGTCGAATGATTCATCTTTGCTCATCTTCAATTCTTCAAACCAAGTGGTAAGCATTTGAAGCTTGGTATCCTTCACCTTCTTGGTGCCTTCGTAGGTGGTCTCCAAAATTTGCCATGCCTCCTTGGCAATTGACACATGAGAAATCCTGTGAAATTCATTCGGTGAGACACCACAAAATATAGTATTAAGAGCTTTACTATTAGCATTAGCCGCTGCGAGAGCTGCTTATCCCAAGTAGATTTGGCAGCCTTCGGCCTTGTCCAACCATTTTCAATAGCATCCTACACGCTCTTAGCAATGGAGCACAAAAATGCACGCATACGCATTTTCCAAAATGCGTAATTACTCTCATTTAAAAAGGGAGGTGCATTGAGGGATTGAGACCTATCCATCCTAGGGGTCAAGGATCACACTTAGGATATAGAAATCCGTCAAAATGTACCCACTCTGATACCAATTGAAAGCTCACTTAGTGTGTAAAACACTAGTGAATGTTTAGACCCCCAATTACAAAATTACCAAAGCAAGCTTATACTCAAATAATATATGTGTGGAATGATAAATATAAGCTACCCAAATATGCAAACTACTCTAAGCCATAATTTAATCATAACACAACAGTAACTAAAAGCAAAGAGTAAGGGATAGAGAGAAGCAAACGCAAGATAACACCAGCACGTGTTATTGAAGAGGAAACCGAAAAATTCGTTGAAAAACCTCTCCGCTGCCCTCCAAGTGGTGAAATGATCCACTAGCAAAATCAGTTAGGATACATGAATAGCAATAGACCCTCCAAGCCTAATCTACCCGATGCACCTAAGCCCTCCAAGCTTCTTGCTCATATAGGGTTATAGCTAATCTTATCTTATCTAGCTTATCGAATCCCGCAATAAGCCCATTGCATCAACCAAAATGAATTGGTTCTCTCTTGAATTGCTTCCCAAACACCAAGAACCTTTTCACCGCTATGAATATGGTGAGGTAAGGATTTGACTTAAGTTCCTCTCAAGGGTATGACAATGGAGAGGGTGAGAGTAGAAGAATTTGGAGAATCAAATGTATACGATTGTAGATGAATCAATCTTGTTGTTCTCTAGAAGCGCTCTACATTTCGTGGGTATAAAGATATTTAGCAAGGTATAAGAAGGAATGTGAAAAGTCATTTTTCAGCAAAACAGGGTGCACTGGTGAGTCACTCGCGACTAGGATGAGTTGTTAGTTCCAGTCGCCAGATAGCAGAATGGCCAGACTGTACATTTTGTCCTGTAGTGATCCAGCTATCTTGTCCCTTCAACTTCCTGTATGCTCCACACGTGTGACACATTTTGTCGAGTCAGTCGCAAGTTTCCTCTTGATGCACACACTTGATCAATTCTTCACACTCTCTCACACACAACCCTTACATTATTCCCACCTAAATACAGGGTTTGTAAATACTGAATTACAAGCAAATTTGACACGGAATAAAGCCAACACATACTTGAATAAATTCATCTTTACAACCTTAATTGTAGTTGTGCTATAAAGTGTCTTTTATATGTTTGTAAATTTGAATGTATGACACAAAAAAGTACAAGGCAACACAAACTCAATTAAAACAAGTTAGATTTTTGGTTTCTTGTATCTCAACTGAGCAAGTCACAACTGAGAATTATTAAGAAACTTGCTTTGATTGATCGAGAGACTCGATTGAAGGTCTTACAAAAGCACTACCTTGATTGATCGAGACTCAATCGAATGGCAATTGAAACTCCATACTTCTTTCTTTTGAGCTGCATCTTGGACATCTGATTATGGATCAGAACAAAATTACATGTCATAGAATCTTTCAACCTAAAAACCTAACACTAGTCTTTTAAATTAATGTTTATTTTGTATGTATGATAAAGTTGCACTGCCACGAAAGTTCATGAATTTTGACACATGCCATCTTTCCATTTCTAGTCACGGTAAGGTTTGCTGACAAAACCAGCAGATATTTGAAATAACATGTTAATAATATCTTTTGGCATGGATGTAATTTAATAACAAGCAGGTAGTGAATCCCCCAAGAGAGGACCTGCTTGACTTGTTTGTTGAATGTTTGATTCCTCAACCAAAATCTATTTTGTTCTACAAATTGTTATCACAATTCGAGAGGAACATTCCTTGAATGAATGTTTTCCAGCAGACTTTTTTTTTAATATTTGGATAAACTAGTCAGATAGTTTTATTTCTATATGAAAACAAATCACAGTATATTGTTTAGACAATAACATACTATTAATTTTATTAGGGAAGGAAGTATACAATTAGTCTCAAATTTCTCTAAATAAAACATTCATGCAATTGGATCATATTTCTATACATACGCACCACCATTGGAATTTTGTTTGATTGCTTTCTCCTTAGTCTACTAATTGAATTAAGTCAATTATGCTATTCATATATCAAATTGGAACTTTAAAATGTATAGAATTGGAACTTTCATCAATAGTACGTAGTGATTGCATGAATTTTTCCCCTAAAAAAATTGAACAAAAAATTATTTTAACCTGTTTTTAACCGTTTTTAAATAGGCCCACTAAAATTACAAACGACCTTAACAACCTCTTTTTCTTTTTTAGAATAAAAAAGGATAACAACTTTGATATTGCTTCATTACACCAATACATTTTGCACAAACTGCATTGAAAATTATTATTGTTATTTTTTTTTTACATTGAAAATATTATTTCTTTTGTAGTATGTAGTCCTTGAAAATATAATAAAAAAAGGTTATCTAATAATGAATTTGTAAAAATTCACATCCAATAAAAATATATAGAAATAATTTAAAGAGTTTTTTTCTAAACTTATCAGCCAACACAGTCCACGTGTTTAGGTTGAACCAACACATGGGGAAGGCCAAAAATAAGCCTTACGAAACTTCAATGCCAAGGCCCAATCATATAAGCAATGGGGTTGCAAGATCGCTACTGAAATCAACTTATTGAGTCCCAACAAAAAATAAAAACAGCCAATTGAACCAACGACCGGAGAAATATCGAGTTCAGATTCCAGTGTTTCCCTCCATCGCATGAACCAAGCTCACTGAAGAGGGAGGTAATCAATGTAGGGAAAATAAGATGCAGTGGTTCTTTCAAAACAAAATAAGAAAATTATAAAAAAAAATGTAAAAAATAACTAAATTTTTTTTTTCCTGTTTTAAATAAAAATAGCTTGTAACTCTATACATATGCATAGATACACTTAAAGATATATAATAAGATGCATAATATAATTCTTATATATATAATTTAAATACTATTGATAGTCATTTTATATTTTGTTAACTCTTTAAAAAATTTTGTGAGGATATTATTAGGTATAAAATGTAAATTGTCCATATTTAAAAAAAAAAAAAATTATTGTGAAGCACTTTTTTTTTTTACAATTCATTTATTTTAAACTCTTTGATTTTTGTATTTACTAACTCACTTGGATGAATATTTATGATATGGTCCCACATTTTATTGTAAAATTAAGAGATAAAGCTCTTTAAAAATAAATAATTTAGTACACATAGCGCAAGATTGGAATTCTAATTTGGAATTCTAATTTGAGTTTCTCTCAGTTTCGCCTATTATTATATATATAGATATATAGATTTGACTTGCTAGTCGCCAATTTCATTGGCCTCAAATTCTTATAATTATGAAAACAGAAACAATTATCTTTTTAATCTATGCTTATTTTGCACCTATGATAAAGTCACACTATCACAAAGGTTCATTAATTTCACAGCCATACCACCAGTTCCATTTCTACTAATAAGCCTAAGCGTATTGCTGGCAAAAGCAGCAAATTAGTGAAAAAACATGTTTCTAATAAATATTGGTATGGATCATAAGCAAATTTAAAAACAAACTGCCATTGTGATTTGTGAGAGGACATGTACTTGTTAAGTGTTTGGCATATTAATTAAAATCTATTTCACGATTAGAATTCCAGTTTATTATTTCTTGAATTAATATTTTTTTGGTGGGATACTAAATTGTTTTAGGTTAGGCGGTTTCCAATTGGTCCCAAGTTTCTGCATCTAAAAGATTCATGCGTAAGATTTAGAACCACATTTCTACATATAACACCATTGGTATTTTATTTTTATTACTTTTCTTCCTTATAATCAACGTATTCAGTCAAGTTCATTAGGTATTAATATTAAAGAACTTTTAGAATCAATGGAATTTGAAGTTTCCTCAGTTCATGGTAGATGTTGGTGGCGTGAATTTAACCAACAAAAAATTGTTGTCAACTATTTTCGACCTTTTTTTATTTTTTTTATTAAGTGAATTAGATCACAAAATATAGCTAATAAGTCTCTCCATCCATCCATCCAGCATTATCATTATCATTATCATTATTATTATTACGATAGAATTTTAACTTATGTCATTATATCATCAAATTAAGATATCAATTGGTTTTTTATGTAGGCTGGGATTTGAACCCTAAATTTCTTACTTGACAATAAAAAATTTTACTAATTGAACTAACTAGAATTCACTATTTTTATATAATTTTAACATATTATATATATATGTTCTATCGTTTAGAACCTTCAATTAAAAACTATAGTAGCCAAAGGCCTTGTAGTTGAATTGGCATCTCCCCATGTACAAAATGCTTGGGGGTCTAGGGGGGAACGGGTTCGAGCTGCGGGGTTAGCAGTATGTTATAATTATTTCTCAAAAGAAATTAAAAACTATAGTAATAGCCGGCAACTTAAACGGAGGTGCAATATGCTAAATGGAGTGCAAACACAGTAGCTCATTCATTAGCTAGGCATGCTAAAAATTTATTCAATGAGGTTGTTTGGATTGAGGATTCCCCTCCCCCTGCTGTGGAGGCATTGTATTTAGACTCTATTTCCATTCAATGAAATTTGTGGATGTTTTCCTCTTCTCAAAAAAGAAAAAGAAAAAGTCAGAGTCAGACCTATTCTATTTTAATGATTCTACGAATTCTCTTTTTTAATTTTGATAGTCGTAATGAATGATGAATGATGATGACCAATCAAAGTTCAGTCTAAAATACAATGCACTCTTGGTCAAGTTAGAAAATAGAAAATTGAAATGCATCCAAGATTTACTACCATTTACGTAACAAAATCACAATCAACTTTTTTTAAAGTATGATCAAGGACTGTTTCTTGAGATTAAAAAACATTGGTCATTTTCCTTTGTGTTGCTTACTATACAAACTATTGGAGAAACTGAAGTTTTCGTTGCATCGAAAGTGAGCGACAAACAATTCTCAGGTTCAAGCAAGTGTCTAGCGACTTAAAAACAAAATCAAATTTGTTGGACTTGGACATATTCCATTTTAAAGATTCTTGACTTTTTTTTTTTTTAATTTAAATTGATACACATAATGAATGACAATGACTAATGAAAGTTCAGTCTAAAATATATTGCACTTTCAGTCAAGTTTATCCACACAAAAAAAAAAATTGTCTTTCAGTATAAAAATTCAAAATTGATATGTGTCCAAATGAAACCAAGAGTCCACAAAATGCAGGTCCAATCTACTAGACTCACTACCATTTACATGAAAAAATCACAATCATTTTTTAAAGAATGCGTAAGAATGAAAGGCATATACAAGGTAGATACTAGAACATAAATTATCAATAAATGTATAAGGTTTAGAGCATTCACAACCAGATTGCTAAAAGAAAACTTATTTTACCATTTAAAAAATTATTTTATCTATTTAACAATTCACCTAACATTTTGATTCTTATTTTTCACATAAACACAACACTATAAAAATAAAATTTTAATCTTGTTCCTTTCCTTTGACTTTACCTTTTTTTAAATAATAAAAATGGCTAAAAGTAGGCAACAATGAAATTTACCCTAGCCAATTTTGTCCAAAAATCATTTTAGTCGTTTAAGTTTGATGTTAATCATTTTAGTTCATAAACTTTACCCTAAAAATTATTGTAATCTATGTCATCATTTTTCCAAAATTGCAAAAGTAAAATAATACATGCCATTTCTGATTTATATATATTTGTTTCCCCGGGAGAAGGGCAGTTTTCTTTTATTTTAAAAATATATGCTTTCTTAGAAAATTCATGAACAGACAGTTTCTAGAAATGAATTTCAATTTTTACCTCCAACAACAAATGGGAAATAGGATTTTTGATCCAGGCATCTAGATAGTGCAACTAAATTATAAAACTCTCCGTTCAGACATGTTTTTCCTGCTATATTTGTGACAATTTTTATTTTTTATTTTTTTGAGAACCATATTTGTGACATTGTGCTAAGTAATTGGGGAAAAAATCGTTTTTATAGATATTGACTAGACATCTTAGAATTTGATGTAGAGTCAAACGATCACCGCCAAGTTGGGTGAAGTGGTAATTCCTCAAGCCATGCGCGCTTGGGAGAGCAAGGGGGAGTGGGTTCGAACCATTAAGAGGTGTCAGGATCACAACATGTATATTATGTTAGTATTTCTAAGACAAAGTTAATGGTTGTAGTATTTTATTTTCACAATTTCGAAAAACCATGACATAGATTACAAAAATTACATTTTACTTTATACATGACATGATTACACCATATGTTGTTATTATATCGTTGATAAAACAATAAGCCAAAGCAAGAAGAAAAATCAATCTTTTACACATTATTTTTTTGTGTATTCAAACTTGAAACTGTATTGTACAATATAAAAAAAAAAACCATCCCAAATCAAACAATCCCCATATTCAGTCATTATCTAATCCTCCGTTCAAAAGAGAGAGAAAAATGAAAATGACTTTTAAAACAAAGAGCCACCCTCCCCATGTCTCTCCAAAATCTTCATAAACATTTAAATGGACTGGCATTAAAAAAAGAACAACAATAATAAATTCAAGGACACACTTTACGGTATCATTAATCGTCATCAATTTCATCAGTCCTTGAGGAGCTCAAATGGAGTAAGGTCTTGCCCTTGGTTGAGTAAGGAACTTCTGAATGAACGACCTCACCTTCGAATCCATAACCTTCTCAGGTACCGTCCTGAGGCCTCACCCTAGTGAACACTTTCTTGTAGATTTTGTAAAAACATTGTCACACTCACTATAAGGAATTTCCAAAGTCACTTCCTCAATCATGAACATTCCAAACAATTATATAACCACAATTTTCATGTAATCCTCCTCATAAAGCTCTGATGCCATTGCTGAATGACTATTGTCGACTATTGTCACCAAACTCAAATCAACAATCTTTGCCTATATCAGAAAAGCCAAGAAAAAAAAAAGTACCACAAAATTAAACTTCCATGTAACATAATTAGTTCAATCAAAAACCAACTCTTTCTTAAATTAGAAGTAAGACTAAATTTGATGGCTTTCTTACAAAGAAATTAAATAAAATGTGGTTTGAAAATAAGATCCAAATTTCGAAATCAAATTACATTGCTTTAAGGTTTTTATTTTTTTTATTTTTGTTGTTGTTGAGTCTAAAGTGTAGATTGGCAAACTGTGAACAAAAGTGTTTTGTAAATGTCTTTCAAGTCTATTTGAAGTCAAGACAGATTAACCAAATTATGAACACATCCCGCACATGAACATATGGTTTTAATGCTATATTACTATTCATTTTTTGGTACTAGAGTCAACCAACTCCTGACTATATGAATAGATTCCAAATGCATAATATCATTAGACATACATGTGAACCCCAAATTGAGATGAATAGAAATTTTGACATTAAACTAAAAAAAGAAAATGTCTCTAAACACTTGTTTATATAGTTTTAGAATAGATCTATGTTCTATCATTCCAAGTAGTACCTATAATTATTAATTAAAAAATAAAAATAAAATAAAAACCTCAAATACTAACGATCACTATAAATAATACCCGGGGACAACTTAAAATCAGAGTCAGAACTTATTCCATTTCAATGATCCTTGCAATTTTTTTAATTTTGAAACATGTAATGAATGATGAATGACTAAGACCAAACAAAGTTTGGTCTAAAATAAAATACACTTTTTGTCAAGTTTGAGTCCAAATCTTCTATTTCATTCTTTCTACTACATTTTATGCTCCACAAATAAAAATATGACACATAATTATTTATTTAAGTAAAATGCTAGATTTATGCCATTTTATCATTTCAGTTTCCTGAGATAAATAAAAATATAAAAAAACTCAACGTATTCCTTCATCACCAGATTCACCACCAACCTTCTTTGAAGCCACTATCAAGAGCCTGCCGACACCATCAACACCTTCGGGTATGGCTCTAGTCATTTTGTCCCTCTCAAACTCCTGAAAAAAACTAGTGATCGGCTTAGGTTCCACATCGAAGTTAGCTTTTGAAAAAACCTAGAAAACTTCAATCTTTGAATTGAAAGATTGGAAAATTCCAAACTTTGCTATTCAATCACTGAGAATCTGAATGCAATTTACAGATTGAGGATGTGTTGTCATCGATGTTAATGAAGAAGCCTTGGCACATAAGCTTGTTGTACAAGGTGAGTCCAATCAAGAGCTGTTTTTGGGTTTAGAGTTTGGGATTGAAGGGATTCGTTTTGGAGTGCCATAAGGCTGGTTTGAAGGCTTGAAAAATATGAATGGGACACCTTAATAGAACGTTCATTCTAGTGCTGGGTGGATTTTTTTTCTTGGGTTTGAGAGGGACAAAGTAGTGGGTTTCGTCGGTAGCAATGAAATTGGTTTGAAATTAAAGAGGACAGTGACCGGTGGTATTAGCTTGGCGGCAGCAATTGACAGTGACTGGAGGTGTTAATGGCATCAATGGACAGCCACTCCGGTGAAGTAGGTGGTGATGGCGGTGGGAATGTGAATGAGTTTTCTTTTAATTAAATGCTCATCTAAATTTAAATAATAAAAATTTTGAAATAAGAAAATAGCATAAATCTAGCATATTAATTAAATTAATGGACATGTGGCAAGTTTTTATTGGTGGAGTATAGAGTGGAGCAGGAAATGTGAGACAGAAGATTTGGACTCGTCAAGTTTATCAAAACTTTTGTAGGAAAATTGAAAATTGATATGTACCCAAATGAAGCTAAAAGGGCCAACAAAATGGAGCTCCCATCTACAAGACTTATCACAATGCCATTACTACCATTTACAAAAGATTCTATATTTATTTTCTTAACACGTATTTCAAATTTCGTTCAAATCAAATATTATTTATTATTTGATTCATACAAGCAATAGGGTCACAAGATCACGACTAAAAAGAGATCTGGGGTTCAATCTCCACCTACACCAAAAATTGATTGGTGTCTTGGTCTGATAATAAAAATCTTCATCACAAACAGATGCTATAGATTGAAACTCTCTCTAAAATTTAATATAAAAAAAAAAAAAAAAAAAAAAAAAAAAAAAAAGAAGCTTATTGAGGCCTATAAAAAAAATAACAATAGCCAATTGAACCCACGGCCGGGGCATTATCACGTTCAAATTCAACTAAAGTCAACTCAAAGTCTAACAAATGAGCTTGGAATGAATAAAAGACTCATGAAAGCAAGGCTATACCTACTGTGCAATAAGACTTCACTTAACGTCATTTTTTCTTCCATTGATTAAAGGTCAATTAACATTAATGAATGATTTAAGGTATTTAAGTTACTGAGCTCCAAATAAGAAAATTATAAAAGAATGAAAGGAAAAATATGTCAAAAAAAAAAACTATAAATTTATTTTTAGCTTTTTTTTTTTTTTTCTTTTTTAAATAAAATTTGACTTGCCAGCCGCCAATTTCATTGGCCTCAAATTCTTATAATTATGAAAACAGATGCAATAATCTTTTTAGTCTATGCTTATTTTGCACCTATGATAAAGTCACACTATCACGAAGGTTCATTAATTTCACAGCCATACCATCAGTTCATTATTTTGAACCAATATGAATTTGCTACTAAAACAATTAATAAAAAGGTTTGTGAGTATAGCATTACTCTTTAAAAAAAAAATCAATAATATTGTTTAAGGGAAACAAAATATAATTTTATAGAACAAAATTGCTAAAATAAGTACACATTTATATAATAATATTTTTTTAAAAAAATTTGTGGGATTTATCAAAAATGACAGAATCAAAATTCCGTCTAAACAAGTAAACAGAATGAGATTTATCACAAATGACAAATCAAAATCCGGCCTAAAATACGCTACACTTTTTGTGTCAAGTTTAGAAAATTAATAAAAATCCAAATGAACCTAAATAAGGGCCCAAAATATGGATGGTCCTCATCTACAAGACTCACGATCAATGCTTGTTGTCAAAATGTGTGGTTACATCAACAAACAAACCCACATGACCACATCATCTATATAGTAGCAAATTCCAATATCTCCTATTGCATTAATGTAATGTTGAATGTGCATGGGAAGAAATTTCCTCCCAATATAGGTCTTTTATGAAAAAGTTTTTCCCAGCACGAGGAAGACTTCTAGGATACAGAAATTAACTAGAAAATCAAGGTTTCTTTTTCTTTTAGTTTTTGACACTTTCAAATTTATAAACTATAGATTTTCTTGATGGTAAAATTAACACTCGGCTCCACTGCATGCAGGGCCGGCTCAAGGCCTAGGCAAGTTAGGCCTAGGCCTAAGGCCCCACCAAAAAACAAAATTTTCCTTAAGAAAAAAGACCCCACTTTTCATAGTTAAAGGCCCAAATTTTTATAAAATTATATATATTTTCTAAAGGTTGTATTTTTTTTTTATTAGTGAAGTACAAATTTTACTATTGGCTTACAAATTGTCATGTTATTAATCACAAAAAATGTGATATAAACATTTATTAGTTAAATTGATGAAGTTCATCAATGAGAGACAATATCACATAATATTTTGAACATTTTATAGTGCTTTTAATTAGCGCATTTTTCTTTTTCATTTCTATTAAGACTCTTAAAGTACAAGACCAATGGAACCTTAACTCAATTGAAATCCTAAAATATTTCAAAAAGATGTTGCAAATGTGTTAAATCATCAATTATAGATTAATCTCCTCTAATAGTTTGAGACTTTGATTTTTGTAAACTAATATCCTACAAAACCATACACCAGATAATATCTATCTCTCTCTCTCTTAAAATCAAAATATAAAATTAAAAATTAAATTACAATTTTATTTAACTATGCATCGTCTTATATCCAAAATAAAGTATCTTTTTCAATCGCAATATATTTTTATTTCTTTTTATTTATATTTATAATTCAACTATGATATTCAATTCTCTATATGAAATTAACATTAGTCTAGTTGGTATTATTTATGTATTTAATGTATCAAATTAACCTTAATTTGATTAGTATTAAATAATTTTGTTTAATTAATATTTACATATTAAAGGCCCCGCATAAAATTTTTCGCCTTAGGCCCCAAATTATGTTGGGCCACCCCTGACTGCGTGCTCTTGCATTTCAAGAGTCTGTCTGAGTAATGCTTTATGCTTTTGCCTCAATTTCTTTTTTAATAATCTAACTTTTTTTTTTCAAATTAACTGGTTTTTATTTTTTTTTTCCACACATTTAACGTTAAAATTACTAAAAACTATATTTCTTTTGATAAACAGTATAAGAACAAGTACGAACACCAAATCTCAATGCAATATGCTTGACTCATGCACAATAAATATTGATACCTTTAAAAAGACATCAACATCTAGGATAGAATCCATCCAATGTAACAATTTTTTTTTGTAACTCCACCAAAAAAAAATTTCCTTTGGGAGCTCTAGAATTACTTAAATCCTTTCTAATTTTTGTAAGGAAAAAGTTGATAGATATTCTAAGAACATTGGTTTAGAAAATATTTAAAGATAAGTCAGAATTTTCGCAGGAAAGAAATTGATGTCTAGACAAATCAAGTTAAGGCTGACCAAATGGACTATATTCTTAATTTCTAATTTCGATTTGTTCCATGTACAAGACTTACCGTCAATGCTTGACATTTAAGAGTAAAACACTTTATCTAGAGTCCATGCTCTGTAAGCTTGAGAAAAAATCCATTTAAACCAACGCATAAGAAGAAATTATAAAGGAATTAAAGAAATAAAGAGTTGTCAAAAATAATGAAAATTTAATCAATGCTTAAATTCTTATAAGGATGAACATAATATAAATCTATACTTGTGGAGTAATCACTGTATTAAGAGTGCGCAAAGATATCATACCGTAAAATATTAATAAACTAAAACTCAGTTTTTCGATATAGTAATATGCTTTAAAATTTTAAGCATTAAAAATTAAAAACCCGGAAAGCTGAAAGAAACTCCTAAGACCTATCAGAAGCACAAGATTTAGGAATGGCAACGGGTCGGGTTCGGGCCGGGTTTTTCTATACCCGGACCCGACCCGCGGGCCAAGACCCATGACCCGGACCTGGCCCGTTAACTAAGCGAGTTTTTTTCCCGGGCCCCAGACCCGCTCCAACCGGGCCCCGCGGGCCCCACGGGTCCCGTTAAAGGATTGGGGCCAATTCTTGGCCCAACCAAAAAAAAAAAAAAAAAAAAATTCAGAACCAAACACAAACACAAATCACAATCACAATCACAGATTTCAGATCTACATTTTCTCTTTCAAAATCACAATCCAAACACAAATTTCAAATCTATGATTTTCATTTTTCCCTTTCAGAAATCATAAACACAAACATAAACACAAATTCACATGATTGAGGTGAACTGAACCCAGAAAAAAAAAATAGAAAAAAGAAAAAAAAAATGGAGACTGCGAGATCGGCGACGGCGAGGACGAAACGGAGTTGAGACTTGAGAGAAACGGGAACGGCGAGGACGAAACTGCCTCCTTCCCTTCTTAAATCTGTCGGAACGGCGAGGATGGTTAGCTCTTCTGGTATCGGTACTTCCATCTGTCGAAAACGGGAGTCCCGCTAGCTCTTGTCTGATGAGTTGATGATGTTCATCACGCTATGCGGCTTGTGGCCGTGCCTGTGAGATCGCTGAGAGATGAAGAGATGAGAGGCAGTGGCTGAGAGATGAAGAGTTGAGAGGCAGTGACTGAGAGATGAAGAGATGAGTGGCACTGACTGAGAGAGCTGAAGAGATAAGAGGCGTGAGAGGCTAAAATGAGGAGAGGAATTGAGAGTTTAGGGTTTTAACTATATATATATATATATGAGGGTAATTTAGTAATTTTATATATAATATAACCGGGTCGGGTTTCGGGTTTTTTTGATAAAACCCAGACTCGACCCGGACCCGCTTCGGGTTTTTTTTTTAAAACCCTTATCCAACCCTATTCTTTATCGGGCCGGATAAAATCCAGCCCATTAGGGTCGGACCGGACCGGGTATCCGCGGGTCGGATCTAAATTGCCATCCCTAACAAGATTGGGATTGCTACCATAAAAAAGCGTGCGATTAGTAGCATTTACTTACATCAAAATAAAAAATAAAATAAAATAAAATCACTATCAATTAGTATTTCTTTAAAACCGTGATCATCATATCATGTACGCTTCTCTGAGATTGATAGCCCTTACTTTAACCATTTTCCTTTGGCTGCTCACTGCCGACTCTGAGATTCGTTTCATCGAAAGCGAGCGACACGCCCTTCTCAACTTCAAGCAACATCTTATCGATCCTTCTGACCGGCTTGCCTCTTGGTCTTGGGCTGCCGCTGATATGGATTGCTGACACTGGGTCGGTGTTGTCTGCCACAACGTCACCGGTAATCTCCTCCAACTCCATCTCAGAAGCTTTTTCCTGTGGGAGACGAGTTTTCTATTGACCAATGGGATGCTCAATAGGAAGCTTATTAAAGGTCCAAATTTGGTGGTAAGATAAATCCTTCTCTGCTTGATTTGAAGCATTTGATTTACTTGGATCTCAGTGGCAATATTTTCAGTGGGACTCAAATTCCCAAATTCCTCGGCTCAATGGGGGAGTTTAAGATATCTTAATCTCTCCAATGCGGGATTTGGGGGATTGATTCCTCATCAACTTGGGAATCTCTCTAATTTGCAATATCTCAATCTTGGAGATAATAATTTATATGTGATGAACCTTCAATGGCTCTCTGCTCTTCCTTTACTACAACACCTTGATTTGTCAAGCAACAATTTCTCTAGTAGTATTCCAGCATCCATTGGATCTTTGATTAATCTTGAGTCTTTGCATCTATACAACAACAAATTCTCCGGAAAACTTCTATCCTTGTTGAAAAATTGTAAAGACTTGTTAACTATTGATATTGGCGAAAATGAATTTATTGGGAGCATACCCAAGTGGATTGGACATAGACTGTCAAGCTTGATGATTCTCAGCCTTCCCTCCAATAATTTCTATGGTCAAATCCCGGATGAAATTTGTGCTCTAACTTCACTCCAAATCCTTGACCTCTCACATAATAAGCCGTTTGGAAGCATACCTAAATGTGTTAACAATTTCATTATGATGGCCAGAAATAACAATTCAAATTATCCCCCTTTTTTTGTCTGTTTAGTCAACAACTTATAGTTCTAACCCTTTTGAAAGTGAAATTCTTGTGATTAAGGGAAAGTCTCCTGAGTACTCCACCACACTTCAACTGGTAAATATTATAGACCTTTCCAACAACAATTTGTCAGGAGAGATTCCTAAAGAAGTGGCTAGTCTCCAAGGACTACAATCATTGACTTTGTCATTTAATATCTTGACTGGGAGGATTCCAGAGAATATAGGTGATATGGGATCACTAGAATCTATTAATTTCTCTATAAACCAACTTTCAGGTCAAATTCCTCAAAGTATGTCAAGTTTGACATATTTGAGCCACCTGAACTTGTCAAAAAACAATTTAATTGGGAGAATCCCTTCAAGCACTCAGCTACAGAGCCTCAGCGTGACCAGTTTTTTTGGAAACAAGCTTTGCGGACCTCCACTTACTGATAATTGTACTATAAATTATATAAAACCAAACATTGAAAACAAAGGAGCAAGGATTCTGGTGGGCTTAAGGTGGATTGGTTTTTTGTAAGTATGGCACTTGGATTTGTGGTTGGGTTTTAGGTTGTATTGGGTCCTTTACTATGGAACAAGAAATGGAGAATTTTGTACTTTCAATACCTAGATCACCTAGGGTACAAGCTTAGTGGTGTTGTGGCACAAACCTGGTATAGCATTGTAAGTAAATGTTGTAAGATTCTTAATATTTAGTCCAAGTATCATGCAATCATATTAATCAATACTTTGATGATTTCTAGATGATCTTCAACCTGGTTAATACTTCTAACTATGTCAATTGTACACTGCAGTCCAATTTTAGTTTTATTATTACTATAGATGAATGGTGTAAAATCACATTTCAGTTCATACAAGGAATTAATTTGTTAGAAGTAATATTCAATACCTTGCATTGATGCCCCCTTTCTCTGTAGAATATCTTAGTGATCACTTTGTAAAGTCTCAATGAAAGACAACAAGTTTGTGCATATTTGGGCAAAATAGGAAGGTTCTTTGTAACAAATTCGAATTCTATTTTGGTGGATTCCTTGCAACCACTATAATGAAGCTTAAGCAATCAAGCTATAAAAGAGCGAGTCTCCCAAGTCTACTTTGTCCCCGTGGAAGAATTGAAGGGGTTGTGATTCAGGCTCCATGACACCATTGGCACGGCTCTCTTGTCCTGCCAGCCCGATCAGGTATAACAACCCATAATCTATCTCAATTCTAAAAATTGATTTGATAAAACGTACATGTTATCGGTTGTTAATTTTGAATTTTGTTTCTCTACATAGATGGGTATGTACAAATACATGGCTTATTTGGGGTGTGTGTCTTTGGGCTTTGTGGTTTGATAGAGGCGTTGCAATTGGAGGTTTTTTTTTCAGATGACATCCAAGTCTCTTGTATTCCCTCTAGACATTGATACTCTTGGTTTAGTTGAAAGCAAAGGTATGGAAATTGAGTTGTCTATGTCCTTAATTATGCAGCATTTAAAAAAAATAGCAACATGTTGGTGACACATTGTTTTGCAAGTAACAGGCTTGAATTGGAGCTTGTATTTGATTATGACAATTCTTTTTTCATGAATCCCAACTCTTTACAGTGAGTTCGTTCTAAATGTAAAGAGAGCTTTTAACATATTGAATTTATTGATTAAAAAAGTTCATAATTTGTGATGTTTTGATCCAACTCTTTTTACTTTTTCTTTGAGATTTGTTACATTTGTATCCCTTTCATGAAGTCCCTTCATTGCACATAACAAGAATCTGAATTTTAATCTCATGTATGTCTGTCTGTTTTTATTTGGGTGGGTACATATACGTGTATGTGTATGCTGATAAAATTAGGTTTGCTGAAGCGGGGTTTGGGTCTAGGTGAAATGAGATTTTGTTGAATTGATGATTTACCCATTGGGATACATAGAAGTTGTGGGGTAAATTTAATTCTCTGTGGTGTTTTGTTGGGAATCTCACGTTGTTTGCAATGATTTAACAATGATTTTGTTCAAATCTATTTGGTATGGTAGAAGATAGTCAACTAAAAAAAAAAAAAAATTGCAATTAAAGATAGCACCCTCTCTCTTTCTCTCTATCAACATTAGGGTCAATAACATGTGTACTTTTATATGCTCGAAACTCAAAGTGGCAATTAGCTCCACAAAAAAAAAATTTAAATAAATAAAAAATAAAGTGGAGATTAGAACCCTAGAATTTGAATGAAGGTTTTGAATCCTTTTTTTGGCTAGGTAAATAGGGGGAAGAGGACTTGTGGGGTTCAAACCCTAGTGTTCAAGCACAACAGGAGGGTTTTTTGTTGTTTTGAGATTTTCATCAATTTAATGTGCTCATGTTTATTAATAATGTCATCATGAAAGCTATAGTTTTGTTTGGGTTGCTCCTGATACTTTTAGGTCTGATTTTATTATTAACTGAGGTTATGTATATATAGCAATAAATTTGAACAATATTTCAGAATTCTATTTCACAAACAGAAATAGTGTAAATGATGCTGAGATTGCATTCGTGTTTGGTAGAGTGATTTTGGAAAGTCTTTTCTTAAAGCTTTTCTTGAATCTAAATTTTAGACCCCTTTCGTTGAAATTTTTAGTAGTCTTTTTTTTGTGACACACTACTTAACCCAAAAGCTAAAGGAAATGTGTTTAGGAAATTGAGCTCAATAATGTTATATTAATTTGTTCTTTGTTTCTTGTCCATATGGGACTTCCACTTATATGCGTATATGCAACAATTGTTTTGCTTCTTAAATTTTTTATGGTGTCTTCTTTCTTCTTCTTCTTTTTGGTAAGACATTTCTCTAAACATGTATGATCCGGTTGAACAGTTATCATTTGACCCTCCCTTTTGTTCTAATACTTGTGCAGCATGATCAATTCTTTACTCAACACAAATTGAGTATGAGAAGCTTTCTATTTTCTGTCTCTAAAAGTGTAATTGTTAATTATATTTCACCACCAGAGGCTTTCCTAAGAGAATTCCAGCACGATTTAATCCAAAAAGACAAAACTGTTTGTTTGTTTTCTAGGACAAGATGAGATTGAGCCTTCAACCAACCAAAACTTTGGTCTCTCTTAAAGAATCTTACGTTTGTCAACACACATGCCTCTGGAAATCTTGTTCCCAAGGCTTACATGTGGCATGTAGATGAAACTAATTATTTACAAGCTTATGAAGAAGAGCTAGAAATTTTTGTTTCAATTTTGCATATGGTGTTCCACTTAGCTTCAGTTACAGTTATGATCTAGTAATTCAGTTCTTGAATTACTTTGACAATGGAAACTTCTTTGTTAATGGTGTGCTAGCCGACGTCCCACTTATACCACATCAAGTAAATTTGTCCTTTTTTCCCATGTTAAGAAAAGTGTTCATCTAAAATCATCCATGCATAACAAATTTATTGTATTGGTTCATTATACATATCTAGCTGTTTTGATTTTTGTACATTCTCTTGAAAACCTAAATTGTTTTGCCTACCTAAATCCCTAGACAGATGTATTGGATTTCTAACGATCAAATCAATAAAGCTTCTAATTGAGACTTCCTTGGATTTGGCTACCAGGACTCCTTGATAGATTTCTCCTTTGCCCATTTCTTTACCTTGTAGCACATTCAATGTGAAATGATTTACTCTTTCTCAGTGGAATTATGTGGACATCAGTGTGCATTTCCAGATAACCTTAACATCTTTCCTATATTTTGTTCTTTATTGGTGCTATTCCTAACTTTGTATAGATGTGTTCATGATTCATCCTGCCCTTCATGAGAAGTTAAATGTTTAGTAAATTTGACCCCCAAAATATATATATATATATATATTTATATATATACACACTAAACCTTGAACTCATTGATTTTTGGAGACTTTTCAATTTCATTCTCAATCCTAGAACTATCTTTAATGCAGAGCTCCTTGATCATGTTACTACAGAAACAAAAATGGATTTTGTTCTATTAGTACTTACATATGACTTTGTATATCACATGCCAGAATTGCATTTTAGGAACTGAAGGATTAAAATATCATTTCTTGTATTTGAATTTCATTTAACAGTAATGGCTTGCTGATTATGGCATAATTACTTAGTTTTCTCTATGATAGATTATTGCCTGCTCATTTCAATAATATTTCTTCAAGATGCTGATCACTCTTCTCATGTTGCAGATTACTTTGCTCATCTAGGCCAAAATATTGTTTTTGACCTTTTTCTTTCACCTTCCTCACTCTCCTGCGAATCCTTTGTTTATCTCTAAATATGGATCAAGTGGAGATTACGCTAGCTGTATGGATTTAGTATATAGGAAAGCTATTGATGATCATGTAGATGTACTTGACTGTCTTGTTCAATTGGCAAAGGATGGACACTATTTTTTTTTTGTAAGCATACCTGCAGCGTAATATAATTAGGTGGAATACTATTGATTATCATGTAGATGTACTTGACTGTCTTGTTCAATTGGCAAAGGATAGACTCTGTTTTGATTTACTATTAATTTTTTGTAAGCATACTTGCGTAATATAATTAGGTGGAATGGTAATTATATTGATTATCATCTAGGGGCTCTGGTGTGCTGAACCATCTTCAAATCTTGCACAGGACATTGCAGAGGCCAGGGAACTCTTGAAGCAGAGGAGGTGACATTGGCTATTGAAGACTTTGTTATGATGCTTTTGAGGAGCCAGAGTAATTTTATGACAGTTTCAATAAATCTCACATTTTGAGGTACAAATTGTGGATTCGAGGAGATACAATAAAATTTTAATTGTTGTTTGAAACTAGGGATGCAAGATTTGTTGGATAAGCATATGTAGAAAGGAACATAACCTGGATATGCAGTACTTAATTAAAGAGAACCTTATGAGTTATGACTGATTAAATTGACTGGACTTATTTGGTAGAGTAAAATGATGAACATATGTAATTGGTATTAGTTGCCTCTATTCACTAGCAGTCAACAGTAAAAGAAAATTACAAAATTAAATCAGGTGACGTCGATGGTTACATCCTATGTCTCATATTCAATTACTTGAGGTTGTTGTGCAGCTTGTGCTGCTTCTACAGATACTTGCCAAAAATCTTCAACTTGGAAATTGTTTTTGCTTTGGGTTCAAGAAATCTTATCCTTATGCCTTGTTATCACAACCTGAAAAACCAACACAAAATAAGTTGTAAAAGAAAATAATGACAAAGTGACTCGTTGTATAACCTAATAATTATTTATGCCTGGTTTTTCCAATAAGAATAGGACTTGCTAATTTCATCTTTTTCCAGTTCTTACAATCATGCTAGCATTGAGTTTTTACCCTACCAACACAAAAGCAAGTCTCTATAATCCATCTTTATTTTGAATGTAAGATAAAGTTTCACTATCACAAGAGTTCTTGAATTTTGACACTTATACCATCTGTTCTATTTTTAGTCAAGGTTTGCTAATCATTGAAAAGCTAGTTACTAATATATAAGGTCTGTTTGGATTGAACTTATTTTTGCTGAAACTGAAAACTGAAACCACTATAGCAAAATAATTTTTAAATGTGTGAATAGTGCTGTGGGATCCATTTTTAATATTTTTAAATACATGAACAGTGTATGCACTGTTCATGAACAGTAAATTTTGTCTCTAAAGTCAACATAAGCGACTTAAAAAAAAAAAACAAAAAAACAAAACGCGGAATGGAAACGCAAAAAATGCGGAATCCAAACCGCACCATATTGGCATGGATCATAGGATGAACAAATATAGTAACAAAAGCTAATGAATCTCCCAAGAGAGGACCTGCTTATTAAGTTTTGAACATCTCAACGAATATTTATTTTGTTCGCAAACGAGTTGTGCATGGCTGGAGTCTAAACTTTGTTTCTAGCAATTATCAACTAGGCCTTCAAACTCGATGTTTCATTGATCTCAACCGCAAACTCATGTTCATAGCTGTGCCCATTCGTTTGTAGGGAAGTTTGTGAACGAGTTTCAAGACAATTGCGGAGTTAATTACTAATCTATTGCAGCCCTTTGAGCTAGCTGCCAATATGTTGTGATGCTTAATTGGGCATTTACAATAGTTGTTAAATGTATTTCCACATGACTTCATGGCAAAAACATTACCTCCTTTGTAATATCAATGTATATCAGAATGTGAATGTTTGAACGAACAGTTGTTCATCTCATTGAGCTCCATTTGTTTTGTTTTTTTTTTTTTATTAATGCATTTCTGTCTTGTTTGCATCACAAGTCAATAAACTTTAATTAATAACAAACAACTAGTGAATCCCCAAAGAGTGGACCTGCTTGTTAAGTGTTAAACTTCTCTACCAAAATCTAGTTTGTTCTACAAATTGTTATCACAATTCCAATCATTCATTTTTTGAATGAATTTTGTCTAGCAGGATATTGATTGTATTAGGGAAGGCAGTGTACAATTAGTCCTAAGTTTCTCCAAATATAAAATTCATGCAGTTGGATCATATTTCTACGTACCCCACCATTAGTATTTTTTTTTTTTCTTTGTAGTCGACCAATTGAAATTGGTTGATTATGCTATTAATATATCCAATTGCAACTTTAAAATGAGTGGCATCAGAAATTTCATCGATTGTACATATTGGATGGATGAATCTTACCCAAAAAAAATTAGCGCCAACTGTTTTAACCATTTTTTGAAATACCAAATCTAAAATTACTAATAAGCATAACAACTTATTAGACTGCAGTGCTTCATGTGATCTTACATCAAATTCTGTTTCATATTCTTAAGTCATTTTTAGTGATCTCAATTTTGATTCAATAATCACTCAACCTCCTTAAACCTAAAGCACATAACTCGTAAACAAATCATATTCAATTATATTGTATCCAAAACCAAGACATGTCTAGTTCTAAACAAAATGAATTTGATTCATACTCCTTGAAATGCACAGCCTCTTTCATGGCATATTCTTTTTGGTAAGCACAGCTTGTACATTATAAATGCTACAAGCATTGACAAAGTTTGATGCTTAATTCTGCAACCAGTTTCTTCATCATTAACCTTTGCCCCACCCTAATAGCCGCTTTGCAAAATCTACAAAGACCGTTTGTTTGTGAAGCTCAAATAATACAAGTTGAGCAACAAAGACGGTCTTTGTTTGCAAAATCTACAAAGACCGTTTCTTCATCATCAACCCTTTCACTTCACCTTTTTAGTCTTTTTCCTTGTTTCTTTTGACTCTACTTCAAATAATACAATTCAAATTGAAAATCGAAAATGTTCAATCAATATCTAAAACGAAAAGTTATGTTATCTCTTACACAAGAAAATGTTCATAACATTTTCAATAAGCATACACAAGAAAGCTAACATTGGAATCTCAAATTTAGAGTTTTATGGATTCAAGCCATCTTAAGAAATCAATTTCTTGTTAAGGTTCGTATCAGAAATTTTTTATTATTTTAGTATAATTAAGTCTTAAAATGCTAGGACATGGTTTCATTCAACAAATTAACTAATTTGCAATTTCTAGCTTATTTTAATTAGTATTGAATAAATAATAATAATAGGGATATAAGTGGTATATATATTGCTTTGAATTAGCACCAAAAGCTTTCTCCTATAATTTTTGCGTTCGGAGAAAAACAAGAATAAAGAAAAGGAAAAAGTTTTGAACTCTGAAAACTGCTGTGATGAGATGAATATAACCATCCATTCTCCTTTTTTTCTCTCTTTAGACCACAAAGTAGTTATCACAAATTTTGTTAACAAATTAAATAGAGTGGACCTATTCGCTATTAATAGTTCAAAAAGTATTTGTGTTATAAATTTGTTAGTTTGATTTATTTTGAGTTTTGAGATTTTGTTTAATTTTTTAATTTAATTCGATATTTATACAATTAAATTTGAATATTATGCTTGTAAACCGTGGTCATTTATTTAGTAATAAGTTCAGATAGTTGAATGAAAATATAAAACTTGAAAAATAATATTAAAACCTTAATTGGAATCTCCCTACGGTGTTATCTTCTAACATATTAGCGAAAAAATATATTAAAGTTTTGTGCTTATAATTATTTGTTAGATAGATAACAGAAGAGTAGGCAATGCCTTTTAGTGTTCAATAAGTCTAAGGACAATTTAGAGGGTGTTTGGTACAATTGTTTAAACAACAGTTTTTAGTGTTTAAATACCGAAACACGTATTTTTACAACACTTTTTAACCCACGTGTATTTTCACAACACTTAAACAACGAAACTAGAAATCTCTAACTAACGGGCCCTTACTTTTTGCACAACTTTTGTCACAATTAGGTGAAGTGGTCGATAATGAACAATCACTTTTTCATGGAGGCACTACTTCCCCCACCTCTCCCTATTCACAAACAACCACTTCAACAAATTTTGGCAAAAGTCGCTTCTGTAGAATTTCAAATATAGATACTACTGAATTTCAAATTTATAGTGTCTGCACTATAATGATTGCTCTTAATCACCAGAATAAGACACCAATTAGTTTTGGTGTAGGTAGGGTTCAAACCTTTCATCAATGTCACAAATTAATTGGATATTGATTGTTTGTGTATTGTATGAGTGTATGCTACATTGTTATGTCTCACATCAGACACATACTGAGTTAATTAGTGCTTTCTTAGCAACTAGAAGGAGCATTAATTGTGACTAAAGTAGCATTTTTAGAGTATAGTGCTAATGTGGCTAAAGCTTTTAACACAAAGATATCGGAATACTAAATGCTAACATTCTCCACTCTCTCACTTTGCCATATTTTTAACCAATAGAGTCTAAATAAAAAATATTCACCCATTCGCACCACAACACATTTCAACACATGACACTTGTTTGTTACCTATTTTGTCCTAATATGCATTTTACTTTAAACTTTAAGGTGTGTTTTGAAGGGTGTTTGGTTCAGAGGGTGAGAGGAAAAAATGATGGTGGGGCCCACCAAAAAGTTTTCTCCCCAAAATGAGGAGAAAACTTGGTAAGGGAAAATTTGATGGATGAAGGACAAAAATGCCCATATGCAAGTTGCACATGGGCTTAGTACGTGTTGTTGTTTTTTTTTATTTTATTTTAAATCTATTTTTAATAAGTGTTTGATTTTTGTTCTTCTTCTTTTTTTTCCCCTTGGGTTTTATTACCCTTGTTAAGTGTTTCTTTTGTTCATATTCCATTTTTTTTTTTTTTGTTTAGACGTGATTTTTTTTTCTAGACATGATTTTGTTTTTTTAATAAATTTGGGTGATTATATATATATATATATATATATATATATATATATATATATAGTTGTTTGTCACTTTTTGGTATTGGGCATTATTTTTTAACAACGGTACATAAGTAAATTTATACAAACTCACTTTTTCCATCTCTCCACTTTTTCACTCCCACGTTCCAATCAAACAAAAAGGAGGGAAATTAAAATTTTTTTATCTTCCCACTTTTTTATTCCCCCAACATTTTCTATCCTCTCACTTTTTCACCCCTTCAACCAAACGGACCCTAAGGTCAATCCTTCAGAATTATTAGTTCTTTGGACAAAATGCGAAAGGTCCCCTTCAATTTATGAAAAATAACTAATAAGCAAAACAACTTTCATAAAATAACGCGTGAAAATGTCAAATTTAGGATAAACCACCACTAGTTACCCATTTTGCAATGAATTCCGGCAAATCATTACTATTTAACGTCAAAAGTTTGGTTCACATTCATGAATATAAAGTTGTGATTGATAACTATGTTTTATGTTGGCTTTATTCCATGACAAAAAGTGTTGTATTTGCATTAATTTTGTTCTTTTTATTTTGTGGGACTTTATTGTATTGGGTTTAGTTTTAAGTTGGTGAAGAATTGAGCATGAAAAGAAGAATCAATGCAATTTCGTGACTAGCTCACAAGAAGTTCGCAAGAAGAGTAACTCGCAAAAAGGGCATGTAGGAAGCACATGCTGGAAGCAAAAGAGTCAAGTGTTAAGTTGCATTTCATGAGTACTTCGCAAGACAGGCCATCTCATGAGGTACCCGCGAAACTCTTTGCCTGGAGGATTTTAAGTGTGACTGTTTTACCCTTCACCCATACTATATATACCCTCATTACCCACAAAAGTAAAGGAGGCAATTCAAAAAGAAAAACCTTAAACAGGTTTTCTACAACACAACACACCCATCGTTTAGAGAGAGAGCTACTCATCCTTAGTGATAAATCATTGTAGCTTCTTCTCCTTCCCTCTCTCATTGTCATACCTTGAAAGGAGATTTGTACCCGAACACAACCCACACCTATTCAGAGTATAGAGAGTGTTTTGGAGCTTGGGAAGTTTTGGGGATTTGCCAAAAGAAGCCATTGAGGCTTGGCAGATGCAATTGGGTGTATTGCGGAATCCAGAAAGCTAGTGAAGACAAGACCCTGAGAAGTCCATTGGTAGCAGGAGCTTGGAGGGTCTTTTGTTATTCGTGTACTTCAACTTATTCACTAGTGGATCGATTTCGACTTAGAGGGTCGTAGAGAGGTTTTTCGCCGAGTTCTTCGATTTCCTCTTCAATAACACGTCTTAGTGTTATCTTGTGTTTGCATCTCTCCTTCCTTACTCTTGAGCTTTACTTTTATTGTTTGTTGTTCATGTGTATGCATTAGGGCATTAGGGTAGAGTTATCGATTCTTTGCGCTTATTTACTCTTGTTCCACACTTAGTATAAGTTAAAGTAAAAGCTATCTAGCCGTTATTTTTAATTGGGGGTCTAAATAAGCTCTTGCGTTTTAGCACAAATTTGAGAATTCAATTAGTATTAGAGCAAGTACACTTGTATTGGTTTAATTACCTGAGTGTGATCCTTGACCCTTTGTTTGTTTTGCCATGGATAGTGCTTTATATGCTTCTATGGATGATGTTGATTGTAACATGCCATGTGTTTGTGAAAATGCCTTTATGAGTGTTTATCCTCATGCTTATGATGACATGTTACATGAATCTATAGGTGTTGTTAATATTCCAAATGTCAAACTCCTAAAGAAAAAGGCTAAGAAGTTTCATAAGAATTTGAGCAAGTTCATTTGTGAAAATGGTGATTTGATCGCTAAGCTCAATGAATCCAAAAAATTGGTTGAAAGGTATAAGAAACTTGCTGAACATTCTCTTGAAAAACTAAAGGAGTTTGAATGTTTGAATGAGGACTTGGATGCTAAACTTGTTTTGTCTAACAAACTTGTTGATGATCTTAAATGTGAAAATGAATATCTTAAGATGCATGCCAAGTGTTTGATTGCTGAACCTATTGCTAAAAAGGAAGAAAAACCTTTGTTGCAATCATGTTGTGTTGCCCGATTTTGTGCCTATTGTGAGTTCTACCTCTAAAGACAAATTGGTGTACATTCCTCCACACACACACACAAAAACCAAAAAGTGGAGAGAATGGATCTTAAGCCTAAGCCTTCATTTAGGTCTTATCCTAGGGATTTGAGTGGATCTAACTTTGTCACCATTATGGTGCCTTTGGTCATCTAAGACCTCATTGTTCTAAGTTTCAAGCTTTTAAAAGAACAAAAAGAAAAGAGAAACTTGAGCTTCTTGGAAGTTGTGCTTTGCAAGCTAAACCAGATTTGATTGAAAGTGGTAAGTTGTTGAAGCATGTGGTTAATGCTCTTAACTCCTTGTCTATGTGTATCTCTAGTTCTCATTCTTCCAACCCTCATCTCACTTCTCATAAGACACTTGTTCCAAACAATCGTTCTATTTGGATGAGGAAGGGTTCCTATGGTTGAGCTTATGCTTTTTTGGTCCTTGATCTAATTCTTTCAATCTTTGTAGGACCCTTCATGCATTAGATACCTTATTATCATGCATTTGTGCATCATGCATCTCTTTATATGCATTGTTTTTGTTTATGTTTTTGATCTTACTTTTATGTCTTTGTTTTGTGTGTGTAAAAATCCAAAACCATATAAAAAGTGAAAAACTCAAAAAATTTGATCATATATGTTTGAGCACATATCACATGTGAGTTTGGCCTAGTACTTCTGTACTAATGGCGTAGTGCATTTATAAGCTTAACTTGTTATGTATGCACATTTTTTCTAAGTGTGAGAGACATCTAGAAATCTACGTTTGATTGTTGTAAATAGATCTTCAAGCTTTTTATGAATGATTGGTCAATAGTCTTGCTTGATCTTGATACATGCATAAACTTGTGCCTATATATCTCCTCACATTTTTTTTTCTTTTTCAAAGAGCTCTACAAATGTGAATCTCTAAAAAGAGAAAGAGCTGAAAAAGTTTTGCTTCAAAAACTAGTTTGACTAGGAAAAGGTGGAGCAAATATGTATTAAAATGTATGGTGCCAAAGCCAAAGGCTTATTTGTCAAAGATATATCAAAAAGTTCATGGCATCGTTTCTCAAAAATTTGAGTTATATTTGATCAAAAGTATGAAAAATGGTAGTCAAATAAAAAGCTTTCAATCAAACGTAAACACATTAGTGAGGGGTCATATATGTTCATTTCTACAAGTGAGATAGGTCACTTGACTTAGTACTAGTTATGTATGACTTGACTGAATTGATCATTGAAACTTCATACTAGACTATATACTAGTTCATACTTGATTCACACATACAACACACAAGGCTAATGTTCAATGAATTCCGATTTCATTTATGTGATTGTACATGTTCAAATGAGATGTGTGTGTAGTCAACCATATGTGGATCAATTCAAAAAGATTTTTGTTCTTTTTATTTGCTTTTGGAAGTGATTTGTATCACTCATGTTTTTAAAGTTTTTCAAGTTGATTTTGTGTGAAAAATATGTTTTCTCGGTGTTTTCGCGACTTATTTCATTAGTAAGCTCAGTCGCAAGTTTAAATGGTCCAAGTCTCAAGTTTTTTAACTTTGGATAAAGAGTTTCATGAGTAACTTGCAAGAAAGGCCTACCCACGAAAATTCTCAGCTACTTGCGAAAATTTCCAGATCAGCTTCTTAAAATGCATTTCGTGGGACATTTGTTTTAAACTTCTCACATCTTCTCCAAACCCCTATTTTAATGTTTCTACATCAAAACCCACATAAATTCAACTATTTTACATTCCATAAACATCTCTAAGGCAATCTTTAACACTTTTATTTGATTTTGATCCTTACATTATGTTTTTGGGGGTTTTGTGTTCATGGTTGAGATTTTCACCATAGGAGTTGGAAAAACTTAATTTTTGTCAAATTTTTTGTATAGGTTTTGTTTCTTTTGATGATTTGCTCTGGATGTTGGCCCCTTGTGGCAAAAATAACATATATTTAGGCAAGATTTTCATATGTTCATGTATTGTTAACATACATGTGTAATGTGTGTAGTGTTTGATAAAATGCCTCTATGGTATTTTTTTTTTTTTTAATACTCTTTTGGACTCCGATGAGTACCAATTTTTGGGGATCACCATAATTATTCATGTTTACCATGTTTTGATCATTAGTTGTGTGTTTTACACACTTTGCCCCATGAGTACTTGCTCATGCATTGGTCGTGCATCTCACATGCACACTAGACACACCTTTGATGCACGCACTCTAACACTTGACATGTTTTGCATTCACTCATGCTAGTTAAGTCTTTTTAGACCTTTTAGCACATTTAACATGTTCTTGTGTCTATGTCATGCATTAGTCCATATCTTGTTCCATCATCCTTAGCATGTCATGTTTACTCTATGCTTTGTAGGATTTTTTTTTAAGATGTTTTTGTCTTTCATTTGAGCTTTATTTTCTCATTCATCGTGCGCCCCTCATGCATTATCTTGATAGGCCAAAAACGTATTGACCCCTTGTGATGAATTGATTAATTAGCCAAGCTTATTAATTAATCAAATAAAAATGCAATGTATGTGGTAGCACAAACAAATCACCAATTAAACTAAGTATGCAACGGAAATTAAATTGACACAGTGATTCATTTACGAATGGGAAAAACCTACACAACAAAAACCCCACCGGGTGATTTTAAGGTCACCACTCCCGAGAATCCACTTTTATCAAAACAAGCAGTTATAAGTAAAGGAATCTCAGTATCTTATACCAACCTATAGTTGAACCCTTACCTCAATACCCAATTGGACTCGTTCTGTAGTGACAATCTCTCATTTTCAATGCATGGCTCCCAATACGTGACTAACAAAATGCACGGATCCCAGTACGTGATTTAATCACCAGCTAGAGAAGGATGCTGGCTACAAAGTTCTTCAGTTCATCTAGACGATGAAGATCATGAAGTTGCTTGGTCACAAAACCCTAAGGTGTACAAAACACAGCAACTTCTTGAAGAGAAAGAAGAACTAGGGAAAACTAGGTTTCCGATCACACTTTTCTTCACACTTGTGCAATTGTGTTCTTGTGCAACTTCTGTGTGTAACCTTTTACGGCCCTTAAAATAATCCTTATATATGTTTAGGGTTATGAGAAAAAAAAGCCCAAACATATACGCACGGATTGGATGAAAATAGAATTGAAAATTTTGTTTTTCATAAACCTTGACAGATACCTATCTGTCGAGCAGCTATCGAGCCATGGGATTTAGACAGCTCTCTCAGCCTCGATAGATGTTAGCCATTGAGCTAGCTGTCAAGCTTTAATGAACAGCACTTTCTGACTTGGTTCTTGGACAGACTTGCATGGCTTTAACACTTGAACTTAAAACCTTATTTCTTGAAGCATTAAACACATCCTAGATCTACCCAAATACAAGTAAAGTGCGTTTTGTCAAAGTATTAGCTAATTACATAAAATAGTGACATATGTTCCTAACATGTGAAACACATATATCCTAACAATCTCCCCCTTTGGCAATCCGTGAAAAAACCACAACAAACAAATGAACCTATGAGAGAAGTCATAAATCACTCAACTCATACTCACTTGTTGAATACAATAAAATCTATCCTAACACAAACTTTTGAAAAACTTTGCAAGAAGAGAGTTTATGACAAGTAAATTTTGACAACCTGTATTTCTAAAACACTTTAAACAAAACTCATCAAGGCATCTTAGTGTGAAACAAAGATAATAGATTGCATACACTATATAAGAAACATGTATATAAAGATAGAAAAGAAACAACACATGCAAAGATAGGTGAAAGAACATACATCAATAATATATAAAGCAAATATAAGTACAATGTATGTTTAAACGGTCACAAGACCAATATACAAGATGTGATGTATCTGAAATAGAGAAAAAAAAAACATCAAATCATCACTACATCCCTCAATGTACACTCCCCTTAACAAAAATCTCTTATACTAACTCTCCTCTTAAGTATGACTATTCTTATACCAAAACTACTCCCCTTTTTTTGTCACGAGTGACAAAGGGTAAGAGTATCAAGTAGACATCTCGTCAGTGCTGGAAGAGCTAGCATCTCCATCCTCATCATCGTCATCGTCGTCGGAGTCATCGTCGTCCTCGGATGCCTCAAGAGGAGGAAAGGGAGACTCCACAAAGCCACCAAGGCGAGCCTGCCGTCTAGCAATACGGCCGACACGGGTGTTCACCTAATACATCTCAGTAGTGAGTGTATCAAGGCGAGCATCCATGCGCTAAAGCTGCACTATGATCGCATTCAGAGTCACACCTCTCATTGAAGAAGAGGGAGCAGAGGTGGATGGAGCTGAAGAAGTAGGAGAAGCTACCGACCCGGACCGCCTCGAATGAAACTGCGCCTTACTCTGTTTAACGGTAGAAGCGTCAATGGCACACATAACTTGGAAGTGGTCGGAAACGGGAAAGGGAACAGAAAAATGGCGTAAAATCCTCGTGATAGCTGAAAGGAAGATGAGTTTATCATGGGTCGCCATATCCCTATGTACATCTATGATAGAAAGAATGAAAAGAGAGGGAAAATCTATAGTGAGATGCTTTAAAAGAGAAAGCAAAAATCGAGCACGGGGCTCGGTAATAGAGTTATAATGAGAAAGAGGATGCAAAACAAAAGTCATAACTGTGAAGACTCAAGCTATTGAAGACTGAAAAGGGTTTCGCGGGTATCTCGCAACTTAGCATCCCGCGAAGTATTGCATGTGCCCTGCACATGACTGGAATGTGAAGAGTCAGTACAAATGGAGACAGTTGTGTCTCGCAGGTAAGGACTTCCCGCGAGACACCCGCGAGACATTCTATTTTGCCAGACTGTACTATCTGATACATACTTTCTGTACCAACACTATATATACCCACATTACCCACAAATGTTAAGAAGTGCTTCTGAGAGATAACTCTAGCCAAACACCTTGAGAGTTAGAGATTGTTATACCCACAATCCTCTACACAATAGCTTGTGGATTTTCCTCAACTCCTACCTCTCTATTTCCATACCATTGAGAGGTTGATAGCCCAAACACTTATCACACCCTTTCAAAGTGTCAAGTGATCGTTTGGTGCTGCTGGGAAGCATTGGAAGAGCTAAGGATGGCAGATGCAACATGGAGCTTGTTGCGGGATCCGGAGAGCTAGACAAGACACGGTTCCGAGAAGCCTTGTTGGAGTAGGAGCTTGGAAGGCTTAGGTACAGCGGGTAGATTAGGCTTGGAGGGTCTCTTGCTAACCCATGTATCCCAACTGATTGTCTAGTGGATCGATTACCACTTAGAGGGCGGCGGAGAGGTTTTTCGCCGAGTTCTTTGGTTTCCTCTTCGATAACACATTGGCATGTTATCTGTGTTTGCATTCTTCTTTCCTACTGTTTTACATTTCATTTTACTGCTGTGATTATATGAATATGTGTTAGAGTAGCTTGTTTGTTTATCTGCTCGCATTTACACTATTCCGCACATAGAATTAAGTTAGTGTAAAATCTATCAAGCCGTAACTTTTATTTGGGGGTCTAAATAGCTCTTGTGTTTTTAATACATTTTCGAGCTTTCAATTGGTATCAGAGCGGGTACACTCGCTGTGGTTTAAATACCTGAGTGTGTTCCTTGACCCTTTGTGATAGACCGGTCATAATCTCTTAATGTCGCACCATTCTTTGATGGAGGCAACTATGCTTTTTGGAGGTCCAAATGAGGGCTTTCTTGTGTGCTATAGAGGAGTCCGTATGGGATTCTGTTGAGAATGGGTATGTTAAACCCACAACTGCCAAGTCCGAATGGGACAAGGTAACTCTTGCATTAGCTAATGCAAATAGTAAGGCCATTAATGCTATATTCTGTGGTGTGTCCCCTGATGAGTTTCACAAAATATCGCACGTGAAGACAGCTAAGGAAGCTTGGACGATCCTTGAAATGACCTATGAGGGTACCAAGAAAGTTAAGGACATGAAGCTTCAAATGCTTACCACCAGATTTGAAGAACTTAAGATAGGAGATGATGAGGCTTTCGATTCTCTATGGAAAGCTCAATGAAATTATAATTGCCAAACTCAATCTCGGAGAGAAGATTGAAGATTCTAAGGTGGTGAGAAAGATTTTGAGGTCTTTACTAGAGAGTTTCTGAGCAAAAGTCACAGTTATAGAATAGAGTAAAGACTTGGATGAGATCAAAATCCAAGAGCTAATTGGATCTCTCCAAACATATGAGCTGGGACTGCCTTCTCATAAATCGAGCAAATCACTTGCTCTTAAAACCATCACCGAGAGAATGGACAACTCCTTCGAAGAGGATGATGTGGAGAAGGAAGTATCATTCCTTGCAAAGAACTTCCGAAAATTTCTGAAGATGAAAAACAGTGGGAAGCCTTTCAACAAAGGGAAGTTTTCATCTTACAAGGGTGATAGGAAGGAATTCAGGAAGAAAGATGAGAAGGAGCCTCAATCTACTCAAGGAATCACTTGCTTCGAGTGCAATGGACATGGACATGTCAAGAGAGAATGTCCTAATTATTTGAGAATGAAGGGCAAGGCATATGCCACAACTCTTAGTGATTCGAATTCTTCCAATTCAAATTCGAAGGATAGCTATGATGAAAAAGGGAATTTCTCAGCATTTATGACTATTGCTCATGTTGAATCTTCAGAGGACTTGAATTTGCTTGTACAAGAACTTGGGGAGCATAGTGATGAGGAATCCATGGGAATTGTAGAAGAATCAGATGCTGAAGTAGATGGAGATACAACCAGTCTTCGAGAGAATTACAACTCTCTCCTTGAGAAGTCAGGAGAGTATACAAGGGTGACCAAGGCACCTGTGAAGAAGATGAAGAAAGCAAATGAGGACTATAGAAGTCTCCTAGTAAGATATAAGGAGGCCAAGTGTGAGATTGAGACGTTGAATGGTGAGTTAACCGAGGCTAACACAAAGGTGAAATTTCTTGAGCTTGAGGTGATTCAAGCAAATGCTAAAGTAGATCGAGTCTCTACCAAGAAGCTTGATGATGTCATCTCTTCTAAAAAAACTTTCTCCGACAAAACCGTGTTGGGATATACTGGAGAAAGTAGTTCGAGTGTCAAGGTAACCAAGGAAGTAAAGTTTGTAAAGGCCAAAGAACCAAAAGAAGTTGTCCCTACTGTTGAGAAAGCAAATGTGGAGAAGAAGAAGAATATGGCTGACCAACGAGTGTTGAATAAGCCTCACAACCAATCAACGGTTAGGTCTGAAGCCAAAGGGAGATCACCTTCAAAATCACAAAGAGGTTCAAAAACGAACCATGTATGCCATCATTGTCGACTTCAAGGACACACCAGACCTAATTGTCATAAGCTGAGAGCATTGAATAATGCTAGGGATCAAAGGTCAAGAGGACCAAGAGATGACAAGAGGAATTGGGCTGTTGGGCAACCAAGAAGTCAAAATGGAGATTTCGGTGTGATGGACGTAATGAAGATGATTGAGGCATTCACCACATATTTGGAAAACTTCAATAGCAAGTTTGAAGGACACAATTCGTGTACCCAATCCTATAGGAATATCACCCCAAATGCACGTGACGTGTGGGTGAAGAGGGGTACTCATGCATGATTATCTCCTATGTCCATGCATCAATACTTCCAATACTTAGGATCATAGGTTCATGCATCATATCATGCATTTATTTATGTTTTTAGCATGTTTCTTTTACAAGTTTTGCTTTTACTTATTGTTATTGATCTTATTTTCTTGTTATGTTTTTGAGTGTGTCCAAAAAACTCAAAAACCATAAAAATTGAAAAATCTTCAAAAAGTTTGATTACTTGTTTTGTGTGTATCACATGTGAGTTTGGCCTAGTACCTTCGTACTAATGGCGTAGTACATGTACGAGCCTAGCTTGTTATGTATGCACATTTATCTGTGTGGGAGAAATCTTGAAATCTATGTGTGATTGTTGTAAATAGATTTTCAAGCTTGTCATGAATGATTGGTCAATAGTCTTGATGGTCTTGATACTTGCCTAGACTTGTGCCTATATCTCTTCCCACTTTATTTTTATGTTTTTGCTATAGAGTTCTCCAAATGTAAATCTCTAAATGAAAAAAGATAATGAGCTGCAAAAGCCTGTCGCACATACTAGTAATTGACTAGGAAAAAGGGAAAGCGACTCATGTATTGAATTGTATGGTGCTCAAAAAGACAAAGGCTAACTCTACATGTTGAAATATCAAAAATTTCAAGCACCGATCTCAAAAAGAGATGTATTATCCAAAAAGGATCAACTATTATGTTTTATGCAGAAGCCAAATGAAAAACTTCTAAGTTTTGTAATCTTTCTTTTGTGGGAGGTCATATATGTTCGTTTCTATAATTGAGATTGACCACTTGATTTTGTACCAGTTGTGTATGACTTGATTGAATTGATCATCGAAACTTCACTCTGGCCTATGGACTATTGATGTGTATGCTTAAGTACTTGCTGATCAAACCCAAAAAGATTTTTGAGTGTTTTATATGTTTTTGAAAGTGATTTTATACTTTCGTGCTTTTAGTTTTTGTTCAAAATGAATTTTTGTGTTTTTCTTCAAAAATTGGTCAAAGGTCTTTTCACGAGAAGCTCGTGACTAATAGCTTCCTGCGAAATGAGCTTAAGGGAAATTAAAAAGTCACAAGTTCATACAGAAGCTATCGCAACTGTCTCGCTACTAGTTCGTGACTAAAAGCTTCTCGCGAAAGCTTTTGAGCTTCAGTGGCCCATTTCACGACTTTCTCGCGACTGTCGCTACTTTCTACCCCGTGAAAAACACGTGTTTTCAGTTTTTATGTTGTAGATGTGATATATTTTCAAAATCACTTCACTTCCCTCGCAAAGTCTCTCGAACCCCCTTCAACCCAAATCTCATTTTTCACTCAAACCCCATCATTTTCAAGCTAAAATCTCTGCAAACTTACTTCAAGGTATGCTTTCCTAAACATTTTCTTCATGTTTTTCTTAGTTTATGCATATTTTAAGTTAGGGTTCAAAATTTGGGGATTTTTTGAAAATGGGTTGCAGTTCTTAGTTTTTGTGAAAATTTTTCAAAATCTTTGATTGGGCTGAGTTCCATTTGATGTTTGTGTATCTGTGTTGGCCCTTTGTGGCAATTTGAGCTTATATTGAGGCATTTTTCACTATGATCATGCATATTCATAACGGTTGTACATTGTGGCATGTCAAGTGCTTGACAGAATGTCCTAGTGACATCTTTGTGCTAAATTGGATTCAAGTGAACTCCAATTTCTGGGTTTACACTTGTTTGACCTTGTCTAACTTGTTTTGGTCACTGCTTATGTGTTTCACACACTTTGCCTATGTTGCACACACTAGGTACACATTAGGGCCCTCTAGGCACACCTCATGCTGCATCCCCATGCATCACATGCTGCACACCTCATGCATCTCATGATGCACACACTGCACCAGCACATGCACTGCTTTGGCACACACAGACATAGTTACTTAATTCATGGTTTAACACTTTTAGCATGCTGTTTGAGTTTATATACTCTGTTTTGAGTTGGTTTTACTTGTACTCTGAACTAACATGTTCCTAAACATGTTTTGTGTTCTGTTTTGTGTTTGCACACTTGTTTCTTTTCAGTTTTGTATTCCTTTGCATAGATGGCTCCTACTAAGCATGCAGCCACCAAGAAACCAACTTCCAAACGTGCAAGCATTGCTTCTGATCATTTCAAGTCTGTTGAAGCTGATATGAAGTATAATGACTGCTATAAGGATAAAATGATCATCATTGAAAGGGTCGTGCAACTGGAATCACTTGAGAGCACTTTCATACCTGAAGTGTTCAAAGAAAGAACTTGGACCAAGTTGTTGAACCCAGTTGGGGTTGTTTATTCAAAGATAATCAAGGAGTTCTTCTCCAGTGCTGCTGTAGAAGGGGATCGTATCGAGTGCTGGGTAAGACACAAAGAATTTGTGATTACAAGGGAGATCTTACAAGACTTTTTGGAGGTTTGTCCTCCCTCACAACCAATCTCAGTTCAATAGGACGATAGATTAGGATTCATTGCGGAGATGGTAAGGATACTTGGTGGGTCACCAAAGAAAAACTCTATGAACACAATACCATTTTCACTAGAGATAAGGACTTTGGCCTATGTGATGATTCATAACCTGTACCCGGTCACCAACCTCACTACATTGTCAACTCCAAGGACAATGTTTTTGTACGATCTCTTCACCCACAAAGAAATTGATATTTGTGGATACATCCTCTACTTGTTGAAAAAGAGCATTATGAAGCAGAATTCAAGGACTATAATGCCCTTTCCCTCTCTCATTATGGGTCTCATTGCAAAGGAGCGCTTTAAAATTCCGAGTGGCCTCAAGATAGTTCAGAAGGACTATCCCATTGGGGCACATACACTGACCAGGAGCACAGCCCACATCAAAGGCTCCAAGACAGGTGTGCATACCATACCTCAAGCACGTGTTGAGGACAAGGGAGGTGATACAGAGGAAGAGATAGAGTGATTTACTACTGCTCCAAAGCCATTAGATCAGCCTTCAGCTCAGCCATCATCTTCTGCTCCAGCACGAGAATCAGACAGACTAGATCGCATCCTAGCTAGGGTGGACCAGTTATACACTATGCTGGATTCCCATGTGCAGCACATAGCGAACCAATTTGCTTATGTTCAGGGACATATCACAGCCTTATCTTCTCAGATTAAGGAATTGTCCGTTGATTATAGTTCAAACTCTGAGTCCGAGAGATTCTAGCCCTTTGGCCATTCCGGTCAAAAAAGGGGAGAAAATTTTGAGGGGGAGCTGAGGAAGAGCTTGTATAGTGTTAGGGGGAGCATAGGTTTAGGCTTAGAAACATTGGTTATTGGTTCACAGGCGGTTTACTTGTGTTTATTTTTAGCCTTTATAACTGCTGGTATATGTTTATGCTTTTATTGCTTTTGTTCAAAACTTCAATACACTCTGTTTTTAATTTCAATTTATATTCAGTTTGATGTTTACCTTATTGCTTTGTAACATATTTTTGTACTCTTAAGATATTGCCAATATGTCTTGAGTACCTCACTCTTGTGCCCTAGTAGGATCTTGTTCCTAGATGCATATACTTCATGTATTTTGCATTGGTTGAGTGTTGGACATGCAATTGATCCGTGGGATTGCTCTTTATTGCATTGCATGTCCGAATGAGCATTTACTTGCTAAATGTTCATTGTAGTCGTTCTTCAATGACTGATCTTGTTTGATCAAGTTTTTGCTTACATGCTTTAGTGTGTTTACTAACTTGATCGCATTTTACTTGCTCATATTCGTACCATATATTCAACTTGTCATAAGCTTAATGGAAGTTTTGTTTGTGTGCAAGCGTTTCAAGTTACAAGTATATAAGTGCAAGTGCTTCACAGCTTCTAGATTAAGTGTGAGTGAGTTGAGTTTTGCCATTGTTCCCAAACTCACGTTTAAGTCTAGAGTCTGTTATAGGGGTTTTGTCACGAAATAGCCAAAGGGGGAGATTGTAAAGTTGTGATTTACAACTATGTATTTAGTTGGCTTTTATTTCGTGCCAAATTTGATTGTAATTTTATTCAATTTTTTGTACCCTATATTTATTGTGGGATTTAATTGTAAGGGTTGTGTGATAGAGAGAGAGTGTAAAGACTCAAGCTATTGAAGACTGAAGAGGGTTTCGCGGATATCTCGCGACTTAGCATCCCGCGAAGTAATGTATGTGCCCTGCACATGATTGGAATGCGAAGAGTCAGTACAGATGGAGACAGCTGTGTCTTGCGAGTATCTTGTGGGTAAGGACTTCCCGCGAGACACCCACGAGACATTCTGTTTTACCAAACTATACTATCTGATACACACTTTCTGTACCCACACTATATATACCCACATTACCCACAAATGTTAAGGAGTGCTTTTGAGAGAAAACCCTAGCCAAACACCTTGAGAGTTAGAGATTGTTATACCCACAATCCTCTACACAA
The DNA here is from genome assembly GCA_028535165.1 of Quercus tomentella. Taxonomy (NCBI): domain Eukaryota; kingdom Viridiplantae; phylum Streptophyta; class Magnoliopsida; order Fagales; family Fagaceae; genus Quercus; species Quercus tomentella. The sequence continues at coordinate 5,418,017 of JAPQVY010000100.1, read as the reverse complement.
TAACTTGTGGATTTTTCTCAACTCCTACCTCTCCATTTCCATACCATTGAGAGGTTGATAGCCCAAACACTCATCACACCCTTTTAGAGTGTCAAGTGATCGTTTGGTGCTGCTGGGAAGCATTGGAAGAGCCAAGGATGGCAGATGCAACATGGAGCTTGTTGCGGGATCTGGAAAGCTAGACAAGACACGGTTCCGAGAAGCCTTGTTGGAGTAGGAGCTTGGAGGGCTTAGGTACAGCGGGTAGATTAGGCTTGGACGGTCTCTTGCTAACCCATGTATCCCAACTAATTATCTAGTGGATCGATTACCGCTTAGAGGGCGGCGGAGAAGTTTTTTGCCGAGTTCTTTGGTTTCCTCTTCGATAACACATCAGCATGTTATCTGTGTTTGCATTCTTTTTCCCTACTCTTTTACATTTCATTTTACTGCTGTGATTATATGAATATGTGTTAGAGTAGCTTATTTGTTTATCCGCTCGCATTTACACTATTCCGCATTTAGAATTGAGTTAGTGTAAAATCTATCGAGTCGTAACTTTTATTTGGGGATCTAAACAGGTCTTGTATTTTTAACACATTTTCGAGCTTCCAATAACCATGTTAAGAAAACGAGGACCTTTAGCAAAGGCCAAACAAAGGGTGAACTGACGATCACCCCAATCAGAGGGACGTTCACAAAAGCAGATATAAGTTCGTTTTTACACACGGTCTTAAGACGATCACAACCAAGGTAGTCAGGATGCGCTACCCTAGGGACATGGAGCACATCGGATACAATATCCGTTGTTACCACAATGCGCGTACCTCGAACACGAGTAACAAAAAGAGGTACTGAATTATCAAAGAAGTGTTGTATTTGCATTAATTTTGTTCCTTGTATTTTGTGGGATTTTATTGTTTTAGGTTTGGTATTAAGTTTGTGAAGAATCAAGCATGAAATGAAGAATCAGTGCAATTTTGTGACTAGCTCACAAGAAGTTCGCGAGAAGAGTAACCCATGAAAAGGGCACGTGGAAAGCAAATGCTGAAAGCTGAAGAGTAAAGTGTCAGGCTGCATTTCGCTAGTGCTTCGCGAGACAGGCCATCTCGCGAGGTACCTGCGAAACTCTCTGCCTTGAGGATTTAAAGTGTAACTTTCTTACCCTTCAACCGTACTATATATACCCTCATTACCCACAAAAGTAAAGGAGGCAATTCAGAGAGAAAAAACTTAAACAGGTTTTCTACAACACAACACACCCATCATTTAGAGAGAGAGCTACTTATCCTTAGTGAGAAATCATTGTAACCTCTTCTCCTTCCCTCTCCATTATCATACCTTAAGAGGAGATTTGTACCCAAACACAACCCACACCTATTCAGAGTGTAGAGAGTGTTTTGGAGCTTGGGAAGCTTTGGGGATTTGCCAAAAGAAGCCGATGAGGCTTGGCGTATGCACTCGAGCATATTGCGAGATCCAGAAAGCTAGTGAAGACAAGATTCTGAGAAGTCCGTTGGTAGCAGGAGCTTGGAGGGCTCAAGTACATTGGGTAGACTAGGCTTGAAGGGTCTTTTGTTATTCATGTACTCCAACTTATTTGCTAGTGGATCGATTTCGATTTGGAGGGTCGTGGAAAGGTTTTTTGCCAAGTTCTTCGGTTTCCTCTTCGATAACACGTCTTGTTGTTATCTTGTGTTTGCATTTTTCTTCCTTTACTCTTGTGCTTTACTTTTATTAGTTGTTGTTCATGTGCATGCATTAGGGTAGAGTTGTCAGGTTCTTTGCGTTTATTTACTCTTGTTCCACACTTAGTATAAGTTAGAGCAAAAGCTATCTAGACTTTATTTTTAATTGGGGGTCTGAACAAGCTCTTGGGTTTTAGCACAAATCCGAGCTTTCAATGAAACTTTCGAAAAAGGCATTCTCAATAATCACAATTTTGAGTAATAATCATGTCACCTCTTCACCCGTAAAGCACATGACTTTCTATTAACCCTATGTATACGCTCAGGAAGAAATTCCAATGCCTCCTATTATGTCAAATGAATGTTGGAATTCTTCACTCAAATCATTTTGATTAGCAAATCCTGGGCCAGAGCCTCACTCTTTTTGACTTGACATAGATGGTTTTTTCCACAACATATGATCATTAAAGAAAAAAAAAATCTATTGAGTGTATTTAACATTAGGCTCAATGGGAAGAAATTTAGTTCGAGTAAGAGACAATATTTTGAAGAAAGTTGTGGCCAGCACTAGAAAGAATACCAAGGCGCAAACACTGACTAACAAGAAAATCAATGTCTCCATTTTTGTTTTGACACACTTAAAAGTTATAACATTAAATTTTTGTTTTACTTGTAGTTGTAGATTTAGATGATAAAATTCATAATATTGTGCCTCTCATTCCATGAGCTCAGTTCATAATGCTTCCCATGCACAATAAAATTTTGACACCGTGTAGAAATACACCAATATCATAGCTAGGGGTGGGACATCTTTCAGTCCACCTAACAAAAGTGAGACAAAAGTATGATTTAGATTTAGTGATTTACCCTAATTTCAAGGGTTCTTTTTGCATTTTGTCAAAGAATTAATAAGCATAAAATTTTTCATAAAATGAGGTAGAGATTGAATGTAAAAATTAGGATAAACCACCACTAATTATGCATTTTGCAATGGATTCTGGAAAACATTGTGTTTGATGTCAAAATTTTGGTTCACATTCATGATACTTACGTAAAAGTTATTCTTAATATTCTCAATTTTGGTTTATAATTATATAGTCACTTCAGATTTTCATACATAACACACGTGACTTTCTAGTAACCAACTAAAGCTATATCACAACGTCAAGAAACAAACCCAATGTAATCAGCAAGAAATTCCTATGTCTCCTATTTAATCAAATGAGAGTTGAATTGAATGAATCACACAAATTTTGATTAGTAAAGATGCCCAGCAGGGTCTAACATGTTTTGACTTGACATGGATCATGGACATGGATGGCACTTTCCACAATATATTATTATTTATGGAGAAAAAAAAGCTCTTCAGTGATTTAACGTTAGTGTGCAAGGGAAGAAATTTCGTTCGAGTAAGAAAATATATTTTCGAAGAAAGTTGTGCCTAGCACAAGAAAGCAAACACTGAGAAGAAAAGCAATGTCCCCACCTTTTTCTTTTACTTAGATTTTGTTACTCACACATTCATAAACTTTTGATTTTACTCAGATGATGCCTGTTTGGTTTTTAAAAAAGTAGTGTATCTACTTTTCATTTTCTTTATTCTATATTCAAATTAAAAAAAAAAGAAAAAGAAATCCTAAATTTGAATATTGAAAAAAAGCTACACTGAATTGGCTTTTTTTCACTTGTTTTTTGGATCCATCTTCATGTTTTTAATGGTATCACTTGTTATGTTTGAGTAACACACTTCTTGATACATTAAACCCAGCTTAGATCTACCCAATTACAAATTAAATACGTTTTGTCAAAGGATAAAAGCCCAAAATATGAAGAATCCACATCTACAAGACTTATAGTCAATGCTTGTCGCCAAATGTGTGGTATAAATAAATTTGTCTTTGATTGAGAGCTCCATAATTATTTCAATCTTGAACATTGTTTAAGAATTTTTTTTTTTTTTTTTAAATTGAGAAAAGAAAGAAAAACAACTGAAACTTTTAATATTTTTCATGAAAGTGGTATCAAAATTTTTTTAAAATGATCTATTAATAAAGGGCCTAAGAGCACCCATTAACTAAACCCTTTTTGTAATTCTAATAAGCAATATTTACCTAATGATCTCATTAATAAAGCTTTTGTCATTTTTTCCCACAATATTTCAAAGTAAAATCCAGCTAAACCTCACTTTATAATAATAATAATAATAATAATAATAATAATAATAATAATAATTATTATTATTATTATTATTATTATTATTATTATTATTATTATTATTATTATTATTATCCTTCAAAATAGTATCACCTTCAAAAAAAAAAAAAAAAAAAAAAAAAAAAAAACATTCACTAGAATAAATACCAGCTAATTAAAAGTTAAAAGTTAAAATCAAAGGGACATATTCCATTTTAATGCTCCTTGATTTTTTTTTTTTTTTTTTTTTTTTTTACATTTTGATAAAGTAATGAATAACAATGACCAAAATTCTGTGTGAAAGAAGTTGCACCGCACCTTTCTCAAGTTAGAAAATTGATATATGTATCCAAAAATGAATATATTAATGTCCCACAAAATGGTCACATCTACAAGACTTACAGAGTCAAGAGTCAATGCTTGGTGCCAAATCCTCAATGTGTGGTAGAAATTGAAAGCATAAGAAAACCAATTAAGCTTAAACAAACTCTTCCCTCCTGTCCTCAGCAGCTAGCATAATACAATAAGACGTTCCGTTTCCTATATTATTATGGGTCATGTTGATGAGTGTCCTTATGGCAATGGTTAACAATTCATTTTAGGAAAGTTTTGATACTACTTTTATGAGAAATGAAAAAGCTGTCAAAACATTAATTGAATTTTTTTTCCCATAAAAACTTTCTTTAAATAATTGTTAACTATTGCCCTAAGGACATCCATTAGTATTTCTCTATTATTATACTATATAATTTTAGCATACAAGTAGTGATATTATTATTACCTTAAACTTTGTTGTTAAACAATCACTACTATAATACCCAGACATAAAAAGTCACAGTGGGACATATTCTGTTTTAAAGATTGTTGAATTTTGATACAAATAATGAATGACTATTGACCAATCAAATTACCCTCTAAAATGTGTTGCACTTTTCAGAAAGATAGAAAATTGATATGTATCCAAATGAACCTAAGGGCCTACAAATAGATGGTCCTTTCTACAAGACTTACTCAGTCAGTCAATCCCTAATGTATCGGAGTGAAGACTACAAGATAAAAACACTAACAAGACTTTCTTTTTAACTTTTAATACATTCTACTCATGACACTAGTTTGTTACCTATTTTGTACTAATATATATATATATATATATATATGGTATAATTTATTCTACCTATATGCAATATTGATGAAATTTCCAATGCTACTTATTTTAAAGTTCCATTTGGATATAATAATAGCGTAATAAACTAAATTCAATCGGTTTTAGGACAATACTACATTTTTTTGAAAAACCTCACTAAAATTAGTAACAAGCCAACAAATCAACTAAAAGTTGTTATATAAAAAAAAAAAAAAAAAAACTAATTAAGTTGTATCGTATAACTTATGTGTCTAGCTTATTTTGATTAGTAGTTGATCAATAATAATAGGGATTTGTTGTGTTAATTAATCAGGTAGTTTAATGTGTGGCACTTTGAGATCCATTCCCTGCCTACAAACTACAAAGTATCTCACGATATTAGCTTAAAAATGAATATTGGCTTGATTGTTTGTTTCATCCCATGTTTGAAATATCAGAGGTAGTCATGAAGGGATTCACCTATGATTTTTGCAATTTTAGAGAAAACAATAAAAATAAAAGATAAAAGTTTTTCTTATAAAAAAAAAGAAAGATAAAAGAGATAAAAGTTTTAAAATGGAAATATCTATTACAAATTATGTAAACAAGTAATCATAGTGGGATTTATCAAAAATGACAAATCAAAATCCCGTCTAAACAAATAAACATTGTGGGATTTATCACAAATGATGAATCAAAATCCCATCTAAAATACGTTATACTTTTTGTGTTAAGTTTAGAAAATTGATATAAATCCAAATGAACCTAAATAAGGGCCCAAAATATGAAGGGTTCTCATCTACAAGACTTACGGTCGATGCTTGTCATCAAAATGTGTGGTTACATCAACAAACAAAATCACATTGTCTATACAGTAGCAATTTCCAATATCTCCTATTGCATCAATGTAATTAATGTTGAATGTGCATGGGAAGAAATTTCGTACTAGGACTTTTATGAAAAAGTTTTTCCCAACACGAGGAAGACTTCTAGGATACAGACATTAACTAGAAAATAAAGGTTTCTTTTTTTTTTTCTTTTTTTCTTTTTTTTCCTTTAGTTTTTGACACTTTCAAATTTATAGATTATAGATTTTCTTGATGGTAAAATTAACACTCGGCTCCATTGCTCCTGCATTTCAAGAGTCCATTTGAGTAAAGGCAGTTTTTTTTTTTTTTTTTTTTTAATGCTTTTTGCTTTTTGTCTCAATTTCTGCTTTCAAATAATCTAACTTTTTTTTTTTCAAATAAACTAGATTTAAAAAAAAAATTTCACACATTTAACGTTAAAATTACTAAAAACTATATTTATTTTGGTAAACACTATAAGAATAAGTACGGACACCAAAACTCAATGCAATATGCTTGACTCATGCACAATAAATATTGATACCTTTAAAAAGAAACCAATATCTAGGACAGAATCCATCCTATATAATTAATTAGTTTTGCAACTCCACCAAAAACAAAACAAAAAAAAAAAAAAAACAAACAAACAAACAAACAAAAATGTCTTTGGGAGCTCCAAAACTACTTAAATCCTGTCTAATTTTTGAAAGGAAAAAGTTGATGGATATTTTAAAAACATTAGTTTAGAAAATATTTTAAGATAAGTTGAACTTTTATCAAGAAAGAAAATTGATGTCTAGACAAATCAAGCTCAGGCCAATCAAATGGACTATATTCTTAATTTCTTATCTTGAATTGTTTCATGTACAAGTTATAGTCAATGCTTGGCATTTAAGAGTGGAACACCTTATCTAAAGTCCATACTCGGAAAGCTTGAGAAAAAATCCATTTAAATCAACACATAATAAGAAATTATAAAGGAATTAAAGAAAAAAAGAATTGTAAAAAATAACGAAAATTTAATCTATGCTTAAATTCTTAATTATAAGGATGAATACAATATAGCCTTTTTAAAATAAAATAAAATTAAAAAGTCTATGCTTATTTTGTATGTATGATAAAGTATCTTGTCACAAAGGTTCATTAGTTTTCAAGGTTATGCCATCATTTTCCATTTGTACTCATCTTATTGCTAGCAAAGTAGCAAAAACAACACATTAGAAAACATGTTACTAATATCTTTTAGTATGGTTAATAGGATAAGAAAATTTAATGAAAAATCTACCATTCTGAGAGGAATTACTTGTTAAGTGTTTGACATCCCAACCAAAACCCATTATATGATAATTAGAATTCCAATTGATCATTCTTAAATTAAATTTTCTGGCAGGATATAAATTATTTTAGGTAAGGTAGTTTTCAATTGGTCCTAGCTAAGTCTCTAATTAAAAGATTCACGCATAAGAAAATTTTTTTTTTTTTTTTGATAATTCAATCATGACAACATGGGGAGGGTGTCCTCAATCCTCATAATTCATAAAGAAGAGTCAACAATGTCATCAAAGTAAAAGACTCTTGATCATATTTCTATACATGCCACCATTGGTATGTTGTTTTCATTATTTTTTCCTAATTGACGAATTCAATCCAGTTAATTATGCTATTAATATCTGCAATAGGAACATTAATATCAGTGGAACTAGAAGTTTCATCATACATATTGGTGGCATGAATTTAAAAACAAAAGAACAAAACAATTTAGTCAATTGTAATAAGACCACTAAAATAGCTGATAAACATAACAACTTCATTTGGCCTAACATCAATACATTATGCACTCCCTGCAAAATCTCTCTCTTCTTTTTTTCTTTTTTCCTTTTTTTTTTTGGTTGAGAAAGACTTTGATTTTGAGGGAAAGTCGAAATTGGTTTAACCACCAATAGTGCCCTATTCCACAATGAATTCAGGATAGGAGGGCACTACTATTTGACATAAAAAATTCTGTTCACATCCATGACACATTCATAAAATGCATTTTTAATAATTACAATTTTGTTTAATAATCACACGTAAAGTACATGACTTTTGGAACTAATCATACTAGACTTTTTAATAGCTAGCTTAGGCAATTTCACAACATCAAACAAACCCACTATATATGATAGCAAATTCCTATATCATCTATTCCATCAAAGGAATGTTGAATTGTTCACACTAATATTGATTAGAAAAGATTCTAGGCCAATGCACATAATTTTTTTCAATTAACTTGGATGACAATTTACACAGTATCTTTCAAATGGAGATAAAAATAGAGTATATTTAATGTTAGTGTGCATGGGAAGGAATTTACTCATTGCTAGGTCTTTTATGAGAAAATTGTGCAAGCACTAGGAAGACTTCCAAAATATAGATACTAACAAGAAAATCAATCTGTTAGATTTTGACACTTTTTTTTTTCTTCCAATAATTCTATAGTTACAATCAAGATGAAAGGATTTAAGCTATAATTGTCTCCAACTCTCCGTTTGGAACTCCATAAGGTGTTAATTGAGTAACAAACTTCTGATTTTCTTGATGATAAAATTAACCTTGTGTTTTGCTATTGAAAGTTCATGCCATCCAAAAAAAAAAAAAAAATATATATATATATATATAAGTCAAAACTCAGAAAATCCAAGATGACCACTTCATTCATGACTCAACTAAGTAAAACTATCTTATTATCACTATTATTAAATATTTTCATGCGTAAGTACAAATTACAAGCTAGTACATTATAAATTTTGAGCATTGTATCATCATACTGTCCAATGCAATAAATTTGTTTTGAGATTTGAGGGTGGAATTGACCAACTCAGCCCATTAATCAATTTATGATAATTCACCCTTTGAGCCTTAGAATATTTCAATCCGACCTAGTTTTTGTAATGCCAATAATAACATAAAACTTTTGTCCCCTTTTTCTTTAAATTTAAATGTAAGATCCAGGTAAATTTTACACGATATCCTATTATTATTATTATTATTACTATTATTATATAAATTTAGCATACAAGCAATGATATTATCAATTTATCACCTTAAAAATTTTGTTGCTAAACAATCACTACCATAATACCCAGAGCCTTAAGTCACAGTGGGACATATTCTGTTTTAAAGATGGTTGAATTTCAATACAAGTAATGAATAGTATTGACCATTCAAATTACCGTCTAAAATGTCTCATAAAGATAGAAAATTGATATGTATCCAAATGAAGCTAAGGGCCTACAAATAGAGGGTCCCACCTACAAGACTTAGTGAGTCAGTCAATCCCTAATGTGTGGTTGAAATTGAAAGCATCAAACATATTCCATTTTAAAGATCGTTGAATTTTTGAATTTTTGACGTAAGTGATGAATAACCAATCAAATTACGTTGCACTTTTCACAAGGGCCCACAAATGCACTTTGCACAAGTTGGAAAATTGATATGAATCCAAATGGAACTTAAAAATGGGCCACATATGAAGGGCCCCATTACTTGTGCGGTAGAAATTTAAAGTACCAATAAAACAAAGTCGTAGCAGGTAGTCAACACAACACAATACAATAAAGACGGCCCATTTGCTATAAATTAGCATGCCATTATTAGCATTTCGTATTACATAATGTCAATATCGTACCGGAGGCCGTATCGATTTGATCACCGGTACGATATATTTCGGATACCGGTCAATACCGGTGTACCGTTTTGGGTTTATCGCTATTTTTTATATTTATAAATAAATAAATAAATATATATATATATGTATGTATGTATGTATGTATGTGTCTGTGTATATATATATTATAATAAATATAAAAGTTTACCATAAAACATTTCCTCAATTCAGAACTAATTATTCGTGATTTTAGACTTTAGTATCAATTAAAAGGGAAAAAAAATAAAAATAAAATAGAAAGCTTAAAAGTTACCATTGTATACTAAGAAAACAAATAATACTAATAAGTTAATGCAAATAAGTTACCATTCTGTCCTAACAAAAATTCAAAAATTACAAAACTTAAAATAAAAAAAAAAATTAAAAAAAAAACTTTTTTCTGTACCGGCCGGTATTGCCCGAAATTGTCCGGTACGACCGGTACGAGGCCGGTATGGCCGGTATTTTTTCCGGTACGAAACAAGGGGGTCGAGTGTACCGGATTGCTGGCCGGTACGGTATATTCTGGCCGTACCGGCCGGTACGGTACGGAATCGACAACCTTGATTACATAACAAAATCATAAACCAGTTTTATTTTTATAAAAAGCATGATGATGAAGCCTTCTCCTTTGTTGAGGATTACTTTAAGCCTTCTCCTTTGTTTGGTCACTATTCATCCTCATCCTCCAAACTTCGGCACTGCCCACTCTGACTCTGAGGTTCGTTGCATTGAAAGCGAGCGACATGCCCTTCTCAACTTCAAGCATGACCTTCTAGATCCTTCAAACTGGCTTGCCTCTTGGGCATCTGACGTGGATTGTTGTGACTGGGTCGGTGTTCTCTGCCACAACGTTACCGGTCACGTCCTCCAACTCCATCTCAGAAGCTTTTTTCCTGTGGGAGACGAGTTTTCAACTGATGTTGACCAATGGGATGCTCAATACGAAGCTCAATTGCAAACTTATGAGAGGTTAGTGTTCGGCGGTAAGATAAATCCTTCTCTGCTTGATTTGAAGCATTTGATTTACTTGGATCTCAGTTACAATAATTTCAATTATACTCCAATTCCCAAATTCCTCGGTTCAATAGGGAGCTTAAGATATCTTAATCTCTCATATGCGAGATTTAGGGGATTGATTCCTCATCAACTTGGAAATCTCTCTAATTTGCACTATCTCGATCTTGGATATAATGATTTATATGTGAAGAACCTTCAATGGCTCTTTGGTCTTCCTTTACTACAACACCTTGATTTGAGTTCTGCTAACCTTAGCCAAGCCTCTGATTGGCTACAGGAGATAAACAAACTCCCTTCCTTGTCAGAGTTGCGATTGTCAGGTTGTGAACTTTCTGGTTTCATCCCACCGCCGATACCCAGTAGTATTAACTTCTCATCTCTCACCACCCTTCATCTTTCATCCAACCATTTTGAAAACACTTCGATTATGTTTTGGGTCTTTGGTCTTTGTAATCTGGTTTCTCTTGATCTATCTTGGAATCAGTTTCACAGTCCAATCCCTGTTCATCTCCAGAACTTGACTTCACTTAGGCACCTCGATCTATTTGCCAATCACTTTCAAGGTCCAATCCCTATTCATCTCCAGAACTTGACTTCACTTAGGCACCTCAATCTATCTTGGAACAATCTCAACTCTTCAATTCCCAATTGGCTCTACAGTTTTAGTCATCTTGAGTTCCTCAACCTCGGCTTCAATTATTTGCAGGGTACAATCTCTAATGCCATTGGAAACCTAACATCTGCCATTAGCATACACTTGTCATTCAATGAACTTGAAGGAAAGGTACCAAGATCTTTGGGTAATCTTTGCAACTTAAGGGTAATTAGATTGTCATACAACAAATGGAGTCAAGAGATGTCTGAAATCTTTGAAAGTCTATCAGTATGTGTTTCAAATGGACTAGAGATCTTAGATTTGTCTAATGCTCAACTGTCTGGGCATTTGACTGATGATCTTGGGCAATTTAAAAATCTAGTCATCCTTTCTTTGGGGTCTAATTCAATTTCAGGACCTATTCCATGGTCTATAGGAAATCTTTCCTCTTTGAGATCCTTGGACCTTAGGAGTAACCAAATTAATGGAACTCTCCCTCCAATTTTTGAACAGCTCTCCAAATTAGAGCATTTAAATATCGAATCAAATATATTGGAGGGTGTAGTATCTGAAGTTCATTTTGCCAAATTGATGAAATTGACAACACTTCTTGCATCTCGAAACCAACTGACTTTAGAAGTAAGAAACAGTTGGATCCCTCCTTTTCAACTCAATTATTTATTTTTGAGATCATGGAATTTAGGGCCAAGATTTCCTTTGTGGCTTCTTTCACAGAAGCATCTTCAGTATTTGGACATATCTAACACAAGGGTTTCAGATGCAGTTCCTCCTTTGTTTTGGAATCTGTCTTCTCAATTTATGTATCTAAATCTCTCTCACAATCAGATCTATGGAGAGATTCCAAATATCCTAATGATTTTGTCCACTTCATCAATGATTGATATGAGTTCAAATCACTTCAATGGTTTGTTGCCTTGTATATCCTCTAATGTTAGCATCTTAGATCTCTCTGACAATTTATTGTCCGGATCTATTTCGCACTTTTTATGTTACAAGATGAATGAGTCCAAACAAATGTCATATCTCAATCTTGGTAAAAACTTGTTATCAGGGGAAATGATTGGTTGTTGGATGAAGTGGAAAAATTTGAATGCCTTAAATTTGGGAAACAACCATTTTTCCGGTTCAATTCCAAGATCCATTGGATCTTTGATTTCTCTTCAATCTTTGCATTTATATAACAACAAATTCTCTAGAAAATTACCATCCTCATTGAAAAATTGTAAACACTTGGTTACTATTGATATTGGCAAAAACGAGTTTGTTGGGAGCATACCTTCATGGATGGGACATAGATTTTCAAGCTTGATGATTCTCAGCCTTCGCTCAAATAGTTTCTATGGTTACATCCCGGAAAAACTCTGCTCTCTAACTTCACTCCAAATCTTGGACCTCTCAAATAATAAGCTATTTGGAAGCATACCTAGATGTGTTAACAATTTCAGTGCCATGGCCACAAATAACAATTCAAATGGTCCCCTTTTTCTACTCGAACGGCCAATTGGCTATGATACTTCTATGCTTTTTGAAAGTGCATCGGTTGTGATTAAGAAGAAAGTTCTTGAGTATTCCACCACACTTCAACTTGTAAAAAGTATGGACCTTTCCAAAAACAATTTATCAGGCAAGATCCCTAAAGAAGTGACTAGTCTTCAAGGGTTACAATCATTAAATTTGTCATTTAATATCTTGAGAGGAAGGATTCCTGACAATATAGGTGTTATGGGATCATTGGAATCTATAGATTTTTCTGTAAATCAACTTTCAGGTCAAATTCCTCAAAGTATGTCAAGTTTGACATTTCTAAGTCAATTGAACTTGTCAAACAACAATTTAAGTGGGAAAATACCGTTAAGCACTCAACTTCAGAGCCTTAGTGCCTCCTACTTTATTGGAAACAGACTTTGTGGAGCTCCACTAATTGAGAATTGTTCTATAAGTGATGTAAAACCCAACCTTGAAAACAAAAGGAGCAAGGATTTTGGTGGACCTGAAGTGGATTGGTTTTACGTTAGTATGGCACTTGGATTTGTGGTTCGGTTTTGGGTTGTATTGGGCCCTTTATTATTGAACAAGCAAGTGAGAATCATGTACTTTCAATTCCTAGATCACCTAGGGTTCAAACTCTGGGGTTTTGTGGCACAAGCTTGGCTGCATTGTAAGTAAATGTTGTAAGATTCTTAATATTTAGTGCAAATATCATGTAATCATAGTAATCAATATTTTGATGATTTTTATTTGATCTTTGATCTGGTTAATGCTTGTATTATTAGCTATATTCATTCCATTGACATATATGAATATGAAGTTTCTTCTTCTGAATATCAAATGCAAGCCAAGTTGTAGTTTTATTATCTCTATACATTACAATGTAAAATCACATTTCAATTAATACAAGAATTTGATCAATTAAAAGCAATATACAATACCTTAAAAGTTAAAATGATGCCCAATTTCTCAATCTCTTATTGATCACTTTGTAAAGTCTCAACAAAAAAAGGTTTTTGCATATTGCAGCAAACTAAATGGGCTATTTGTAACAAACTCAAAGGCTAATTGGTGGAATCCTTGCAACAGAAATCTTAGAATCAAGCTTAGGCAAAAGAAATGTGGGTCTCCAAAGTCTTCTTACTTGGGGAAAAACCCGGACTTCGATGTTTATTGGGAACTAGGTTATGATGCACACTTTGTGCAAGCATGCTATGGTTTTGCGTCAAAATATGCTATATTTTTTCTATGTAGTTCCAAATTTTCTGGCTGCATCCGTTGATTTAAATTGTGTGTGGCTATGTGGGTGGGTACACATGATTAAACTGTTGATTCAACGAGTATGTTTGGGTTTCGTGGTTTTACAAAGGTATTGCAACCGGAGATTTATTTTTGAAGATATCCAAGTCTCTCTTATATTGCCTCTGGCCATTGACACTCTTGGTTTAGTAGAAAGGTATGGAAACTGAACTATCGGCCTCTTTAACTATGCTGCATTTATTTTGATCTTAGCAACATATTGGTGACGTGACACACTTCACTGCAAGTAACTGGCTCAATTAGGAGCTTGTATGTAATTTGGAGAAATCATCTTTTATGATTCCTAACTCTTTAATGTTAGTTTCTTTTACATGTAAAAGAGAGCTTCCAAGAAACTGGATTTTGTGACTGCAGAGTTTATAATTTGTGATATTTTGAAATAACATTCCCAACTCTTTCTATTTTTTGCTTCGAGATCCATTTTCCTTTAATGAAATTCCTTCATTGTACATTAGAAAAATCTGAAATAATCATGTATATGCATGTATGTATCTATTTGGGTGGGAAGTAGATAGGTATGTATATGTTCTAAAATTAGGTTTTGGTGAAGAGGGATTTTACCATTTTAGTCTAGGTGGAATGGGGTTTGTTGAGTTAATGATTTTCTGAATTGCGGTATGGATTTTTTTAGTTAATGGTTCTGACAAGTGAAGGTCAATGAGTTGAGAGAGAGTTTGTGGGGTGAACTTAATTGTCTGTGGTGTTTTGTTGGGGTTGTAATGTTGTTTGCAAAGATTTATCAATGCTTCTTTTTTACACTTGTTTGGCATGGTAGAAAATGAAATCCAAAAGGCTGTGGTTGACAAGACAACATTGGAATTAAGTTGAGTTGTGTGTGTTTGCAGTAGGATATTAGGCAACTCAATATTGCACTTTATACAGGACATAGTGTATATAACCACTTACACAACCTCTAAATTAGTTTTTAGTAAAGCAGCCCAAGATTATATTTCTATTATTTGTAGCTCTCTTTTTTGGGTGAAGGTGAAGTATACTTGCTTCAATACAGTTGTCTTTGGTTTCCTATGTAAAATTCATTAATGTCCTCATCCTATGTAATTTTTCTTTTCCACTAGTAATGGAAAATGTTGGTGCCTTTAGTTTTTCCAATAAAACTCTACTACGCTTTATTGCAATATACCATGGTTACATTAAGCTCATACAATTTTAAACAATACACAATATATATTGTAGTATGGCCACATTTCTTTTGCTAATCATTAGATATTGAGTTATTTCTGACTACCTTATCCATTCTTGGTGTAATTTTGGCAACTGCTGGTGTTCCTGTGGTAGGTTTTGGTAACTGTATATGAGTCTCCTTTAACAAGAACTATCATTTCTCATTCCAACACTCAAATTTGTAAAACAGGACTGTATCATGGATTTACAAATATCATTGTATTCCAAATACAACAAGGTTCTCCAGTAATTACCAAGTACCTATCCAATTGAAATTAGGTTTCTATTTTCTATGTTATCAACAAGCATTTATTTTATCTCTTGTAGTATAATAGTTTTGGATTTTTTAGCACATGGATCATGACTTTCTAGTGAATATGGTTGAATACTTGAACCTTATCCAAACCGTTCCAAACACTAAGGATAATGTAATTAAGTGGTGGCATTTAGAGTATTGATAATTAAAGTGTTTCCAGTGAGTTTGAGTTTAATACTAATGTTTGTTCAGATCACGATTTGATAAAGATGATGATCAGTAATATATCTCTAATATTATGTATATTTGATGATGAATTTAAATATATAGTGTAGTTTTAGATATTTGGTCCATAGAAATGCTCCTATAATTGTGATATTTGAAAATTAGAAGGATATGTAACTAGAAAGGGTTCTTAGTACTATCCAATACGCACAACTTAGCATTTTCAAGCATATCTGTGCAATATATTAGCTAGAATAGTAATTATATAGAGTTGAATTTGGCCTAGGGGGCTGTGGTGTGCATTACCATCTTCAATTTTTTTGCACAGGACATTGCAAAGGCCAAGGAATTCTTATAGTATGGAGGAGTTGACATTGGCTATTGAAGACTATGACAGTGTCAATCATATATAGAAACTTGAGGTAGAAATTGGATGATAAATTGTGTGGATCCAGGGAGATACAATTTGCTTATGGCTATCTGAAATTTGAAATGGTATTTAAAACTATGAATGCAGAATCCATTGGATAAACAAAGGTAAAAAATTATGCATATGCTTTTCTTGATTAAAGAGAACCTTATAACTGACTTGATTGTCTTAACTTTTTTTGCTAGTTTAATATGCTGAACATGTGTAATTGGTATTAGTTGCCACCCTCCACCATGGTACAGAATAATTTCTCATTCACAAGTAGCCAGCGGTGAAAGCAAAGGACATATTTAAATCAGGGTGGTTGTGTTGCTTCCACAAGAAAATAACCAAAAATCCTGAGCTTGGCAGTTGCTTTACTTTTTGGGTAAAGCTAAAGGTAAAGCAAAATATACCATAAAGACCAACACAAAATAAGAAACTGTGAAAGAAAATATTGAGAAAGGACTCGTTAAAAATAACGTAAAAAATTAAATTTAACTGTTTTTCAATAAGATTGGACTAGTTAATTTCATCTTTCTCTAGTTCTTATAAGCAAGCTAGCATAGAGTTTTTACGATACCAACACAAGTGCAAGTTGATAAGTAATTTGGACCCACAGCAAAATTTATCAATTTCTTAATTAGCCAATTATGTAACTCAGTTATTACTTGTTAGTTACCATGAGCAGTAAAGAAAATAACACAAGATATTGAAAACCACTACGGGTTTTCCTAACCCTAAGAAGGAATTCACTACATGAATTGAAGTTTGCAATATGAATCATACTCATGACCCTAGATTCTATACAGTAGATACTTACTAACATGAGCTCATAATTAGCTCCAAGTGGATTCTTTTATTTTGAAAACCTTCTACAGATCGTGTCAATGACTCCAAGGACCTACTCCAAAGACCACCTTGAAGATTTGATCTCCACAATAACACACTAGCAATAGGCTCTTGTGGCTTCAACCTTGATCACCACATAACAACAGAGTCTTGATATTGATTTTCTATTCTCACTAGTCTTGGTGAAATTGAGGTTTTGATTTTCTTCTTCTTAGATGCACAGCAATACCTCAATTGTAGTTGTGCTATAAAGTGTCTTTTATATGTTTGTATGTATGCCACAAAAAAGTACAAGGCAACACAAACTCAATTAAAACAAGTGAGATTTCAGGTATCTTGTATCTCAATTGAGCAAGTCACTACTGAGAAGTATTAAGAAACTTGCTTCGATTGATCAAGACTCGATTGAAGGTCTTACAAAAGCTCTACCTTGATTGATCGAGAGTCAATCGGAAGGCAATTGAAACTCCGTACTTCTTTCTTTTGAGCTACATCTTGGACATCTAATTATGAATCCAAACAAGATTACATGTCATAGAATCTTTCAACCTAAAACCTAACACCAGTCTTATAAATCCATGTTTATTTTGTATGTATGATAAAGTTGCACTGCCACGAAAGTTCATGAATTTCAACACACATGCCATCTTTCCATTAAAAGTCACAGCAAGGTTTGCTGACAAAGCTAGCATATACTTGAAAAACAAGAAGCAAACTCAATATATCTTTCTTACTTATAAACATTTGAAAACATTTACATTTAAAAAAATAAAAATTAAACAACAATGATAAATTTAAGCACACTTCACAACATCATTAGTCATGAAAAAATAAATTCATCATTTTCGTTATCATCAATTTCATCAAAGAACGGATCGTTGAGGAGCTCAGATGTAGAAGGTCTTGCCCTAGGTTGAGCAAGGAACTTCTCAATGAACGCCCACACCTCCAAATACTTAACCTTGCTCAAGGCCTTAGGCCTCATCCCAGTTGACACCTTCTTGTATATTTTGGCAACATTGTCACACTCACTATAGGGAATTTCCAAAGTCACCATCTCAATCATGCACATCCCAAACGACTAATATATCCACCATCTCCGTGTAATCCTCCTTGTAAAGCTCCGGTGCCATGAATTCCAGCGTCCCTAATATTGAGTGTGCTGAATGACTCTTCCCCACTATCACTGCCAATCCCAAATCACCAATTTTTACCTAACAAAAAAGCCAAGAAAAAAATTGTTAAACTTCCATATAACATCATTAGTCAATTCAAAACCAACTTTTTCTTAAATTAGAAGACTAATTTGATTGCTTGGTTACAAAGTAAAGCAAAAGTACTTTAAAACATAAGATCCAAAACTGCAAATTAAACTACATGGCCTATAAGCAACCAAATATGTATGGTAAAGCTCAAAATGGTACCTGACCAATGTTCCCATTGACAAAAACATTGCTACAATTGAGATCTCTATGAATGACACAAGGCTCATGTGTACGCTGGTAGTCCAACCCTTTCAAAATCTGCTTTGATCATTTCTTCAACGCTTTCATTGAAACATGCCTATGTTTCTTCCTATACTCTCTCAAGTTCCCACTAGTACATAGCTGGTGATAAAATTCAAGGTGTTGTTTTCCTCGTCCCTCCACACATTGTACAAGGCAATGATGTTATTGTTTGTTAAGGTTCTCAGCAGCCTGACCTCGGAGTAAAGCCTATCAATCATGTAGGGATCATTAGTGAAGTTTCATAGTTTGACCTGGTTCCATGCTACTTCTATTCCTTCTTCTTGATCAAATGCACGGTACACTTTTTTCACTGCACCACTGCCAAGTACCTCATTGTAGCGGCCGTACCGGCCTGTTGGATCAATTTCGACAAATGGCTCAGAATCTTTATCAGATGGACCAGGATTCACACTAGGCATCTTCAAGTAAAACATTCAAAAAAGTCAGTCATAAACTATGAAAGCAAGTTGGGTTTATTTGAAAGAGTTTAGAGTTTAGACAAAGTTTTACATTAAAGACTAAGAAACCCAATAGAATTAATATATATGAACAGTTGGTGATCATTGATATTGCAAAGAACGAGTTTGTTGGAAGCATACCCTCATGGATGGTGTATAATTTGTCAAAGTTGGTGATTCTCAACCTTCACTCAAAGAATTTTCACGGTTACATTCCGGAAGAACTGTGCCTACTAACTTCACTTCAAATCTTGGACCTTTCAAATAATAAGCTATTTGGATGCATACCTAAATGTGTTTACAATTTTAGTTCTATGACCCAAGCCACATATCACAACTCAAAGTATCCCTTTCTTTTATATCAGCAATCACTAGGATATAATTCTATACCTTTCGAAAGTGAATTGCTTGTGATTAAGGGAAAAGTTCTTGAGTATTCCACCACTCTTCAAATGGTAAAAATTATAGATTTTTCCAAGAACAATTTATCTAGAGAGATCCCTAGAGAAGTGACTAGTCTCACAGGATTACAATCATTGAATTTGTCCTTTAATATCTTGACTGGATGAATTCCTGAGAATATAGATAATATGAGATCATTAGAATCTATTGATTTCTCAGTAAACCAACTTTCAGGCCAAGTTCCTAAAAGTATGTCAAGTTTGACATTTTTAAGTCATTTGAACTTGTCAAACAACAATTTATCCAGGAGAATTCCTTCAGGCACTCAGCTACAAAGCCTCAATGAGTCCAGTTTTTTTGGAAACAAACTTTGTGGACCTCCACTTACTGATAACTGTACAATAAAGGATGTAAAACCCATCTTTGAAAACAAATGGAGCAAGCATTTTCATCCACTTAAGCTGGATTGGTTTTATGTAAGCATGGCACTTGGATTTGTGGTTGGGTTTTGGGTTGTATTGGGTCCCTTACTATTGTACAAGCAGCACAGAATCATGTACTGTCAATTCCTTAATCACCTAGGGTACAAGCTCTGGAGTGTTGTGGCACAAACTTGCAAACTTGGTAGTAGTGTAACTAAATGTTGTTTCTTAATATTGAGTACAAAAATCTGGTAACCATATGAATAAATATTTTGATGATTTCTATATGAGCTTTGAGCTAGCTTAATACTTGTATTATTAGCTATATTCAATCAATTGATATTTGTCTGTATCATTTTTCTTCAATGAACGTCAGATGCAATCCAAGTTGAAGTTTTATAAACTGTATGGATTCCAATATAAATTCACTTTTCAATTAATAATAGAAATTGAGCACTTAAAACAATGTACAATTCGTTCAGTTAAATAATTTTTAAAAAACAGAGAAGTATAAAATTGCTTTTCTCTAACCCTCTCATGGGTCTCTGTTTTGGGAGCAGTGAGTCAACGGTTGTGGAGATCGACCAAAAGCAGTTTGTAGAGAAGTATTTCTTTGTCTCTGAGTACGGTTTTTTTTTTTTTTTTTCCCAATTTGTTATAGGTATGGTTCCAAATTTCCAATTGGTAAATTTTGTGAATAAACCTGTGAATTTTTATCATTTGTTTTTGCTTTCATGCTGTTATTGGCTCTTTAGATTGCTACTTGTTATTGTGATTGATAAAGCCCACAAGTTGTTCGATAAAATGTCCCACGGGGATGAGTACCTTGTTTTTTTCCTCCCTAATATGTTGTTTAGATTTCTATACCTGTTATATTCATTGGATTTGGTAATTTAGATTTTTGTCATATCGGTAATTTCGATTTTTGTCATATGGTTAAATTAACGGATTGAGATCCCGTGCAATACCCTAGGTATTGCACGGGTTACAATAGCACAAATCTCAGCTATATATTTAATCCAAAGCTTATTATTTTGACATATTATAGATCCAACCTGGCAATCCGTTTGCTTTCAATTTCTCCCACTTTCTCTTTTTCATTTTAGCTACCAAATCAGAATTTCAGTAAGTGCCTGTTTGTTTAAGCTTTCCCAATCCAAAAAGCACTTTTTGAAACCATAAATGTAATATATGCGTTTGGTGGAAGCTAAAAAGCAACTTTTCAGAAAAAGTTGCGTTTAGCTCATATGAAGAGAATGCACGTTTTCTTAATGGAGCTGTGAGGAGCATTTTCAGAAAGCCAGTAAGCGTTGAGAAATCCTATCGTTGGGTTATTGGTTCAGTTACCAAATTGCCCTTCACTTTTACTTAAAACTCTAAGTGATAGAGAGGAGTTTTCCGATGAAATGACAAACACAAAAAATAGTAAGTGAATCTTCCCAATTTGAAATAAATTCCTTTAGAGATGAGTGAGTCTTACCTTTTTTCTATGGAGTTTTCTTGTGATCCTTGCCAGAAAATGATGGTGGAGGTGGTGCTATGGAGTGGGTACCGTGGAAGGAGAGGAGAGAGTGATAGCTTAAAAAAAAAAAAAGAAAAAAAAAAAAGCAAATGAGTGGTCGGCCAAGAGAGGGAGGATTCTGGTGAGATGTGTGGTTGAGGGGAGTAGGGTAGGTGGGGTCACACGTGTGGCTCCTTAAAATATCCGATCTTTTTTTTTTTTTTTTTTTTCTTTACTCTTGAATTGAGCTGGGGTGTTAAAAAGGTGTAGGGTTGGCTCTTGTGGCTGAGGAAAAAAAAAAGGGAAATGGGTTGGGTTGGGTGTGGGGCAAGGTGCCAATAAATATATTAAAAGAATAAAATATATTTGAGTAATGCCAGTTCACAATATTGTGAAAATTTTTTATGAAAATATTGTGAACATAACATTTTTTGAAAAGAGAAATGTTAAAACCAAATACTTTTTTACGCAATGAACTTGTCAAGATATTTCCCAATGGTTTAATCTGCATTAAGCACTTCATTCCTTCTACACATGGCTTGAATCTCAAAGATAAGCTAATAATGTATGTATTTTTGAGAATGAGGGGAAAATAAGCTTTTTTTCCTTTGTAAATAAGATTTACACTTAAAACCCTTGTAAATAAGATTTACACTAAGCATGTGGATGCTACTAGGCCAAATGGCCAAAGGAAAGAGGTGATTATTAGGTGTATAGAGATCGCTTCTATGAGTTAAAAGGTTGTGATTATTAGGTTTATTGAGATCACCTCTATGATTTTTGGCCTTTAATGTGTACATAACAAGTCAAAATGATGCATTCTTCTTGTACATCAATCTCTTGATTGAATGTTCAAATAGCGTATAAAACACTATGAACGTTTAGAACCCCAATTAACAAAATACCAATTCAAGCTTATTATCAAACAATTGATGTGCGGAATATGAACATAAGCATATAACAGAATTGATAAACAATCTAAACCAAATAAAATCACATCCACAGCAGAAATTAAATGGCAAAGATTAAGGGAAGAGAGATGCAAACACAAGGACAATACAACGATATGTTATCAAAGAGGAAACCGAAACTCTCGGCGTAAAACCTCTCCGCCGCCCTCCAAGCGGTACATAATCCACTAAAGAATGTAGTTGGGATATATGAGCAGCAGAAGACCCTCCAAGCCTAATCTACTCAGTGTACCTAAGCCCTCCAAGCTCCTACTCCAACGAGGTTACGCCGAACTTATTTCTTCTTTAGCTTACCGGATTCCGCTATAAACCATAGCATCAACCAATATGAAATTGGTCCCTTCCTAACTGCTTCCCAAACACCAGATGGCCTTCTCACAGATGTGGGTATGGTGAGAAAAGGTTTTGGTAATGAACCTCTCAAGGATGTAACAATGGAGAGGGTGAGAGTAGAGGAATTTGAAGAGTCTCTATGTGAAGATTGGGAATGAGTCAATCTTGTTTTTCTCTAGGGTTTCTCTCTCAAAATTCTCTCTGGAAGCTCTCAACATTTCATGGGTATAAGGGGTATATATACTAGGGTGAGAGAGGAATGCGAAAAGTCTTCAAAACAAAGCTGGCTGGCGGCTTGACCTTGCGACTTGACTGAGCCGCGAGTTCCAACCGCAAGGTAACTGAATGGCCAGTCTGTACTTTTTGTCCTGTAGTGCTCCAGCTGGCATGACGCTTCAACTTCTGGCATGCTTGGCACGTGTGCAACTTCTGGCGGCTTACAAGCCACGAGCCACCCGCGAGATCCAGTCGCAAGTCCCTGCTTCTTTGCACAATCTTGAGCATTTCTTCACACTCTCTCACACACTACCCTTACATGATTCCCACCTAAATACAGGGTTACTAATTGCTAAAATACAAGCAAATTTAGCATGGAATAAAGCCAACAAGATGGTTGATAAAATTCAACCTTACATTGACATTGCGTGGGAAATAATCTATTCATGCTAAATTCTAGCACATGCACAATGGCATTAGAATTTGTAATTTTTCTTGTGAGAATTTTTTGTTCTCATTTTGTATTAATCTCCCCTTAATAGTAGGGCCATCAGATTCCCTTATCACTTGTTGTAAACAACAAAATTTCACTGTAATTTTTATCCACAACCAAATGAACAAAACCTAAAATAAAAAGGCTTTATTACCAAGCTAAATTAGCTTCACAATATGAATATACAATTTCAGTGTTTCAAGAAAACCAAAATAGCCACATCTTGATTATGATCCCAACCAAAATAGATATAAGTCCTGTTCTTTATATTTAAAATTACATGAACAGTTTCTAAACCAAAAAAAAAAAAAAAATCATGAACAAATCCAGCTTTATGGAAGGTTGAGTAGGATTGGATTCTGTGTCATCTTGCAGTGTTGAAAAACAAATTAAAATTAGTACGCTAACCATAGATTTTTTATTTTTTATTTTGGTTACAATCATTAAATAATTTGAACTTACTAGTCACATATCTACCACAAGTCCACAATAGTAAAGAACATTATTTTTTTAATTATATAAATCATTGATAAATTCATTACCATAGAAAAAAAAAGAACATAAGTTGTCAACAATTCATTACCATAGTAAAAAGAACACAAGTACTACAACTCGCTGCAATTTGGCACCATATAAACAACACCAAACCATTTTTCACTTTCAATTTAATTTAATTTACTCTTTCAATTCTACAACTTAAAGTTTTATTAAAAGGAAAATAAAATCACCAAATTTTGGAAGATGATTTTGAACCAAGAACCCATAATATTTTCGGCATGCACTAACAAACATATTAAAATATGTAATTTATTACCTAAAATTTGGGTTGAACTTATAAAGTATGATTAGTAACAATTCAAGACAGCAAAAAAATTCCTCACAAGTTCATCTGTCAAGAGCCATAGTTTGTATGTATAAAATGAACTACAACAGGCTAAACATATTTTCCCACCAAAATAATACATTGCTGCATAGTGCATGGCAAATCCAAATTTAGGAAATAACACGCACTAAAGAAAAATTAGGACAAGAGAAAATTGTCATGAGGATTTTTAGAATACCTCATGACCAAGCAACAAAATTTCAAGTTAATGTCGAAGAAAAAAAAAATCCTAAAATTGCTCAAGAGGTACTAGTAAGGCGGTAACAAAAGACTCAAAGGCAACAACAACAACAAAGAAGCAAGGCAATAACAAAAATCAAAACAAAGGGGAAAAAACAACAAGAAGATTAATACACATTACTTTACCTTTTATAGATCCAGATTTTTAGATTTGCAGTCACCTACTGCTTTTTTTTTTTTACACTAATATAAGCACACTCATGAACACAAATTTCACTCACACTCAACAACTCGTGCACCATGACATGTTTTTACACAATAAAGCACATAAATAGAAACCCATTTTGCTAATGGGTCTAAGTTGGGTATGCTAGCAGCAGTGACCGATGAGGTTGAGGGAGACACACAGAGCAAGCATGGATGTTGAGAGAGTGAAGCGTTAGGGGAGAGAGAAAGAGAAACCTAGTTGAAGTGGGAGAGAAAGAGAGAGGAGAGAGAGTTTTACTAAAATTCTAATTTGGTAGCTAAAATGAAAAAGAGAAAGTGGGAGAAATTGAAAGCACACTGATTGCCAGGCTGGATCTATAACGTGTCAAAATAATGAGCTTTGGATCAAATATACGGCTGAGATTTGTGCTATTGCACCCCGTGCAATACCCACGGGATCTCAACCCTAAATTAACCTCCCCTTCCTACCAAACCGTATCTCCGAGTTCAATGGTTTGCAAGCATGGACTGCTATTTGGGCCTCCCAATTTGTGTTTATATTTATTCTGCTTTATGACCTATGATGACTTCCACCAGTTTTATTGATTCTATGGATTTTGTTTTATTGTTTGGGCCGTAGTGGACATTTGCTTGCATTTTCCCTTTTAATATTTTTGGGCCCGATTGGCCAATATTTTTGGTTCGGGCTTTGTATAAAAGGTCGTGTAAAAACCATAAATTTTGGGTATCAATAACTTTCTCCCAATCAATCATAATAGTTTTGATTGGATACCTCTCGTAGACTCCCACTCCTATCCTTATTTATTTACCCCTAAAGTCCTAAACATTACAAAATGCACCAAGAGAAGACTTGTTATGTATTTTTAATGACTGACTTCTCCTCCAAAATTTATTTTAATTTGGGATTACGATTCCAATTGATTATTTCTTGAATGAATATTTTCTAACGGACTGAGTCTATAATGGAAGGCAATGTAAATTACTAAATTGGTCCTAAAATATTCAAAATGAAAATTTCATTTTGATTATTTTCTACCCAATCTATCTACCAATTGGATTTATTTGCTTTGCTATTAATATACTCAATCGAAACTTTAAAATAAGTGGGATTGAAAGTGTGATCAGTATTTGGATGAATTTAAAAAAGAAAAAATTTATTGTAAAATGTTTTAAGATTTTTATTTTAATGTGCATAAGACCGCTAAAATAACTTTGGCAAAAATGCAAAAAACGCTTGTCCAACTTTGGGTCACTATCACGCAAACTCTGGTAGTTCTAATTTGATGTCATTTTACTCAACTAGATTAATGAAATTTTCAAAAAAAAAAACCCTCTATAGTTTGTGTGCATGGTTTGTGTTTAATTATAGGTATATGGGCCTCTGATAGTTTATGTTCAAATGACCCATTTTTTAACTTTTCTTTAGAAATTATCAAAAGAAAATATTATGCATGCACAAGAATTTCAATTTTTCAGATTTTTAATTTAGTGTACGCTTTGTTGTGGATCAAATTTTAAGTTTATATTTAGTAGTAATAATCACTGACGAAGATTTTTAGATTTATTGGTATATTAATTTATTTTTCTTTTCCAATCTTATCTACAACTTGTAATGAAGATTTTAAATTCAAAAAATCAATCTCTTTTACTTTTCTTTATTCCCTTGGCATCTTGACTGATCTACATCGTTTTCATAAAAATTTGTTTTGTTGTAGGAAAATTACCAGCAAGCCAATAGTACCAATTGTTGGCTTGAGTTTACCAAAAAAATTGTTAGCTGAAAAACAACAAAAAATACTGTCAAATGTTTTAACCATGTTTTATGTGAGTAAATGTAAGAGGCCGCGCCCCCGGCTCGTTTTTATGGAATGTTGGGCCAAACCCATGTGAATGGGTGGAGTCGTGTTATTGCCTTTTAAAATGGAGGTTCGACTAGTTATATTTTTTCCTTTAGATTAAGGGTTTTACAATGGAGTCGCCACTTATTTAATTACTGGAAAAATAAGAAAACCATAATTGAAAAACTCCTCATTTTATTAATTTGAAATTGAATTTACATTGATCATAGGAAAATTACATGGCTTTAGTCCTAGATACAATCTAAGATAAAGTACATGGCTTTGTTTCCTAGTTACAATCTAAAAATCGAAAATTACATGGATAAGCATTTGATCTACTAACCCTTAATCTAAACTCAGAGGCTATGTTACAAGGTGGGAAGGTGTTAGGCACCCACTTTGCCCGGTGAAACCGGTCTTCTAGACTATGGTAGCCAACATTCATATCATATCATCATATCATCCAATATGTCAATCAATTTACATGTTGAATTTAAAGTGTGTGTGCATGTGATAAACCCTAATTCAATTTATTAAGCATGGCATTTGGATTGAAAAATAAACTTTAGTGAATGTGTATGGATGGTGATAATCTAGATTCAAGGATTTGAAAGAATTATTAAACAAACATGTTTTTCATATTTTTGATGTGGATTGAAGATTAAATCTAGTGATATGCATGAATATGTGATGAACAATCAAGAATATGTGAACAACACATAAGATAAGAACATTCAAACATATTCAAGGGAATTATCATGCTTTAATCTTAAATTCTCATCATGGCAACATAAACAAACAATTAAGGAAGGGGATTATACCTTCATGCAAGATCCATATGGTGGAGGAGGGGACTCTTGATGGAGGTCCTAAGAGTGGAGGAAAAGAAGAGCTAGGAGAGGGAGAGTGAGTCTCACTAAATACCTTGAGTCTCAGGAAGACCAAGATATGACAAGACCACTCAACTTCACTAGAACTCAAGAAAAGAGAAGAGAGAGGGGTTTTGTGTCTTGGAATGAAGGAGATAGGGGGTTTATATAGTAGTGGTGGAGGAAATATGAATGGAAGGTCATTTAATGAGGGTTAACAAAGAATCATGAATCTAGACCTCATTTTAGCTTTTGAGGAAATCTGGTGCATTAAATGTGGAGATTGATGAGAGTGAAGAGCAAGCAAAGTTCGGTTTTCTCGTAGCTACTGTAACAGCTTGTAGAGCCAACTTTGAAAACTCATATCTACCTCAATTATAATCGGAATTGTCTCATTCTTGTGCTCAAATTGAAGCCCCGGATGTCTAGTTTCTGGGAAAATTAACCTCATTCACAGATTCAAAATATTCTGAGAGATATCGATGAAATGGTGAGCAGAGGTCATTTGTTAGAAAATGATTTCAGCACAATTAACATTAATAGGTCCCAAATTAGCTCCCAATTAACATTAAATGGCTCCAATCACTCCCATTTTAGACTTAATTGGTTCCAAATTTACTCTAATTAAAATATAATTGCACAAATTACTCATTGAATAATTAGTGTTTAACTATCTAGTTAATTAGGTGTGTGCAACTCTACCATAAAATGTAGTCCTAACCTATCAAATTATGACGCATCATCGATCTCAAATTAATTATACTTATAACCAATTGAAATCAATTGTTCATAATCACATATAGTCGGACTCAATTTGTGATAATGCATTTCAGCCATTAAAACTTGATTTGATGATAACTTTCAATATAATGGTCCAATTAGGGCTCATGACCAGTTGATTTGATCGTTACAACATCAAAATCATTTTGGTGAAATGAGATTAAGGATCTAATGACCAGAATCAAGATGCATATTTTCAATGTGAAATTACTCTTTTACCCTTCATGTGAGGTTAAATACGGGTTGCAAAATAGGGTGTCAACAGAATGCCCCTCATTGGCAGAGCTTGAAAAGCGAATGTCAATGTATGAAAGAGACACCTAACTTTGCAATCAGTATTTAACCTTGGTGAATGTATGATGCATGTAAATAAAAATGCAGACGATCATGTTCTGGATCAAAATGTGGACCGAATCTCGAGAGAGATTGCCTACGTACCTCTTAGTGGGAGGATCAGGTCTAAACGTAGTTCATGCATGCAGGCCCCCCCCCCCCTTTTTTTTTTTGGAAAAAAAATAAGTACAAGACATGCTTACCAGTGGTCTGATGGATTTGAAGTTTTGGACGTGCTTCTCAGAGGTCCGTGGATTTGAAATTTGGACGTGCTTCCCAGAAGTCCGATGGATTTGAAATTTGGACGTGCTTCCCAGAGGTCCATTGAAATTGAATTTGCACGTGCTTCCCAAAGGTCCATTGAAATTGAATTTTGGACGTGCTTCCCAGAGGTCTGATGGTTTGAAGTTTGGACGTGCTTCCCAGAGGTCCAATGGATTGAAGTTTGGACATGCTTCCCAGAGGTCCATTGAAATTGAATTTTGGACGTGCTTCCCAGAGGTCCGATGGATTGAAGCTTTGGACATGCTTCCCAGAGGTCCGATGGTTTGAATTTGGATGTGCTTCCCAGAGGTCCGATGGATTGAAGTTTGGACGTGCTTCCCAAAGGTCCAAGGATTTGAATTTTGGACGTGCTTCCCAGAGGTCTGATGAAATTGGATTTTGGACGTGCTTCCCAAAGGTCCAATGGTTTGAAGTTGGACGTGCTTCCCAGAGGTCCGATGGATTTGAAATTTGGACATGCTTCCCAGAGGTCCGATGGATTTGAATTTGGACGTGCTTCCCAGAGGTCTGATGGATTTGAATTTAGACGTGCTTCCCAGAGGTCCCAGAGGTCCGATGGAATTAGATTTTGGACGTGCTTCCCAGAGGTCCGATGGTTTGAAGTTTAGACGTGCTTCCCAAAGGTCCGATGGATTTGAATTTGGACGTGCTTCCCGGAGGTCTGATGGTTTGATTTTGGACATGCTTCCTAGAGGTCCATTGATATTGAATTATTGAAATTGAAGTTGGACATGCTTCCCAGAGGTCCACTGAAATTGAATTTTGGACGTGCTTCCTAGAGGTCCGATGGTTTGAAGTTTGGACGTGCTTCCCAGAGGTCCAAGGATTGGAAATGTTGGACATGCTTCCCAAAGGTCCAAGGATTTGGAAAGCATTATTCATACCAATGTGTGTGGGCCTTTTACCCTAGTACCTGCAAAATAAATACTTTCAATTAGTAACAGAGTTATTCATTGAAAAGACTTTGACATACCTAGCGAATGCCCCTAGTTTGGGACATATTCCATGCTTTGATGAATGCTGAGGGTGGACAATTGACTTGATGTTGCATCACTGGAGAATATGGAAGAGGATTATAGCTTTCTGTTCTTGAAGAATTTAATGAAGTTTTTTTTTTTTTTTTTTTTGGAAATCTTGAATTTTTTAAAGGAATTGAAAATTTTGATTGAGGAAATTTTTATTTTATTTTATTTTTTTTTGAGATTTGAAGATTTGTTCATTATCAAAAAGTGAAGAAGATGAAGATGAAGATGGAGTAAAAGAGATGAAGATTTATTCATGATTATTTTTTTTTTGAAAAACCTATCCTTTGAATGAGAATAACTTTGGCTGGAGTTGATGCAGATTGCTAGATAAGTCCTTGCTTAATTCCTGCAAAAAGATAATTTTAATTAGAAATGGATTTATTTATTGAAATGAATTGGAAGTACTTACCCAATGCCCCTAGTTTGGGGCATATTTCATGCTTAGATTGAAGCTGAATTCATTTGATGTTGTGACCATTGGGGAACATGAAAGAAGATCATGGTCTGCCATCCTTGGTTCCTGCAAAAAGGCTTTCTTTCTCTAGCTTGTTAGAAACCAATTATTGTGAAAACTTGTACACAATATAAATAGGCCAATGCTCCAAGTTTAAACATGCTTAATGCAAACAAATGGACTTAACCTAATATGCACCCAAACAATTTTGTCACATTGTTTTGACTTTGTTCTCCAAGTTTGTTTGGGTGAATGGGACCGGGCCTCTACAAGGCTGCCTACGTACCTCTCTCATAGAGGATCAGGTCAAGACGTAGTTCAAGAGAACTGGATTTTGAAAAAAGTTTTTTTTTTTTTTTTTTTGAACAAGAGGTGTTCCTTTGGACAACCATTTTGGCAAATCAAAGTGTTTAAGAATCAAACAAATCTCTTTGATTAGGAAGGATCAAGATCATTAAACTTATGTACTCAAATTTGCTTCATCATTTTGAACATCGTCAGATTAAGTCTCCAAAGGCAATCAAGAAATGAAATGAATCACATTGTTGGGTGCAAACAAGGAGAGTGTTCCAGGTTTGGAAGTTCTTTTGAGTCATTTTAAGGATTTGAGAATTTGAGAAATTTTGTCCTCAGACATATCATCCTGTGGGGTTTGACAATTTTAAGCACTTTTTCTTTTTAATTCAAGAGAAAATATTATTAGAGTTTAAGATGCGCCTACAATTAGCAAGACTTCAAGGAAGTCTTATTCATGGGTTATAATGTAGGCCGGGTTTGGGTTATGAAATGAATGATATAAAAAAGCTCAAAATTCCCTATGATGTTCCCCCAAGTATGCATTACTCAAAAATCAAATATTGGAGGAGTTTTCTCATTTCTTCTTTGTCATCTTCTCACCAGTCTTCATTGATCACTTGTATCAACATTTGTTTTTATGCTCATTCCTCTAGAATCATACCTTTAGACTTTCATCTTGTAAAATCTTTTTCCTTTTAGGTTGCATCTTCAAATTTCCAACTTGGTGGGATTTACCCTTTTTTCTTTTCTTCTTTTTCTTTTCTTTGGCCCTAACTTTTGCCTAGACCGCCCTTTTGGGTTTTCAGCCTAGCGAGCTTCTTTTTCTTCTCTTTTTTTTTTTTGGCCCTAGCTTTTGCCTAGACCGCCCTTTTGGGTTTTCAACCTAGCGGGCTTCTTTTCTTTTTTGAATCTTTAATCTCTTGATTGAATGAACTTTTGGGGAACTTTTGCCCTCCTTATATTTCTCAGCTTAAATATTTTCGGTCATTTTGATGCACTCCCTAGACTTCTTTCTTGTCTCAATGCACTTGCACCTTTCTGTGCTTGATGAATCTTTTCTTCTTCTTCTTTTTTTTTTTTTTTTTTTTTTTGATGAACTTTCTTTTGAATGAACCTTCTATTCTTCTTGGCATGATGAATTTTAGGTTCTTCAAACTTGATGCACATTTTTTTTTCTCACATTGATGGAATTTCATTTCTCTTTCCTTGATTGAGTGAAAGCTCATTTCTCTTTGATGATCTCTTATCTTTAGATTAATGAATTCTCTACTTGTCTTCCATGTCTTCTAGGAGAGGTTTATCAGTTAGCTTCAAAGCTACAAGGTCGACTCCTCCTCAACATGAGATTTAAGCATGCATACTTTGAATTTTTCCCACCCCAAGTTTAGATTTTAGTGGGTTCATGCAAAAAAAAGCTAAATGTTTGAAGGCTCAAATGGGCTAGCAATGGATGATGAACATTCTAGGTAATAGGAAATAATTTGGTTTAACCAAAGATGGCCTCCTATCCCTAGTAATGCTTGCTTGTAGGCACAATGACTTAAACTCTTTTAATAAATTCATCTTAAAAGAAAAAGTATGAATGCTCTATTGGAGACACAAAAGTTTTCAGAAATTTGGAATGAATGCATGAGCTTTTTGAATTTTCTGATGAATAGATTTTCTTTGATTGCCTTGTAAGACCATTTCTTCTTTTATTCAAAGTAATTTAGCAAAAGTGTTTACACGGATCAAATGAAATTAATCCTTTCTTAGTACAAGTTGATTGTTCAAGCCTTTAAACATCACAATTTAGAAAAAGTTTTGTCCAAAGGATCCTCATGTACCATTTTGAAAAGAAGACTTTAAAGAATCTTGAAATCTTCAAAAAAAAAATGGGCCTTTTTGAAAAAGTCACTAGGAAGACCAATGCCCCTAGTTCAAAGATTTTTTTTTTTTTTTTTTTCAAAAAATGACTTAAGGGCTCAATGCCCCTAGTCCAAGACTTTTTTTCATTTGAAAATTTTTCTCTTTTTTATTTTTTTGGAAAGATTTGGAAATCTTGAATTTTTTTGAATTTTGTTTTTGTTTTATATATATATACACACAAACAAAGCTCATTAAATGCTACATGAAAAATTTGAATTCAAAGAAACATAAAAACATGGAATAAACAAACAAACTTTAGGCTTAACCATGATGTTGCAAACCAAATGTGGACTGAGGCAAAGTTAGGCCACTTGCTTCTTCTTGATCCATTTAGGATGCTTGAGGCTTGGTGGGCTTGAACCTTGATTATGATCTTTTGGTATCTGCTTGAAATGGCTTGGGCTTACACTTGGAAGGCATGCATCTTGTGAGCTTTTGGCCTTTGATGTTGATCATGCGTATACACCTTTGATGGGCTCAAGTGTTGGGCTTAGACTCATTCAAGAAACAAATTGGGCTTCCATTTCAAGTAGAGTTCAATCTTAGACTTTTGGGTTTGAGTTCATTCATAGCATACAAGATTCAAACAATCATGATGGGCTCAAGCGTTGAACTTGAGTCATCATGGTTCAAACAACGGCCAAAAACATGCATAATGCAATGCAATTTACATGGACCGACCTAAAGGTAGGTTCTATGGGTCATTACAACATGGGTAAAAGGTAGGTTAAAAATCCCCACAAGCTAGGACGTCGTACCTCCCAACTTATGATGCCAGGAGCGCCGCATTGGTCCGAACGGTACAGTTTGTCCTTAAGAACCACCATGGCATAACCATGATGATCCTTGTCGCGATGGGTGGTAGGTTCACCGCTGGGTATGTGAGTCTCAGGAAGACCACAATCCACGGCTAATACTACCAGGCTTCCGGGCTAGCACACAAATAAAATAAATTTTATTCAAGCAAATGATGCATGACATGCAATATAATGACATATTAGACATATTATATACAAAAAGCAATAAACAAACAATGACATGGTTGGCCACCATAACCTAATTGAAGCTTAGCCCTCAATATCCCTAGTGGAGTCGCCACTGTGAGAGACCACGCCCCCGGCCCGTTTTTATGGAATGTTGGGCCAAACCCATGTGAATGGGTGGAGTCGTATTATTGCCTCTCAAAATGGAGGTTCGACTAGTTATATTTTTTCCTTTAGATTAAGAGTTTTACAATGGAGTCGCCACTTATTTTATTATTGAAAAAATAAGAAAACCATAATTGAAAAATTCCTCATTTTATTAATTTGAAATTGAATTTACATTGATCATAGGAAAATTACATGGCTTTGGTCCTAGATACAATCTAAGATAAAGTACATGGCTTTGTTTCCTAGTTACAATCTAAAAATCAAAATTACATGGATAAGCATTTGATCTACTAACCCTTAATCTAAACTCGGAGGCTATGTTACAAGGTGGGAAGGTGTTAGGCACCCCACCTTGCCCGATGAAATCGGTCTTCTAGACTATGGTGGCCAACATTCATATCATATCATCCAATATGTCAATCAATTTATATGTTGAATTTAAAGTGTGTGTGCATGTGACAAACCCTAATTTAATTTATTAAGCATGACATTTGAATTGAAAAATAAACTTTAGTGAATGTGTGTGGATGGTGATAACCTAGATTCAAGGATTTGAAAGAATTATTAAACAAACATGTTTTTCATATTTTTGATGTGGATTTAAGATTAAATCTAGTGATATGCATGAATATGTGATGAACAACCAAAAATATGTGAAGAACACATAAAAACAATTAAGAAAATTCAAACATATTCAAGGGAATTATCATGCTTTAATCTTAAATTCCCATCATGGCAACATAAACAAACAGTTAAGGAAGGGGATTATACCTTTATGCAAGATCCATATGGTGGAGGAGAGGACTCTTGATGGAAGTCCTAAGGGTGGAGGAAAAGAAGAGCTAGGAGAGGGAGAGTGAGTCTCACTCAATACCTTGAGTCTCAGGAAGACCAAGATATGACAAGACTACTCAACTTCACTAGAACTCAAGAAAAGAGAAGAG
Organism: Quercus tomentella; assembly: GCA_028535165.1. Classification (NCBI taxonomy): domain Eukaryota; kingdom Viridiplantae; phylum Streptophyta; class Magnoliopsida; order Fagales; family Fagaceae; genus Quercus; species Quercus tomentella. The sequence goes on along the minus strand of JAPQVY010000100.1, from coordinate 5,383,654 downwards.
AGGCGGGTTTTGTGTCTTGGAATGAAGGAGATGAGGGGTTTATATAGTAGTGGTGGAGGAAATATGAATGGAAGGCCATTTAATGAGGGTTGACAAAGAATCATGAACCTAGACCTCATTTTAGCCTTTGGAGAAATCTGGTGCATTAAATGTGGAGATTGATGAGAGTGAAGAGCAAGCAAAGTTCGGTTTTCCCGTAGCTGCTGTAACAGCTTGTAAAGCTAACTTTGAAAAATCATATCTACCTCTATCATAATCGGAATTATCTCAGTCTTATGCTCAAATTGAAGCCCCGGATTTCTAGTTTCTGGAAAAATTAACCTCATTCACAGATTCAAAATATTCTAAGAGATATCAATGAAATGGTGAGCAGAGGTCATTTGTTAGAAAATGGTTTCAGCACAATTAACATTAATAGGTCCCAAATTAGCTCCCAATTAACATTAAATGGCTCCAATCACTCCCATTTCAGACTTAATTGGTTCCAAATTTACTCTAATTAAAAGACAATTGCACAAATTACTCATTGAATAATTAGTGTTTAACTATCTAGTTAATTAGATGTGTGCAACTCTACCATAAAATGTAGTTCTAACCAATCAAATTATGACGCATCATCGATCTCAAATTGATTATACTTATAAACAATTGAAATCAATTGTTCATAATCACATATAGTCGGACTCAATTTGTGATAGTGCATCTCAGCCATTAAAACTTGATTTGATGATAACTTTCAATCTGATAGTCCGATTAGGGCTCATGACCAGTCGATTTGATCGTTACAATATCAAGATCATTTTGGTGAAATGAGATTAAGGATCTAATGACCAGAATCAAGATGCATATGTCCAATGTGAAATTACCCTTTTACCCTCCATGTGAGGTTAAATACGAGTTGCAAAATAGGGTGTCAACAGTAAAATATGACAAAATTCAAAAGACCCTCCAACTTAGGGTCACTTTCACACATACTCCGGTTTTGTCAATTTAATTTTTTAATCCATAGGATAAGTAAAGTTATCATATTGATAATTTCTTCAGCTCAATGACTGGAAAAAATATAAGTAAAATGACTTGTCGTAACAAAAAAAAATATGTATATATATATTTTAAGTAAAATATAATATAGAAATTTTTTTTCATCTTCTTCCTTTCTCTATCTTATCTCCTTCTTCCCTTTCACGAAACACACAAAATAGTAAAAGGCATTCTTAATAATAATTACAATTTTAGTTAATAATTGCTTCACCTCTTCACACAAGTACATGACTTTCTAGTAACCAACTAGAGGAATTTCACAATGTCAAAAAACATATCCAATGTATACAGTAAGAAGTTCCAATGTCTCTTTTCTTCAAATGAATATTGAAATCTTTGCACAAATTTTGATTAGCAAGGATCGTGACTAGGGCCTAACACGCTTTTTTTTTTTTTTGGTAATCGGCTTAACATTTTTTGACTTGACATGGATTGCACTTTCCACAACATATTAATATATGGAGAAAAAAGCTATATATTAAGTGAATTTAACATCAGTGTGCAAGGGAAGAAATTTTGTTAGAGTAAAAAACAACTTTAGCAGCTTAGAGAACAAAACAGTATAGTCATATGTTCTGTCTATACTTGGGATAGTAAGTCACACTTAGAAAAATTGGACCCTTATTCCTTTGTATTAATAGGGGTTTCCCAATGGGATGAGAGGCTAGCAATTTTCTCTCCAAAACATTGTGGGAACATAAAAGTTTTCCCTTCTAGACTTCTCACGTTTAAAGAACATGATTTTCCAACTAATCATACTAGAGTTTTTATGTTTTAGACTTTTAGTACCTACAGGCTACAGCGATTTCACAACATCAAGAACAAACTCCAATGTATACAGTGTCAAATTACATGATCTCCTACTACATCAAATAAGTGTTTAATTCTTCACACAAAAGTATTGAATAGTAAAGATTCTGAGCCATGGTCTCAACTCTCAACTACAACTCTCAACTGTCAAGCATGTTGGACTTGGATGATACTTTCCACAACATATTATTATGAAATGCACAAAAAATTTGGAGTGTACACGAGAAATTTCATCCTAATAACACTAATAGTTTAATACCCAGCCACTTTGTGGGGTCTGTGAGGGACCTATTCTAATTCAATGATCCTTGAATTTTGTATACAAGTAATAATCAATGAAATATCCGTCTAAAATAAGTCGGACTTTTTGCAGAGAAGAAAATTGATATCTAGACAAATCAAGCTATAAGGCTGACCAAAATGGACTATATTCTTAATTTCTTATCTCGATTTGTTCCATGTACAAGACTTAAAGTCAATGCTTGGCATTTAAGAGTTGACCATCCATGCTCTAAAGCTTGAGAAAAAATCCATTTAAATTTTAAACCAACACAAAAGAAGAAATTATAAAGGAATCAAAGAAAAAAAGAATTGTAAAAAATAATGAAAATTTAATTTATGCTTAAATTCCTATAAAGGATGAACACAATAGCAATAGCCTTTAAAAAAAAAAGATTAAAAAAATAAAAACCTATGCTTATTTTGTATGCATGATAAAGTACCCTGTCACGGAAAAGTCTGGGGGCAATCCTATCTGCCAAAGAAGGGTGAGGGCTATACTAGACTGTATGAATGAGTGCTAAATGATGGACTTGGGCATTTCAGGGCCTAAATTTACCTGGACTAACAAGAGAGAGTTAGGGGGTCTTATCCAATGCAGGCTTGATAGGTGTTAGGTCAACCCTAGTTGGAAAGCCTCCTTTCCTGAGGCTAATGTGACTTACCTGGCTAGAGTGAACTCTGACCATTGCTCTCTCCTATTGAATTTATATCCTAATCTGGTTGGCAATTCAAATAAACCATTTAGGTTTCAACCCATGTGGCTAAGCCACAAGGATTTCCCAGCCATTGTTAGGGAATCATGGGAAGGGAAGGAAGAGGACTTACCTGGTGCTATTTCTAGATTCACTCAGAAGACCCAAACTTAGAATAAAGAAGTTTTTGGGAACATTTTTGTGAGGAAGAGGCAGATTATGGCTAAGTTGCTTGGCACTCAGAGAGCTCTTGCCAACAATCCTAATAACTTCCTTATAAATCTGCAAGAACAGCTTATTGAAGAGTATAATGTGATTCTCCAACTTGAAGAAGAACTTTGGGCAATGAAATCTAGGGTCAATTGGACCATTTTTGGGGAGAGAAATATAGCTTATTTCCACCTGATTACCCTAGCTAGGAGCAAGAATAGAATTACTAGCATTTTGAATGATGAGGGAGTTTGGACACACAATGTGGAGGAAGTAAAAGAGGTTTTTATCAAATACTTTGAAAGGCTCTACCAAATTGACCAGGATGCCTGCCCCTGGTCTAGAACTGGGAATCTGAATGGTGCTCGAGATTAAATGATATTAAAGCTAGCTCCTTGGCTTTAATGCCTTCTAACAAGGAGATATGGGAGGCTCTCAAATCCATGAAGCCATACAAAGCCCCAGGAAGTGATGGAATCCACGCAAGCTTCTTCCAAAGGTTTTGGCTTGTGGTTGGGAATTTAGTGAAAAGTGAAGTGAAGAGTATCTTTGCAAACCAGAGAGTGCCTGAGTGTCTTAATCAAACTCTAATTGCTCTAATTCCTAAACAGTTGGGGTCTTGAGGCAGTGAGTCAATATAGGCCAATAAGCTTGTGCAATACTGTTTATAAAATAGTCTTAAAAATTCTTGTTCAGAGAACTAGACCCTTACTTCCTGACCTCATATCTCCCATGCAAGCTGCTTTTCTTGAAGGAAAAAGAGGTTCAGACAATGTGATCATTGCCCAAGAACTGGTTCACTCTCTTAGGAAGAGAAAAGGCAAAGAGGGGTATATGGTAGTGAAGATAGACTTGGAGAAAGCCTATGATCGTCTAGAGTGGAGTTTCATTAGGATGGTGCTTACACACTTTGGATTCCCTAAGAATATTATTAAGCTTATCCTTAGTTGTGTCTCATCTACCTCAACCTCCCTACTTTTCAATGGAAGTAAGCTCCCTACCTTCTTCCCTTCAAGAGGTATCAGGCAAGGTGATCCCATATCACCTTATCTGTTCCTTTTATGCATGGAATTTCTTGGGGCCCAAATAACAAAAATGTGTGAGGAAAAAAGGTGGGATATGATAAGAGCTTTCAGAAGGGGGCCTAGCTTTTCCCATGTATTCTTTGCAGATGATATTATGCTTTTTGCAAAAGCAAATGCTAAGAATTGTGAAGCCATTCTTGAAGTTTTTGGAAACTTTTGCAATATGGCAAGGCAGAGGATTAACTATGGAAAATCTAGAGTCTTTTTCTCACTAAATGTCACTGCTAGAAGGAAAAAGGGTGTGTTGGAGGCTGGGAATTATGGCTACCAATAAACTTGGTAGATATTTGGGCTACCCCATCATCCATAAAGGTAGAGTGGGTAATGCTTTCAACTTTATCTTGGATAAAGTCCAAAGCAGGCTAGCTGGTTGGAAAACAAAACTTTTGTCAAGGGCAGAAAGACTTGTGCTTGCTAAATCTGCTACTGCATCCATTGCAGAATATTACATGCAAGGCCATAGCATTCCTATTAAGGTATGTGATACTATTAACAAGATGATAATGGACTTCATTTGGGGATCAAAGGAGGATAAGAGGAGGATGCATATGGTTAAGTGGAGTACCATTTCTCTACCTAAAGAGCTTGGTGGGTTGGGGTTATATTCAATGAAGCATAGAAACCAAGCCATGCTAGCTAAGCTATGTTGGAGACTTGCTCATGAGGAAGGGAAGCCTTGGGCAAGGATGCTGCAAGCTAAATATCTTTGTCCTAACAGGATGACTGATGAGGGAGGAAGCTGCCTTACTCTCGAATTTGGGCAGCCTGCAAAAGGGGAGGACCAAGCTATGTGAAAGGTTTGAGATGGACAGTGAAGAATGGTGAATCAGTAAATAAGTGGATGGACTTTTGGCTGCCTAAAAGGAGGTTAAGAGAGCTCATTGAAGGACCCCTTACCCGATGGTAAGCTGAATTAACTGTTAAACAATGCTTTGATGAAAACCATGCTTGGATCCCATCTAGCATCTCCTTTGTACTTCCTGAGAGTGTTCTAAATTCTATCTTGGCCACTCCCCTCTCTTATGATCCCCACTTAGTTGATGAACTCATGTGGGCATTCTCAAAGAATGGTTTTTTCTCCCTCAAATCAGCTTATCTCATTGCTAGGGGATTAAACCCCCTGAACCTGGATACTATGTCTTTCAAATGTGTTTGGAAGACTGAAACTCCCCCTAAGGTTCAATTCTTCATGTGGCTTTGCCTACATGATAGCTTACCCATGGCTGAAGTGTTGGGTTCAAGGGGTTTAATCCTTGATCTGGTGTGTAAAATGTGCAACAGGGAGAATGAATCAATTGAACACCTATTCAAGGGCTGTGAAGTTGCTCACAACTTCTAGCAGCAGCTGCAATTACCTCTCTGCACTAGCAGCTCATTTGCCCTTCCATTTAAAGAATGGATGGAAACCAACTGTAGGGACCCAATGAATGCCACGGTGAAAGGCATACCTTAGAAGATCATTTTTCCTTTGGGACTTTGGTAGCTGTGGCTACACAGAAATAATTTTGTATTTAGGATAGGAACTGTAGACAATTAGAGCTGGAGAAAGTGCATGTAGTACAGCACTGAATTTTACTCTATTGGACTTGAAGCAAAGATCAAACCTTCCAAAACAATTGTTCCTGTGGGGTGGGAGAAGCCACTGAAGGGCTGGATGAAGCTTAACTCTGATGGTTCAACTCTAAAGAACCTAGGAAAGGCAGGTGGGGAAGGGGGGGGGGGGTTTATTTTGTGATCACGATGGAAAATGAGTGAAGGGCTATGCTAGAGGGATCGGGCACACCAATAGTTTCATGGCTGAGCTGTGGGCATTGAGGGATGGGTTAATCCTAGCTAGGGAGATGGGATTGAATAATCTTATCATTGAGCTTGATGCTTTGAGTATTGTTATTCTTATGAATAATGAGTCTGAAAATGTCATGATAGAACCACTGCTATCTTATTGCAGGAACCTCTTGAAGCAAATCCCAAACAAGCACGTGATTCATTCCTACCGTGAAGCCAATCAATGTGCGGATGCATTGGCTAAACTAGGAGCGCATTCCTTCTCTCATTTTGTTGTTTTTTGTAACCCACCACCTGTGGTGGAGACTTTGTTAGCTTTTGATAAAGCTAGTATGCATTGTAATAAACTTGTGATTTCTTAGTTTAATGTTATCTCATGGTTTAACCAAAAAAAAAAAAAAGTACCCTGTCACAAAGGTTCATTGATTTTCAAGGCTATGCCATCATTTCCAATTGATTATACTTGAATTAAATTATCTTGCGGGATATTAATTATTTTAGGTAAAGTAGTTTTCAATTGATCCTAAGTCTAATTAAAACATTCGTGCATAAGGATTTTTTGTTTTTTTTTTATAATTCAATCGTTAGAGCATGGGGAGAGGGTGTCCTTAGTCCTTATAATTCATAAAGAAGAGCCAACAATGTCATTAAAGTAAAAGACGCTTGATCATATTTCTATACATGCCACCATTGGTATTTTATTTTCAGTATTTTTTCCTAATTGATGAATTCAATCCAGTTGATTAAGCTATTAATATCTGCAATAGGAACTTTAAAATCAGTGGAACTAGAAGTTTTATCACACATATTGGTGGCATGAATTAAAAAACAAAAGAACAAAACAATATAGTCAATTGTAAATAAGACCACTAAAATAGCTAATAAACCTAACAACTTCATTTGGCCTAACATCAATACATTATGCACTCCCTGTAAAATCTTTCCTTTTTCTTTTTCTTTTTTTTTTTTTGGTTGTTGAGAAAGATAGACTTTGATTTTGAGGGAAAGTCAAAATAGGTTAAACCACCAATAGTGCTTTATTCTACAATGAATTCAGTACAGGAGGACAATACTATTTCAAAATCTTGTGCTGTGAGTATAGTTTTTGTTTAATCTTAGTCAAGTTTTTGTTCAAATGACAAATATTTTAATTTTTCCCTTGGAAATTTAAAAAAAAAAAAAGTATTAATGCCCAAAAATTTTAAGGTTTTTGAACTTAATTTCTTGAATACAGAAATGTTATTTAGAATTTGAATAAATTTTTCAGATTTGTAATTAGTGTATAAATGCACAATTGAGAGAATGTGATCGTAATTCTCATTAATGCTGTGAAATAATACATCTCTGTTTTATATACAAGAATTAGCTAACTAACTACAATGGCTACAATTTTCTACTAGGCCTAAGCTTATTGCTGGCAATAGAAGCAAATTAGTGAAAAAACAAGTTTCTAATATCTATTGGTATGGATCATTAGCAAATTTAAAAGATTCATGCATAAGATTTAGCACCACGTTTCTACATAGAACACCATTGGCATTTTATTTTTATTATTTTTCTTCCTAATCAACATATTCAGTCCAGTTGATTAAGTATTAATATATTAATTGAATTTGAAGTCTCCTCTGTTCGTGGTACATATTAGTGGCGTGAATTTAACCAACTTAAAATTGTTGTCTAACTGTTTTGAACCTCTCTCTTTTTTTTTTCTTTTTTTCTTTTTTTTAAATGTGAATAAGAATATAAGATCATAAAAAATAGCTAATAACCATCTCCATCCATTATTATTACTAGCACTTAACCCGCGCAATGCGCGGGAAAAATTATACACTTTTAAAATACCATCAAATTGACATAACAATACAATTAAATACAACAATTAATATGTTCATTAAAGGCTTTGTTTTAATAATTCCAATCAATTCCAAAAACAAAAATTACAATTGTGCAATGTAGTGTCGGGTTCAATAACAATGTCAAAAGTCCAAAATTCCCCATAGCAAAAAATAAAGTCTAAGTACTTATTAACCAAAAAAACATCTAGTGAGCAAAGCCATATTCTAGCTAGGCCTGATGTACTATAAATGCCAGCTTTGTTTCACTTGGATGAATTGAGTCATCATCAGCCACCTGCAAAAACTATAGCACATATGTAGAACCCCCTCAAATGGATTCTTTGGTGTGCTAAATGGGTGATTGTTGTCCAACTGGAGGCAATAGCATAATGAAGATCTATTTAAATGTAATCTTTGAAATAATAGAAACTAATACAACCTTTTGAGCTCCATGTAAGGAGAACATATTCAATAATAATATAAGGAAAAATTCCAATGTATAAATACAAAGAAACAATATTTTAATTTCTATTGGTAGAAAGTAAGTGATTGATAAGAGAAAGCATAACTGATATAAAAAAGAACTTTGATGTACTTATATAAGTATTATAAGATCTTTTATAGCCTTAGCACTAAGCAAGAGATTGATGTAGATGCCAAAGATTGTTGTTCTAGTATTAAATAGATATAAATAAATAAAGCATCAAACATGGTTAACAATTGAAAATTTTAATATATAAACATCATCTAAATTATTTCTGTGAAAAGTTAAAAACCATAAAAGAATAAAGAACCTAAAACAAAATTGGAAAAGAAAAATAAATTCATATTTTTCCTCTGCCAAGTTACAATTTGCTCAATATTTTGTTGTCTGAATTCTAAGAATGCATCTTACAGTCCTAGCCACCAAATTTCCACTATGGAAGTTTCAAGTGTGTAATGGTCATAAGCATTATAGTGTCAAGAGATTTTTTTTTTTTAATAATTAAAAGCACATAGTTCTTGTAATTCAAATGGTTTTATTTTTTGATAAGTTGTAATTCAAGTGGTTCTTTAGAAAATTATACTAAACCGATGTCCAAAGTTGAAGCACATACATGCTAGAGGAATTGCATCTAAAATCTCATCTTTAAAAAATTTAAACACATCAAGCAGTTTGTATATTTTCTGTTTTCTTAACTTTTTACATCAAACTATTAGAGAATAGAGGTAAAATTTCTTCTTTTCACCAAGTATAGACATTTCCTTCACTTTAGATAGACTATTAATTCTACTTTAATTACTTATCAAAAAGAACTTTGAAAGAAAAACACTACTGTGGGGGCCTGTCAATCAGCAGGCCCATTAAGGTCAGGATCGTTGGGCTTGTGGCCCATCCGAGGATGTGTATCCGTCCGAGGAGGTCATGTCAGGTCACAAGGCAATTGCCGAAGGGGGGGTGATGGTCAATATCACGAAGGTAGAGTTCTGTATTCGTCTGAGGACGCTGTATTCCTCGGCAGTACGTGTCCAAGGACGAACAGGACGCGGCCTTGTTACAACCAGTCCCTAGAATTACGTCACCACTGAAGATAAGGATAACAGACTAAGGGTCTAAGAGAAAAGGAAAACAAATATCTATAACTACAGCTGCCTCCGCATTAACTACCTCTCAACCAACTCTCTGGCCGCATTAATGTGGAGGTGATACCTGAACAATAGGGAGGCAGCCTTACAGCTGCCCACAGGAAGTTCCAGGAGGTGCTAGATGGGACAGAAAGAAATCCTCCGAACCCAACCTACACGTGTGCGGTGAGGATGGAATACAAAGGGTGGTATATAAACTGAAAGAAGAACATGAAAAAAGGGGATCGGAACAAAAACAGAAAAGGAAGGAAAAGAGAAAAAGGAACTGTACCAATCACCAAACAAAACGATCATTGTGCCAGCTTTGAGCTAAAAACGAAAGGTTAACCTAGTTCTTTACACCCACGCTCTACAAATCATATTGTTAGGGCCTATTTACGTGCGAACCCAGTATCGTTTTGGGTCGTTCCAAATCGTGTCCTTACAACTTCCATTTCTGCACAAACAACATAAAAAAAAAAATAAAAAAAAATAAAAAAATTTCTCAGTTGGTACAAACTACTTTCTATTCTTCTCAAATAGCACTTGGATTTACATATCCAAAAATTGGGTTTTATTAAATACTCCAGAATATTTATAAAAAAAATAAAAAATAAAAAATAAAAAAACAAAACAAAACTCAGTAAATAATTAATTATTTTCATTCACATACCAAAGCAACAATACCAGAATAACGTTCTAAAATATAAGCCTTTTTCTATTCTTCATGAGCAAAATTCTAGCAATGCAAAACAGCTACCAGATCAACTTCTAGAGGATTTTCAAATTGTCTTTTTTTTTTTCTTTTTTCTTTTTTGCATAGCAGTCATTGGAAGAAACACTGAATTTCTATAACGGCACCCACTCCGGCAACTCCCAACTACTAAAAATATCTTCCTGTAGTGGTTAATTGTGCATTGTACCCCGGTTTTCTGCACTATTTTATTGTTGATGAACTGACAGAATTTGTCCAAAAGCAAACTAAATTTCAGTTATTGAAAACAACTGAAATAAAAAATTTATTCAATTCGAAATGAATCTGTTTGACTGCCAAATGTATATTGAACAATATATAAGAAAACCTTGAATAAAAAAAATTACATTAGCTCACTTTAAAAAAATTAAAAAAAAAAAAAAAAAAAAAAAAAAAAAAAAGGTTGACTTATGAATCCAAAATCTTCTCAACTACATTACCACCAACAAATCATTTCACTTGTCCTTACTAAATTTGCTTGCAAATACGTAAATTGACTACTTACAAATAAAGAAAATATACATTGTTACACCTCTGTGATATAAAAGACAATAACCAACATCTTGAGTTATTCTTGTTACCGTACAACGTTATGGGAAAACAATGTACTTCAAAACACTAAACTAAGTGGCATAATCTTTAATGGGACATTGTAGGCATCAAGACCTATTATAAAAATATGAAGAATGGAAGTATTTGCCTATTTTAAAAATACTAAACATTGATATATGAAACAGCAAATGAGTTCCACTAACCATTACATATATCATGAATTCCATCCAACACATGATAGACATTATTAATTTAGCCAACTTTTAAAGCAAAACAATATATATATATATATATATATATATATGAATAAAATTTCTACTTTGATTTTAGTTTAATTTTTTAGTTTTGTTTTAGACCTACTATCATGTAGTATATCTTCAATTTGTTATGCCTTCCAAAAAGAAAAATAAGAATAATATTATTACATCAAAACCAAAATAATCAGATTGGCTAAAGAAACAATATATATATTTTAAATCTTATAGTTGAAGATAATAATTCTTTACTACAAATTGGCAGGACTGATACATACAAATATTTATGCATGTGCACATTTATATACCTTGCTGCCCCTTTTTTTAACCATGCCAAAATTCCAATGAGATAATTATGATAAAGCTTTAATCATCTCAAAACATAATAAAAGTACTTACAAAGCATGCTCTTAAAAAAATTCCAAGGCATAGGTAGGAGCTTTCACTGTGAATGACCTCAAGCTATGTATCCACACCCAATTTTGCATCCTACCTTGGCTGTGGGAAATTTTAGACCTACTTTGTAAAAAAAAAAAACTATTCTAGTTCTATTTTTTCAACCCACAAATTAGCAAACAATATTTTAAAAAGGCAATCTTTAAAAGAAAAAACATATTATCACCAAAACTAATCAAAGACGTAAATGTGTTTGCGAAATTGATTTACCAATTGCAATTCTATAAGCTTTTATTAAAAATATAAATTGCACATATAAATGTGACCTATAGAAACTAAAGCAATAGAAATCCAAAACTTACTGCATAAATAAAAACCAAGCATTACAGAAAAATACTTCAAGAAGTAACTAAAAGTTAGGCTTATGATAAAAAAGACTTCTCAATCTAATGGGTCCGAAATTCTTTTTTAAATATCCTTGACACAACAAATTCTCTACTGATAATGCAATAGGCTCTTACAATATTAAAAAATAAAAAAGACCAAAACCGAAATATCATATTGTGTTCAATCATAGAAACATTACGGCCTTTTGCTACGTTTTTCTAGTATCAGCCAAACAAACCATGCTTTCTCATCTTGTAGTTTGCAATCGTAGTTTCTGTAAATTATATGACAGAAGACTGTATTGTAATATCTTTTTCGCTTACCGAGATAGCTTACCAATAGATATCAGTTGCTATATAAATTCCACCATCAATGACAAAAGCATTTCTCACTGTTTTATGATTTTTTATTTAAAAAAGTTATTACCTCACAGCAGGCTTATCTAGGCTCCAAAAACCATACCAAACATAGATAGTTTCAATTTTTAGTAGATTTTATAAATGAGATAACATGCACACACAAAAAGAAGAAGAAGAAGAAGCTTGTTCTACGTATTAAACTTTCACAACAAAATAACAATATAAAAGTATGGTTCAATATCAATAGTTTGAGATTAAATTTAATCTCCATGGTGGGCTAACAAACAAAAATTAAAATAAAGGAAACTACAACTACAACTCTTTTTTAATCTATATAGTATACCAGTACCACTCCTTCATTGAGGAACTTTATCAATCATATATATACACAAACCCTCCCCCCAAAAAATTCATTAGCATTGCTAAAATCAATGCAATAAACTTTAACATGAAAGAATTAAGAAAACCCATAAAAACCAAAAAATAAAAAACAGCCCACAATCCTTTTCACACTCAAGAACTGGTGGAAATTTTTTATTACCTTGACAGTCCTTCCAAATTAACTGTACACTGCCACCAACAATAGCCAAGTAGCTCTCTAAGAAGCTTTCATGTACACAACCCAACCATCAAATCACAATGAAAGTTGTCAACCACCTGCCAATAAAAAAATCTCATATTATACTTCTGAAAATATCAGAGACTTTCTCTGCAGCCAAACACAACAATAAAAAAGGGGGGAAAAAAAGGAAAGAAAACATGATGAAATAAAGAAATGGAACCTTATTGGAAGCAAATCGAAATCTGAAAAACGAACAAACAATTTAACTGATTCTTAGGTGCAGATTTTTGTCTTATAATCCAAATTGACTTTTGAAATCGACAATACTTGAACTAAAAGCAATTTGAAAATAAAAGAATTAGTAAAACTAAATAAAAGTTAAAAAAATTCACAATTATATTATGCAATTTTGTTGGAAAGGGAGGAAAAGAGTGACCTTGGATGAGTCGGTGCTTTGGGCTAATCATCACTGGGGAAGAGAATAAAAAAGGCCAACAAACATCACTTAAGAATTTTATCAAACAGCTTGTGTACATGTAAAAGAAACAACACTTAATGAATCATTGACAAAAAAAACTTCCTAAACACGTATGTATTAGTACTTCCGAATTTGCAATTTGAGCCCATATCTAACCAAAGTTGACTGGACAATATTCAAGTGCATATTAATTAACTTAAGATTAAATTCCCATTCTAAACATATTGGGCATAAATCAGCAATTTCAATCTGAGAAGAACAAATTCCAAATCAAATGAAAATTGAAACTCTAATAGATGATGGGAATAAAGTTGAGAATAATAATGAGTTAGGAGAGCAATAAAATTGATTACTTGAGCAAACAAAGTCTTGAAAGAAATGAGAGGTACCCATCAGAATCTGTGTTGGACCTGCAAGAACAACTTGCTGCAAGGTTTCGTGAGAAGAGACCTTTGTTTCCTAAAAAGTGAAAGCCAAAAGAGAAAGAAATATATGAAATAAAGAAAACACAGAACACAAATTGGTAGCAGAAAGTAAAACGAAAATAAAAAACAACTTCCAGTTTTGGTTTTCAGATGGTTCTAGGTTTTTATGCTTTGAAGTTGTGTCCCCAAAACCAAACACAACAATTAATAATAGAAAACAGAGATTAAAAAAAAAATAGTAAGAATGTCAAATTAACCATTTAAATTAGGGGAAAAAAATGGTGGGAGAAAGAAGAGGTGCCTATCAGAGAGACTGAACATTAAAATGTGAAAAATATCATTGAAACATTTCCTTAATGCACCAAACGAAAAGTGACAATGTTTCGGTGTTTTTAAATGTAAATACAAAATCAACCACTTGTTAACAGAAGTATAAATTAAGAACTGGGAAAATAATGGGGAAAATTTGTAAAAACTTACCTTTAATTTTGGTACTCATTCTAACGCATTTTATACCTCAATCACTGTGATAAGTAAATGCCGTAGCCTTTATCGACAACTGCAGGAAAAACTTTTTTTTTTAATTTTTATTATTAAAAAATGCACTCAAATAACTTTACAAAAACAAACAAAGAGAACATAGGAAACCAAAATATATCGAAGAGGTAATGAAATATATATCAATTATAAAAAATAAAAAAAAATAAATAAATAAAAAAAATTAAAATAAAACATGAATGAAATGCCATGCATGTAGGCAGATACCCAAAACGAATGCAACCCAAATAGGCAAAACAAAACCTATTCTAATCCAAATTCCTGAGTAAATTATTAAAAAACCTAATCTAAACCAATCCAACCAAGAAATTCAAACCTAAATTATATTCAATTCCCAGATTTGAAAACGAAAAGGAAAAGGAAAAAAAAAAACAAAAACATTAACTTTACCGGTTATGGGTACACGGCCTATCTCTCTGATGGTGGCAGATTTTTCTCTACCCTGCCCCCACTCCGTGCCTTCTCTGTTTACCATTCTGCCAAGGTTTTGGGTCTGCAAAATTGTTTAATGAAACTTTTTGATTTCATCGCCTCTCTCTTTCTCTGCTTCTTTCTCCGCGTACTCATCGCCTTTCTCTGTTTCATTGCCTCTCTCTATTTCTGACCCAAAATACCAATCTATTAATCAAAACCAAATCTGACCCAAAATACCAATCTAAATCATAATCTACACCCAATTGATTCTCCAAATAAAAACCAAAAACCCTAAATTTTTAAATTTAAAACAGAACTATACCAGTAGCGATTCCGATTCCGATAGTCGAGTAGTGAGTGGAGGCTTACGGTGATGGCAGAAGATCTGGGTGGCGCCCTTCTCTCTATCTCTACCCCTCTATTTCATTCTTGACTCCTCTTCGTTCTTGACGCTTCATCTTCCTTACTTCTTATTCCAGGGAAAGAAATTAGCGGACGGTTAGATGAAGAAATCTGACAGAAAGTGAGAGACATCTTTTCATTCTTGATTGCAAACTGTAGTTTTTGATCTCTCGATCTCTCTCTCCTTCTCCGTTCTCTGCCTCTCTATTTCTCTGTCTCTCTTTTCTCTCAGTCTCTCTTTCTCCTTTCTCCGTGTAGCAGTCTTTTTTTTTTTTTTTTGGTCTTAAGCGGTTAGTTTTCTTTTTTATACCAAGAAGGCTCCAAACAGTGTTTAACGTAGTGAAAAATTATAATTTATTGCTTTTAAACGGTGCATAGCAATACCAAACAATGTAATTTATCGCTTTTTAAGGTGGAACGTGTCTGAATTTTAGATAGGCACTTATCCTATTTGTCATCACCTCTTTAATTGTAGAAACCCACTTACTCTCAACTTCTGCTATTATATATACTAGTCGCTAACCTGTGCGATGCACAGGAAATGTATTGAGTACAATATATAATTTAATCTTTGTTTATTTTACTACAACACCAAAATTGAATTTGTAAAATAAAATCATATAGCTAAAACATTTGTTAACAGCTATACGTTTCAGACATTTATTAAACTATATTATTATTATTATTATTATTATTATTATTATTATCAACTTAACAGTATTTTAATATATGATACCAACATGCTTCAAGAAAATGTCCAACACTGAAAACAATTTCGAAAACAAACTCAACTAAACAGTTTCATGAATAAATATATTACAATCTATAATATAATTAAGCCAAGAAATAAACTTTGAAACCAATATGAACAAAATCCACGTCAAACAAAACCATTTCAATCATTAAGAATATGACTCACTAAAGTCATGAAAAACACAGGATTCATTACAAAAAAAAAGAAAAAAAAGAAAAAAAGAAGAAGCATCTTTAGTCTTTATAGATTTTGCCTAAGTACCCAGATACGATGACACATACTCACACAAAAATCATTAAAGAAAGAATCAAAGAACATACACAACATGTACATACGCTATGAAAGTAAAAATAAGAAAAACAAAAGAGACGTAAACACGGACAATTAAAGAAAAAATATAGGAAAAAAAAGTTAGGAATAGAAATATAAGATAAAGATGGGTTACCCTCAAAAAGAATAATCCATGGATATTCATTGAAATCTTCTAGATAATTTCTGATAATAGAAAAAATAAAACCCAAAAGTTATGATGTTAAAACTTCCAAAAGGCCAAAAAAAAATTTTAAAAAAAAATCAGAAGATTCAAAGCTTCAAAAGTATTGAAATAAAACAATATATATATATATATATATATAAATATATATAATTACGCAATAGAGAAATACAATAGAAAGAAGGGAATCCATGATTATAGCTTTTCTACTATTGAAATTGGCCAGACAATTAAATGTATTGCAAAAAATGAACTTAAAAATTCATATGTAAACCAAACAATTAGAAGATTTTGAGCCAAGAATTTATTAAAACAAAACAAAAATTATGTGACTACACAATGGAGAAATATAATAAACAAAAAAAATATGTCTACACAACATAGAAATATTAGAGAAATATGAGTTACCTTTTAAATGTTAAAATTCAAAATATTAAAACTTTTAAAAGGTTAAAAAAATTTGAAGATTTAATTAAAAGATTCAGGCCCAGCAATTAAATAAACAAAACAACAATTGACAAACTTATAAGAAAAAGCAACAAATCAAATAATTTTTATTGAACAAATCAAATAACCCTAACCTTGATGCATTGACCGAAGAAGGAGAGGAGTCCAATACATAAGTGGAATATGTGAATTGTGAAGCATGAGCCGCCCTCAAAAAAAATCTTGAAGAAAAATAAGTTTTAAGGAGAAAATTGTGTTGCGGTAAAAGAAGATAATAGCAGATCTAATCATAAAATCTAAAATAAAAATAATTTAAAATAAAAATAATAAAAAAATAGTGGTGACCAACGGCCATACATATAAATATAAGATATTGACCAACCTTTATAAAAAGATGTTAGTTTCAATATTCACTTTGTGGTGAGGGTCCTCAAACATCATCTTCTCCGCGAATAGTTTTTGGGGCTTAGGTTTTCTACGCAAGCAATTCTTAAATAGGAGAAAGTAGAGGCGGTGGGAGAGTGTCCTTATTTGGCTAGAAGTCTAATTTGCATTGGAAAAAGAAAACAGTGATGAGGTGGAAAATTTAATTTAATTTAAATATTGTGCTGACGTGGAAAATTGTGGAAGCTTCAAAAACTTCGGTTTTATATATATATATATAGACTAGCTTATAACCCGTGCAAATGCACGGGATTTTTATAATTGTGCTGGTTGTTTGTTTATAACATCATCAAAAGTACACTTCTTTTTTTATATAACATCATCAAAAGTAAATAATACTTCATCATAATAATATATATTAACATAATTTGAATAACGGGAAAAAATTAAACTTACAAGCAGAAGAAAAACAAAAACCTTTCTTCATAACATCATAAAAATTTAGATTCATAGCTCAAAATAACATTTATAATCCTAAAATAAACCAAAAGTCAAATAGTTTAACCATTTGTTTATGGACTTCATGCTTTCTCTGTTAAAAGTCTTTATGGTTCTAATATTGTAAGCAACCAAGCCATTGAGGATCTTTTTGCATACCTGGACATATCAGAAGATTCAGAACAAAATGTTAATGTTAAATTGATTCCAAATGAAGATCACATACAAATGCGAAATTAGTTCTACCATCTAAAATCTAGATCACGTAAATGAGCGTTAGATAGCTCTTATCATTTCTTTTTCCTTTAAACGTGTCTAATAAAAATTTCTAAATCAAAATTTTACTTAAAAACAAAATCCAATAAATAAAAACATAGGAAAGTATCTATTAGAATATAATCATATTGTTCTTATCTTTTAATAGGGTGTTGCTGAATTTCCATGGAAGATCAGAGAGTAAAAAAAAGAAAAATTTGGTAAAAACCCAAGTAGAAGATACTAAAATTGATAAGGGTAATGTATATGCATGTTCAGCTGTTTACCAATTGTAAGGCATCTACCTACTACCATAAAAAAAATTAATAATAATAAAAATAAATAAATTGTTTTCCTTATTTAATTAGACAAATAAAACGTAGATTATATTATAAAAAAGAAAAAGAAAAAAAAGAGGAAACTTTTTTGAAGGCGAAACCAATATTCATTCATTCATTCATGCTTAAACAATCCTGATACAAGGCTTCTATAACCGGGGGAGGAGAGTCTTCTATCCAATACAATTCATTATCAACATTTCTAGCATATTTGGCCAAAATATGGGCAACCTGGTTTCCTCCTCTTCTAATACAACTTATATCAGCATATTGCAAACCACAAATGCTGCACTTAATGTCCTCATACACATGTCCCAGCAAAGAAAAATCGCCTGAAGTGCTTGCTACTGCGTTCATGACAGAAACGTTATCACCCTCTATGATCAGCTCAGCAAAACCTGACTCCACAGCGAATTCAAGAGCTTTTTGACATGCCAACGCCTCCGCTTCTTCACTGCAACTGACTGGGGGCCCTTTAACAGACATGACCGCCATTGATTCACCCACAGAATTTCTGATTACTGCTCCAAATCCCGATCTCTGAATTCCAGCAAAAACGGCGGCATCGAAGTTAAGCTTGTACAGCTGTGAAGGGGGTGGTTTCCATCTCTGTCTGGTCTGTGGCGCTGTGTGTGGAATATTCATATGAGTTTGAAAACTTTAATTGACACTAAAACATAAAATAAAAATGTTAAAGCTTTAAATAAGGAATTTGTATAACAAATATGAAATGAAACTTTCATGAAACTTTTTTCTTAAATTATGGCTCTTAAAACAGCATGCGATAGTACAATTGCCTAAGCAAAAGACCTCAAATGTCTTCTTTCTCAACATTCATAAATGTAGACAGTGGGACAATTTGCAAATCACATCTTCCATCAATCACCTACTGCATAAATTACTTGATTTTCTCTTTCAATGTTTTAGAGTATTTAAGCTCCAACAGTAGAGAAGATAAATCATATAAGAATAAGAAATCAATTTACCTATTAGAGGCCTTCAGTGAACACCTATGCAATGATAAGTATGTTAAATTGTTTTTTATTTATTTTAAATATGGACTGTTTCAAAATTTAGAATGGATTACAAAATAACTATATAATCCATTTAGGACATGTTCATTTAATAGAATTGGATAATTAGATATTAATGTTGGGTAAATATTGAAAAATTCTAAGTTTAATGTAGGCTGTTCATCTAACTATATGACACACTATATACCAACACCAAATTGCAAAGTGTGCTTGAAATTGTCAAAATACTGATGGAGTAAGTTATTGATGTGCACATACCTCAATCTTGGAATTAGTATCAGCAAGCCTTCATTTAATATCCCTTGCTTTTGAAAAGAAAACCTTCTCCACATTAATATCTGCCTTCACACTCTGCAGAACATATTCTTTTGGTATGAGTAGAACATTATGAATAAAATTTCAATGTAAAATTGTAGATTACATCTTGATAACATAAATCAAATTACATAATTGTATCATCCCAAAACGCATCAAAATTTAGCCAAAATGCATTATATTTATATGTTTATTGCATAAGGTAGTTGCTTTAATCTATAGTATAAACATGGTTCAAATTCCCCTCTCCATTGTTGTAAAAAAGATTCCCAATTATATTTTTTGAGAACCTATATAAAGTTAGACTTCTACATTCAAAATTAAAAGCTTTAATTCTAACTTATCATCGAACATAATCATAGGCACTAAACAGTACTGGTAATTGCAGATTAAAATACAAAAACATATGAATAGCTTTGACAATACAATTACCAAAAAATCTGATAGTATTGAAAACAAATTCAAAGAAAGAGAACAGTTTTAAATCCACTTTTTTTTTTTTTGGAAAACTTAAAGCCCAAACTTATACCAAATGAAATACATAAATTCGCTAAAAATAAAATCCTATCTACCAATGAATTAACATGAGATCTTGTAGCATACGTCAACAATTAGAAGATTTAGCAGGTTGTAGCTAATAGTGGAATTTAGAGTTTCTTTTGCAAATTGAGGTGATCACTATTCAAAGAAAGAGAATAGTTTTTCACCCTCTCATTTTGGTAATAATTAAAACCCAAACTTTTACCAAATGAAAACCATAAATTCACATAAAAGAAAATCCTATCCACCAATGAAAACAGAAAGAAAACCGGTACTGGCTTTGTAATAAGCATCATTAGCAACAATGATGATGAAGACACAAAAAAAGAGAATATAAAAAATGCTTAGATTAGCAACTTTATGTGTTATATCATACATTTACCAACAGTAAATTAGGACAAAGTATTGTACCTCCTCTATCAAAATTATTCGTTGACTGCATATGAGTAACCTGCATGCAAAATTTCCTTAGCAACCAAAAAGAACAGAGGATTTTAGTCAATTTGAGATGTCTAATCTCCTTAATGAGAGAAAAGACACAGTGTTGGTTTAATTTTTCTAATGATCTTTATTTCTACACTTTTCCGTGTAAAATACAGCCATGATATGGATTACATCCAATTGAAAATAATTCAAATAGCAAACTAATTAGAATTAAAATAGCCAAAACAATTGGCTAATGAGATAATAACATCCTAATGAGTAATGATAACCAACGTAATCACCTAATCTATTCTACAAAATAGAATGAGTTTATTTCAAAACCAATGACTGCTAATTAAAGGTTCAATTCCCCAATTCACTCTATAATAGTAAAAGAGAAGAAGATTAAGAAATAAAATCCAAAGCAGTACAACTGAAAGGGAAAAAAGAAAGAAATCAGTTTTACCGGTAGTGGTTTCGCTGGCTGACCAGTGGTGGCAGGCTAGTGAAGGCAGGCCTCTGTTCTTTCTCATCAAGCGTCATTGGGTTTCTTCCTGCAGAGGAAAAAGAGCATAACAAAAAAAGGGAAAAATTGAAGAGAAGAAACAGTATTTAAGAAGGCAGATAGACTGGTTACATACTGAACCGGTGTGGGTTTTTAAAAGTTAACATTCGTAAAAACTTACCTTTCAAAAATTTTGGTACTCGTTCTAATGCAATGCCTCAATCACTATGATGCCTATGTATCGCAACTGTAGGAGAAAAAATTAAATTTTATTTTAATTTTTTAATAAAAAGCACTCAAATAACTTGACAAAAACGAATAAAGAGAACATCAGAAACAAAAACATAGAAAGAAGGAATGAAAAAAATACGAACTGTAAAAAAACAACATAAATAAAAAGTCATGCATGTTGATTTTAAACAGATACCCAAAATGAATGCAACCCAAATAGGCAAAAACAAAACAAAACAAAATATGAAACTGAAATTCATGAAAGCAAAGGAACAAAACCCAGAAACTGAAAATTCCTAATAACAATTCAGTTAGAATTTGATACAAAACCCAGAAACTAAAAATTCCTAATAACAATTCATTTAGAATTTGATCTTCTAGGTTGTTTCCCTGATTTCAAATCCCTAAATTGACAGCAAACCTAAAGAAGACAATAGGGTTAGAGATTAAACCAAATCTAACCCGTCTATCTACATAAATTAAACAAAACTACTCCTAACCGAAAAACCTAAATCATAATCGATCAAACCAAAATACCCGAATCATAAATAACGCCCAAATGATTCTCCCCAAAAAAACCCCAATTTGTAAAATTAAAAACAGAACTTATGGGGGGAGGCCCTAACGGTGATGACAGAACTGGTTATTCAGACTTACCGTCTCTCTATCGTCCTCTCTCCTTCTGTATCGGCTGATTCCAAACGATTATTAAAAGAATCTTCAAAT
Source organism: Quercus tomentella (assembly GCA_028535165.1). Lineage (NCBI taxonomy): Eukaryota > Viridiplantae > Streptophyta > Magnoliopsida > Fagales > Fagaceae > Quercus > Quercus tomentella. Next base: position 5,361,825 of record JAPQVY010000100.1, on the reverse strand, counting down.
GATGTAACGATCATTCTCTTGTGAATCTAAACTGACTTGATGGTAGAAATCTAAGCGGGCAAGTTTGCACTCCGTTGTAGAGACGAAACAGAACATGGGGCAAACTGCAAAGCAAATCGGCAAGGAAGGGTTTTTCTTTTGGCCGGCTTGTGTTTCATGAATGGAAACAGCGGATGTTTTTTTTTGTCTAACGTTAGGTTTGAGTCTTTTATTTTTTTATTTATAGTGAGATGCTTTCAAACGGTGTTGTAGAAGTAATAGTTAAAATTTTAAGATTATTGAAACGATGCAACGTGCGGCTCTTTTAGCTTAAAAGTTATATACGTGTCAGTTTTTTAAGTGGCTCTTTTTCCTAACGTGCCAGCACCTCTTTAAAGGCTTCTGTTATTATATATAATAATACTAGTCGCTAATCCGTGCGATGCACGGGATAGTTAAATTTAAAATCACATATATTTTAAAAGAAACAAATAAAGAGTCCTATATGAAAAAACTATTAATTAAAAGTTAATAGAAAAATTATTTTATAATTTAAAATAGTTTCCTATAGGTATTATATAGGTATCAACCTAGTAGGATGCATATTTTAAATAAATAAAAAGAGACTGTAATAGTGGGCGGTGGCTGCTTTTGTTTTATTATTTATCCAAAAAAAAGAAATAGAATTTGATAGGATATGAACAAATAAATTGTAGTAGAAGAACTTCGATCGTAATCAAATTAAGATTTTTATCAACTTAGAAATTATATGAGAAGAAGATAAGACTAAGGTTGTCAATGTTCGACTCAACCCGCGAACACGACACGAACCCGACACGAGTTTTTGCGGGTTAGGGTTGTGCCTTAACGGGTTTGGGTCATAAACAGGTCGACCCGAAAACAACACGATAAGAAACGTGTCATAAACGGGTCAACCCGCATAACCCGCAATAGATACGTTTGACACGCCAATTTATTTGTGTCAATCCAAAATAACTCACTTAACACAACTTGTTTAACTCGTATAACAAATAAATATTCATTTTATTTTAGATTTGTCAAATACCTTTTATATCTAACATATATATTAAATTTAAAAAGAAAAGTGAGTAATTACAAAAACTTACAAGGGATATAATTGGAAATTGAAACTTTACAAATCCTAGATCTCTAAACCCTACAAACCCTAAATCTCTAAACTTTCTTATAAATATCTAATTTTATTTTTTTATTTCAACCGTACTACTCACTCTACTATCTTATTGTCTCATGCCCAATTCTCAAAGTCAAAGTCTCAAACCGATTATTGCTCTCTCTCTCTCTCTCTCTCTCTCTCTCTCTCTATGGATGATAATCGTAGTCATAGTCAGGATTAGTCTACTGTTTGCTCCAATTCTTTCAATATTGATACTTAGCATTTGGCGAGTTCCAAAGATATTATATTTTTGTTGAACTATGTTATTTTTGTTAAACTATGTTATTTTGAATTTGGGTTGAAGTGTATGCACTTCTTTTGGAGTGTGAAGAACTTATTTCTAGATGAATGTTATATTTTTTTTGAATTATATTATTTTGAATGTGGGTTGAAGACTTGAAGTGTATGCATTGCTTTTGGGATGTAAAAAAAAATTATTTCTAGATGGATGTTATATTAAATATTATGTAAGTTGAAATAAGTTGTATTACATTCGTGTCAACCTAACATAACTCATTTATTAAGTGTGTCAAATGGGTTGGGTCAGGTCAACCCGCCTTATTAACAGGTCAGGTTAGGGTTGAAGGATCATGACACGATTATTAAATGGGTCGAGTTAGGGTTGAGCCATTTAGTCGAATACCTCTACCTTGACATGACACAAACTCGACACGCTAACCCGAATTGACACCCCATAAGACTAAAAATAATAATAAAATAAAATTTTGTTAAAAAATAATAAAATGATAATAATGTGGCAAGCTCTGGAGAGGTCAACAAAAAGTCAAAGAATTCAGGTTTATATATATATATATATATATATATATATATATATATATATCAACCACTAAACACATTATTTATGTAAATTATCCCAAATAGTTGAATACTAAATAGTTTAATATTTGACAAAACAATATTAAAAATAATAATATAAAATATTATTAAAAAAATGTGAATCTATTGGTGGCTTTAGACCACTGTTTGGGTGTGAGACTGGTATTTTACATTACTTTTTAAGTTCAGTAGGTTTAGAGTAGTAGACTTACTCTTAGGTTTAATAGATGGACATAACTGATAAAATAAAAAAAAAAAAAAAAAAAGGAGATGGACATAAACATCCATAAAATTAAAAGTCAAAAAATTGTCAGTTGAATTTAGAAATTTGCGATTTTTTGATCTATACATACTATACTCCACTGGGGCTGTGATTTAACCACCGGACAAATGATAAGTATATAACTTTTTGTGGTTTTATAAGGGATGATGCTGTATAAATGCTTAGAGAAAGAGAGTGGCAGATGTGGAGGCTTCCGACTCGAAGAGAGAATCAGATTTGAGGGACTAAAAAGAGGAGAGGAAGAAAAAGAATCGGGTACCATCGGCTAAAAATAAGCATAAATTAATAAATAAAAAGAAAAGAAAATATGCATAAAAAATAACAAATAATTAGATGATGTGTAAAATTAGGAGGCTTCTAATAGTAGAGTTTGTTATGGAGTGAAATTCTCAAAAGTAGACATGCTCTAATTGGAATTGGTTATATAAATATATAAATATATATATATATATATATTTATTTATTTATTAAAGTAATGCTGATGTGTAAAATTGTGGAGAGGTCAGAGGCTTCAGTTTTATATATATATATATATATATATATATATATATATATATATATATATATATATCTAGATTAGATATATAGATTATCATTATGTATTTTTATAAATACGATAGAATTTTCTTCTCAAAAAAAAAAGATAGAATTTTAACTTATGCCCTTATATTATCAAGTTAAGATATCAATTAATTTTTTTATGTACATGGGGTTAAAAATTTGAATTCTAAATTTCTTACTTGATAATAAGCGACTTTATTAGTTGAACTAACTGGAACCAACTATTTTTATATAATTAATTTTAGCTATTATATATATATGTTTTATGTGTCGGGAAATTTAGATCTCGGTTGATAAAATTAACAAGTTTTAAAGCCAAGTTGTTAATTAGATTTATTATGAATAAATCTTGTTAAAACAAACTAACATCAATATCAGGTCAAAATCATGCAGTGCAAAAATAAATAAGACAAGATATGATAACCCAGGAAAACCAATGAAACAAACTACTTTCACAGTAAAAAACCTAGGGGAAAACTTTCCCAAAAAGCAATCCACTATAGTAAAAAGAAGTTTCAGATCTAGTACAAAACCTTTGTCCCTAGACTTTACAATCCCCATAGATGAACTTACAGTAGAAACCTTCACCGCTTCAGAATCTCTGAACTCTTCAAAATATGAACACCAACCTCTTTGCACAGATCCCAGTATGTGACTAACCAATGATGCACGGTTCCCAATACGTGACTAACACACCAACTTGAAGATGATTATTGACTGCAAAGTTCTTCACTTCATCAACAATGAAGATCAAGAAGCACTTGGTTACAAAACCCTAAGGTGCAAAGACGTAGTAGCTTCTTTCAAAGAGAATAAGGCATCGATCACCTTTTGCATATGTTCTCCTTATATTCTCTTATGTGACGGCCTCTAAAATAAGCCTTATATATGTTTAGGGTTGTAAGAAAAGAAGTCTCAAAGACACATTCACGGATTCCAAGAAAACAGATCAGAATTTCTGTTTCTTTCTTAAACCTCGACAGATAGGAGGTGTCGAGCAGGTGTCGAGCACACGGGCTGAACAGCTTCTTAAATCTTGACACATGCTAGCTGTCGAGCTTTAATGAACTTGCACTTCTCAGCTTGTTTCTTGGACAGACTTGATGACTTCAACACTTAATCTTAAAACACAATTTCTTGAAGTATTAAAAACACCTAAATCTACCTAATTACAAGTAAAGTGCATTTTGTCAAAAGATTAGCAAATTACATAAAATAATGACATATGTTCCTAACAAGTGAATCACATATGTCCTAATATTATGGTTCCAAGTAGAACCTTCAACTAAATAAAAAATAAAAACTATTGTAATACCCGACGACTTAAAGTCAGAATTAGACCTATTCCATTTCAATGATCCTTTGAATTTTTTTTAATTTACACGTAATGAATGATGATGACCAATCAAAGTTCAATCTAGAATACAATGCACAATTGGTCAAATTAGAAAATAGAAAATTGAAATGCATCCAAATGAACTAGAGTATATTCAACATTAGTGCGCCTAGATGACTTCTCAAATACAAACACTAGAGTATATTCAACCCTGGTGTGCTTGGAAAGAAATTTGTTCCTAGTGAGATCTTTTCTAAGAAAATTGTGCCAAGCACAAGGAAGACTTCCAAGATAGAAACACTAACAAGACTTTCTTTTTAACTTTTAATACATTCTACCCATGACGCTCTAGTTTGTTACCTTATTCTACCTATGTGCAGTATTGATGAAATTTCCAATGCTACTTATTTTAAAGTTTCATTTGGATATAATAATATCGTATTCAACTAAATTCAATCAGTTGATTAGGGCAATGCTTCATTTTTTTGAGTAACCTTTCTAAAATTAGTAACAAGCATAACAACTTGGATAGTGGACACTGCTTCATCTGACCTTAAAATGAATTTGATTCATAATTAAAATGCAAAGCCTATTTCAAGGCATATTCTTTTTGGTAAGCACGCACTACCTGTATATTATAAATGCTATCACCATTGACAAAGTTTGATACTTTATTCTGCAACCCTTTTTTTCTAATGGAAAATGGAGGACCTTGCTTGTTGTCATTGCCAATGAGGCTACCACTTAGTTGATTCTATGGCGGTTTCAATCTCTAACTCTGCTACTACTTAGCTACAAAGTTTTTTTTTTTTTTTTTGTGGGTAAGAACAAAATTATTTTTGTTTATAATTTTTTAAAGGGCAGGGTTGTTTATTTTTGATAAAATTGGATAATTGAGCTTTTTTTTTTTTTTTTTAGTTTTACTATTGGTAATGTTTGTTGTTGAGCTATTTTTTGGGGCTTGTATATTTTGTTTTAGATTTTAGGTCTATAAATTTTTTTTTATGGCCACTAAAATGAGGAATATGCTAGAGCTACAAGTTTATATATATATAAAAATTACTGATATGATAAATGGTTACTAGCAAATAAAATAATGATGTGAGTAATGGGCCCATATGTGAACCAATATGAATTTGCTACCAAAACAGTTAGTAAAAAAGTTTATGAGTATAGCATTACTCTTAAAAAAATCAATGATATTGTTTAAGGGAAACAAAATATAATTTTATAGAAAAAAAATTGCTAAAATTAGTACACATATATATACAAAATTGCCAATGGTGGTTCTATCCTGCTTATGAGTAGCACTCCTTTTGCAACTTCAACTCTAGCCTTTGTTGGCCAGAATTAGAGTACAAATAAAACCCAAAATATATGGAAATTTATCATCATGGAGCCAATACTAAAAACTAACATTTTAAATGAGTAGCCACTAGCCACAACTCACAAAAAAGTAAAATTGAAATCTAAATTCTGATTTTTTCTATGGCACCATATGGAACTAAACCATCTTGAGAAAGCAATTTCTTGATAAGTTTGTTCACATATTTTTTAATATTTTGGAAAGTCTTAAAATGCAATGATTTCATTCAACAAATAAACTAAGTTGTAACGTATAACTTATGTGTCTAGTAGCTTATTTTGCTTAGTGGTTGATTGATTAATAATAATAGGAATCTGTTGTGTTAATTCATCAAGTAGTTTAATGTGTGGCACTTTGAGGTCCCTTCCCTGCCTATAAAGTATCTCATGATATCAACTTAAAAATGAACATTGGCTTGATTGTTTGTTTCATCTCATGTTTGAAATATCAGGGGTAGTCATCAGGGATTCACCTATAATTTTTGCATTTTTAGAGAAAACAATAAAAATAAAAGATAAAAGTTTTTTTATAATTCCAAGCGCATCCATTAACCAAACTTTTTTTTTTTTTGTAATTCCAATAAACTGTATTTGCCTAATGATCTCATTAAAACTTTTGTCCCTTTTTCCACAATATTTCAAAGTAAAATCCAGTTAAACCCCATATTATTATTATTATTAATAATGTTCCATCCTTCGAAGTAGTATCACTTTTTTAAAAAAAAAAATCACTATAATAAATATAGTCACTTTTTTTTTTTTTGGAGTAAAAAATACATGGCCACTTAAAAGTTAAAATCAAATTGGGACATATTCTATATTAATGACCTTGAAAATTTTAAATTTTTTTTTGATAAACTAATGAATGATGATGACAAATCAAAGTTTCGTGTAAAATAAGTTGCACTGCACATTTCTCAAGTTAGAAAATTGATATATGTATCCAAAAATGAACCTATTAATGTCCAACAAAATTGTCACATATACAAGACTCACCGAGTCAATGCTTTACGCCAAATCCCTAATGCGTGGTACAAATTTAAAGCATTAAAAACCGATTAAGCTCAAGTCATCAAACAAAAATTCCCGCCAACTCTAACAGCCTATCACCAAACAACATGTGGTAAAGTCCATAACTAATAAATAGTCTAGACGACGCTTAATTTAGTTTGCAGCGAAACAATGTACACGACCAATAGCATAAAAATAGCTTAGGACTAAGCAACAAAAGCACACTGGGATGTGTAATTGCTTCAATCTTTAATATATACTTTGTTGTGGATCAAAATTTCAGTTAAGTCTATATACAATAATAATTAATCAAAGACTGGCTGCAGGAAAAAAAAAAAAAAAAAAAATCATTGATGAAGATTTTTAGATTTATTTTCATATGAATTTATTTTTCTTTTCCAATGTTCTCTACAACTTATAATGAATATTTGAAATTCAAGATATCAATTTCTTTTACAACTAGAAGTTTCATCATATATATTTTTGGCATGAATTTCAAACAAAACAATGTTGTCAATTGTGAATAAGACCACTAAAATAGCTAATAAAGAGAATAACTAGGACACCACTTCATTTCGCCACACATCAAAAAATTATGCAATCCGTGCAGTTTTTTTTTTTTTTTTTTTTTTTTTGAGATAGATAAACTTCATTTTTGAGGGAATGTTGAAATTAAGTTAAACCACAAATAGTGCCTTAAATGAATTCGGGACAGTAGGCCATTACCACGTAACATCAAAAAATTGGCTCTTTTTTTTTTTTACACGCTCATAAAATGCATTCTCAATAATCTCAATTTTGGTCCTAAAATAATCACAATTTTGGTTAATAACCATTTCAACTCTTCACTAGTAAAGCATGACTTTTGGAACTAGGCAGCCTCATACTAGACTTTTCAATGGCTAGATAAAGAAATTTCACAATATCAAACAAACCCACTGCATACGATAGGAAATTTTAATGTCATGTTGAATTCTATGTTGACTAGTTTTGATAAGGAAAGATTTTGTGCCAGAGCATCACACATTTTTAATTAACTTGGATGACAATTTTCACAATATATTATCAGATGGAGAAAAAACCTAGGGTATATTCAACGTTAATTTACTTGGGAAGAAATTTGTTCCTAGCTAGTTAGATCTTTTCTGAGAAAGTTGTATCAAGCACAAGGGAAGACTTCCAAGACACAAACACTAACAAGACTTTCTTTTCAACTTTTAATACATTCTACCCATGACACTAGTTTGTTACCTATTTTGTACTGATATAAATTATACCATATATATATATGGTATAATTTATTATACCTATATGCAATATTGATGAAATTTCCAATGCTACTTATTTTAAAGTTCCATTTGGATATAATAATAGCGTAATCAACTAAATTCAATCAGTAGATTAGGACAATACTTCAGTTTTTCAGTAACCTCACTAAAATTAGTAACAAGCCAACAAATCAACTAATGAAGTTGTTGTTATAAAAAATTAAAAAAAAAAAAAAAAACTAATTAAGTTGTAACGTATAACTTATGTGTCTAGCTTATTTTGATTAGTAGTTGATCAATAATAATAGGGATCTATTGTGCTAATTCATTGGGCAGTTTAATGTGTGGCACTTTGAGATCCATTCCCTACCTACAAACTACAAAGTATCTCACGATATCAGCTTAAAAATGAATATTGGCTTGATTGTTTGTTTCATCCCATATTTGAAATATTAGAGGTAGTCATGATCATGAAGGGATTCACATATGATTTTTGCATTTTTAGAGAAAACAATAAAATAAAAGATAAAATTTTTTTATAAAAAAAGATAAAAGTTTTAAAATGTAAATAGCTATCACAAATGATGTAAACAAGTAAACATAGTGGGATTTATAAAAAATAACGAATTAAAATCTCATCTAAACAAGTAAACATAGTGGGAATTATCACAAATGACGAATCAAAATTCAGACTAAAATACGTTACACTTTTTGTGTTAAGTTTAGAAAATTGATATAAATCCATATCAACCTAAATAAGGGACCAAAATATGGAGGGTCCTCATCTACAAGACTTACTGTCAATGCTTGTCGCCAAAATGTATGGTTACATCAACAAACAAACCCACATGGCTACATCGTCTATACGGTAGCAAATTCTAATATCTCCTATTGCATCAATGTAATGTTGAATGTGCATGGGAAGAAATTTCGTCCCAGTATAAATCTTTTATGAAAAAAATTTTCCAAGTACGAGGAAGACTTCTAGAATACAGATACTAACTAGAAAATCAAGGTTTCTTTTTTCCTTCAACTGTTGACACTTTCAAATTTATAAACTATAGATTTTCTTGATGGTAAAATTAACACTCTGCTCCACTTCTCCTGCATCTCAAGAGTTTGTTTGAGTAAAGGTTTTCTTCTTCTTTTTTTGTTTTTTTTAATGTTTTTTTTTTTGGTCTTAATTTATTTTTTCAAATAATCTAACATTTTCTTTTCAAATAAAATAGTTTTTAATTTTTTTTTTTACACATTTAAAGTTAAAATTACTAAAAACTTTATTTCTTTTGATAAACACTATAAGAATAAGTACGGACACCAAAACTCAATGCAATATGCTTGACTCATGCACAATAAATATTGATACCTTTAAAAAGACACCAATATCTAGGACAGAATCCATCCAATGTAACTAATTTGTTTTGCAACTCCACCAAAAAAAAAAAAATTCTTTGGGAGCAAAAGAATTACTTAAATCCTGTCTAATTTTTGTAAGAAAAAAGCTGATAGATACTCTAAAAACATTGGTTTAGAAAATATTTTAAGATAATTCGGACTTTTAGCATGAAAGAAAATTGATGTCTAGACAAATCAAGCTAAGGCTGATCAAATGGACTATATCCTTAATTTCTTATATCGATTTGTTCCATGTACAAGACTTATAGTCGTTGCTTGGCATTTAAGAGTTGAACACCTTATCTAAAGTCCATGCTCTAAAAGCTTGAGAAAAAAATCCATTTAGACCAACACAGAACAAGAAATTATAAAGGAATTAAAGAAAAAAAATTCTCAAAAATAACGAAAATTTAATCTATGCTTAAATTCTTATAAGGATGAACACAATATAGCCTTTTAAAAAAAAAAATAGAGATAAAAAAAAAAGTATATGCTTATTTTGTATGTATGATAAAGTATCCTGTCACAAAGGTTCCATTAGTTTTCAAGGTTATGCCATTATTTTCCATTTGTACTCATCTTATTGCTGGCAAAGCAGCAAAAGCAACAGATTAGAAAACATGTTATTAATATCTTTTGGTATGGATCATAGGATAAGCAAATTTAATGACAAATCTACCATTTAGAGAGGAATTACTTGCTAATTGTTTGACATCCCAACCAAAATCTATTATATGATTAGAATTCCAATTGATCATTCTTGAATTAAATTTTCTGGCGAGATATTAATTATTTTAGGTAAGGTAGTTTCCAATTGGTCCTAAGTCTCTAATTAAAAAATTCATGCATAAGGATTTTTTTTTTTTGATAATTCAATCGTTACAACATGTGGACGGTGTCCTCAATCCTCATAATTCATAAATAAGAGCCAACAATGTCATTAAAGTAAAAGACTCTTGATCATGTTTCTATACATGCCACCATTGGTATTTTATTTTCATTATTTTTTCCTAATTGACGAATTCAATCCAGTTAATTAAGCTATTAATATTTGCACAATAGGAACTTTAAAATCAGTGGAACCTGAAGTTTCATCACACATATTGGTGGCATGAATTAAAAAAACAAAAGAACAAAATAATATAGTCAATTGTAAATAAGACCGCTAAAATAGCTAATAAATATAACAACTTCATTTGTCCTAACATCAATACATTATGCACTCCCTGTAAAATCTCTCTTTTTTTTTCTTTTTTGTTGAGAAAGATAGACTTTGATTTTGAGGGAAAGTCGAAATTGGTTAAACCACCAATAGTGCTTATTCTACAATGAATTCAGGACTGGAGGACAATACTATTTGAAATTCTTGTGCTGTGAGTATAGTTTGTGTTTAATCTTAGTAAAGTTTTTGTTCAAATGACAAATATTTTAATTTTTCCCTTGGAAATTAAAAAAAAAAAAAAAGAAGTATTAGTGCCCAAAAATTTTAAGGTTTTTGAACTTAATTTCTTGAATACAGAAATGTTATTTAGAATTTGAATAAATTTTTCGGATTTGTAATTAGTGTATAAATGAACAATTGAGAGAATGTGATCGTAATCCTCATTAATGCTGTGAAATAATACGTCGCTGTTTTATATACAAGAATTAGCTAACTAACTACAACGGCTACAATTTTCTACTAAGCCTAAGCTTATTGCTGGCAAAAGCAGCAAATTAGTGAAAAAACTAGTTTCTAATATCTATTGGTATGGATCATAAGCAAATTAAAAAAAATAAAAAAAAAATGCCATTGTGATTTGTGAGAGGACATACTTGTTCTGTATTTGGCATATTAATTAAAATCTATTTCACAATTAGAATTCCAATTTATTATTTCTTGAATTAAAATTTTTTGGCGGGATATAATTGTTTTAGGTAAGGCGGTTTCCATTTGGTCCCAATTTTTTTTTTTTTTTGAGTAAACAGTAATACTTATTAGAACACACACAAAAATAATAATTTAAACTGGGTTTATAATATATTATTTAATCAGAGTACAATTACAAAATGGTCTAACTTTTGTAGTTGTAGACTGAGGTTATAAACAGCGAACACTAGATACACACAACCAATGTAGGATAAACATCCCTTTTCTTTTTTAGTAAATAGTAATACTTATTAGAACATACGCGAAAATAATAATATTAATGTTTTAAACCGGGTTTATTATACATTATTTAACCAAGTTTCTCTATCTAAAAGATTCATGCATTAGATTCAGAACCACGTTTCTGTACATGTCACCATTGGTATTTTATTTTTATTATTTTTCTTCCTAATCAACATATTCAATCCAATTGATAAGTAAGTATTAATATGAAGTCTCCTCTGTTCGTGGTACATATTAGTGGCTTGAATTTAACCAACATAAAATTGTTGTTAACTGTTTTGAACCTTCTTTTTTTCTTTTTTCTTTTTTTATAAATGTGAATAAGAATATAAGATCACAAAAAATAGCTAATAACCATCTCCATTCATTATTATTATTATCATTATGTATTTTTATAAATACGATAGAATTTTCTTCTAAAAAAAATAAACGATACAATTTTAACTTATGCCCTTATATCATCAAGTTAAAATATCAATTAGTTTTTTTTTATGTACGTGGGGTTTGAAATTTGAATTCCGAATTTCTTACTTGACAATAAGAGACTTTATTAGTTAAACTAACCAGAATCCACTATTTTTATATAATTTGAGTTATTATATATATGTTCTATGGTTCCAAATAGAACCTTCAATTAAATAAAAAATAAAAACCATAGTAATACCTGGCGACTTAAAGTCAGAGTCGGACCTATTCCATTTCAAAGATCCTTTGAAATTTTTATTTTTTTATTTTGATACATGTAATGAATGATGACTGATGAATGACGGTGACCAATCAAAGTTCAGTCTAGAATACAATGCACAATTGGTCAAATTAGAAAATAGAAAATTGAAATGCATTCAAATGAACTAGAGTATATTCAACATTAGTGTGCCTAGATGACTTCCCAGATACAAACACTAACAAGAAAATCAATTTTTGTCAAAATAATTTAGATTTTGACACTTGTACATTCATGAATTTTTGGTTGCACACTAGTATTGATTGGGAAAGATTTTGTGCCAGAGCATCACACATTTTCAATTAATTTGGATGACAATTTTCACAATATATTATCAAATGGGGAAAAAACTAAATCATATTCAACGTTGGTGTGCTTGGAAATAAATTTGTTCCTAATGAGATCTTTTCTAAGAAAATTGTGCCAAGCACGAGGAAGACTTCCAAGATAGAAACACTAACAAGACTTCTTTTTCACCTTTTTTTTTTTTTTTTTTTTTTTTTTTTTTTTGAGAAACACTTTCTTTTTAACTTTTAATACATTCTACCCATGAAACTCTAGTTTGTTACCTTATTCTACCTATGTGCAATATTGATGAAATTTCCAATGCTACTTATTTTAAAGTTTCATTTGGATATAATAATCGTATTCAACTAAATTCAATCAGTTGATTAGGGCAATGCTTCATTTTTTTGAGTAACCTTTCTAAAATTAGTAACAAGCATAACAACTTGGACAGTGGACACTGCTTCATCTAACCTTAAAATGAATTTGATTCATAATTAAAATGCAAAGCCTGTTTCAAGGCATATTCTTTTTGGTAAGCACGCACTACCTGTATATTATAAATGCTATCAGCATTGACAAAGTTAGATGCTTTATTCTGCAGCCCTCTTTTTCTAATGGAAAATGGAGGACCTTGCCTGTTGCCACTGCCAATGAGGCTACCACTTAGTTGATTCTGCGGCAGTTTCAATCTCTGACTCTACTACTACTTAGTTGCTAATTTTTTTTTTTTTTTTTTTTTTGTAGATAAGAACAAAATTATTTTTGTTTATAATTTTTTAAATGGCAAGGTTGTTTATTTTGGATAAAATTGGTTAATTGAGCTTAATTTTTTTTAGTTTTACTATTGGTAATTTTTGTTGTTGTGCTATTTTTTTGGGGCCTCTATATTTTGTTTTAGATTTTAGATCTATAATTTTTTTTTATGGTCACTAAAATGAGGAAAATGCTAGAGCTATAAGTTTTTTTTTTTTTTTTTAATTTATAAATTATTGATGTGATAAATGGTTACTGGCAAATAAAATAATGATGTGAGTGATGGGCTTATATGCTAACCAATATGAATTTGCTACCAAAGCAATTAGTAAAATTGTTGTAAAAAAGTTTGTGAGAATAGCATTACTCTTAAAAAAAAATCAACGATATTGTTTAAGGGAAACAAAATATAATTTTATAGAACAAAATTGCTAAAATTAGTACACATATATAATATTTTTTTAAAAAAAAAAATTGGGAGGGGTGGCATTTGCCCCCTAGTCCAATTAATGGTGGCTCTGTCGTCCGTCCTGCCTATGAATTTCACTCCTTTTGTAGCTTCAACTCTAGTGTTTGTTTCCCAGAATTACAGTACAAATAAAACCCAAAATATTTGGAAATTTATCATCAAGGAGCCAATACTAAAAACTAACATTTTAAATGAGTAGTCACAACTCACAAGGACGTAAAATGAAGTCTCAAATTCTAAGTTTTTCTGTGGTGCCATATGGAACTAAACCATCTTGAGAAAGCAATTTCTTGATAAATTTGTTCACAAATTTTTTATTATTTTAAGTCTTAAAATGCTATGATTTCATTCAACATATCAACAAAGTTGTAACGTATAACTTATGTGTCTAGTAGCTTTTGTTGATTAGTGGCTGATTGATTAATAATAATAGGAATCTGTTGTGTTAATTCATCAGATAGTTTAATGTGTGGCACTTTGAGATCCCTTCCCTGCCTAAAAAGTTATCTCATGATATCAACTTAAAAATGAACATTGGCTTGATTGTTTGTTTCATCTCACGTTTGAAATATCAGAGGTAGTCATGAAGTGATTCATCTATAATTTTTGCATTTTTAGAGAAAAAAATAAAAATAAAAGATAAAAGTTTTTTTATAATTCCAAGCGAATCCGTTAACCAATTTTTTTTTGTAATTCCAATAAACTATATTTGCCTAATGATCTCGTTAAAACTGTCCTTTTTCCACAATATTTCTAAGTAAAATCCAGTTAAACCCCATATTATTATTATTATTATTATTATTATTATTATTATTATTATTATTATTATTATTAATGTTCTATCCTTTGAAGTAGTATCACTTTAAAAAATATAAAATACTATAATAAATACAGTCACTTTTTTTTTTTTTTGTGAGTAAAAAATACATGGCCACTTAAAAGTTAAAATCAAAGTGGGACATATTCTATACTAATGACCCTTGAATATTTTTAAAAAATTTTGATAAAGTAATGAAATATGATGACAAATCAAAACTCCGTGTAAAATAAGTTGCACTGCACTTTTCTCAAGTTAGAAAATTGACATATGTATCCAAAAATGAACCTATTAGGGGATGTTTGGTTTGTGTTTTCAAACAACAATTTTCAGTTTTTAAACAGCATTTTACGCATTTCAACATACTTTTTCACCCACACGTATTTTCACAAAAATTTTTAAACAACAATTTTCAGTTTTTAAACATATGTACCAAACAGGCCCTTAATGTCCCACAAAATTGTCACATCTACAAGACTCAACCAAGTCAATGCTTTACGCCATATCCCTAATGCGTGGTACAAATTTAAAGCATTAAAAACCGATTAAGCTCAAGTTATCACACAGAAATTCCCACCAACTCTAACAGCCTATCACCAAACAACACGTGGTAAAGTCCGTAACTAATAAATAGTCCAAACGATGCTTAATTTAGTTTATAACGAAATAATGTACACGACAATTAGTAGCATAACAATAGCTTAGAACTAAGCAACAAAAGTACACTGGGATGTGTAATTGCTTCAATCTTTAATATATACTTTGTTGTAGGGATGGCAACGGGGCGAGGTGGGGCAGGGCTGAAGGATGGGGTCTTCGTCCCCGCCCCGCATGGTTTTGTTTTGCCCTATTCCTACCCCACTCCGCATGACGGGGAAAACTTTCTCACCCCATCCCCGCCCCTTGGGGCCCCGCAAAGCCCCACCCCACCCTGCAAAACTCTACTTTTTGTTAATTTGCCCTATAACTAGTACAATTTTTTTAATGAAACCTATTTCATTAATAGAAATATACTTGAAATTATAACTAAATTTATTCCATCAAATCAAATCAATTTTTTAAAAAAATTGAATTATATATCCAAGTGTTTAACAAGACAATCACAAAATAAAAATCTCATAACACATAACAAAATAAAGATAGAGAACCACATTAGGTAGAATAAAATAAGCTAATATTGATATATTTGTTTAAATAGTAGGTTTTTAAAGTATGAAAAATTTACAATTATAACCCTTAGCAACGCGGGGCGAGGCAGGGACAGGGAGAGGTAGAGCAAGGTGGGTCTAAAAAGTCTAAACTCATCCCTGCCCCGCCCCGCCCCGTAGTGTGGGGCTAAAATCTTGCCCCATCCCCGCCCCACCACCTTTGCAGGGCTAGGAAAACTCGTGCGAGGTGAAGCGAGGAAGGGCGGGTTAAGCAAGGCGGGGCAAAATTGCCATCTCTACTTTGTTGTGGATCAAAATTTTAGTTAAGTCTATATACAGTAATAACTAATCAATGACTAGTTGCAAAAATAATAATAATAATAATAATCATTGACGAACATTTTTAGATTTATTAATTTTCATATGAATTTATTTTTCTTTTTCAATGTTCTCTACAATTTATAATGAATATTTGAAATTCAAGATATCAAATTCTTTTACAACTAGAAGTTTCATCATATATATTTTTGGCATGAATTTCAAACAAAACAATGTTGTCAATTGTGAATAGGACCACTAAAATAGCTAATAAACAAAATAACTAGGACACCACTTCATTTCGCCTAACATCAAAAAATTATGCAATCCGTGCAGATTTTTTTTTTTTTTAAATTATTTTTGAGATAGATAAATTTCATTTTCAAGGGAATGTTGAAATTAGGTTAAACCACAAATAGTGCCTTAAATGAATTCAGGACAGCAGGCCATTACTACCTAACATCAAAAAATTGGCTCATATTTTTGACACGTTCATAAAATGCATTCTTGTTAATCTCAATTTTGGTCCTAAAATAATCATAATTTTGGTTAATAATCATTTCAACTCTTCACTAGTAAACCATATGACTTTTGGAACTAGGCAGCCTCATACTAGACTTTTCGATGGCTAGATAAAGAAATTTCACAATATCAAACAAACCCACTGTATACGATAGGAAATTCTAATGTCATGTGGAATTCTGTGTTGACTAGTTTTGATTAGGAAAGATTTTGTGCTAGAGCATCACACATTTTCAATTAACTTGGATGACAATGTCCACAATATATTATCAGATGGAGAAAAAACTAGAGTATATTCAACATTAGTGTGCATGGGAAGAAATTTGTTCCTAGTTAGATCTTTTCTAAGAAAGTTGTATCAAGCACGAGGGAAGACTTCCAAGATACAAACACAACTTCTTTTCAACTTTTAATACATTCTACTTTCTACCCATGACACTAGCTTGTTACCTATTTTGTACTAATATATATATATATATATATAATTAATTAATTTTTCTACCTATATGCAATATTGATGAAATTTCCAATGCTACTTATTTTAAAGTTCCATTTGGATATAATAATAGCGTAATCAACTAAATTAAATCAGTTGATCAGGACAATACTTCATTTTTTGAGTAACCTCACTAAAATTAGTAACAAGCCAACAAATCAACTAATTAAGTTGTTGTTAAAAAAAAAAAAAAAAAAACTAACTTATGTGTCTAGCTTATTTTGTTAGTAGTTGATCAATAATAATAGGGATCTGTTGTGTTAATTCATCGGGCAATTTAATGTGTGGAACTTTGAGATCAATTCCCTGCCTACAAACCACAAAGTATCTCACGATATCAGCTTAAAAATGAATATTGGCTTGATTGTTTGTTTCATCCCATGTTTGAAATATTAAAGGTAGTCATGATGATATATTCACCTATGAATTTTGCATTTTTAGAGAAAAAGATAAAATAAAAGATAAAAGTTTCATTATAAAAATAAAAAGATAAAAAAGATAAAAGTTTTAAAATGGAAATAGCTACCATAAATTATGTAAAAAAGTAAACATAGTAGGATTTAAAAAAAAAAGATGACAAATCAAAATCCCATCTAAACAAGTAACATAATGGGATTTATCAAAAATGACGAATCAAAATCCTGTGTAAAATACGTTACACTTTTTGTTTTAAGTATTTAGAAAATTGATATAAATCCAAATGAACCTAAATAAGTGACAAAATATGGAGGGTCCTCATTTACAAGACTTACTATCAATGCTTGTTGCCCAAATGTATGGTTACATCAACAAACAAACCCACATGGCCACATCGTCTATATGGTAGCAAATTCTAATATCTCCTATTGCATCAATGTAATGTTGAATGTGCATGGGAAGAAATTTCGTCCCAGTATAAATCTTTTCTAAAAATGTTTTTCCCAGCACGAGGAAGACTTCTAGGATACAGACACAAACTAGAAAATCAAGGTTTCTTTTTTCCTTTAGTTGTTGACACTCAAATTTATAAACTATAGACAAAATAGAGTTTTTGTCTTAATTTCTTTTTTCAAATAAACTAGTTTTTAATTTTTTTCACACATTTAAAGTTAAAATTACTAAAAACTATATTTCTTTTGATAAACACTATAAGAATAAGTACGGAAACCAAAACTCAATGCAATATGCTTGACTCATGCACAATAAATATTGATACCTTTAAAAAGACACCAATATCTAGGACAGAATCCATAACTAATTTGTTTTGCAACTCCACCAAATATATATATATATATATATATATATATATATATATATATATATATATATATATATATATATATATCTATATCTATATCTTTGGAAGCTCTAGAATTACTTAAATCCTGTCTAATTTTTGAAAGGAAAAAGTTGATAGATACTTTAAAAGCATTGGTTTAGAAAATATTTTAAGATAAGTAGGAGTTTTAGCATGAAAGAAAATTGATGTTTAGACAAATCAAGCTAAGGCCGACCAAATGGACTATATTCTTAATTTCTTATCTCGATTTGTTCCATGTACAAGACTTACAGTCAATGCTTGGCATTTAAGAGTTGAACACCTTATATAAAGTCCATGCTCTAAAAGCTTGAGAAAAGATTCATTTAAACCAACACATAACAAGAAATCATAAAGGAATTAAAGAGAAAAAAGAATTGTCAAAAATAACGAAAGTTAGTCTATGCTTAAATTCTTTTAAGGATGAACACAATATAGCCTTTTTTTTTAATTAAAAAAAATAGAGATAAAAAAGTATATGCATATTTTGTATGTATGATAAAGCATCCTGTCACAAAGGTTCATTAGTTTTCAAGGTTATGCCATCATTTTCCATTTGTACTCATCTTATTGCTGGCAAAGCAACAAAAGCAATAGATTAGAAAACATGTTACTAATATCTTTTGGTATGGATCATAGGATAAGCAAATTTAATGACAAATCTACCATTTTGAGAGGAATTACTTGTTAAGTGTTTGACATCCCAACCAAAATCTATTGTATGATTAGAATTCCAATTGATCATTCTTGAATCAAAATTTCTGGCAAGATATTAATTATTTTTGGTAAGGTAGTTTCCAATTGATCCTAAGTCTCTAATTAAAAGATTCATGCATAAGAATTTTTTTTTTTTTTTGGATAATTCAATCGTTACGACATGGGGAGGGTGTCCTCAATCCTCATAATTCATAAAGAAGAGCTAAACATCAGTTAATTGCGCTATTAATATCTGCAATAGGAACTTTAAAATCAGTGGAACTAGAAGTTTCATCACACATTGGTTGCATGAATTAAAAAAACAAAAGAACAAAACAATATAGTCAATTGTAAATAAGACCGCTAAAATAGTTAATAAACATAACAACTTCATTTGGCCTAACATCAATACATTATGCACTCCCTATAAAATCTCTCCTCTTTCTTTCTTTCTTTCTTTCTTTCTTTTTTTTTTTTCTTTTTTTTTTTTTTTTTTTTTTTTTTTTTTTTGTTTTGAGAAAGATAAACTTTGATTTTGAGGGAAAGTCGAAATTGGTTAAACCACCAATAGTGCTTTATTCTACAATGAATTCAGGACTGGAGGACAATACTATTTGAAATTCTTGTGCTGTGCGTATAGTTTGTGTTTAATCTTAGTAAAGTTTTTGTTCAAATGACAAAATTTTTAATTTTTCCCTAGGAAATTAAAAAAATAAAAAAATAAAAAGTATTAACGCCCAAAAATTTTAAGGTTTTTGAACTTAATTTCTTGAATGCAGAAATGTTATTTAGAATTTGAGTAACTTCTCAAGTTCAAGCAAGCATCCAGCGACTTAAAAACAAAATCAGATTTGGACCTATTCCATTTTAAAGATTTTTGAATTTTAAAAAATTAATACACGTAATGAATGACGATGACTAATGAAAGTTTGGTCTAAATGCGTTGCACTTTTAGTCAAGTTTATCCACACAAAAAATAAATAAATAAATGTGTTAAGTTAAAAAATTCAAAGTTGATGTGTATCCAAATGGACCAAATGAACGAAAAGTAAAAAAATTCAAAGTTGATGTGTATCCAAATGGATTAAATGACCAAATTTAATCTATGCTCCAATTCTTAACAGGATGAACACAATAGCAATAGCCTTTCTTTTCTTTTTCATTTTTGAAGAAAAACAATTTATGCATATTTTGTTTGTATGATAAAGTCGCATGTTCCATTTTTACTTATCTTATTATTGCTGTAGAGTCACAAAAGGAACAGATTAGAGAACATGTTACTATTATCTTTTGGTATGGATCATAAAAATAAGCAAATTTAATGACAAATTGCCATTGTGAGAGGAATTACTAGTAAAGTGTTTGTCATCCAGCAGGATTGTTTTAGGTAAGATAGTTTCCAATTGGTCTTAAATCTTATCTAAAAGATTCATGCATAATGACTTTTTTGTTTTTGATAATTCATCGCTACAAGATGGGAAATATGTCCTCAATCCTCATAATTCATAAAAATACCAAACAATGTGATTAAACTATAAGACTGTTAATCATATTTCCATTTCCATTTGGTATCTTATTTTCATTATTTTTTCCTAACTGACAATTCAATCCAGTTAATTAAGCTATTAATATATGAAAAATGAATTTAAAAATAAACGAACAAAACAATATAGTCAATTGTGAATAAGACCACTAAAATAGCAAATAAAACATAACAACTTCATTTGGCCTAACATCAAATACATTATGCACTCCCAGCAACCAAAAAAAAAAAAAAAAATTATTCCTTTTTTTTAGAAAGTCGAAATTTGGTTAAACCACCAACAGTGTCCTATTCCACAATGAATTCAGGACAGGAGGACACTACTATTTGACATCAAAAAATTTGTTCACATCCATGACACATTCATAAAATGCATTTTTAATAATCACATTTTTATTACTAATCATTTCACTTCTTCACTTATAAAGCACATGACTTTTGGAACCAATCATACTAGACTTTTCAATAGCTAGTGTAGAACGACTAAATTTCTAGTTTGAAATAAATCAAACAAGTAAAATAGTTTCACAAATGAAAATTTATATTGATGAATGTGTGGTATAATTCTCTGTGATTACAAAAGAGTTATCCTCTGATTCGATCTCCTTAAAAGACTTGTTGATTGGATTTGTAGTAATGTGATTTTGATTTGAACACAAAATATCCTTCAATTTGGTTGAGAGAGGGATTGAAGATTGTTGAAACGGCATTACAATGAATCTCTGGCTATGAGTTTTTTAGAAATCCTTTGTTCTTCACATTCTTCATGTTCTTCGTATGTTCTTCGTCTTCGAAGGTTTGTGGTGGAAGTTCTTCGGGGCTTTAGAGGCTTGAACCCGTAAAGCTTCACTGATTTGTGATTTGTTGATGTTTCTGGAGGCTTTTGAGCTTGATTCCAGCAAACTTTAGGATCTAGGTAGATAGTTTGGATGATTCTGCTTCGAGTGTTCTTCGATTTTGAGGTTGAAGTTCTTGAAGGCTTTAAGGCTTGATTCTTGCAGAGCTTTTGTACTTCTAAATCTTGGTCTCCCTTTAAATGCTTTAGGAAGTCTTCTATTTATAGGAGTTTGGCGGAGTCTAATTGGTGACACATGTCACAACCTGATTGGTCTGCTTATGTCATCGCTTACACACGCTAGATTTCTTGTGTCATTGCTTACACGTGCTAGACTGCTTATGTTATCACTTACACGCGCTGATGTGTGATTGGTTTTTGCATGACACTTGGCAAATTTCTGTTGCTTTCTGAGTAGTGATAGCAAAACCTAGCAGCAATACGTGGTGCTTTGTAATTGGCTGTATTTTGTGGACTTGGTAGTATGACATGTCAGCTTGTGATAGGTCGAGAATTTTCCCTCTCTACAAATGCCCCCTTGAGACTCGTTCACACACAATTTCGGAGTGTGGTGTGGGAATGAGTTTCGAAAACTGATTTTTACACTTGACTCTTTAAGTGAAGTAGTTGAAGGTGGTGGAGCTTTCGGTAGGATGAGATAATTTCCGAAGAGTAGACCCACCCATATGAAAGGCTTTGATGAGACCGAAAAGGGGTCTACGAGTATTTGAATGTACTTGTGTGACTGAGCCTTCTCAGCAGAGGTTAAGTTGAAGTAATTTCAAAAGAATATTTTGGATCATTGGCGACGATCACAAGGTGTAGAAGATGGGGAAGAGGTGAAGATGTTGGTTGGGTATAACATGCAAAGCTATGGGGCTAGCCTCGTGTTTTTAAGAACTCCTAGTGAAGTTATCTCAGAAGAATATACTTCGGATTACGACAAGGGCATGTGAGAAAGTGGTTGAGTGCGCATGTGTTATTGTTTCACTTAGGTTAAGTTGAGGTAATTTCAGAAGTTTTGGGATTCTGGGGATGCTGATGTTGGTGGTGAAGAAGACGGGGATGAAGCAAAGTGAATGGGTGAAACATATGCCACCATGGTGCTGGCCCTGTACGTTGGGGACCCTCTGGTGTAAATGTTTCTGGGAAGTACACCTTGGGATCCGGGACTAAGTGCATGCTGAATGAGGTCCGGCGGCAAGTCATCGAATGTGTGTGTGTGATGGGACCATGCCGACGGACATTAAGTTGAAGTAATTTCAGAAAAGTACTTTCTGAAATACTTCAAGCTGAATTTAAGTTAGAGTAATTCCAGAAAGTGTGTTTTGGGGTACCAACAACGATGACCTTTGGGTCCCACACTGGTGGGAACATGGAATGAAGCTTTGGCGACCATTTACCAACACCAAAGGCTGATCTCTGATGAGCTCGTACCTTGGAGGGTATCGTAAGTGTTGGATGAAAGACAATTTGTAGGATACCCCAACACTTTTTACCACCTTCACCCAATGCCACTTGTTGGAAAAGCACAGAAAAATGAAAGGTGGAGCTAACTTTTGATTCTGGTTTTGGAAACTAGCCAAGTTGCTGTTTGTTCCAAACCACTGCTTCTGCTAGAAGACCAAGCAATTGGAGAGAGACTACGGGAGCCTTGAGCTTAAGAACAGGTGTCTTTGCTGGACTTGGATTTCCTAGCCAACCAAATCCGAGGAAGCATGGAACGACAACGCCGGCCTTGTTATGAGTAATTTTATGGACAAATGTGGTCGTTAAGGGGAGAAACAAAATTTGTTTGGATCTCAAAACTACAATGATGTTGTGAAAAGGGTTTCTATTGAACCATGAGAGGGTTGATTTCAAATGGATTATGAAGCAATATTGGTTGCTAAGTGTTGAGAATGATGAGGCCATAGTGAGAAATGGCTGTGAGAAGGAGGACTTGAAAATTTGAAAGAAGCAAATCTTCATTTCATGATTCAGTGTGTTTTTCTTGATGAGTTCTTGATGAATCCGGCCCTTCTATTTAGAGTGAAGAGACAAAGAATGGTAGATGGGTAGTTGAGAATGGTGGTTGAGAATTTTTGGTGAGAACGATAGATGGGAACGGTAGGTGAGAACAGTAGGCACCAAACGAGAATGGTAGGTTGGAGACTGGTAGGCACCGAACGAGAATGGTGGGTTGAACTAGTGACCCAGAGTAACTTCAAGTTCAAGACACACTTGTGAAAGTTCATTTGTACTTTGGAAGGGAAGCCTTGATGAAGTTTGGAGAATAACCCTGAGGGAATCCAGACCAAATGGATGAATCTCAAATTTTGATCTTGGGAGCTTAAGTTTTGGACATTGCTACTACTTCGGAGAAGTGTGTCACATAGGTGGTTTCCAAGTCCAAAACAAATAAGTGGATTTCATAATTAGAAACTATGTGAAAATCTGAATAGGACAAGCTTTGCTCGGACATCTTGATTCTTGGTCAAAGTTCACATTAAAGCCAACAGCTGTAGAATTACACTATTTGAGCAATTTCGGATTCTCGAATGAAAAAATAGATCTTAAAATTGGAATCTACGCAAAAAATTGGGCAAGACAGGTCACTTGAAAATTTGACTTTTGGTTAGGATTTGTGCAAAAGTCAACTTTCTGGAATTTGGACAGCTTGTACAATTTCTGAGTCTTGAACAAAGAAACGGATTCCAAAAATGGAATATACGTGAAAAACTGAGTAGGACAGGCCCCTTTTGAAAATTTTGACTTTTTAGTCAAAGTCAAAGGTCAACTTAGTCAAAGCTTTTTCTTTTTCTTTTTCTTTTTCCCTTTTTTTTTTTTAGTTTAAGGGGGTTCGAATCGGGTAAGGATGAACGGGTCAAACCAAGTCAGCCTGGACAAACGGGTCAACTGGTTAATGGATGATGACGTCATGGCGTGTGTCAGCGCGTGAGAACGTGCCGGTGCGTGTGAGAGCGTGAACGAAGATGGAGGCACGTGGGAGCGCATGTTCGTTGAGGTTAAGATTTCCAGACCTTCTGAAGGCGCATGGCTCATGTTTTGGACCTGAAATTTTCAGGTTTTGTAGATTGAAGGCCGTAGAAGACTTCTATGGTGTCAGTTTTGTAAAATTGTGAACAGATTTGCACAGTTTTGAGGGACTAAACCGTTAGTCTTCGCGAGATTATGGCGGCGCGTGCAGCCGTTTTTGGTCTTGAAATTTTTAGGTTTTGTAGATCGTGGGCCGATGGATCTAGTGGCTGCATCAGTTTTGTAAAAATTTTCTCAGATTTGCACAGATTTGTATGAGAAAGCCGCAAGTCGTTGTGAACTTAAGGTCGCGCGTGGCAGCGCGTTATGGGCCTACTGTAGACGTCCTTTCTGGGTCTTGTTGTTCGAAGTCCTTAGAAGATTTTTGTGACGTCGATTTTGTCTTTCATCCAAGTGCAATTGTCTCTTCTGACAACATGATCCATTTACGAGCACTTACCCCTTTCTTTCAAGGTGGGGTGCAGTTTTCTTTGACTGACTTTGAGTGCATTCAAGTTGCAAAGTCTGACTTTAAACAATTTGGTGGTAGCATTTCTCCTCCTTTTTTTTTTTTTTGTCTATTATCTCAGAAATTTTCTATATAAAGCCACCCGGAGTATGCATTAAACTATACAAGCAATCTCCAGTGGGTAGTATGATACTTTAAGTGTAGAGAAATTATGCCCTTTTTTCTTTTCTTTTCTTTTCTTTTTTTTTTTTTTTTTTAAGACATGCCATGAGATTTTCTTCTGACAAGTTCTTTGTTGTTTCTTGTTTTTGTTATGCACCAGGCTTTTCTTATTCTTTGGGCTTTAACGTCAAGCTTTACACCAACGTTCTTGTAGTGATGTTTGTCTCCATCCTTGACGTTCTCATAGCGGCAGTGATCTAGGCAACAATGTTATCAAAGGTGTTCATGATTCAATGATGCTATTACTAGTACTTGACTTTAAAGTTGTACTAGCCTTTGTCTTGGCAATTAAGCTGCACCAACACTTGTCTTTTCAACGTAGCCATCTCAAGAGTCTTTGCAGAATAGCCACATCAAGAGTCTTTACCATGAAGTCATTCTAGCATTTGTCCTTGTACTGAAGCCATGCCAACATTCATCTTTGCCATGAAGCAATATTTGCACTTGCATCTACTATAAAGTCACACCATCATTTGTATTGAAGCCATGTCAACATTCATCTTTGCCATGAAGCCATGACAACACTCCACATTAGCACTTGCACTCGCATTGAAGTTGCACCAATATTTGCACTGAAGTCATGCCAACATTCATCTTTGTCATGAAGAAATATTTGCACTTGCATTTACTATAAAGTCGCACCATCATTTGTACTGAAGCCGTGTCAACATTCATCTTTGCCATGAAGCCGTGACAACACTCCACATTAGCACTTGCACTCGCATTGAAGTTGTGCCAACATTCATCTTTGTCATGAAGCCATGACAACACTCCACATTAGCACTGAAGTCGTGACAATACTCGTTTTTGCCATAAAGCTGCCTCGACATTTTATTTGCATTAAGGCCACATCTACACTTCATTCATACAGAAGCCGTGCCAACATTCATCTTTGCTATGAAGCCACGTCAACACTTCATTTAGCACTTGCACTCACATTGAAGTTGCACCAATATTGATCTTTATAATAAAGCTACAACAACACCAATTTTCAGAGGCAACATAGCTCAGACATCGAGGGTGCATAGCACTGTAGCCAGACATCAAGATTTCAGAGATGCCAACAAGACATCGAAGATGCAAGGAGTCCCTATTAAGACTTTGAAGATGCAAGGAAATGCCAACAAAACCTTAAAGATGCGGGAAAAAATGACACCAATACTTTGAAAACGCTAGAGTATGCTACCAAGACTTTGAAGATGTCGAAACATGCCACGAAGAATTTTAACATTGCATGAACATGCTTATAGAGGAGAAATGATGCAACACCGACTTCAGATATATAATCTATCATCATTCTAGAGGAAGTTGGCGTCATCCAGATTTCAGAGACCTGATGTGAAACTACACCACTCAGAAGGGAGATAATATGGTTCAAATTTCAGAGCTATAAAGTGGCACAACCTAGAAGAGAGACGATGCAGCTTAGACTTGCAAGGTATAAGAAGATGCCCCTAGGAGATAAGCGATGCAAAGCATATTTTAGAAATGTGGAAGAATGTCCATAGAAGATGGGCAATGCCGTGCAGACTTCATTTCTTGCAAAAGAAGTTGGAGATTTTATTTTACTCCATAACCAAGCATCAAGTTATGTTCATCATCATTTCAAAGAAAGTTAAGCAATTTCAACTCCTTACAGTCTTCATTTTCTACTACAATGACCCTTGATCATCATATCGAGAAGTTAACTGTCCTTAAGCAATGCCTTGTCAACTAAAGGGACCTTAAAAGAATATTGATGACCGTTTGAAAACTCTTCAAGCTAGACTGGCAATCCTTCTTCTTTTCATGTGACTGAACTTAGCAAAAGATACTAAGTTGCCTACGTACCCTGGAAAGGGATCAAGTCATCACGTAGTTCAACAGATTTTTTTTTTTTTTTATGATTTCTTTTTTGATGATCTTTTTTTTTTTTTTTTTTGATAATTTCTTTTTGGATGAATTTTTTTTTTTTTGTTTTTGTTTTTTTTAATAATTTTTTTTTGGCAAAAATGCACTTTTGGTCCCTACATTTTGGGCCTTGTTACAATTTGGTCTCTAAATTAATTTAGGTCTTAGGTCAGTCCCTAATTTTCAAAAATCGTTTTTAAAATAGTCACTGCCGTCAACCCAATGACAGAAAATGCTGAGGTGGCAAACGAAATGGACTGTTTGCTGACGTGGTTAATAAAATAATAATAAAAAAATATATTTAACATTTTTTAAATGACATGTCAGCATTTAAATTAATAAAAAAAGCCATGTCAGATTTTAAATTAAAAAAACAAACTTTTAAATCTAATTTTATTATTATTATTATTATTGATTTCATTATTTTTCAGGAGGTAAGAACACAAGAACATGTTCTTCATGTTCTTCCCGAATCCAAGAAGAATCAAACCCAGAACAAGAGCACAATCAAACCCATAACAATGCAAAATTTCGTACAAAATCCCTATCCTCCACCGAAACCTCTAGAACATGAAAAATCATCAAACCCAAACCCACATGAGAAAACCAACCCAGAAAAATCATCAACCTCCAACCCAGAAAAATGTCAAACCCAGAAACCTCCAACCCAGAACATGAACTTCAATCTTCATGTTCTTCTCCAAATCAAGACAAACCCAATTGACTAACCCACTCAAAATCAATCTCAGCACAAAAAATTCCAAAACAATCAACATTGAAACCTCTAGGAAATCAAACCCATAAATCTAGAAAAATATACAAATCGTCATATAAAAAAAAAAAAAAACCCCAGAATAGTTGATTTCCTCGTCGATCCGGTTACCGACGAGGTTTTCGCCAGGCTCTTCCTCCATCCTATTCACTCTCAACAGAACTTCGTCGACTGTCCATCGGAGCCTTCTAGGAGCCAAAACGACGTCGCCGCTGCAGGTGAGGACAAAGTCTTGTCCTTCGCGAAGATTCTCATGCCGTCCGATGCCAACAACGGCAGCGATTCACCGTCCCGAGGTTCTGTGCCGACTCAATCAGATCAACGGCAGCGGACTCACAAGCAGATCACGCCGTCCGATGCCAACAACGGCAGCGGTCACTGATATTCACGGCGTGATCTGCTTGTGAGATTGTGAGCTTTGGCGCCTGGTGGAGAAGCAGGCTGAGCTTGTGAGCTCAGTGGGGATAGAGAGTGTAGGGTGAAGAGAGAGAGAGAGGGAGTTTGAGATTAGGTAGAGAGTGTAGAAGATTTTCTTTTTAACTGATGAGGTTAACCAAAAACAAAAACAAAAAGAATTATGAATTTTTATTTTTTAAGAAATGATTTTAGTTTAAATTAGATTTAAGGTTTTTTTAAAAAAATTTAATTTACATTTTTTTTAAAATTTTCTTAGGATTGGCTTTTTTTTATTAATTTAAATGCTGACATGTCATTTAAAAAATGTTAAATATATATTTTTATTATTATTTTATTAGCCACGTCAGCAAACAGTCCATTCCGTTTGCCACCTCAGCATTTTCTGTCACCGGGTTGACGGCAGGGATTATTTTAAAAACGATTTTTGAAAATCAGGGACTGGCCTAGGACCTAAATCAATTTAGGGACCAAATTGTAACAAGGCCCAAAATGTAGGGACCAAAAGTGCATTTTCGCCTTTTTTTTTTAGTGCGTGACTGAACTTAGCAAAAGATACTAAGTTGCCTACGTACCCTCGAGAGGGATCAAGTCATTACATAGTTCAACATTTTTTTTTTTTTTTTATTCTTATGCGTACTAAGTTGCCTACGTACCCTCGAGAGAGATCAAGTCATTACGTAGTTCAACAGATTTTTTTTTATTTTTTATTTTTTATTTTTTTATTCTTATGTGTTTTTGCAAAAAGGAGGGCTCAGTGTGTAATAGTGGGTATCACTACTAATCGAACCCGAGACCTCGGCCTCAAGGGTGACATGGGCATCCAACCACTATGCCACACTCGCAATTAGTGACATAGAGTGGGATTAATTTCTCCTTATTGGTATGCTTTCAAGGGTAATGTGAAGATATCATGTACTCTTGCAGCGCTATAGTAGGCAGTTTAAACTCTTGCCAAGGAGCAATCCTCGATTTTCAAGCATAGAGGTGTTTAAGGAACTTCCCATTGATGGGGCCAATCCTTGCATCATCATTGTCGATCAATTTGTAAGCTTGGTTGGTGTTTGTCCCCTGCTTGAGAGTTGGAAGTATATCACAAGCAACGATCACATGGTTTGACCCAACAACTTCATCAAAGTCTAGATCAATCTTGTTTTCTTTGACAAGCTTCATGATTTGGTCTTTGAAGACGAAGCATTTTTGGATTGTGTGGCCAATGATACGATGATATTTGCAGTAGTTAAGGTCATCAACTTTCCCTATGTCTTCTGGTCGCTTGCATTCTGGCAATTCAATCAGCTTCAATTGCAATAGTTGTTCTAAGATGTTTAGCACATCTTCATCAGGGAACGAATATGCTTTTTTCTCACGTTCCTTAAAAGTCAGGCGACGCACTTCGTTCTTTTGCCATCCTTCAAGCTATTTTTCATTTGCCTTCGCTCCTCTTCTTGAAACCTTAACTACGGTAGTGTTAACAACCATTGAGTCTTTGAGATTGCTTTTTGCATTCCTGTCATTCCTCCTTACTTCCTTTCTGGTTTCCTCAGGTATGGGAGGTTTTGCATTTCCGCGGCTAGAAATTTTCAACTCCATGTCATGCGCACGAGTTGCTAGCTCTTCAAATGTTCGGGGCTTTATCCCTTGGAGGATGTAAAGAAGTCCCCAATGCATGCCTTGGATGCACATCTCTACAGCAGATATTTCAAAAAAGTCTATCCTTGCAATCCAAACTCAAAGAACGCCATTGATTGATATAATCGACCACTGGCTCATTTTCCCATTGCTTGGTATTAGTAAGCTCCATCATGCTCACCGTGCGATGCGTGCTATAGAATCAGTCAAGAAATTCTCTTCAAGTTGCTCCCACCTGTCGATTGACTCAGGTTCTAAGTTTGTATACCAATCAAAGGCATTTCCCTTGAGTGAACGGACAAATTGCTTTACAAGGAGTCTTCCTTGAGTCCCTACGTTCTCACAAGTTTCTACAAAGTGAGCAATGTGTTGCTTAGGATTTCCTTTGCCATCAAACTACAAGAACTTGGGGGGTTGATACCCATTTGACATTCTCATATTGTCGATGTGCTTTGTGTAGGGTTTTGAATATGTGAGAGAACTTGTAGAAGAACCTCCATATTGTGCTCGGATGGTATTTGTCATCATGTTTTGTAATTGTTGGACTGACAACGAAGCAACCGAAGTAGATTGTTCTCGTCGAGGAGTGTTTTCAATTTCTCTCCCTTCGTCATCCTTCGCAGATGTGGATTTATGACCATGGCTTGATTCACCAAGATCTTGTACTTCGAGTTTGTTCATTAAAGTTGCAATTTGGAGGTCCTTATCTTCAAATGCTTTTGTGAGAAGGACAACTCTTTGTTCCATTTCAGCCATCTTTTCTTCCATGGTAGAGGTGTTAGTCATCATGACTGACACAACTTCCCAAGATGATGGAGAAGAAAGTGATTTGAAGTGAGCACGTGAAATCTCATCTTTTAGGTTCCCTTTGATGGGAGAGAAATCATGCGACCAACTTCTTGTGAAGGAATAAGGGGATTTGCTCCCATACTTGAGGTGTTCCAAGGTAGAGATGTCCTTGTTGATGACCTTGTTTTTTGTGAAAGGGTCTAAGGATATGATTGTCTAGACCTTGGCTTCCTTGGTTGATTAAGCTTGAAGTTGATTGTGAGCTTTAGGCTGGCTACGATTGATTGCACCAATGCAATTGTTGGTGGTAGCCATACCAAGTCTAATTGAAGTAGCTATTGTCGAAGCTTGAATGTTCTTGCTAAAGGCCATTGAAGTTGGTAGCAAAATGATGAAGATTTCTTTCTTTGAAGGAGAATGAGATGAGAGGCAGAGAGGTCCCACCGGGCGTGCCAGAATTTGTAGAACGACTAAATTTCTAGCTTGAGATAAATCAAACAAGTAAAATAGTTTCGCAAATGAGAATTTATATTGATGAATGTGTGGTACAATTCTCTATGATTACAAAAGAGTTATCATTTGATTCAATCTCCTTAAAAGACTTGTTGATTGGATTTGTAGTAATGTGATTTTGATTTGAACACAAAATATCCTTCAATTTGGTTGAGGGATGGATCGAAGATTGTGGAAACGGAATTACAATGAATCTCTGGCTATGAGTTTTTTGGTAATCCTTTGTTCTTCATGTTCTTCGTGTTCTTCATGTGTTCTTCGTCTTCGAAGGTTTGTGGTGGAAGTTCTTCAGGGCTTTAGAGGCTTGAACCCATAAAGCTTCACTGATTTGTGATTTGTTGATGTTTCTGGAGGCTTTTGAGCTTGATTCCAGCAAACTTTAAGATCTAGGCAAATAGTTTGGATGATTCTGCTTCGAGTGTTCTTCGATTTTGAGGTTGAAGTTCTTAAAGGCTTTGAAGCTTGATTCTTGCAAAGCTTTTGTTCTTCTAAATCTTGGTCTCTCTTTAAATGCCTTAGGAAGGCTTCTATTTATAGGAGTTTGGGGGTGGGTGAATGACACGTGGCGGAGTCTGATTGGTGACACATGTCACAACTTGATTGGTCTGCTTATGTCATCGCTTACACGAGCTGGATTGCTTGTGTCATCGCTTACACATGTTGGATTGCTTATGTCATCGCTTACACACACCGATGTGTGATTGGTTTTTGTATGACACTTGGCAATTTTCTGTTGGTTTCTGAGTAGTGATAGCAAAACCTAGCAGCAATACATGGTGCTTTGTAATTGACTGTATTTTGTGGATTTGGTAGTATGACGTGTCAGCTTATGATAGGTCGGGAATTTTTCCCCTCTACAGCTAGTTAATGCAATTTCACAACATCAAACAAACCCAATGTATACGATAGCGAATTCCAATATCACCTATTCCATCAAAGGAATGTTCAATTGTTCACACTAGTATTGATTAGAAAATATTCTGGGTTAGGACATCACATATTTTCAATTAACTTGGATAGCAATTTCCGTAGTATCTTATTAGATGGAGAAAAATTTGTTAGTTGAGCAACAAGTTTTTTTACTAGGTTTTACGCTTGCACATTCATGAACTTTTGGTTTTTGATGATAAAATGAACCTTGTGCTCTGCAATTTCAAAGCTCATGCCGTGCATAAGTTTCAACTTTCAGGTAGTGATATCACCTTAAACTTTCTTGCAAAACAATCACAAATTCACCTCTATAATACCCAGAGAAAAAGTCAAAGCGGGACATATATTTTTTTTTTTTGATTGAAAAAGCGGGACATATTTTGTTTTAAAGATTGTTGAATTTCGATACAAGTAATGAACGTCCATTGACCAATCAAATTTCCATCTAAAATACATTGCACTTTTCATAAAGATAGAAAATTGATATGTATTCAAATGAACCTAAGGCCCACAGAGGGAGGGTCCTTATCTACAAGACTTAAGAGCATTAGCATTCGGGAATGCAAAAAAGTGTCTATTATAAATTTTACCAACAAATAATATAAACTCATTTTAAAACTTACCCAACATCCTAGTTTTTATTTTTACATACAACTTATTAAAATAATATAAATAATACCAACAAATAATATAAACAAATCAATTTTCTGTCTTCTCTCCCATCTCTCTCTTCCCTCTTTTCCTCTCTTTCTCTCTCACTTAATCAAAATATGTGTTTTACTTTTATAACCCATGAACAATAGGGTTATATATATACAACATTTTAGAGCATTAGCATCGGGGATGTAAAACCCTCAGTTGCTATTTTACCAATTCAAGTATGAATAGTGAGTTCTCAAATATACTACCTATTATTCATGGGTTGTAAACATAAAAAATATATATTATTGGAGAGAGAGACAAAAAGGAAGAGAAATAGTAGAGAATAGAGAGAAATATATATATATATTATTTGATTGTGTAGTTTATAATATTTTATTGGGTTATATATAAAAATAAAAATTGAAATATTAGATGTATTGTTAAATGAGTTAGTAAATAAATAAAGTAATGTTTGAGCATGTAAAATAAATAGAAATTTAAAGCATAAAAAAAGTTATTGAGCGCCTTTTTTTTTTTTTTTTTTGGAGAAATCAAAAATCGCTTAAGCTGAAACAAACTCCTTGGCATGATAGATAATACCCATAATTAAAAAAAAAAAAATAAAAAAAAAAAACTCAGCACAATACGATAAGACGGATAGTTCCCTATAAATAAGCATGCCATTGGTACTGTTTATCACATGAACAAAATCATATATCAGTTTCATTATTTTTTATAAAAGCATAATGATGATGGAGGTTTGCTTGAGAATAATAGCTGTTACTTTAATCCTTTTCCTTTTGTTCCTCACCATTCATCTTAACTTGTGTGCTGCGGAGTCTGACGTTCGCTGCATCGAAAGCGAGCGACATGCCCTTCTCAGCTTCAAGAAAGATCTTGAAGATCCTTCTAACCGACTTTCCTCTTGGGCTGCTGCAGCTGACGAGGATTGTTGTCACTGGGTCGGTGTTCTCTGCCACAACGTTACTGGTCATGTCCTCCAACTCCATCTCAGAAGCTCTCCACCTGTGTATGACCAGTTTACAACTGATGAATACCAATATGAAGCTGAATATGAAGCTTATGAGAGGTCAGTGTTCGGCGGTAAGATAAATCCTTCTCTGCTTGATTTGAAGCATTTGATTTACTTGGACCTCAGCTTCAATGATTTCAATTATACTCCAATTCCCAAATTCCTCGGCTCAATGGGGAGTTTAAGATATCTTAATCTCTCCCATGCGGGATTTGGGGGATTGATTCCTCATCAACTTGGGAATCTCTCTAATTTGCACTATCTCAATCTTGGAGATAATTATAATAATTTATATGTGATGAACCTTCAATGGCTCTCTGGTCTTCCTTTACTACAACACCTTGATTTGAGTTATGCAAACCTTAGCAAAGCCTCTGATTGGCTACAGCAGATAAACAAACTCCCTTCCTTGTTAGAGTTGCGATTCTTCTATTGTGACCTTTCTGGTTTCATCCCACTGATACCCAGTATTAATTTCTCATCTCTCACCACCCTTGATCTTTCATTGAACAGTTTTGAAAACATTTCGATTCCGTTTTGGGTCTGTGGTCTTCATAATTTGGTTTCTCTTGATCTATCTGACAATCAGTTTCAAGGTCCAATCCCTGTTCATCTCCAGAACTTGACTTCACTTAGGCACCTCGATCTATCTTTCAACAAGTTCAACTCTTCAATTCCCAATTGGCTGTACAGTTTTAGTCATCTTGAGTTACTCAACCTCGGCTCCAATAATATGCAGGGTACAATCTCTAGTTCCATTGGAAACCTAACATCTGCCATTAGCATAGACTTGTCAGACAATGAACTTGAAGGAAAGGTACCAAGATCTTTGGGTAAACTCTGCAACTTAAGGGAAATTAGATTGTCAAGCTACAAATGTAGTCAAGAGATATCTGAAATCTTTGAAAGTCTATCAGGATGTGTTTCAAATAGACTAGAGACCTTGGATTTGTCTAATGCTAAACTGTCTGGGCAGTTGACTGATGAACTTGGGCAATTTAAAAATCTAGTCATGCTTTCTTTGGAGTATAATTCAATTTCAGGTCCAATTCCATTGTCTATAGGGAATCTTTCCTCTTTGAGATCCTCGAACCTTAAGAGTAATCAAATTAATGGAACTGCCACTCAAAATTTTGGACAACTGTCAAAATTACGGTATCTAAATATTGGTTCAAATATGCTAGAGGGTGTGGTGTTAGAAGTTCATTTTGCCAATTTTATGAGATTAAAAACACTTGTTGCATCTCAAAACCAACTGACTTTAGAAGTAAGTGACAATTGGACCCCTCCTTTTCAACTCAACCATTTAGATTTGGGATCATGGAATTTAGGGCCGAAATTCCCTTTGTGGCTCTGTTCACAAAGGCAACTTTTGACCTTGGGCATATCCAACACAAGGATTTTAGATGCAATTCCTCCTTCCTTTTGGAACTTGACTTCTCAACTTACTTATCTAAATATCTCTCATAATCAGATCTATGGAGAGATTCCACATATCCCAATGATTTTGTCCTATGATTTAGTAATTGATGTGAGTTCAAATAACTTCACAGGTCCATTACCTTGTATATCCTCGAATGTGACCTTTCTTGATCTTTCTAACAATTCACTATCTGGATCTATTTCTCACTTTTTGTGTTACAAGATGAATGAGCCCAAAAAAATGGAATTTCTCAATCTTGGAAAAAATCTTTTATCAGGGAAATTAAGTAATTGTTGGATGATGTGGAAAAGCTTGTATGCCTTAAATTTGGGAAAAAACAATTTCACTGGTAGTATTCCAACCTCCATTGGATCTTTGGTTCATCTTTCATATTTGCACCTAGACAACAACAGATTCTCTAGAAAATTACCATCCTCTTTGAAAAATTGTAAAGAGTTGGTGACCATTGATGTTGCTAAGAATGATTTTGTTGGAAGCATACCTTCTTGGATAGGACATAGACTTTCAAGGTTGGTGATTCTTAACCTTCACTCAAATAATTTTCACGGTTACATCCCAGAAGAACTCTGTTCTCTAACTTCACTCCAAATCTTGGACCTTTCACATAATAAGCTATTTGGAAGCATACCTAAATGTGTCCACAATTTTAGTGCCATGGCCACAAGTAACAGCTCAGATGATCCCTTTTTGTTATTATCCTTTTGGACAAGATATTTTTTTCCGCCTTTTGAAAGTCAATTGGTTGTGATTAAGGGAAAAGATCTTGAGTATTCCACCACTCTTCAACTGGTAAAAATTATAGACCTTTCCAACAACAATTTATCAGGAGAGATCCCTGAAGAAGTGATGCATCTCAAAGGATTACAGTCATTAAATTTGTCATTTAATATCTTGACTGGAAGGATTCCTGAGAATATAGGTGATATGGGATCAGTGGAGTCTATTGATTTCTCAAGTAACCAACTTTTTGGTCAAATTCCTCAAAGTATGTCAAGTTTGACATTTTTGAGTCAGTTGAACTTGTCAAACAACAATTTAATTGGGAAAATCCCTTCAAGCACTCAGCTACAAAGTCTTGATGCATCCAATTTTTTTGGAAACAAACTTTGTGGACCTCCACTTATTGATAACTGTACTACAAAGGATGTACAACCTAACATTGAAAAGAAAGAATGCAAGGCTATTAGTGGAGTTGATGTGGATTGGTTTTATGTGAGCATGGCACTTGGATTTGTTGTTGGTTTTTGGGTTGTACTGAGTCCTTTATTGTTGAACAAGCAGTGGAGATTTTTGTACTTTCAATTCCTAGATCACCTAGGGTACAAGCTTAGGGGTTTAGTGGCACAAACTTGGTAGCATTGTAAGTAAATGTTGTAAGATTCTTAATATTTCGTGCAATCATCATGTAATCATATTAATCAATAGTTTGATTATTT
This sequence comes from Quercus tomentella, assembly GCA_028535165.1. Lineage (NCBI taxonomy): Eukaryota > Viridiplantae > Streptophyta > Magnoliopsida > Fagales > Fagaceae > Quercus > Quercus tomentella. Next base: position 5,325,333 of record JAPQVY010000100.1, on the reverse strand, counting down.
CTTTATCATCTTCAAGCTGGTTAATTCTTGTATTTCTTGCTAAATTCACTCCATTAAAATTTATGAATATGATGTTTCTTCTTGTGAACATCAACGACAATCCAAGTTGTTGTTTTATTATTCCTATAGATTAATGGTGTAAAATTACATTTTAGTTTATAAAAGTAATTGATTTGTTAAAAGTAATATTCAATACCTTGCAATGATGCCCATTTTTTCTTTAGAATCTCTTAGTGATCACATTGTAAAGTCTCAATAAAAAAGACAACATATTTCTGCATATCTGGGCAAACTAAAAATGCTCTTTGTTACAAATTGAAGGCTATTTGGTGGATTCCTTTCAACTAGTATCTAAGAAGGAAGCATAGGCTATAGAGGAGTGCATTTCGAAAGTCTACTTTGTCCCTGGTGAAAAATTCAACCTTTGATGTTCATTGGGAAATAGGTAATATGACACACAGTGTGCTAGTATGCTATAGTTTTTTGCTTCAGAAAATTTCTATGTAGTTCCATGTCTTGTGACTAAACCTCTTAGATCACACTCATGGAAGGCATAGAGTCCAATCAGAGAGAAATATTTGAAATCGAAGAAAATTTGAGAGAGAGGGATTGGATGAGGTGAGGTTCATGGTGGATGTGAATCTTATGGGGATTTCTAAAATGATCAAAGCAACTTTTATCACCATGAAGAATTGGAGGGATTGTGGGTCATGTCCTTCCATGCTGGTCAAGTACGACATCCCAAAATCTAACTCAACTCTAAAAAGTGAATTAATAAATACATGTTATTGTTTTGTAATTTTGAATTATGTGTCTCTACATAGGTTGTTATACACAGTTGCTTGGCTTATTCAGTGTGTATCTTTGGGCTACGTGGTTTGATAGAGGCATTGCACTAAGAGGTTTTCTTCCTTTGACATCCAAGTCTCTTATATTACCTCCAGACATTGATACTCTTGATTTAGTTGAAAAGTATGGAAATTGAGTTGTCTATTTCCTTAATTATGCTGCATTATTCTTTTAAGTCTCAGTAACATATTTATGACACATAGTGTTGCAACTTGCAAGTAACAGGCTTGGTTAGGAGCTTGTGTTTAACTGTGACAAATATTTTTATAAAGAGCATGATGATGATGATGATGAAGGAGGGTTCCTTGTTGAGAATAATAATAGATGTTACTTTAACCCTTCTCCTTTCTTTGCTCACTATTCATCCTCCTAACTTCTGCACTGCCCACTCTGACTCTGAGGTTCGTTGCATTGAAAGCGAGCGACACGCCCTTCTCAACTTCAAGCAACACCTTACAGATCCTTCTAACCACCTTGCCTCTTGGGCTGCTGCATCTGACGTGGATTGCTGTCACTGGGTCAGTGTTGTCTGCCACAACTGCACCGGTCATGTCCTCCAACTCCATCTCAGAACCTTTTATCCTCCATATGACGAGTTTACTATTGATGATGCCCAATGGGATGCTCAATATGAAGCTTATGAGAGGTCAGTGTTTAGCGGTAAGATAAATCCTTCTCTGCTTGATTTGAAGCATTTGATTTACTTCGACCTCAGCTACAATGATTTCAATGAGACTCAAATTCCCAAATTCCTCGGTTCAATGGGGAGCTTAAGATATCTTAATCTCTCATTTGTGAGATTTGGGGGATTGATTCCTCATCAACTTGGGAATCTCTCTAATTTGTACTATCTCGATCTTGGAAGCTATTATTCTTCTTATAATTCTTTATATGTCAAGAACCTTCAATGGCTCTCTGGTCTTCCTTTACTACAACACCTTGATTTAAGTTTTGCAAACCTTAGCAAAGCCTTTGATTGGCTACAAGAGATAAACAAACTCCCTTCCTTGTCAGAGTTGCGATTGTCAGATTGTGAACTTTCTGGTTTCATCCCACCATCGATACCCAGTAGTATTAACTTTTAATCTCTCACCACCCTTGATCTTTCATCCAAAAATTTTGAGAACACTTCTATTTTGTTTTGGGTCTTTGGTCTTCATAATTTGGTTTCTCTTCATCTATCTGACAATCGGTTTCAAGGTCCAATCCCTGTTCATCTCCAGAACTTGACTTCATTTAGGCATCTCGATCTATCTGGAAACATTTTCAACTCTTCAATTCCCAATTGGCTGTACAGTTTTAGTCATCTTGAGTTCCTCAACCTCGGCTCCAATTATTTGCAAGGTACAATCTCTAGTGCCATTGGAAACCTAACATCTGCCATTAGCTTAGACTTGTCATACAATGAACTTGAAGGGAAGGTACCAAGATCTTTGGGTAATCTCTGCAACTTAAGGGTAATTAGATTGTCAGACAACAAATGGAGTCAAGATATATCTGAAATCTTTGAAAGTCTATCAGGATGTGTTTCAAATAGACTAGAGATCTTAGAAATGGACAGTGCTCAATTGTCTGGGCAGTTGACTGCTGAACTTGGGCAATTTAAAAATCTGGTCATCCTTTCTTTGGGGTCTAATTCAATTTCAGGTCCAATTCTGTGGTCTATAGGAAATCTTTCCTCTTTGAGATCCTTGGACCTTGGGAGTAACCAAATTAATGGAACTCTCCCTCCAAGTTTTGGATAGCTCTCCAAATTAGAGCATTTAAATATCGAATCAAATATATTGGAGGGTGAAGTATCTGAAGTTCATTTTGCCAAATTGATGAAATTGACAACACTTCTTGCATCTTGAAACCAATTGACTTTAGAAGTAAGAAACAGTTGGATCCCTCCTTTTCAACTCAATTATTTAATTTTGAGATCATGGAATTTAGGGCCAAGATTTCCTTTGTGGCTTCTTTCACAAAAGCATCTTCAGTATTTGGACATATCTAACACAAGGGTTTCAGATGCAGTTCCTCCTTTGTTTTGGAACCTGTCTTCTCAATTTATGTATCTAAATCTCTCTCACAATCAGATCTATGGAGAGATTCCAGATATCCCAATGATTTTGTCCACTTCATCAATGATTGATATGGGTTCAAATCACTTGAATGGTTTGTTGCCTTGTATATCCTCTAATGTTAGCATCTTAGATCTCTCTGACAATTTATTGTCCGGATCTATTTCGCACTTTTTATGTTATAAGATGAATGAGTCCAAACAAATGTCATAACTCAATCTTGGTAAAAACTTGTTATCAGGGGAAATGATTGGTTGTTGGATGAAGTGGCAAAATTTGAATGCCTTAAATTTGGGAAACAACCATTTGTCCAGTTCTATTCCAAGATCCATTGGATCTTTGATTTATCTTCAATCTTTGCATTTATACAACAACAAATTCTTTGGAAAATTACCATCCTCATTGAAAAATTGTAAACACTTGGTTACTATTGATATTGGCAAAAATGAGTTTGTTGGGAGCATACCTTCATGGATAGGACATAGATTTTCAGGCTTGATGATTCTTAACCTTCACTCAAATAGTTTCTATGGTTACATCTCGGAAAAACTCTGCTCTCTAACTTCACTCCAAATCTTGGACCTCTCAAATAATAAGCTATTTGGAAGCATACCTAGATGTGTTAACAATTTCAGTGACATGGCCACAAATAACAATTCAAATGGTCCCCTTTTATTATTCCAGCAGCTAATTGTCTATGGTCTTTCTATGTATTCTATGTTTTTTGAAAGTGCATTGGTTGTGATTAAGGGAAAAGTTCTTGAGTATTCCACCACACTTCAACTTGTAAAAAGTATAGACCTTTCCAAAAACAATCTATCAGGTGTGATCCCTAAAGAAGTGACTAGTTTTCAAGGATTACAATCATTAAATTTGTCATTTAATATCTTAAGAGGAAGGATTCCTGACAATATAGGTGTTATGGGATCATTGGAATCTATAGATTTCTCTGTAAATCAACTTTCAGGTCAAATTCCTCAAAGTATGTCAAATTTGACATTTCTAAGTCAGTTGAACTTGTCAAACAACAAATTAAGTCGGAAAATCCCGTTAAGCACTCAACTACAGAGCCTCGGTGCCTCCTGCTTTATTGGAAACAGACTTTGTGGAGCTCCACTAATTGAGAATTGTTATATGAGTGATGTAAAACCCAACGTTGAAAACAAAAGGAGCAAGGATTTTGGTGGACTTGAAGTGGATTGGTTTTACATTAGTATGGCACTTGGATTTGTGGTTGGGATTTGGGTTGTATTGGGCCCTTTACTATTGAACAAGCAAGTGAGAATCGTGTACTTTCAATTCCTAGATCACCTAGGGTTCAAACTCTGGGGTTTTGTGGCACAAGCTTGGCTGCGTTGTAAGTAAATGTTGTAAGATTCTTAATATTTAATGCAAATATCATGTAATCATAGTAATTAATATTTTGATGATTTTTATTTGATCTTTGATCTAGTTAATGCTTGTATTATTAGCTATATTCATTCCATTGACATATATGAATATGAAGTTTCTTCTTCTAAATATCAAATGCAATCCAAGTTGTAGTTTTATTATCTCTATACATTACAATGTAAAATCACATTTCAATTAATACAAGAATTTGATCAATTAAAAGCAATATACAATACCTTAAAAGTTAAAATGATGCCCAATTTCTCAATCTCTTATTGATCACTATGTAAAGTCTCAACAAAAAAAGGTTTTTGCATATTGCAGCAAACTAAATGGGCTATTTGTAACAAAATCAAAGGCTAATTGGTGGATTCCTTGCAACAGAAATCTTAGAATCAAGCTTAGGCAAAAGAAATGTGGGTCTCCAAAGTCTTCTTACTTGGGGAAAAACCTGGCCTTTGATGTTTATTGGGAACTAGGTTATGATGCACACTTTGTGCAGGCATGCTATAGTTTTGCGTCAAAATATGCTATATTTTTTCTATGTAGTTCCAAATTTTCTGGCTGCATCTGTTAATTTGAATTGTGTGTGGCTACGTGGGTGGGTACACATGATTAAACTGTTGATTCAACAAGTATGTTTGGATTTCGCGGTTTTACAAAGGTATTGCAACCGGAGATTTATTTTTGAAGATATCCAAGTCTCTCTTATATTGGCTCTGGACATTGACACTCTTGGTTTAGTTGAAAGGTATGGAAACTAAACTATCGTCCTCCTTAACTATGCTGCATTTATTTTGATCTTAGCAACATATTGGTGACGTGACACACTTCACTGCAAGTAACAGGCTCGATTAGGAGCTTGTATGTAATTTGGAGAAATCATCTTTTATGATTCCTGACTCTTTAATGTGAGTTTCTTTTACATGTAAAAGAGAGCTTCCAAGAAACTGGATTTTGTGACTGCAGAGTTTATAATTTGTGATATTTTGAAATAATATTCCCAACTCTTTCTATTTTTTGCTTCGAGATCCATTTTCCTTTAATGAAATTCCTTCATTGTACATTAGGAAAATCTGAAATAATCATGTATATGCATGTACGTATCTATTTGGGTGGGAAGTAGATAGGTATGTGTATGTTCTAAAATTAGGTTTTGGTGAAGAGGGATTTTACCATTTTAGTCTAGGTGGAATGGGGTTTTGTTGAGTTAATGATTTTCTGAATTGCGGTATGGATTTTTTTAGTTAATGGTTCTGACAAGTGAAGGTCAATGAGTTGAGAGAGAGTTTGTGGGGTGAACTTAATTGTCTGTGGTGTTTTGTTGGGGTTGTAATGTTGTTTGCAAAGATTTATCAATGCTTCTTTTTTACACTTGTTTGGCATGGTAGAAAAATGAAACCCAAAAGGCTGTGGTTGAAAAGACAACATTGGAATTAAGTTGAGTAGTGTGTTTGCAGTAGGATATCAGGCAACACAATATTGCACTTTATACAGGACATAGTGAATATAACCACTTACACAACCTCTAAATTAGTTTTTAGTAAAGCAGCCCAAGATTATATTTCTATTATTTGTAGCTCTCTTTTTTGGGTGAAGGTGAAGTATACTTGCTTCAATACAGTTGTCTTTGGTTTCCTATGTAAAATTCATTAATATCCTCATCCTATGTAATTTTTCTTTTCTACTAGTAATGGAAAATGTTGCTGCCTTTAGTTTTTCCAATAAAACTCTACTACGCTTTATTGCAATATACCTTGGTTACATTAATCTCATACAATTTTAAACAATACACAATATATATTGTAGTATGGCCACATTTCTTTTGCTAATCATTAGAAATTGAGTTATTTCTGACTACCTCATCCATTCTTGGTGTAATTTTGACAACTACTGGTGTTCCCGTGGTAGGTTTAGGTAACTGTATATGATTCTCCTTTAACAAGAACTATCATTTCTCATTCCAACACTCAAATTTGTAAAACAGGACTCTATCATGGATTTACAAATATCATTGTATTCCAAATACAACAAGGTTCTCCAGTAATTACCAAGTATCTATCCAATTGAAATTAGGTTTTCATTTCTATGTTATCAACAAGCGTTTATTTTATCTCTTGTAGTATAATAGTTTTGGATTTTTTAGCACATGGATCGTGACTTTGCAATGAATATGGTTGAATACTTGAACCTTATCCAAACCGTTCCAAACTCTAAGGATAATGTAATTAAGTGGTGGCATTTAGAGTATTGGTAATTAAAGTGTTTCCAGTGAGTTTGAGTTTAATACTAATGTTTGTTCAGATCACAATTTGATAAACCTGATGATCAGTAATATATCTCTAATATTATGTATATTTGATGATAAAGTGTTTCCAGTGTAGTTTTAGATATTTGGTCCATAGAAATGCTCTTATAATTGTGATATTTGAAAATTAGAAGGATATGTAACTGGAAAGGGTTCTTATTACTATCCAATACGCACAACTTAGCATTTTCACCGAGGCAAGATTTTTTTCCCCCTTTTGTTTAGTATGTTCTCTGTTAATCTACCCTTAACTTTTTCCAAGCATATCTGTGCAATATATTAGCTGGAATCGTAAGTATATAGTGTTGAATTTGGTCTAGGGGGTTGTGGTGTGCATTACCATCTTCAATTCTTCTGCACAGGACATTGCAAAGGCCAAGGAATTCTTATAGTAGGGAGGAGTTGACATTGGCTATTGAAGACTATGACAGTCTCAATCATATATAGCAACTTGAGGTACAAATTGGATGATAAATTGTGTGGATCCAGGGAGATAAAATTTGCTTATAGCTATTTGAAATTTGAAATGGTATTTAAAACTATGAATGCAGAATCCATTGGATAAACAAATGTAAAAAATTATGCATATGCTTTTCTTGATTAAAGCGAACCTTATAACTGACTTGATTGTCTTAACTTTTTTTTGCTAGAGTAATATGTTGAACATGTGCAATTGGTATTAGTTGCCACCCTCCACTATGGTACAGAATAATTTCTCATTCACAAGTAGCCAACGGTGAAAGCAAAGGACATATCTAAATCAGGGTGGTTGTGTTGCTTCCACAAGAAACTAACCAAAAATCCTGAGCTTGGCAGTTGCTTTACTTTTTGGGTAAAGCAAAATATACCATAAAGACCAACACAAAATAAGAAACTGTGAAAGAAAATATTGAAAAAGGACTCATTAAAAATAACGTAAAAAATTAAATTTAACTGTTTTTCAATAAGATTGGACTAGGTAATTTCATCTTTCTCTAGTTCTTATAAGCAATCAAACATAGAGTTTTTACCATACCAACACAAGTGCAAGTTGAGAAGTAATTTGGACCCACAACAAAATTTATCAATTTTTTAATTAGCCAATTATGTAACCCAGTTATTACCTGTTAATTACCATGAGCAGTAAAGAAAATAACACAAGATATTGAAAACCACTACGGGTTTTCCTAATCCTAAGAAGGATTTCACTATATGAATTGAAGTTTGCAATACAAATCATACTCATGACCCTTGATTCTACACAGTGGATGCTTCCTAACATGAGCTCGTAATTAGCTCCAAGTGGATTCTTTTATCTTGAAAACCTTCTACAAACTGTGTCGATAACTCCAAAGACCACCTTGAAGATTTGATCTCCACAATAACACACTAGCAATAGGCTCTTGTGGCTTCAACCTTGATCACCACATAACAACATAGTCTTGATATTGATTTTCTGTTCTCACTGGTTTTGGTGAAATTGAGGTTTTGATTTTCTTCTTCTTAGATGCACAGCAATAGCTCAATTGTAGTTGTGCTATAAAGTGTCTTTTATATGTTTGTATGTATGCCACAAAAAAGTACAAGGCAACACAAACTCAATTAAAACAAGTTAGATTTCAGGTTTCTTGTATCTCAATTGAGCAAGTCACTACTGAGATGTATTAAGAAACTTGCTTCGATTGATCAAGACTCGATTGAAGGTCTTACAAAAGCACTACCTTGATTGATCGAGACTCAATTGAAGGGCAATTGAAACTCCGTACTTCTTTCTTTTGAGCTACATCTTGGACATCTAATTATGGATCCAAACAAGATTACACGTCATAGAATCTTTCAACCTAAAACCTAACACTAGTCTTATAAATCCATGTTTATTTTGTATGTATGATAAAGTTGCATTGCTGCGAAAGTTCATGAATTTTGACACATATGCCATCTTTTCATTTCTAGTCACAGTAAGGTTTGTTGACAAAACCAGCATATACTTGAAAAATCTGTTAATAATATATTTTGGAATTGATATAATTTAATAACAAGCAGGAAGTGAATCCCCCAAGAGAGGACCTGCTTGACTTGTGTATTGAATGTTTGATTCCTCAACTAAAATCTATTTTGTTCTACAAATTGTTATCACAATTCGAGATGAACATTTCTTGAATGAATGTTTTCCAGCAGGATTTTTTTTTTTCTATATTTGGATAAACTAGTCAGATAGTTTTATTACTATATGAAAACAAATCACAGTATATTGTTTAGACAATAGCAGACTATTGATTGTATTAGGGAAGGAAGTATACAATTAGTCTTAAATTTCTCTAAATAAAACACTCATGCAATTGGATCATATTTCTATATATATGCACCACCATTGGTATTTTGTTTGATTACTTTCTTCCTAGTCGACCAATTGAATTAAGTTGATTATTCTATTAATATATCAAATTGGAACTTTAAAATGAGTAGAATTGGAACTTTCTTCAATAGTACATAGTGCTTGCATGAATTTTACCCCCAAAAAAAAATGAACAATTTTTTTTTTTAACCTGTTTCTAACCATTTTTTAGACAGGCCCACTAAAATTACAAACAACTGTAACAACCTCTTCTTCTTTTTTAGAATAAAAAAACATAACAACTTTGATACCGCCTCATTAAATCAATGCATTTGCACAAACTGCATTCAAAATTATGATTTTTTTTTTTTTTTTTTTTTTTTTTTTTTTTTTTTTTTTTTTGTAAAAGATTAATTGACTTGATTCTTTTGAGAGAATGTCAAACTTAAGTTCGACCACCACTAATGACCTTTTCTTGTATGGATTCTTGAATCATCATAGTTTGGCATCAAATTCGTAAGGCATTCTGATCACACTTTTTTTTAATAATCATTTCATGTCTTCACCCCCTCCATTGTAACTGTCAAATTATCCAAAAATCAAAAACAAAAATACACTGCCTATTTCAAAGCAAGACCATAAGGCCTTTGAGCCATCGCAACTTTGCCCTCATCATCAACCATTACCGTTTGCTTGTGAAGGTCATCCTTCATGATCTCTTCATTGGCATTTTAAACAGAACACGTCTAGAATATATATATATATATATATATATATATATATATATATATAACTTCACTTTTTTAGCTTTTTAAATCTTGTTCCCTCATCTCCTTTGACTTTACTTCAAATTATACGATCCAAATCTCAAACTGTAAATGTTTAATCATTCAGTATCTATAAAACAAATTGTTCTATCAGTTGTCACAAGGTCACAAATTTAGTAGGAAAAAGCAGGTTGAAAATTGAAAATCATCTACAGTCTTATAGATTAGTTTCACCATCCACTTACCTAGATTAAAATCCTCTTTTCCACTTCTTGTAAGAGGAAAAAAAATCTGAAATCGAATTTTAAAAACTGTTTATTAAATAATTTTTCAAAAGAAAACATGGAGTAGAAAAGTACTTGTCCAGGGGAAAGAAAGAGATTAATAAAGCATGTGTTTATTTATTTTTACAATTTGGAAAAAATAATGACATAGATTACAACAATTCTTTTTTTACTTGATAAATGATTACATCATATGTTGTCATTATATAGTTTTTTTTTTTTTTTTTGAGAGAGAGGTTGTCGTTATATAGTTGATAAAACAATCAGCCAAAACAAGAAGCAAACTCAATATATCTTTCTTACTTATTTTTTATGCATTCAAACATCAAACCGCAATGTACAAGACAAAACCATCCCCAATCAAACACTCCCCATATTCTATCCTAACCTCAGTCATTATCCCATGTCTCTCCGAATTCCTTATAAACATTTGAAAACATTTACATTTTAAAAAATAAAAATTAAATAACAATGATAAATTTAAGCACACTTCACAACATCATTAGTCATGAAAAAATAAATTCATCATTTTCGTCATCATCAATTTCATCAAAGAACGGGTCATTGAGGAGCTCAAATGCAGAAGGTCTTGCCCTTGGTTGAGCAAGGCACTTCTCGATGAACGCCCTCACCTCCAAATCCTTAACCTTGCACAAGGCCTCAGGCCTCATCCCAGTTGACACCTTCTTGTATATTTTGGCAACATTGTCACACTCACTATAGGGAATTTCCAATGTCACCATCTCAATCATGCACATCCCAAACGAGTATATATCCACCATCTCCGTGTAATCCTCCTCATAAAGCTCCGGTGCCATGAATTCCGGCGTCCCTAACACTGAGTGTGCTGAATGACTCTTCCCCACTATCGCCGCCAAACCCAAATCACCAATCTTTACCTAACAGAAAAGCCAAGAAAAAAATTGTTAAACTTCCATATAACATCATTAGTCAATTTAAAACCAACTTTTTCTTAAATTAGAAGACTAAATTTGATTGCTTGGTTAGAAAGTAAAGCAGATGTATTTTAAAACATAAGATCCAAAATTGCAAATCAAAATACATGGCCTATAAGCAACCAAATATGTATGTTAAAGCACAAAATGGTACCTGACCAATGTTCCCATTGACAAAAACATTGCTACAATTGAGATCTCTATGAATGACACAAGGCTCATGTGTATGCAAGTAGTCCAACCCTTTCAAAATCTGTTTTGACCATTTCTTTAAAGCTTTCATTGAAACATGCCTATGTTTCTTCCTATACTCTCTCAAGTTCCCACTAGTACACACCTCGGTGATAAAATTCAAGGTGTTGTTTTCCTCGTCCCTCCACACATTGTACAAGGCAATGATGTTATTGTTTGTTAAGGTTCTCAGCAGCCTGACCTCGGAGTAAAGCCTATCAATCATGTAGGGATCATTCGTGAAGTTTCTTAGTTTGACCTGGTTCCATGCTACTTCTATTCCTTCTTCTTGATCAAATGCACGGTACACTTTTTTCACTGCACCACTGCCAAGTAGCTCGTTGTAGCGGCCATACCGGCCTGTTGGATCAATTTCGACAAATGGCTCAGAATCTTTATCAGATGGATCAGGATTCACACTAGGCATCTTCAAGTAAAACATGCAAAAAAAGTCAGTCATAAACTATGAAAGCAAGTAGAGTTTATCTGAATGAGTTTAGAGTTTAGACAAAGTTTTATATTAAAGACTAAGAAACCCAATAGAATTAATATATATGAACTGTAATTGAAAAGTTTCTTTGATAAACCGAGATCCAAAACAAAACACACACACACACACACAAAAAACAAAACAAAACAAAAAAAAAAGAAAAAAAGAAACATATACAATTCTCATACTTTTAGACCCAACAAACTCAGAAGTATGAAGAGAATTCAAAACGATCAAATACACGTCTGTTTAGAGCTTTAATTCAGGGTTTTTTAATATTCAATGTCATCAACATGAAAAGTCAATATTTTTCATGAAAAAATGGAAATCTGAAACAAACCCAGATGAGACCCTGATAACAAAGTGTGTTATAAGCCAAACAAAGCTTCAATCTTTGACAGAAAATTATAACAAAAGGAAATGAAGCACATAATAGAAGAGGCCAGAACTCTTACCATAAAGAACCAAAGTTTCTGATACTGTGACTTGAAGAGATTTGCTTCAATCTCTCCCTGCCAAAAAAAACTACTAATATTTCAAGCAGAGAAGTATCTTAAGAAGAAACTTTGAAAAAGTAGTCCAACAAAGCATGAAACATGGAAAAGCAAAAGGGTATTGAAGAATGGTATTTATAGGAGCTAGGCTGGACTCAAAGACCAAGGTTAATTAAAATTGAGAATGTGTTTAGTGAGGTTAACCAGGGTTGATTTTAGGTTAATGAGGAATTAATGTTTAGATTAGGTAAATTTGAATTTCCAACCGTTTTAAGTATTTAATTTAATTTTGTTCTTTTTTGTAATAGAAAGTAAAAAAGCTGATAAAGATGTAGTTGAAGGAATCTTAAATTTTTTTGAATATAATTTTCTGTCCGAATTGGGAATTTGCCACGTATTAATCTGATGATTTGCTATTGTGTAGTGTGTACAACATTTCAGCCTTGTTTAGAGGGATTTCATAGTGATTGCTCATTATTGAATGAATATTTTGAGGTTTCTTTGCTTGTGTGTTGGGAAAGCATATAGTATAGTCAACTTTGGTACCTTTGGAATTTGGCATCTGAACCGTCCATGTTTCCTTGTGGGCCATAGTGATCGTGGGTCCCATTAACCGTTGACGGTGGAGATGTCACTAGAGCATTCCACTAAATTGGGAGTAAAAAGTCTACCTGGGGTCCATTGTCGAGGGTGTTTGGCTTCTAAGAAATTGATTTTCCAGTCAAAAGTATTACATTCTTGAACAGGCTTTTGGTTTAGCAGTTGGGGCCAGCTTGGCTTTGAAAAGTTTAGCCCAACTGGACAAGAAGAAAATTGGCTTAAACTATGCATTAGTCATGCTTTGAAGTGAACAGAATTAAACTACACCTGTCATTGTTCTTTCTTTTTCTTTTTTTGAACAATTGAAAATTATGTATAATTTATTCGTTTTTTACATGTAAACACACCATTGATTGCATCAAATGCAAGGGTAGATTTTGGTTAACTTTATCGATGAAGTTTTTAGTTGTTTAACTAGGGATTTTGATTCGAATCTTGCCTAAATTTAAAAAAAAAAAAAATTAGTAATGTCTTGATGTGAAGGTAAAAACTAAAGAGTATTAAGACTAATCATCATAAAACGGATTCTATATATTTTAAATCTTGTCGTGACTAAAACTGTAAGGATTATGTACATATAGCTGATTTGAAATTGCTACTGTTAAAACTAAAATCAAACAAATATAGTGCAATTTAAAGGAAATTTTGTTTGAATCAATGTTGTTCAATCTTTGTACTAATTAAAATTGAAAATAAAAATTTTCAAGAGATAAAACTCAATTACCCTTATATGACAGTTTTAGATTCTAGTAGACGCAAAATGGAAAAAGAACAATTGGTCAATTTGGAAACATAAAGTTTATTCATGTTAGTTAACTCAAAATCTATTGTCAACAAGTAAGGGACTTGGAATTAAGTTTCTCCTACACAAAAAAGTATCTCATTAATTTCTTAACCTAATAATAAAGAGCAATTATGATAAAACAAACATTTAGAGCTCGTTTGGTAGCAGTGTTTAAGTATTGTTGTTCAGTTTTCAGTGTTGTAGAAATACGTGTTTGAGTGTTATAAAAATATGTGTCAGAAGTGTTATTATTGTTTAAACAATGAAAACTGCTGTTTAGTTTTCATTGTTTAAACAACAGTGCCAAACAGCCCCTTAGTATCTACAAAAATAAAACAAAAAAGGAATGAGGAGTTAGGGCATATAATTTTTTAGGGATAAAACCCATTTTAGTCCCTACATTTTCACGCGATTTCCACTTTGGTCCCTAACTTTTTTTTCCACCGATTTTAGTTCCTATTCTAGAAAACGCGTCTCGTTTTTGTCCCTGACGTTACATCAGAGACGGAAATTGCACAGCTGGCAAACGGAATAAATTAAAAATATTAAAATAATGCCCACAAATGCCACGTCATTTTTTATAAACAAAAAATTAATTTATAAATTTTAACTAAATGAAAAAAAAGGAAAAAATTGAAATAAAAATAAAAACCCAGAAAAGTAAGAAAATTCAAAAACCAAAAGAAGAACAAGAACAAGAACAAGAACAAACCCAGAAAATTAAACTCTGACCACCCAAAATTTTCAAAACCCAAAGAATACAAACCCAGAAAATTAACACAAACCCAGAAATTTTTATTTCAGCTACAGCTTCCAACGCTTTGTTGCTTGTAATCTCCTCCGGTTTCGTACGGTTCTTCCCACACATCATCAATAACACAACCAAACATATTAACAACACCACAAACCCTCCCACGCTTCCTCCGATTATCTTTATCAGTTTTGTACACTTCGACGACGACAACGCCATTTTGTTTGGCGGCGAAGGAGGTGTACCAGCTGGACCTTGACTCTGACGAAAATAATTAGTAATATTGTTAATCTGTTCTCCACACAGATTTACGTTACCCGAAAACGACGACATATTGAAACGAACCAAAGCTGGAGTTAATGGGATCTCACCGGAGAGATTGTTATTGGACACATTGAAGAACCAGAGACTGGTTTGGTTAAACGGAGGAAGTGAACCTGTCAAGTTATTGTCCTACAAATACAATGTGTATAGTCGCTGGAGTCTAAGGAGTGAGGTTGGGATCTGACCGGAGATCTGGTTTCCGGCAAGGACGATGATTTTTAAGCGGTGGAGACTGGAGATTGAGTCAGGGAAGTTGCCGAAGAAGTTATTGAAGTTGAGGAAGAGAGATTTGAGGTTGAGGAGGCCAGAGAGGTCTGGGATTGGGTGGAGAGAGAGTTTCCTTTGAGGCTGAGGACTCTGAGTTGGTCTAATTGGTTTTTGAATTTTCTTACTTTTCTGGGTTTTTATTTTTATTTCAGTTTTTTCCTCTCTTTTTTCATTTAGTTAAAATTTATAAATTAATTTTTTGTTTTTAAAAAATGACATGGCATTTGTGGGCATTATTTTAATATTTTTAATTTATTCCGTTTTCCAGTTGTGCAATTTCCGTCTCTAATGTAACGTCAGGGACAAAAACGAGACGCGTTTTCTAGAATAGGGACTAAAATCGGTGGAAAAAAAAGTTAGGGACCAAAGTGAGAATCGCGTGAAAATGTAGGGACTAAAATTGGTTTTATCCCAATTTTTTATCATAGTTGAGTTGGGTGAATCATGCAATGCACCTCTCTCGATTCTTCCTTTCTCATATGACAATAAAGTCTCTCACCTTAATTTCGAGATCAAATTCATCATCAACTCCTTTGTGTCGACACAACAATATCAATAAGTATCTCGGCTTTTGAGATATAATTTTCATAACACTAATCAGATACAATAAAGTTTTATTGCATCACACTGAATTCTTAGAGACTCCCTACCTAGTATTGTTTTCACGTAGCTTTTAGTAACACCCTTGATCCTAGCTCCGAAATGTGCAAATTGGAGCAAGAATATGTTCGGAGGCAACAATTTTGAATGCACATTTGTAAAGCGGTTTCAAACAGTAATTTTTTAAAGCATAACTTTATTTTTTTATTTTATTTTTATAACCTTTTCAAATAGTCATTTTTTATTTCTTTTCTTTTCTTTTTTCTTTTTTCTTTTTTATTGAATAACCCTATTTTTATAAAGAGGAAAATATTCCAGACAGAAACTTAATTAATTTATAACCTTGAAATATTTGGAAAGTTATAAAATTGTGCTGGAAGGCCCATACAGGGCACGCGATTTCCTCCTAAAAATTCCTTAAGGTTTGAGATCTACACTAGGACAACTTTTGAACGCAAATGGTCTACTGACTCTACTCATTTAACATTTTATTAGAAATGATATATACTCATTCCGTCCCAAATTGTTTGGTCTAGTTCAAGGATGTCAATACCGTACCGGAGGCCGTACCGGTTTGGCCACCGGTACGATATATTTCGGATACCGGTCAATACTGGTGTACCGTTTCGGGTTTACCGCTATTTTTTATATTTATAAATAAATAAATATATATATATATATATGTATGTATGTATGTATGTGTCTGTGTATATATATATTATAATAAATATAAAAGTTTAGCATAAAACATTTCCTCAATTCAGAACTAATTATTCGTGGTTTTAGACTTTAGTATCAATTAAAAGAGAAAAAAAATAAAAAAATAAAATAGAAAGCTTAAAAGTTACCATTGCATACTAAGAAAACAAATAATACTAATAAGTTAATGCAAATAAGTTACCATTCTGTCCTAACAAAATTCAAAAATTACAAAACTTAAAAAAAAAAAAAAAAAAAAAAAACTTTTTTCTGTACCGGCCGGTATTGCCCGAAATTGGCCGGTACGGCCAGTATTTTTTCCGGTACGAAACAGGGAGGTCGAGCGTACCGAATTGCTGGCCGATATGGTATATTCCGGCCGTACCGGCCGGTACGGTACGGAATTGATAACCTTGGTCTAGTTAGAAAAACTCAATTATTTAAGGAAACATCATTAATTGTCTTATCTCTTAAAAAAAAGTTAGAAATTTCCTAAATTACCCTTAAACAAATTTATCAAAAAATTATTTAAGAAAAAAAAACATTTCTAGTATTAGTGCCAACTGCCAAGCAATTTTCAAAGTTATTGTAGATTTCAAATTCTATTAATTTACTACTCTTACAATTTGCAAACCTATATTCAAATCCAAATTCTATTGCCACCAAGTCTAATCCAAATTCAATCTTTATCTTTAAATTAAATTTTAATACGGCAGATTAGAAACTCTACTGGTGGCAAAACAATAGCTTTAGTGGATTTCAAAATTTAGATTTTAATTTTTTTTTAATTAAAAAATGCTCCCATAAATAAATTAAGGGCATAAAGGGAATGTTAATAAATTAATATTGTTTAACTTTTCAACCAAAAAATTTTTTTGGAACATCCTAAAATGAAATACAAGCCAAACAATTTGGGACGAAGAGAGTATTAGTTCCTAAAACGGGATTGCATGTTCATCATGTGCGCTAAGATTATAGTATAAAAATAATTGCCACAATATGTTGGCTTTTTTTTTTTTACCCTCAGACCTCAATATTCTAATATTCATTCTTTCTTTATCAAATCTTCTTCTTTTTTTAAAATGAAACTTTATCAAATCAAATGTTAGATTCCTCTCCAAAAATAAAAAAATAAAAAAAAATCAAGTGCTAGGTTTTAAATCCTATTATCAAGTGTAAGGTTTTCCTTTTTTTTTTTTTTTTTTTTTGCAAAAAAAAAATTCTTTATCAAAAAAAAGTTGAGTGAAGTTACCAAAAACAAGGTTAAGTTTTCGCTCTCACTTTTTTAATAAGAAAAAAGTATAATTCCTTATCAATAATAATAAATAAATAAGTATAATTCCATGGAACAATGATAACAAGACCTACAAGTCCAACAATTCACATATTACTTTTAACTTTTGGGAAATATATCACATGAGTCACAACTCACAACCTCTTACGTACACCACGACCAAAACCAAAACCAAAATATCATTACTCTTTTCATATAGTTATAGAAAATTAATCTTTATTTAGAAAGACAAAACTTCATTCCAATTAACTAAATTAATAATTAATTTTATTTGGGGTTCAAATTCTATCATATTTATCTAAATAAAAAAATATATAAATATAATTAAAAATTTTCATTTTCTTTATATTTTATCAATTCTTTCCTTATTGATTCCATTCTTAAGAAGCAAGTCTCCCCTTTATTTTCCTTTCCTTCACATTGAGATCAAATCGTAAGACTTTTTTAATCCCAAAAAAAAAAAAAAAAATCATCAATATTTTTTATTTGGCTGAAACTAATTGTGCTCACATGACATGGATATCCTAAAACCCATTAAGATTTAAGCATACAGCTTTTAACACTAAACCCCACCCCCCCAAGTCCACCCTATAGCTCCGTAGGTTTGCATTCTCCTGTGATCTTAGGATTTGCATGGAATTATGAACACATGAGGGAACATGTGATTGGTCCAAGTTGGCTATTGCCCCTCATAACCATTCAATTCTTGTTAAGACATGTGAATCATGTGAAATCATCACTGGTTCCATGCATTTTCTACATCTTTTACGCTTCAGTAATATTAAAAGAAAACAATAGCGAGGGAGCCAAAATTAAGCAGCAATTTAGCCCATGAGAGAACCATATACACATATATTGGTTATTACTAATTAATAAGACATTTTGTACAATTGAATTTGCTTGAACCATGATATTTTTTTATTCTTTTCATGAGAAGAATTTGGACTCGAATTTAAATAAGTAAAAAAGATTTGGGGAACCAAAAATTATTGGCTTGTACATCTTCCGGGAAGATGAGGAAGCAAAATGAGTATAATCACTTAAGAGTAGCGTAAGTCACATGTTTCAACTTACCCATCTTAATGTTATTCTAATTTTTTGACCACAAATAATGAACTAGTACACGTTTATCTTTAAATAATTAATTGCCATTAATATTGGAAAGTGCATGGTAACATTGGATGAAGACTGAAACCTAATACATTAATCTGTAAAAGTTTTCTTTTTCTTTTTCTTTTTCTTTATCTTTTTTGGCTTTAGAAAGGTAAGCCCGATCGAAGGGCTGCGAATGAAGTTTATCTACCAAATTCTTCATTATAATATCACATGAAAGACATTCAAGAAGATTTTTCTTTCAATA
This sequence comes from Quercus tomentella, assembly GCA_028535165.1. Taxonomy (NCBI): domain Eukaryota; kingdom Viridiplantae; phylum Streptophyta; class Magnoliopsida; order Fagales; family Fagaceae; genus Quercus; species Quercus tomentella. Next base: position 5,306,506 of record JAPQVY010000100.1, on the reverse strand, counting down.
CTTTTGGGTCAATTTGAATGGAAAATAAAATTTGACTAGGTTTTAGGCATGTAGTTAAATTTATCTACATTGCCATGAAGAAAAAAGGATTTAGTTGCATTTTTTAATTTGTTAAAAAAAATTAAAATATTAGGATTAAAATACAATATGATACCAGTAAAATTTTCAAAGTAAGAAAGACTAACAAATCTTAAATATGAAAAAATAAGAGTGGTGGAAAGAGTTTTTTGTTTAAAATTAAACTATCTAGAAGTACAAATATATATAGGTAGATAATGAAACTTATAAAGTGATCATAATGCCGTCAAATATATAAAAATAAACTTCTTTTTATTTTTTGTGAAGAAAAAGTCTTTGAATGCATGGAGGGCGAAGCGGTGAACACGAAGTTGTTAGTATATATTATAATGAGGAAAGCATGCTGATATAAACATATTATCGTTTTTAATTCCTTTACTTATGCCTGTTGGCTTAAAGAAAGCAAAGTATAACTATATAAGCCGGCTGAGTCAACGTAATATTAGCCAGTTCTAATTCTGCCGACCTGGTCATGATAAACCTATCCAAGGTCATTTTCTATTATTTATTGTGCTTCCAAGATAAGATTACATCATATCTGCATATTATTCCACAGTATATAAGAATTGTCATTTCTGTTTTTTTTTTCCCTAAAATAAATTATCTCATTTAACGTTATATGCATCTTACTTTCCTTTTCTTTTGGAAAATACATTAGTTACAAAAATGGATGAAGGATTTGATTCATTTGAAGGCCGCAGTTAAAGTTACAAAACTCTTGACAAAATTATTTTCATTGTCTTAAAGCATTCGCATTAATTCGTACAAAAATTCATGTCTATTTTAGTAAGAACTTATTTTTTCTATTTTACATACTTTTTAAAATACCTCACATCACATTATCTATTTTATATTACATTTCACCAAAATATCATTTTTTCTTGATTTTTAAAATTTTTTCTCTTTCTTCACACACGACAAGCACTGTCCACTCTCTTCTTTCTTCTTTGAGATGCATAAAGAAAGAATAAACTGAATACAAAATGGATAGTGTCAATGTAAATTTATACGATTACTATACCAAACTTATAAATTTACATAATTATACACAAATGTGGGCCATTTTTAGATTAAATTATGTAAATTCTACATTTTTTCTATTATACACAGACTAATGTGAATGCTCTTAAAGAATATATGAACATCGTACCCAACTTTGACATCCCACTCCTAGCCCATGTGCTAGGTTAACAAAGCAACCACCTGATGTTGTTCAAATGGGGTATCAAAGTCCTCTAGAGAGGCATCTTATCCACCCCTACAACTACAAGGCATAACCTGGATACAGTTGGCCAGCATACTTGTATACCTTTGCTTTGAGAGAAAGTGAGAAGGTCATTATAAAAGAAACATATAGTATAGTAATGAACTCATGATATCATTGATATGATTACAATTTTGCAATCAAACTTAATGTCCTTAATTGGATGCGTATATGTCAGTCATGATGGTCCTAGTTTTCGTTTGTTTGGTACCAACTACCAAGTTCAATATCCATAATCCACTTAAAGAAATTAAGATATCATATGAGGTGAGATAAATGATAGAACCACGTATGGTAGAGATTGGGGTAGCCCCGAACAGGATCCCTCATCTTGCTGGCATCTTGCCTTGCAAGAAACACAAAAATAACCAAACTTAGTAGTTTGGGCTGACTTAACAGGGATTGACAAAAGACACTCTGATGGTTGAGTCAAAAGATGTGTTGGCTCTGGTTTTAAAGGCAGCATATAATTCTTTCTGGAGAAATTGAGTACCTCCATCTGCTAGAAGATCATGGCGTTTATGGAGGACGTAAATAATGCATCTTTTTCGAGTGAATCCTACCTCCAAACCTTGCTCTTCAGAGTATTGAAAATAAGCTTATCTGGTCCAATAACGAAACATTTTTCAAGATATCATGTTGAGCCTTGAGCTACAGATAAGGAACAAGTTCAATTATATTAAATGCGATTGAAAGTAGGCGAGGCACAATAAATTCTAACAAGAGCTAAGTTGGTTTGCCAGTGGCTTAGGAGGCTCTTCTTTTGAGCCTATCTAATTAGGTATTGGTGTTTGTTGAAGCATACTTTGATGTAATGTAATGGGTAAATGACAGTTTAGTCAGAGGAACATGAGATAAGCCAAGATAGTGACGGTCAAGTAGTAAGGATCAAACTGAGATTTTTTGTACCGGTAAGGTATACTTAGTTGATCCAACCAAATAGCCGCCTTGACAAATTGCTAAGGCCTTACTCAAAGGTCGAAGGAGCCCAAGCCCATGTTCATATCTCACTCCAACTCCAATCCCTCTATTTTTTATTTTTTTAATTCTACACATAGAAGCCTTTTCTTTTTCTTTTTCTTTTTTCTTTTTTTTTTTTTTTGGAGAATCCTACGCATAGAACTTGAATTATAATATCAGCTCTATGATGTCCATAACATCAATAATGCAAGACACTTTGTAGCTCAGATTTTATCATATCTTCTTTTTTTCAATCTAATAATTAAGCTATAAATTAGGAATAATCATTTCATCCCCTTGGAATATGTTTGGAAGAGAGAATTTTAAGGATGATAGAAAGAGATGGGGGGGGGGGGGGGGGGAAGACTAAAATTTCCTACGTTGGAAAGAAAGAAGTGTGAAGGAATGTGGGAAGTTCTGCACTGGGTCCACACTTTCCAATCCTTTCATACATGGAGAGAATGAAAAGAGAAAAATAGAATGGTGACTTCATCCCTCTCTCCCACTTTGTATGTGTGAGCACACGCGAGTGGTGCATTATTTGTGACGGCAAACGTTGGATTGTGGTGTGTGTGTGGTTTTCTTGAATGGATACAAATATGGGTAAGGTGAGTTTTAGCCATGGAGGGTTAATAGTGCTAGTGACAAGTGAGTTGGTTTTTTGATAGTGGCAACCACGAAGGGCTGCCTTTGAGACAACTTGTTTGGGAAAAAGAAATAGGAGGAAATGGAATGTAAAGAATTTTTTTTTTTCTTATTTGAGTTAAGAATATTATTTTCCATTTTCCTTTTTTGGGAGATTAATAGAAGGTTTACCTTATATGCCCAGTTTTCAATCTCTCAAAATTGGGAAAAATCGAAGGGAATAGAATGCGTTTTCTATTTATTTTAACATCATATTTTCTGAAAAATAAATCATTTTCCGAAAAGATTTTTTAGAAAATTGTCACATTTTCCTATATTTGATAGTGACCTTGAATTGAGTTGGAAAACACTTTCTTAATTTCCCTAATTTAACTTCACTTGAAATAAAGTTGTTTTCATTATTTAGCTTTGCGTGAGATAAAGTTATTTTTTGTAAAATTTTAGCAGAAAACAACTATATATGATGTCAAGCTAAATAAGAGAAATTAAGAAATAGTTTTTCTTTAACCAATAATTTTTCTGATACTAACAAATAACGAAAATGCGAAAAACCAATTTTCACATAAGATTTTTTATTGAAACAAATAACACATAATGAATTTTTTAAGTACTCATAATACCCTCTTTTTTTTCTTAAATACCTATGCCCTTGTTTTTTTTTTTTTTTTTTTTAATTAAAGAAAGAAAATAATAATAATACTGTCATAAAATGAGATAGATGGATATTTAATATCTCTCTCTTCCTTAAATAGGTACAAATTGGATGAGGTGGGTTTCGGCCGTTGTAGTTGGTTAATGATGAGTCATAATTCTTATTCCAACCCTAATCCACAGGAGATCATAATTCTCTCTTCTTCTTTGTTCTTTTTATACTTTTTTTGAGAAGATATCATAATTCTCTTATTCTAGGTGAGGCATTAAAATTCCATATATTGCAAGGTTTGAGATTTTTTAAGTGATTTTTACCTGTTTAGTCATCTCAAAAACCTAAAATAACCTTGTATCCAATTCTTGCCAACCAAATTGAGAAAAAGCACATATACACTAATCATAATAAGCTACAACAACAATTGAGTAAAAAAAATTGTCTCTAAATTTATGATTACTAATTAGGCTAGCTAACATATAATATAGTAGCATACGCTATTACTTGAGAGGAAGAATGATATATTAAGTAATATATATATTTTTTTTTTGTAAGGAGAAATACTAAATAATTAGTCCTGACACCTAAAAAAAAAAAAATTAGTCCTGAAATTATTGAGAAAAGGCAAGTGTTGCAGTAGAATCATCTTTCTTTCTTCCTAGGCCTTCTAAAGGTTTTGCTCTCCTTTTTCTTGTTTTGGTCTTAGAATTTGGGAGGCTTATTTCTAATTGGACATGATATTGGCCTGTTTAAAACATCTGGACTGGGCTTAGACATTTTAAAACCAAACCATTCTAGAAACGCCATAAAAACCCCAAGCCTTTTCAAACACAAAGGAATCTCCCACACCTTAAAATCGATATTTTACAACCCGATTTCTCACTCCCAAAAAAAAAAAAAAAATTTAAATTAAATGAAGGCAGAAATAAAAAAGAAAAAAGAAAATTATGAATTTAGATCTGTGTCTTTAACAAACTCAAATTTATGAGATTTAAACACAAGAACATATGCCCAGATTTCCTAGCATTTTCTTGTCAACCAAACACAAGCCCGGCAAGAATACAAACACAAATCCAGTAGCAAATTTTTCTTGTCAATCAAAAAAAAAAAAAAACAAACAAACAAACACAAATCATCAGCAAGAATACAAACACAAACCCAGCAACAAACCAATAACAAAAGCCAAAACCTAAACCAAAAATATGGGTAACCGATTCTAGTGGAAGCAGCAACGGCGTGGTTGACGAGGTGAATTACTCGACGAAGAGGAAATCGGAGAGAGCAGAATTGAGAGGACTAGCTTCAGAGAGAGCAAAATCTAGTGGAAGCAGAATCGGCGTGGTCGATATGGTGGATTTTGTGGATATTTTGATCAACACTGAAACAAGCCAGATTTTCTCATCTTTCCAAGAAACTAACACAAAACTCAACCCAGATTTTCTCATGTTTTTAGAGAAACTAAACACAAAACCCACCACCAAAACTAGATTTGAAACCACCAAACCCAAATCCCTAGATCTGAAACCTGTCAATTAGCTATTAGAGAAACCCAACGATCCGAAACCTCCAAACCCAGACATCCATCGATCAGCGACCTCCATCTGAGCGAGAGAGAGACCCATTGAAAAAGTAAAACTTAACGAAAGTGAGAGAGAGTTTGGGAAAGATGTGACTATGTATTTTTGTGTTTGGTTGCCAAATTTTTTTAAAGAAAAGTTAAGAAATTTGCTACAAAATTAATCTTTAAAACTGAAAAAGTAAAATTTTGTTTTTTGTTTTTGAGAATAATCATGTTCTTAATTATTGTTCTTCCAACAAAATAATAAAAAGAAAAGAAAATTTTATTTTAATTTTAAAAAATCATAAGTTTAGAATTTAGTTTTAATTGTTTTTCTGATGTGGCTTTTTTTTTTTTTGATATTTTAAATGCTAACATGTTTCTAAAAAAAAAAAAAAAAGCTAACATGGCATTATTTAAATGCTAAATAAAAATTTTTATGATTATTATTTTATTTTAGTGTGTCAACACAACAATTCGTTTGCATATAGAATATTTTTGTTATTGGGACGATGGTAAAGACCAAAACGAAATATATTTTTCAAAATAAAGAGTACAAGTAATAAAAATAAAGGCAAAAATGCACTTTTGGTCCCTACATTTTGGGCCTTGTTACAATTTGGTTCTTAAATTGATTTAGCTCCTAGGTCAGTCCCTGATTTTCAAAAATCGTTTTTAAAATAGTCCCTACCGTTAACCCAGTGACAGAAAATACTGAGGTGGCAAACAGAAGTACCAGGTGGCATGTTAGATCTGATGTGGCTAATAAAATAATAATAAAAAAAATTATTTGGCTTTTAAAAAATAACACATCAGCATTTTAATAATAAAAAATCCATGTCAGAAAATTTAAAAATAAAATAAAATAAAAAAACAAAACCTTAAATCTCTTTAAATTAAATAATTAAATTTGTATTTTTTTAAAATTGTTTTTCATTGTTTTTTTGGAAGAACATAAGAACATGTTCTTCCCTAACATAATTAACACAATCAAACTCAACAAATTCCAACACAATCAACACCAAATTCTATAGGAAATCAAACCCATAAACTTAAAAAAAAAAAAAACTAACTAACTAATCTCCAACAAACCCAAACTTAGAAATTTTCTTGGGAAACAAACACAAAAAAAAAAAAAAAAAAACCCAAAAAATTCAACAAAGACCCATGCCCGAATCTCCATAGCTAACGGAATCACCTCCACCGTTGCCCCACCAGCCACAACCATAAACCACAGCAGCCACAACCCAACAACCTTCCTCTTCCACCACTTTTCAATCTGCAACCACCAACCACAGCCAAACAAAAAAAAACCCACGAACCACAACCCACAGCCAAAAAAAACCCATGAACCAAATCAACCAAATCAGCCACGACCACAGCCAAATCAGCCACGATCCATGGCAAATAAAAAAACCCACGAACCATGAACCAGTCGAACCCACGAACCGATCGGAACCATCGAAGCACAGTCACCCACGACCCACGGCCAAACCGACAGCGACACCATTGAGCACGTCCGCACCCACGAATCTGACCACCACAAAGTTCAAACCCATATATCATAGCCAACAAAAACCCATGAAATTAGATCCATGACCCGCCAGAGCACAACCACAAAATCAGACCCACGAATTGCCGGAGCACAACCATGAAACCACCAAGAACGCAAGTCATGGGAGTGAGAGAAGGGAAATAGAAGGGTAGAGAGAGAAAGAACAGTCGGAGTGCATGAGAGCTAGAGAGAGAGAGTGAGGGTCGAAGAGAAGAGAGGTTATGTGTGGAGAAGAGAAATTATAAGCCATGGGTTTGATTTACTGGATGTTTATGGGTTGATTTCTTGGATTTATTGGGTTTGATTTGGGGAAGAACATGAAGCATATGAAGTTCATGTCCTGGGGAAGAAGAAGAACAATGTTCTTCTGAAAAAGTTTTTTCTTTTTTTGTTTTTGATTTTGAATTTTTTCAGTTTAATATTTTTTAAATTATTTTTATTTTTTTATTAATTAAAATGCTGACTTGTCATTAAAATGCTGACATGGATGCTGACGTGGTATTTATTAATGTTATTTTATTAGCCACGTCAGATCTAACATGCCACCTGGCACTTCCGTTTGCCATCTCAGCATTTTCTGTCACTGGGTTGACGATAGGGGCTATTTTAAAAATGATTTTTGAAAATTAGGGACTGACCTAGGAGCTAAATCAATTTAGGGACCAAATTGTAACAAGGTCCAAAATGTAGGGACCAAAAGTACATTTTCGTCAAAAATAAAAAGTAAAGAGCAAAGTGAAAATATAGATACAAAAATAGTATTTTCGTCTTAAATGAACTGTGCATTAGGAAAGACAGAACGTCGTTTTAAAAAATAAAAATCACAATTCTTCTGTGTACCGTAAAACCGCAATCTTAAAACACGTGTTCTCAAGAACAGAGCAAACTTCATCCCCATCGTAAAACAGTAACACAAACACAAAATCAACAGGGTCTTAGAACTTTGTCTTCATTCAGAAACCTTGAATCCCGTTTACCAATCTTCCCAAAAAACCCAAAATTTTTGTTCTAATCATGGCAACGCTGAAGACAATCTCAGCAGCTCTGAAACTCATAGACTCAAAGAAAGAGAACCTCAAAAAGGCCTTCGATGACCTCCAATCCCACTCTTCCCTCCTCTCCTCTTTCTCTCTCACATGGTCAGAACTTGATTCCCACTTCACCTCCCTCCAAAACTCGCTCAATCAACGATTCCAACACCTCGAATCGCTCGAGTTGCAAAAACAGGCCGAGTCAACTCAGCCAAACCCTTCAACTGACCCATCAAGCTCACAAGCGCCAAACGCACAAACCACCCCAAAGTTCCCTCCTTTTTCATCAAAAACTCCGACCCAGATGACCAAAACCCGGGTTGACCAGGATGGTGACCTGGGTTCGGGTCAAATAGTTAAGCCTAGGCCCGAGTTAAAGGCTTTTTGTGAGAATATGGATGGATTGGGGTTGAGGAAGTTCTTAATTGAGTACCCAAATGGGCCAAATGAGAGAAAAACAATCAGGGATGAGCTCCCTGGTGCATTGCTATGTGCTCCGGACCCGGCTGCATTGGTTTTGGATGCAATGGATTGGTTTTATAAGGATAATAGTGTGAATTTGAAGAATAAGAATAATAAAGATTGGGAATTGGGTGGCTCAAAGAGGTGTTGTGTGCTTTTGTTGGAGGAACTTATGAAGATTAAGGCCAATGTGAGTGAGGAAGTGAGGGAGAGAGCCAAGGAGTTGGCTTTGAAGTGGATAGGGAAGGAGAGAAACATTGAGATGCACACGTTTGAGGTGCTGGGGTTGCTGCATTTGGTGGCGGCCTATGGGTTGCGGTCCGTCTTCAATGAGGATGACCTTGTGGATTATCTTGTTATCATTGCGCAGTATCGGCAGTCTGCGGTGTTGTGCAAAGTTTTTGGTTTGGGAGATAAAGCTGCCGGTAAGCTGGTTGAATTGTGGTTTTGTTTTTATGTTGTGTGCTTGTTGTTATGTAGAATGTCTTAGCTGATTGTGTTTGATGTTTTATCTTTCTATTATCATACTTGTAATGTGTGTATGCCTATGGTACATTGATCATAATGTCAACATAATCAAGAATTTTCGGTTCAGTATTGACTTTTATTAGTTAGCGTGCCTGTCAAATACAGGTGGTTTTTCAGTCTTAAATTTGCCAATATAGGCCCTGCAACTGAACCTTTAGTGTAAGTTGTTGCCAGGTACCAAGTACTGAAGGCCATGATGGGGCAAGGCCAAGTCTTGATATTATAGTAAGAAGTTAAATGTAGTGGAATATTTCAAAATTTCCACTTAGAATAATCTGTCTAACATAAATAATTAGTTATCGTGATTAAGAGAAAGGAAAGTCTTAAACTTGAATTTCTAACATTAAATTTGAATTGGGAACTTGGTGACAGAATGGAATAATGCAAGCTGTTGTTTGTGTTTAGAAAGGCTAATTGAAAATCATGGGCATGGTAGCCTCTAGCCCTCTCAAAGCCATAGAAATAATGGAGATTAAAAAGGCACGAAGAGAATATAGAGAGCCCATTTTGTCTTATTAATCACACAGCATCTCAAGAAGATTTAGTGGATTCAGAAGAAAGCGGTTGGACCTTGGTGCGATGGCAGGTGTCCTCCAGCCAAGTGATGTGTTGTGAGTTTGAGTCTAGGAATTAGCCTCTCCGAAATTGGGAGTAAGGATGCTTACCAACTACCTCTCCTAAGACCTGCTCTGCACTGAGTATGACCTTTTTATTGGGTTCAAAGGAAGTATAGAAGGAGAGATTAGGTTTCTGGAATTATTGTAATATTGTCTTGTTTAGCATATACTTGATTCATGGCAGCATTGCTATGCATATGTGAACTTCTTTTGAGGCAGGGTTTACAAATTGCTGTTAAGCTTTTCAAAGCTTTACAATATTTGATTCACAGGAGGATCACTGTCTTGGATGTAAACTGTCATATGGAGAATTTTGGTGCCTGCTCTTGGGTAATCTGAAGTAAAATTCAAATGATTTTATTTTTTGGTGCTTTGCAGATCTCATTCAGAAACTTGTAAGTAAGGGAAAGCAACTTCAGGCTGTCAAATTTATTTTTGAATTTGAGCTGACTGAAAAGTTTCCACCAGTCCCCCTCTTGAAAGCCCACTTAGAGGATGCCAAGAAGGCTGCTAGGAAAGTTGTCAACGACGGAAATCATTCTCGCAAGTCATTGGTAATTTTCCATTGCCTTGCATGATTTCCAATATACCATGCGTAATTCAAAATCAAATGTCCTGCGGATATACTTACTAAGTTTCTTACAGAATGAGGGCATAGCCAAAGAAGTGGGTGCATTGAAGTCAGTTATTAAAGTTATTGAAGACCACAATCTTGACTCTGAGTATCCACGGGCAGACCTTGAAGGGCTTATCGAGAAGCTGCAGAAGCGGGCAGAAAACATCAAAAAACCTGCAGCAGCTCCTCCTGCCAAATCTTATCAGCCGCAGCAGCACCGGCACCAGCAGCAGCAACAGAGTGGAAACAAGCGTCCTCGAATGGATTCTCCAGCTAGTCCTGCAGCAGCACCAATAAATGTTGGTGGCATGAATTCAACAATTCCCCAATATCAACAATCTCATCTACAGTCAGCAGGTTTGTTGCCAGAGCATCCAGCTTCATATGGGAGCTTATCAGCTGTGCCCTATGGCATGGTCGGCCAGAGTCCTACTGTTGCCCCTTACATGGGCTCATCAGCTGGGTTGTATGGTTATCCAGGAGCCCCTGTGGGTTTTTCTGGGGACCCAAGCCCTTCTAGTTCCCATCTATACTCATCAGAACCATATGTGCCATCTGATTATTATGTTAGGCCAACTGCCTATGATGGATATGGTGTGCCACCCCAATACCATCCATCATACTATCATAAGTAAATTGATGCACTCTGTCTTTGTGATAGTATAGTTTTGGATGGTATAGTAGCCTTCGCCTTGCAGCGCTGGTTATCGGAAAGCATAGCTTGCTTTTTTGATCACCTGATTGTAGTACAGCAACTAGATACCGTGATTAAGAATTGTGAGATTTTCTAGTGTCACATTCTTAATTACTTAAATTATTTTTTAACAGGGTCTTTAGGTCAATTATTTGGTTCTCAGTCAATTTTGAATCTTTACAGGTGGCATTTTGAAAGCGGGAATTATCATTTTGTTTTTATTAGCAGTTTTTGGTTCAGGACTGTCATAGATGAGTCAAGGTTCTCGTACGGACATATGAAAAAAAAAAGGTTTTCTGCATTGTCCATAAAAGAGCATAAAACGTATATGCTTTAGCTCTTTTCATATTCTCCCCCTTTGCCTATCTGGAGCAAATGGAGCAGCTCATTTGGGCATGCTCTGCATTGAAATCCTGGAACCCTAATCTGCCCCAGAAAAGGTTGTCTCTTCTGGACCATTTGGATTGAGGGGGAGAGAGGGGGCATGGAGGAGAGTAAAGTAGAGTGGCTGAAAAATAGCTTATTTTCCAGCTAACTCTACTCTACTCCCCTTCCCTCCACTCCCCCTCCCTCTTCCCTCAATCCAAATAGACCCTTATGTCTCCTATAAATAAAGACGAAAGTGCAAATTACAACCCTAGAGTTAGGGGTTATTTTGATTGTGGTCACCTATGTTTGAAAATTTTGACTGTAGTCCTTAATGTTTGAGATCCTTCCCAATATTCTCCTTCCGGCTATGTCTGTTAACTATGTGGTCGTTAAATGCCAATTAAGCATGCCAGTCCTATAGCTGGTCCAATTTAATACACCACATCATTTAACAAGTCATGTCATTAAATGAAAAACAAAGTGTTTTAACATTAACAGAGAAAGAACAAGAAAAACTAAAAAAATATGAAAATTAGATCTCTCTCTCTCTCTCTCTGAGTGTGTGTTGGCAATGACGGTGGCAATCAAGGCACGGCTGTGGATTTATAATTATGTAGGGGGAAAGCACCAGCTAGGGACAGACAAGCTCGATTATGCAAGGCTGAGGATTGTGGCTATAAGGTCAGGGATATGGAGTATGGGAATTCAACACTAGGATCAAGAGGCTACTCAGCCCTTAAAAGTGCTTAAATATGTTGGTGGGTCTGGTTTTAGGGAGGTGTAATTGGGTTTATTTGTGGTTTATCAAAGATTGTTGGGTGCTGCTCTGTCTTGCCTTTGTTTGCTAGCATCAACAATTTATTTTCAGTTTCTTTTTTATTGGTACTGGACTTTGGTTTATTAGTTTTGTTAACAAGTCCATCTGTGGCTGTGGTTTTTCTTGTCAACACTGGACAGATTTTGCATCCCACCGTGTGTGCGCGTAAATCAAATTATGGTTCTTGTATTTGGCAGTAGCCATTGTCATTTGTTTTTAAATTTCTATTCCCTTTATCCTTTGGGAGAATGATATTCACTTGAATTGGGTTGCTAGGAATATCATTAGTCTTATTATTCCACATGTTCTCGTTAAGGTTAGTGCACGTGCACATGTAACATATTATTCACATATGTATATTCTATAAAACATGTGCCTAATTAGTGAGACATGTGTGGCCAATTTGAATAAGGAATGGGTTGTATAAATACTAAATAGATGAATGTAACCATCATTTGGGATAATGAAAAAGAATGCTCCTTTTGATGCTTATTTCATTGTTAATTTCTCTGTAGTTTTCCTCTTTCTTTGGAGTTAAGAGACTCTCAAAGCTGTCTTATTCTTGGAAGTGGTGACTCTCTCGAATTTCAGTCACATTTTGCATGCAATCAATTCATTAGTTCAATCACCAATTCTATTGCAGAACCCTACACAACCAAAACCCTAAAGCAAACATAACACCTTCTCAATCATCTCTAACCCTAAAAGCATCACTAAACACCAAATCCACCTTAATCTCATGGTCATACCAAATCATAAGAGCGTTAGACACCAAAATCTAGCATCCAAATAAAGAAACAACCTGAATAACCTTTAGAACCCTAACCTTAATTGTGTTCCTATCAGCTCAAGATCACTCTTCGTTCAAAATCCAGCATTAGACACCACAATTGGTGATGCTTTGTGTGTTAGTGGCCTTGTCAAGCACTAACCCCATCTCAATTGAGGCACTTCTATCCAAGCCACATGTAATTGGCCGATCAACTCAGGGCTGTGAGTGGGTTGGTGGTTTAAGATCTAATGTGTCTGAAGTCCAACATTAATTAGACACCACAATTGGCGATGGTATGTGGGTTAGTGGCCTTGTTGAGCCCTAAGATGCACGCGTGCGTGTTTGTATATGTATGTATGCATGCACGCCTAGTCGTGTGTTATGTTTTTTTTTTTTTTGGTAATGTTAATAAGTTATTTTATCTGTTGACTTGTATTTTTAAATGTTGTGCCATATTTTGATTGGTGCAACTATAGACGTAGCATACTTAGTTGGCATGTAACATCCCATAATTAACAAGAATGGATGGAATGGAGAAGTAAAAAATGATTAAAAAAAAATGTCAAACATCAAGGACCATACTCGAATTCTTTAAACATAAGGTATCAAAATCAAATTGACCCCAAATTTTGAGAGTGTAATTTGCATTTTAATGATAATTAAAAATGGGACAGAGTTTGAAGCTACTCATCTTTGTACAACATCCATACTTACCAAAAAAAAAAGAAGTGGAAGGCAGAATGGTACAACATCCGCACTTAAGTGTTGCGTAAACCAGAATGGCACTTTTATCTTACGACTCTGCTCAATTTTTATTGTGGCTTACCCTTAATTCAGGGCCAGCCGCCTAGGCCTAAGGCCTCCACCACAAAAAACATTTGTCCTTTACAATAAAGCCCTCCATCCAATTTACAAAAAAGGCCCCATCCCATTGTAAAAGGCCTAAAATTTTATAAAAGATATGAATTTTTTTAAATAGTTGTGCACTTTTAATTATTAGTGATGTTAGGGAATTTTACTATAGATTTATAAATTGAAATGTTACTAATCATAAAAAAATATTTTAAATATTCATCAATTACATTATTAAAGCTCATCAGCCACTGTTATTGTCATATTATATTGTGAACATTTTGTAGTACCTTTAGTATTTTCTTTTTTTATTTCTAACAACGCTTTAAAAAAAATTACAAATGTGTTAGATTATCAATGATGATTAATCTCCCTTAATAGTTTGAAACTTTCATATTTGTAAACTAATCTGCTACAAAGCCACACATCAATTAATATCATCGATTATACATTAGATTATAAATGTAATTAACTATGTATCGTCATGTATCCAAGATAAATTAATTTTCTTTTTAAAAAATAATATATATTTTTTCTTTTTGTTAAATTTATGTTTCAACTATGATATTCAATTCTCTATATGAAATTAACATTAGTTTTAGTTAGTATTATTCATTAAATTATGTATTTAATACATCAAATTAACCTCAATTTGATTAATATTAAATGGTTTTATTTAATTAATATATACATATAAAAGACCCCACATAAGTCTTTTGCCTTAGGCCCCAAATTAGGTTGGGCGACCTTGCCTTAATTAGGAAGTGGAAGGCAGTTTCGGTTGTGAGGAAATCCCTCAACTTTGTGCACATTCATCCAAATGATTGTTTGTGCCTAATGGAACTATTATTTTAGCAAAAAACGAAATTATAATATTCTTTCTAATACCTCCCAATCCTTTTTTTTTTTCCACCTTCTCTTTTATAAATCTATGGAACTGTTCCAGAAATCTCTCAATTTCTGAAACTATACATATATTTCTGACTTCTTTTCTCCATTCGGCTGGTAATTGTATTTGCCTTTTGGAGCTTTTCTTGCATCCAATGCAACTATGCAAATCAATCTTTTCCAGCATTTCGTGACTGTGCATCACTTTCTGATTTAGTTTTTAGGCTTAATTGGGAGGGTCTTCCTACTCCTATAGTGTCGAACTTTAGGGTCCATTTAGTTGAAAGAGTGGAAAAGTGAGAGAATAGAAAATTAGTGAGAGGATGGAAAAGTGAGAGGATAAAACAGATTTGGTTTTCTCTTATGTGTGTTTGGTTGGAAGGGTGAAAAAGTGGGAGGGTGGAAAACTTTTTTGTTTGGTTGGAGAGAAAAAGGGGAGGATGAAAAATGTAGTTTACATAAATTGACTATTATGTCCTAGTTATATAATAGTAGGAAAGTGAGAGGAGTAGGTGAGTGTAATAAAGTGAGAGTATTTGTATAAAATGCATTTTTCATCACTTTTCCCTCCTCATTTTCCTCCCAATTTGGGAGGATAAAAAAAGTGGGCCGAGGAGGAAAAGCTTTCTCTCCTATTTTTTGTCTCTTCTATTTTCTTTCTTCAACCAAACAGTAGAAAATAGCATTTTTCACCTTATTTTCCTCTCCCTATTTTCCATCCTCCATGTTTTCACTCCAACCAAACACACCCTTAGACTCTGGTTATGATGTGTATTTTTCTCAGTGATTTGTACATTAAATATTGCTCACTATTGGATTGGAATGTGATGAGTGTAGAGTGTTCTCATAAACCATTAGCTCAAACCAAGTTTTTTGTTTAGTTGCATTGTCAAAATCTGTGGCAACATGAATCTCAAATGTGAGATTTATGTGACTTTTAACCTAGGGCTTACCACATTTATCTTCTTCAGTTCAAATGGTCTTGGATCTGTATTAGCCTTTTTTTTTTCAGGGGAGGCGGTTTGAAATTTTTTGAAACTATTCAGTGGTGGGCTGGTAACATCCATTTTAATTATATGACGTACCCGTTCACCACCAAAAAAAAATTACATGATATAGTTAAAAGTAAACATGCCCAGTGTTATATGAAGTTATGAACCAGAGATAGAGATGAAATTTTTTTTTTTAAGTTTCTATTCTCTTTGAACAACACCTTTATGAGATATGGATGAAAAACTGTCCTTTAAGTTTCTCAACAACACTTATTATTTTTGGCCATAGGAGAGAGGAAGGAGAGGCTACACTAGATGCTAGTGGTTAGAGACTTAAAGTTGGAACTTTGTTTATTGCATACAAATTGAATGGAGGCAAGCTGGTTGGTGAGGGAATTATTGGGTCCATGACCATGAGCCGCCTACAGTTAACTGCTACAATCATTAATTTTTCTGCATGACAGTTTAGAGCCATGGCAAGAGACAACTTCTGGATTGCACCATTAATAAGTATTACTTCATTATCTGCAGAAACCACCGAATTGGAGAAACATTATGAACACGTGCCCTGCATGGTCGAATATGTTAGGATCAGCTGAAGTTTGAAGTTTGAACTTTAGCTATTACTATTTACTATACAAAAATGAGCCTATAGAAGAAATGGTATTGGTAACAATAATTGAACCTATCAAAAACCCAAGTGAGAGAAAAGAAATTTGGAAAGGTTTTGAGTGGGATGCCTAAACTGTGTGTGAACTTGTAGTTCATGTTTTGAGTTTTTGGTTCTTTGTATCTTGTTAGTGAGTGTGGTATCCTTCTGGTTCTGGCCTTCTTAATCTTGTTCATCGGAAGTTGGAACTGTAAGGGATGTTAAAGTCTTAAAGATGATGTTTGGTCATTTTACTTATGGTTCAAACTAAAGTGGGAAAAAGTAGTATTAGTGACAATAATTGAACCTTAGGAAAAACCCAAGTGAGAGAAAAGATATTTGGCAAGGCATTGAGTGAGATGCCTAGAGGGCCTACTGTGAAGATTGCACTTTTTACTCAAACTTTGGTTCTCTGTATCTTGTTGATGGGTGTGGTACAACTTCTTAATCTAGTTTTTTGGAACTGTAAGCGATGTCAATTAAAGATAATGATTGAGAATTTCACGTATGGATCAAACTGAAGTTGAAAAAAGTAGTATTAATGACAATAATTGAACCTAACAAAATCCCATATGAGAGAAAAAGAAATTTGGCAAGGTATTCAGTGAGATGCCTAGAGGCCCTACTGTGTGAAGCTTGCAGTTGATGCTTGATACTCAATACTTTGTTCCTTTGTATCTTATTGTGTGTGGTACAACTTCTTAATCTTGTTCATTTGGAACTGTAACTCTGTAAGGGACTGTTTCAGATAAAGTTTTTGAGCAGTTTACTTATGGATCAAACTAAACTGGAAACTTGTGGCTGCAAGCAGACCGGAACCAAAAAAAGATTCTTATTTTAGCTGGATTTGGTGAGAGATCCTGATGTTCCAGCCGTTACAGGGTTCCAAGTTGCATTCTACATTTGGTGAATTACCTCATCTCAGTTGGAATTTCCCTTCAATATCATTTCCAATGGTTAAAATTTCCCTTCAAATCTTGTCATGTTAGCATGTCAAGAATTATGATGTACTATTAATCTTCAACTCTATTTATTGCTTCTAATGTACCAAACCAAAAATCTAGCTCTAATTAATTATCTTCTTAAGCATATTTGATATGATGTTTCAAGTTTTATGATCAATTAACAACTAGTTAACTAACCACCGCACACCTTTGGTGCGATAGTCACTCTACAAGTATAAGTTTTTGTGGGATGTGGGAGGCAAGAGTCGGGGCTCAAGTCTCCAGGAAGGAGCTTCACACACATATACACAGAGATTAGACTAGAGTAGAATTTCTATCTTGTTAAAAAAAAAAAAAAAAAAAAAAAAAAAAAAAAAAAACCTAGTTAACTAAGATAATCTCTCAAAACGTCTTTGAGAAGAGAAAACGATGCTTTGAGAAAAATATATTCCATGCTAATTTGATGTGATTTCATCATTGAACATGATTGAGACATGAATTTTTCTAATTAAATGTTCATAAAGTAATATCAGGGCAGTTCCCAAATTTGCAATTGGGTTATCATTAGTTACAATGAGACTAGATAACTATAAATTGCTCAAACTCAACTTCATTTATCTTATGGCTAATTAATCCGCATAATAAAAGTTGACTTGTTACCTATGAATCCACAAGTTAATCTGCCCAAATCATCCAAAAATGACTTTCTTTGGCTACCTAATTTGTTCACCTATTAGCCCCCATTGGAGAGGGTACTTGAGTTTGGGACTCTGGTAATAATATGGTGGATTGTACTTGTTGATTGTGAGGCTCTACCCTATGCTTGAGTTTACCATGCCAATAAAAAAAAAAGTCAAAAAGTAATAATTAAAAAAAGGAAGTAAAACTGTAAAAGAGAAAACGGGGTTGGCTGTTTGACCTTGTAATAAGTAGAAGTAAAACTGTAAATAGTACTCTTTGTGTTTTATTTTGTTTGTCCACTATACATAATACATAATACAACTATTTTAAAGTGACATCTTTTAAGACATATATTTTGTATAAAACTTATTAATTTTAGAATTATAGTTAAATTTTAAATTTAATAAAGTAGATAGAAAAAAATGGTAAGTTAAGAGAATTAGGCATCATTACATTTCAATCAAGGATAGAACCACAAAAACTCAACCACCGCCCATATGCTTCTCTCATAATTGCATTGAATCTTTCTTAACAAGAGCACAATCATCTATTCAATTTCAGTATCAATCAATATACATATATATATACACACGCATAAATCTCACGTGGAAGAATATGAAGTTCTGTCTGTGACACGTTGTTTGATAACTCTTTTATTTAGTTTATTACATCATCTTTTAATTAGTGTCATGTGTCACTCTTCTTTTAAAGTATAAATGCTTGTGAGGTGTGGGGCGCAAGGGCCGTGTTTAAGTTTTCAGGAAAGAATTTCACACACATATATACTTAGATTAGGTTATAGTAGAAATTCTATCTTGTATAAAAAAAAAAAATAATTCTATTCATTTAACTTTCCACCTAAATAAAGGTATTAAGGAATTGATTCATTTAACATTCCACGTAATTAGAGATTTTAATGAAGTAATTAATGTTTATTTATAGTCAATTATAAATAATTCTATCTCCTTAGTATTTAAATATCAATAAAATTTTGAGCTAACACTTAGCCGAACGGTAGATTAAAAAAATTCCAAAATAAATAATGATATTGTGCACGAGAAATGACTTACCAACATGTATCCAAGTATGTAAACTAACATGCTGGCTAGGATATCTTATAAAAAAAAGTGTACAATATATGTTATCCAAAGTTCGAATTGATAATTTTTTCACACGTTTTATTCCAAAGCCTTAAAATTTGCCATGTGGTATATATTCTTGGAAAAGAAATAGAATACTCTTCATTTAGTCTTCCATTTTAGCAAAATTTTTAATTATTTTTTTCCTATTCAGCAAAAGTTTTTTCTTTTATGATAAAATATTAATTTATTTTCACATTTTTAACAAGGTACATGTATTTAGTATTAAGTATTCTTTTTTTAGGTGGTGCACTAATTATTAATATAAAGGAGAAACTATGTAGTCTTTTTTGGTCACAATAAGTTGGGTGGGTGGATTTAAATTTGGGTTCCTCTGAGCAATGTTACTTAGACACAAGGATCTTCGAAATTTATATAGTTATTTTTCTAAAATTTATATTGAAAAGATAACTAATTAGGAATCTGACTATTATTAAAATATAGAAAAGATTATTTGCTTTAGCAACAATTGGAATAAAAACCAGCTAAACACAAAAGCAAATTTAATAACATAATCAATAAAAATATAGAAAATGATATGCAGTTAAATTAGTCGAAATAATAAAATATTTTTTCATTCATTCAAACAATATGTATTGAATTATAACTAATGAGTATTATACATGAACTATAAATATAATTTTTTTACAAGATACTTTTATATGAACTTATAATATATTTGCGTATTGCGTAGGACATTCGCTAGTATAAACAAAGATCATTTTGGATTAATTTTTTCAATAAACTTATTTGCATATACATAATCTTCGATGTGAGCTATTCTCAACCTTGTCAAAGGGCTTTCTCTACACCTCTTGTAGGTTTTCTTTGCCCTCTGTGGCAGTTTTTGCTGTCTCTTACGTGGGTCTTGAGCCAACCTTATGGGGTTGTCTCTCTCCTTAAGAGTTTTGTTTCTCTCCTAACGCATACTGTTGTTGCATTTAGTTTTTAGGTTTAAAATTTCCACAGTTTATCTCAAAAACATAAGCTACATTTTCCCTAATTTCAACAAATAGGTAAATAAGTTTTTTTTTAAAGGAAAAAGTAAATCTAAGTGCACAAATATTTGTTTAGAAGGACTTATATACTTATTTATTCAAAGGTGGGGGATTAAAAATAAGCAAAGTCATTTCCTTTTCACTCTTTGATAAATAAGCTACCAAGTAATCTACGATTTTTTTTTTTTTTTCACCTTTAAGAAAAGAGTAGTGTTACAAGTATATAAGTTTTACTACATTAGTCTTACAAATTGATGTGTCACCAATTTAAAGATGGAATTCAAAATTCAGTTATGAGGTGATTAAAAGCTAAACTACACCAATCACATTCATTGTTACATCAATTTGTAAATTTCATATAGTAAAAACTTGCAGTATCTTTAACATTTTGCTTGAGGAAATGGGTTACCAAAGTTCATTTTAATGCCACATGGCATTCTATAAAAGAATGTTGTTTGATTAATTGATCACAAAAATCCTCATCAAATCTATTGGCTTCTTAAAATCAACAAAATGTGAGATCCTCATTACTATTAATCAACCTATAAATTTTTTTTTTGAAATGAAAAACATTCTAAATGTACAAACAAAAATCAAAATAATATTAGGATGAGGAGAGAGACAAAGAGAAGGGGAAGTAAAATCAAAAATATAAATGGATAAGATTAGATTAGATAAGAGAAAAATTTTAAAAAAAGAGTTTGAAGTTAGAAAAGTGACAGAGCAATGACACACAACACACAACACACAAAACACAACACAACACACCCAGATCCAATGTAACAAGTCAACTACGTCTCAGTCTTTCCCTTTCTCTCTTTCTCTCTCAATTCTGACAAGGCGTCACAAACACACATACTCTCTCACATACCACTCTCCCCCCCCATCATAAATTTACCGTTCTACCCTTCCCCCCAATCACCACAAGTACACCCCCATTTCTTCACTCCTCCTTTTGACTCCAAATCCCACATCGCCGAAGAAGAAGAACAAAAACACAGAGCAAAAAAAAAAAAAACCCGAAGCCAAAAAAATGGAGCTCCGATTATTAACAGCTGCTACGAGTACTAGTACTAGTACTAGTAGTAATAATACTAGTAGCTCTGCTGACGTGGCCGCGCCGCCTAAAGATCCGACCCGAAACAACGAAACGACGGCGTCTGCTGCTGCTGCTGCGGCGGCGGCGAACGCGAAGTACAGGCTGATGTCGCCGGCGAAGCTTCCGATCTCGAGGTCCACGTGTCTCACGATCCCACCTGGGCTCAGTCCGACGTCGTTTCTCGAATCCCCTGTTCTCCTCTCCAACATGAAGGTCTGGTCTCTCTCTCTCTGATGCGACGTCGTTTTGTGCTTTACTTTGAAAAAAAAATGTGGGTTTTGGATCAGGTTCTAGGTTTTTAAAAAAAAATAAAAAATAATGATTTTTTTTTTTTTTTTTTTTTTTGAGAAACCAAACGTGACATATTAGGTTTCTAATACTATGTGAAGCTGGAAAAAAGTGGAGAGAATTTGAATTCTTTTTTGAATGACTGTGATTTAAGATATTTCCAATTGAGCTAAAGAAAGATGCTTTTTTTTTTTTTTTTTTTTGAGCTGAAATTCGAAAATTCTGATTACTATATTTGTTTGTTTCAGACTTGTTTTTCATATGCTGAAGTGGGTTTTTAATTTTAAGGTATTTTTGGGGGGCTTAAATAAATTTGGGTGGTGTGAGCAATTGAGCTGGGACCGTTAGATTCTGATGCTAAGTCATAGTGTTATTTGTTATTATAAGTGTTTGGTTGCTTTATGTTATGCGTTGAGAATAAGATTGTTCTATAATGGAATTTTATGCTTTTGGGGGGGAATAATGAGATTCTGTTTGGTTTTCTATTTATTTATGAAATCTGAATGTGAATGTGAATGTTGTGTCAGTGTTGTTTTTTCACATAATGGATCTTTCCTTTTTGTTGGGTGCGTGTTGCTTTGGTCTTTTTAACTGTGTGTTTTCTTCGGTTTACACCCGTACAAAAATGAAGCAAAAACTTTATAAATTGTTTTTTTTTTGTGTTGTGTTGTGTTGTGTAGAATATGGAATCAAATGTTGTCAGCATGGGGTAGTGAGGATTAATTGTTGAGATGAATGGGGGGTCAAGGTGGCAAGAAATGATGTGATTGATTTGAGGATTAATGGAATGGAGTATTTGGTTTCAGAGGATATATTTGCTGAATTCCATTTGAGATTCGTGTTGCCATCACTTTGTTCAGTTGAGAGCATAAATATATGTCAATATTTTAACATTTTTAAATGGGCACTGGGTTTAACTTTAGTTGTATTAATGATAATTGAATGAATTTTGAACTCATTGGTGAAAAGAAAAGTGTACGGACTTTGCCTTTGCTCCCCTTTAGTGGGTTTATATTGAGATTCTTCTTGGCATTTTTTATTCGTTTATATTGTCTTATCATGGACCTCATGGTATAAAGTGGCTAGAGTTAGTTTGCTTATGTCATTGATTATATGAGCTTGAGCTTCTTCTACCAGGTTCTATAAGAATGATATCTGTAATTTTGTCAGATGTTCTTAGTTAGAAACAGATATTGGAATAGTTTTGTGAAACTATTGCTGAATTTTTTGGTCTATTGATTGCACGGGTAGTTCAAAACTTGCCTGTACATCCCTTTTTCTTTTACTAAGTGAGTGATGTTCTTCTTCTTGTACTTCTTGATAAGATCCCTCCCTTCTCTCCTCTATACTTTCTCTCATGGATATGTTACCAGAGGCTGATCAAAGAGGTTTCTGAAGCAGTAATTTTAATTCTTTTTTCCCTTTATCTTGCAGGCAGAGCCCTCTCCAACCACTGGTTCCTTTATGAAGACTCATATGATGCATGGCCCTATTGGTTCTACAAATCCGGTAACTACTGTTTTCTCCAACACCAATATCTTCAATGAAAGAAACTCCAGCTGCTTCGAATTTAAACCATATGCTTCATCAAATATGGTAATTTCCTAATGAAATATTAATTGTTCAAATGGACATTTTGTTGGTGAAAATGTAAATGAGGCATGATTGGTATAGATATATGATCAGGTGGCCCCATAGATCCATACTTCATTCCAATTATAGTTTTCCTAAGCTTCTAATGTATTTAAACTGTATAATATGCCCCTTGGATTAGGTGATTCAATAGATATCTTATCCTACTAAACCTTATGGATTTTGATATTTAACAGACAAATTAATTTCTTAAATCTAATATCATTTTCTCATGCTTATTTCCTATGTCTTGCATAAGTTTTAGATAATGACTGATGTGTTTGATTGTCATGTTTTAGCTTCTTACCTAATATTATTTATTTATTTCAAGGTTCCTGCAGATTTGAACCAACAGAGAAGTGAACAATCTGTGCAAGCCCAAGGTCAGTGCCAACCTCAGGCATTTGCATCATCACCTTCAGTGAAAAAAGAGATGGCAGTTTCCTCAAATGAGTTGAGTCTTGCGTCACCAGGTCACATGGTTACTTCAGGGGCTATTGTACCAGTTGAAGTTGATACTGATGAACCAAACCATAGAGGGACCTCCAACACCGGGGTTCAAGCTTCACAATTTGATCATAAAGGAAGTGGACCTTCGGTCATTGCTGAGAGGCCATCTGATGATGGATATAATTGGAGAAAATATGGACAGAAACTTGTTAAAGGAAGTGAATTTCCACGTAGCTATTACAAATGTACACATCCTAACTGTGAAGTGAAAAAGCTGTTTGAGCGCTCTCATGATGGACAGATAACTGAGATTATCTACAAGGGGACACATGATCATCCTAAACCTCAACCTAGCCGTCGATATACTGCTGGTGCTATTATGGCTGTTCAAGAAGAAAGATCTGATAAGGCTCTATCTTTAAATGGTCGAGATGGTAAGAAACAAACTTCACAGTGATTTCTGTTGAGGGTTCTGTTATGGTCCATCTGATGTGCTTTTTGTTTATGGCATGTTTATCTTTTGGCATTGCAGAGAGGTCTGGCATGTTTGGACAGACATCCCATACAGTTGAGCCAAATAGCACTCCTGACCGATCTCCTGTTGCAGTAAATGATGATAGTCTAGATGGAGGTTCAATGCCAAATAGGATCCATGATGAGGCTGATGATGATGATCCATTCTCAAAGCGGAGGTACTATGATTCAAAATTGAGGCTTTAGGTTTTCTGAAGTTTTGCTAATGTGCTAAGTGCTAACCGATGAAGTGTTGTATTGTGCTAAGCAGGAAAATGGACATTGGCGGGGTTGATGTCACTTCGGTGGTTAAGCCTATCCGGGAACCACGAGTTGTTGTTCAAACTCTTAGTGAGGTAGATATACTGGATGATGGGTACCGCTGGCGCAAATAT
This sequence comes from Quercus tomentella, assembly GCA_028535165.1. NCBI lineage: Eukaryota > Viridiplantae > Streptophyta > Magnoliopsida > Fagales > Fagaceae > Quercus > Quercus tomentella. The sequence continues at coordinate 5,282,374 of JAPQVY010000100.1, read as the reverse complement.
GGGCAGAAAGTGGTCAGAGGCAATCCTAATCCAAGGTAAGTTTTACAAGTTGAAGATCAGGAATATGGCTACAGATAATGCCCCTTAGTGATGTGACCTGTGTCTATGATTCATGCTCAGTATTTCAGCTATGGGATCTATTATTTCACAATTATCATAGTCTTTGAACCACTTATGATATAATGTCATATGATGGATTTTTCTAATTATTCTGTTATTGTTTTGAACAGAACATGTTTTGTTTGTTTTCTTTTGTGTGGAATTGAATTTAGTGACAAATAAACGTGGGTAATATTATATTATGCCAGCATAAGTCAGTACTTCATTGAGCTGGTTACTTATCCACAAAAAAAAAAAAAAGCAAGTATTTTGATTGTCTGGCCAAAATATTTGGGAATATTTGAGCCTCTTCTTTTAGGATTTGGTACATAGCTAACAATGTTACCTACAGCCTTTATTGTTGTGTGGTACATAGCTAGTGTGGTATCGTGGGTTAGGTCTGTATAGCTTACAGAGTATCCAATTTGAAGTTAAACATGTAGAAGAATTTCTTTGACTGACTAGAAGATGATGCATAAGATATTGTTCCTAAGATGCTCTAGATTTTTACCCACTTTAAAAAACATGTATGATATAGGGCTAAACACATGATAATTTGTTTCTTATATGGGTTGTTTTTTTCATTACTTTGGATGTCACCTTTATCTCTCCTAGAGTTTGATTCTTTTAGACATTAATCATTCATTTTGGTATTTCCCTGGAAGAAAGGATATTAGGAAAAAAATGGATTTATTTTACTTTATTGGATAACCAAACTTTGAATTCTGGAGAGGAAGTGTGTCAATCTTCAGGTCTGGTGATCTGGTTGCTGATCATGAGGTTATCAACTAATGTAGTAAAGGTGCTGTATCATTTAGTCATTGAAAGAGGAAATCAGTTGAAAGATCTCTCAGTGCAAATCAGAAGTAATTATCAATATGTCATTAACTCTTAAATTAGAAACTGATTAACCAAGACGAACTAGTGTATTTCTAAAATTCTTCACAACCCAGAGATAGATCATGATTTTGTACCATCAAGTGCAATTGGTAGACAGGAGGGAGGTGCATGAGGAATTTTAGGGAAAGGACTGAGCAGGCTGGCACCTGCCATCCAAATGCTAAAGTGCTCTGTTTTTCATCTGATACAGTGATGTCAAACTACTAATTTTCTGGAGTAGAATTAGATCCTCAACTGAGCAATGTTTGTAATCACCCCCATAAGTGTAATACTAGTTACCTTGTCTGTTGTATCTCTCCCCTGTATCTAGAATTTCTACTTTAACTTTGCACACTGGGGCACTTGAAATTCTATGTATTATTTTCAAAGTGTTTAGAATTTAGCTCCATGGTCCCCAGAGGCATTTAACTTGAGGTAGTATTGATCAATAGCTTTAAAAAGGGTAGAAATGGATATAGCAAATTGTAGACGTTTTCAGCCTTCTTTTTGCTGCCATCAACTTATTCATTAGTGGGTCTAGAGGGAAAAAAAAATGGTTTCATTTATGGTGGTAAACACAGTGAATGTTGCATGCTACATCCGATATCATCATGACTAACACTTCCTTCCAATCCCTAGTCTCACAAACTCATCTAAAGGTCTATCAATATGTCTCCTGTGAGCTTGTGAATAATGTAATACTACTTGTACAGTGACTACTTGTATGGTGTTGTCCTGCATATAGATAGGAAGTACAACTATGACTCCAAAATGTACTTTCCCTTCATGAGCTTGCTACTCTTCTGGCTGGGATCTAACTTCTAGAATATTATCTTTTTCTGTTGTAATTTTTGTATGTTGCTCATCATCATGTTCACGTGTGATACAGGAGCTACTACAAGTGCACAAATGCTGGATGCCCTGTTAGAAAACATGTGGAGAGAGCATCTCATGATCCCAAAGCAGTTATAACCACATATGAGGGGAAACACAATCATGATGTACCTACTGCAAGGACTAGTAGTCATGACACAGCAGGACCCACGGCTGTGAGTGGACCTTTGAGGATTAGATCAGAAGAAAATGATAATGTTAGCCTTGATCTTGGGGTTGGGATCAACTCAGCTGTTGAGAATAGATCCAACGAGCATAGGCAGACACATCATTCTGATATTCGAGGAAGCCAAACTCACGCTAGCAGTTCACATTATAATGTAGTTCAAGCCACCCCAGTCATGACATACTTTGGTGTTCTAAATACTGGCATGAGTCAGTATGGGTCTAGAGGAAATCCAAGTGAAAGCCTTAACATTGGGATTCCACCTTTAAACCATTCCTCTTACCCATTTCCCCAGAACATGGGGAAAATACTAACAGGTCCATGAAATTGTTTACTATGGAAAAGCCAACAAAAATAAGATGCTGTGCGATTTTTATTTTTTTTCCCATCCTTTTCGGCTAAGAAGAAAAAGGCAAGAGTCTGAAGATGATATTAGGATTCCTATACATTTTTCTTAAGTATCTGAAAGCTGTTATTGGTATTGACTGCCCCCTGCAAATGCCTTTGAATTCCAAATACAATTTGTATGAAGAGCTGTTCCTGGTCTTGACTGCCTCCCTGCAAATGCCTTTGATGTCCAATCACTATTTGTATTACATTAACTCTCGAAGAATACATTGTACAAATATGAAATTGAGGCTCGTATGAATTTCTGACAGAAAAACAGTACTGTAACTTATCAAGTGCATGTATTTGTAAGAAATATAGTTCTATCTATTGGCCTTCTTATTATGGACTGTTTGTTATTAGCTAGCTCATGAGTTTTCACATGATTGCATCTTGCAAAGCTGTTATAGTCAGAAAAATGATGATATATCTAAGTACTATAATGATCAAAGTTGAGAATGGAGTGGCCACCAGTGCCAGTGGCTATATAGAAAGGGGAATGTCTGGCTCCAAATTTGAGACCGTGACTGGGTGAGGTGGGGACTTGCTTACCAATACATGAAAAACCAAAAACTGGCAGAAATAGTAGTATATTACTAGTTCTTTTTGCAGGGGGCCACGTTCAAACAAAGCAATTGGCATATATAGTGAAAAACATTTTACAGTATGTAGTGAATATGAAGCATTTAGGTAAGCGAAACCCCACACTCTCTTCAGAAGGCTCTTATGGAGAATAAATCTCTCATGAAGGTGACGAAAGACATCTAATCCATCTAAATCTAGCCGTTAGAATCAACCGTTAAGCCAGCTTTTTTGGACCCCACAGATAGAAAATCTATGGAAAAAGGGGGGAATGGAATTGAATTTCCTGCAATGTTTTATTACCTAGCAAAGTACAGATGATTTGAGATTCTGTGTTTCTTTGCATTCCCTAGACTTGTAGCAAAAACCGAAGCATGTGTTGCTTTTTTTGTTGCTTTTTGGTTGGGCTGACAGTTACCATTTGGTCTTTAAATGCACTGCTGATAGAATCCAAAAATATTTAAATTCACCATTTTGTCTTTCTTTTAAAACCATTCAGCCACTTTAATGTGGACCAAATTTCCATCAGAGCTAGCTTTACAAACCAACCTTTTCTAATAGCTTCCCAAAAGGCACAAAGCTACCTATGACTATATGAGTTCTGTGCAACAAAGTATCTTTTTCCCTTTTGTTACAAAGTAGTTTTTGTATTATAATTGACCAAGTATATTTCTCATCGACTGATGTGGAGTGCCATTGAATATAGTATAGTGAACTAGAATCCCAGAGAGACAGAGATGCATGCATTGTGGGTTTCTCTGAAGGAGAACTTTAACTGTGGAGTCAAGCTGACTGGTGTTGTTCGGCCGCCTGGGACATGTTATAAGAAAAGGAGTCCAACTACTGAGAAGGATAAATTGGAATCTGAGCTTGTTCATAGCACAAAGGTGATTTGCAAGCAGAACAGCACACGAACATTGCTTTCCAGTAAGTGTTTGCTTTCTCACCATGCTTTTAAGGCTTTGAATCTTTACATTCTGTCCCAAGATGGTGTTTTGTAAACCAATATTATAGATAGCAGGATAAGAGCATTGACTGGATGTGCAATAGAATGAAGAGGGTAGGCAGTAATAGGTGTTTGTTTTCTTGTTAAAAATTCAAGAGTAACAGTGGTTTGATTTCACCTTTCCTCTTAGATATATTTATGCAACTACAAGATTGCCAATAAATAAGCAGTTTCATTAAGGCACTGCTTTCCTCTACACCTGCAGCACTTTTCTGACAAATATTGCTCATGGTACATCCGATAATGAGGATTTCTTTGCATAGGAATTTAATGAAGCTTGATGTAGTTGAGATGTCCTTCCCCGAAATACATCAAATCCATTTTAAAAAGGTTCATATCATTTTGCCTTAAAGGTCAAATGGAGAAAACTTATTTCGGTTATACACAGTTATGCTAACATGACCCCTTGCCCAAAAATATAACTAGGAATATTGAATTTAATGCATATTCTTTGAGCTTTAGTTGAGAACTTCAAAGTCTTGCAAGAAACAATCTATCTTTATGGTAGCAATATTCTACACTGGAAGACCTCTCATGAGGCAAAAGACAAAACAATCACTTTATTTTTCCTGCTGAGGCCTGCGTCCAATTCATCTTGAACCAATCAAGTGGCTTACTAAAATTAACAAATTGCCTCATATCAAAGAATAGCTCAAGGACCTCTTCCTCTCATCTCACGCAAGCCATCCGACAAACCCATCAAAACTGGATTTTAGTCACATTATTTCGATTCATGCAGCAACAGGCTTGCGATTACTTGATATCTAGTTTTGCTGGTGTCTCATGTCAGTGGGGTGGGAATAGCCGTAAACTTTGTGAATCTTTAACCTATAGAATGCATTATGTATTTTGTTTATACCTTCTCTTGCCAATTTTAAACAGGGCTTGACACTGGAGACCCATCAAGAAACATTGTTGAGATGATCTTTCAAAGAGCTTCCATGAATCCCACAAAGCCGTCAACAAAGATCAAAACCGTCCTCAAGGTGAAGAACTCTGCAGAAATTGTTGAAAGGTTCGAAAAATATAGAGAAAGGGTGAAGAAGAAAGCCTATGAGCAATATAAAAGACATCCAAGAAGTACGGTAGATGGGAATGAGCTGTTACGATTCTATGGCACTACAATAGTCTGTTACAGTGAAAAGTCAAAGCGAGTCTCTGAGCTATGTAGAGATCCATCTTGTGGAGCCTGCAGAATAATTCAATCTAAGTTTGACACAGATTACACCAGAAGAAATGGGGTGCAACTGAATACCAGCGGTGAGGACTTGAGTGAGAATATGAATGCTGTTACGAGTGTTAAGAATATAAAGAGGGCTGCGATAGTTTGCAGGACAATTGCTGGGAGCATAGTTAATGTGGTGGATGGGGAATATCTAGATTTTGATTCAGTTGGAAGTGAAGGATTGCTTTCCAACTTAAAATGCTTGATATTGCGAAATCCTAGTGCTGTACTTCCCTGTTTCATTGTAGTTTTTGACTGATCTGAATCTTGTGTATATCTTTTTGAATTTAGAACTAATAACTCAGCTCATATTTTGCTTGCATAAAGAGCATGTTAAATAGCAGTAGCACATAATATACATATTCTCACTAATTCCATTTATATAACACCATATTGTAAAATTCTTAAGCTGTCCAAGCAGAAATGCATCTGTTAAACACTACTGATGCTATAACATTCAATACTACCGTTGATAATCAGAACCCAGATATCTTGTATTGCATTCCATCACTGAGGTTCTAAATGAATATAGTTCTGTAAACTGTGCAATAGAACAAGATACGTGGGAAAAAGTTATTTATTACTAGATGATACTAAAGGTAACAACATTTTAATCTCGAACTTCAAATCAGACTTTATTACTAGAAAAACTTCCTACCTCAGCTTGTCACCCCAAGACCTACAAACATGCATCAATTTATGGGAGTTTCACTGCCATGCACAGGAGGTAACCAAAACTCGGTCTAGCCAGCCCAGAAAGAAGGCCCCATCCCTCTCTTCAAGTGTATACTTCTCACTGTAGCTCTTCAGCAGGGTCTTGATCGTAGCATTCACTAGGGAGCTTAATGGATAAGGTGTAAACCCAGCCATCATAAACCGTGATCTCCATTTTCCTAGAAGCTCATGACGTTCTACTCTTTCAGCCCCCTCGCAAGCTATTATGTTAACAATATCTCGAGCCAGACAGAACTGCTCAACATTAATCCGCTCCTTGTGATCCCTCGGAAGAGTCACATCAATAGACTCAAAAATCGCCGTATAGTATTTCAATGTCTCAAGGAAACGATGAAAGAATGGGGCAGTGTTGGTGTTGGATTCTTGCTCAACAAGAGTGACCAGCTTGGGAGACAAGCTCTTAACCAACCTCAACAGCCTGTCACGATGATTCTGACCTCCCACACTTTCGTCTGGCATGTGGTGTAACATTAAGGCAAAATTCACGGCAATAGCTTCACCAGGACGAACTCCTAGGTCTTCAAGTTGAACCTCAGCGGCAGGAATTCTAGCAGCATTGAACTCAAAAGGTACCTTAAATGACTCAGCAAGCTTTGATAACCTGTTCCCCACAATATCAAGCCCCCCTCCTCTGGCATAAGCTGATGTAGAATCATCAATGCCTGTGATACGAATCTTTGGAGGCCCTCCAGGCCTTGCAGCAAGACCCTGGATTAAGGTGATCCACTGACTGCCTTGTGCAATCATAAAATCAATTATATGGACTTCATTTTCATCCTTCATTGCTTCAGCAATAGCCCCATTTGCAGACATATACCCAAACTTGAAGTATGGGCATACTTCATAGAGTATGTGCATGTATGAGAGAAGTTCGGCACTGGCAGGCTCTTTGCATCTAAGGGCTTTATATATAGAACTTCCTGAAGAGGCCAACCTTGCAACAAGTCCTTCTAACATATAAGCTCCTAAACGTTGGATTGGCTCACCATTAACTGACACCATCTGTTGTAAGTGTGACATCAACCATTCAGTTGTGAACCTATCATTCTCTTCTATTGCTTTAGCACAAGCACAAAGCACTTCTTTCAAGTCCCATCTACAGATCATCTCCATCATTTGTTTACACTTCTCTGCATCATATGGAATTTGGACAATTCCAACAGGGTTTGTGATAGAGCATAAGTCAGGAGTATCTGAATGAGGTCCCAACATAGCAGTTTCGAGTTCACGTATCTTGTGCCTCAAGTCATCAACATCATCTGTTAAGCAAGATTCATTAACTGGTGAGCCACAAGTGTTGTCAGAGGATTGGTGTGAGTGTACTGGGAATGACTCGGTATCTTGTTCTGGGCTGCCATTAGGTGAGAAACTGACAGTAGATGGAGAATTGTGAATGGCATAGCCACTGGTTCCTGAGTGTGATTCAAGGGTGCAATACTGCTCAAAAATCGGAACTGAAGGGTGGGTTCCCTGGCTGCTATCATCAGAGCATGAGTGGGGCTCCAAACTCTGGATGGTGGGCATGCAATAGGAGACCACCTCCTGCACTGGCTCGTCAGAGAACTTCTGCAACCCATTTGAAAATTTTTGTTTCTGAGATGGATGCATTGAAAAATAGCCAATTGTCTTTTTTAGGACAATCAATGGATGGCCAATGGCCAAAACAATACCGGATAACCTTTCTGGCACTGATGTTCTCAACCTTAACTGACAGCTTTCTATCTTCTTGAACTACAAAGCTTGCTACTTCAAATTATGCAGCTTTATCATCATTTCCAAATTTCAGCGTAGATGATATATCAACATATTCTGCAGAGAAGGGTAGCAACATACTTAATATGATTAATGAGCAAGAATTACATTGTTGATCATATGGAAGCATGTTAGAGCTGTAGAAATGTGATCCTATAAGCAGCAAATGATGTTAAAGGTTCCTAAAGATTAACATGAGCAATGGCAGCATGCAAGGTAGGAGTGGTTAATGGATAGATTAACACTACTCAGATAGCATAAACTAGAATGCCATATGTTTTGTCTAGAGGATAACATATGCTTGTCATTTTCATTTGTTTATGCGCTCCACTTTGAGAACCATATATATACATAAAAGCTAGTATCTGCATGAAAAAAAATACAGTTCTGCCAGTAGTTAAAGTATTACGGTAGGAAGATTCTAAAGTTAAGCTCTTATAACCAAAGTTGCATGATTTGGAGCTAAACACATGTTCATCCCCTCCTCTTTCATCTTTTCTTTTTGGGCCCAACCTATTCTCTTCATTATATATGTATGCCTATTCCTTTTACTTGTCTTTTTAATGAGAGGTGTTCATATATAATATCTGTATAAATATACAGAGTATCTGTTAGCATTATGTATATCCTCAATTAAGCTAAAATCCAGGACAATCACTATTGTACGGTCCTTGATTTTAGTATCAATCAATGGTCCTCTGTCCCACTAGATCAATTGCCTTAGGTCTATATATTCAGGTCATCCTCTATACATTCATTGTACAAAACATGATAAAATACATTAACACGGTTCTTTTTCTCCCTTTCTCTCTGTGTCTTTATTCTCAACAAAAGGAAATTATAAACAGCTATTTTGAAGAACAAGGATATTTACCGCAGTGTAAAAGCTACATGATCAAGTAATTCATTTTATTGTGTTCTTAGTGTGAAAATAATCAAAATTTATACCCAAAATAAAAAGCTGAAGGGAAGATTTTAAAAAAAAGAAAAAAGAAAAAAAAGCAGGTTCAACCTTATAGGAAAGTATCTGACAGATGCTGAACACCTTTGACTCAACAACCTAGAAGATGTTGTAATCCCTGCATGTATGCCACTTGTAATACATTCACTAAGGACATTGCTGTCGAGAAGTAAACCCTGTTTCAAACCAAAAGTCTAATTGGCATTAATTTAATGGATTACTTAACAAGATAGCTCTGCATGGCTACCGTTATGAGTGCAGAAGAAAATTACAAATACAAAATACTTTTTTTTAATAGAGAATGCTAATACAGAACACTTAGATGCATCTATTAGTGCAATGCCAATAATGCTATTATAACAAAATCAAGCAATTTGTAGATCAAAATCATAGCATAAAAATACTTTTGAAGAAAAAACACACAGAATTGCTTCCAGACCACAATTAGATATCCCTTATTAGCATGTAATATTGAAAAAAGAAGAAGATGAAGAAGAAGAAGAAGACTTTCTACACCATCTAGAGCAACTCAATTCATACTGATTGAAAAACTATATCCACAAGCGGGTAGAAATTTTAGAGAGAGCTAAAATTCCCAGCGACGGTCTAAACCTTAAAAGACCCTTAAGATCTATGGTTTAAGAAAAACCACCAACAATAACAAATCAGACTTGTTAAAGTTTGAAAAAACATATACACAGAGAGAGAGAGAGAGAGAGAGAGAGAGAGAGAGAGAGAGAGAGAGAGAGAGTCAGGCTAAGTATTTATTCCACTTATAATTCTAAAGCCATCACCTTCATTCAGGAAAAAAAAAAGATGTAAAGAAATATATATTTGTGTGTGTGATATAGAAGAAGAACAAAATTCATGGAGTTCAACCCAAATGGGAAAATCCTTTTTCATACACCAAAAGAAGAAGAAGAAGCTACCAACCCATTTTCACAAACAACATATTACCTCTAAAAAGAAAGACTTTGAACTGAATTTAGCTCAAAGATACAGAAAACACCACAACCTCATCACCAAAACACATTCTTGTTTCATACTAACCATACCAACATTCTACATAGAAATTGACAACATGAAGCATAGAAAATACATGTCTACCTAAAAAAGTCAGACGCAAGAAATTCAACTAACAAGAAAATTAAAGCCATATCAATTCCAACATCAAATTAATAAAGTTTTTCTGGCATACCTTTGATGCTTACAACCTTAAGTTTCTTGCTCTTCTTTGCTGCAAAGTTGAAACAAATATCCGTCTTCCTGTCAATAACTACAACTGCAAGGTCCCCTCACAGAGACATCATAATGAATATCTATCCACAATTTATAGTAAGGCTTGGTTAAGGAATGACCACATTAGGTCCGGGATTTACATGGGCTGCCATTGACATTAGAATAGACTAGATTCTATTGTCATCTTATAATCTCATTAAATTTTCACTTTCAACCTACTCAAAGACTAAAAAGACCCTTGATTCACAAGTTATAGTCAAATATGGTTCAAACATTAATTCATAAACTATCATCATGATCATCCTGGTGTCTTTGTTATGGTCATCTTTTTGCTATATAACTTGTTGACATATTGCATGTAAATTCTAAGTCTTTTATTTTATTTTTATGGACCACTTGTGACATCATAGCTGACCAATTAATATGCCCACCTTACATCATACTAAATTTGAGGTTTAAAATTTTATAATTTAAAAAAAAAAATTGGTATATATATTGAGGACAATGGCCTTTGGAGGGGCAGAAAATCATGGCCAATTGTGTATCATATTGTTGATGATGCCGACATCAAATGTGTAGCTATTTTGGTCCTTGATAATATAGTTATGATCATATTATATGGTTTCACTTTCACTTATTCAACAATCAAAACTTATGGCAACAAAAAAGAGAGAGAAAAAAAGGTTGATTAATTAAGTACTGAAGCAGAAATTAGAGAAATTTATAAGAATTATGACCATGCCATGTTTAAATCTTGTTATAGTTTAATTTTAAATTTTCTTTCTCTATCTCTGTGCTTGACGTTGGAGGATGTTTTAGTCATTCTGTACATGAAATTAGAAAAGAATGATATATACAGTAAATTTATATAGTAAATCTGTAAATGAAAGGAGAGGACAATTTGATTTTGTTGAATGTTGAAGTGGAAGGGTCTTTTTGACATTAGGTAAGAAGAAGAATGCAAGTTCAAAGCCCCAACGGGGACTTTTGGTCCACACGTTTTTGAACAGTAAACTTTTTTCAACTTCTTTTTCAGATCCAGCTTTTTACAGGGCCTTATCTCCTAAAGTGCACACCTTTTTGTATTTCTTCCTCAGATGAATTAACCAATAAAAACCTTTCTTTATAATCTTAATTTATTCTAATTTTTTTTTTTTTTTTGATGAAAAATTTATTCTAATTACTTATGTGCTTGTCTTTGTAATCTCATCATGCTTTAATGATCCATGTTGAGACACAAACAAAACTCTTGAAACCTACTAGTAAATTTGACAAGCTTTTAGCTTTTATTAAACCTTCACTATTAAAAAATATAAGTATATTTTAGCACACTCTTAATAAAAAGTTAAATATATAAGTTGCATATGATGTGAGATTTTTCTAATTTTTAAAAATTTTATTTTACATGTTCATTAATATAATTAATCATATCTCCATTTATTAGGATTTGGTAATCATAATCATTAATTTTTTTTATTTGGTGGCAAATTACAAATTGCAATATCTAATTTTGCATAAAATTCAATTCAATCTTCTAATTTCACTTTCATTCAATTTGATTTTTTAATTTTCAACTTTGTTCAATTTAGTCTTTCCGTTACTCTATGTCAAAATCTAGCCGTTAAGGACCTCCACAACCATATAGTTTTACATTGAACTAAGGGACAAAATTGGCTTCTGCCCTTTTCGGGTAAAATAAATAGCATTCTACCTCCTTTCCCAAACTAATTAGGAAAATGCCTCTCTTTTGAAAATCGACTTTTCAAAATCAAGTTAAGTCCTATAGTGACGTTTTTAAGGACCTATAGTGACATTTTTTAACTCAAGCTCCATGAAATTGAGTTATAGGTAAAAAAATTGCACGTAACTTGACTTCATGGAAATCGAGTTACAAAACGCCACTATAGGTCATTAAAACATCACTATAGACTCTTAAAACGTCATTATAAGGCTTCAGAATTTTTTTTTTTTTAACTCAATTTTAAGAAAGTCGATTTTCAAAAGAGGGGCATTTTCCTAATTAGTTTGGAAAAGGGGGTAGAATGCTATTTATTTTGCCCGAAAAGGGTAGAGGTCAATTTTGTCCTTGAACTAAGTTTAAAGTTAACAGTTCAATTTTGACAGGGACTAATGGGAGAATTGAATTAAACAAAATTGAGAGTTCGAAAACTAAATTGAATAAAATGAAGTTGGATGTTGCAATTTGTAATTTAGCCTTTTAAAAAATAATAAAAATAATTTAATCACAAAATGTTTTGATGATTAACATAGTTTATGGTTTCTTAGTAAAAGGATCATATTCAAGTGGTCTTCACAATTATAATCTTAGAATTTATTTATACTAGAAGGTTGAGAGAGTGCACCTAAAAAAAAAAGAATGGGCTATTATTGATACCTCATAAATGTAAAGATGTGTGCAACAGTGCAAGGACTAGCGAAAAAGATTGAACGTGCTCACTCTTGTACATTCACCATTATTATTGAAGTATCACCCGACCCCACCCACCTGATCTTCAAAAATTGATGAGAAGCTCAAAACAATTGGTTGTAAATTTTATTGTTATTATTATTATTATTTTTTATGAACGTTGTGAAATTTATTGAACCCTAAACTCATTAAGGTTTTAATATAAGCAACATTTTTGACACATGTTGATATGGAAAATTTGTATGGATTCTCATTTGAACCCACTACGAACATCATTTTTTTTACTTACTATTAACAATTTGCCACATCAGCAAATGTTTAATTTGTTGTCCTTTTTTTTTTTTTTTTTTTTTGTGTCTATAGGTTTTCTCTATTAATATTCCATTTTGGCTATATCAAATTTATTTTTATGAGTTAGATATATCAAGGCTCGAACCCATTGTCTAGATTCAAAGTACTAAAACCTACTTATAATCTAAATACAGTAAAATTAATCCTACTTATAAGATGTGTAAGGACCCGTTTTGCAGCCCAAGCCCAAAATGTATGGGATCTTGGCCTAGTGAGCCCAATACAATAAATTTGTAGAGAGTAGGTCGAAGAACTAGGCCCTAATGAATTTGACAACGGTTAGGATGGCTTCAAAAGATGGTCAAGCAAGAACAAAGAACATAGAGCTGAATGAATTCATTGTCCGAGGAGATCTATCTCCATATAAATCAATTAAATTGGTTACAAGTATAATTTTGATTGCTACAGTACTCTCTGATGAATTTTCGATCCTCATCTCATGGAGAGTCTCTCACATTATATAACTCCCTTGGGATCATCTTGATCCTATACTTGTTGATCATTTGAGCCCTTACTTGAGTACTTGTCCCATCAGACACCCTTTTTGACTTCCTGTGAGTGGTGGTAACCAAGACAGCACTGTTCAGGAGTCTTCTCCACATAAATGCGGTCAGAAAAGTAGCTGCAGTGCATTTAATGTGGTGGTAATAGCTTTCTCTTAGATATTTTTAGGTTTCCTTCCTTCTCGTATGTTCATGAGGCACGTCCCTATCATTGGAGCTTCTTGTAGGGTCACTCTAATTGCTGGAATACATACTTGAACTGTATTCATCATATCCGAGGAGGAGTTCCTCCTCGGACCACCTTTCATTCATTCCTTACTCATGAGACTTTAAATTGGAACCCCTCATAACTATTTGTCCCTCCTCGGACCATTCAACGTCCTCGGACAAAATCCAAGACTCAATATATGATTTTGGATCCTTATCCCTACAAGATGGTTAATATGATTGCGGACAACTGCACTTGTGACTAGAAGATAGATGCTATATATGGTTGGAGAATGGCTGCACCAGTGTCTAGTAAGATAATTAAGTTGAGGAATTCTTCATCAAGAATGACAGATTCAAATTAAGTGCACCGTGTGCAATAGTTATAAAGCACTAAGAAAGAGTTTTAAAAAAAAAAAAAAATTAACTTTCAATTTCAACTCTTAATAAAATAAAATAAAATGTGAAAAAGTAAATTTTTTTTGGGTTGTTTTAGCGGACACCATAAGGTGCTTGTTAACAACCTTTTGACCTTTTTTTTTTGTAGCTTTTTTGTCTTTTTTGCAGTTTTATATCATTCTTTTCAACTTTATAAGCTGTGAGACCTACTTCGTAAAGAAAAAAAAAATTAAAATAATTTATGAGACCAATTTTATGTCTTTCTCTTCTATTTATTCAATTTTTTTTATTAAATAGGATCCACATTAGTCCAATATTGACAAATACTCCATGATGCTTATTAACACCGACCACCAAAGGAGAGCAGCACTATATGCAGGAAAACATTAAATTTAGACTAATTACAATAGCCTCAGACCTTAGACCTAATGTCTAACACTATGTCATGACAATACAAAGTTTGAACATAAAAAATTTGTAGAGCAAAAATGACTGCTGTTAAATTTACAAACAAAAAACAAAAACAAAGTAAGGCAGAACAAAACAAAAGAAACAAGAAGTATCATGAAGCTTGACTTTCATGGCTTCTCACGGTTGGCCAGATGTAAAGGATTGACTCTAGAATTCCGCAAAAAATTAAAAAGTAGACATCTGCAATCTCTATTAATTCTCTCGTTCTTGTCTTCATTCTTCTTAGTCAAAGCCGATTTCGCAAAATTAATGGTACGTGCAGCAGCCAGCCATGTCGTTCAGCTTTACGGAACAATGAGCTTTTTCGCAAAGGCTGATCTTTGTGTGGAAATGGGTTCAACTCCTTTTGTGTTGAAATTTGTTTAACAAAGTTTTTGAAAGTTGAGTATGAGATTTTCCTAATCAGCAAAACGTCATGCAGTTGCAATATTTGTTTTATTTATTAAAATTTTTAATTAAATTTAAATGTATAATTAAATTAAATTTAATTATCTTTGAAAAATATATTAAGATTGTTTATGATTTCTTAATGAATGCAACTACTTTTTTTTTTTTTTTTTTAAAATTTAATTGGAAAACTTAATAAACTGTGCATCTAAAAAAATATATCTAAGTTTTATCCAATAGTTTTAATCTCTCATTTGAGTTGTGCTTAATTTAGAGTAACAGATCTTTATAAATTGTAAGGTTACTCTACAAAGACAACTCCATGAATGGGAGCAAAAAATTTTGAATGTCCCCTGTTACGTACGCTATAAAACATATGACCATTGTGGCATTGTCACATCCATGGCTTGGGATTTCCACAACTAACCCCATTTCCCTTTTTTCAAATGCGCCAAAAAAAAAAAAAAAAAAAAAAAAAAACATTTTGAACTCAAAAATAAAGCCAATAAGAACAAACACTAATTAAATTCCCCTATATCTTCATGTCCGAGTGGTACTCGCAATTTATAGTTACTTATTTACATAATGCTTATAAAAAGATATAATTTTTAATAATTTTTATATTAAATATGTAAAAAAAATCTAAAAGTTAGCTTATTTTAAAATAATAATAATTAAAAGCTAAATTATTTGAAAAAAAAAAAAAACTGAAACAAAAAGTAAAAAGCAAAAAGTTTTTTTTTTTTTTTGCCTTTAATGGACAGTACACTCAGGATTTTCTTTTGTTTAATCTGTTTTTTTGTTTTCCTTCTTTTTAACAAGTAGGGGGTTGTGGGTTTAATGGAAGCAAGAATTAATTAAAGTAGAAGAAAGTTAAACAAAGTGTCCTCTCCGTAGCTTGGTTTGTGTTCATGTTGCCTCAAGTGCATAGAAGCAATGTAAGCCAAATCCTGAATAAACATTCTTACCTAAACCAAGCCGTACAGAAAGACAGAGGAATTTCAGCGGTGATTAACTTTGTATTATCAATTAACATCAACTTTGGCAGGTAGCATTTAAGTCTAACCTTACTGCAATGTCTCGACAATTTTTTTTTCTTTTGGACAATCAATGTCTCCACAAATTTAATTAGCAGGACATTTGACCCACTTTACTACAAAATTAAAGTCTTGACAAGAAGTTACTACAGTCTACCCCTAATAATGTGAAAGAAAGAGATTGCTGATACAGTGATACTAATGAATAAGGAGTTGAACCACATATTAAAGAATAATTATCCTAAAAATGTTACGTGTACAATATTTTTATAACACTTTTACAACAAATCTTAAATGATAGATTATTATCCACTGTTATAAGTAGACAAAAAAATAATTTAAGTTGTGAATTCAAATTAGAACCAATAACAACTTATCATTTACAATTTGTTATGAATGAACGTAGCAGTTTTTTAATTGGAATTTGTTGTCTTGTAATTTTCACATAGGCGAATTTTTTTTTTCTTGATAAGTTTATGGTACTCTAACTTTTTTACGAATAAGCACAAAGTCCAGCATCGAAATGGCAAAGTCATTGGGAGGTTGAAATTGTGAGGGTTGATGTATGGCAAGTGACATAAGGAGTGACATAAGAGAAGGATAAAAGTCTTTGAAAAAAACATAAAGATAAGTGTAAACAATATTATGTCTGTACCATAGGGGAATAAATTAGGTATACGTACGCACCAGAGGGTTTTAATGAGGATGACCTAGATTGAGCAATGAAAATCATATATGGAGTACGTGTATCATGGAGCTGACCTAGCTAGATGGACTCTGCCTTTAGGACTTAATGGTTTTCTTTGTGCCATTTATAGCTTATATCATGCAACAAATTGAAATAGCTACTGTGCAGAGCTTTATGACTGTGGACTACTAGAACTTGCATGTTGACCCGTTTATTTGGAATGAGACAAAGCAAATAATCATTGTGATTGGTTCGATATCATGATGATTTGTGAGCTTCATAACATTGTAATAACTATGAGTTTAAATAAAATATAAAGTGTTTACCAAAAATAAAATATAAAGTTCAAATGTGTGGCAGGTGTCAATAGTTTTATGAGTCTTATAGAAGTTAAAAGAATCTGCTGAATTCCACTCTGCACTTCTTAAAGAAGCTCATTGTCTTCTCTAATCTTATCATAGGAGAAAAGAACTTTTATATTAATTTAAGCCTTGCTCTTTTGAACAACCCTACATCCTCTGTATATAAAATTATAAATTATCAAAACGAAAACCCTACATCCCACTATATGGTTGGACAATTAATTTTTTTGTCTTATTTTATTCCTCTCCTCTGTCCTCCAATCTCCCTCCTTATCCAAATATGAAATATAGTAAGTGAAAACTTAGATATTAATAATTAGTGGTCAGGAGTTTTGTAAATGAGTGGCATAGCTATTCTCTTTTATAAGGAGATTAATTAAGATTCAAATCTTCTCCTGTAATTATTGGATTATATAAAAATAAAAATAAAAATTTAAACATAAGTTATTTTTTTCTTCTTTTAATAAAATAGATGAATTGTGAGTTCAATTAATTCAACAGTTAAAGACTTTTCTTTTTAAATAAATAACATAAGCTAAAATCCTACTTACACCAAAGAATAATAAATGACTTATCTGAATCAGGCCCCCACAATATTTGGTCTTGTAATACATTAACATATTTTTATAGTATTCTAAACTAAAATATCTCTTATGGGACCTATCCCATTCACAGTTTTGTTTGGAAAAGTGATTTATGTCTAATTAGTTGGAGAAATTCTTGTACCATTTTTTTTCTTTCTTTTGACTGCAAGGCACCATGCCAAACTCACATTTTCTCATTTCACCACTAAAATTAATCTCAAAGAGCCACATGTTATTGTTGTTGTACATAGTACACAAAACTCCTATTTTTTATATATGGCTCGAGAGGTGATTAATAGATAACTTTACCATTAATTTTTGTTTAGAGAGTCTACTTCACAATCTCAAACCTGAACATATCACTTTGTATATAATTGCTACAAAACAATTCTAATATCAATTTGATTATAAGTGAATCATTCTTTACTTGTGATGATTAAAAGATTGAGGTTATTGGATGATTATCTTGATAATTGGTAAATAAAACTGCAAGTTACAATGATACGTTTAATAAATAAAGTTCTATTAATTTACAATTTAAAATTTTATTCTAGTTATATTATAATTTTATATTGTAAATGGTCTTTGTAGGGTCCCGATTTGTGGCCCAAACCCAAAGTATATGGAATCTCGGCCCAATGAGCCCAATACAATAAATTTGTAGAGAGTGGGTCAAAAAATTAGGCCCTAACGATTTGAACAACGGCTAATATAAAATCAAATGATAATCAAACACAAACAAGATGTATTAATATCAATAGACTTTCAGTCCGAGGAGACTGTAATTATATGTATTGATCACAATTGAATACGAAAACAATTTGGACTACTACAGTCTTCCTTTTCTCTTTTTTCTAATCTCTTCTCCATGAAGAGTCTTTCACCTTATATATTTTCTTTTGAATCATCTTCACCCTTCACTTGTTGATCATCCGAACCCTTACTTGAGTACCTGTCCCATCAGACACCCTCTCTAGTTTTTTGTGAGTTGTGGTAGCCAAGGTAATACTGTTCAGAGGTCTTATCCACATAAATGAGGCCAGAAAAGTAGTTGCAGTGCATTTAATGCGGTGGTAGCAGCTTTCCCTTAGATATTTTTATGTTTCCTTCCTTCTTGTATGTTCCTGAAACGTGTCTTTATCATTGGAGCTTCTTGGAGGATTATACTAACGGATGGAGCACATATCGTGAACTATTTTCATCATATCTGAGGAGGATTTCCTCCTCGGATTACCTCTCACTTGTTCTCCATCTTTGAGACTTTAATTGGGAACGTTTAACAGTTACTTGCTCCTCCTCAGACTTATCAATGTCCTCGGACAAGGCCCAAGGCCCAAGGCCCAATACACTATTTTGGGCCCTAGTCCCTACCATCTTTCTTTTAGTTGTGAATTTATTTAATTATAAAAATTTTCTAGAAAAATTTAATAGCAGAATTAATTTAATCTCAAAAAGGATCTGTTGAGAAATTTGTTAGGGACATGAACAAAACATAACAAAAATTAGGTAAAAATTTTAATTTATTTTCAAACTTAAAGAAATATAGATAAAAATACTCCAATTGAAAAAAAAATAATATTAGGTACACACACCAGGCTGTGTGATTTAATAATTATATTTTTGTTCTATAGCTTGAACAATAAAAATTATGGAGTATATATATGTATAGTGGGGATGACCTAGATACATGGATTTTGCCAAGAAGACTCAATAATTTTTTGAATATAGCTATGTCTATATAGTTATACAGGAATGGAAGGCTTTTGGGAGATTAAGATCGATTGTGGACTAGTACGTACCTGTTGACCCGTTTTCTTGGAAAGACAATGCAAATACTCATTGTGATTGGTTCGATATCATGATGATTTGAGAGCTTCATGTTAACATTGTAATAACCAAGGGTTTAAATAAAATATGAAGTTCAAATGTGTGGTAGGTGTCAATAGTTTATGAGTCCCATATAGAAGTTTAAAGAAAAGCTGCTGAATTCCACTATTCTACACTTCTTCAGAACAGTGACTTAGGGGCATACATTATATATCTTTGAAAAAAAAAAGAAAAGAATAAGGTGAAAATCATACAAGGTGAAGGGTAGGACTCAGCAGCATATAATAAACCTTTTCACATAATGATGAGTTGCCAGAAGACAAACATATATAGCACAAGAAAAACAAAAACTATTACATTTTCCTTGTACGAAATCATGCGTGAAAAGAGTTAAAACCATGTAATTAAATTATATTATGTAAAAGGAATAACTCATAGAAATTGAAGACAAGAAGGTTTGGTTGAGCGAAATCTATATTCGCTTGTGAGATCATTGAAGTCAATAAAAAACTTCTTGCAATACTCGCATTAAAAAGATTATAAGAATCTATTTCCTTTTTCTATTCAAAGTCTGATTCAGTCAAATCTTATCCTACCTATGCATACCATCTGAATCACACTTTTAAAGGTATAGAAAGTTGTTGTGCAAAGAAAATTTAAAGAGTCATTCTCCTGACCCTTACCAGAAAACCATCATTGTGTTTATTTACCCTGACTAATATTTCTTAAACCACAGATTTTGTACCTCGACAATGAGCTAGTTGTTGTTGCATTCTGAAGAGTTCTTTAGAGTAACAGAGTTTTGGTAGTTGCAAACAAATTTGATCGTATATAAAGATTCCAAAATTTTAGAGTCATTATAGTAAAAAAAAAACCCAACGGATCATTTACTGAGGATGCATGAGTTTTCAATTTAGGTTACAAAAAATTTGTATGGTCTAACTAATTGGAATTGTTTCTTCTATAATGGAGTCCCTACAATGTTGAATTCTTCAGAGTGAATTTCCCTTTGAAGAGTTTGATTTTCCATTTTGTTACCAAAATCTGTATATTGATTTTACTACTTTTATTCTTATTGATTTTAAATTTAGTAGTCTCTTTATCCCAAATTATTTAATCTCTATTCCATTTTAAGATGTCTTAAAATAAAGTTCTTTTTGGAAAAGTCAATAAATAAATAAATTTCTTGACAAATCCTTTGTTTAAAAACCTAATACCCCTCTTTCACTAAAGTTCAAATTTAAGAGCGTAGCTTTGAAAATCTATATCTTTTTATGTAAAAGATAATGCATTAAACAAAACAAATTAGATTTTTTAAATAGATCTAATGATATGGGACATCGGGAGTAATTGATAACTATGGCTGAATTATCTGTTTGTGTGAATCAATAAATAATGTGTTCTATTAATCAATTAATCCGCTCCTTACACCTGGGGTCCAATTTAATTTTTTCAAAAAAATCCATAGCAGAAAGAGGAATTGAAAAACCAGTAATAAATCATGCAAAGTCAGTCTTGGATTCCATAATTATTACTTTTGAACAATTGGCAAATCCAGAACTGCTTCTTCATGCATATATGGTGGGAACATAACAGCAAGTCTGCGGCTATCTGAAAAAATTCTTTATCTATTAGGTCATTTCTCTATCAATTTCATAATTATTAACACACATGATAAGACACTGCGACTGTGCCCTTGTGTTTAGCATTTCCTAAAAAATGATGACTGCATTGGATAGAGTCACCAGTTGCCCATGTAATAAGTTGGACAACATTGAGACATGCATGACATTCAAAATGCTGGTTTTCCCTAAATGAATAGAAGTATAGAACAAGCAAATACAGATATCAATAGCTTGCATAAGTACCAAGTATGTAGGCAAAAGTAAGACCCATATCAGCAAGTTATTTAAAGATGTCATGAATTTGTCTGCGCCATTGGTAAGTAGTAACCCACAAATCCTTTCATAACTTGGCAGCCATTAATTGGTGTGACTTATCACCTATTTGTCGTGACTTGTGACTAATTCAACATGATTCAGCAGCCAAAATATGTGGTATATATTGTGATGATGGCTTTGTAAATGATATAAAAGTCAAAATACTCATTATAATTTTGCGGATATTGCTCCTTGATGTCAAATTCTTTGGCTGCAGAACCCAAGTACCTTACAAATTAAGAGGTTATGCATGTAGCATATTTGTGAACAACATATTCCTCCCTATAATCATTTTTTTTTTATGAATTCCTCCCTATAATCATTAATACATCAATACGCTGCCCTTGTATTTATTTCCTTATAAACAGTTGTGTTTAGTCAAAATAAATTTGTGCTTTTGAAATAGGAGCAATCCATGGAAAGTTAATAAGACATGGGCTATTGCCTATTTGTTTCCTTGCACAAATTCTATTGATTAGTCATACTGCAAATTCAAACCCTTTTGAAATTTCTGACAGAGTATCCTTGCAATTAGGAATGGCATGACCATGCCAAAAGCACTATAAAGTACAAGTACAAAAGCTCTAGAAAGTGTTCGTATTTACAGTGCTTTTCTACATGTACATTAATGTTATCACTTATTAGGGTTTGCTCTATCAAAAATTCAAAAAGGTTCGGAGTCTTGACCATAACGTGTGGAATTTTTACAAGTATACAGGTAATGTCAATAATGGTATCATGTGTCGTTTTGTTCCCTTGGGATTCTCCAATAGGGGCAGATCGACTAGACTTTCTTTTTGGTATATTTTGAAGAACAAAAATAATCCATGTTCTATGAATCGCATCAAAATGTACTTTTCTAACCAAGATGTTTAGAAAAAGGCAAACATACAAAATTTATTTGATATTCTGTGCTTTAACATGTATACACACGTATATATGATCAGAGTCATATATATTATTGAAAACAACAAAATTAGTGAAATTTAACCAGAAAAGAATCGTTTCCACGATTGCCATGGGAGAAATCCACCTGCCAGAGAAAATGGATTTAGACATCAATGCTAATTCAACAAAAGCAGAAAGAGGAAAAAAAAAAAAAAAATTATAAAGAACAAAAATTGAATCATACCACATTCGGGGCATTTAAAATAGTCCTTTTCTCTGAGAACCAGTCCTGACCCTCCACATACCTCGCATCTTTTCTGTGCTATCTGCCAGATAATATAAGAAAATGTAACATTTTCTAATCTTGTTCCAGACAAAGTTCCCAGTTTCTTTTATCAAGATAGTCATTAGTCAACGATATAGGCCTAAATAATATGAGCTTACAATTCTTTTGCTGAACTCTATCCCTGCCACCACAAAAGGTGTAACTCCAGCTGCACATTAAAAATTAATTAACAAAAAAGAAGGTATATTAAAGGTATGAAATAATTAAAAAAGACACTGTTCAAAAATAAAATACATATCATGTATGGTAAGATAATACTTACCAATAGCGCCAACAACAATTTGCCAAGTGACCTCGACCCCAGCCGGATTCATTGTGGTGGAAACATCATTAATCACCTTAATCCTTGTTGTTAATCCTCGATTTCCAATCAAATTGGTGCATTTTTTGGGGCAAACAAGATTGACATTAGATTTTGTGGCCGTGTTTTTAGAGAAAACGTTCTTCGAGCTTGGAACAAGTGATGAAGACAGTGAAGGGCTTAATGATTCCATGGGAAAGAGAGTATAGAATATTAGGCCATGGAAGCTTAACTAGCCATAAGGTCTGGACCGTTTTAAATTGGGCCACGTTGGCTAGTTGGCTTCCTTTGGTTTTGGGTTCGCAACAAACCACACAACAGCTTGTGTGGATCACAAAATCTCTTCTCTGGGTCCACTTCTATGGCTTTGGCTAGTCCTGGAAACGCACCGTTTCGTTCAAATGGAAACGTTTGTTTGTTCCCACTTGAATGTAAAATGATTATGACCCACCATTTATCAGTTTAGGTACTAAATGACACATTTAAAGGGTTTAATCCACTAATCACTTGAGTATTACTCTGTTAATTAAAGGTTTTTAATTTGGGTTGTAATTTGTACAATGTTTTCTCTTGCTAATCGTAAAGAAAGTTATATAGAGCCCCATTACCAAACCTTCCATTCAGGTTATCAACCTCAAAGGAAATACCTTAGCTCCAACCACCTTTCTTAACTTGATATTTTTCATCAAGAATAGGGTGAGCCACATTGGAAGTAAAGACTTAAGGGCTATTTGGTAATGTTGTTCTAGTAATGTTGTTTGTATTTTTTGAAAAAACGTGTAGATGAAAAAATGTGTGAAAATACATGTAATGTTGTTCAAACACTGAAAACTGTTGCTCAAAACACCCTACCAAACAACCCCTTATTGTTCTTAGCTATCCAATTCTTAAAACATGTGTTGTTGACTTGTCTATGAGTAGGTTTCGATTTATATCCAGTGGCTTAGGAGACACTCCCAATGCCAAGTGGCTAGTGGCACTAAGGCAAGTTGCAATTTAGGCTCTTTTTTTTTAATGTGAAGTTTTGGGCATTATTTAATTATTATTATCCTATTACAAATTAACCTTTTCACCAAAAAAAAAAAAAATTACAAATTAACCTGCTTCTACCAACCTGGTGTTGAAGCTCATTTTGGAGAAGCCCAATAGTAGGGAGAAGCCCAACAATAAGGGAAGAAAAGAGTTAGTAGATTGAGAGAAAAAAACTATTAAACCCGAATGGCAGGAAAATGGATCATAGGCTCATAAAGTAAATAAATGGGTCTAAGGGAGTCCAGAGAAAGAAGTAGTAAACTCATGGGCATTATGTGATGTAGAAAAGTAAGAATGGACCACAGTAGGCTCAAAGTAATCAAGTAAGAAAATAAGGGGTTGATGGAAAGCCTATAAGCTCCAAGGATGAAGGATATGGTAATTGGGTCAGGGAAGCCTAAAAGAGTTAGTAAAAGCCCAAGGGAATGCAGAATTAGAAAATGGGCCGAGAATGCCCAAGGAAAGCAAATGGGTTGAGGATGCCCAAGGAGAAAGAAATGGGCCAAAGGAGCCCACAAGCAATGTAATGGGTCAAGAAAGCCCAAAGTAGCATGAGTATAAATCCAATGACCATACTGGGTCATTGTAACTTATTGAAAGAAGAACATGCAGTAGGCCCAAAAGAGGCCCAGCAAGCACGGGTCAAATAACACCATGGTAGAAATAGCAAAGTGGCATGGCAGGAATGGTAGCAAGATTACGGAAGGAGCAAAGAGTGAGCTAAAGAGAGAAAAACCCACAATCAAACAAGGCCCAGCCCTTGAAAGAAGTAAGCCAATAAAGAATGAAAAATCAGAAAACAATTCACGCCATAAGAGATCAAGGATGAGCGGCAGAGTGCACAGATGAACCTCCAGGCCATGACAAACGCATAAGTAGTGGACAAGCTTTGGACGTACACGAAAGTGGAGCACGCGCAAGGCCCAGGCACCACCAACCTGTACCCAGCCAATACAAAAGTGGTGGGTCATGGGTCAGAGGTAAGAAAGGGTATGGTCTGGCGGTGGGGAGAAGGGAAAGCCTATTATAGGGTTCCCACTCAGATTCTTTTGGGAAAGATGTCCTGCTGGGATGACATACCACCTAAAAGAAGGAAGGATGAGTTAGAACCACTAGGTGCATGCCATGAGGGATAGTAAGAGAGAATACCCACACTGTGGTAGATAAGAATGTCACAGTAAACAAGCAAACAAAACGACCTTCTTTGTCTGGTAATAGGGAGTGGCACAGCCAGCACAGGTAAGTGGTGATGACTAGGTAGCTGATAAACCAGTGGATGGTCGGGAAGGACACCCAAATCCAGACAAAAATAGTTTAAGGCTAAAATGGAAAAAACCAATCACGACAAACAGTATATAAAGGGCCCTCGCTGTGCACAGTATCATCATCGCAACAGTAGCAATCACTAGGAAAGAATCACAGCACCACCTTCACCATAACACTACACGAGTAAGCGCTAAGAAAGAAAGAATAGGAGTGGGGAAAGAATCAAAATAACAAAACGGAGAGAAAAGAGAAAAAAGAGAAATAGATAGTGCAGAATGGCAGGCAGGCAAGCATGCACCAATAGGCTAATTCCTTCTCTTCCTCTAAAAGCCTACCCTATGCTGAGGATAAAGAATTTGCTTGGGTATAAGTCATTCAGGTCCGTTCCCTCAAAATGGATAATTTCTACAGTAGGATTCTCCTGCGAGGTTATCCACGTTGAGGAAGTGGTTCCCTCCTTAGTATTAATCCTGTAGCACAATTGAACACGGCAGACTAACCTTTTCCTTTTTATTTCACTATTTATCGAAATTATTTCCTTTCTTACCTTTGCAATTTTACTTATAACGTGTTTCTTATATCGTTCTTTTCCTACTTTACTTAAGGGTTCCTTATTTATTTTGTCTAACGGGAAGCGTATTGCCTTTATTGTCATATTGTATGTGTATGCCATAACTCTTTTGTAATAGTTTCACCTGCCATGGGCATGTGACCAAAGTTTCGGCAAATGGGGCATAATTTGTGCACAAACCGGACCAAGGTGAGTTGCAACTGGACCGGTCCCAACTCTCTTATCCAAAACACTTGGGTCTCAGTACAGCAAGAGGCAGTCTAGCCAAAAATCACAAAAGGCCCACCACACTTGGCAAGTGGCAATTTGCAAATTTAGAGAGGACATCTCTTAACTATTTGTTCCTATTTCAATAAAAGTTATTTATTAATTCAAAAAATTCTAAATATGATATCAACTACTTATCTCAAAATAATAATAATAATAATAATAATAATAATACCAACAAACATTAAAAAATAATATTAATAATAATTTCTAAAAATGCATTAGCATTAGGCTCACCAAACTAACATTTAACAAAAAGTATAACTAAATCCACTTCAAAGGTTTATGCACTACGCTTAATAAAAAAAAATAACAAATGAATAATACCTGTGTTTTTTAAATTTATATATATATATATATATATATATATATATATATATATATATATATATATATGTAAGGACTAGATTTGGATCCCTAGCCCAAATGATGGATGGACTCAAGTCCAAAAAGCCCAAAACAATGAATTTGTAAAGAGTGGGTTGGAAAACTAGGCTAAAATGAGTTGGATGACAAATAAGGTGAATTCAAATGACAAGAACAGAAAGATAGATTGATTTTAACTAAAGAAAATCGTCCTCGGCATGGTCCGAGGAGATCAGTTCTTGTATATTTCTCTTAAGTTTGATTACAAGTTTGTTTCCTGATTGCTACAGTGTTTCTCCCTAGATTTCTCTATCTCATGTCTCATTGCTTCCTTCTCCTTTCATCTTTACCCTCCATGTGCAGACTAGATAGTTGGTGTTTGATACTTGTCCCATCAACCCCTTCCTAAAGTCTTTACGTAGTAGCTGTAAGGCTGAAAACCACTGTTCAGATATCACCTCCACATTAATGCGGTCAGAGAGTTAGTTGCTCTCTCCACATTAATGCGGTCAGAGAGTTAGTTGTAGAGCATTTAATGCGGTGGTAGCAGTTTTCTCCTTAGATGTTTTAGAATTCCCCTCTGTCCTTTGTTTCTACAACACTTACCGATACTAGTAGAACTTCCTAGAACATTCCCCTGGACGGGAGACCACCTCTACGGACCTCGGCTTTGGTCAGCCGAGGAGGCATTCATCCTTGACCTAACCTCCTGGGCCATTATGATCAAAACTAACTTCTTCAATTACTAACATGGGCTCCCTTTACAATGTTTACTCCTTTTCGGACAACCCCCCATCCTCGGCTTGGGCCTTAGGCTCAATATATACATAGAAAATGAGCTCATGGGCCCAATACCCCTACAATATATATATATATATATATATATATATATATACAAGATAGAAATTTTACTCTAGTCTAATTTAAATATATATGTATGTGAAAGCTCCCTCTTGGAGACTTGAATCCCGGCTTTTGCCCCCTACACCTCACAAGCACTTATACTTGTGGAGTGACCATTGCACCAAGGGTGTGCGGTGGTAATAAATAATACACCTTCAATACACTTAATGATGTATTGTTCATCAACACACAAACAATTTTTTTTTATTCACCATCTCTCTCTCTCTCTCTCTCTCTCTCTCTCTCTCTCTCTCTCTCAAATATCATAGGCAAACACAGAGCAGAGGAAGGACAAGAGGGAGAGAGATTGGATGGTGGAGGGCATGAGGATTGCCAAATAGCATTGGATTTGAACAATGTGATAAGCTGATGTTTTCTCTCTGTGTATAACCTTCACCACAAGATTATTTGATTGTTGATTGTCTATTAGACATTGTCTTATTGGTCTTTGATTGTTGAATTGTTGTTGTTTTTTTTTTTTTTTTTGATAGATAATTACAACGTGCTGCCAACCCCACAACTCGAACTCTTTCCCCCCCCTAGACCCCTAAGCAATTTGTACATGGGGAGGTGTCAATTCAGCTACAAGGCCTTTGGCTTGTTGAGTTGTTGATGATGTTTGATTTAGGTTGATTGAGTTGTTGATATAAGATTTGGGTTGAAATTGGGAACTGAATGAGAGAAAATAAATGTTATTAGGAGAGAAAGAAAAAAAATAAACATTTAAATGAATTAGAGATAAAGTATTGAGATTGATGTAGGAATATAGAAAAATTGGTTTATTAAAATAGAAAAGGTGTAGTGTTTGTTTGTTTGTTTTTTATTTATTTTTTTAAGATTGCTTTAACTAAAAGTGTGTAAAGGTCTATATGAAGACTCTTATGGATTTATAGAGTCATATTTTTCCACTTCTAAAACATGAAAAATTGTCTCAATAGATTTTAGCATTAACATTTTCTAGAAAATGGTTCATTTTCCAGAAAATGGTTCATTTTCCAGAAAATGGTTCATTTTCCAGAAAATGGTTCATTTTCCAAAGAGCATTTTCTAGAAAACTATCTCATTTTCCAATGTTTAGTAACGATCTTGAAAATGAGCTTGATAATATTTTCTGGTGTTTGGTATGCAATTTTTTAAAAATATTTCTTGTATAATTTAAAACATGTATATTATGTAAACTAACTAATATAATCATTATAAATAAAAAACCAAGAATGAATTTGGTTTTCATACTAAAATTTTGACAATAGATACAATTAAAATTAATTAGTTGTCAAATTTTCATGATTTCTACCACTCATCTTACTCATATATATAGACAGTAACATATGTACACACACACACACACACACACACACTCACATATATCAACCATTTGTCTATATATATATATATATATATATATATATATATATATATATATTGACAGGGGAATACATTTTCAATAAGTATAAATAACAATAATTTTTAATTGTCTACTCTTTTTGTTGGTATACTAATTATCTATTATGATCAACCACAAGTCTTCAATATTACTCTAAATTATGTATTTACATAATGTATTGTATAATATATCATCATTGCATAGTATCTGTCAACAAAAAAAGTATTTGCCAACAAATGCAATTCTCCTAAACAATTATCATTCATTATATAACAATATTATTAGTCCACGGTAAAGATTGTCCCATGTAAAAGCAATTTAGAGCAAGCAATTTAGAGCAATATAGGTACTATGTTTAAAATTTTCATCTTTTACTTCATTCTTTCTTTCTTCTTCTTCTTCTTTTATTTTATTTTTTTGCACTTTATGTACGAAAGAAAAGTAACTTCTGCCTGGAATCCATCAAACTGAAAATTTCTTAGAGAAAAAAGAAAATCGAGCTTGAAATTCAAAGCAAAGAATTGGGATTTTAGTAGAGAGGAATGAAATAATTACCATTGCAAATTTTTTCTCCTTTGTAAGTCGGAGCTATTGACCAATCAGTGAAGGAAAAAAAAAATCTAATCAAAGAATTGTGTTACAGAGAGGAAGAGGAACATGGAGAAAAGAGAGAAGAGAGACAGTTAGAGAGAGAGATCTATGGGAAGAGGAGAGACCTGAGTTAGGGACAGTGAGGGTGTGAGGAGAGAAAAAGCAAATGGAAGAGAGAAAAAGTGAGAAAACTTACCATGAGAGAGAGAAGGCGCCAAAAAATTATGTATCCCACGGCTATAGACGAAGATAATATTTATAAGAGATGCAATACATGAGAGAGAGATTGTTTTCCAATAAATTTTTTTGGAAAACAACCTATAGAAAATAAACCTTATTTTTATTAGGGTTTTTTGTTAACTAAAGATAGTTTTCCATTGACCAGATTTTTTTTGTGCTACCAAACAATGGAAAATGTGGAATACTATCTTTACAGAAGGTTTTCTAGCGAAACAAACAGAGCGGTAATGTCTCTTTAACCATCCATTCTGCTTAATAATGGGAAAACTTGTTCAAAAAACTTGTAGCCTGACTGATTGCAAGAAACACTAGTGTTCAAATTTCTCTTCCCTAACTACTAAATAAAAAAAAAAAAACAAAAAAAAAAAAACTATGTTATGAGATATTATTATCTTATTAAAAGCATCTAATATTACCTATTTTTTTTTTTTTGAGAAGAATATTACCTAAAATATATATTATCTAAATGACATGTTGAGGAGACACTATTAATCGGATTATTATTATTATTGCATAGTCCTCCTTGTCTCCACAACGGCCAAACACAAACTATGTACTAATCCCCCGTTAATTAACCGACTCAAAATCAAAAACACTTTCGTTACTCATTTCATTCTCACCAGGAGGACCACCGCAAAATCAACCAGATAAGTCTTCAACAGTAATAACAGTAGATATTTATAGGGTTTTTGAGTATATTCTCTGAATCTCTTCATTTCTCTCTCTCTCTCTCTGTGTATCTAAAAATGGCAGTGTTTTGTTTCTCTTTCTACACCTTCAATACTCTCTTTCACTCTCACTCTTCTTCTTCAACTTCGCATTTGACAGAACAATCGCTCTCCAATTTGTTTGGAGGAGAGGGAGAAGGAATCGTTAAACGGAGTAAGAGGAGAAGGAGCGACGCGTGTAGGTTCGTGGTGCTCTCTACGCACTCCAACTCTCGGATTCTCAAGTCCAACCGCCGGTCGCGCTTCGGCAACTTGCTCTCGCCGTTTGATAGCGATGAGGAGAAGGATGCTGAAGACGACGACGACGACGATGATGATGATGACGGCGACGTGGCGGAGAATGATTGGTTGCCCAATGTGAGTTTCTGTTACTCTTTCGTGTACTTGAGCTGACAAATTTGCTTCTGTGTTTGTGTGAAATTTTACATGCTAAATCGAAAGCATTGAAGTTTCTAGACTCTTTTCGAAGTGATTTCACTGTTTTTGGAAGCAGAATTGCTTTGATTTTTAGCTTAGGAACTGGTTGAATGCTTTCGTTGCGTTTGGAAGATAAAGAACATTACTTATTTACTTTCTCATTTCTGTGTTAATTAAGATTTGCTTATCGAATTTATTAGGAATTGAATTTTTTTTTTTCCGCTTGAAATTGCCGATGTTTCGTCTCTTTCGAAGTAATTTCACTGCTGTTTGATTAGAAAATCAGAAAAATCGACAGTTATTCTTAATAGAAAAGAAAGATATGGTTTTGGAAGCTTTTTTTTTCCTGCTTTTGGCTTTTGAATGTGAGGTTTTACTTTGTCAAAAGGAAGGTGAATGCTTCAGATTATGCTGCTAAAATATTTGGAATCAACTTTTTCATATTGAAATTTTGTTTTGTTTAGTTTTTTTTTTTTTTTTTTTTTTTTGCTTCTCAAAGGTGCTGAAAATTTCAACACTTTCGAAGTGTAAATCTGACCTTTATGTGTGGATGTGATGCTTTGTATATTAATTTCTGGCTACTAGGGCTAAACCACTACCAAAATCAACAATTAAGCCAATGGTTTATTTTAGGCTCCTAAAAGTTACGAGTGGTCTAATATTAAAGATCATACCCAATGTGTAAAAGCTCCCACTTCTGCGGGATTTGGGAAATGTGATTGGTAGGTAGGCTTACCTGTAATTATTTTTAGAGAGTCTTATTCCCAGACTTGAACCAACAACATGCTGCTTTGGGTGGTAGGAACTTGTCATCGTACCAAGGCCCGACCTCTATGAAAGGTCTACCATTCAAAAGAAAAATTTGTATCTAGTTTTTTTTTGGGCTAAGAATTATGTGAATTGTTAACACATTTCAGCTAGTGGCTGTATTCATTGTTATGGATGAAGTATTCTCTTTGTTTGTACATAACATAAATCAGTTCTGTTGTATCTACACAGTAGTTGTGACATGAATGCAGATGCATAAATTAGTACAAGATATGCTACTCTTTCTTCTTTTCTTTTCTTTTTTTGGCTGTAACAGTTTTGATAATATTTTGGGATGCCTCTGCAGGATGATTTCGCCGAAACTGCAGACTTTGATGTCAATGGAAAGAGAGTTAAATCACAGGACACGCATAAAACTAGAAAAAGTGGCCGGAAACAATCAGAAAAAGGCCAGGATCTAAGACCATCCAAGTCTGGACAAAGCCTCAAAATCGATGAAGACCAATTGGATGTGAAAAATGGCAAGAACAGGTATGCTCGATTATCCGAAGAAATTGAATTGGATAGAAAATGGTTTCCACTTCTTGATTACTTGAGAACGTTTGGGCTTAAGGATTCACACTTTATTCAAATGTATGAGAGGCACATGCCTTCCCTTCAAATAAATGTGTGTTCAGCACAAGAAAGGTTGGAGTACTTGTTGAGTGTTGGTGTCAAACATAGAGATGTAAAAAGAATAATTTTGAGGCAGCCACAGATTTTGGAGTACACGGTGGAGAACAATTTGAAGTCTCATGTTGCTTTCTTGATGGGTTTGGGTATTCCAAGTTCCAGAATAGGGCAGATAATTGCTGCAGCACCATCTCTGTTTTCTTATAGTCTTGAGAATTCGTTGAGACCCACGGTCAGATACTTGGTTGAGGAGGTTGGCATTAATGAAAAAGATTTAGGTAAAGTCGTGCAGCTTAGCCCTCAGATCCTGGTTCAGCGCATTGACATATCATGGAATACTCGTTATATTTTTCTGTCAAAGGAATTAGGAGCTCCAAGAGATAGTGTAGTCAAGATGGTGAAGAAACATCCTCAGCTCCTCCATTACAGTATTGATGATGGATTACTGCCTAGAATTAATTTTCTGAGGAGTATTGGGATGCAGGATTCTGACATCTTGAAAGTTTTGACCAGCCTCACACAGGTCAATTTGCTTCCTTGATATACTTATTTCAATTTTGTAAAATTCCTTTTTCATTTTTTTATTGGAATTGATTGTGTTTGTGTTGCAAAAAGCAGTTTAATATTTTCATATTATCTCCATTTAATGAGTTTTCTAATCGTGATTTTTTCCCCTGCTATGAAGATATTCAAATGTTGTCATTCAAATTGAATCTGTTTTGGTTGTGGTAGCTTCCTTGTACATTTCGTAAGTGTTGAGTTGTTGACTATATTTTCAGGTATTATCATTGTCACTGGAGGAGAATCTGAAGCCTAAGTATAAGTACTTGATCAATGAACTTCATAACGAGGTGCATTCCTTGACAAAATATCCCATGTACTTGAGTTTGTCTTTGGACCAAAGAATTCGTCCTCGCCATAGGTTCTTGGTTTCCC
This sequence comes from Quercus tomentella, assembly GCA_028535165.1. Lineage (NCBI taxonomy): Eukaryota > Viridiplantae > Streptophyta > Magnoliopsida > Fagales > Fagaceae > Quercus > Quercus tomentella. The sequence continues at coordinate 5,249,589 of JAPQVY010000100.1, read as the reverse complement.
TAAAGAAAGCTCCAAAGGGGCCGTTTCCTCTTAGTTCACTGGTTCCAACTGATGAAAGCTTTTGTCAGCAGTGGGCTGGAACCAGTTTAGATAAATATTTGGCATTTCGGCAGAGACTTCTACTTAAGGAGTTTGCTCAGAAATATGAGAAGAAAGGATAACACACTGCTTTGAAGTGTGACCTAGGCTTATGATACAAGTATTGGGATAACAGTATCTTCATTAACTTCAGCAGCCAATATACTTGTTTTTGTTATAATGAGATTATTGGGTGAAGCTCGGCATCTTTGATTTTTATAAGCCTCCAGTAAGCAAATGCTACTGCTGTGGTTTCATCAATACTATAATCTGTGCTGAAGCTTCTCTAGTTGCATCATACAGAGTCGATGTTTGTAGTTGCTTGCAGTCTCAGTTCAAGGCCTGTGATGGTGGTTCCTTAAAAAGTTCTCGTCATCTAAACACAAAATGACAGCGTGGCAAGGTCTGTTATCTTAAGGTAAGTTTATATTCCTCGAAAATAATTGCATATAGAACAATGCAGTTTAGGAGGGACAGATAGTGGATATATGCTGGAATTGGATCTACCATTTGACAGTTCACTGCAAAATGGTTTATATTCTTAGATTAGTTGATTGCAACATTATGAATATATGCCTTCAATCCATTAAAAGCTCTCCTTTTTAGATGCTCCAAAAAGTTAATAATGTGTTTCTTTTTCCATTATTTGGTTTACTTTTTATATTTTTCAGTAAGTGGTAATTTAGTATGTTATTCTGCAATGTTGAAAAAAAAATATATTTCAAGGAAGTTCTCTTCAGATCTTATTTGTGTTCTGCTTCTGCTGAAAATGATTATGTATTTAATATCTACAAAACCCATTGCAGGTATGTATCCACATTCCAGCTCATTTATGAGGACAATTTTGAAGGAGCATGTTGTACTTGGTATAAGTTCCTAAAAAAACTTCATGCTTCCATGCATTTTTGGTAGCAAATACTTTTTGTACTGATTTTATGTATCTTACTTTTCATATATGCTTTCATCATCGACACAGACCTAGGAATAGCATCTCATAAAAATGTAAAATACTTCTGTTTATATGTCCCCATCATATGTATTTATAGTGGATCTATTCATAATAAAGTGACTAAATTTTACGTTGGATGTCAACCTACCACAACTCTCATCTTTTTTCTGGACTTGGACTAACTGAACAAAATATATGATACTAGGCATAGACAAAGGTGGAGTTTATCTCGTCATGCAAAATTGAAATTTATTTAATGTTGCTTCATATTATCTTGTACCTGCGTTTCCATTGCTAGGTTCCTAGTGTGTGCCACAATGTGACTAATTTACTTTCATCTGCTATTGGTTGAGGGAAGTAAACAAATTGTTCATCCATGTTAACAGGTTTAATGCGCTATTTTAACAAATGATTTATCCATTTTTCCCCTTACCATTTGTTTGGTGTTGTGCAATGTATTTTTATTTTCTCAACTTTATCTACTTTCTTCTTCACCACCACAATTCCTTAGGAATCTACTGCTGTTGAACACACAAAAATAGAATTTGGGCTACAAAATCTTTCACCATAGGTGTTATGGTGATTGGTCTTGAAATTCATCTCATACTTAAATAGGATGTAATGGATGTGTGTTCACATCTTTTCCCTAATCCCAAAAGCAGCAGAAGTATATTTATTTGCAAGGTTGTAATAGCTCTGTCTCTGGTTTTCTGTCATTTAAGTCATGTGAGTTTTTCACTCACCATCAAAAGGAAGTTGAGTTCAGCAATCTCAGCTCAAAAGCTGAAATTTTTCTTCTTTCAAAATTCTCCTCTCTTTTGAATTTATAAAATAGTGTGCAACACAAATAAGTATAGTGGGTTCAAGTGATAATCCAGTAATACAGGCACTCAATGGTGCCTACTGTCCGCGCTTTGAATCTCATCTCCTCCCTCTCCCAGTATTTACCTACCATAAAAAAGAAAGAAAGAGGACATAAGCAATAAAACAAGAGTGTGTTGAAGATAGTTGATGCCTCAATACTCAATAGGTTATCTTTGGGCCTAGGCAGTTGTCATGTCTCAATAGTGTTCTTGACCAAATCACGGTTGTTTTGTTTATAACTTGATTTAAATTTGTATGATTGATTGTCTTGACTATTCAAACCAAATCAATCGTATTCCCTTTCATTGTCATTTGTCAATTAATAAATGGTGTAAATTTCAAAACTTCCCTAAAAGATACGGTTATACTGCCATAATCTTTTAGTCGTTTATCCGAAATTATTACAGATCAGTGTTTTTTCCCCCTTCTCCTCTTGATGCCCATATAGAGAGCATAACGTCTCTTTCCCCCAATCTTTTACATTAGCTTCTCTATCATTCCCCATCTCCATCTGAAATATTATAATGCATTGTATTCTAATCCATCTCTTCTAAATTACATATATTATTTTACTCAACCAGTTTCCACAACCCACAGTAACCGTTTGCTGTCACCCAAGACCAGCCGAGATGTGGAGTTAGGGGCAGCTCTGCTGCTTAGCCACTGTGCCTTTTTTTTTTTTTTTGGGTGTCTTTGATGGTGCGTGGATAAAGACAATTTCTTTAATGGGTGGATTGTTTGTTTGGAGTGAAATTGGTTTATTGGGCTTAATTTTTATTTTTATTTTTTAACTTTGCTATTGGCAATTTTTGCTGTTGGGCTAATTGTTTGGGCTTGTAAATTTTGATTTAGATTTTAGATTTATAAATTTTTTATGGCCTTTAAAAGGAGAAAAGTGCTAAAGTTACAAACTTGTTTACAAATTGTTGACGTGATGAGGGACTATTAATAAGTAAAAAAGTAATGTATATAGTGGGTCCATATAGGAATTAGTAAGAAATTGCTACTTCAGCAGTTTGTAACATTTTTATAGAAAAATTTGTCTATAACGTTACTCATAAAAGAATCAATAAATATTATTAAGGGAGGTAAAGTGTAATTTTATAGAACAAAAATTGCTAAAATTAGTAATACATAATACTAATATTTTATAATAAAAAAAATTTGGGGGGGCCATTTGCCCCCAAAGCCCATGAGTGTCTCAGTGTCACCGAAGGCTGTTGACCGCCACACATTACCACCACCAACTTCCATCGTTGTTGTGACCTTCTTGTACCTACTCTTTCAATCACCCAAGATGACCTCTTGCAGGGTGCACTCTCCATTTGACAAAACCTTGTTCATCTTCATCCTCTTCCTCTTTACTGTGAAACATTATTCGACCATATTATCAGGGAATTGGGGGGAAACCAATGAAAAAATATAGAAAATAAAATAGGCATAGAGGCATAAATAAATTCGATATCTTTGATAATTTGCCCCCACTCGATTGAATTTGCTATAGAGTTTTAGGCAAATCACCTCCAAGTCAGTAGCACTCTTGAAAGAATCTTGTGAATTACTTCTCAATGGTGCGTCTCATTGACAAAACTTGTATGCACTTTAAAAAGCACCAAAACTGTCCTAATATAATTATATTTCATGAATATAGAGCATGATCTATAGACAATGGGTATGGCCCTTCTTTGTGTGTGAATAGTCTAGTTTGGTAGCTAGTGGGATATAGATTGATTTTTGTGTGTGAATGGTCAATTTTGCCTTAAAAAAATGATATGAAGCTCCTGATGAGGATTATATAAGAGCACCCACATTGACTTCTTTTGAAATATATGCATTTTTGCATCACTAAAACACACTTTATCTATTTTACATTATCATTTTAACAACATACCCCACATTTTATTCTTTTTTTTTCAATTCATCCCACTAAAACAATATATTTTAAAAACAAAAACAAAAGCACCAATGTATGTATCCAGGAGAGAGAATGAAAGCACATCAATTAAATAATCAAAAAGTAAGAATGAAGGATGCTACCGTATTCTTCATGTTTAGATATGATTGTAGCAGAAATGCATTTTCTACAATAATATGCATGTGCTGATGGAAGAGTGTTTTATGAGTTTTGGGTGACCAGTAACATGCAATGTTCCCTTTTTTTTTTTTCCTAAGAGTTTTATTAGATTTTACCCAATGTGAATGCTATAAGATGGAGGAAGAGAAAAGAGTATGCAAATTTAGTACTACATGCATATGATACTAAGTACAATTAAAGGTCAAAATAGCAGTTTTGTTTTTTGGGCTAGAAGAAAAGCAGGTCAATGGGTAGTTGAAACGTGAAAGGGTGTAAATTCACTTTTATTCACCTGCCTTCCCGAGACCAAAAAGACTTTGGAGCTGTAGGTCACTAAAAACCATCACTTAATGCTGTCCCAACAAATAGGAGGATAATAATATCTATGCTGATAGAGCTCTATAGAAAGCTACCATATTTGGAGTAAAGTCTTCTTCTAGTTCTACTTAATGCAGTTGGTTGCAAAGTCTCTCTCACCTGCTCTATCACCAACCTTTTTTTTTTTTACGAAATTTGCGGGCATTTATGCTCTCTGTGGCTGAAAAGCAAGTCATCCAATCAAGTCCATATAGCTAAGCAGATATTATATAGTACAAGGGACCCATCAATTTGGTGGTGTCAATTTCTAAAATTATTATACACACAGAGAGCAAATGAATGGGACAGTTGAATTGTTGAAGCAATGCAAGCTTGTTGAATAGAGGTACTTTAAAATTACTTGCTGATATTAACTTTATTTTTCTATAATCAGAGTTCTTCCAATTATCCATTTTTTATGTCATTTTGTGGCCAAATTATTCTACCTTATCATGAGACATTGTAGAATTTGCTATCATATATGGCAAAATCTATATACTATTTGGATGTCACTTCTAATGAATCATTGCATTTCTTGGTAAGTTGATGTCAATTCATTGAGGGGTCCACATGCCTCCCCCATGTGAAAATATGCTAGAGAGAGAAGTAACTCATGTCCTAGAGCATACACAGTTAAGTGAGTCAACTCAAGTCAATGGGCTTGAACTCTCATCAATTTAAAGGCCCAATTGCTTACTCCAACTTCTAGAAAGTTAAATTCATCAGTAAATGGTTTACTTTTGGTTAAATTCATCAGTAAATGGTTTACTTTTGGTTAAATTGCATATTTAGTCATCAATCTTACAATATTTTTTTATTTTGTTTTAAAACTATTTTTATACTTTAGAATGTTCCTCTCTTTCAAAATTGTTTTGAAAAAGTTCATTATCATTATCTAATAAAAGGAAAATGTTTTCAAAATAAACGAAATTCATGCCACTTCATACTCTACACCATTAAAGTGGCTCCAATTTTATAAACTTCATTTCCTACATCAACAATTTCTTTTTATTACATTTGAAAGTAGGATAAAACCTGGGTACAATTCTTAGATACTATAACCTAAAGACAATTATGTGATTGAATTTAATTGGAGAATATAAGATATTGCATGTAAGTTTTATCCTTTAAAGTATAAAAAGGATGTTGAACAAGACAAAGACTGAGGATTAAGAATATACAATTTCACCTTCATTTTTTAGGATGATGAACTGCTAGCAACCATTTTTATTGTCCTCTTAAAAGTGGGCATGGACAGACCTGAATCAAATGCATAAGACACCATGACCCACCTCTCATATTAATGTGGACAGTGGATAAGACCATACATACACATACGTAGAAAACAAATGAATGAGTGGATGAAGAAACACCGAAATCAAGCACTACAAAGACTAGTCAGATGATTGAAAAGACAAACTAACAAACAACTAATGGTGGGGCTACACTCTTAGCACTTAGTTTTGCTACAAGGATGTCATGCAAAATCAAAACCAGAAAAGTGGTTATGAAAAAAAAAAAATTTAAATGAAAAAGGCTAGGCTATGATTCAAAAGTACTACCAAATCCACCACATGATGAAACTAAAAGACAAATTTAGAGAAGGTAGAGGGCATTCTTGCTGCTATTTAAAAAGAGATACAATATACTAATACTAGCAAAAATACTAGATATACTGGTATAAGCTGCTGCTAAAACTTTTGTTTATAATTATTTCATCTATTGCTCTATGTTCAGAAATTCTAAACATATTTCAAACTCTCTCAACACTGCATATATTTTGGTCTTTTTCATCCACTAAAGACTATACTTACATCCTCTGCTAAAAATTTAAACCTCTTGCCTTCTTTCTGTGATTGAGAATAACAAACTGTAGAACCTTCTTACATGTACTTCTATGTATCATATTCTTCTTTTCTAACTCCTTCAACCCAAAGTAAAGGGTGGAAATTCTTCCGATGTTTCTTCGTTAGCCAGTATGTACTGATTGTTTGACGAAAAAGGGAAAAAGGACTGTTATGTATCAAACCAAAGATGTTGCCTTTAAACCAGTACTCTATCTCTATAATCTTCTATGTGTTGCTGAATCTATATGACTGTAGAAATGCCGCTTGCTATTGGAGACGCAAATGGGCTCTCAGGGAGATTAAGAACTTGATTGCTGGATTAAAGAAAAGAAAAGAAAACCCCACTCAGAAAAGCCATAAAATGACAACAGCAAAAAAAACAATGCTTAGCGGCTTTATGTACTGTAACATAAGATGTATAGCAAACTATATATAAATTTTGGTGCTGTGCTTTCAAAGGCCTACTAAAAGTGAATCAGAGCTGAGGCCAGTTACGGTTTTATAATACAAAAGTTTGGCCAAAAAGCTTTAGAGGCAGTAGATGATGCTAAGCTCAAAATGCAGAAAAACTAACAAAAGATTACTAGAAATGTAACATGGACACTAAGATCTGTTTTAAGATGAAAAAATTTAAAGCAGTGATAATCGACAATGATCAAAGGACAAAAGAAATGATAGAAAGACTTAATGTCTTGTGCAAACAGGGAGTCTCTGCAAGAAGTGAGTTCATACCTCTCTGAGTCGGTGTAGGTGTCAGTATGCCCAGGTGTACTATCATCACCAGTGGAGCTGCCATTCAGAACATCCAACAGATAATTGAATCTTTCTGCAGATGGAAAATTGAAAGGATCTGCATGAACTGTGATTTGAAATGATTAGAATGCGAAAAAGAAATAACATAAGGAGAATCAAAATCAAAATGTAGAAAAAAAAAAAAAACAAGCAAAACATATTATGAAAATCAAGATACTACAAGGAGAAGCAATCAAATTGATAAAACAATATACCATTAGACACTTTCAATCTATCCATGGAGTAGCCAAAGTGTGGCTGACTGGCTGGAGGCTTCTGTGCCAACTGCAGCTCTGCAAGGCACCTCCTCTCAAGTTCAAAGGCATGTTCTTGCCCAATAAGCTGCTTCCTCAGCAACCTAGAAGTCTCAAATTCTCTTGGCACTAGAAAAGAACCATTCATTAGACAGTTCAAAATATTTAATAAATATTATTGATTTTTTACACAGAAGAGCAATCGAATGAAAAGCAAGGGAAAATCAGAAAAATATTAAATACAGAATAAGCATTGATTGGTAAGAAAGAAAAAGTCCATGTCTGCAAGTACAGTATTAATGCAGAGCTAGACTGTTAATTATAAACAATAAGACCTTTCTAGGAATGAATAAGTACAATATGACAGATCCTACTCACTTGAGTGAAGCTCAGAATCCATTTCAACATAGTGTGTAGAGTAGTACATTTGAGGATCAATTCTGTCTGAGTACCTCCTGCTGGAACATAAAAATTCACATGAACAAGTGATAGAGGAGTCGCAATATTGAAACTGTAAAGGATAAATCTTTTCTGCCAAAGAAAAAAAATGGAAACAAAAGCACATCGTTTGCCTAATACATGATAATTAAGAAAATCAAGCAAATTTTGAACATAAACCTAAATTAACTTAAATTATATATTGAACATTAACAGAAATAAATAAGCTTAGCCTTGTCTACACAACCCCTCTATTGTAAGATTCTCAGTTCCATTTAAAAGCTCACAAATTTGTTATAGAATGTGCAAATCTATCAACCTATCAAGCTTTACCAAAGAAAGATTTTTGAAATTTGAAAGTGTAAATAAATAAGAACAAATAACAAATTCTACCTCTCACTAAGCCTTGATTTCTCCCTGTAAGGTTTCACAAGAACACGAGCCCCACAAACGAAATGCGGGTTTCCTTTGGTCAAAATCATTTTCACTGTATCTGCACTAGCAAAGGTTACAAACCCGAACATCCGTTTCTGTTGGCAGGGAATCCTCACATCTTCAACTAGACCATAGGTGCTACAAACAAGACCAATACAATAAGGAATACAGTCAAAATAGTTACATACAAAGAAGCCTGCAACTTTCTACCAACAAGAGTTTCAAGATAAATTACTTGAAGTAGTCAGAGACATCGTCTTCGGTGAAAGTGCTTTCAGCTGGAAATGTTAGATATATCTGTCGTGACCCACTGACAATTGGACCAGGGTCACTTTTATCATTCCGATTGTCCAAGTATTTTGAAGCGTCTTCTGCCAAAATTACAGCATGCTGCCCATGAGGCCTGTAATTCAATCGCAAAATGTACCAGTTAGATACTCATATATGAAAGATTATTTATTTACTAGATAAGCACCTGGAGTTGCACTCACCTGTCAATCAGCCGAATACTTTTCAATCGAGCAAGAAGCTTTGTCAAACTATAACCAGCTTTACCATGTCTCTGGCTCTCAGTGAGGTATCCATCTGCCTGAAGAACTTTTCCATATTTCTCATAATATATCATAGGCAGAGAAGCAATGGAAACAGGATTCCCTCTTCTAGATTTTAGAATCTCAACAATTTCCAATTCAAGCTTCTCAAGTGACCCGGGTGAGAAAAGATGATCGTCATTAATGCCATCATTTCCATACATCTGAGAGAAGCTCTCAGGCATGACTTGTCCATGGAAATACCTACAGCTACTTCCATGCTTACAAAATCCCTTATTGAAGTAGTGACAAACCTTAACTGGAAATTCGGGCAGGCTTGACATTCGTCTAGTTGTTCTAGCACTTAAGCTGCCCATTGCAGCATCCGGGTAAAAGTAATCATTTGAAAAACCCGCAAGTCCAGAATTGGTAGGCTCTATTTGATCTTCTAAACTCAAAAACTGAGTTTGGTTTTGGAGTTCAGCAATAGAATCCGAGCAAGCTGATAAACTGAAATCAGAATTATGCTTGCTTGCTATCGGAGGATCCCAATAGGCAGTTGGAACTCGAAAAGCTGTTGGTGATGAAAAGGACCTAGAAGGAACAGGTGAGTAAGGAGTGAAAACTGGGTTCATGAGTGGTGAGATTGGGGATGGTACTGACTTGCTAGTAGCTATTAGTTGTAGTTCAGTTTTGGCTTTGAAAATCACTTCATGAATCAAGTGGTCCGGACCCAAAGCCAACCTAACCATTTCTTCTTCACCATGGTCTTGAAAAAGAACATAACCTATAATCTTTGTAGCATTTTCCGGCTCTAGTTTCTGGATTTTACTGAACACAATTTTTGCAAACTCCGAAAAATCCATCATTTATTTATCTACTCACTGCAAATGAATACAAAAGTGTATAAATGAGAAAAAGATCTAAAAACACAACGAAAAAAATAAAATAAAAAATCTCACAGCCATACATCCATATAAGGCAATATATTCCACTCCAAAAAGAGCTGTAAAGATTGCCAAAAACACCATAAAACCCAGAAATAGAAAATACCATCAAATCTGGAAAAAGAAAAATGATTTGTTCAAGAAAACTTCCAAATAAATCGAACACAACAAAATAAATCGTAAACACAAACACCTTTTCCCTCATGAGAAATCAGAACAGATTTAGAGGAAAAAAAATCACAAAACTAAAAAATATATATTTAAATTTTAAATTTTCTTTTTTGGATAAGTAATATTAAAAGCAAAACATAGTACCTCTGTTTTTTTTTTCCTAAAACATTTCCAAGGCCAAATGAAAGAATCATCCATAACACTCATGAAGACTTATGTTACGACTTCTATCGTTAACACTAAGGGCACGTTTGGTAGACTGTAATAGACACTGTAATGTAATAGATATTCCTATGACATAACTATTTGGTTGTTTGGTTATGTTTTTATTACAATGAATAGTTATTCCTTATGAATAACTATTCTTCAAAATAAGGAATAATTATTCCTTATCAAAAGTACTGAATATCTATTCCTTCACCTTATGTAATAACTTTTTTTTAAAATTTCCTAAAAAGCCATTAGTTGCCACATCTTCAAAATGAAAGAAAATAAATTTTCTTTCTTGTTAATTATTAGCTCTATTTTGAACACCTTAAAATAAGTGTATTTTAGGAAATTTGACTTAAAAATGATTTAATTACACCTTCTTTTTATACTCTACTAAATTGTAGATGCATATTCAGAATTCTATTCCTAAATGATCATCAAACTAATGAATAGTAATACTCATTACATTCTAACTTAATATATTCATTGTAATACTTATTCCTATTCCCATGTAATAATCATTACAGTGTACCAAACATGCCCTAAAAGAAAGCCTTTTTGAAATCTAAATACTAACAGTTTGAATTATTTCCAAATTCAAAAACCAGTATTTTCTCACTTGAAACAAATCCAAAACTCATACTTATCGTGACAGTAAACCAGGAAAAAAAAAAAAAAACCCTCTTTTCAGCCATTAGGCTAGGCCATATACTAGAACATATATCAAGCAAAAACTATAATAATAAGTGTAAAACTCTCATTCAAGCAAACCATGTACAGAAAATGACACTGCAAAACACTGACTAAGATGTAGGAACACGCACATAACACAGATGAAACATACCCAACAAATCTATGTAGTCTCATACAGTGCAAAAAGTAGTCAGAACTGAGAACCAACAGAGAAAGAAGCTTCTTCAAACACCGGGTTTAAACTCTCTCTTTCTAACATTCTCTCTTTCTCTCTCTACAACTCTCTCAAGCCTTCATTATCCAGAAAGAAAAGAGAGATCATGGTTATCCCAAAGCCAAAGGGCAAACTGCCAGAACTGATGGTTTTAAATAGCATATACAAAATATATATACACAAAAAAAAAAAAAGGAAAAATAAATAAATAATTCCCACAAATTGTTTTTTTTTTCAAAAATATAAAGTGATTTTACTTTTCTCACTTACTTACTATACAATTACTAGACTAAACACACGGTCTTTTGAGTTTATAAAAAAAAAAATTCTTTGACCATTTTAAATTTACAGCTTGGTTTTACTAACCCAGATAATTAAGGCTATATTCTTTGCTAAATTTACGAAAGTGATCATAACTGCATGGACCATGTGAATTACACAAACACCCTTGCTTACAAAAACCCATTTTTAAAAAAAAAAAATTTACAAAAACCCATTTTTTTAAAAAAAATTACAAAAACTCATTATGAATTTTTATAATAAATTTTTTAAAAATGTAGTAATAAAAAAATAATAATTCGGAAATAACAATGTGCAAAATTTAGTTCTTCAACTCTACATGTCGGCAAAATGTATCCTATGAGTGGCACATATGTGGATTTTCTTTTGTCTTTCAAGAGAAGTGGTCCTACTTCCAATTTGCACCCTTGGATCTGCCTCGAGATTTGCACAACCTCTTATCTCAAGGTGGTGTGGATTGAGGATTGAGGACCATGACATAAACCTTTGGACCCATACATAACTTAATGTTAGTACTAGAATTTTTCTTTTAATAATGTAATCAACAAAACTTTGTTTGTACTTTTGTTGGATGGATAAGTGCAACACTCTATTATTTTTGAAATATCATACTGTTTGAATTTATGACTTATGTTTAGTTTAATTATAATTAACTTTTTTTTTACACGTCAATAATTGGGAGACGAAGACTTTGAACTTTTCGTTCACAGTTAAAAGTGTTAAATTACAAAACTCTGGATAGAATAATTGTTTTTATCAGAAAATGTTAGTATAAATAAAATTTAGTTATAGATCCATTATTTAAGGATGAAAAACATTTTTTTAATAGATAATTACAATATACCTTGAATAATTTCCCCCTTAAGCATGAAAATTGCCAATTACAAAAGACTTTATCCTTAAAAAAAACACAAAAGAGAGATTTTATAAGTTAAAGTAATTCAAATCCATTGAATGTCTTAATAGTACATGGGTTGAAGATGCAAACTTTGTTTATTATACTCTATATGCTCCGTATTTGACAAAGACATATCCATGAGATTACTTTTATAATAATTGAGGGTCATTACCATCATTACATGACAAGGCCACTTGCGCCGTTAGGCCCATTTTATCTCTGCTTTTTTCTTGCAGCAAAGGGGACCCATATGGTCCTATTTTGCTCCTATGTAATCTTATTAATAGGCAATCTGATAAACATGAAGGAGTGTAAACATTACGTTTCTTCATCATATGGTAATAATTACTTTAGCTCCTTCAACTTACCAAACCAAAAATTAAAATAAAAAAAATTCAATTTAAAAAAAAGTGAGACCGAATAATTTATATATATGCTTAAGTAACACAATTTTTGAATAGAAGATTTAGAGTTCAATCACGCCTATACTAAAAATTAATTGATATCTTGATCTGATAATAAAGAGTTATCATTAACGGTAGATGACATAAATTGAAACTCTCTTTACCCAAAAAAAAAAAGGTAACACAATTTTTATGATTTCCTTTTTTGGTCAGAACACGTAACACAACAATTAGAATGCAGCAGTATTTGATGTAATGATTGAAATCCAAAGTCCAAAATGATCAAATTGTCAGCCCACAAATTGATCATACTATGGGCTGTGGATTCATTGACTTGTACAGTCATACGCAGTGTCACTGTATGTCACAGTAAAAAAAATAAAAATAAAAAATAAAAACTATTCTTCTTCTACTTCTGTTTTTTTTTTTTTTTTTAATTATTTACTTACATAATAAAATTAATATTTTTTTTATAAACAAAATAAAATTAATATTAATTACGTGGGGATTGGAAGGTAATTAACATAGTTTTGGGGGACAGTTTGAGTAGCTTGGGTTAAAAAAAAGTTATATGAGGAGTAACCGGTTCAAACGGCTGGGTGGGTGGGGTTTACTGTTCAAAGTCAAACAGTGAAAAGATCCATGAGAGAGAAAATGATGGGTAAAATTAACTCAGGAAAAACACATGGGTAAATTATTAATTAATACTATTATTAAAGTGTTCAGAGATAAAAAGTGAGAAAGCAGTGGGCATGCTGTTATTTGAACCTAGTGATTTTCTCCGACTCTTTGGGTTTTGACTCTACCAATTTTTTCCTTATCTTTTTCTTTATTTAAAAAAAAATAGTTAATCTCAAAATATAATAACAGGTTACTCGTTATTCTTCTTCTTTTTAGAATAATAAATCTCACTATAAGTTTCAAAATTCTCTTCATGATTATTCATAAAATTATTTGTGTATTATTTAAATATTTAAACAAATCACATAATTCATTAGGTAGGATATGTGACTAAAAGTACAAATGAATGATTTCATCAATCAATCCATAACTACATATAATAAGTTGGATAAATTTTCTCAGACTACTTTGGAGGTAAAAATTTTTAATTAAATTAATATCATCCAATATTATTTTGTTGTACATTTAGAATACTAAATAATTACTCTCTTCCTCTATTTTCCCTCTTTCTTTTCTTGCTCTTTAAACTAAACACTTCTATATTCTCCAACAAGTATTTCTTTTTATTCTCACTCCACTTTCACCTAGCTTTGAGCTTAAACATGTTAATAATTAGATAGGGATAAGAGAAGAGATCCAAGTAATTTGGATTTTGAGTTTGTTTTGGTTTGCTTTTGTTTTCATTCTCTCTCTCTCTCTCTCTCTCTCTCTCTCTCTCTCTCTCTCTCTCTCTATATATATATATATATATATATATAAAATAAAGAATCAAAAACTTCCAATATTGAGTGTAAGCCAACAAAGAGTGAATTTTTTAATAGATATAATAAGGTTTTTTTTTTTTTTTTTTTTTCATATGTAACATATGATAGGATCTAAATTAATTGCTCTCTATAACATCAAGTCAAGGTACCAATGATTTTTTTTTTAATATATAGTGTAATGAGATTTATTTGATGATAAGTTAAAACACACAAAAGTAAAACTTAGTGTCTATTTATTATGATGAATTGCTGCTCATTTTATGTTGTGTGAATGAGTCCTAAGTTAAATAATATTGTCTCTTTCTTTCAATAATGTGATAGAGGATAAGGACATAAACTTACTTGACATGTGTATAACGAATTAACTATTGATTAAAAAAAAATAATGTCATGTTGCACCCTTTTACTTTAATCAAGAATAGAACCCAATGGCCTTCAAAATCAAACATTGCGACTTGATCAAGGCTTTTTAAAAAAAAAATGTTTTTATGGGTATGCTCTATGTACCAAATTTAATGCGCATGCACCAAACTTCCCGTAAATATATATATCAAATATATAATGCTCTATGTACCAAATTTATATATCACCTATAAAAAAGTATCAAATTTTTCAAAGACTAATTCCAAATTTAATATATATATATATATATCAAACTTTATTGGACTCTTTTTATCGACAAAAGAGAAAAAGAGTTCACACATTGGATTTTAATTTTGAAGGCTTTCTCAAAAATTTAATATTAAAATGAGATTTTTTTTTTTTTTTGGCTAAATTGAGCTATGTTGTAAAAGACACTCATTATTTTGCATGCAAGTTGGCCTTATTAGTCTTTATTTTGTCTATTAGTATTAATAACAAGTGTAAGAGTAATTTTAGGACTACATCTTTTATCACAAATTTTTTTCACAACTATTTTATATGATAGATTATGATTGACAACGTGACAAAGTTGTAGCAAAAGAGTAATACAAGACTTTTTCCATATATAAAGAAGTGCACTTTATCTCAAATACAATGACGATAGCCACTATATTTTGTCTTTATATATTTATGTTTTCTATTTATTTACTTTTAAGTTGAATAAGAAAGATTAAGATGTGTAAAATTGTAAATAAACAAAATAGCTGATGACACTTGTTTTTGTTGTTGCACATCCAAATAATGCATGATTTTTTTTTTTTTTAAAAATCCTTTCTTGATTGTGGTTCTTTTACATGTTATATCCCATATTCATATTACAAACCAGTCTTTTTATTTCTATTTAGTTATAATCAAGTCCTTTTCATTTTCTTAGATAGAATTCTCCTTCACATTAATTTATACATTATTGATACAGAAGTAGCTATCACTGCATCATAATATGTCTATTATTTATATCGAGTTAAAATTCGTTGTAATATTAACTTAAGAATAATAAGTTGTTTCATACTTATGTTAACAATAATTCATTGCAATGATTTATATATTTTCATTGAATGAAGGCCCTAGCTAGTTCCTTATTACATTGGGGAAAAATGTTGTACTAACTTATAATAAAATATCCTTGTAATAACCTAATACCAATTATTTTGTAATTTATTGCAATAAAAATATTGAAGTAATAGTTTGTTGTAAGGAAAATATCATTACAGTATATCAATAACAATTATTATACAATCTATAACAATGATAAAGTGAAAAAATAAAATAATATAACAAAGATATCGTTGAAATAATTTGACTCAAATTATTTTTGCCAATTATTTTGCAAACTATTGCAACAAGAACTATTAAACAATAGTCTATTGCCATTGTGGGGCCAGAATATTTG
Source organism: Quercus tomentella (assembly GCA_028535165.1). Lineage (NCBI taxonomy): Eukaryota > Viridiplantae > Streptophyta > Magnoliopsida > Fagales > Fagaceae > Quercus > Quercus tomentella. The sequence continues at coordinate 5,233,876 of JAPQVY010000100.1, read as the reverse complement.
TGACCCAAGCCCACTTTATATTAAGGCCCAAGACCCACGCCGAGGACAGGCGTTGCCGAGGACATGCGACCGAAGTCCAAATGGCCTAGAAATATAGCCGAGAATGATTCTGTCCTCGGCATCCCAAATTGCTCCTGGAAGAAAGGGCGAGTACAGTGTAGGAGTTGTTCAAGGAAAAGCTAAACACCTCTGCATTGATGGGGAAAGGACCCCTGAACAGTGAATAGACAAAAGAAAAGGGAAAGGCTGCTATTACTGTAATTAAGTACTTTGCGCCTGACAAAGCAATACTTTTCAGCTTTTACAACCGCCCCCAACCACTTTGGGTATGGGCTGATGGGACAGGCATCAGCCCTCGAAAGCTGAACCTACATGTGGACGTTGGGGAGAGGGTAAAGGCTAGTATAAAAAGAGAGGGAAGCAAGCCAAAGAGGGGGGGGGGGGAAAGGCGAAGAGCCAGATCCTCCCAAGTCGTGCCGAGGAGAAAATCTTCTCGGGCAAGCATGATAAACCCTTGTGCGATAACCATGAACACCAGGACCAACTACTGTCCGGTGATCGAGGCTTAGCCTTTCAGCCCACGCTCTACAAATCATATTGTTTGGGCCCTCAACGTGCGAACCCAACATCATTTTGGGGTCGTTACAAATTGAGTCCTTACAATTGGCGCCGTCTGTGGGGAGGCTTGTGCGTTGGCACAGGCGGCATTTAGTCATGGTGGGATCATGCCCTTGTCGACAAGGGTCCCTCAAAAAAAATAGTTGTGGCGGTGGGGCTTGCTAGACGAAAGCCTCTCCATCATTCCCAGCAGTTTTTGTTCTAACTCAGCTCCCACTCAGGGCTACCTTACAAAGTGCCAGTGGCACGGGTAGTTCTAGGGGCTTCCAACATCAAGCCAATGCCCCATATCCCTGTTAAGGGGCTAATCCTCGAATCTTAAAGAAAGTCTAAGTTTTGGACAGAACCAAGGTCTTGAATGGTCCTCGGACTCAAACCTATGGGGAAACCAAGTACATCTTACAGAAAATCTAAGTTTTGGACAGAACCAAGGTCTTGAATAGTCATCGGACTCAAACCTATGGGGAAACCAAGTATATCTTACAGAAAATCTAAGTTTTGGACAGAACCAAGGTCTTGCATGGTCCTCGGACTCAAACCTATGGGGAAACCAAGTACATCTTACAGAAAATCTAAGTTTTGGACAGAATCAAGGTATTGCATGGTCCTCGGACTCAAACCTATGGGGAAACCAAGTACTTCAAAAAGAAAAACAAAGTTTTGAACAGAATTAAGGTATTGCATGGTCCTCGGACTCAAACCTATGGGGAAACCAAGTACATCTTACAGAAAATCTAAGTTTTGGACAGAACCAAGGTATTGCATGGTCCTCGGACTCAAACTTATGGGGAAACCAAGTACTTCAAAAAGAAAAACAAAGTTTTGGACAGAACTAAGGTCTTGCATGGTCCTCGGACTCAAACCTATGGGGAAACCAAGTACTTCAAAAAGAAAAACAAAGTTTTGGACAGAACCAAGGTCTTGCATGGTCCTCGAACTCAAACCTATGGAGAAACCAAGTACATCTTACAGAAAATCTAAGTTTTGGACAGAACCAAGGTCTTGCATGATCCTCGGACTCAAATCTATGGGGAAATCAAGTACTTCAAAAAGAAAAACAAAGTTTTGGACAAAACTAAGGTCTTGCATGGTCCTCGGACTCAAATCTATGGGGAAACCAAGTACTTCAAAAAGAAAAACAAAGTTTTGGACAGAACCAAGGTCTTGCATGGTCCTCGGACCCAAACCTATGGGGAAACCAAGTACATCTTAAAGAAAATCTAAGTTTTGGACAGAACCAAGGTTTTGAATGGTCCTCGGACTCAAACCTATGGGGAAACCAAGTACATCTTACAGAAAATCAAAGTTTTGGACAGAACCAAGATATTGCATAGTTCTCGGACTCAAACCTATGGGGAAACCAAGTACTTCAAAAAGAAAAACAAAGTTTTGGACAGAACCAAGGTCTTGCATGGTCTTTGGACTCAAACCTATGGGGAAACCAAGTACTTCAAAAAGAAAAACAAAGTTTTGGACAGAACCAAGGTCTTGCATGGTCCTCGGACTCAAACCTATGGGGAAACCAAGTACATCTTACAGAAAATCTAAGTTTTGGACAGAACCAAGGTCTTGCATGGTCCTCGGACTCAAACCTATGGGGAAACCAAGTACTTCAAAAAGAAAAACAAAGTTTTGGACAGAACCAAGGTCTTGCATGGTCCTCGGACTCAAATCTATGGGGAAACCAAGTACTTCAAAAAGAAAAACAAAGTTTTGGACAGAACCAAGGTCTTGAATGGTCCTCGGACTCAAACCTATGGGGAAAGCTTGTTACTAGAGGATGTCTTTAGTCCTAGACAGAGCGGAAATCCCACTCTGTCCTCGAATCCCCGATTCTGGAGAAAGTAATGCAACCAAGTGTTTGGACCTGGTACAGTTATACCTCGGCCTCAGGGCCAGATGTCAAAAAAGGGGTTAAGGCTATGAGTGTTGTCAGGAACGTGGCAAAGCGCCATAGTGTTCCGTGACCCTGTCGGATGATTCATTTTAGGTCACCTATCCTCGGATGATTTCCCCATGTGCAAGACAGAGCATTCAGCTGTTACCTTGGTTAGTCTTATATGGTCAACCCATTTCAGGTCGGTGTTATTGTGCTTATTAGTCTTAGTAAGTTCAAAGTGATGGCTTTTTGTTAACGAGGGCTTCAGCCCTAAATACACACCAACGCATCCATTCATAAAATAGTTATTGCAAAAAAAAAAAAAAAAAAAAAAAAAAAAAAAAAGCGTAAAATGGGATAACATCATCTTTTATTAGACAAAGAAATAATATAGCGTACAATAAGGGGCTTAAACAAGCCTATACCGAAAGCTAACTAGAAAAGCAAAAAAGAAAAGATACAGGGGAGCATTAAATCCTTTAAATTCGGCTCTAGCAGCGACTAAGCATGTCAGGATGACCCCAGTTATGGAAGAGAAGAAGAAGCAGAGGCAAAAGGTGGCACCAGTGAAGGAAAAGAGGAAGAAGCAGTTGAACCTAACTCCCGTGCCAGCTCTGACTGCAATTAAGCAGGTGTCATGTTAGTAGCGCTCGAGAGAAAGCGGATGGTACCGACGATGAGAAACATCAGTGCTGACGCACCAAAAATCTTATGCGACTTGCACTTGCTTCGGATTTTGGCTGAAGGAGGAGGAGGCTCCTTTCTCTCCGTGTCAGGGGGAAGAAGTGTCTTGAGACTTTGTCTCCCCTGCCCCGACCAGACCATCTTGAATCTCGGGGAAACCCAGTGTTTCTGGGGAGGGTGTGGTTTCTTTGCCCTCATCCCAGACTTGGCTCTATCACTCCCTAGGGCTCAATCACACTGGTAACGGAGGCTATGGGCACAAACCGGGAAGTTGGGGATTTGGAAGGTTTAAAGGGTCTGCGAGTTAAGGAAATGACCTCCTACTGCACTCCTTATATGGGGAGCAAGCCGGGTAGCATTTATGCTGTACAAATCTCTAAGAAAATCTCCAAACGAGATAGGTCCCGCTCGATTCCCAAAACGATCTTCAGCCGTTGGATTTGCACCGCCTCATAAAAAGATCTCATTAAAGGCGCGCTTCGTGCACTGAAACGGCAAGAGCATAGCGTGGGTAAAACCAAAAGAATGTCTCACAACTGGGGGCGTGTTCTAAGCAAACAACAAGGCTCCTGTATTGACGAAGGACAAATGTTAGCAAACCGTGACATAGGCCCGGTGTCATCAAAACCCTCCTCTCCGTCCGAGGATCTGGACAACAGGATTTTGAGGGGCTATTGTGGGGCCAGAATATTTGTGACCCAGACCCACTTTATATTAAGGCCCACGTCGAGGACAGGCGTTGTCGAGGACATGCGACCGAAGTCCAAATGGCCTAGAAATATAGCCGAGAATGATTCTGTCCTCGGCATCCCAAATTGCTCCTGGAAGAAAGGGCGAGTACGGTGTAGGAGTTGTTCAAGGAAAAGCTAAACACCTCCGCATTGATGGGGAAAGGACCCCTGAACAGTGAATAGACAAAAGAAAAGGGAAAGGCTGCTATTACTGTAATTAAGTACTCTGCGCCTGACAGAGCAATGCTTTTCAGCTTTTACAACCGCCCCCAACCACTTTGGGTATGGGCCGATGGGACAGGCATCAGCCCTCGAAAGCTGAACCTACACGTGGACGTTGGGGAGAGGGTAAAGGCTAGTATAAAAAGAGAGGGAAGCAAGCCAAAGAGGGGGGGGGGGGGGAAAGGCGAAGAGCCAGATCCTCCCAAGTCGTGCCGAGGAGAAAATCTTCTCGGGCAAGCATGGTAAACCCTTGTGCGATAGCCATGAACACCATGACCAACTACTGTCCGGTGACCGAGGCTTAGCCTTTCAGCCCACGCTCTACAAATCATATTGTTTGGGCCCTCAACGTGCGAATCCAACATCATTTTGGGATCGTTACAAATTGAGTCCTTACAGCCATGAATTATTTGTTGCAATATTTGAAGTTTTTTGCAATGAAATTTTTTTTCATTGACCTATTATGTTACCTTGGGCTTTATTGCAATACCTCTCATCAACATTTAGTCATTACAATAGCAACATATTGCAACTACTATAATATTATTGCAACGATTTTTTGGTTGTAACATATATGGTTTTGAAACTCGAACCTTTTAAAGAACCAAAAATGTAAGAGGTTTAAGATTTTTTGAGGTTGGACAGGGGTTAAATTGAGGTCAGAGTATGACAAAATAAAAATATTATAAGTTATTAAGTCTCTTAAATATAAAATAAATATAATAGTTAGAGTCATAAAAAACACCACAAGCTAACTTGTCTCAATAGTTGGTATGTTAATTAAACATAGTTTAGAGTGTGGGGTGATTGGACTTTTTTATGCTTTATTTAGCAAGTGACTCATACTTGTTCAATGTATAGTTTTTGTGTCAGACATACATCCTATTTCTACACATTAACTTAAACAAAACTTGTACACTTTTTTTCTTTTTTAAAGGAAAAAAAATTAATTATATATAAGTAGATAGAATTAGTTTTTGACTATTGATGATGGTGATGGTTGAAAAATGAACACTCCATTAAATTTTACCTATTGGATGGCCGAAATTTCTAATAATTTTAAACAAGGCCCAAAAGGATAGATGTATGGTGTGAAATTGGGTGATGATTTTTTAAATTATTTCTTACAACTTTTTTATGGTTACAATTTTTTTCATAATTTTTTATAACTTGTTGAGATAATCAATTGTAAGTCATAAATAATCGTTCCATATGGATCTGTTACTAACACCTTTATCATTCACAATATCCTATTGTAGTAAGTTGTGAAAAGTTATAAAAGAAATCGTATTTTAATTCTATGCATCCTTGTATTTGTCCAAGTTTTAAAATTCATCTAGAAGCATTCTATTGTGTTGATGAAATAAAAACAGTCTAACCTACTTGAAATTCGATATTTTCCTTTTATTTTTATTATTATTAACAAATGCAATCTCTCTCTCTCTCATATATATATATATATATATATATATATATATGATAAAGTACACTATAGAATTTAAACTTGTGACATTCATGCCATAATTATTACTCTTATTATCAGGCTAAAATACCATTTCATTTTTAATGTTGACAGGGTTCAAACTTCTCTTATTTGACGATAAGAGATTTGATCGGTTGAGTTAATTAGAACCTACTAAGTACGTAAATATATACACACACATACATGTGTGTATAAAAATAGAAATTACGTCTTGGTTTCATGAAGCCTATATATAGTAGATTAAATCTTACATTTACTATTTCAGTCAATGACTTAGGTTAGCTGATAGTTCCAAGTGTTTTAAATTGAGATTTCCAATACTTCGAATTCCCCCCTTTCACTTAAACGTATTAAAAAAAAGGCAAAAATGCAAAACTGACCCTCTAACTTTTAGCGTTTTTCATTTCAGTCCTTTAACTTTTAGTTTTATCATTTCAGTCCTCTAATTTTCAATTGTTGTCAATTCGGTATTTTGTTAACCATCTGTTAAGTGTCTCTGTTAAATGAGCAAAACGACACCGATTTTTTTTTTTTTTTTTTATAAATTTTGTAATTAAAAGAAATTAAAAAAATTGTTACTAAAAAAAAAATTGAAGAAAGGAAAACACTGTCTGTCTGGGTAGAACAGAGCAAAGAGAACATGAAGAAAGGAAAAGAACCCACATGCTTGATCGATTTCTGGATGCAAGAGACTATGAAGGAGTTAACAGTGTGTGTGTACTTCATTTGCGCTAACAAGTCGCCGGAGTTCTGTACCTCAGAATCTCACGCGCCACCATGTGCGTGTACTTCATTTGTGCTATCTGGTCGCCGGTTATCAAAGAATCGGACACCGGCAACCATATCGACTAGACTTCTTCACGCACTTTCGCAAAACCTTCGGATGCGAGTCGAGAAGAGTCACGGCCCAGAGGAGCAATGAAGTGGAAGCGTCCTGAGCAGTGAAGAGAAAGTCGAAGAGGTAGCTTTCGATTTCAACGTTGCTAGTGTTTGGCGGCGGCGGTGCCGTGGTTTCACTGGATTCAGATAAAGCTGTTAACTTCTTCACAGTTTCTTGCATCCAAAAATCGATCAAGCACGTGGGTTCTTTTCCTTTCTTCATGTTCTCTTTGCTCTATTCTACGTAGACAGATTCATCAACTTCCTTTTTTCATTTATTTATTTTTTTTAATAATAGTTTTTTTAATTTCTTTTAATTACAAAAATTAAAAAAATAACCAAAACGATGTCATTTTGCTCATTTAACGGAGACACTTAATAGATGGTTAACAAAATATTAAATTGACAACAATTGAAAGTTAGAGGACTGAAATAACAAAACTGAAAGTTAGAGGACTAAAATAAAAAATATTGAAAGTTAGAAGGTTAGTTTTGCAGTTTTGCCTAAAAAAAAAAAAAAAAAACTTTAGGGCCCGTTTGGTCGTAGTTTTCAAAAATTATTGTTTAAAAAGATGTGAAAATTGTGGTTTAAAAAGTGTTGTTGAACAACGTGTTTTTAGTGTTAATAAAACAAAAAAATGTGTTTGGTATCATAGTTTAAACAATATTTTTCAGTGTTCAAAAAATGTAAAATATGTGTTTGGTATGTGTGTTTTTAATGATAAAAAAAGCTGACAACGTATTAAATAATAATTTTTTAATCCCTTTTTTATCCCTTCTTTATCCCTTTTCTTCTGTCTTTATCCCTTTCTCTTCAGTCTTCCCTCAGAGCAGAAAACCAAAAAGCCAAACCCACGCACGTCCTCATCTCCATCGACGCCAAAGAAGATCCACGGCTGGGCTTTACGTTCGTCGAAGCTCATCTCCACTGTCAGCACTCCAAGACCCAGCAAGTAATCGAGCTTTTGTCGTCGCCGAGTCGTCGTTCTGAATCACTCACACAGATTTCTCAGTTTTTTGGGTTTTTTTTTTCCTGTATTCCTCACCAATCGGGTGGAGAGGCGTGATCTTTGTAGCTGTGTGATCTTTGTAGCTGCGTGTCCACTATCCCTTCTATTCCCTCAGCAGAAAACAAACCCCTGCACTCCTCATCTCCATCCCTTTTTTATCCCTTCGGACTGTGTGAGGTTGCCCGTTTGGTCCTTAGCAACAGATTTCGTTGGTGAGGAATTTAATTGGGAGAAAGGGATTACTTTGGAAATAGGGGTTTCTTCCAAATGATGTGTGTGTGGGATTTTGACGCGTTTATGAAGCTACTGTTAGGAGTAATGGCGTCAGATCCGTGAGGGGTGAGGTGGAATGCCGTTGGGTCAGAGGAGTAATGGAGGTGGGTGAGAGGAGTAATGGAGTTCGGACTGTGATATTCTTTGGGGCGTGAAGACTGAAGAGATGAGAGTAGAGAGGAGAGGAGACAAACACTAGAAAAAAGCTGAATCAGTGGGTCCGGGTACAGTCAAAACTGAGTTCAATTTTTATTACCGTTGTGCCATCCGAATCATCTGTTCATTGTTTAAAATCACAGCCGAGCATGTTTCAAAAAATATATTTCAAACAGGGGTTTTTGAGCAACCATTTTCAAACAGCCCTATTTTAAACTCTGTCACCAAACATATTGTTTCAAATTTTGGACACTAGTATTTAGTGTTTAAACACTGAACACTGTGTTTTCAAATGACAAACCAAACGGGCTCTTAATTTTTCATTTTCTTCAGTATTATTAGATTATGAGTTCATTAAGACATTAACTACAGGCTACCGATTTTATTAAAAAAGTAAAAATAAAACTACATACTGCAGAGAGACTGCACATGCATCTGTGAAGTAGATTATTTGTATACTACCTACTTCCAATAAATTCATCTCAATTTTCTTAATTAGGCTGTTTGGATCCATTATTTTTAATATATATATATATATATTATAAAATAAAGGATAAATTCAACTTTTAAAATATTTTATTTAAAGCTTCAAATTTTCAAAAAACAACGATTTAAACATTTTATCACTATTCCTCTAATGCGTTTGAAGCACATGTGGCAGGTTTAAAAGAATAAGTTTATTCGCAATTGTAAGGTTTAAATGAAACTTGTCCATTGTTATGACATTTATATAAAACTTATTAAACTTAAATATCACTTATGGTTGCTCCCACCTGCCCTTTTTCTTCCAGGAAAAAAAGAAATTTCACTTATCCAAAATAAAAGGTTTATTTTCGAACTTGGTTTGGTTGGATGGTGATAGCAAATATTATCGTCTTTAATTATTATTATTATTTATTTAACTATGATTAAAATTTTTATTTTGGGTAATTTAAAGTTTTTTTTTTCTTCAAAATGATACGATAGCTAAGTTTATTATTTACTGAAAACTGAAAATACTGTAGCAAAATAATTTTTAAATATATGAATAGTGTCGTGGAACCTTTTTTAATGAAAATTTTGTTAAAAAAAGAGGTTTGTGGATCCCGTGAACAATGCATGAGACCACTGAAAAAGTTGAAACGCACTTCTCAAAAAAAAAAAAAACAAAAGCAGACACAAATGCGCAGAAACTGTATCCAAACGTTACCTAAACCTTAAAATTTCAGATGAATTTTATTTAAACCTACTGGTGTCATGTGGACTTGAAATGACATTAGAGGAATAGTGACATAATGATTAAATTGTTGCTTTGGAAAACTTTGAGATTTAAATAAAATATAGCCAAAATTCTAAGTTTTAAAATGTTATTTTGTGCTGAAATGAAAGGTTATAAAAATAATTCTATGTCATTTTCTTTTTAGTTATATTGAGAGAGAGAGAGAGAGAGAGAGAGAGAGAGAAGGGAGGGGGAGGGGGGGGGGGGGGGGGGTTGGGATTTGAACCAAAGACATGAGACCCACTGATGATGCATCCATATCATTTTTTAAATTGCATTGTTTATGGTGTCTATGTCTTTGTAGTTACCCTTGAAATGAGTTTGATATTATTGTACTCACGACACTATTTAGGGCATAATTATGGTAGTTGCTCAAATTTCCATTTTTCAAAAAGAAAAAAAATGAAGTGTAGCCATCAAATTCTAATGACATTTTTAATTTCACGAGATCTTAATGTCAAATTTGTACTCTCTGAAATAAAATTTTGATTAGCATAGTAACTATTTTATAAACCCGAATCTATTAATTGTACTTCTTTTTTTTTTTTTTTTTTTTTTTTTTTTTTGTCTAGCTAGCGTATATATAATCAGAAAAATCAACAATATCTCCAACACTATCAAACTGCAAACCCTGCCTTGTTCATCAAATGAGTTCCCCTGTGTCAAGTTATGAATTTGCAAAAAGTTCTTACACAACCAAGAGTTTTGTGACTCAATGATATATTATTTGATTCTATTCATTAGAAGAATTTGAGTTCAAATCTCCTGTCCTGACCCACTTGTTGTAAGAAAGAAAAAGGTTCTTACCACAAAGCTAGTTTGCAACTTTGCATAAAGAATATTTAAAAGGTTCGTACGTACAACTGGCTAAAGGGAAGAAAAAAAAATCTCGTGCCATGCTAGCTTGTGCCTGCTTGATTGCATGCTTAGTGCAAAATGCACTGTATAGTGTTTGAAATATATGCAATAATGGGCTGGAATTGATATGAAAGTAAGAGGTATCCTCAAGTAGAAACCAGATACCATTAAAACCAAACCAACTTTCACATTTAGGTGGGACTTTTGGTAGGGGGTATTCACTATTGCCTTTATTTATCCATATCAATTTGAGACCCCTTTTGCTTAGCTGCCTCACATGATTTCTCCTAATCATTGTTTGCTTTTCCAGGCAACATATGGTGCATGTTGCAAAAACAAGGTAAAAAGTGGAGGAAAAAAGCTAAGATAGAGAGAATGGAAGCCATATTTTTCTCCAAAACACATCAATGTGTACCTATCAGTCTGGTATCCAATGCAAGCCATTGATGCCGCAAAGTTATTCCACAGTTCCTTTTGACTTGGTGAGATGTTGACGCAATGTATGCCATCTTTTTTTCTTTGGCCATGAACTGTCTTTTAGTTAACAGCAAAAATTTAGGCCCTATAAAAGGTACTTGATTGGCATTAACATTGCCATTTTTCTCTCCAACATGTACGAGGTCCAATTGGTATGGTTGGTACCAACTAATAAATGGGGTAGGGTTACTCACACTACTTGATTGATAGTTAAACTTAATTTGTATATATCTACTTTGAAAGACAACTCACAAATTCTCATTGGAAAAGTTGGTAAATGCTTTTTTTTCGTTTTCACCACTGACTTTTGATAATTTTTTACTGAAACCGGAAAGTTTCACTTTCAAAGTGCTAAAATTTTTGAGGTTTAGAGTAGCTATCATCTATTAATAGTAAAGAATTTCCCTCTCGTTAAATTTTTATTCATTAATTAACTAGCACCACAACGTAAAATCCCTTCCAAGCATATATTGTAATCTATGTATATTTACCATTAATAGTTAAAACATTTCACTCTAACCACCCTTTAAAGGGCCTCTAGGGGTCAACCTCTATATATGATAAACCACAGTTGCCTAAATGTAAAGATAGAAAGTTAGGTGAATTCAGTTTTTTTTTTACCCCATTGAATAGCAAGGTAGTTAAATTCAATTTAGTCTTTGGTCCACATGACAACCTAGTTGTTTATGCATGAAGATCGGAAGAAATCATTTTGTGTAATTTTCTTATATATATCGTTCTCTTATAGTTGGTGAGTTTTAGTTTTCAGTTCTCACACACACTTATCGGACCCATATGTTCTGAGGAGACGTTACATATGCTGATCAGTCATAACACAAGATAAATATTTTTTTTTTCCCAATTGTTTAGACTCAACTGTACTGATTTGGACGCTAGGGGTAATGAAAGCACAAAGGAGCAGATAAACATAACTTGAGGGGGTCCATGCTCAGGACAAGACACAAGCAATTTGCACGTAAAAGAACTGTTACAAAACATCCAACATTTACTCCTCTATAAATATTGTTTCCAACATTTTTCATAGTTCTTCCCCATGAAATATTGTAGTTTTGGTAGGTGGCAAGCACTTAAAAATGACAGGCCCACATCATGTGCAATATTTGATGCAACCCATCAAGATTGTGAGTTCTAGTGTGCAGTTTAGAAAATATGTGTGTGACAGGATTACTAGTTATTAAAGTCTTCTATTAATTGATGTCATTTCCATCTTCTCTCTTTTAAAATATCCTTGATAATCAGTCCAAATATATATATATATATATATATATATATATATATCTTTGATAATAACCTTATTAATGTCAATTAACGTATTGAGTGAAAAGTGAAAACCTATTATTTCTTGTTTTTATTTTCAACTATTACATACATACAAGTTGAGACAATTAGTGAATGTTTAATATCAAATAGTTAACTTTAAGAGGTTGGCTAAATGGTTCCAATGCTTCATAATATTCATGAGATCTTGAGTTCAAAACTTCTTTCTAGTATCTTGGGGCCACCTTAAAATTTTTTTCCCTATAATAACTTGGTGTGTGTGGGTAGGGTGGCGCCACACACTCTTCAAGGGTTTCATTTGAACCCCTTGACTTCAATTTATATATATATATATATATATATATATATAAAATATTTTTTTGCTAGTTATTTTGCACTCTTGCACATTCTCATCACAGATATCTCTAACTTTAAGAGTAAATAATAAGTGTTTGTAAGTTGTATGTGTCTCTTTTTATTATAAATTTATATTATGTGTGAGTGTGTCTGATATTGTTTGTGTGTGTGTTTTTTTTTGTTATATATAATGTTATTTGTATGAATTGTGATGTGAGATGTGTGCGTTACATGTGTGTGTATTGTTATCATGTTAATAATTAAGAAATATCGATGGTTTGTTACATGTGTGTGTATTGTTATTATGTTATAATAACCTTTTATTATAAAGTTAATGATTCAAGAGAAAAAAAAAAACTAGTAATTGTTCAAGCATTTGATTAGCTAAGTAGACATATGGTCTATTATTTATGTATGGATGAGTGTGGTTGTGTTGATTAACAATTAATACAGTACCAATGCGTTGAGTTTTCTCATTTATTTTAAAATATTATTATAAAAATAATGACAAATAAATAATGACAGGTTGATAATGGCATAAAAAATAAAAATGTTATACAAGCTCTAAAAAATAAAATGGTTACATCAACTCACATTGGCCATAGATAATGACAACTGAACTATCATGTAACAATTTCAAATTTTAAAAACTTGTAAAAGGAAAATGTAAAATTTCATGTATTTGAAGGGTTTTTTTAATCAATAACTTTATATATTCAAGTTCTCTTTTTATTAAATTTTGTTTAAATTAAGTTTCTTAAGGCCTGGATATGTAACCTCGTTTGTAAAAAAAAAAAAAAAAATGTTGAATACTTGAATGGATGGTAATAGGGCAGGGAACTTAGCCTATGAGTTAGGGTTTAAGATTTTAAAAGAAAACAATTAAGTAAGAGGAATCTTGATATTTAACAAAAAAAAAAAGAAAAAAGTAGTATGTATAATTTTGATTGAGGTTGTAACATGCGTACGCGTGCATGTGTATGCATTAAATAGCATGTCCACTAATTCTTTGTATGTGTATGCATTGAATAGCATGTCTAATAATCCCTTTCTTGAGGTCAAATAGGAAAGGGAAAAAATACCACATTTCATTAGACTGCCATAAAGCAATGTTAGTCTTGTTAGATGCTTATTGGAATACAACAACAGAATAATGTCTTCATTTCTGAAAATTAGATGAGCCAATCTTCTGATGTTAGAACTGTTAGTTGTGATTGGTTATTTGAATATTTCACACACCAATGAAATTCGTTGGTTGTTGAATTGTTGTTTTGAAATTATTTTTTCTTGAATAATGTTTTTTTTTTTTTAAAAGTGTCTTTCCAAATAATGCGATTTTGATGTTCTTTTTGAAATTGATGTTCTTTTTGAAATTGATGTTCTTTACATACATATATGTTAAACAGAAGGAGAAAGAATATCCAATATAAAATTCATATATTATTATAGAAAAATTTTAAAATATTATCTTGGAATGTGAGAATGTTGGTCCAATAGGTAAATTTTTGGGCTTTCCAATAAGATATCAACAAAGTGACTAAATCACTTTTGGTCATTTAATATCTTGTAAATCTTAAAAAATATTTATATGAAATTGAGAAATTTGTCTCGAACGGGTAACCAAGCAAAAACAATTAAAAAAAAAAAAACACTTTTGGAGGCAATCTCTTAAGAGACTATTAAAGATTTATTGGGTAATGGGAATCATTGTTGAAACAACTAGAGTTTATAGATTTGTTAAGAATTTGGTGCACTTCTTAGAAATTTAAATCCTCTCAAATTCCGTGACAAAAGCTTTTTAAGGCCAAAAATGAAAAATGAAAATTTTTGTTACCTTTACAACTTGGAGGGCCTTTAGTAACAAATCTTAAAGTTTGTTTATTTTTTTTTAAAGCTTAATTTCATCTTTGTTATAAAAACATACTATTATGACAATGATTATTGTCGTTTAAAAAAGTTCCAGCGACCTAAACAACTAATTTTAAAGTATAAAAACATACTATTAAGTCGATGTTTTTTTATTAAATTACATTCTCTAGGATTTGTTTGTAGCCCATTATTCGTTATTGGGCCGAAAATATTTCCACATGGGCCCAAAACAATTTGGACTGAATAAGATCCTACTATTGCCAATACATGTCAGATCCGACCCAACGAACTAAACAAAACCCGGAAAATAGCAAACCAACGGGTTGGATCTACAATTCGGACCTCTCATTTCCCAATTCCTATCAAAAGGCCAACGTATAAATATGTGAAATTTGCTCCTCACAATTTCATCATCATCATCATCTTCTTCTTCGGATCTAGGCTTCTCAGATTTACACACAAAACCCTTCAATCTCTCTCTCTCTGCATGTGGGGTTTTTTTTTTTTTTTTTCCTCGTTCTTTGCATTGTATAAAAAATATCATATATATTCAATGGAAAATTCAATGATACCATAAATTTTTAAGTGTTTAATTTCGATTGTTTTTTCATGAATATAAATAAAAGTCTAAGATTGTTTTAAGCATGTGCATAAATTGCTTAGTAAGTCAATGATGAATATGTTGATTTACTCGGTAATTGGTCCTAGTGGATGAAGTTAGTTATCCATAGGTTTTACTAGCTAAAGGCAAGTCCAAAGTATTTTTCTTTATAAAGTTTGTGTTCCAACAAAAAATAAATAAATAAAATATTTTTTGAAAAAAAGACTAAGATTAAAACACTCGAAATAAACTGTTCTAATCAGTGTAGGTAACATACATGCTTGCATACATAATGTATAAATTAAATACGGCTATTCATGTATGGAGGATTTGGAATGTGCAATTTAAACTACAAAATTTTGCGTTGAAATATTATAATTTAAGATTTGTTTTGTAATGTTCACTGCATTGCCCAAATCAATGCCGAAATTCACACATTTTCGTGGTCATTTGTTCATCCTAGATTATGGGGGTATTTGCAATATGCACCTTGAGCTACAAAAAACTCTGCAATAAAATGATTAATGTGCCCAATCTTTCAAGTTAAGACTCTAATTTGCATGGTGGGAGTGTGGGACTCATAATAGCTACATCATTACCATCATGCATAAAATGAATGTGACATTTCAATTTCACATGTCAGAAGCATCATTTGCCTGAGGCCGCAACATGATCTCATTATAATATTTCTTTTCTTTGCTTAGGCTCTTAGTTGGGGAGAGGTTTCATGCTGTTAGTAGATAAAGTAATGCCTGGAATTCTTTTATGTTTGATTTTAGTCATTTCATAATTGCAGTAACACTAGCTTGTACAATTAGTTGGTTGCAGAAATTTTGCACTATGATGACTTTTTTTTTATTTTGTTGCATCAATTTTTTTAGTTGAAAATTTACATTGATCATAATCTCTTTCTGTATTAATAACGATCCAATGACCTTTCTTGAATTACAATGATTATAAAATACTATATCCCTTTCCAGGATTGTGCTTGAATTGACACCTTGGTAGCCACTTCTTACTTATCCAAAACAGAAAAAGACTCCATTGTTGCCACATTCTTTTCATATCATTATCAACAAAGATGTGGACCGGAACCAGAGAAAAAAAAAATTAAAAAATTGAGAGGGAGAAATATGAATTCCTAATGGTTTAGTTATAATTGGATATCATGTGTGTTATCCAACCTAAATTCCCCTAGATGTTATTTGTTAAGTTCCTTTAAAATCTTCAAGGGAACATTATTTTCTTATGGGGCCATTCTTTTTCATTTCACCTTGACTTTCAAGATGCTATGAAGAAAATTTATGAATTAAACATCTTTACAATTTAGAAAGTAGTGCACCTTTGAATTCTCTCAGGCTAAAATTTTAATCCCTAAAAAAAAAAAAAAAACATTTCATAGCATATATCTTTTTTTTCGAAGGAGATTTGAACCCTGATTCATTCTTTTAATAAAATAGAGCAAATTATGTTAATGAGCTATTAAACTCTTTGTTCAAAGTCTTAATAGTTAATATGACTACAAATTGTTAAAAGACTATATTTCACTATATATTTCAATTTTTTTTAAATAGGAAAACTATATTTCACTTTTGACTTTAAAGTTTGGGTTTATTTTATTTTGAATAATTCTAGTACCACATAAAAAATCACAACTTTTGTTCTCAATTATCTTACGTGGCAGACTGTAATTGGCTGCATGTCACTTTCACATGGACCTACCATTTTTTCTCTATTACTACTAATAATTTGTCACATGGACAGTCGCAAGAGTTGTAGTTTATTATGTGTTCTTAAAATTTTTATTTTATTTTGGTCCAAAAAATTTGACTCCGTTTTAAAAATAGTTATTCCATTCATCTCCATGATTGTTTTTTTGGTTAAGTGTCAACAAAAGAATGTATTTCAACCAAATTAGTAATGAACATGAACAGATCTACCATTTTTTAAAACGGAAATAAATTTGGTGGATCAAAATAAAAAATCTAAATTTAAGGAAATAAAATAAAATCAACCATAAACTTTAAGGGTGAATACTCAAATGTGTAATTTTTAGTCTTGTTAAAACGATATACTTAGACTGAAGTCACTGAACCCCACTTTTGGTAACGAAGATGACACACATTGGCGTCGGAACCAAGTTCATTGCCTTAACAAGTTTGCAAAATTTCATAGGTTGACGACGTGTCATTAACTATAAGTTGTTAAGGCGATGTCTTGTTTTCAAGGGCGAACTTCTCCTGTATAGTCCGTACACTTGTGTGGGTTAACTTATTGCCCTTGTACAAAATACCTGATGATTTGGGATTGGCTTTGAATTCAAGCTGTTTGTTAGTTTCATCAATCTGCATATTTGATCAACTAATCCAAAAGGGTACTCACAATTTTCTCTCTTTCGTTCCAATTCTTTCTCTTTCTTATTGATATGCAATCACTGTAGGTTCTTTTGGTTTCTCTCTATTGATTCTGATATATGAAAAAACCGCTTATAAATTGTCTTAAAGTACACTGTTTTTGTTTGTATTATTAGTATTGTTATTGTTTTATACCTGGAGACTGAGTGGATTGGGTTGAATTTTTTGAACCAGGCTTGAATTTACTGTAATGGGTCATTCAGAGGCTGAGAAAATCCAAGAAAAACTAAACCCAGATTGGGAAAAAGCATTCAATCAGTATGAAAATGTAATATCTTCTGGAACTGAGGCTGTGAGAATAGAAGCCACAGTAAAGCTAGCCCATTTCTGTAAATATGCCCCACAAAGTATATTAGCTCGTACCATACCTATCCTAGCTGAAATTCTTAGCAAAGTGCCTTCTAATAATTCAAGTCAGCCTATCCAGGAAGCTGCTGTATATTGCTTAAAATGTATTGCTTGTAGAGGTGATGGTGGGTTGGTAATAGAGATAGGCCAATCCAGTGCTATAGTGTCTATTCTAAGGTTATTGCCACATTCTGATAATGGTTTTGAGAGGGTCATGATAAAGTGTTTGTGGGTTCTTGTCAATTTTGGAAAAATAAATCGTGAGATTGTAGCTAGAAATGGACTTGAAGTTATCATAAATATGCTAAATTTGCGCACGGATGGTACTAGGAGGTACTTGTTAGAGATTCTGAGTGCATTGACATTGTTGAGAGAGGTTAGGAGAGTACTTACAAGTTTAGGAGGCATTTGCTTTCTTGTTGAGGCGGCTAGGTGTGGTAGCATGGTCTCTAGGGAAAGAGCTTGTCAAGCAATTGGGTTGCTTGGAGTTACAAGACGTGTGAGGCGTATGCTTGTTGAATTGGGTGTGATACCAGTTCTTGTTGAGTTGTTCCGAGATGGGGATAGTACAACAAAACTTGTAGCGGGTAATTCTCTTGGTGTGATCTCTGCTCACATTGATTACATTAGACCTGTTGCTCAAGCTGGTGCAATACCATTATATGCTGAACTTCTTCAGGGACCTGACCCTAGTGGTAAGGAAATTGCAGAGGATGCATTTTGTATATTAGCTGTTGCGGAAATGAATGCAGTTGAGATTGCTGAGCGCTTGGTAGGGATTCTTAAAGAAGGTGACGATGCAGCAAAAGCTGCGGCTGCTGATGTTTTGTGGGATCTCTCAGGTTACAAGCACTCTGTATCTGTTGTGCAAAACTCAGGTGCAATTCCACTTCTAGTTGAGCTTTTGAGAGACGGGAATAGTGAAGTTAGGGAAAAGGTGTCTGGGGCTATTGCCCAGTTGAGTTATGATGAGGAAGATCGGGTGGCACTTGCAAATGCAGGGATAATCCCACTTCTGATTGAATTGTTACATGACGACTCTGTGGAACTGAGGGATAATGCTGCAGAGGCTCTTATCAGTTTCTCTGAAGATCCATTGCACTGTGATAGAATATCTGAAGCAATTGATTTTCCTTCTTTCCAGAATATGCACAATAGATTAACTCGGAATCATGCTTCTGATGAGAATATGGTTAGATCTTTGAGGCGGATGAGCATTGAACAGCTTACTTGGAACCCAGATCTTGTCTAATTGTTGAAATGGTACCCCCAGTAATCTCAACTAATTGTGAATTTTGTATATTGTACCAATGTCTATGCTATTTTTGTCCCCTTATTTTTTTTTTCCCTTTCAGTGGTTTTATGTTTTGTTTTGTTTTTTTATTCAAACTGCATGAAAATAAATTTGCTTCCTTTTGGGTTGAAAGCCTTGTTGGCACTGGCATGCAGGGAGCTTGATTTTTACTTTGTAGTTTGTAGACACATTCTGAGATCACATATACAAGTTATAAGCATGATGAAATGAGTTCTGCACAATTTTTTCCTTATAGAGCTGTTCCATAAATCAATGATTCTCATTGACATCAGTTGCTTTAATACGTGCAGCAGCTACTTCTGCCAAGTAGGAAAATAACTATGGGGCCTGTAGACCAATAAGGCAATAACCTTATATACATTTTGAATTCTTAATAAGATTAAAAATTGTGTGTTGTGTGTGGTAAGTTATACTTGCACCTATCACCTCACCCTCCATTTCACCATGTATGAGGAAGTGCCATTTGAGCTACAACACAGTTAGAAGTGGAATTGAATTGGAAGACCAAGATGGTGTAAGCAAGGTGGGAGACCCACATAGACAGCTCCAAATCTATTTCAAGTAGGGCAAG
This sequence comes from Quercus tomentella, assembly GCA_028535165.1. Classification (NCBI taxonomy): domain Eukaryota; kingdom Viridiplantae; phylum Streptophyta; class Magnoliopsida; order Fagales; family Fagaceae; genus Quercus; species Quercus tomentella. The sequence continues at coordinate 5,214,595 of JAPQVY010000100.1, read as the reverse complement.
CTACTCAAGGGAACAACACAACTGACTGAAAGAGCTAGCAATACATTACAGAAGAGAGGCAGCACAGCATGTACATATCTAAGCTGACAACAACCTCAATAGCCATGTCAATTTGAAATTTTAAGGCCATTTTGACTTATATAAAGAAAGAAAAAGAAAAGTAAACTATGGTCGCTGTGATATTTTTCAGTACATGGAAGCCAGAATATTCTTGTAAATTGCTTATTGTATGATTGTATTGAGTCATAAATGAACACAAAGAATGCTATAAAATTCACATGCTGAGCATCTTTGGAATTTCAATAGCAATATTGTACTTCTGATTTGGAGAACTGCAGCAACTATTTTGTCATCAGTTTCTCCTCTTTATTTGGTGAAATCCTTTGTATACTGATGAACAAATGAAGAAAAGGAGAAGCACGGACAGGGTGTACTTGAAGCGCTGGCATTTTGAAATCAAGGTAAGGGATTCTGAAAATATGTCATGGTGAAATGAGATGTTTTTGCAGCAACAATCTGGCAGTGTTGATTGTTGTTATTCTTTTGTAGCTAATCTTATTTAAAAATTTAAATCTGTTAAAGGAGATTACTATGCATGAAAAAAATTTCAAGAATTATTATTATTTTTCTACTTTGATGACATATTATCATTTTGCACATATAGGATATAGCTATACGTCTAAGTCCCCACCAACTGTTTGATTAATAGAAGAAACCAAAAGACCCCATTTGCTCCTTGTATCTATTTCTGTTGAAAAATTAAAAGACCAGGTTTTGAGAGAGCAAAAGAAGGATAAGATTCTATTTTGAATATATAAACAATATATTATGAGTTGATTGAGTTCCATAGTTCATTTTGGAACATGAGTTATGCTCCATCTCAATAAAAATGTTCTGCAAAATTCTTCAAGAAGTTTAACAGCTGTTTGCTTTTTGTCACTACATGGGATCATCTCTAATGCTTTCCTATTATTATTTTTATTATTTGGAGCAGCCTTTGGTGACATTCTTGTAACATTGTCTCTTTTCACTATAGGCAAAGACACCAAAAGAGGAACTGCACATCGACATCCTTACAAAAGGTAAAAGGGAGAGGAAAAAATTGTAATTCAGTATATCCATAAGTAACCATAATTAATTTAGACTCTAAAAATGCCACCACATGCCTGTTGATTTTTTTTTTATAATTAGGTATACATGCATTTTTAGTTCTTAGTTCTTACATTTGACGTTTTGAATTAAAAACTTGTGATTATGTCTTTTTCATATTTTTAGGAGTATTTCTTTTTAAAAAAAGGTGAACTTTTGAAGGCTAGAAATCTAAAATTTAAGTTTTATAATTTTTTTTAGAGATAATTATAATATGCTGCTAATTTCACAGCTCAAACCATTTTCACTCTAGACATCTAAACATTTTGTACATAGGGAGGTGTCAAAACTAAATATACATATTAGGAAACTTAAAAATAATACAACAATTAAACAGAGAAATATAAAATTCTACTATTTTATTTATCAACTTTAATTTTACATATATTTGAGTACTTCAAGCACTTTCAAAGATTAAACTATTCTCAAAAGTATAAATAAATATAAATAACACGTAAAAGCACTGTCTTTCGCAAATATATCCTTCAAAAACCCCCAAAATGCCACTCACTGAAGCATTGTATCAAGCTTTGCCATTGTTGTTGAGAAGTTTAGATAGATACATCCAAAACCAAACTCAATCTCATACTCTTCTTGGTTGACAAAGACTTTTAACCTACCCTAGTATTTCTTCTTTTCTTTATTTATTTTGTTCATCTTTCTTCTATATCCAATTATTTGGGTTATTGAACATTCATCACCTAGAATTTCATAGGTAGCTTTTTCTTATGCTCTTTTCCTTCTCTGACTAGACCCACCGCCACAATTGGGCGCATCTACCATGCTTTGTCAACATCAAACATTCAACATGGAGAATTGCACAAATAGCAATGTTTTCTTTTCTCTTTTTATTGCTTTTTTTTTTTTCTTTTTCTTTAATATCATCTTAATATATATATATATATATATATATATATATATATATATATATATATATATGGAATCTAACATAATTTTGTAGGGAATATTCACTAAATATCCAGATCTTTTGAGATGCAAAATAGAGAAAAAAATGTACCAAAAAACCATAGCACTTTTATATCGAGTCAGGTCATAATCTGAATTAAACACAACTAGGCTCCACATAGCCTAACAATTTTCTCACTCGTCATATTTGGCTCTCTCTCTCTTCCTACTTTTCTTTTGGCCCTTTGACATTTTGTGAAATTGGAATATATTAAATAATAGGTGTTATAACATGAAAATCTAACATTGAATGGAGAGAACCTTTCATTTCCGAAATAAATGAAATTAAAAAGTGGAAGTTGGAAAAGGGAGTGAAACCAAATCTCTTAATCTTCTAAATTTATGGCTTAAATTGGTCATTAGTAATAAGATGGCATGAGTGAAGAGAAAGACTAAATGAAAAACTATTCATACAAAGCGCCACATGGTAGAATCTCGTGATTTCTCACAAGAGGTTTCTACTTTAACTTTTTATTTATTGACTAGTCAATATCTCGTGTGTTGCATCAGATAGTTCATTTAAAAGTAATAATGTTAAAACAAATGAGTAACTGTCCTAAAGATTACATTTGTATATTCATAGCCTTTATGTTTAGAGAGACTATCACTTAAATTTAGCTAGATCGAAGTAGACTGAAATTCTATGTTAATGAGGCTTAACAAAAGTGCAGCAATAATAAATGCCATGCTTAAGATTTTAGATATTATGAGTTTGAGATTTTTTTTTTTAATAATAAATTTGGATTTAGAATAGATGCACTCAGTCTGTTCCCATTATGTAAGTGCATAAAAATGGACCGAATTGACAAAAGTGGACCAAAATGGACTGAGGTGGACTGAACAAGATCAAATGGACTGAATAGGACCAAAGTAGACTAAATGGACTGAATAGAATAGAAGTGGACTAAATAGGAACAAATTGGATTGAAGTAGACAAAATGGACCAATGTGGACCGAATATGACTGACGTGGACTGAATAGGACTAAATTAGACCAAAATGGACCAACTAAGAATGAATCGACATAATAGGGCCAAAGTGGGCAGAATGAACTGAAGTGGACCAAATAGATCCAAGTGGACCAAATAGATCCATGTTGACTGAATAGGACCGAAGTGGACCGAAAAGGACGAAAGTGGACTAAGTAGGACCGAAGAAGATGGAATGGACTGAAGTGGATAGAATAGGACCAATGTGGATCAAATAAGACTGAATAGACCGAATATGACCAAAGTGGACTGAATAAGACCGAATAGGAATGTAGTAGATAAAATAGGACCAAAATAGACCGAATGGACTGAATAGAGCCTAAGACCGAATAGGACCAAATTGGATTGAATAGAACCAAAGTGGACCAAACAGGACTGAAGAGGAAAAAATTTACCAAATAGGGCCAATGTGGACCGAATAGGACAAAAGTGTAATGAATACGACTAAATGGACCGAATAGGACCAAATAAGACTAAAGTTGACGGAATAGGATTGAATGGACCAAAATGTTATGCTAATGTGGCTCAACAAGAGCTTAGCAACAATAAATATTATACTTAAGCTTTTAAATATAGTAGTTATTGACCCTAGCGTTGCATAATTTTTTTTTTTTGTTTTTAAATTTATAAATACTAGTCTTTAGGCACCTAACTCCTTAAAAATATAAAAAGTATTATCAATGGGTTTGAATTTTATGGCATATTGTTTTTACCTACGCTACTCCTTTTTTTTTTTTTTTTTTTTTTTTAATTTAATTTTTTTTTACATATATGTTATGTGCATGACTCAAAAGCAATATAGGATATTTTTATTAATAAGTAAATTAGACCATATAATAAAATGTAAAAATTTAATCTATAGTCTACTTATTCAATATTTTGAAATCCAATGGGTTGAAAAAGAAGCACTCAACTTTATCAATTGTCTTCAGTATTAAATTTTAGTACTATAATAATTTTTTAACAAAAAATAAGATTTCTATCAACATAATTTTGTGAATTTAATAATTTTTTAACAAAAAATAAGATTTCTGTCAACATAATTTTGTGAATTTCACGACTTTCATATGATAAAATATTTTGTTAACACTTTGAAAATGCTTGAATCTGTAAAAGGCGCACTTAAAAATTAGAGAGGAAGAAAAAAGAGATAGTAATAATCAATAATTGCATCAACCAATAAACAACTTCAGTAAATTTTAAGAAATATTCACCAATAAATGAGAAAGAAGTACCATTAGGAGATTTTGGGTGATATTCATCACGACCTGAATAAGTTATATATTTTTTAATCATTTTTTTAAAAAATAATTCCATGTTATACATTAAAAACCAATTGTTATTTGTCTGTATCTCTTGAAAAAACATCATATTGCATTGCTTAGCACCATTTTCAATATTTGTTGCAAAAATAAGCAAATATACCTATAGTTAGGGAAATATATAGTGTAATAAAACAAATGGTGGATTATTTAATTTGCAATTTTAACAATTTATAATCACATACAAAACGTGAAAATAAACGGTAAAAAGAATTAAAATTATTTATAATGATGAAAAACATAGGAACCAATGGTTGTTTAATATAAAATCATGAGTATTTTTTTTTTAATTCATTAATATGTAGCAATTTCTGACATAAAATTTAACTTTGAAATGTATAACAATATTATGAGGTCAAAGCCATCATAAGCCCTCATCAACCATAACATAACCTACAAAAAAAAAAAAAAAAAAAAAAATCAGATTTTATTTTGCACAATATCTAAAATTGAATATTGAAAAATTGCATATTAATTCCATATCTTAATCTATCAAAATTCATAGCAGAAAATATTTAGACCATTCCTTTACATATAGTTTTAGAAAAGTACCAATCTATGAAAAGGGGAAGGAACACCTTATATCAAGTGATCTCTTATCTCTTTGAACAAAATAGGACTCATGTATGAAATCAGTAATACAAATAAAAATCAACCAATTATATGAATGACAAAGACCATAATATTTACAAAAAAAAGAAGTTAAAATTGATAGAATCTTATCTTAACCGTTTATCTTGAGAAATCATAATAACAGGATTTTTATTTTCTGCATATTTTCACCACCAAAAAAAGAAAGAAAAAGAAAACAAAGTCTTAACTAATTGCAAATATGTTTGGAATTGAAGAGAAAATACTAAAAAAGATTCTACGTTGAAAGAATAAATTTGCAGTTTTTCCCCTTATTCTCAAGTGATGCTTAATCCAAAACTAAAAAAAGAATATGCAAATCAAATGTGAAATCAAAAGGAGAAGAAATACTAAGAGAATTGTAGCATTGCCTTAGTATTTTTCTCCTTTGGAAAAATTTTGGAACAAATAAATTTAGAGCTGAAAGTTGTAATTTATGATTTTTTTTTTCCACTGTTAAATGGTTATTATTTAAAGGGAATAAATGCTTTGAACAACCAGTGAAAATTATAGTCTTCACAGAGAGAGAGAGAGAGAGAATAAGCATATACTAAGAGATTTATAGCATGAATATACGTGTAATGAATGTATTAATTGAGTAATATTAATATATATTAATATATTTGTAAAATATTAAGTTTTAAAAGTAATTTTGGATTAGGGGTGACAATTCGTGTTTACGTGTTAAGTTCGTGCCTTGTCAACTCATAAGTATTTGACTCAATGAGTCAAATGAGTTTATGTACTTAGTATTTTGAAGGGTATATTAGTAAAATCACATTTAGTTAAACAAGTTAAATGAGTGCTATGGGTTGGACACGAACACGACATGTTTATGGGTGTCAACTTGAATATGATATGAATCCATTAAGTTTTAACCCATAATCTGCTAACTTTGTGTTATGTAACTTTATGTTGTGTTGTGTTAGCAAGCCGTGTTGAATTTTGGAACCCCTATTTTGGTCTACCAAATACATTTATGGGATTTTACATTTTAGCCCCCCCAAAAAAAAACGTTTATGAGAGATTTGACACTTTCAATTAGTCATTTAATTTTTTTTTTTGAGGAAGAATTAGTCATTAATTTTAGGAGTTTGATTGGACAAATTATGATTAATGCTTGCAAAATATAATTGTTGTGCGTGAAATATATATAATAAAATACTCTCATATTTGCATTTTCTGCCATACTTTTAAGCTATCTTGCTACTGACTATATATTATCTATGTTTAATAGGTGATAAGGGATTTACATGCTAAGTGGGGCTAAGTCAGTTGCTAACCCAACCTGAAGGACCTGGAGGGCATGAAGTAAAGAAAAGAAAAGCAACACGAGCTAAGCAAGTAGAGAAAATTAACGAAAAGAGGTCCAGGCCTATTGATTCAAAGCCAACATGAAAAGGACCTGGAGATACGTGAAGGAGCAAAGAAAAGAACTAATTGATAGGGAGTTTATTCACGTGGAAGAGATACATGGGCTTGAGGTTTAAATGAACATTTGTTAATTGTTGGTGGGCCTCTCTATTTCTTATTGAAACACAAAACACTCTTGGGCTAGTCTTTGGTTTTGGCTGGGATCCTAGTTTCACTTGTATTAGGAATTTTCATAGAGTCAGGCGGCTTCTCTTCGAAGTGCGTGTCTTTGTGTGATATAAATAGGAGCAAACAGAAGAGTAAGGTAGACGGCTAGGACTGGAGCGCAGGCAGCAGAACGTGTTTTCTTCTCTGGCTTTTCTGTGACTATTTATTTCTCTATTTTATTTTGTTTAGTTGAATATATAAGGAGTGTTTGGTACATGTACTTAAAAATATGTATTTTGTTGTTTGAAAATATGAGTGAAAATACGTTTTGGTGAAAAAATGTGTGGAAATATGTGTAATGTTATTTAAAAACTGAAAACATGTGTTTGAAATTATGTACTAAATAGCCCCAGTATATTATTTTTGTATTTTCTTTCAATTACTATGAGTAGCTAAATTTATAATTAAGGTTGAGAATGAAACCTTGTTAAGGATTATCAGTATTGTTTATGTGATTTGATTTTTTTCCCACAATAGTTGTTCTTTAATGATTTAAATTGTTTTTGCTTTATATCAATTGACTAAGATGAAATTCTATATATGAGTTCAATCATATTTTTCTTATGATTTAAGATTTGTCTTAATTAATTGAATGCTTGGTTTATTATTTCTGGATTTTAAAATTGGATATCTCTTGTGATTTGTTTGGCTACAGATGCAATTGATGGTTTGATTTTATACCTAGGGAGAGAAGAAGAACCTGCTTTAGATATTTAAATAGAAGTTTTAATGATAATATTTTCCATGATAGCAAGATTGATTTCTAGATTATCATGCAGTAGTTGAGAAAAATTAATGATCATAAATATATGCAGATATGACCTACAAGACGGATTCTAAAACCTTAAATCCTTTCTCTAGATTGTTTACATCTCTTTATTGCTTTATATTATATCTTTGCTTAGTATATTTAATTGCAAACAACCAATTTTTATTAAACTAAATTAGGATTAATTTGGTTAAGATTTGATTAATTTTCCTACGTTCATTTAAGTCCCTGTGGGTTTGATCTTGTTCTTGTCAAATTATACTTTGGTACAGTTCGTACACTTGTGAATACTTTAAAATTTCAACAACAATTATTTAAACTTAACATAATTGGGTGGTCAGTCAATTTTAGAAGTTTGTCTTTTTTTTTTTTTTTTTTTTTAATTTTTTTTTATAACTTTTTGTAAGGGCGGTTTTTGGGGCCCAGGCTCAGCAAGCAAGCGATTCTGGCCCAAAAGACCCTCGACAATGAATTTGTAGAGAGTGGGACTCAGAGCTAGGTCTTGACAGAGTGGACGTGATTAATGGTGAACCATGCAACAAATGGAACGTGAGAATGTTTCGTTCAGTATCATGAGATAACAGTCCATGGGGCTGCTTTAGTGTTCCTACTGCTCTTTTTTTAGAAAGTCTCTCTTTTCTTCTTCTCTTCTTCCTCCCCCTTTTCTCATGGGGACTTTCTGCTCTTATATATCCTCCTTCAGTTGATAATGACCTTACACTTGTTCACCATCTAGGCCTCTACTTGAGTGCCTGTCCCAAAGGACATCCTCCTCCTTTTTCTGTGAGTTGCAATGGCCGAGATAATACTATTTTCCTGTCCAATCCACATTAATGCGGCTGGAAAAGTAGTTTCCTTGCATTTAATGTGGCAGTAGTGGTTGCTCCTTGCCCGTTTAGCATTTTCCTTCATTTAGAAGGGTTCCTTGCCATGGACAGGGCACGCGCTAGACGTCCATTTAGTGCGTCCGAGGAGACACTTCTCCTCGGACGACCCTTAAACAAACCCGGCCCGGCCCGGCCTAATAGGATTGGGCTAAAAGTCTTCCGACCCTGTTTTCGCTTCCCACCATGGCTGGGCTTCATCCTGGTCCTAAGGCCCACTGTTGACCGACAAAGCTTGCCCCCCACAATAGCCCCTCAAAATTCCGGTTCTTTCTTCTTGATCCGAGGAGGAAAAACCGGATTTTGATAATTGCTAGACAGTCCATTGTGGTTCCCTACTTTATCCGGGCGAGCGTGTGTCCTCACGTGCCTCATTAATGCTGAAGGCATTTAATGCCCCGGGGGGAGTTAACTGCAGCTTTTGGAGTTTTACGCCTTTTCAATCCAACGGTTGGAGACCAGATCAACGGCAGACAACGTTTTATTTACTCTAGGCGGGAGTATGTCTGTCCAACTTCCTCTGAGTATATAAGGTTTTGAAGCCGTTTACTCCCCATTTTCGACGAAAACGCCAGTACTCAGAAGACCTTAGTGCATTCTTCTTCAGTACGCTCTTATCTTCGCCATCATTTTATTGAAGATTCCATCAAGTTTCTTACCCGTAAGTGCGCGTTTCTTCTTCGTTACTCTTCCTTAGGCAAACTGCCTTCGCGTTACCTAGGATTAGGGGGAATGGGTAGGCTTTCAAAATTGGTAGACTCTCCGGCCGGTATGGCGGGCTTCAGGGCGAAGTATCGTATTCCACCGGAGGTAGGTTTAGAGTACTGCCACGAGGAGGAAATTTTCTTCAAAAGGAAGTCAGGGCAGGTCGTGATTCCAATGATAGCCTTCGTGGAGGGAGGAATGACGATCCCTATGGGGGGAATAACTAGGGACTACCTGCGTGGTCATAGATTGACCCCCTATCAGTGCACCGCAAACCTGCTCCGGATCTTGGGGTGCACCGACGCATTAAACGACCAGATGAACCTCGGCCTAACTTGGCGCGACGTGGTTCATCTCTATGAATGCCACAAGCTCGGTGACTCATACTACCTAAAGTCCAGGTCCGATGAAGTGAGGTTGATATCCTGCCTCCCCAAGTCCAGCAAAGGCTTGAAGGACGACCATTTGATCGTCTCCGGACCATGGCATGACGGCATTCACTGTCCGACCAGGGCAGGAAAGCCAGGTGGGGTGCCATAACATTAGGTTCCGCGGAGAGGACCCTAGTTTGAGTTTTCCCCCTTTGTTTTGCTTTGTTTGTGTTGTGTTTTCTTTTTTATGGCTGCATGTCTCCTCGGACTAACATAATTCACTTAACGATCTTTGCAGACAAAGAGCACACAACCCCTCGGCTGAGCTTGGTCAACGTTCCTGCTCTAAATTACCTCTTGAGATCTGAGATTTTCGTAAGCGAGGACGGACAGTTACGGTCGGCTCCGTTGATTTTGGATTTTGTTCCCCTTACTCGATCCTTGGTGGAAGCTGGTCAAGCTATCAGGGCTGGAAGTCCGAGATTGGCACGTATAAACGTTTCCATACCAGGGTTTCTCGCTTCGTCAGATTTGCCTCCTGTTCAACTGCCTGATCACCGCCCCATTCCTGCAGCGATTGTCCCGGAGGAGGAGGCTGGTTCTTCGCATTCTTCCCTAGAGGAACAAATAGACCGTTTCCAATTTGCCGAGGAAGGGGAGGTGTCGGCCAGAGTTGTAGAGCTCTCGGACTCTGACACAGATTTAGACCGTGCTTCAGCAGCCCTTGCCCTCGGTCTAGTCGTCGCATAAGTTGATACTAGCCAAGAGGTTGAGGAAGAAGGGATGGACTTGAAGCCCAGGTCTGGCCTCAGGGGCCTTCTATCTAACAGGAACAAGGGGCAGTCCTCTAAGGACGCCCCCAAGGAGCAGGCTCCGGCTAAGCTTCCCCCTCCTCCTCCTTCATCCACCGATCCCCCACTTCAGCCTATGCCCAATCTGAGGCGGAAGAGGCCAGTGGAAGAACTGGAGGAGGGTGAGGTCGGCCCTCAGCAACCCAAGCAGCAAAAGAAAGGAAAGGAGCCCAAGGATAAGCGGGCCAAGTCCACTGACAGCCGAGACGAAGCGGCGCTGAGGAGGGCGCAACGTACTTGGAGCCCGCGGCTGGAACTGGACGGTGCTCCCATTCCCTGGGATGCCACAATTTGGGAGTCCACACGGGGGCAGGCGACTAACCTCGCTGAGGCCCTGCAACAACCTCTGCTCTTGCCCCGCGACATGGACGGGCTCAGGAAAACGGGGCAACCAGACCTCTTCAAGTCTTTGAAGAGGGATCTCGCTATGGTAAGACACAAGTCCCGGCAAGGTTGGACACCTTGCTCCACCTTCATCTAACCGTTGTTTTAGTTTTAACGACACTTTTATTAACTCTATGCAGATCACCCAGCAAATTTACGTTGCCGAAGAGCGGGCGAAAAATGCACGGGACGAGGTTAATGGCGAGGTTCAATCCCGCGTAGCCGCGGAGAAAACTGCTGCTGTCCTCAAGCTGGAAAAAGAGAGTCTAAAAGAAAAACTTAAAGAGGCTATGAGGGATTGGGACAGCGCCAATGCGGGCCTTGAGAGCACAATGAAGCAGGCCGAGGACATGCGCCAACAGCTTCATACATCAGAGATAAACCTCGCGACCGAGAGGCAAATGGTCCTGGATCTTAAGGCGCAGCTGCTACAAGTGAAGGAAGGGGCTAGATTGGCCAGGGAGGCAGCTGAGGCTGCGGTGGCGGCCTCTTATGAACGGGGAGTGGTGGACACTGAAGCCAGGCTGACCGAAGAGGTAGCTGTGGTTTGCAGGGACTACGTTACTGAGTCCTGGGGAGTCGCCATGGACCGAGCAGCAGTCCCTGTGGACTCCGACCTTAGGAGGCTCGAGAGTATCTTCTTCCCAAAGGATATTCGCGAGATCCCTGGCTCGGATTCCCCAGGGGATCTCGCCTCTGCCCAAACCGTTCCTCTCGGCGCCGACATCCCAGAGGCCAAGAATGGAAACGAGGAGGTGCAGCCATCAGCCAGGGGCAAATCGCCAGAAGACGCCCTTACTATAAGGGACGTCGTTGCACAGGCTAAGGAAGCCGGGCCTAAACCAACGGCCGAGGAGGAAAACCCCGTAGCCGTTGTCCCCGAGAAGAGCTCGGCCCAGGACAAAGTTTAAGGCATTAGTGTAGGGATTTGCTTGTAGTAGGTTTTGCTTTTTGTTTGCTTAGGCTTCGCAAATATGTGTAAAACGAAATATTTTGGGATTTAATGAATGATATAACTTCGTTTCGTTTTGTTTTGCTGCTTCCATTTTGCCTTTGTTATGAATGAATCTTGACTATGTCAGTAGACTTCCGAGGTTGAGCCATTAGTTGTAACTTAAACAATGCGATTAAGTATGAGCTAATAAAGTAGTAGTTATTTTCACCAAGGCTGTGGTCCGAGGGGAAGAAGAAAGACTTGGGTTCCTTCCACCACTTAGATACATGTGGTTAATTTCCCCCAAGTCTGTGGTCCAAAGAGCCAAGCAGGACTTAGGTTCTGTTTAACGCTTAGGTTTTCTTAACGTAGCTAGTTTCCCCATAGGCTTGAGTCCGAGGACCATGCGAAACCTTGGTTCTGTCTAGTACTTAAATGTATGTGGCTAATTTCCCCCAAGTCTGTGGTCCGAAGAGCCAGGCAGGACTTAGGTTCTGTTTAACGCTTATCGAGAGCGGCTTAGCAGTTAATTTCCCCCAAGTCTGTGGTCCGAGGAGCCAGGCAGGACTTAGGTTCTGTTTAACGCTAAGGTTTTCTTAACGTAGCTAGTTTCCCCATAGGCTTGAGTCCGAGGACCATGCAAAACCTTGGTTCTGTCTAGTACTTAAATGTATGTGGCTAATTTCCTCCAAGTCTGTGGTCCGAAGAGCCAGGCAGGACTTAGGTTCTGTTTAACGCTTATGGAGAACGGCTTAGCAATTAATTTCCCCAAAGTCTGTGGTCCGAAAAGCCAGGCAGGACTTAGGTTCTGTTTAACGCTTATGGAGAACGGCTTAGCAGTTAATTTCCCCAAAGTCTGTGGTTCGAAGAGCCAGGCAGGACTTAGGTTCTGTTTAACGCTTATGGAGAACGGCTTAGCAGTTAATTTCCCCAAAGTCTGTGGTCCGAAGAGCCAGGCAGGACTTAGGTTCTGTTTAACGCTTATCGAGAACGGCTTAGCAGTTAATTTCCCCAAAGTCTGTGGTCCGAAGAGCCAGGCAGGACTTAGGTTCTGTTTAACGCTTATCGAGAACGGCTTAGCAGTTAATTTCCCCAAAGTCTGTGGTCCAAAAAGCCAGGTAGGACTTAGGTTCTGTTTAACGCTTTGGTTTTCTTAACGTAGCTAGTTTCCCCATAGGCTTGAGTCCGAGGACCATGCAAAACCTTGGTTCTGTCTAGTACTTTAAAGGAAAAAATAGGATACAAGGCAGAAAATCACAAGGAAACTAGAACTCAAATGAAAAAGATACTTTTATTAATAGTGATACCTTTTGAGGTTATTTACATTCCAAGGGCGTGGCACTACACGTTCGTCCAAGTCTTCCAAGAAGTAGGCTCTTATGCCGGCTACGGAAGTGATACGGTACGGTCCCTCCCAGTTTGGTCCGAGCTTTCCCCACGCAGGGTTCTTTGTGGTGCCCAAGACCTTCCTCAATACTAGGTCCCCAGGCGCCAGCGGTCTGGGCTTTATCTTGGTGTCGTAACCTTGCTTGAGCTTCTGCTGATAGTGAGATAGATGGACCGAAACGCTTTCCCTTCTTTCATCGATGAGATCCAAGCTCTTTTCCAGAAGTTTGTCATTGGCAGTGGGGCAGAAAGCGGCAGTTATCTGGGTGGGGAAGTTCACTTCCAGTGGGATGACAGCCTCGGCTCCGTAGGTCATGGAAAAAGGGGTTTCCCCGGTAGACCTACGGGGTGTGGTGCGGTATGTCCATAAGACATGGGCTAGCTCTTCGGTCCACCTTCCCTTTGCGTCATCCAATCTCTTTTTAAGTCCGTTCAGTATTGTTTTATTGACAGCTTCTGCTTGTCCGTTACCCTGTGGGTAAGCTGGCGTGGAATACCGGTTAATAATTCCTAGCTCACTGCAGTATTTTCTGAAGGCTTTGCTGTCAAACTGGAGTCCATTGTCGGACACCAGGGTGTGTGGGGTGCCGAACCTGGTGACAATATTCTTCCAAAGAAATTTCTGGACATCGACATCCCTAATGTTTGCCAGAGCCTCAGCTTCCACCCATTTGGTGAAGTAGTCAGTGCCGACGAGAAGGAATCTCCTATTCCCCGTTGCCTTGGGAAACGGACCAAGTATGTCTAGGCCCCATTGTGCGAATGGCCAGGGACTGGACAACGGGTTCAACTCTCCGCCAGGCTGGTGTATATTTGGGGCGAACCTTTGGCACTGGTCGCACTTCTTCACATACTCCAGGGCTTCCTTGTGCATGCTCGGCCACCAGTAACCGAGCGTTAGGGCCCGGTGGGACAAAGACCTACCCCCTGTATGACTTCCGCAAATTCCCTCGTGTAACTCTTCCAGGATGAGTTCAGTGGCCTCTGGGTGTACACATAGCAAGTACGGCCCCGAAAACGAGCGTCTGTAGAGCTTGGAGTCCTCGGACAACCAGAATCGAGTAGCCTTTCTCCTGATTTTGTCGGCTTCCATCTTATCGTCCGGCAAGGTGTCATGCTTTAAGTACAGCACTAGAGGATCCATCCAGTTCGGTCCTGTCCTGACGGTATGTACTCGAATTTCGCTGGCCTTCCCCGTTAAGGGATGGGTGAGGTCTTCCACCAGAATGACCCGAGGAAAGGTTTGGGCCGAGGAGGTAGCCAACGTCGCGAGGGAGTCAGCGTGAGTGTTTCCATTTCTGGGCACGTGCGTCAAGCGAAAATGATGAAAATGGGTCTGCAGGTGCCTAACCCGAACCAAATAGTCTTGCATCCTTTCGTCCTTAGCTTCCAAATCTCCATTTACTTGCCCCACGATGAGTCTCGAATCCGAGAATATGTCCGCGGATTTCCCCCCCATCTTCAGAATCATCGACATTCCCTCCAGTAGCGCCTCATACTCGGCTTCGTTATTCGTGGCTGAAAATCCGAGTCTCAATGACTTCTCTATGGTTATGCCTTCGGGCGAGAGCAGAACGAGTCCTACTCCTGAGCCCCTTTGATTCGCTGCGCCATCGACGTGCGCTCTCCAGCAAGTGTGTTCATGTTGAGAAATTGTGCTGATCATCTTCCCATCAGCCCCTAGCATGACTTCTAGCGTGGGTTCTGCAAACTCTGCCACGAGGTCGGCGAGGACCTGGCCCTTTATCGCAGTGTGAGGCATGTATCTGATATCGAAGGCACCCAGGATCGTCCCCCACTTCGCAATTCGGCTGGTGTAGTCCGCACTGCGTAAGATGGCCTTTAAAGGGAGTTGCGTTAGCACCACTACAGTGTGTGCTTGAAAGTAATGGGGAAGCTTTCGCGTGGCTTGTACGACGGCCAAAACAGCTTTTTCGAGGGGAAGATAGCGGGTTTCTGCCTCCTGCAGCGATTTGCTAACGTAATAGACTGGTCGCTGCGTGCCGTTGTCTTCTCGGATCAACACCAAGCTGACAGCGTGAGGGGCGACGGCGATGTAGGCGAACAAGAGCTCGTCGGCATCGGGGCTGGACATAATAGGTGGTCGGGCGAGGTAGTCTTTTAGCTGTTGGAAGGCTGTAACGCACTCTTCATTCCACTCAAATCCCTTCCACTTGTGTAATAAGAGAAAGAACGGCCTGCATCTGTCTGCTGAGCGTGAGATGAAACGGTTCAAAGCCGCTATCATACCCGTAAGCTTTTGGACCTCTTTAGGGTTCCGAGGAGGTTGCAGACTATGGATGGCTCTTATCTGGTCGGGGTTAATTTCTATGCCTCTGTGAGTGACCATATAACCCAGGAACTTCCCAGATCCCACCCCAAATGAACACTTAGTCGCATTGAGCCGTAGCTTGTACTTTCTCAGTATTTGAAAAACGTTGCTGAGGTCTTCAATATGGTCAGGCACTAACTTGCTTTTCACCACCATGTCGTCTATGTACACTTCAACGCTCTTACCCATCTGCTGTTCGAACATCCTGGTCATCATCCTTTGATAGGTTGAGCCGGCATTCTTCAGACCAAAAGGCATCACCTTATAATGGTAATTCCCAACCGGCGTGACGAAAGCAGTCTTCTCCTGGTCTTCAGCGGCCAAGGGTATTTGGTGATAGCCCTGAAAGGCGTCTAGAAAACTCATTCTGGGGTGTCCGACAGTCGAATCTACCAACCGGTCTATCCGGGGCATAGGGAAGGGATCTTTCGGGCAGGCCTTGTTTAGGTCTGTGAAGTCTACGTAGACCCGCCATTTCCCACTCTTCTTTCTTACCACGACCGTGTTGGCTAGCCATTCGGGATAGAAGACCTCTTTGATAGCCCCTGCTTTCTTCAGTTTTGCGACCTCTTCTCTTACGGCGTCGGTATGTTCTTTCGACGGTCGCCGAGGGGGCTGCCTTTTAGGTGTTATAGCCGGATTCACATTAAGGTGATGGCAGATGAAACCTGGGTCGACCCCGGGGGCCTCATAGGGGTCCCACGCAAACACATCTACATTCTGTCGGAGAAAAGCAATCAGTGCTGACCTCTCCTGGGGCGGTAGTTCTGAACCAATTTGAAAGAACCTCTCAGGGTCTGATCCGACGAGTACTTTCTCCAAATCCTCACAACTTACCTCCGGGGCTGGTCTTCCCTCACCCGCGGTTGGGGTCAAGTTCATTAATTGCTATAATCCCTTCTCGGCCGATGTGGAAGGCTCACCATTTTGCCGTCGTGAAATCGCCGACACCATGCACTGCCTGGCCATGCCCTGGTTCCCCATTATTTCTTTTATTTGACCTTCTGACGGGTATTTCACTTTTTGGTGCAGGGTTGATGGTACAGCCCCTAACGCATGAAGCCACGGCCGGACCACGATAGCTGTGTAGGGGGAGTACGCATCTACTGCAATGAAGTCCACCTCTACCACTTCCGAGTCCGTTTGCACAGGCAACCTGATCATGCCTTTCGGGGTGACGATTGCTCCTTCGAAGCTGACCAGAGGAGAATCGTACGGTGAAAGGTCTTCCGGCCTTAAATTCAGCCCCTTATATAGGTCGGGGTACATTACTTCCACAGCGCTACCTTGATCAACTAGCACCCTTTTCACGTCATAACCTCCGATTCTGAGCGTGACGACCAGGGCATCATCATGGGTTTGAATGGTACCCCGCTTATCATCCTCCGAGAATCCGATTAAGGGAGCGGCATCCACCTTGGCCCTTTTAGATACTCTGCTGTCCGGCTCAGCTAGGATACCGCTCACTGACATTACCCTGAAAGGGGCAGAACCTGTCCTTCCAGGTGCGGCGAGGATGACATTAATTGTGCCGATGGGCGGCCTCAACGTACTTTGTCTGGTTTCATTGTTCGACGGTTCCTGTCCTCCTTCAGGGCGATGCAGCAGATGCCTCAGCTTCCCTTCTCGGACGAGCCGATCTAAAAGGCTCTTCAGGCTCCTGTAATTGTCGGTGGTGTGACCCGGTTCCTAATGGTATGCGCAATACAGGTTCTGATTGCGCTTCAAAGGATCACCAGCCATCTTGTTCGGCCACTGAAAGAAAGGTTCATACTTCACTTTCTCCAGGATTTTGTGTAGCGGTTTTCGGAATACAGCATGAACCGCCTGAGCCCCAGTAGATCCGTGATGCCCTATATAATCTCCTCTCGGCCTGTTACTATTGTTAAAACGATCCGACCTGAAGTCCCGCCTCTCCTGAGGGACAACCTTCGCCTTACCCTTCCCCATTTGCTGGTCTTCCTTGACCCTTTTGTACTTGTCAATCCTGTCCATGAGTTGACGCACGCTGGTGACCGGCTTCCTAGTGAGGGACTTTCTTAGGCCATGATCTGTCGGCAGGCCCCTCTTGAACGTGCTGATGGCGACATCATCATAATTCCCCTCTATCTCGTTATACATCTCCCAGTATCTGTCCGAGTAGGCTTTCAACGTTTCTCCTTCTCGCATGGACAAGGACAAGAGGGAATCTAGGGGCCGAGGAACCCTACTGCTGGTTATGAAGCGAGAGCCGAAGGCCTGTGTCAACTGTTTAAAGGAGTCAATGGAGTTTGGTGGGAGGGAATCAAACCATCTCATGGCCATAGGTCCCAAGCTGGACGGAAACACCTTACACATTAGCGCCTCATCCCTGGAATGGACGGCCATCCTCTGATTAAATTGGCTTACATGCTCTACTGGGTTGGTCCGACCATTGTATATGGCGAATGCCGGTTGATTGAACCGCCGAGGAAGCACTGCCCTCTCTATTCTTCGCGTGAAAGGCAATTGGGATATGCGATCCAAAGCACGGTTCATGGCATCATTGGCTGTGCCGTGGTAAGATGGATTCTTGTGGCCGCGCTTGTAAGGCCGCTCTTCTTCGTAAGAAAAGGTCTCGCTCGGAGGAGTTCTTGATGTTTGCTTGTATTCGTTATCCCCATCACTGCTACTATCCGAGCGGAGTAAAGGACGTTTTCGCTGCGCTCGGCCCAACTCTTTCTTTAAGGCATCATTCTCTTGCAGCAGAATCCTTCGATCGTTTTGCTCAGGGGATGCGCGACCCTTCCCCTTTGAACGGCTTTCTCCTGTGTGAGAGGTGTTCACACTTCCCTCTCGCTGTTTATTTTGGTCCTTCTCTCGTTCAAGATTCATAACATTGTCCTGTCGTTGGGAATCTGCACGTCCTATTTGGCGTGGACCTGATCCTTCCATTTCTCGCAGTTTCACTTGTCGAGACACAAGTTCTCCCCACAGACGGCGCCAATTGTAAGGGCGGTTTTTGGGGCCCAGGCTCAGCAAGCAAGCGATTCTGGCCCAAAAGACCCTCGACAATGAATTTGTAGAGAGTGGGACTCAGAGCTAGGTCTTGACAGAGTGGACGTGATTAATGGTGAACCATGCAACAAATGGAATGTGAGAATGTTTCGTTCAGTATCATGAGATAACAGTCCATGGGGCTGCTTTAGTGTTCCTACTGCTCTCTTTTTAGAAAGTCTCTCTTTTCTTCTTCTCTTCTTCCTCCCCCTTTTCTCATGGGGACTTTCTGCTCTTATATATCCTCCTTCAGTTGATAATGACCTTACACTTGTTCACCATCTAGGCCTCTACTTGAGTGCCTGTCCCAAAGGACATCCTCCTCCTTTTTCTGTGAGTTGCAATGGCCGAGATAATACTATTTTCCTGTCCAATCCACATTAATGCGGCTGGAAAAGTAGTTTCCTTGCATTTAATGCGGCAGTAGTGGTTGCTCCCTGCCCGTTTAGCATTTTCCTTCATTTAGAAGGGTTCCTTGCCATGGACAGGGCACGCGCTGGACGTCCATTTAGTGCGTCCGAGGAGACACTTCTCCTCGGACGACCCTTAAACAAACCCGGCCCGGCCCGGCCTAATAGGATTGGGCTAAAAGTCTTCCGACCCTGTTTTCGCTTCCCACCATGGCTGGGCTTCATCCTGGTCCTAAGGCCCACTGTTGACCGACAAAGCTTGCCCCCCACACTTTTAATTAGTCTTTTTTTTTTTTTTTGGTTTTCCTATATATATATGTGTGTGTGTGTGTGTGGGAAAATACTTAGGTAGACCCGAAGTATAGTGAAAATAGTGCTTCCTCCTTTGAAATGGTGCTCCCTCCTCTCACATTCATGATAGACTCCACTATGAATTTAATGAGTAGACCCCATTATAATTGTGAGACGAGAGAGCATTATTTACCGTACTCCAAGAGTACCTAATAATTACTCGTATATGTGTGCACCCCCGTGCGTTTGTGTGGGTGGTATTAAGTGATGGATCCATCATTTTAGCAGTTTTTTTCTTCTAATTAGGCATTTAAGGCTTCCTAGTATTATGTTTTTCAATAACGTTTAGTATATTAGGTGTTTTTCATTAATTCTAGTGTTGCTTCTATGGTTCTAAAAAATAAAAAATAGTAGTGCTTCTACATTTTTATATTCATTACACATAGGGTAAGGATTTAATGAAAACTACATTATAGCAACTCTTGCAAAAATGCGTACATGTCAATGTCTTAGATAGACACCTGTCTTGAATTATATTTTTCCATGTCAAGATTGAATTTTTCACTAAATATGTCTATTTGAGGTATTGACACGTTTGCATTTTTTAGGAATTGCTGCAACTTAGTTTGTAGTAAATCCTTATTCGTACACACATATTATACTCAATTAAAGTATTTTTCAACAAAATACCTTTTTTTAGAACAAAATAGTTGAATAGCCTTTACAAGGGGAATGGTTAGGAAAATTAATAGGCAAATGACAAATTAAGAATTAATAGTCATAAATAAGAATAAGAATAAAAACATGAACTTAAATGCTATACTAAACAAAAGCATTTACTTCACTAAATTTTTTAAATTATATGCCATATGTCTAGTATTATGGCAATCATATTAACATGCTCAAATAATTTTCTAACATATGGTGTTGTTTGTCCATATCATACCAACAAAATGTAGGAATAAGTTACCACATGTTGTTGTAAATTGTTTTGAAAAGAAACACATAATAGTGTAGTGTACCTCTGCCAATTTTGGAATCCAACTTTCATATAATACTTATTAATTAAACATATATCATATATAAATTTTTTTTTTTTTGGTCAAACTTTCCCATACATTATACCAATTAATAACAAGTTACCTAATATTTTATTGGCCGGGAAATATGCATCATTGATCACATATCTTAAAAGGTTGATCCATGAAAACTAAGACTTTGGGATCCTCCCCATTCATAAAAAAGTTTAGGCCGTGTCTCTCATACTGTGGTAATGTGTTATGTATGAATATTAAGCAGCTAATGGAATAAAAATAAATGAATTTGAGTGGTAGTTGAACCTATTAAGCACATGCACGTGTTAATCCCTTCAGAGACATCTGATTAAATTACAAAGAGACAATGAAATGCATGCATCGGACCTGAAATGTCAAATTTAGAATGGAATAAAAACAATGTTATCTTTCTACGTACGCTATGATCTTAAAGGTACCATGTTAGTTAGTGAAAAGTATTCATTTTAAAACTGTCAAATTGTTAATTTGTTATCATACATATAGATTTAGTCAAATTTCCAAAGATTAAAAAAAGTAATCCTTCCATGTATAGGAAGAGAAGGCGAAAAAGAGTGATTAATCTCGCGACAAAAATCCAAATTTTGGGTACTATGAATTTTTATTTTTATTTTTTAAAAATTTGATAGTTATAATAATGAGGAAGAAAAGATTTAAATCCTGTATATCTCCATTAAAAATACTAAAATATGTCAATTAAGCTACTAATATTTATTATTTTGTTTAACAATTGCACATAACATCATGTGAGAGAAATATTGTATAATTGTGCAATCATTACATAAAGCACCAGTTATTTCTTAAGGTCACATATATATATATATATATATATATATATATATATATATATATTTTCTTTTAATGATTTGGAGCAACCTTTCATGTACGTTCTTGTAACAAGTTTCATATCTTAAAATCTTAATATTTCCATGAATTACAACAATGCATCACTAGTTACATAATTTAAATGATAGGTCCATCAAAAATACAGTTTGAGGATCCCATCCATTATATAAAAATTTGTACGAAATGGCTCTCTCTATATATTAATGTAGAGTTTTCAATTGGGTTGTGTCTACAATATTGGACCAAGAACAGGTCGAGGATGAGGTTGGCGTAATATTACCATATTTCCTCATGCTATATTGTCTAAGCTAAAACCATTCAATTATTAAAAATAAATAAATAAATAAAATCATTCAACCAATTTAAACTTTTTTTCACTTTACGATAAGTGAGGAGAGAAGGATTTAAATTTAGGGTTTTTTTAAAATTTTATTTTTATCATGCGAGAATTAGACAATATCATTGAATCACAAATCTCTTGACATTCAAACAATTTAAATTTCCAAATATTTGGAAGCAACACAAAGTTATTATACATTTGAAACAAAAGGTTGAGAGACGTGAGATAAAAATAAACTAAAGAAAAATACATTTGGTCGACTTTGATTAATTTGTTAAGAATCTATAATTGATCTTAAAAGTTTTAGAACTAAAGTTTTGTCAATCTAATTCATAAAAAGACAATATATATATATATAAAATGTAGTATACAAACACAAGAGCTCGAGCAAATCCCTCTCTCCCTTAGAGTTGAATCTTTAGTGATTTTCTCACATAGAATTAGAATCTCAAGTGTTTGAAAAACCAGTACAATTTGGAGACAGATCAAGTTGAGCCTGCTTCGTTAGTTATCACCTTCGCCAAATTAATCTAAACACGTGATGGTATGGAATTCTATAGTGATATTCACTCAATCATTGTTGTTATTAATAGTTGACTTAAGACTTTGTTCATTGACTTGAAGTAAGATTATAAACAAGTATAACAATAGGACAAGAGATGATCATCAGAAAAGCTTCGCACGTAAACACGTCACAGTACAGTATATGTTTGACCCATGGAAAGTGGATCGCCAACTTTGTCCTCAGATTTCCTAGTCCAAGGGGGTAGTTATAATCACATGTAGACAAGTTAATTGGAATATTAATGCTCAAATATATATAAAGAGCTTCATTCTCTTCTTATTCTTCATCGGATTGTCATAGATAGATACTAAAACATGCATTTGCACTTTCTTCGAAAACCCGGCTCTTTTGTCAAGCATTTTACAACATGAAGGTAAGTCATCTAGTACAAACAACATTTTTATGCTATTCTTAATCCATTTGTTTCATTGGAAAATGCAAAAATGGTTTCCTTTATGCCATGGTTAGGTTCATTGTCATGCATATTTACCATGTAGCTTGTAAAAAACTGTCAAAGTAGAAATTAAACATGTAATGCACCAATTAGCTAGCTTAATGCAAAATGTCTATACAACATTAATTTCACTTTTTATTGGAGAAAGATTGCTTGTGAAAAGTTTTCAATAGAAACAAAAGTAACAAATCTCTTAGAGATTTCATGACCTTTTCTAGGGACTCCAATGGCCAATTTCGGGGGTCAATGATTAACTCAAGGAAAAAACTACTTTACCAAGAGCTAACTTGCTTTGAAACCACTTGATGTCGTCAAAACCTGAAGAAAGCACACAAGATACTCTCTTTGATAGAACAAAAACAAAATTGTTAGTTTTTAGTAGTGAATCTCGAATTCACAAGAGGTTTCTTGAATTCACGAGGGGTTTTTTGAATTCACAAGGTGATAATTTTTTGGAATCCACCAGGTGATAATTTACTAGAATCCACCAACGGAAAAAAAAAAAAAAAATAGACAAAGTTCGAATTTTATTAATTTAAAAACTAAATTGCCTTTGGAGGCTAGAATGTATTTAAATAGTAAAAAGAAAATCTAGGGCAGTTAGGAAAATCTAGAGCGGTTAGGAAAATATACAAAACCCTAATTTGACTAAACAACATTAAAGGCACTTAAAATTAAAGAAATAATAGCCTAAACCTAAAATAACGAAAATTACATAAAAATACCAAAATTAATGAATTACAAAAATTAAATTGTAGATTCTGTCATATATCACCACTTGTTGAGTTTAGACCCCTACCAAAAACAATAATTAACTAGTTTTAAGGTCAACTTGATTTTTAGATTAATTATGAAAACCTTAAGTTAATTAGATAATCATGATCATGCAAGTGAGAAAAATTAAAGAAGACACAATATGATGACCTAGAAAACCAATGAAACCAAATAGTTTGACATGAAAATTCTAGGAAGTCTTGACCTTACAATCCCTAGGTAAGTAGATTCACTATCAAATAAAAGCTCACAAACAAAATAGCCATATTCTTCGTAAACTTAACTACAGTTATCAAACTGAGCTCTAAAATCCACAAACTTCTTTGATATGTATGTGTTCCAATGTGAACCTTCAGTCCACGACTCTGAGACCACCCTTGAAGGTTTAGATCTCTAGCACTTTTGATGATTGATATGAGGCAGCAACTTCTACAACATCGAATCTTGAGTTTCTTCAATTCAAAGAATATCACTAGTAGAAGCTATGAGAGAGTTTTGGGTGCAAAAATCCTAAATACAGAACATGAGGCAATTCTCTCTCCCTCTTTAAAAATCTCTCTAAGGATAGCTTATATAATGTCTTTTAAATACCACATACAACAAATGAATCACAAATTGGGCTTGAAAAAAACAAGGTGTGAGCTCTTTCATGTTTGTTGATTTTTTCTGATTCTACCATTCTTGACAGGTCGAATAGGAATTGGATGGTTTAGACAGGTCGAATGGGAATCGAGTAGGAATCAAAAAATTTAGATTCACGTCTTTCTTTATTCTAGACTTGGGTATTTGTCTTGGACTTGAAAGTACACATTCTAACTCAAACAAGACTTACAATTTGTCATAGTTTGCCTACACTACAAACTCAAAACCTAACATAATTTTTAGGCCATTTTATAAAGAAAGAAAAAGAAAAGTAAACTATGGCCGTTGTGATATTTTTCAGTACATGGAAGCCAGAATATTCTTGTAAATTGCTTATTGTATGATTGTATTGAGTCATAAATGAACACAAAGAATGCTATAAAATTCATATGCTGAGCATCTTTGGAATTTCAATAGCAATATTGTACTTCTGATTTGGAGAACTGCAGAAACTTTTTTTCATCAGTATCTCCTATTTATTTGGTGAAATCCTTTGTATAATGATGAACAAATGAAGAAAAGGAGAAGCATAGACAGGGTGTGGTTGAAGAGCTGGCTGTTTGAAATGAAGGTAAGGGATCTGAAAATATGTCGTGATGAAGATGAGATATGTTTTTGCAGTAATAATCTGGCAGTGGTAATTGTTTTTTTTCTTTAGTTGCTAATCTTATTTAAAATTTTAAATCTGTGAGGAGGAGATTACTATGCATGAAAATATTTCAAGAATTATTTTTTGCTTCTACTTTGATGACATATTATCATTATACACTATCATTATGCACATATAGGTATACGTCCTAAGTCTAGGGATGGCAATGGGGCAGGGCAGGGCCGAAGGATGGGGTTTTCGTCTCTGCTCCACATAATTTTGTCTTACCCTGTCCTTGTCCTTGATCGCCTTGCCTTGCATAATAGAGAAAATTTTCTTGCCCCATCCCCACTTTTTGGGGCCATATTTAATTTGCTTTGTCTCATAATATAACACATAATAAAATAGAGATAGAGAATCATGTTGGATAGAATAAAATTAGTTAATATTGATATGTTTGTTTAAATAGTAGGGTTTTAGGGTATGAAAAAATTACAATTATAACTCTTATCAAATATCAATGCAAGGTAGGGTGAGACGGGGTCGGTCTAAAAATTCTACCCATTCTCGCCCCGCCTCATGGTGCAGGGCTAAAATATTGCCCCATTCTCACCACACCACCTTTGCAGGGCAAGGAAAACCCACGCGGGGCGAAGTGGGGAGGGACAAGGCAAAAGTGCCCTCCCTACTTCTAAGACTTTGATTTATTTATTTATTTATTATTATTATTATTATTATTATTATTATTATTATTATTATTATTATTATTCGTTCGGAGTAGACTTTGTTGTATATTCTTATAACATTATCTTATATATTAAAATTATATCTATAATCTATAGTCTATATAAAATGGTAGCCTTGACCTTTTTTTTGGTTAACTTTCTCTTTTGTTGTTATTCTATGATTTGGTTTTTAGAGTTATCATAAACTTTGTTAGTTTAATTCATTTTCTTTTTGGATAAATAGCCTAATATTAAAAAAAAAAAATTCATTAAATTGAGCTTGATCTTTTCTAAACAAATTGGTAAATTCTTTTATACAAAATTTTAATTTGACTTTTTATTTATTAATACTTATTAATTAAACATATATCATATATAAGAGATTAAATTTTATAAGGATATGGAGTAAAACCTAAGTTTTACACACTCGCTAATCCTAATATGCCATATCATCATATTACATATTAGAAAATAGGCACAACCGTACTCATTTAATATTGAATGAGTGTGGATGTGCCTATTTTTTAATATGTAATATGATGATGTGGTATGTTAGAATTAATTCTAATACTCATATGAAAATTCAACCTAATTGGAAGTTTATTGAGATGTTATCTAAGTGTGGCATGATGTATTGAGTTTTAAGTAAAAAACTAATTTAATAATATCTTATTGGATGATGAATAACATGCCTTTACATCTCATACTTACCAAATTCGGACTCTATAAGAGAATAGTTTTTGTCAAACTTTTTCATACATTATACGCACTAGCATGTAACTCCATATAAACGCATGAATGCATTTAAAATTAAACAAATTTTTATTATAAAAATATAAATAATTAGTCAAATTAATTTTTTTAAAGCATGTAATACATGCATTCATGCATACATATAGATACACCTAAAATTAAACACAATTTTTATCATAAAATAGATAATTAGTCAAATTTTTTTTAAGTAAACATAATTAGTCACATATTAAAATTCTTACCTAAATTTAATATTACTTATGATCATTTTTTTTTTCTAATTTTTAATAAGATAGAACATGTGGTGATTTTTGTTATGTGGTGATTTTTATTTTATTTATTTATTGAGAAACATGTGGTGATTTTTATTGAGTACATGTGATTTTTTTTAAATAAATTTTATAGTTCATTAATATTAGATTCTTAGTATTTTGCACACATTAACTCACTTAACACAAAGATTAAAAACTAAAGTAGATATATGGCACAAGGTTAAGTGGATAATTATGGTGTAATTCCCACGTAAATTTATACGTACACATGACGTAAAATTGGATTATAATTTCAAATTCTAATTCAATTTTCTCTAAACTTTACCTATTAATATATATATATGTAGATGACTTATAAAATTTGAATTTTAGATGACTTATAAATTTGATTTTTTTTTTATTTAGTTATATGATTATGTTTTTTATGGTTAATTATAATGCACTCCTCGTTTTCTACACTAAATTAACTAATTTGACACAAAAATTTAAAATTTTAGATTAGATGGAACATGTGGTACAAAATTAAACTCTAATTGAAATTCAATTTTTACACTAAATTAACTCACTTGGCACAAATTCTAAAATTTAGATTAGATTAGACACATGACACAAAATTAGACTTTAAAAGCTCGAATTTGTGTGAAAACACAAGAGCTGTTTAGACCCTAAATTAAAATTACGACTCGGTTGATTTTACTCTAACTTAAACTAAGTGCGAAATAGAGTAAATGTGAGCGGATAAAACAATATAACTACTCTAAGCCAAATTCATTAAAACACAGCAGTAAAATGAAAGTTAAAAGAGTAGGGAAGAAGAATGTAAGCACAAGATAACATGCTGATGTGTTATCGAAGAACACGGCGAAAAACCTCTCTGCTGCCCTCTAAGCGGTAAATCGATCCACTAGAGAATAAGTTGTAGTACACGAATAATAAAAGACCCTCCAAGCATAGTCTACCCCATGTACTCGAGCCCTCCAAGCTCCTGTTACCAACTAACTTAGGATGGTGTGGTAATGAAACCTTATCTTCTCTAGCTCTCCAGATCACGTAATTCAGCTCGATTGCATCCAACAAACAAATGGTTTCTTCAATGCTTCCTAGCAACACTAAAACCTCACTTTACACTCAGGATGAGTGTGGTAAGTGTTTGGGCTATCAACCTCTCAAGGATTTGGAAATGGAGAGGTAGGAGTTGAGGAAAACCACAATGGATTATGTAGAGAATTGTGGGTATGACAATCTCTTACTCTCAAGGGTAATGGCTAGGGTTTTCTCTCTGAAAAGTACTCCTCTCAATATGTGGGTAATGTGGGTATATATAGTGTGGGTAAAGACCTGGTGTATCAGATATGACAAATTGGCAAAACAGAATATTTCGCGGGTATCTCGTGGGAAAACCTTACTTGCGAGACACTCGCGAAAATTAGCTGTTACCATCTGTCATGATTCTTCGCATTCCAGTCATGTGCTGAGCACATGTTTTACTTTGTGGGAAGGCTTCTCGTGAGCTACCCGCAAAAACTTCTTTGGTCTTCAATTTGCCTTGAGTCTTCACACTCTCTCTCACATACAACCCCTATAATGAAATTCCACATAAAATATTGGGTACAAAAGATTGAACAAAATTACAATTAAATTTGACATGGAATTAAAGCCAACACAAAATAGTTGTAAATCACAACTTTACAAACTCTAATTGAATTCTAATTTGAAATTTAATTGGATTTTTTTTTCTACTTTACCTATTATTATATATATAGATTAGCAACTAGTTACCTAATATTTTATTGGCCAAGAAAAATGAATCATTGATCACATATTTTAAAAGATTGATCCAAGAAAATTAAGATTTTGGGATCGTCTCCATTCATAAAAAAATTTAGGCAATCTCTCTCATACTGTTGTAACGTATTATGAATATAATGCTAGTGGAATAAAACTAGATGAATTTGAGTGGTAGTTGAACTTATTAAGCACGTGTACGCGTTAATCCCTTCAGAGATATCTGACTAAATTACAAAGAGACAGTGAAATGCATGCATAGGACCTAAAATGTGAATTTTAGGATGGAATAAAAACAATGTTCGCTTTCTACGCTATGATCTTACCAAGAAGTACCATGTTAGTTACTGAAAACCATTCATTTGAAAACTGTCAAATTGTTCTCATACACATAGTCAAATTTCCAAAGATAAATAGTATTCCTTCCGCGTCTGGGAAGAGACGACGAAAAAGAGTGATTGTTCTCATGGCAATTCTCAAAGTTTTGGGGACTTTTGCGTTTTTGTTTGTTTACCACTGTTTATTATTTTGTTTAATGTTGACATATAACACCTTCCTTAGATATAGGATCCATTTTACGTGAGTGGGACCTTGTATACAACCGGATGGTATTTGTATTACGCGTTATGCAAAATACTATTCTTTATTCTTTATTTTTTATCATTTGGAGTAAACTTTCATGTACATTCTTGTAGCATTGTTTTGTATCTTAAAATGACATTACTTACTTTCATGGAGGAAAAAGATGCATCTCTAGTTCATAATTTAAATGATCGGTTCATAAAAAATACAGAGGAACTCATCCATTATATAAAAATTAGTACTAAATGGCTTTCTCTATAATTTTCAATTAGGTTGTCTTCTTATCAAAAAAAAAAAAAAAAAAAAAGGGTTGTGTCTACAAGGGCAAAACTTAGGTACAATACTAAGGTACTGTTCCTTAAGTTCTCTTCTTAAGATTTTTCCATTGGATTTTTTCTCATAAGAAGAAAGTGTATTTCTTAGTTAAGTAACCACATGACTGAATCTTAAAAATGGTACCTAAGAAACAATACTTAAGGTCCTGTACTTAAGTTTTGTCCGTGTCTACAATATTGGACCAAGACAAGTCGAGGATGAGGTTGGCCCAATATTACCATATTTCCTCGTGCTATATTATGTAAACTTAAAGCAATCAATTATTTAATAAAACAAAAACCATTCTATCAATTTGAGCTTTTTTTACCCTTACTATAAGTGAGGAAAGGAGGGTTCAATTTGAAGTTTTTTCATGTGAGAAAGAATTAGACAATGTCATTGAATCACTAATCTCTTTAATTACATTCAAGCCATTTAAATTTAATTTCCGAATATTTGGAAGCAACAAAAGTTATTATACATTTGAAACAAAAAAATTGAGAGCACGGGATGAGATATAAAAATAAAGAAAAATACCTGTGGTTGAACCCATTATTTATTGAGGATCCATAATTGGTGCAAAAGGTTTTAGAACTAAATATATTTTTTTAAAATTTTTATTCTTACTGATGAAAAGAGAGAATGGATAAACAATATTTATTATGTACTATACAACCAGAAGAGCTCGAGCTAACCCTCTCTCCCTCACAGTTGAATCTGAGTAATTTTCTCACACAGAAATCTTAAATATTTGAAAAACCAGTACAATTTGGAGACGGATCAAGTTGAGCCTGCTTCATTAGGTATCACCGTCACTATATTAATCTAGTCACGTGATGGTGTGGATTGTATAGTGGTATTCACTTAATCAGTGTTAACGTTGTTATTAATAGTTGACTTATGACTTCGTTCACGGACTTGCTGTAAAATTTTAAATTTACAGTATGAAAAGAGATGATAATCAGCAAAGCTTAGTTAAATACGTCACAGTTTATGTTTGACCCATGGAAAGTGGATCGCCAGTTTTGTCCTTTTATTTCCTAATCAACGGGTTAGTTATAATCACATGTGGACAAGTTAATTGGAATATTAATGCTTAGCGATATATATAAAGAGCTTCATTCTCTTCTTATTCTTCATCTGATTGTCATAGATACCAAAACATTTGCACTCTCTTCGAAAACCCGGCTCTTTTGTCAAGCATTTCACAATATGAAGGTAAGCCATCTAGTCTAAACAACATTTTTATGCTATTCTTAATCCATTTGTTTCATTGGAAAATGAAAAAAATGGTTTCCTTTATGGTTAGGTTTATTGTCATGCATATTTACCTTGTAGCTTAAACATATCTTCACTTGTCTAGCTCAATGCAAAATGACTATACAACATTGATTTCACTTTTAAGTGGAGAAAGACTGCATGTAAAAAGATTTTCAATCATAGCAAATAAGTAACAAATCTCTAAAAAGATTTTCAATCATAGCAAATAAGTAACAAATCTCTCTTTGATTTCATAAACTGAGCTCTCTAGGGACCCCAATGGCCAATTCTCTCATATATTGCTAAGAATCCAACAAGTTTGGCATTGATTCCTTTAGATGTGTCAATTTGGACAAATGTACTCATAGTGATCAAGGTGGATATCTCGTATCTGAAAAGCAGTAGTTCTTCTTGTCAATTCTTCATGGCCAAAAATAACTCAATTTTCTACCATGAACTATTTACAAGACAAGAAGAGGAAATGAAATTCATGTTTTAATTTATTTCAATTTCCTTGTCTATAGCCTTATTCTCTCTCTTAATACCATTTTTGAGCCAGGATAAAAGAAACAGTAAAATATATGCTATCTACTACAATATTGGTCCTGTCCAAGCCAACATAATAACCATGGCATTTTTCTATGGTCTAATGGTGTGCAGCAAAAGATAATCATCAAGGTGCATGTGAGATGTGATAAATGCCGGTCCAAAGCCATGACGGTAGCCGCTGCAACAGATGGTGTGTATGTATGAGTTTATCATACTTATTGTTCAAAAATCTCTCCCATGTCAATTTAGTACCAGCCATTGAACTCAATTGCTTAGTATTTTGAATTTTTGTTTCTCCCTCTTGATTTATAATGTTATATA
The DNA here is from genome assembly GCA_028535165.1 of Quercus tomentella. Lineage (NCBI taxonomy): Eukaryota > Viridiplantae > Streptophyta > Magnoliopsida > Fagales > Fagaceae > Quercus > Quercus tomentella. Next base: position 5,183,782 of record JAPQVY010000100.1, on the reverse strand, counting down.
TAGGCGTTATGTCAGTGTCATTACAAGGTCAAGACAAAGATCAAGTGGTGGTGATTGGAGAAAGAGTTGATGCAGCTTGCTTGACAAGCACATTGAGGAAGAAGGTTGGGTATGCAAGGTTAGAGACTGTAGAGGAAGTCAAAGATAAACCAGCTGAAAAGAAAAAAGAAGATGATAAGAAAAAAGAAGATAAGAAAGATCCACCACCATTTCAATGTATCATGCCACCACCTTGTTGCCCACCTCAGTTTGAATCGTATGGAGTGGTTTACGAGCCCTATGGCTCTCAACCAAATTGTACTATCATGTGAAATGGGATGGACTTCATAGAAAATTGGTGTAATCTCAATGCCCCTTTTTTCTTCTTTAATCTTTCTTTGTAACTTCTTTGTTTTGCTTTCATTGACATTTTGAAATGTATGTAGGTAGATCTTCAACCATGCATGTTACTCATTGTGCGTGGTTTACCCTCTATTTGTGGCTTCTAGAATTTGTTGACTTTTATGTATTTATAAATTAGTAAATAAAGAAACATTAAGGATTTATACTATATAGTTCCATTTCTTTTACTTTGTTGTTTTCTAGGGGATGCCAAGAATAATCAAAGAGATATCCTTCTCTTAATTTTATGCCTTAACAAAGTTTGGCATAATGATGGCCTTTTGCTCCTAATAATTAAAGCATGGTAACTTAGTTATGTATGATGCTGCTAGCAGATCTTTGAATAATTAATTGTCAAAGTTTGTCATTGATGATCAATGAAATTGACCTGTAGAAAATTGGTGTAATCTCAATGCCCCTTTTTTCTTCTTTATTCTTTCTTTGTAACTTCTTTGTTTTGCTTTCATTGACATTTTGAAATGTATGTAGGTAGATCTTCAACCATGCATGTTACTCATTGTGCGTGGTTTACCCTCTATTTGTGGCTTCTAGAATTTGTTGACTTGTATGTATTTATAAATTAGAAATAAAGAAACATTAAGGATTTATACCATAAAGTTCCATTTCATTTACTTTGTTGTTTTCTAGGGGATGCCAAGAATAATCAAAGAGATATCCTTCTCTCAATTTTATGCCTTAACAAAGTTTGGCATAATGATGGCCTTTTGCTCCTAATAATTAAAGCATGGTAACTTAGTTATGTATGATGCTGCTAGCAGATCTTTGAATAATTAATTGTCAAAGTTTGTCATTGATGATCAATGAAATTGACCTGTAGTTTGGTTGATTAACAAAGTAAATTAGGTGCAATTCCGGTGGGTGTTGTTGAAAAGATTGAGTAGTTATTTGTAGGATAATTGGAGAGGATTTCATCTTACAATCCTACCTAGCTAGTACTGGTGGTAGCTAAGCTGATTTTTCAAGCATATTCTAAGCATTTATTTATTTTTGTTGGGTTGGCTATCTAGAATAAGCTAACAAATAAAGATAGGCAGAGGCATGTTGGTTGGGAGTTGCTGAGCCAGAGTGCTATTTATTTGGGTCTTTGTCCATGGGGGTAGGGATTACCATGGACCGAGTTTGGGTCGGATATACTCAAATCTAACCAGAAATTTTTACATATGGATATCTAGATACGACCCGAGCCCTATATTTGGGGCTTTTTTGTTCTAAAGTTTTATTTTATTTTATTTGTTTTTCTTTATTTTATTATTATTATTTTAAAAAATAATATGCAAAAACCCAGAACCCAAAATACAATGAAAACCAAATTCTTCATGTTCTTGGCTTCAACGATGAAATGTTTGTTGGGGTTCTAACGAAGATTCATGTTCCAAACCTCATTAAAACAAAACAAAAATAAATACGAGTGCAAATTCAATGTTTCAGAGTCTACGACAGATTGGGTGGTCTATCTGTGTCTCTCTAGGACTAAATATTTGCTAGGCTTGGTAAATGGGAATGTCTAGTTTGTAATTGTAATCACCCACACGCAATTTAATGGATCACTTTGCCCCAAAAAAAAAAAAGTCATGCTAACGAGTGCCCTAAGGGCACTAGTTAAGAATCTATTTTAGGAAAGTTTTGACATCACTTTTATGGAAAATAAAAAAAGCTGTGAAAATATTAATTGTTTTTTTTTTTTTCCCATAAAAACTTTCTTTAACTGGATTTTTAATTAGTGTCCTAAGGGCACTCGTTAGCATTTCAAAAAAAAAAAAAAAACACTTTGTGGATCACTTGCTAGTATTAAACTGGGGTTCAGACTTTTCAACCCAATAATTTTTGGGTAGGACGTAGGCCAATGCCTGTTAAATAATTTTTTTATAATATAGATTGGATTCGGGTAATAACCGTACCTGACCCAAAAATTTCGATTTTTTACCCAAACTTGGCTTGATTCTATTTACCCATGACATATCGGATAATACCCGAAATTTTTGGCCATCCCTTGATATTGGCCATCCCTGCATGCGGCTACAATTTATTAGCAATTATTGGACATTGAATATTGGGCTCAAACAAACAATATCTCATTTATTTTTCTTCACAAGTTATTGGGTTTTTGGTTGCATTAATTCACTATAAGGATTGGCTGTTACCCAATACTACCATTGTCCCAAATTGTAAGTTATGTTTAGCAAATTCTACTTTTTAAGGGAGTATTATTTAATGAGTTGTCTGGTAGTTAAAAATGTACAAATTTTCAAATTTACCCTTGTTAATTTAAACTCTAAGAGAAATAATAATATTGACTTTTTAAATAAAATAATGGGTAAGAGACGAATTTTATTTAGTGATTTTTCAAAGAAAGCTTTATTTTGGAACATTCCAAAATAAAATAAAGGACTAACAATTTGTGATGGAGAGAGTATTTTTTTTGTAAAAATGGTATTACATTATATTTTCACTAAAGCTACGGAAGCATGTAGCAAAACCATTAGACAAAATAGAGAAATCCCAAAAAGTGTTGTTGGAGATGGAATCAGTGAGGAGTTGTTTGGTTTGAAATCCGAACACCCTTTGAGGAATCCTTGAAAATAACTAGATATTCCAAGGAAGCCTATCTTTTTTGACAAATAAGGAATTCAACCCATTAGACTCAAAATTCACTCATATGTTGCTTTTGGTAGCTCATATAACAACCAATCATCTTGTGGTTAAATCCACATATTACAAATGATGAGAAGATAATAGTTTAATAGGAATGAAGATTTGAACCCTAGATGTTTCTATTAAAAATATTAGGAAGTGCCAAAAATATTTTTTTATTATAAAGTAAGCGTGTTAAAACATATTTACTAACTCCTATTTATTTATTTATTTGATAAAACAGAAGAAATAATTAAATTGTATTTTCTCTCCTATTTTATTTATTATCATGAAAATCTATTATTACTATTTATTCCTTTTTTTTTTTTTTTTTTTTTCTACTTCTTCTTATTTATCCATTGGGTGGGGCCATCACTTCACCACCTTCATGCGGGGATGGTCTACCTTTTTATTTTTAATGAATAGTTGTCTAGAAAGTTCATAACTACTTCTCTTACAATATTTAGATATGGTTATTACCAAAACCATTTTAGTTCATCCAAACATTACCCACTAACCACCCCAAAAGGTGATTAATTTCAATCCGAATGGGTACATTTACCAATAAATTGGTCTAGTGTCTTTAAACATACACGAGATAAACACAAATGGATAGAAAGTGCCACACTATTAGACTAGCCGACACTAAATGATGCTACGTGGGTTGGGTTCATAGATTTGGGTTAGACATATAGATGTGGCATTTTTAATCCGTAGGACCTGCTTACATGTACATCTACAACATTCTTTTACTATAAACATGGCCAGATGGATAACACATTAGTGTTTGTGTGGTGTAGAACAAAATTGGATCATTTTATAATTTTCTACTTTTAAGGACCAAATTAAAAAAGATTAAATGAACTCGAAGGTCATAACCATTTACCCTAGTTTTTTTGAAATCAAGCCCACTCTTCTTTACTCTTAAGAGAGGTGACCATACAAACCTCATTCTATTTGCCTTTTTTAAAATTTTTAAATTAATTTTTTTTTTCCCAAGATAGCCTTTTAGAATTGAATCGTTCAATTTTTGAATTCAAAGATTTACATTTTCAAGTATTTTCTTGTTTTTCCTGCAAGTTTTAGCAGCCACATGGCCAAAATTTATCTGTATAATTTTTTCTTAATGTACTGAATAAGTTCTGATTCAAATGACACTTCCTTTCTTATATTGAAAATAAAAAGAAGATAGTGACCCCTTTTGGCCAAGCTCATCATAGGAGATTTAATGTAGAATGATTTAGGACTCATCTCATCTTAAAATTTAAAAAAAAAAAAAAAAAAAAAGCCATAAAATGTGGAAATAGCAACTTCATCAACAGACAACGGCAATCCTGAATCCCTCAGTTCATGGGGATCTATTGTCTTACTAGATTTTTATTTTCGAACACAAACAATATTCTTTGAAATTAGTTCCTAAATGGAATTATCTTCTTGATAAATTTATTTACTCAACTCTGCAAAATTTCTTTCTCAAAAAAAAAAAACTCTGCAAAATTTCATTAGAATAAAAGGACCGACACGTTTGTAGATAAAATAGATTTGTGTGTCACGATCATTTTGCACATGGCGCCTATTAAGTTAACCTTGGGATTATCTAGCGGTGCAGAAGAATGTTTGGTCGTTTATCCACCTTCACCTTCAAAGGGGTCTACCTTATCAAATTCTAATAAGCAGCTCCTTTACCAACACTACTTTGCTAGAGCTTGCCTACACATATAGACTTCTAGGTAACTTCTCCAAAGCACACCCTTTCACAGTTTCACATAACAAATGGAGGGAGTTTTGGTGTTAAAACACAAGCATCCTACAAGAACAGCCACAATAATATCAAATAACTATAGCCCTTTTTGTCTCCATGCCATTTCCATCCAACTGCTCAAAGACAAACAGAAGGTTTGTAAGAAAGAGAGGGCTGGCTATGCTGTGCCACTTCTAGTGGGGAGACAAGGGAAAAAGGGTATAAGGATTGTGCCATTTGGTGGGTTATCTTTCTCTTCTTTCCATAAAAAAAGTGCTCAATCAAGAACAAAATCAACAAACCCAAAAATTATTCCCACTTCTAACAAGGGTTCTTGTCCTTTCTGTTCATTATCACCTCTACTTTCTTTTGTATTCCACCAAAGTGAAAAGAGAATGTTTTAAGGTAAAATAATACCAAGATCCCACCAAACGAGGGCTCCATCTTCTCCAAAGCTATAAGCAGCTCTTGGAGACAAGCTGACAGGGCATCACCTATTAATATATTCGGTAAAGAAACCTTTACAAATGCTACCTTCCATTTTTCCCTTTGGACTTTCTATCCAACCATTTTCTCCCTTAGATGTTCTTTTTGCCTTTCCTCACATCTACCAAACCAGAATAATGACATAACTCTGTCTTCTTGGATTTTGCACCGCAGCGCCGATTTTACATCATTCAGAATCTACTTAGAGGGCAAAACATGCACGTTCTATATATAGTAATGTGTGCACATCCAAGACCTCCTAAGAGGGCACCTACCTTCAGTCTCTTATGCAAAGTTCGGTTCTTTCTCAAATGGGTAGGCAAAGTTGTGATGCCACTGTCATTCATTCCTCCATTGCTCTACTGCAAGAGAGGTTTAGACAATTGCAGAGAGCAAAAGAGATGAGAGAGGCAAGGGAGCTCTTGAGGCTGTCATCTGAACCAGAGAGGGTCAATCCAGCCACGCTTTATGATCCTACCAGGTTGTTTTTCCATTCAGAATTGATCTATTCACCTAGACCACTTCCCCAAGGCTCTCTCTACCTCCAACCAAACTTTCAGAGCAAGCACACTGATATCCAGGTCAAAGATACTCCATTTTTTGGAAGCTCAGGTTCCATAGATACAGTCATGGATAGAAAAAATGATTTTGATGATTCAGATGTTGACACTTCTCTTCATCTGTGAAAATTTTACAAATGTTAGTTCATTGCTAATTCTACTTTTTGTTACTTTGTTCTTGATCTTTTACCTCTTCCATGGTGCTGTAAGAATGAAAAATACAAACAGCAATGTAACTAATTGCTACCATGACTATCATGATCATCTTCATGTTCAATAGAGAGGCCATCCTCTGGTCTCCTTGGAGATAAATCATCATCATATTCTGTACTATCAGAGTCCTCACCACTGTTCCATTTCCTCTTCATGATTTTGGGAAACAAGCGAGTCACCTCTTTGGTCTCCAACATTGCTTCATCATTGTCGATCCGTTCAAATCGAACCGCACTGACCTTTCTGGCATTTCCTGCAAGTATCTGCACCAAAGCCAATATGACAAAAAGTATTATTTTGTAATTGTTAGAAGAAGCTAATCAAGATTTGGCCCATTTTCATTTTTTATGTTTTGCTTAATTGCTGAGAGAATATGCAAGCAGATACAAAAACTAGGAATCTTATATCAGGTATTGCATGGAGAAGCTCTTCTAAGATTCCAACTTCTCTCTCCCTCTTGCAGTCAAAAAGATTAATCAAAATATCAACATATCCACCCTAATAATTTGGCTTAATTTGTTATGACACATCTTCATCTAGTTCCTACTTATAAATTGTTGAGGAGAAATAACAAAAATGACACTTTAAGATGTATATCAAATTCTTCAACATTCTGTTTTCTTAAAATAAGAAAAAAATGAAGAACATCATCATTAAACATCAGTCAATGTCAGCATTAATCATAAGATTGCATTCCCTTAGTTCCATTTACAACCAATTTATTCTTAACCCACCCATTAACTCAAAGGAAACAATTCCAATTTTGTGCATACCTCTCATTTAATTCTCATCAACACCCTAGCTCATCTGAATAAAACAGGAACCGATTTTATTATGGTGATACTATCATATTGGCTTTGGCATGAGATTTACCAAATTCTGATTATACCCAGCCCGAGGAAAAATTTAAAGTTAGGCCGCCAAGACCACTTACTAAGCATAGAATCAAACAAGGGGGAAATTCGAGCTAACAATGCATGATCCTTTGTAAAAAAGGTGATACAGTGAGCTAACCATTTGATTTGTACAAATTTTAACTTTCACAAAAAGTAAATTTTCATTGTACAAATTCTTGAAACAATTTGATGTATTTTTCTGATAAGTAATCTAGAAACAATTTGGTGTAATGATTTCTCCAAACAACTATTCATGTAAAATAACTCAACTGTACCTCAAGTTTAAATATATGATCCTTTTCCTTCTGATCCTGGTGATCAGATTTGGACTCATGGTTCTCTTCTTGATTTGCCTTTTCAAGGACCACTTTGATGCTCTCACCCGTCCGTGGGATATATCCAAACGCTTCACATATAAAACCTGACACTGTCTCATATTGATGACCCTGTACCAGAATAGGTGAAGTGAGTTAAATGGGAATTTTTGACAAAGTGAAGTGAGTTGACAACGTGAATGCTACAAGCTTGATCTCATTAATTTAACCTTATGGATTATCATCTAGATATGTAAAAGGAAAACAAATAAGAAAGGGAAGGAAAAACTGTTTATAAAGTATATGGTAAGTCTGTTCATAAATAACAACTAGAGCAGGAATTCCCATCACCTATGAGCAACTGGACACTACTTCAACTAAAGTCACAGGTCATGATTAAAAACATCAAGTGGGGTTTGTGGGATACCCCAATGGTTTGAGCACCTCTTGTGGTATCTAGGCAACAGTGATCGAACCCCACCAGCCCTCTCGCTCTATTTATTTATTTTACATATATATATATATATATAAAGATTATACACATTGGGTGAGTTTAAGAATGGAAGTTAATAAAAGCTTCCATCCATTTGAGTTGACATGCTGGACATTTGAGAAGCCTACACTATGAGATGGTAAACCTTAAAGAGAACCAAGGGTGATCACTAGCAGAATGTATAAGATCAACCATGGTCATGGCTTACTACACACAAGAAGACTAATTTCAGTTATGACAAAATTATTATGGTTCTTCACATTTCAAAAAGAAAGCAACAAAGTTTGGTCCCAAAATTTGGGGTGGCCATGGATTTTCAACAGACTAGTTAGGCCGGCCACATGTTTCTTTTCTGCCATTCTATTTTACCCAAAAGTCATTCTCTATTACCTCCTTAATTGATATGTCATTTTTTACTACTTTTATTAATGTTATTTTTAGTCTTCCTCTACCTTTTTTCCATTCCCTCAACTTGAACCAACTCACTCTTTCTCACTGGTGTATTAATCCCTATTCTCTAAACACAACCAAACCATTTCAAGCAATTCTCCCTAATATTTTCATTATCAACAGATTTATCAAAAAAATATTTTCATTATCAATAGGGGCCATCCCTATCTTTAAGCATATTTCTTCATTTCAAATCCTATTTTTCCTTGTACTTTCACTTATCCTTCTTAATATTCTCATTTCAACTAGACATTTCAAAAAGAATATATCTTTAAATTGCTCAAAAAAATTGTTAGAACTATTAGTAACATGTCACAGGTAATGGTTAAACAGGTGAACTACCACAAAGAAATGGCTGGACTAGATAGATTCCTTCAACCAATTGTAGTTGGACTAGAGAAACCAGGAGGGAATAGGCATAGGCACTGATACTTTATAATGCAGACCAAGAAAAAGAATTTAGCATTTAAAAAAAATAGTGTACCCCTGACATTTTACTTTTCAGAATAATAATTTAAATCAATAGAGTTGTAATATACCTCAGGCATTTTGACGTTTAAATCTTCAGAAAGCTGATCAATAGAAGTGTTTGCATCCACATCAAACACTCCCTCAGCTCGCATTACTATGTAGCCTGTTTTTTTCTGAATCTCCTCCTGTTATATTGCAAACAAGTTGAGAATGAGGATTTGGGGGGAAAATTAGCATCTCAGTGACAGCATAAATTGTAATGCCAGCAACCAGCACAACTGATATCTTAAATGGAATAATTACATCCTAGATCCTACCAAGAATGTCTTCCAAAATACAAAATTTCATAATAATGGCAAAATAGTTTACATGCAAATGTCTGAATTTTAGTAGCTTTGCACCTATTTGAAATCTAGTCATAAAACCACTTCACTATATGCAACAGCAGAAAAATTGATAAATATCATTTCTGTAACTGGGCAATACTTGACCCAGTAGCACCAGGATACAAGTCCAAAGCATCGAAAAGCACCAATTATTCAAGGTAGTATCAAGCATAGATTGATAAACGGTCAATTGACTGCCTAAATGTCAAAATTTTCATGGAAATAAATTTAAGTGCCTCTTGATTTATCAAATAGACTCAACTAATACAAAAATGCCAGAGCAGTAAAATCCCACAAGTTATCCCAAAATGTAAACATGGAATGCTAAATCACAAATCTCAAGGGTCCCTATAATGTCACAACTGCCATAGAAATAAAGTTGGTTGCCACTTGATTCATCCACTAGATTCAACTGACAAAGACATCCAAAGAAGTCAAGTGACAAATGCTAAAATTTTCGACTCTTTCAATCACAGTTTTACATTTAGATTGGTTTTGTTTGTGAAGATTTGTAATCATATGTAATCATGAACGAAAGTAGTATACACTCATGGAAATGAAATCTAGCACATTTTCCTATAAGGTAAACTAAAACTTGCACGGGCAATCATGATAAGCTTATCTTCTCTTCTGAACAGAGAAAACCTGGATACACACACACACGCATATATATATATATATATACATAGAGAGAGAGAGAGAGTGCTTTACATTTGAATCATTTTCATCAAAGATTTCACCAACAATCTCCTCAACAACGTCTTCCAGGGTCACAATCTGTTCACATCACAAACAAAAAATTAATAAATATTACAGATGCAGGGCACATTGTGTTGCTGAATTTGTTGATAACTGATCATGCAGACTTTATACAGGAAGGAACTTAGAGAAAGAATGAGTTAAGTCAAACATTATATTAAAAATATCTATTACTGAGGGGGAAACTCATTTGTCTTATCTCCCATCTTTGAAAACATTTTTTCTTTTCTTTTTACTTATTAAGTACTTTATCAACATCAAAGGAAAAGACAGACAAGTTAATGGAAAATATACAAGAGAAGCACCAATGAGAAAATTTGAAGTCTAGATTGTGACAAAATCCAGAAGTAATTTTATCTTCACTGAATGAGATTTTAGCATGTTAAAGTGGGGGGTTTTAGAGACATCAAAGTTCTGAAAGTGTGGAATACTTTGCCTAATGTGTTGCATTTGGAGGAAGTGAAATTCTAGGAAATTTGAAGGCTTCAATTGAGTCTCTATTCTTAAGATCACTTTTATTTTATTAGCTTAGGGATATTGGGGATTTTGTTTGCTCCTGTGTCTTGGAAAATTTCTGGATCTATGTAATTTTAGATTCTAGTTCTTTGCATTGCTCTTGTATACTCCGCATGTACTAGGGTTTTGACCTCTTTTCCTTTTTAGTAAAATTTTATTATTTATAAAAAAATTCCTGAAGTAATGTCTATACAAAAATAGCATGTATTAGTGTTCAATGTCAGAAGCCTCATTCTGGTTTCAGATTCTAGCATCTCGGTATGTGCTTATTTTCCATTTTTAGGCTTCGCTTGGGAGTTCATAAGGGAAGGGAATGGAATGGAATGGAATAATAATAAGGGAATGGAAAGGAATGGAATGGAATAATAATAAGGAAATAGAAAGGAATGGAATGGAATGAAATTTATTTAAGTAAGGGAAAGGAATGGAAAAGAATGGAATGGAATGGAATTAAGTAACCTTGATGGGATGTTTTAAAATAAAGGAATGGAAAAGAATGAAAATGAATGAAATGTAAGTAATCTTGTTTGGGAGCAACATGGAGGGAATGGAACGGAATCATTTTATGGCAATATTACTATTAGACCCCTATTTTAAAATAAAGAATTGAATATACAGGGGTATTTTGGGAGTTTTGGTAAAAAAAATCATTAAATTTAATTCTATTCCCTCCAATTCCTCCCAATTTCGGAGGGAATGAAAATTTGAGGTTTTAAGGGAATAAAGAGGAATGAGTGTTCCCTTCTACCCATTCCATTCCCTCCTACTTAAACTCCCAAACAAAAGAATGGACTTTCCATTCCCTCATTTAAAACTTCCAAACAAGAGAAAGGAAGAATATTCTAAAATGATTCTTTTTATTCCTTTCCATTCCATTCCATTCTATTCCCTCCTCCCAAGCGAAGCCTTAGTTTACGTCCCTGATGTACAAAGTCAAACAGCAGATTCAGTACCAATTTGTTGGAATTCAGAGATGAGTGTGTGTACATACTCCCACAGTTCCACCATATTCATTAAGGACCACAGCCATGTGAACTTTCCTGATTCGGAACTCTCTAAGAAGATTCCAGACTGACATCGAATCTGCAAAACCAATAAATATGATATAATACACTGAAACTTTATAGCTCACACACACACACACACACACACACATCAAAATAATGTTGACAGTCTGTTAAAATTGTGGTGCACACCAATAAAGACTAATAACTGAATTAAACTAACTGAAATGAAGAGTCACACAACTGTCAACTAAACAGAATATTAATGAAAAATTTTGACCCATGGAACAGGACAGTCAAAAGTTTGATCAACAAATCAGACAATTCATGCAAAATGTAAAAGAATGGAAATTCAAGTGATGTAGCAACTATTTGGTTGATTTTTAAGATGCTTTCATTAGAGGGTGTGCAATCCTTGGCTGTTGAGTACAAGTTCTAGCCAACGCTAAAGGGTTCCCCACCCCCAAAAAATAAAAATAAAATTGAGGCTTAGTTGAGTCAATTAACTTTTGGATAAGTTGGCATCTATAGCATAAAATTCCAAAGAGGTGGCACCACCCTATTGCAGAGAAAGATCTGAAAGAAGTAGGGAAACACCTTAAAGTATTTGAGTAAGATAAATAAACATCTTTCTTTTTAGGTTTGTGTTGGTTAAACTTTGGAGGAAAGTTACATGTTCTACCTAAGGCTGCTATCCACCTTTATTCAGTTTTTTTTCACTATACTGTGCATATGATTCTCACCCCAAGTTGACATAAAAATTAGAGCTTACCAGGCACAAAGTATGCAGGTTTGTGAGCCATATCTCCAACAGTAGTACTTTCTAGTAGCTCACCCTTCAAAATCAAACAGATTATAATTCTGCACACTATGAGATTGTGGCATAAATCAATAAGAAAGCAATTGAAACTCATAGCAGGAGAAACAAGAGTAGAAACTGGCCAACCTTCTGAGCATAATCCAGCAGATCCATTGCATATGCAATACCCACTATGTTATCAACACGCTGCTCAAAAACAGGCACTCTAGAAACAAAAAATATGTTATTAGCATATTGGCATGTTACAGAAAGAGGAAAAAAAAAATCACAATACATCAAAAGAGGTGTACCTTGAATATTGGTGTGTCACCCACAAGGTATGAAAATCTACAAGTGTAGCACTGGTATCAATTGCAACTACATCTACAAGAGGTGTCATCACCTCTCTAACATGAGTGTCTTTAATCTCCAACACATTTTCAATCATATCCTACAAAGCAATTTAGAACAAGAATATCTTAGCTAGAAAACAAAGAAAGAAAGCTCATTGAAAAGAATTTATGGAGCATGGTGATGTAGTGTAATGATAGGCACAATCATTTTTCCCCCTTTTGGAAGGTTAGAAGGCAAATCACTATGTAATTACGCAAAAAATATGCCGCATAACATGTGCACTTCTAGCGGTGTAACATTTCACTGTTATCATTCAGCAAGTGCAATGCATAGTCATTATAATATCAAAACAAAAGAATATTACAAAAACAATACACTCAATAAAAGCCAACACTATTACCTGTTCTTCCTCCTCTATTGCTCCACTCAATTCAGCCCCTCGCAACATCAGTTTCAACTCATCTTCAGTTACATATGGTTCACTGATAAAAAAATATATATATAACAAATGTTAAGCAATGACAAAAAGTTTGTCAAAAAACATTCCAATAAGAAAACCACCGACAAGAATTTCCAAAAAAAATAAAAATAAAAATAATTGATCACAACAAATGTGCCAATTGCTTTAAGTTGAACATCCATTGACATACTAGCTCCCATACTGAACTTCAGGGAGAGGGAAGAAGCTGAATAACAATGAAGTTACCCAAGAGATAAACCTTTTCAATAAACATGCTAGGTAAATGAGGTTCCTGTTGCTAACCACACACAGTTGGAATAAGGCACAAAGGATTATTTTGCCCGTTTACATTGATTTTACCTGGAAAGATAATACAAAAAAAAAAAAAAAAAAACCTGTAAAAACTGTCTTGTGGCACCATTGACCATCTTAAAACCAAGTCATATTATGCTCTCCAACTTATAAACCCAAACAACCACTAAAATTCAAGATGAGAAATAAATAGGCTTTCTCCCTTAGATCAACACTATCCACAGTCTGATCCTGCATCCCTCTTATGAATTATGATATGGCTTGCATGACTTAAGACATCAATTAACAGACATATACTCATTCAACAGAAAATAATGACCATCAATATACAAAAGTAATATATCACTGTCAAGCCCCACCAGTAACAGACCAAATGAATATTTTTTCCTCATCTGATATTTAAGATATTCTTTTACTTCTTCTGATTGACCTCATTGAATGAAAAGTCAAAAAAATATACTTTTATATATAAAGCATCACTACAGATAGAAAACCTAATAAACATTTGAAAAAGAAGCAGGAGGCAAAACTACAATATGATGGGGAGCTGCAGCAAGATCAAGATGTGGTTAATTAATAAAGCATACCTTTTTCCTTTTAATCCAAGGAGTTTAAGCATCCCCATAGATAAATATGTAACAACTCTTCCCACAGGATATAATACCAAGGAAAGCCATGCCACTGGTCTGACCTAAAAGCATTGCAAAAAAAACTTGTTATATAAAGTAGAAGTAGAACTGGTGGCATCTGCTAAGCACAAATGAGTGAACAGCTTAGCAAATGATGAGCATGCTTAATTAGGCATTTAACAGTGAATTTTAGTTTTGAAAAAAGAGAAGTCCTTCTCAGCTTACCACAAACCTAGCAACCTCAGTGGCATTGTGAACAGCTATACTTTTTGGAGTGATTTCTGTGAGGAGCAAAATGGCTACCTAGTATCATCAAGGTAAAAAAAAAAACATATTCAATATCCAGTCTAGGAGAAACATATAATGAAGTAAAATATAAATATCCTTGACCGACTGTGTGCATACTTTGATCTGCCAGAATTATATAAGGATAGGGAAAACATAAAACCAACTTTGTTAGCATTTTCACATACTCTATTTACACTTCAAAATGCAAAACAGTAATCTACTCAATTAAGCTAGAAAAAACTGACCTTCAGTGCTTCATATGATATCTAAATAAATGTTCTCAATTTTTCTATAAGACCCCAAAATGACTAATATGCATGTTAACAAACAAAGTACAAACTCCAATGCTAAGAAAGAATTCATCTGTATTCCTGTTGGACAATGTTTAAACAGAGCCACAGTTGAACACAAGAAAAAGGATAAGAAATTAAGGATGGATAAAGGGGGAAAACTTGAAAGATAAAAAAAGGGGTAGAAGACAAAATTTCAAAGAAATCAATAGCTACAGTTATTATATATACATAAATGAGATGCCAAATCAATTCTTCTCATATACAACCAAAGAAAAAACTAAATTCTCAACTTTTTTTTTTCCTTCTTTTCAAAATTTATTTCCCAATCCTACCTATCCAAATGCCTCTACCATCCCTAAGTTAGCAAGTCCATATAGCAGGTACTGATATAATCAGGATACAAAAAGTGATTTTTGACAACCTAATAGGTTTGGATTTACATGACAATGAATTATACAGCCATAAGCGCTAACAGAATGTTGTAAGTTCAGGTAGCCATTTATTCTAACTCAAACTCTTAACCTTCATGCTACATTTCTCCTGTTTATAAAAATGGATATCAGGACATACAGTCATTACTCCAGTTGCTGCACTAACACCAGCTTCACCGAATAATGTCGTTGCAGCTTCTGTGACTAAGGCAGTTGCTCCAATATTGACAACACTGAGTACATTAATAGAGTCCAAAAAGATAAGGAATTGTTTCAATTCAAGCTAAGAAAATTGAATCCTTAATACTGAGAACCATGAAAAGGTCAGTACGTTGTGCCAATAAGTATAGTAGTTAGAAACCGGGTGACATCACTGTGAAGTGTTCTAAAGACGCCATTCTCAGAATCCTTTTCAGCCAATTCACGCACCTGATACAGATCAAGATCAAATGACCAATTACACTTCAGGATTATAGACTATAAAGGCTAGATTATTTACTGGAAAATGAAAAGAGAACATCAACCGATATACTCAAATAAGCACCCAGAATTATTTTTCAGAAAAAAAAAAATTCTGCCACATGGTTCAAAATCTGAAATTAAACTTTACTGAGAATCTATATGTTGTACCTTACATTCTCCAATTAAAAACTTTAACTGGGAATCAAATTATAAATATTATGTAGCTTCATAATCAGAGAATTTTTTACTTCATAATTCATATACAAAAGAGAAGGAACTATAAACTATGCTAACTTTCAGGTGTGAAATTGAGATTTGCATTAAATGAAATAAGCATTTTTAAGCAATGAAGTAGCAAAGCCACATTGCAGAATAAAGTTTAGAGTCAACTTGCACGTGTCACCATATAATCTAACAACCAGAAGCATAAAACATCCAAACATACTCGATATAAAACTAGATGTAACAACCAGCATAACACGCTATCATATGAATAATAAAGTTCTTGCCTTGCTAATTAGACAACGTTCCTACAATAATGACTATGCTTGTTAACTTCATCAAGAGATAATATGACATTAACTCAACATGTTGCTTATTAACAATCATGATTCTAACATTAAGTAAAATGCATTAATTCTTTAGTGCTTAGCATCCACAAAACCTATAATTACTCACAATCAGGGAATAAAAAAGGCACCTTCCAAGGCCAAAGTGTGGTAATTGAAGTCTCTGCCATGGAGAAGAACGCCGAGAGTCCCAAAAGCGCGGCCAGAATAAGACCCTGCTCTTTGAAAACCTGAAGAACCTGTAATGTCTTCGGCCATGCATTCCTCAATAACAAAATGCTCTGCCCAATAACCCCATAACCAGCATTCGCCGCACCTTCCATTGCAAACACTCTCTTACACCCAAAAACCAAAACCCCACAAACCATTGCCGCCAAAACAATCCCCCGCTTTATCAACTCCCTAACAAACTCTAAATTCGCACCCGAAACTGCATTTTCATCACTCAAACTCTCACTATCTTTACCTACAAATTCCAAACCAGCTCTACCAACAAACAAGTCAGTTTCTTTTTCTCGATGTCTAGAATTGATATAGTTCCTAAAACCACAACGACCTACGCAATTCAATGCTAACCGAAATGGGTACTGATTATTTCTCTGCAAAATCTTCATCGGCATTCTCATTTGCCTATTGGAAGGCACCAAATACAGCGACTTTACGCTGGAATTGAAAGTGGGTGCATTAAAAATCGACGATTTAAGCAACATTTCCATAAATTACAAAAAAAACAAAACCCAAAACCCAGAATTGAACACCAAAAAACTAATGGGTACCTATGACAAAACTGAATAAGAATATATTCCTAGTGCTTTACAGATAACAACAATAAAGTAATACTGAGACAACAACAAAAGCATAGAAAAGCAATAACGTTGTCCTAGACTATGTTTAAGAATTGTGATTTTTTTGGGGGGTTTTAAATGATAACTGAAAATTGAGATAGGGAGGGTAGGGTCTTAGAGAGAATTTGAGAGAGAGAGAGAGAGGTGGGCCTGAAGAGAAGAAAGCTTAGAGAGGGATACAGTGAGATTGAGATTTGTGGAGCAACATGTTGGGGTTGTTGTTGGAGAAGGTGGGTGTGAGGGGGCATGAGAGAACGCCGAGCTTGGAAAATTGGCTGTTGTACTTGTGCTGTGCAAGAGGGGAGAGAAGCAAATCTCGTAGAAAAAGGCCCTTTTATTTATTTATTATTATTTTTACCTCTATTTGACTATTTGTTAAAATATTTTGCCATATAATAGTATTTTTAATGGAATTTTTTTTAATATTAAAAAATAGCTTCTTTTATTGTGTATGGTTTTAACTTTAACAATGATCTTCACCAAAAAAAAAAAAACTTTAACAATGATGGTAAAAATAATTTACATTCGGCTTGGAAGAAGATAAAGAATCTCATTGGAAATGAATAAAAAAAATTATTTTTATAATATTCATTCAATTCCCTAAGTTTTAACGAAGGAATGTTTGGAAGTTTGAATGTATTTGGATTTTCACCACTGTGTATCTTTGGCATGATTATCACTCTATAAATATAAAGTTCTTGTGGAGTGTGGGGCAAAGGCCAAAGTTTAAATTTTCATAAAGAGTTTTACACATATTTATACTTAGATTAGATTATAATAGAATTTTTATCTTGTATAAAAAAATAAATAGGAGGAAATACTCATTTCTCAAGAATTGGATGGAATTCAATTTTTACTAAACTCCTAAAATATCCATATATATTCAGCAATTTATTTTAAAATTGAGGTCTAATAGTAATTGTAGGGGTATTGAGCCCATGAACTCATTATCCATGTGGGTATTGGGCCTAAAGCCCAAGTCGAGGATTAGAGATCGTCCGAGAAGGGGTAAACGTTATTAAGGGAGTCCGTGTTAGTGGATAATGAGGTTAGTTTTGGTCGTAATGGCACAAAAGGGTAGGCCGAGGACAAATGTCACCTCGGATAACCAAAGCCGAGGTTCGAATAGGTGGTCTGCCGTCCAGGGGGACGTTCCCGGAAGTTCTGCTGGCACAGATAAGCATTGCAAAAACAAAGTACAAAAGGAAGTCCTAAAATATCTAAGGAGAAAGCTGCTACTACCGTATTAAAGGCTCTGCAGCTAACTTTCTAGTTGCATTAATGTGGAGAAGACCCCTGAATAGGGCTATATTCGCTGCCCTAGCACACAAAGGGGTCTGAGAGGGTGTCCAATGGGACAGACACTCAAGTAGAGGCTTGGATGGTCAACAAGTGGAAGACCAAGATCGTTTAAAGGGAACTATATAATGGAAGAGACCCACCATGGAATGGGGATGGAGAAATTAAGAGAGAAACACTGTAGCAATTAGGAACCAACTTTGTAAACAAACTTGTAAGAAATATATAAGAAATGACTTCCTCGGACTTTGCCGAGGACGATTTTCTTTGGATTAATTCAATCTACTTTCCTGTTCTAGTCAATTGAGTTTACTTTATTTGTTGTCCAACTCATTTTAATCTAGTTTTCCAACCCACTCTTTATAAATTTATTGTTTTGGGCTTTTTGAGCCTAGGTCCATCCATCGTCTGGGCTAGAGACTCAAATATAGTCCTTACAATAATATTGTCATAAAATAATTTCATTCATTTCTTTTTTATGTTACTTCCAAACAAAGTTATTTACTTTAAAATAATTAATCAAGTTTACTTAATTTCATTCTTTTATAAACTTTCAATGATGGTGATGTGGTGACAATAAAGGTGGGAGCAATGCTAGTGCCACAACTCGCCCATATGGTGACAGTAGTAACACTAGTGGTAACGATGTTTGTAATGACGATGGTGTGGTAATAGGCTAGCCGCAAAAGAAATACTAGTGGTGGTAATAGTAATCAATGAATGCAATTACAATAGAGGCAGTGAAGGTGCCAGTGGTCAGGGCTGACTTTAGCTCTAATTCATTTATTTTTTTTATTTGGGTTAAAAGGCCATTCAGATATAAACCAACAAAAGGAGAATTACACAGTTACAGCTGCCATACTGGCAGCAGCAAGTCTAGCATAATACAAGTCATTATTATCCTTAGCAACTAAAGTCTCAAGTTCAGCAGTAAAAGGAAACTCAAAAACAGCAAAGTCTTCCTTCATAGCGCTGCCCCATTTAAAGAACCCTTAATGCAAAAATGCTCCATAATTCTGGACTAAAAATAAAATACTCTCTCTCTCTCTAATAAATGTATTTGTCTTTTTCCCTCTTTGAATTAAGTATTAATTCAATTCTAAGTAAATTTATCTTTACTTGCGAAGATTGAGCTTATATGATAATTCTTTTTTTTTTTTTGCTAAATAAATACTTTATTGCTCAAAAAACTCAACCCGATACAAGGGAAAACAAAAAGATTGGACCTAGACTCATCTCTAACAAAGGCTTGAAATACATGAGAAGGCAGATTGGAGATGGGAACCGGCCCAGACCATTTAACAGGAGCTGCCCATTGGGCGAGCAAATGTGTAGATACATTACCCTTTCTATGAACAAAAGAAAATTCAACATTTGAAAAACAATTTGCAAAGAACAAAATATCTTCTAGAATAGACCTGATACTCTAATGCGGGGTTACATCTGACTTTTTCAGCGGCTCAATGACATTCCAAGCATCTCCCTCCAAGATTATATTCTGAAATCCTTCATTCACAGCATACCTCATGGCATACCAAGCTGCTCTCACTTCCCCTAGCAGGGAATTTCCACTCTCAAATTGCTCTGACCATGCCAACAAAAGGTTGCTAGCTATATCTTTTCCCACAACTGCAACTGTGGTTTCCTCTTCACGGATAGTAGCATCAAAATTTAGCTTGATCCAGCTCTTTGGAGGGGGAGACCAGACCACATCTTTGGATGATTCTATTGCTAAGTGAAACAACAAAAACACATTTGATAAATAAATCATATTATTTTACGCTTTAAAATCTATTTTATTTGTGAAAGATACATTCTTTTTCTAAAAATTATATGTTATGTGCTTTTGGTCCTTAGTTTCAAATGAAAGATTTTAATCCCTACAATTTAAAATGCAAACTCCATGTCACCTAAAGCAATGAGGTGACATATTCTAATGACATGGCATCTTTCTCAAATTCAGACTTCCTCTGTATAATTTACCATTAGAAATATTCTATTTCAACATTTATTTATTCAGCGACAGAGAGAATTTGAAAATTTGAAGTACAATTGAGCACAAGGCCATCCTTTGAACTATGTCCAAAATGCCACGTTGTCCCAAAATAGAAGTCCAATTGAGCACAAGACCAACCCCAAAAGTAAGCTTAACATGCCATACAATCTCAAAACAAACAAGCAAATGCACAAAATGCCCTTAAAATCAATATACAAACATAAAATTTAAATTTCATCTCAAAAAAAAAAAAGAAAAAAGAAAAAAGAAAAAAAAAGAAAAAAACATAAACTTTAAATATGATTATTCCAAGAAGAGGAAAACAATACCATAATTCACATATACAAGAATAACTAACTCCTCGACATACGCAAGTCTAATGCTCTGCTGCTGCAAGATAAAGGCTCAAAATCTTCATTGACTCTTACTAGAGAACATGGTCCTCACCACTTTCTAATTCCCCGACATACGCAATTCTAATGCTCTGCTGCTGCAAGATAAAGGCTCAAAATCTTCATTGAATCTTACTAGAGAACATGGTCCTCACCACTTTCTACAATACCTTGCATGCACCACCCAATATATATATATATATATATATATATATATATATATATTATACAACTTCGTATAAAATCATAGCACAAATTAATCTAAAGAGAAGTTTGTCAAACTCACCTGAGGGCAACTCGGACGCATTACTTCCTTCTTTGTCTTGGCCTTCTTTTCTTGTCATTTTTTTCTTCTCATTCAATGAAGCATACTAGCCATTTAGGTTTTCCTGTTTTAAACACAGCATATCCCATAGTTATTCCAAGCAAAAATCCACATCCATATCCGATTAATACAGCCTTCCAACCAAATCCACTTGCAAACGAGGAATCATGGTCTTCTTGGAATACTGATGGTAGTGGAGATGGTAGCATCAACTCATCAGTGCTGCATTTAATTGACAATGGAAATCCACATAATCCCAAGTTCCCATCATATGAGTTATTTTCAAAAGTACCAAATTGGTTTCCTTGAGGTATGGATCTAGTAAGTTGATTTTGTGAAAGGTTTAACACAACCAAAAATGTTAGACTTGTCAATTGCATAGGAATTCCCCTAATCAGTTGATTTGAAGAGAGGTTTAATGATTCTTGAATTGATAAGTTTGCCAATGTTGATGGGATATGTCTAGTTAGGTTGTTATGTGAAAGGTTAAGTAATTGAAGAAATTAAAGCCTTCTAAGTAATTTTGGAATCTCTCCTTCAAATTTGTTACTTGATAAATCTATAATTGTGAAGATGGTTAAGATTCTCTGTAGTTTAATATCCAACCCTTTCATTGTTAGCTCTACTGAATCATTATAATAATTAAAGGGTTCTTTTTCACTTAAATATGTCAGTTCATCTTTAACTTTATCTTGAATCATCATGGCCTTTAAGTTTTCAAAAAAAATCTATAGGTAAAAGGTCTGTAAACTCATTGTAAGAGAGGTCAAGAATTTGTAGCATAGAGAAAAATATCCCTGTAGTCTTATGGTTTCCGATAGGACCATAAAATTTATTGGATTTTAAACAAGAACCTTTATGTTTGGGAGAGCTTCCAACCAATAGGGGAAGAAATCTCTTACCTTGTTATTTCCAAGGTCTAGAACTTCCAATTCTGTACAGTTGACCAAAGATTTTGGTAATAAACCTTCTAATTGATTACCATTAAACGCAAGAGTCTTCAATGAATTATCATTTACAAATGTATCTGGGATGGTGCTTTGAAAATTATTCATCCTCAAAATCCATCACTAAGAGAGATGCACTAAAGTATCCCAAACATTGTGGAAGTGTACCACCCAAACTATTGAGAGAGATATCAAGGACTCGAAGTAAAATTATGTTACAAATCATAGATCGGATATTGCCAGTGAAATTATTTTTTGAGAAATATAAGACTTCCACTGAAGATCGTGGAATGGGAAACTTTCCTTGCAGTAGATTGGCACGAAGGTTAAGATACCATAGATTTGTCCATGGGTGTCGCTCAATACTTGATAAAAAGTTACGAGATGGATTTAGATAACTCAAATTCTCTCCAATTTCAAACATCCATTTCGAAATTTTACCGTAGATCCTATTATTAGATAGGTCTAACCATTCTAATTTTTTTTGATGATATTAAGAAGTTAGGGAATTCAGTTATACTACAAGATGCTAAATCCAAGTCAGAAAGAGCTGGGAAGGTATTGTTAAGCTCACTTTTGATTTTCAATAATTGACTATTATATGAAAGATCAAGAAGCCAAAGTTCTTTTAGCTTTGTGGCCTTATCAAATTCCACAATGCCATTTAAGTTATTCGATGAAATATCAAGCTCTTTAAGATTCACAAGATTAGAGATTGATTTTGGAATAGAACCAAAAAGCCTGTTTTTTCTCAATATAAGAACTGGTAGAGAATTGCAAGATTGCAATTCACCGATTTGACTAGAGAATTGGTTATAAGACAAGTCAACTTGGATGAGTTTTGTGAGGTTGGTCAAGAAATCAGGAATTCTACCTTCAAAACTGTTGTAATTGAGGTCAATAAGAGTGAGATGCTGTAGATTTGATAATGATGCTGGAACCTCGCCAGTCAAGTTAGATTGGAGGAAAACTTGCCTTACAAATGAAATTTGTTATAGCAATAAAATTTGTTGGATATTAGTTATTTGGTGATTTGTTAGTGCCTCCACGATTTGCATGTAATCTATATATATAATAATAGGTGAAACTGAGAAAAACTCAAATTAAAATTCCAAATTAGAGTTCCAATTTTGTGCTATGTGTCATAAATTATTTATTCTTAAAGAGTTTTATTTCTTAATTATAGAATCAAATGTGAGACCACATCATAAATATTTATCAAAGTGAGTTATTAAGTACAAAAACCAAAGAGTCTATAATAAATGAATAGAAAAAAAAAATTGCTTCACAATCATTAAAAAAAAGAAAAGGATAATTTACATTTTATACCTAATAATATCCTTACAATTTTTTTTAAAGAGTTAACAAAATAAAAAAATGGCTATCAATAGTATTTAAATTATATATATAAGAATTATATTATGCATCTTATTGTTATCTTTAAGTGTATTTATGTATATGCATGTGATTACAAGCTAGTCTATATATATAATAATAGGTGAAGCTGAGAGAAACTCAAATTAGAATTTTAAATTAAAGTTTCAATTTTGTGCCATGTGTCCTAAATTATTTATTCTTAAAGAGTTTTATTTCTTAATTTTAGAATCAAATGTGAGACCACATCATAAATATTCATCCAAGTGAGTTATTAAGCACAAAAACCAAAGAGCCTAGAATAAATGAATCATAAAAAAAAAAAGAAGTGCTTCACAATAATAAATAAATAAATAGCATGGATAATTTATATTTTATACCTAATAATATCGATACAAAATTTTTTAAAGAGCTAACCAAATATAAAAATGACAATCAATAGTATTTAAATTATATATATAAGAATTATATTATGCATCTTATTATATATCTTAAGTGTATTCATGTATATGCATGAGATTACAAGATATTTGACATAATTAATCAACTTGGGTAATTGGATTAATTAACCGGAGTCAATCCTTTTTAACCCAACAGCATGCCTTCTCTAATTCACTGCATCAGGATTATTTTTAAGTTTTTACAAAAAATAATAAGTCTCTAATGATTTTATTATTATTATTATTATTATTATTATTATTATTATTAATATCAAGGTGAATTTCATGAGTGAATTGGGACTACTTGATTTAGGCAAGACTCAAGAGCGTCAAAAACCTTTTGTGAAACTTTCTTCCTAAAAAAGAGGAAGTCAAGTTTTTTTTTTTTTTTTTTT
This sequence comes from Quercus tomentella, assembly GCA_028535165.1. Classification (NCBI taxonomy): domain Eukaryota; kingdom Viridiplantae; phylum Streptophyta; class Magnoliopsida; order Fagales; family Fagaceae; genus Quercus; species Quercus tomentella. Next base: position 5,159,850 of record JAPQVY010000100.1, on the reverse strand, counting down.
TGAGAGGTAATGTTAGATTAGAAAGACATGGAAAAATCTAGTGTGCTAACAGGTCTAATGGCCGATTTTCTTCATTTTGGGACCCCTAATTAGTTTAATATAGGAATAGTAAAGAGTAAAATGCAAGTTACTCATGTCAAGTCTTTCTAACTACATTCTCCTTTTCTATTTTTATAAAGAAAAGAAATCTAACAACTTGTACAAAAGCAAATTATTACAGATTCAAGTCTTCCTAATCACATTCTTCTCAAAAAAAAAAAAAAGTCTTCCTAATCACATCATGGCCCTGTTTCACCATTTTCATTGAAAAACTTACATGTTTGACTCTTTGGACTCAAGTCCCTTATAGTTTAGGAGTCACGAGACTCACGGCTTACCAAAATGGGCCCCCAAAAATAAAATTGTGAAAAGGGCCTTTGTGATTAAAGAGAAAGACTCTAAGACTTTACACTGTAACTTGCTTTAATTTATTTAATTTATTTATTTTTGAATAGTGTAACTTATTTTAGGAAAAGTTGATTATGTCTTTTCATTAGAAAAATGCATAGAAAAAAAAAAAAAAGGAAGAGAGGGGAATGAAAGATATATGAAACCGTCAAAATGGGCCATGAAATTACTAAGACTTGAGTCTTTTCTAGTAACATGCATTTTAAGTTACCTTTAATACAAAAGAACTAGGGCCCCAAAATAAAGAAAATGGTCCTTGTGTTTTCAAAGACTTGACTCCAAGCCGTGTAATTTGCATCTCTACCTAATTTTTTTGGAAAGAAAATTGTGAAACTTATGGTTAAGTGACACTTTTCCAAACAACTTAAAGATTTTGGATTAATCGATGGTTTATCATTGTATTAGAGCAAGATATTCTAAATTCAATCCTTGTCTCCACTCTACCTCTAATGTATAATTTTAAAAATTTCACGTGTTGAGCCTCACTTATTAAGTGGGGTTTGGGCCCATACGTTAGCGGGAGTATTAGAATTATGATTAAGTAATTAAATTTAATATTTTCTAATAACTTAAACTTTTAAGACAATTGATAATTTATCAAAAGTTGCACAAATTTTTTTGACAATTAATAATTAATGTTAACTAGTGACGCTTATCTAAATCAAGGTTTTCTTATTCATTAATATTGCTATGTTTTTTGTGCATTTTTTTTAAAAAAGTTTTGCTATGTAAATTTTGTGATGGGAGGCTGGCAGGGCTTGAATGCTAATACTCAGGTAACACTTAAGGTGATAGAACCATTAAGCTATCCCTTGAACTTGAAACGAGTGCATTTTACATGACAGGTTGTTCCATTACTTACCACATTGAGTAGATAAATAGTCAATAGAGTCCTAAGTGTCCTAGCTAGCTAGAATTTTGGGACCATATCAAAGGATTCATTTCTATAATTACATTGGGAGTGTAGAATGAAGGAATACACATACTAAGAAGGATAGTTAGGTGTTCGAAGAGGTCTGGACACTCACATTAACCCAAAAAAAAAAAAAAAAAAATTCCAAAACAAGAACGACGAATAATTATTTAAATTCGAGCATAGGTAATGGAATTCTTATGAAATTTTCATTTTATTCCATGTATGGCCGACTCTCTCTCTCTCTATATGTATATATATATTTCCCTTATTTACAAACAAACAAAATTCCCTCAAAAAGTAATTCTTGCAATTTCTCTCTATTGAATCAGCTGTGGTTATGAAAGGTGATCACAACAAAATATAGAGTAACCTCACACATATGTGGTGTTGCTTTACAGACGCAAAATTGTTTCAATAGAGAGAAATTGGCTTTTGAAATTAAGTCGTAACTCTTGGATAAGAAATGCCCATTCCCAATAAATGCATGCTTGTCTATTATTTTTTGAATTCTATGATAAACACACGAATACACGATTGATGTGAATTCTTTTCGGAGAAGGGAATACTAGTGTTCAACTCATTGGCTTACTTTGAACGTCCTGATACTTCTAAAGAAAAGGGTTGAGAACAGGTTTTTGGACTTCAATATTTTTTTTCTTTTTTGGAGCCGAGAAACTTATTTTATTTTTCTTTCAATCAATGCAAAATTGCAATTTTGAATAATTTCAAATATTAGCTTATATTGGTTGACTGCTTAAGGATCACTATTCACTTACATACAATCACATTTTATGTTATAATCCAGTCAATAATTTCTTCCAAAGATGCTGCTTAACCATGTATGTTTTAGGCTCTTTTATCAATTAACAACTTTTTATTACTCCCTTCTCAAACACCCAAAAAAAAAAAAAAAACTTTTTACTCCAACCTAAAATCAGGCTGTTTAATTTTGTTGTGAAATTGTTATACCCATATCACTACTCATTTAGTAAGAATAAAACTATAGGCACAACAATTTCATAATAAAGTATATGTGGTAACTGGTAAGTTGTTAAAGGTAGAAAAAAAAGTGATGTTATTGATGGACCTAATTAATTGTGAAAATTTGTTGTGAAATTATTGTAAAACTATTGTACCCACTACTGTTTTTGCAAGATGTTTTACCCAAGAAAGTCAATGCCATACCGGTACCGACCATTGAACAGGTAACAGTATTCCTTTAAAATGAATCAAATAAAATATTGGACTACATCGGGTGTATCCAAGATTTTTTGGGTGTTTTGGCCGCTATAGATGTTTCAAGTGGTACAATTGAAAATGTTAAAAAAAAAAGAAAAAAAAAAAAGGAGTTATTTAACCCAATATATTGGGTTAATGTATTTATAAAACCTTTTTTTTTGTTTTGGTGATGGCTTTTTTTAGTTACTAGATTAGGTACACGCATTTGGGGAATAGTGTGAATAGTCAAATTTCTAAACATTCTGATTAACCAAAAAATAAGAAAAAAAAAATTCACTTAATCATATTCAGCTATCAACATTGTTCACTGGTAGTGTAAATGTCCATTTCATGGTTTTATTTAATTGATTTGACATATCATTTAAAATGCGACACTTTTACAATAAATTATTAGATTTGTAATTTAGAGTTGTTTTATGGACATAATAAATTATTACAACATTTTCACAATAACTAAAGCGTCAATCCTTTGTATCCATAAGTTAAATAAAATAATAAAATATTAAAGCAGGAGCTCCCTGCAAAGTTCTACACACGGAATGCCCTCAAATATACATAGATTTGAGGCTTATTTTACAAAGAAGCAAATAGCAGTAGCACAATAATACATAAAAACAAGATTCACTCCCGGACAGCCTCCGTTCCTAATGGTCTTCCGCACGTCAAGGCGCACAATTTTCTTTGACTTCATAATCCACAACTCCCTGTCCAATAGCTTGCTGGTAAGTAGTGACACAGAAAATTTAAAGAATATACAGCACAAATTGCATAAATTAATGTTGCATCTTCTGAGACCAGTTTATATAAAACATTAGCATAATAGTATATTAAAGAATAGTTTGTCACACTCACCTTGGAGCACCCTTTAAATGCTGTAATTTCTGCTTCCTCTAGACCTCTGGTTGCTAGGCATTTTCAACTTTCTTGGCCGGTTCTCTTCAATTAACCCTAGAAGGCATTGAGGTTTTCCAATTTTAAACATGAAATACCCCATAGCTATTCCAAAAACCAATCCACATCCATACCCTAATAACACAGCCTTCCAACCAAATCCACTCATAAACATTGGATCATTGTCCTCTTGGAATATTGGTGGTGGTGGCTGCTCATCGATGCCACAATTCTTTGACAATGGAAATCCACACAATCCCAAATTTCCACCATATGAGTTGTTTTGAAATGTTCCAAATTGTTTGCCTTGTGGTATGGGTCCCATAAGTTGGTTTTGCGAAAGATTTAACACTGCCAGAAATGTTAAACTTGTCAGTTGCATTGGAATCTCCCCATTAAGCCTATTTGAAGACAGGTCTAAGGATTCAAGTACAGACAAATGGCCCAAAGATGATGGTATATGGCTAGTTAGTCTGTTATGGGAAAGGTTAAGACCTCGAAGAAAGTTAAGCATTCCAATCACTTCAGGAATCTTTCCATGGAACTTGTTACTTGATAGATCTATGGTAGTGAAGATGGTTAAAATTCTCTCTAGCACAAAGCTTTGCCCTTTCATTGCTACAATAACCGAGTCTCGGTAATAGCCTTGTTCCATGTATTTCACGTCACCTTCACTTTCTTTGGTTGTTTTTATAGCCTTCAGTCCCTTGAAGAAATTCGTAGGTAAACTTCCAGAAAACTCATTATGAGAAAGGTCAATGATTCGCAGCAAAGAGTAAGATGACTTGGTCTTGAAATTGTCTAGTTGACCATTAAATTTGTTGGACCTCAAGATAAGAACTTGTAACACTGGAAGATCTTCCAGCCAATAGGGGAAGGAATCATTTATCTTGTTATTTCCTATGTCTAGAACTTCCAAATATTTACAGTTGACCAAAGATTTTGGTAATAGCCCTTCTAACTGATTACCATTGAAGACAAGAGTCCTCAACGTATTACCCTCTGCAAATGTTTCAGGCATGGTGCCATAGAAGTTATTCCTCCTCAAATCCATGACTACAAGAGAATTACTGAAGTTTCCCAAACATGAAGGAATTGTACCACTCAAACTGTTGTAAGAGATGTCTAAGATTTCAATGGAAGTTACATTGCAAATCGAAGATGGGATCTCCCCACTTAATCTATTGTTGGAGATCAAAAAGTTGCGCATAGAAGATGGTGGAACAGGAAGCACGCCATGTAGTAGATTGGCACGGAAGTTCAGATATAGAAGTGTTTTGAGCTTTTTGAACATATTAAAGTCCACAGTGCCATTCAAGTCATTTGATGAAATATCAAGAAATGAAAGGTTGACAAGATTAGAGATAGGCTTTGGAATAGAGCCATAAAGCCCGTTATTATCTAATGAGAGGAACTCCAGTGAATTGCTAAATTGAAATTCAGCAAATTGACCAGTGAGTTGGTTGTAAGACAAGTGAATTGCGGTGAGTTTTGTGAGGTTGGCAAAACAATTGGGAATCCTACCTCCAATGTTGTTATATCTGAGGCCAAGAAAAGTGAGATTCTTTAGGTTTGAAAGTGATGATGGGATTTGGCCCGTAAAGTTGTTAGTACCAAAGAAAATCTCAGTAACTCTCGTGAGATTCCCAAGCCATATTGGTAATGCTCCGGTAAAATTGCAATTTTATGAGTTCAAAATATTTCTAATTGTGGACTACACGTTAATAACCAAAAATGCTTATGGATCTTACCATGAATATTATTGGATCGTAGGTCGAAGTAGGAGAGTACAAAGAGATTTGAAATTGATGATGGCATCTCACCACCAAAATTGTTAATTGATAAATCCAAATCGATGAGTTGTGTAAGGTTGCCAATCCATGCAGGAATGGACCCATTAAACTTGCATTCACTCATAAACAAATGTTGTATGAATTTCATTTTGCCAATTGATTTTGGTAACTCTCCTGAGTAAATTGTGCGAGAGACATCCAAAAACCTTAGTGGTGTGCTCCAATTTACCATTGGAAAAGACCATGTGAGTTCAGGATTATCTGTTAGAATAAGCTTACGCAGGTTTGGTAGTCGGAAAATGTGATCAGGTAGCTTCCCGCGCAATAAACAATTGGATGTCAAAGCAGAAGATAGATTCATGAAAGAACCAAGAGAAATAGTGGACATCTCAACATTCTAAAGATGAAGTCCTCTTAGCTTGGTCAGATTTTGGACAAGCCTCTTCACAATAGATGCTTCGAGTTTGAGATAGCTATTGTAGTCAGAGAGATCTAGTGAGGCGAGTTGGGAGAGTTGAGATATTTCAAGTGGGACTTTGCCAGAAAACATGGAGGGAGAAAGGTCAAGGTGGTTCAATCTTGCAAACTGGCCAAACCTAGATGAAATGGAGGAATAGTTAAAATTGTTTGAAGCGAGGTTGAGCCATTGCAGGTGAGGGAGAAGAAAGAGGCTACTGTTGAAAGGAATGGTGCCATAAAGCCAGCTACAACTGAGGTCAAGGCCTATCACATCACACGTAACCCCATCCCATGAGCAGCAATCAGTTCCCTCCTTCCAGGACTCCATCTTTGGATAAGAATGAAGGCCAACTTCGCCACAATTGAAAGAAACATCATTGGAAAAAGAAAATAATTGCTTGAATTGGAGCAATGCAAAGCTTTGGTCTTGGGAGCACAGTAGTGCATAAGAAGAGGATGAAGTAAGTTGAGAATACAAGAGCAGCAAGAGGTAGAAGAAGAGTCGAGAGAGCAAAATAAAAGACCTCATCATTATTCTGGATGAGATCAGAGGCACGTATATGACTGCCATATGTGAAAGAAAAACTGGAAGAGTAATTTTATAGGAAAAAGCTATGACAACAACCTCGTCGTTGTATTTTGTTGGTATTCTTTTTCTTTTTCTTTTTGTTAGTCTTGTCAATAAAGCAATTTTATGATTTTTGGGATGTTGGCTGATGACCAGGGATGGAATCAGGATTTGAACCTGAGGGGGGCAAGCATAACCAAAAAAAAGTTTTGCAAGTGTTGATTTTAGCTGACCAAAAAATGCATACACATCATAATATTAATTTGTGGATGTATTCTAATATTAATTTTTAGGAATTTATCATATGTAATTGTACGGCACTGTGATACCCAGGCCCAAGTGGGCCTTGAATCCTGACTCAACAATGTGGCCCATGGCATCAACCTCTTTCTACCTAAGGCCCCAGCCCAAGCCCACACAAGCCACAATCCCAGGCCTCATATTGCCCAAAAGCCTAAGGAGTAGATAATCTCAATTAGCATGCACCCTGTTTCGCCGCTTGGGCCTTGCTCGGCGAACCGCATCCTGATCAAGAAGGAATGCGCTCGGGGACACCATCTCTTGTATGCCCGGCAATGCCTTGGGGAATATCGCTACCAAGCATATCTACTGAAGTGGGAACCATTTCCAAAGCCACTCCCCCCACACCCCACTCCCACCTCAACACCCACTTACAATTAACAACATTGGACCTCCTATTGCACTAATCATGGAAGTAATTATAGTCTCACCACTAATTTTGGCCTATAAATATGAGAAGTCAAAGGAAGAAAGGGGGGTTGTTGAAAAGTTCACCAAGAAGTAGGTAAAGGAGAGAGAATAACCCAGAGGGAGAGGTAATTTCGTCGAGTCTCTATGCTAAGAACGACCCAAAGTAGGAAATTCAAGTCCACAATACAAATGGATTGTGAGCTCGAGTGAGGCCCAACCCAATAGCCTCGCTTTTGGCACGCACAGTAACGATTCAAAATATTTCTTGACTTGCAAAGTTAGGAATCTTTAACCCATATAAAAATTAATATATATATATATTTATTTTTTCTTTCCAATATTTATTTCTTTAGTTTAAAATTAAAAAAAAAAAAAAAAATAAAAAAAATAAGAAACCCACAAGCCACACAACAATATTATTATTAGTAATTTATTAACACAATAGAGTTACAACAAAATTAATGGATATAAGGTAGTATACCACTACATTTATTTTAAGATAACTTTATGAATATAAGGTAGTATATACCATATGATTAGGCCCAAAAAAAAAAAAAAAAAAAAAAAAAAAAAAAAAAAAAAACAATTAAGTGCACATGGCTTTATGTTGGCCACAAGAACCACAATGAGTTGTAGCCATCTTTGCCACAATCTCCAAGGTGCCTTTTTCAATCATCATTTTGCAAAGTAGAGAGAAGGCATGCACTAAAGTCTAAAGGTTGTGAAGTTAGAAAAAAAGAAAAAAAATAGAAGAAGAAGAAAGCAGCAAAGATGCAGCTTGCTAGAGAAAAAGATGACGGTGGTGGGGTTGCACTAAAGAATTGTTTTGCTAAGGATTTGTCATTTGTTCTTATCTTGTTGGTATTTTTTTTTTTTCTATACTGGATTTGTGATTGTCTAAAGGTTTTTCTAATTATTCAGTTTTATGAATTGTTTTGTTGGTTTGTCTAATGGATTTTTTTGATATTTTTGGGGCAACACAGTAAAGGGATGGTTTGATTAAAACAATTTGGGAAATCTCATGGGTCAATTTGTAAAAATATTTGGGGAGGGGGGCAAGTATATACAATTTAGGATCAAAAGTTAGAATTTTTGTATAGGGATGGCAATTTCTACTCGACCCGCGGGTACCTGGGCCGGACCAACCCTAATGGGCTGGGTTTTACCCGGTCCGATTAAAAATAGGGTCGAGTCCGGGTTTTTACAAAAACCCTGCCCAAACCCAGACCTGGTCCGATTCAGTTAAATATATATATGTATAGTTACTAAAATACTCTTTTATATATATATATATATTGATAAAACCCTAAAATACCTTACACTCACAATCTCTTCAGACTTCAACCGCTTCTCATCTCTTTCTCTTCAACTCACCACTCTAACTCACTCTCCTCTCATGTCTCACGCCGTCAGCCACCAACTGTCAGCCGTGCCTCTCTCATGCTCTCAGCCTCTTGGTCTCACTTTCTTTGCTGAAGAAGACAAAGATGAAAATCTAAGATTCTCGCTGTAAAGCCTCTGCGATCTCACCCGCGAAGATGAAGACAAAGAGTCAAAGATGAAGACGAACAACCACAGTGATTTACGACAATGGTCTTTGATGTTCTTCTTCCATTTTTTCTTTATATGATTAGTGGGTTTGGGGATTTAGATTTTGTTGTTAAGATTTGATGTTCCTTGCATGTACTTGTTTTAGATTTTGATTTCAAATGTATTTGGTTTCTATGAATGGGAAATTTGAATGGTTATGGTGGATTTGATTTGAGATTCATTTGGATTTGTTGTTTGTGCTGCATTGCTATGATTCTTTTTTCTCAGGAAAACAATTTTTTTTTCAATTGATTGGGCCACGGATTGGGCCATTGTTAGGGGCTGAAGATTGGGCCCTGAAGTGGCCTAGTTGGGCAGGGCCCGTGGGGCCCACGGGGTCTTGGCCTATGGCACGGGTCTTGATGGAGTAATAAACGGGCTAGGTCCGAGGAATGGGTCTTCGCCCGCGGGTCGCGTACGGGTATGGAAAAACCCGGCCCAAACCCGACCCGGTGCCATTCCTATTTTTGTATGTCCTATGCATACTACTAGTTACTTTTTCAAAATCTAAGGGGGGCCATGACCCCCCTAGCCCAAGTGTAGTTTCGTCTCTACTTACGATTGATGAGTGGCGAATTAGGAATCACATATGGATGTCGTCAACAAAGCCAGTTTGCATGCTGTAATAAAATAATTGGATTAGATACAAATTTTCTCAAGATAGGCTGGTTATCTCCTGACTTGGGGAAAAAGATAGGGCTAAAGACAAAAATAGGAGTAAGAGTAGGGCACGTCAAAAATGACTAAGGGTATGTTTGGTACACTGAATGAGAATTACGACAGGAATTGTAATCTTTATTACTAGGAATAAAATGTGTTATAATGTAATATCTAAACCTATTCATTAGTTTGGTTGTGAGTTATAACATTAGAATGAAACTTAACATTTATTTTTGGAAATTTCTTACTCATACAATTATATTTCCTTAAAAATTGTTATTTTAATTTAAGAGAGATATGTGTTATTTTTTATAATTTTTTATTTTTATAATTGTTAGATGTATATGGAAAGTTTGTTTACTTGGAAATATATTAAGTTTTGAAATTATTGCACTTACTAAGGAATAACTAATACAACCTTTTAAAGAGGAATAATTATTCCTCCTTTTGAAGAATAATTATTCATAAGGAATGATTATTCCTTGTAATAAAAACATAACAAAACTAAAGAATAACTGAACCATAGGAATAACTATTACATTACAACGCCTATTACAGTTTACCAAACATACCCTAAATTAGTTAAAACGGGCCATGCAGCATGCAATTATGAAGACTAAAACGATGAGTATCATTTCATTTTGAAAAACAAGCTGATTTCCGCATGGTGCGCAATGCACATGTACCCTATTAGAAATAGTATATGCGCAGTAGAATAAAATACTAATTTTTGGACTTATTTCTCTGAGGCCAAGTTTTTATAGAGATAATCATGAGATGATATTAAAAAAAAAAAAAAAAAAAAAAATTCTAGTGGAACTGTAACTTGAGTTCTTCACCTTGGAACTCGAGTCTTAGAAACTCAAGTTCCAAAAGTAATCACATAACTAATTTGTTTCAATTTTGGTCACATAAATAATATGTTTGCAATATTAGCTTAATGGGTAAAAACCCCATGTAGCTTGATCTGAACTTGTTTTGAAGAGAGACCTAAGAAAAATCACCAAAACCCAGTAACGGCAAAGATTGTGATGTGATTGCAAATTATATCTGTTATAACTTTAATCCCAATTATTTTTGTTTTGTTATAAATTTTTAAATATCTTTTCCCTATAATTTATTTTTTTTGGAGAAGAATATACTTTTCTCTATTTGAATATTAGAGAGAGAGTTTAGATTTTGAAGTAATTTTTTCCTTTTTAGTTTTGAATGGTGTTTTTATTTGGTTTTTGGGTCCTAAAAGTGTTTGTTTCATTTTTCCTTTATTTATAAATTTTTAGATAGTTAATATATTTTTTGGATATAAGGTGAGAAAGTTTGGATTGTGAGAAAGTTTGTTTAGGAGAATAATTCTCAATTTCAAATGTAAGTACTTTGATCAAAATTTTGTAAGTAAATATTTTTTAGAAATGAATATTTGTAAAGTTACAAATTACAGTGATAACAATTACTTGTTACGTAATGCAGGGTCAGACCCTTAAGTCAAACACTTAAGGAAACAATTCTAAAGCCTTGTAACTCAAAAGAATCCAAGAGGAAAAATAATTAAATTCTAAATATAATAGAGTCAAGAGTTTTGTAATTCAAATGATTGGTACTTTTTGGTGTTTTCAATGGAGACCTTTAGAATTTAAACCCCCAACCCCCCACTATTAATGTATAAATAAAAAGATAAAAAAAAAAACATAATGGATGATCGTCGTACATAAAAAAATAAAGACTATAACAAAAGGAACCGTTAATAAAAAATGGTAGAACGTTTTTGTTAAAAAATTTCTTTTGGAGGGGCTAAGCAATTTCTTTTTTTGTGTTTTTTATTGGAGGGGAAACTTGACATTTTTTTTTCTATTGTTATTGGAGAGTAACTACTACATTTTTTTTTGGGGGAGGGGGGGGGGGGGGGGGGTGCAATTCTTATTTTTCTTTGGCCACACGGTCAACAGGTTTATAATATACATACATATATATATCAAAATTTTGGGGGGCCCAACCAAAAATGTGGCCCTGCCACTGAGTATCCAGTAATGTAATGGTTATTTTATTAAATGAACATGATTCCTGCTTGCTTGAGGAAGAATATGCATCATGTGAATTTTTACTATGAAAAAACCAGGCTCTTTGGGCCTATGCTCAGGTTGTTGTTGCGCACATAAGAGACAAACATGGATGCAACACAACACTTCTGACAGTGTGAGTCCCAAAACCAAGCATCCATCAGTTCCACAGTTTCCATGACTAAAAATGTTGAAACCATGTTTGATATTTTTGGTTTCATCTATCATGTAAGATGTTACTCACCTTGAGATCTCTATGTATAATCCTCAATTTAAAATCTTGGTGGAGAGAAAGAAGCCCTCTAGCAATTCCCTCGTATGATCTGAAACTGAATGCGCTAGCTTAGACCAACCCAATACTTTATCTCTTGTTTGATCTGACAGGTTTCTCGTTCAAGTTAATCTAAAATTCGAATTCCTAGCCAACAAACTGAAATTTTAGATGTTCTGTCGACAATTGATGTCAGAATAACACAAGCCATGTCTACCTGAATGCAATGGGTTCATAATATAGCATTTTCTAGAAGGTTAGCAAAATTTCAATGTTGATTTTTGACAATCAGAATTCATTTTTGAACTCTCTGTCCTTTCATGCAGTAAATTCTTCTCCATCTACTAGTACACCCTGAAAGTTCATTTTGCAAAATGATAGCAAAAAATCTGAAGAATAAAATGACTACATAGCTATTTTTTGTTCTAAAATATTACAAAGTTTGCGCAGTAAATGGATCCAAAACCACCTTTACAGTCATCAGTCGCTCTAGCAGTTGTAGTTAGGTTGAACAACGGAATCCAAGTCTTCTTCTTGGCCTTCGCTGTTAGGACCAATTGTTGTGATTCTCTCTGTTTCCATGAATCACAATGAGTTTCACTCAAGTAGACATCTAAAGGGAAGCACAATTTTGATATATATTTAGATTAGTAGATCTTACTCTTGTAAGAAAACCATCAGATTCCCAATTGCATTCCCATTTTGCAATATAACAGAACAAAATCTCGGACCATGTTATATGAGAAACTCATTCTCTCTGTAAGGTACCATCCTACTCAAATGCAACTCACCAGTTCACCAAAAGGTGAAATATGCAACAATTTGTACTTAAAATTGAAAAGAATCAAAGTATTATAAACACGGCCTAGTGTTCTACTCAAAATTGTCCAAGCTTTCAAAATGTAGGCTGCGTCTATTAAGACTAGGGCAAGTTAATTAGAACTTCTGCTTTAGACTAAATGAACAAACTTAAAAACAAGTTACTGGATAGGAGTAGCTATTCCATAGGTGTCCAAAAATAAGGACTTACGCTTTGCATAGGTGTCAGAGTAAGCAATAAAATATTATAATTTCTCCACACACACACACACACACACACAAAAATAGGAAAGGAAAGGAAACACAATGGAAATAATAATTTGACTTCCATGTCACATCAAAATACTTGTTGAGGATATTCTTTCACAAAACAAAGCTTATGCCTAGTTCCAGGGAGTCCATTCAAATGTATAGATCCTGTCCACCAGCTCAAAACTGTCTAATATCTTCTATATTGCAAACGACAAGGTGCAGCCACTACCTTTTCCTCTGATATATCTTTATTCAAGCATTTCACTAATCCAACACATTTTTCAAACCGATGTGTTTATCTTGGCAGCTCAATTTTTTTTATTGCATGCACATTCTTCATACCAATTCAATGATTCCTATTTTCCTGGTGACTTAAGCATTGGCAGACATGAGAAACACTCTCTTGTTTTTTAATTGAAAACCTGAGACTCACTCATGATACGATTTCCATAGGCACCGCAAAGCCATAATACTTACAGACGCACTGTGGTCTTTGGGGGCAATGATTCAAAGAGCATCCAACTCTTGTCTGCTTCGATCTATGTCAAGTGTTGAAAGGAATTATAATTGCTTTGGTTCAGAACCTTTTTTGAGATAACAGACTTATCGTCGAATTTGTCCACGAAGTAGACCTCATCTAATTGGAGATTAATTAGAATTATAAAAAAAAGGATTTGGCTTTTGATCTATCTGGTAGGCCACTAGCTCTAATGCCTATTCTAAAAGCCGAAGGATTGGTATTTTCTGACCCTCTCCAGAAAAATACTGCTTGTTAGTTGTAAAGTTTACTCTCTAAATAAAATCTCCATTGAGCCAGTTCTTCGATGCCAATAGGTGCCGGTTAAGAGTAAGACTTCTCCTAAAGTCCCACTCACACTTCATTCCTTCTAACAATGTATCAGAAAGATAGTCAAAGCTTTGCCACAAATAGTCTTCTGAAATTCCATTTTGGCCTCTTACAAATGAGACTGTTCCTATGATAAACACTGTCAGTTAACATCATAAAGAGGGCAAAATGAAAGTCACATCAGCTGAAACTATTGCTTATTCGAAATCTTAATTCTATCATCAAGTAAAATGCCTTAATTGTTACTATAGTGCTTACCATCCACAAAGCCTGTAATTACTCACTATTAGAGAATAAAAAAGGCACCTTCCAAGGCCTGCCATGGAGAAGAACGCCAAGAGACCCAAAAGCACCGCCAGAATAAGACTCTGCTCTTTGAAAACCTGAAGAACCTGTAATGTCTTCGGCCATGTATTCCTCAATAACAAAATGCTCTGCCCAATAAACCCCATAACCAGCATTCACCGCACCTTCCATTGCAAACACTCTCTTACACCCAAAAACCAAAACCCCACAAATCATTGCCGCCAAAACAATCCCACACTTTATCAACTCTGAATTCACACCCGAAATCGCATTTTCATCACTCAAAAACTCACTAGCTTTACCTACAAATTCCAAACCAGCTCTGCCAACAAACTAGTCAGTTTCTTTTTCTCGATATCTAGAATTGATATAGTTCCTGAAACCACAACGACCTACGCAATTCAATGCTAACCGAAATGGGTACTGATTATTTCTCTGCAAAATCTTCATCGGCATTCTCATTTGCTTATTTGAAGGCACCAAATACAGCGAAACCGAGTCAAACAAAGACTTTACGCTGGAATTGCAACTGGGTGCATTGAAAATTGAAGATTTAAGCAACATATCCATAAACTACACAAAAAAACAAAACCCGAAACCCAAAATTGAACACCAAAAAACTAATGCGTACCTATGAGAAAACTGAATAAGAATATATTCCTAGTGCTTTATAGTTAACAACAATAAAATAATACTGAGACAACAACAAAAGCACAGAAAAGCAATAACGTTGTTCTAGACTATTTTTAAGGATTGTGATTTTTTGGGGGTTTCAAATGACAAGTGAAAATTGAGATGGGGAGGGTAGGGTCTTAAAGAGAATTTGAGAGAGAGAGAGGTGGGACTGAAGAGAAGAAAGCTTAGAGAGGGCTACAGTGAGATTGAGATTTGTAGATCAACATGGTGGTTGTTGGAGAAGGTGGGTGTAAGGGGGGGCATGAGAGAACGCCGAGCTTGGAAAATTGGCTGTTGTATTGTGCAAGTGGGAGAGAAGCGTTCATAAAGAAAAAAGAAAAAAAAAGAAAAAAAAAAAGCAAATATCATAGTATAAGGGTTCGTTTGGATACAGTTGAAAACTAAAAATTGAAATTAAAAACTGAAAAATACTGTAACAAAATAATTTTTAAATGTATGAATAATATCGTGAGACCCATTTTTAATGAAAAAGTTGTTGACAAGTGAAATTTGTGGGTCCGTGAATAGTACACGATGTGCACTGATTGGCTAAAAAAGTGAGAAAAGTCAAACTTTGCGGCTACTGTTCATTGAACAGTGCATGAACAGTAGCCGCAAATCTCACAAACATGTTAAAAAAAAAATGGAAAAACGCAGATGCAGACGTGGGTTCTCAGCCCAATCCAAACATAACCTAAGGCATTTTTTAAAATTTTTTTAGTTATTTTTAGCCATGTTTGTTAAAATAGTTTGCTACATATATATATATATATATATATATATATATATATATATATATATATATATATATATAATTCAATGGAAATGTTTTTTTGGGTGAATTACATATTTGGCTCCCTGATGTTTACTATATCATTTAATTTGGTCTCTAACATTTCAAATGTATTAATTTGCGTCTTTGAAGTATATTCTTTTGTTACTCTGTCAGTGATGATGTCTAGATTTGGATTGTGAGTTCATTTGGATTGAGCTTATTTTTGCTGAAACTGAAAACTGAAATTGAAATTACTGTAGCAAAATAATTTTTAAATGTGTGAATAGTGTTGTGGAACCCATTTTTAATGAAAAGTTGCTGAAAAGTGAAATTTGTGGGTCCGTGAACAGTGCACGGATGCACTGTTCACGGTTGACTTGGTCAAATAGTGCGGCTGAAAAAAAAAAAAAAAATCAGAAAACGCACCGCAGGATTCAGCGGAAAACGCTGAATCCAAACGGGCACTGTATTGTGATTGAAGATGCTTTAGTGAGTTTAATGTAGTAGTTCAATTTTAGTTTTCCGCTGAATCCAAACGGGCACTGTATTGTGATTGAAGATGCTTTAGTGAGTTTAATGTAGTAGTTCAATTTTAGTCTTTAGATAGCTACGTTTTTCAAATTTGAAATCATATTTGGTACTGAAGTGAAAAAAAAAAAGTGAATTTTTTTTGTTAATTTTTAATTTAGAAAAATAGTTTTTTAGTTAGCTCATGTGGCAGCCCACATGGCATATAGGTGGCACAAAAATTAATATTATAATACCATCGTTAGTATTTTCCATCCAACACTTAACTGTAGAGATTATTTTTTACTCAAATATCAAAATGTTATGGGCTATATTGACACATTTGAAATGTTAAGAGCCAAATTGAAATATGGTGTAAATGTTAGTGACCAAATATGTAATTTACCTTCTTTTTTTTTTTTTTTTTAATTTATTGAAAATGAACTTATTTTATTGTGTTTGGTTGCAACATTAAAAATGATGGTAAAAATAATTTACATTCTACTCACACAAACAGATCGTTTGAGATGAGGGAAAGGAAAATATTCATTCTTTTCCGGCCCTTGTTTAGAAGTTTTATGGAGGGAATGAAAAGTACATTATTTTGTTTGAGAGTTTAAGTGGGAGGGAATGAAATAGATAGGAGGGAATGCTCATTCTTTTCTATTTCATCAAAACCTCAAAGTTTTAATTTCCAAAAAATAGGGAGGAATCGGAGAGAATAAAATTAGATTTAAGAAATAAGAATATTTTTTCTGGGGTGGGCTTAGGAGTTATTACTGGCCTCAGCAATCCCTCTTGCCCTTCTTGCAACTACTTCGTAAAGAATAAAATCTATTGAACGCTGTTTTCTTTCTTATATTCAAAATTTTTCTGTATGATTCGCCATTAGAAATATTCCATTTTAGAAATTTTTATTTGAAAAAAAAAAAAGAATAAAAAGAAAGAAGTACAACTGAAAATAACACCATATATAATTCGCATATACGAACATAAACTTTAAATATGATTATTCTAGAAAGAAGAAAACAACACCTAAATTCACATATAAAAGTACGATTAACTCTCTAAAATACGCCATTCTACTGCTCTTTAGGTGCAAGATAAAAGGTCATAATCTTCATCTATCTCTTAGTAGAGAACAAGGTCCTCCTCACTTTTTGAAATACCTTGCATACAACACCCAAAAAAAGAAAAAAAAAAAGAAAAAGAATATACACTACAAATTACTTACATTGTTACTACTTTTAAGCAAGTTTATATAACATCATAGCACAAATTAATCCAGAGAGAATTTTGTCAAACTCACCTAAGACTAAGAGCACCCCTCAAATGCATTCATTTCTTCTTTGTCTAGGTCTTTGATTATTAGGCCTTCGCTTCTTGTTATTTCGTTTTCCTTCAATGATCCTTACTAGCCATTGAGGTTTTCCTATCTTAAACACAACATATCCCATAACTAATCCAAACAAGAATCCACATCCATAGCCAATTAACACAGCCTTCCAACCAAATCCTCTTGCAAAAGATGAATTGTTGTCTTCTTCGAATATTGATACTAGTAGTGGGGGCATCAGCTTATTAGTGCTACATTTAATTGACAATGGAAATCCGCACAATCTTAGATTTCCATCATAGGAGTTGTTTTCAAATGTAGCAAATTGTTTGCCTTGAGGTATGGGTCCAATAAGCTGGTTTTGTGAAAGATTTAACATGGCCAAAAATGTTAGATCTGTTAATTGCAAAGGAATTTCTCCGGTGAGGCTATTTGAAGAAAGATCTAAGGATTCAAGTGCTGACAATTTTGCCAACGATGATGGGATATGGCCAGTTAGGCTATTATGGGAAAGGTTGAGAAGTCGAAGGATTGCAAGCCTTCCAAGGACTTCTGGAATCACTCCTTGGAATTTGTTACTTGATAAATCAATTGTTGTGAAGATGGTTAGGATTCTCTCTAGTTTAGTTTCCAACCCTTTCACTGTCACTGTCACCGTCACCACCACTGAATCTTGATACTGACCACTTTCACCCATATAATGCGGTTCATGTTTGCCTTCATCATTAATCATCATGGCATTGAAATTTTCAAAATAATTTCTTGGTAAAAGGCCTGTAAACTCATTGTGAGACAAGTCAAGAATTCTTAGCTTAAAGAAAAACACCCCACTAGTGTTATGATTTCCTATAGGTCCATGGAATTTGTTGGATTTCAAGAGAAGAACCTGCAGATTGGTAAGAGCTTCAAACCAATAAGGAAATAAATCATTAATCATGTTGTTTCCGAGGTCAAGAACTTCCAGATTTGTACAGTTGATAAAAGATTTTGGTAATAGCCCTTTTAAATTATTGTCATTGAAGACAATAGTTCTCAACTGATTACCCTTTGCAAATGTATCAGGTATGGTGCCCTGGAAATTATTCATTCCCAAATTCATCACCCTAAGATAATAACTAAAGTTACCTAAACAATGTGGAATCTTTCCTTTCAAACTATTATTAGAGATATCCAAAATTTCAAGAAAACTTACGTTGCAAATCGCTGCGGGTAATTCACCAGATAAGCGATTGTTTCCTGCAAATAAGTATGTAAGAGACTTGGCGTTTTTGATATCAGATGTAATTGGACCGGTAATCCCCAGATTCCAATAGGAACTTTACCCGAGAGTGAGTTATTGCTGACCCTAAAACGACGTAAAGTGGAACAATTGGTATAGCTTGCTGGAATTTCACCGGTAAGATTGTTTTGCATCATTAAAAGCCCCCACAAAGTACCTTGCTTGCACATATCTGGTGGAATTGGACCGGTAAAGAAATTCTCAGCGACGTCGATGAAACCAGTTTTAGCCCAGGAGAGAAGGTTACGAGGCAGCGGACCAGTGAAGCTGTTTCCATACAGAGAAAGGTTCACAAGCTTCGTGAACTTGCCGAACTCGGCCGGCACCTGGCCAGATAGATCGTTTTCAAATAGTTGCAGAGAAACCAGGTTATTCAAGAACCTCAACTCGGATAGATCGCCTTCAAGATAGTTCATCGAAAAATCAAACATTTCAAGCTTTGTGAGGTTTCTTAGACCGATAGGAAGTTTTCCTGTGAATGAATTGTTGTAGAGCTCAAGCTGCCACAGGTTGA
Organism: Quercus tomentella; assembly: GCA_028535165.1. Lineage (NCBI taxonomy): Eukaryota > Viridiplantae > Streptophyta > Magnoliopsida > Fagales > Fagaceae > Quercus > Quercus tomentella. The sequence goes on along the minus strand of JAPQVY010000100.1, from coordinate 5,140,941 downwards.
CTAGGTTCCCAATCTCAACTGGGATTTCCCCCGTCATGTTATTGTCGGCAAGCTCCAAGTTGATTAGCTCTTTAAGGTTTCCAATCTCTGCTGGAATTGTGCCTTGGATGCCGCAGTTTGATAGGTAAAGCCAAGTCAAGTTAGTAAGCAGCAACACCTCGTTTGGAAATGGAGAAGGATTAAAAGGATTGTCTCCGAGGCTCAGCCAAACAAGACCGGTCATGTTTTGGAGTGATTTCCACGGGAAAGTCCCGGAAAATCTGCTGAAATTCAGATGTAGATACCGTAATTGGCTTAGAGAGGATATTTCTGGAACCGACCATCCTGTGAACAAATTGTTGCCCAAATCCAAGTATTGCAGTTTGACACAATTTTTCAAGTCGTCCATAATTGGACCGTGCAAGTAGTTGAACCCGAATGAGAGCTTTTCTAGTGATTGGAGCTGGCATATGGAATCAAGAGGAAGAACCCCGGTTAAATTTTGGTATGAAAGTTCGATTTCTGTAATGGAATCGTCGGAGTTGCAGGAGATTCCAGTGAAGTTGCATATGGAATTTCCGGATTCCCAAGAACTGAAGACATTGGTGTTTGATGTTTGAAGGGCGGATTTTAGTTTCATGAGAATTTGAAGGTCATTGGATTGGATTCCAGAGGGAAGGTGGAAGAAGCAAAAAAGGAGGATGAAAGGGTTGATAGGCGGACGCGACATGTCCTATGGTGGACTGAATGGCGTAAACTTTTGTCGGTATTATCTATTATGATCTTATTTAGAGAATAATGAATTTAAGGCTGAAGATAGTGCCATTTTATAGCAGAATGGTGGGAAGTCACGCTATTTCACTTGAAAGTAGAATGTATAGTGACATAAACGCTATTATTATTATTAGGGTAAAACTTAGGTACAGTACCTTAGGTGCAGTACCTTAGGTTCCCCTCTTAGATTTAAGCCATGTGTATAAAAAATACAGCTAAGCAAACGGACGTTAAAACATAAGCGCTCCGTCACCTTGCTTTTTTTTTTTTTTTTTGACTGGCCTGCTACGGAGAACCACCAGTTTCAATCTTTCAGATTTCAGATCTGCCCCCACCAAACTTCTGCAGCTAAGTCTCCTCCTTCAAAGACATGATCAGGTTTATAATATTTCTTTGGCTTTTTATTCTTTGACTTTTTAAGATTTCAGATCTGGCCCACCAATTGAAGATTAATATTTCTTTGGCTTTTTATTCAAACCCTCTCCTCTTTATTACTTACCCAGCAATGGCAATCCACACTTACTTTCTCAAAAAAAGTTTCTTCTCATTATTGATCAACTAATCATAGGAAATAAGGGGCAAGGCCATTAACCAAAAATTCAGGCCATGGATTTATAAAGTGAACCCAGATCAACGGAAACATGCTAGAGAGAGTGATTGAAAGTTGTTCCTTTCAACTGACCACCACGAGTCCATCCACAGCCGCCATGCCCCGCCGTTTTCTTCATTCTCTTTGCCTGGTTCTCTATAAAAGAATGGGGTTTCATGTGGGTGAAAAGTAAAACCACTCTGCCTCCACACATGGTGGCCGGAATCAATGCAAGGCATGGTTGTGAAGGGGTCTTGCCAGAAATTTGCTAAGTTTTAGCCAAAATTTTTGTTTGAAATCTGTTTGTTTCTTGGGAAAATAAGGGTGAAAGTGTTTGAAGTTATCTGGTTTTCACGCATGTGAGGGAAAAGATGAGAAAAAGTAGGGAAAAAAAAAATGATAAAAAAAAGAGACGGCAATTCCTTGTAACGCCGTTTGCTTAGCTGTATTTTTTTATACACATGGCTTAAATCTAAGAGGGGAACCTAATGTACTGCACCTAAGGTACTGTACATAAGTTTTGCCCTTATTATTATTATTATTATTAGGGTAAATTTCATCCACACTCTTGAGGTTTGGGCTAATGTCAACTAGGTTCAAGATTTTTCAAAACTAATCAATTTGGTCCTTAAAGTCAACTTAGTCTTTAAATATTTAGTTATTTTTTCTCAACTGTTTTAGGGACTAAATTGGCTCTGGAGACCAAATTGATTAGTTTTAAAATGTCTTGGACCTGTTTAACTTTATCCCAAACATTAGGAAATGTGAATAGAATTTATTATTATTATTATTTTTCCATCTTCACTGCATTTATGATATGGCCATAAGCACAAAAAAGATCAAGCACAAAAAAGATCTCGCACATTTGTGAACAATTTTCCCGAAGCATATTGGCTTTTTATCACGGCTAACACCCTACTTTCTTGCATATAAGAGCATTCTCATCAGCTCTTTCATAAGAAATGTTATTTTGACACATCAAAAACCTACTTTATCATTTTAGCACACCATTTTACAATTCACCATTTATCACATCTTCTATTTTTCAATTCTATACATTAAAATAATATATCCAACAAATTAAATAATATTAAACAAATTCCAACACATTAAACTACAATCACAATCAACCTCCACAAACCACCAACGGCAACGGCAAATCAACCTCCATAAGCTACAATCACAATCACTAGATCTCCAACAAATTCCAAATCCAAAAACCTCAACAAAAGAGAAAAGAAAAAGAAAAAGAAACTCAAAATCTTCAACAAACACTGCCAGCCCACTACAGCCACAAACACTGCTGCCCACTACAGCCATAAACATCGCCAGCCCAAAACTCAACCAACCACCGGCCCAAAATGCCAACCCAACCGATCAATCAATGACCCAAAACCCACACATCGAAACCCACTACAGCCACAAACACCACCGCCCACTACAGCCATAAACATCGCCGGCCAAAAACTCAACCAACCACTACCAAAACTACGACATCACCACCAGCCCAAAATCCCAACCCAATCGATCAATCAATGACCCAAAACCCACACATCGAAACCCATCCCAAATTTCACACCCAAGACCCGATTAAGAGATCTAAAGGTCGAAGGCGAGGGCTGTGGAGGTCGGCAGCGAGGTGAGGCGGCGAGAGATCTTAAGCAAAGATGAGAGAGATCTTGAGCAAGGAGGACTGAGAGGGAAGAGATAGAGAGTGACAGAGAGAGAAGAGAAAAGAATAAAGTGATGAGAGAGGAAAGAGAAAAGAGAATAAAAAAATATTAAACCAAAATGGCATTTCTGTCCGTACGCTCTCATATTTAAGAGCGTACTGTAGCATGTCTCAAAATTTTGAGACATTTAGCACACCTGATGATGCTCTGTTTTTGGTGTTTGGTGTGCCAAATGCCAAATAAGAATGCTTTAAAGGCTACTTTTTTCAATTACTTGATTTTTTATTAGTGTTAATTACACACAATCTACTTTACACAGTTTTATATACTCCAAAAAGCAACTGACATGGGGACATCCAAGTTGGATAATTTCTTTTTGGGTATGTAAAATAGTATATGTGATGTGGTACATTAAACAAATGCCCGAAAAGCACTTGTTAACCAGACCCTTTAAGGGGAAAGTTAACCAATGCTCTAAAAACATTAGTTTAGAAAATATTTTTAAGAACTTTTTATATTAAAAGAAAAAAAAAGTTTTAGCCAACTTTTAATATTTTCCCTAAAAGTAGTATAAAAATTCTTAAAATGGTTCATTAACAAAGCACTTATTAACCGAACTCTATATATATTAACGCTATTTTTTCTTTTTCTTTTTTGTAGGTATTAAAAGGAGTTATGATTTTCATGGAAGAGAGTCCTAATGGTTGAACAAAAGACAGAACAAAGAGCTTTTATTTAAAAACTAGACTCTTTTAATTACAATACTTTACAACTGTTATCACATCCGTCCACACACAGCATTTTTACTTCATAGCTTTACTTCCCACTCTACAACACTCGGAGCTTTATGGCTTCACCTCACTTCACACGGCTTCACCTAACTTCATACAAGTATTTCTCTTCATTGACCCTTCACCTTATTCCACACGTCTCACACCGAAAATTATATGTTGTAACCTGCATATATGTCGGGTACACCACACACCTAGGCACATGACATCCTATTTATACTAGTCTTATGTCGGTAAAGAGAACTGACTTTGAAGCTTCTAGCTTTATCTTTTTAAATACTATATTTTACTAAGCTTCTAGACACCTTAAACTTGTGGCTGAAATTCACCAATGCAAGGAAGCTTCTAGAGAAAATATGAGAACTATAGAATTCCAGAAAAAAGAGCAAGAGAGAGAGGCGGTGCTTGATTTTTAACATTGATTACGCTGATTTTCAAAGAAAATTTTCCCCCCGCAACTGATATGAAAATTTGTTAAAATCAAGCTCATGGTGCTTTCTTAAGTCCATTGAGTAACCAGCATAGTCGACACTCTTTGTGAGACAATCCCGAAAATGAGAACCTTAGTGGCAGCTGCATATAAACTTTCCCTATGAGCTCTCCATTAAGGAAAGCATTTTCACACCCACATCACAACAACAAAAAATGTAAATTTCTTAGAAAATCAAAACGGTTAGAAAATTCAAATTTTAAACAATCCAATAATCACTAAACACTAGTTCTCTAACATTTATTAATGCACCACTGTGCACTCTTGGTGTGGCGGACACTCACACTCCACAAGTATAAGTACTTGTGGGGTGTGGAGGGCAAGAGTCAGAGTTCAAGTCTCCAAAAGGGAGTTTCATACACATATACACTTAGAATAGGTTAGATTAAGGTCGTCTAGGTTAGAGTAGAATTTCTACCTTTTATCACAAAAATTATTTTTTAAAAAAAAAAAAGACATTTATTAACGCAAATCGTAATATTCTTCTTACCCAAACCACCTCAACGAAAAACCAACTACTCAAAATCTAAAATAGAGAAATAAGGGATGAGCTCCCCAACTAAGCAAGTAACCAATTTTTTTTTTTTTTTTTTCTTTTTTAGAGAAGAAGCAGACAACCAATTTGAACTAGCATGATCAAGCATATATACAAGTTAAATAAATAAATTATTCATAAGATAAATATCATTTACTTAAAAATTTTTATTTCTGATTAATTAAAAAATAAAATATAATTTGCAATAAATTCCAAATATTAAAATTTTCAACCAACTTATGTGACTGATCGAATTGATATCAAATGATCAATTAGATTTTGAGATTCTAATAGGCTTAGATTATTTTCTAGAAAATGAAAAGAGAGCATGTATTACTGTAAATGAAAATTGAAAATGATCAAATTCATACGAAAATGCAAAAACTTGTCGAGAATGTGAGTTTCGGTGAAAAAAAATGCAAGGCCAAACATATAAGTTTTCCAATGAAAACCGTAAACAGGGCCATGTAATTAGGAAGACTTGATTCTAAGAAAAAAGAAAAGATTATGGAGACTTGAATTTGTAACTTGCTGCTTTTGGACAAGTTGGTAGATTTATTTTCTTTGAAAAAGTGGAAAAGGAAAATCGAGTTACCAAGACTTGACACAAGTTACTTGCGTTTTACCCTTACTCCTTTAACAAAAGAATCAATTAAGGGTCCCAAAATAAGAAAATCCACCATGTGATTTTGGAGACTTGACTCTAACAATGTAACTTGCATCTTTTTCTGGGAAAGTAATGCACAAAAGACTTGACTCTAACAGTGTAACATGCTAATGATGTTAAAAAATCCACTATGAATTATATTTTAAGCAAATTTGCCATTACTTGTTTGTTTAAATTTTAAACCAGTAATAAATAAAATGTAACAAACAAAACTCTCAATAAAATATCACAAAAAAAAAAAAAAAAATCATTATAGCCTTAGGTCTAAAAAAACCTCGACTCTGACTCTAGATCATGAGAAATTTTGGTAAATTTTTTATGAATTGGGAGAAAGGTGTTACTTAATGTTATTATTTTAACATATCTTATATATTCTACATAACCTTCTCATATGGCAGGATTGTCTGCGCATTGCACGGGTTCTCGACTAGTTTATATAATTACTATAGCAATTATGTATTTTTACACTATTTCACATGATTTGATGTTGATAAATTTTTAGTTTAATTGGCTAAAATATGATATATATATATATATATATATATATATATATATATATATATATATAAATAAATAAGACAAGCACATATACAAGTTCTCTTAGAGCATTAGCTTTGGGGGTGTAAAACCCTCCAAATGCTATTTTACATTCTTAGAGGTCCAAAACATGCTTTATCTGATTGTTATTGCTAAAACTTTCTAGCAATTATAAGCAGTGAGTTTGTACTTTGTATATATACAAACTACTGTAGCATGGTTGTAAAACAAAAATATTTTATTTTATTTTGTTTGTTTTAAAGGATGAGATACAAAGGGAGTGGAAGAGAGGAAGAGTGGGGAGGAAGAGAGAGAAATGAACAAACAAATGAATACACTGAAAAAATAAGAACTGAAATGTTGGTTAAATTGTAAAATAAGATGGTAAAATAGATAAAAATATCGTTTAAATGTGTGAAATAGATATTTTTTAAAATACCTGTATGCTTATCCGTTAATGTTTCCTATATTTTATTTTTTGCTGGATACTGTAACTATTTTTTGAGGGAAAAAAATGGGTGTCTTTTCCTTGGAAAAATGGGCCATGCAATTACCCAGACTCGAGTTGAAATCCATCATCCTTTTTTATTTATTTCCCTTTCAGTTTTGTTTCCTCAATACTTATTCTTTGTTTGTACACATGATTTCTGACACTAACCATTGATAAATTTATCAATGATATGGAAAGAGAGAAGCCAATTAGATTTACCTTGAAAACTGTTGTAATTGAGGTCAATAAAAGTGATATCATGTAGATTTGATAATGATGCTGGAACCTCGCCAGTGAAGTTAGATTGGAGGAAAACTTACCTTACAAATGAAATGTGTTATAACAATAAAATATGTTGCATATTAATTATTCGGTGATTTGTTGGTGCCTCCACGATTTGCATGAAATTTGGCATAATTAATAAACTTGGGTAATTAAATTAATTAACCGTAGACAATATTTTTTAACCCAAAAACACACCTTCTCGAATTCCTACAACAGGATTATTTTTAAGTTTTTGCAAAAAAAATAATAAGTCTCTAATGATTATTATTATTATTATTATTAATATCAAGGTGAATTTCATGAGTGAATTGGGACTACTTGATTTAGGCAAGACTCGAGCATCAAAAACCTTTTGTGCAACTTTCTTCCTAGAAAAGAGGAAGCCAAGTCTCTGAATTCACATGGCCGATTTTCTTCATTTTGGGGCCCCTAATTAGTTTAATATAGGAATAGTAAAGAGTAAAATGCAAGTTACTCATGCCAAGCCTTTCTAAATACATTCTCCTTTTCTATTTTTATAAAGAAAAGAAATCTAACAACTTGTCCAAAAGCAAGTTATTACAGATTCAAGTCTTCCTAATCACATCATGGCCCCGTTTCACCATTTCCATTGAAAAACTTACATGATTGACTCTTTGGACTCAAGTCCCTTATAGTTTAGGAGTCAAGAGACTCACGACATACCAAAATGGGCCCCCAAAAATAAAATTGTGAAAAGGGCCTTGTGATTAAAGAGAAAGAGTGTAGGACTTCAAACTGTAACTAAACCAATGACTTGACTCACTGCTCCAAAGAATTAGCCCCAAAAGCATCGTCATGCAATAATGTATATCGTCAGAAACAAATATCGAATGACTTGACTGCGCTTTTACAGATCTGGCAATTCAAATCGTCTCAGTCTAGTTTCGCAGCCAGGTTTTTAATAAACTTTTTTTTTCTTTCTCCACAAAAAATTACTCAAAAATAAAAATTATTTATAGTAAAACTAAAAATAATTAAGCTTAATCAACTAATTTTACCAAAAACAAATAACTTGAACTTTTAACAAATTTTAAACAAAATAACACACATAAAAAAATACAAATAAATAAAGAAAAAGCCAATAATTGTTAAGCAATAGAGTCGAAAACTAGAGCCATCGTACCAACTTTTTTACATTAGACATAAGAAACACTAGAATACATTTTACAACAAGAGCTTTCTTTTCTTTTCCTTCACTCTCTCCTACCTCTTCAGAATTACAAGAGTCCTATTTATAGACCTTAGAGCTTGCAGATAATGTACAATATTCATATCAGGACAAGTAGGGGCTGTCCTTATGGGTTTACAAGTGTCCAAAGCATAGTGGCCTGGCTGGATTTTCATCTTCCTCCGGATAAGCTTGCCATGGGATAAGAACAATAATAGAGACCTTGAGTGCTGGGCTAGCGAACAGGTGTCAAGTGAGGTAGGGGCATATCTGCATTGGTGATCTTATTCAAGCATCTCTCTGACAGGGAGGAGATATGGTACTGTTGGGAGTTGTTGGGAGTTGTTGGGATGATTACATCTAAAGACGTTTCTAGGACTTTTGACTGTCTTTTTTTTTTTTTTTTTTTGTTAAAGATATCTAATCCCATCCATCTCTTCCTCGGAATCATTCTTCATCAACATCTTCATCAGGATCATGATTATGATATTGTGGGTCATCATATCCAATAAGAGGATTTGGCATTTCCCAATGATCTTCATGTGGCCATTGTTGTTTACAAACATCCGGGCCAGTTGGAATTATTTCAGGGAAAATACCCTTATTAAGGGATTCTGCCATGGTAAGAGCATGATAACAAGATACCCAAGAGACATCCAAATGTGTGCGGAGACTTCTGTTTGAATTGGTGACCCAATACATCTCAGCAGGGTGGAAAATTCCTTGTGCTCGAATGTTATTTTTAGAATGAAGTTTGGCAACCAAACATGCTAAAGTGACTTTGTGGCCAAATTTGGGGTGTTCTGTTTTAGGATACCTTATCCATTCATCATTATGAGCATCATTTTTCAAAATTTCATACCAAAATTTATGAAAATATTTATTTCCCTGAGGGAAAATATAGTTGTAAAACTCTGGTTTGAAATGAAGACACAAGTATTATTCATTGAGTATGTACCACATATAGAGGTAATGTGCAACCGTCCAATTGGTTATCCAAAATACAAAAGGGGTTTTCCATGCCTGATAAATAGCGTATAAACAGTACATAAACAGTATCACTGATCCACACTATTAGATCCAGAATGGTCAACAACTGAAAAAAAAAAAAAAAAAAAAAAAAAAAAGTGCAAATAAGAAAACGCAGACGCGCAAATGTGGATCCAAACGCACAAATACTTGTCTTATGTCGGTTAAGAGAGCTGACTTTGAAGCTTCTAGCTTTATCTTTTTAAGTACTATATTTTACCATGCCTCTAGCCACCTTAAACTTGTGGCTGAAATTCACTAGTGCAGGGAAGTTTGTAGAGAAAATATGAGAACTATACAGAATTCCGGAAAGAGAGCAAGAGAGAAATGTCCGGAAAGAGAGAGAGGCGATGCTTGATTTTTAACACTGATTACGCTGATTTACAAAGAAAATTTTTCCCCCGCAACTGATTTGAAAATTTGTTAAAATTGTTTTGTAGGGTATATTTGGAGGGCGAATGGGCCAGATTTTTTGGTGAAAATCAAGCTCGTGGTGCTTTCTTAAGTCCATTGAGTAACCAGCACAGTTGACACAATTTGTGAGACAATCTCGAAAAAGAGAACCTCAGAGGCAACTGCATATAAACTTTCCCTTTGAGCTCTCCATTAAGGAATGCATTTTCCCATCCACATCACAACAACAAAAAAAAGTAAATTTCTTAGAAAAGCAAAACGGTTAGAAAAATTCAAATTTTAAACAATCCAATAATCACTAAACACTAGTTTCTAACATTTATTAATGCATCACCGCACACCCTTATAGTGGTGGTCACTTTACAAGTATAAGTATTTGTGGGGTGTGGAGAGCAAGCATCAAGGTTCAAGTCTCCAAAAGGGAGTTTCACACACATATACACTTAGAATAGACTAGAGTAGAATTTCTACCTTGTATGACAAAAAAAAAAACATTTATTAATGCAAATCGTAATAGTCTTCTTACCCAAACCACCTCAACGAAAAACCAACTACTCCTCAAAATCTAAAATAGAGAAATAAGGGATGAGCTCCCCAACTAAGCAAGTAACCATTTTTTTTTTCTTTTTTAGAGAAGAAGCAGTCAACCAGTCTGAACTAGCATGATCAAGCATATATACAAGTAAAATAAATAAATTATTCATAAGATAAATATCATATACTTAAAACTTTTATTTCAGATTAATTCGAAAAATAAAATATAATTTGCAATAAATTCCAAATATTAAAAATTTCAGCCAACTTATGTGACTGATCGAATTGATGTCAAATGATCAATTAGATTTTGAGATTCTAATAGGCTTAGATTATTTTCTAGAAAATGAAAAGAGAGCATGTATTACTGTAAATGAAAATTGAAAATGATCAAATTCATATGAAAATGCAGAAATTTGTCAAGAATGTGAGTTTTGGTGAAAAAAAATGCAGGGCCAAACGTATAAGTTTTCCAATGAAAACCATAAATAAGGCCATGTAATTACGAAGACTACTTGATTCTAAGAAAAAAGAAAAGATTACGGAGACTTGAATCCGTAACTTGCTCTTTGAAAAAGTGTAAAAGGAAAATCGAGTTACCAAGACTGGACACAAGTTGCTTGCATTTTACCCTTACTTTTTCTTGAAAATTATTGTGTACTCCCGGAGTACGTAGTACCATAAATATGTACTCTCTCCTCTCACATGAATGGCGGGTCTCACTAATTAAATTCATGGTGGAACCCATCATTCATGTAAGATGAGAAAGTACACATTTATGGTATTCCGAGAGTACATAATAATTTTCCACTCCTTTCACAAAAGAATCAATTATGGGTCCCAGAATAAGAAAATCTGCCATGTGATTTCAGAGACTTGACTCTAAAAGTGTAACTTGCATCTTTTCTGGGAAAGTAATGCACAAAAGACTTGACTCTAACATTGTGACATGCTAATGATGTTAAAAAATCCACTATGAATTTTATTTTAAGCAAATTTGCCGTTACTTGTTTGTTTACATTTTAAACCAGTAATAAATAAAATGTAACAAAAAAAACTGTCAATAAAATTGATGGTTTAATAAAAAACACCAACTCCTAAGTTCGTCCAAATGGCTCGTCCATGGAAAATGATGGTGACATATGGCTTGCTCATCCAAGGTAAGATTGACCGTCCATAACTTCAGTTGGACGAGCTTCACTCGTCCTGGACATGTTGTGGTTGTTCCTGTTTTCCTGATAGGCTACAAACCACTCCCTCAATCAACAGTTATGGAAGTCAGATCCCAAAAATGTAACTTCCTTGGTGGTTAGGGAAGTTAATTCCGAATCCTCCGAACCCTACATCAGTTGGAGAGGTAACTGCCTCTGACAAGCATTATATAAGAGTTCTTCTACGAGAAGGTGAGGCATTCAGACATTATTTTCCATACAACTTGGAATTCTGAGAATACTAACTTTACCATCGAAGGATTCTTGACCGGTCTTCCCCGGTCTCCTTTGACATTGTGTTCATCTTTTCAGGACATTTCAAGTAATACAGATCAATGCTCGAAACATTCAACCTTACTGATTTCCTTGTGTTCATCAGTTGGTGTCGTCTGTGGGAAAGTTTTTGCTAGATTTTGTCTGAGTCCTACAATTTCTTTCTCTGACAAAAAAGGTTGCAATGGTTCGGACTAGATCGAGGGCAACCAGTCCACGCCATCAAGAAAATAGGGATACTTCTAGCCATCCCCATCACAATCGTCAATCTGCGCCTGCCATGCAACCATCCTTTGTTCATGTGCAATCCATAGCAGCCACTATGGCAGAGTTAACTCGCCAAAACCAAGAACTGACAAGGGAGATTCATCTTAAAAGGCAACGGCATGAGACATATGGGGAAGAACAAGACCAGAGTCAGGGAGATGGAAGAAGTGATGTGCCTAAAAGTCATTCAAAGGGCACCACATCAAGAAGAGTGCCACATTTGGAGAGAGAGATCGACCAGATGAGGAAAGTTATGGATGAGATGAGGGAGAACATGAGAAGAAAAAATCCTGTAGAGGATCTAGTTCACCGTACAGATTCCCCTTTCACTGCTTCCATCAATGGTCATCCCTTGCCTCCAAATTTCAAGATGCCTTCCTTGGATTCCTATGATGGAGCGCGTGACCCGTTTGATCACATTGCTACTTTTAAGAATATAATGCACCTTTAGGGAGTCCTTGATGAAATTATGTGTAGAGCCTTCCCTACCACCCTTAAAGGTCCAGTATGAGTGTGGTTCAGTAAAATACTCCCAAATTCGGTAAGTTCTTTTGAAGAGTTGAGCAAGTTGTTCGTTAATAACTTCATTGGGGGACAGAGACACAAGCGTTCTTCGTCCAGCCTGTTGACCATAGAACAGGGGGAGAATGAAAGCCTACGGTCCTTTATCACTCGCTTTAACAGAGAAGCCTTGACGGTGGATGAGGTGGATGATAAGCTACTATTGGCAGCCTTTCACAATGGGGTTAATTCTGATTTATTCATCCACAGGCTTTATGAGAAGGAGCCCCAATCCATGGCTGAACTCGTCCATTCAGCCCAGAACTTTATGAATGTAGAAGACGCGATCATAGCCAAAAAGGGGAAGAGAGCTGAAAGAATGGAAGCAAACCCCATGCACCACTCCGAGCAAGTCCCTCGTCCAAAAAAAGGATAGACGGAGGATAAAAAGGACCGAGATGGTAAGAGGGCTGGTCCTTTAGCACGGAGTCAACAATACATGCCACTGAACGTGTCGCTCGAGCAAGTCCTTATGCAAATCAAGGACGATCCTTCCATGAAATGGCCAGAGAAAATGAAGGGAGATCCCAATAAGCGCAATAGAAACAAATATTGCCGCTTCCATAGAGACCATGGGCATGACACGGACAAATGTTATGATTTAAAACAGCAAATTGAAAGTCTTATTAGACAAGGAAAGTTGAGAAATTTCCTTGGACGAGAGCATAAGGATGAGAAGTTGAAAGGGAAGGTAGAAGAGTCGTCGTGCCCCCTGGTTGGAGAGATAAGAGTTATTATAGGAGGAAGCTCGGCCGGTCAGTCATCCAACTCCAGAAAGACGTATCTGAAAGTAGTGCAGAATGTTCAACTCTCTGGACAATCTCCAAGGACGACGACCACGGACGAGCAAGCAGTTACATTCACGGACGCAGACGTTGAAAGAATTCACCATCCCCATGATGATGCCATAGTTATTACTTTGCTAATTGCCGATTATACAACGAGGAGGGTGTTGGTGGATAACGAAAGTTTAGCAGATATTCTATATTACCCTGCCTTTCAGCAAATGAGGCTCGGGTGAGACCAACTTCATCCAGTAAACTCACCCTTGGTAGGATTCAGTGGAATGAAGGTGCAGCCTGTAGGCACTGTCACACTACCTGTTGTGGTGGGGGTATACCCACAACAGATAGCCAGGGACGTGAATTTCTTGGTAGTGGATTGTTCATCCTCCTACTATGCCATAATTGGAAGACCAACTTTAAATAGTTGGAAAGCAGTTACGTCTACTTACCACCTGTTAGTCAAATTTCCAACGGAGCATGGGATAGGACAGGTTCAAGGAGATCAGCTGACGGCAAGCGAGTGCTACTTAGCCATGTTGGCCATGGACGAGCAAGTTCAGACGATGAATATTGAAGAAAAGAGAATGGTGGCTGAGCCCATTGAAGTGTTGGAAGATATTTCTTTAGACGAGAAAAACCATGAGAGGTGCACCAGGGTTGAAGTAGATTTAGAAGAGGGAATTAAGAAGGACCTCGTCTGTTTCTTGAGGAAAAGTATTGATGTATTTGCTTGGAGTCATGAGGACATGCTGGGTATAGACCCTAGTGTCATTACCCACCGTCTAAATGTATATCCTTCTTCTAAGCCTGTAAGACAGAAGAAAAGGGTGTTTGCTCCTGAGAGAGACAATGCGATCAAAGAAGAGGTGCAGAAGTTAACCGTAGCGAAGTTCATTCGAGAAGTTTATTATCCAGACTGGCTGGCCAATGTAGTAATGGTCAAGAAGGCAAACGGTAAGTGGAGAATGTGTGTAGACTTCACCGATCTGAATAAGGCTTGCCCCAAGGAAAGCTACCCGTTGCCTCGCATTGACCAGTTGGTAGATTCTACTGTAGGACACAAGCTGCTTAGCTTTATGGATGCTTTCTCCGAATACAATCAGATAAGGATGGACGACGCAGATCAAGAAAAGACATCCTTCGCCACAAGCCAAGGCTTATTCTGTTATAAGGCGATGCCCTTCGGTTTAAAGAACGCTGGGGCGACATATCAAAGGCTGGTTAACCACATGTTTCGTCCACAAATTGGGCGGAATGTAGAAGTCTACGTAGATGACATGTTGGTGAAAAGTCAGGACGAGGGAAAGCATTTGGACAACCTGCAGGAAACGTTTGACACACTCAAGCAGTATAACATGAGGTTGAACCCCAGCAAGTGTGTTTTCAGAGTGTCATTCGGGAAATTCCTGGGGTTCATGGTTTCACATAGGGGGGTTGAAGCAAATCCAGACAAGATCCAAGCGATATTGAACGTGGAACCTCCACGGAATATCAAAGAAGTTCAGTCTCTTACCGGACGAGTTGTTGCCTTCAACAGATTTGTCTCTTAAACTACTGATAAATGTTTGCCATTTTTTAAGGTACTAAAAAAGGCATTTAAATGGACGGACGAGTGTCAAAAAGCCTTCCAGGACTTGAAAAGCTACCTCACTTCGGCTCTTCTACTAAGTCCATCCGTGCCGGGAGAGGAGTTGTATTTGTACTTAGCAGTTACCCCACATGCCGTTAGTTCAACATTGATAAGGGAGGAAGGAAGAGTGAAAAAGCCCGTGTACTATACAAGCAGAGCACTAAGGGGAGCGGAAGGACGATATCCACTAATAGAGAAGTTGGCTTTTGCATTGATAATGGCTTCCAGGAAGTTAAGGCATTACTTTCAAGCTCATGTCATCAATGTCATGACCGACCATCCGTTCAAGAAAGTAATGAAAAAGCTAAAAGCTACAGGATGACTGATCCAATGGGCTGTCGAGCTTAGTGAATTTGATATCAGATATCAACCAAGGCATGCAATAAAAGCTCAAGCCCTGGCAGATTTCATTGCAGAGTTCATTCTGTGTTATGAAGACTTAAGCAAGGTGGAGAATAGAAAGAAATGGATTGTCCATGTGGATGGCTCATCAACACAATTTGCGAGAGGAATAGGAGTTGTTTTGCTGTCACCGGAAGGAGATAAATTGAAACACAAGGTTCGTCTACAGTATCAAACAACCAACAATGATGCTGAGTATGAAGCCCTTCTTAAAGGATTGGAGTTGGCTAAATCTGTAGAAGCAGAAACGATACTCGTCCTGGGATACTCTCAGCTAGTCATGGGCCAAGTAAATGGGACATGTGAAGCCAAAGAAGAACGAATGAAGAAGTACCTTAATAAGGTGCTACGCCTTGTAAAGAAGTTTAAGGAAGCCGATTTCATTCAGATCCCAAGAGAAGAAAATATGGAGGCAGATACTCTGGTGAAAGAAGCCTCAGCAAGCGAAGGACTAGATGAGTTTGATGAAATTCAATACCTGCCCAGCATAGACTTTCCAGAGGTACATCAAATAGAGGGTGAAGAAAATTGGATGACTCCAATAATATCATACTTAAAGGACGGAAAGCTTTCGGAAGGAAAAGACGAGGCCAGGAAGCTCAGAGTCAGATTAGCCAAATACGTCCTCATGAACGAGGTGCTATACAAGAGGGGTTTTTCACAACCTTATCTGAGGTGTTTAGTTCCGGATGAGGCTAACTATGTATTGAGGGCAGTTCATGAAGGAGCATATGGCAACCACTCAGGAGCCAGATCACTTGTCCACAAAGTCGTCCGCGCAGACTACTACTGGCCAAACATGTAAGCTGATGCCAAGGCATATGTCAAGGTCTATGATCAATGCCAACGATTTAGTAATGTCCCCAGACAACCATCAGAGTATCTCACCCCGATGATGGCCCCATGGCCTTTCGCACAATGGGGGCTAGACATCTTGGGTCCATTTCCACTTGGGACGAGGCAGATGAAATTTCTGGTGGTGAGTATTGATTATTTCACCAAATGGGTAGAGGCAGAGCCCTTAGCAAGTATTATGCAACAAGATGTCAAGAGCTTCGCCTGGAAGAACATTGTATGCAGGTTTGGGGTGCCCAGAGTATTAGTGTCTGACAATGGATGACAATTTGACAATGCACTTTTCAAGGACTTTTGTGAACACTTCGGAATTCAAAATCATTACTCCTCGCCCGCCCATCCCCAAGCAAACGGCCAAGCTAAAGTTGTAAACTGATCCTTGTTGAAAATCATCAAGACTCGGCTTGAAGGGGCAAAGGGAGTATGGCCAGATGAGCTACCAGGTGTTCTATGGGCGTACAGAACAACGGTGAGAACCCCTACAGGGGAAACTCCTTACAGGCTAGCCTATGGAAGCGAAGCAGTCATACCTGTAGAAGTGCACATGGCCAATCACAGGGTGACGATGTATCAGGATAAGGATAACAAGGAGCAACTCCGTTTAAACCTCGATCTAATAGACGAGGTAAGGACGGACGCAGAACACAGGACGATAAGGTATAAAAACCTAATGGCTAGGCAGTATGATGCAATGGTGAAGCCGAGGCGATTCAACATAGGAGATCTCATCCTGAAAAAGGTTTCTTTGGCAACCAAGAACCCGACTCATGGAAAACTGGGGCCTAATTGGGAAGGACCTTACAGAGTTATCAACTATAAAAGGCAAGGATCCTACTACTTGGAGGCCCTGGATGGGAGAAAATTGGAGCATCCCTGGAATATTGAGCACTTGAGGAGGTACTATCAGTAGAAGTACTAGCTTGGACGAGTGTTACTATGGAAGAGCGTGGAGCCTATTTGTCTACTTATGTTCAACTTATGTTTAATAATGCTGCTGCTTTATTATTTATGTTGTGGTTATGAACAAAGTTATGGATTTGTTTGTACTTGTTACACTCCCTAGAAGGCATTTGCTTCTAAGTATATGCCTCGTTTGTGAACAATATTTATGACATGTACATAACGTTGTGTAAATCTTAGTTTCTATGCTATCTCTCGTTTCAAATTAATTCACAAGAAGGCTGAAATGCCCAAGATGAGAAAATTCTCTTGACTTGGAGATGTAACGTCGTTAGGCTTTCCTAAGGGCAAAGCAAAGCAAGGCGTGCTCGTCCAAAAAAAGGATGAGGTAAAACCTAGCTTCCCTGAGCAAAACACAGCAAGTTCAGGAAATGTTCGTCTGTATAACGGGCGAGGTAAAGCGCAATGCATGTCCAACCCATGGACGAGGAAATGCATGAGCAAGTGTTTAACTTATTGATTAAGACACTTACTAAAATCGTCTAATTTATGGACAAGAGAAAAGTTGTGTCTTATCTTCATTAAAGGCGAAAACCAGCTAAGTCCAAGGACGAGTAATGCTGATAATGATTATCTAGCAAACAAATTACACTTGGTGAAATTCAAAATAAAGAATATAAATGAACAATGGACGAGCTGAGCTCGAAATCTATTGTTTATAAAGCTTTTCTTCATATCATGATAAAAGAAAAATAACATTCATTTAGATTGTTTAAGGGTGGACAACCAACGTCCAAACACCCTTATGAAAGTAAAGCCAAGTGTTAATAGCCTGTCCTAAAACTATGGACGAGCTTAATGTACTTTAGTTACATTAAAAGGTCCCAAAACCAAGGACCAAACAAAAACCAAAAGGAAAAAGAAAATACAAAGGACAATCAAAAGATTTAAGCAGGGGGGGCATTAATGTTGGGGTCGTCCTGGGTCAGTTGAGTAGTAGCATCGTCCTCCACGTTAACATCCTCGGAGCTGGCCTGAAGAAGAGAGCTAGTTACAACAGCAAGGTTAAGCTTAATGGAGCTAAAGTCCATTTCAGGGAAGTTTTCCATAGCATCCATTCTAAAATCTTCAAAGCCTACTGCGTAGTGTTCATCTAGACGATCAGTATATTCTTTGGACACCTTGAACTCAGCAACTGCATCTTCTTTTGCCTGGGAGAGAAGAGTACTCAACTCGTCATTTTTTTTCTGTAATTGATCAAGACGAGTATCTTTCTCAGCTATATTGGTTCTCAACTCTCCAATCAAATTTTCCTACTCCGTTACTTCCTCCTTAGCTTTAGCAGCCACCTTAGCCCATTTCTTGCATTCGTCCCTTATCTCTTGAATTCTCGTCTTATCCAATTCAGTGGCTTGCCTGGACGTTGCGATAAATTTTGACATGCCCTGTAAAAAGACATCCAAAAACTGCTGTTTAAATGAATAGAAATTATGGGATAATGAGGACGAGGCAAAAAGTACAGTCAACACACCTTAAAAAGATCATGAACACCCGAGTGTTCAAAATCCTTTAGGGACATGTCATAACAAGCAGCTATGTCCTCGTCCTTCACAGCTTCTCCAAAATGTTCCCAAGCCAAGTCTTCATTTTCAATAATATTTGTGGGAACCCTCGGAGGAAGCTGGGACGAAGCAGGTGCAGTCGTCCTGGGCGGAGAAGCCTTGGACGGGGTAGTCTCAACTGGAGTGGACGAGTCAACATCAACTATATGGACGGAAGGCTGGGATTGAGGAAGTTTAGGCTTAACCGCTTAGGACGACCTACGCTTAACCCTTTTCTCTCGTCGACTATCTCATCGGCTGGGAAGACTTCCCAAATCAATGTTCTTTGACAAGGACTTCCTTTTCTCCCCAACCGACGGACGAGTCTAGGGTTGGGCCTTAGGATGACCCTCCTCGCCCATAATCTCCTTTCCTTTGTTTTCTTTCATTGTTGCCATTCCCATAAATTAAAAAAAAAAAAAAAAAAAAAAAAAAAAAAAAAAAAAAAACTAAAGCAGAACATAAATATTGTAGTATTTATCTAAAGTTCAAAAACTTACTTCTGCGTACTGTAATCTCATGTGCAAGTGCTTCGTCGGACGGATTAGGGCCTAATCCCCACTTGGCAAGACGTCTAAGCGTGACCAAGGAATGGAAGCTCCTATCCACGAGTAGACGAGCCTTGTGAACATGGTCTTGATAAAACTTACTCAAAGACGGTCGTTCAACAACTGTAAACAAGCAAGTAAGAAAAAGTTAGAATATGAAAGAAAACGAAAAAAGTGAAGAAAAAAGGGGAGGGACTTACCTTTAGGACGAAGGTTCCCTAGATCCCCGGTGCAACGACCAAAGACATCCCGGCCAACGTCCATAGGATTCCCAGCCCAGAAACCGAAGATGAAGAAATATTCCTTCTTCCAGTTTCTATCAAACGAGGCCAAAGACTTAATCAATCTACAATCTGTACCCCTAGCTGTGAATTGATAGAAGCCAAGGGACTGATGTATTTCTGAGGGTTTGTAACAATAGAGGAACTCATCCACGGTAAGAGGACGGTACCCTCTAAATACTTCCCTCCACAAAATTTGCATGGAGATAATTAATCTCCATGCATTAGGATTGAATTGACATACTCCTAAACCTAACCTAACTAAAAATTCCCTAGCGAAAACGTTCAAAGGTAACCTTAAGCCCCCCAAAAAATAAGCCTCATAGATGCCTATTCCAAAGTGGGGGTTGCAGCACCATTCTCCATGGACGGGCAACCTAGGGTTAAGCTTGTCCGGGATTTGATACCACTTCCTAATATTGTTGAGTCTTTGTTCATCCGTCTTAGAGGGGATGTTTATCGCACAGCTATAGACGGTGATCTCCGCCTTGTCCAAAGGACTAGACGGAGGGACGTTGGACGACGTACCAGCTTGAGACCCTGAAGCCTTCCTAATTTGTTCTTGTATGACTTCTAAAGGAAAACCGGGGACACAAGAAGTATACCCCTCGTCTGTGGAACTACCCCCACTACTGCTATGGCTAGAGCTATTGTTAGAACTATTATAACTAGTTGAATCACGGTACTCGTCTATAGCTCTTTCCGTACTATTACTAGATGAAGAAACAGGCATTTTTTCTGAAAAATGAAGGAAAACCTAAAGACGAGAAAGGAAAGAATACCTAGATCTAAGACGGAAGGAAGCTACGGACGTGAAGGAACTTCTAGACGGGGCTCTAAACGAGAAGTGTCTGGGAAGAAAAATTTTAGAAATGCAAGGGTAGAGGAGGAATTCCACGATTTATAGACAGCTGACCTGGGCATTTAAAACGACACAACCAACCAGGATATGACACGTGGATTACCCCTTGGAAAAATGAATCGACGAGACTGGCCATCAATAAAATTAGGACACGTGGCACATACAACTGTAGGCATTAAATACACACATCCTTTAAACGATCCATGTGACTACACATCCTTTCGATGATCCATGTGGATGAGGGGGCAACTGATGGTGTAATAAAAAACACCAACTCCTAAGTTTGTCCAAATGGCTCGTCCATGGAAAATGATGGTGACATATGGCTTGCTCGTCCAAGGTAAGATTAACCGTCCATAACTTCAGTTGGACGAGCTTCACTCGTCCTGGACATGTTGTGGTTGTTCCTGTTTTCCTGTCAAGCTACAAACCACTCCCTCAATCAACGGTTATGGAAGTCAGATCCCAAAAATGTAACTTCCTTGGTGGTTAGGGAAGTTAATTCCGAATCCTCTAAATCCTACATCAGTTGGAGAGGTAACTGCCTCTGACAAGCACTATATAAGAGTTCTTCTACGAGAAGGTGAGGCATTCAGACATTATTTTCCATACAACTTGGAATTCTGAGAATACTAACTTTACCATTGGAGGATTCTTGACCAGTCTTCCTCGGTCTCCTCTGACACTATGTTCATCTTTTTAGGACATTTCAAGCAATACAGATCAACACTCGAAACATTCAGCCTTATTGATTTCCTTGTGTTCATCAAAAATATCACCCAAAAAAAAATCATTATAGCCATAGGTCTAAAAAAACCCCGACTCTAATGCTAGATCATGAGAAATTTTGGTAAATTTAACTAAATTTGTTTTTGTGAAATGGGAAAAAGGTGTTAATTAATGTTATTATTTTAACATATCTTATACATTCTACATAACCTTTTCATATAGTAGTTTACAACATTATTTGCGCATCGCGCGGGTCCACGACTAGTTTATATAATTACTATAGCGATCATGTATTTTTATACAATTTCACATGATTTGATGTTGATAAATTTTTAGCTTAATTGGCTAAAATGTGATATATATATATATATATATATTTATATTTATATTTATATAACAAGCACATATACAAGTTCTCTTAGAGCATTAGCATTGGGGGTGTAAATCCATCCAAATTGCTATTTTACATTATTGGAGGTCCAAAACATGCTTTATCTGGTTGTTATTGCTAAAAAGTTTGAGCAATTATGAGTAGTAAGTTTGTACTTTGTACATATACAAACAATTGTAACATGGTTAAAAGTATTTTATTTTATTTGGTTTGTTTTAAAGGATGAGATAGAAAAGGAGTGGAAGAGAGAGAAAGAATGGGGAGGAAGAGAGAAAAATGAATAAATAAATGAATAGAGTTAAAAAAAAAAAAAAAAAAGAACTGAAATGTTGGCTAAGTTGTAAAATAAGTTGGTAAAACAGATAAAAATATCTTTTAAATATGTAAAATAGATTTTTTTTTTAAATACCTTAACGCTTATCTGTTAATGTTTCCTTTATTTTATTTTAGGTAAAACTTAGATATAGTACCTTAGATACAGTTCCTTAGGTACCCTTTTAAATTGTTACCACCTGTCTAATTTAATGACTCCACTAATCGACGTTAAAACACCATCTCCTTTGTTTTCTCTTAGCCCGAGAGAAAATCTGAGAGCTTCAAATTTCTCACTAACCAGATTTCTTCCTTCCTCCATTTTATTTGATGTTTCAATATTTATCTGTTACCAAACCAAAAAAAAAAATGGGAAAAAAAAAAAACTGGTTTGGGGTTGAGTGTTGATGTTAACGTTGAAATCCAATTCATATTCACCCAAACAAAACCATCGCAAACCCATACTCCTACCCAAACCCAATAACCGCTTCCCTGCCAAACTCCACGTAGCAAGCCCAATCTGGAGATTTGGTGTCAAGATTTGGCTTTGAAAGAAAATCAAAAGCACTAAGAAATCTTTTTTTTTCCCTACCTGTTAGGCACTCCCCTATAGATCTGCAGACTCACTTACCCCATCTAGAAAAATGAAATTAGGTGGTGCATCCCTCGAATGCATGTGCCTTTGGTCATCAGAAATTTCCATAGATGGTGTGAGAGTCTAAGAGATTTGATGAATAGGTTTCTAGCGGGCCAAGAAAAGAAAAAGAAAAAAAGGGGGGAAGAAAGAAACAAAATGAGATGGTATTAACAGACGTTAGCTAAGTTATTAAATTAAACAGGTGGCAGCAATTTAAAAGAAGTACTTAAGGAATTGGATTTAAGGTATTGTATCTAAGTTTTGCCCTTTTATTTTTTGCTGAATACTGTAACTTTTTTCAGAGGGAAAAAAATGGGTGTTTTTTTCTTGGAAAAATGGACCATGCAATTACCAAGACTCGAGTTGACTCTAGTAATTAAATTGCATTTTAAGTCTTTTTAAGAAAGGAATTAGGGGCCCTCAAAAAAAAAAAAAAAAAAAGAATAAAAAAAGAAGAAGAAGAAAGGAATCTGGTGCCAAAATAAAGAAGACCTTGTGCTTCTAGAGACTCCGTACGTTGTAACTTGCATATCTCGTTATCTACTTATCTCTACCTAATTTTTTTTTTTTGGCGTAAATGCACTTTTAGTCCTTACATTTTGACGTTTTTCCATTTTAGTACCTACATTTTAATTTTTCCACTTTTAGTCCCTGATTCAAATTAACGCGTTCTATTTTGGTCCTTTCCGTTAAGCCACCAACGGAAATTGCTTAGGTGGCAAACTGATACTAACGTGGTCAATTAAAAAATAATAAAAAAATTTAATTAGCATTTAGAAAATGCCATGTCAGCTTTTTAATATAACAAAATTTATTAATGAATTTTAACAAAATTAAAAAACAAAATTAAAAATTAAAAATAATAAAACCCATCAATTCATATCTAATTCATTTTGAACAAGAACACAATCACAAATTTAAACAACAACACAAACCCAGAACCAAACACAAAAAACACAAACACAAATTTAAACATTAACACAAGATCATAAACACAAACACAAAGAACACAATAACAAACATAAACCAATTAAAAAGAGTAATTAAAATTTTTTCTTTTTTTTCTTTTCATTATTTTCGAAAGAACAAAGTAACATGTTCTTCATGTTCTTCGGGGTTGCCCAGAAAATTAAAATAATCAAAATCCCTTTCCTCCACCGAATCCTCCAACAAATCAAACCCACAAACCCAGAAAAATAATAAAATCCACATGAAAAAAACAAACCCAGATAAAATTGATAAATTAAACATGAACACATTATATATTTGAACAAGAACACAAACCCAGCAAATTTAAAACCAAAAAAATTAAATTCAAACCCAGTAAAATGAAATCTGAGCCTCCAAATCTCACATCCCAGCAAACCCAAGCAACCACCAACAAATTGGCAAAACCCAACCCACCACCACTCCACTGACCACCCACACCACCAACAGATCTGAACAAAACCACCTAGGGACAACTTTCTCATCAATACATTGATACCTGGGCTTCAAAGTTGTGCAAACCACGTTAGAGCCGAACCCACTAGTCACTAGATTCAATCAATCGATCAGTAAATCTCACCTCTATCTCCTCTATCATCCTTCGCCCCCCCTCTCTCTCTCTCTCTTTGAAACCAAAGCTCGAAGAGCAACGAAGACCAAGATTGTCCGTCGATTTGTATGTGGGACATGTTTGTTAATCTGGATTTGCTGTGTTTGTGGCTGTTTGGTGGTGGTGGTGGTGGTGGGTAATAGGCAGTGGTGGAGGCGAGTTAGCGACGATAATGGATTGGCTGGGTTTTGCTTGTGATTGCTGGGTGGGTTTGAATCGGTGGTTTTGGGTTTAAATCGGCCAGCTGCTTTAAGTTTCGATGGTTGCTGGGTTGGTTTCTTTAAGTTTCAGTGGTTGTTATTGGGGGTTTGTTTGAGTTTCGGTTGCTGGGGTTTTGTTCGCGGTGGTAGTGGATGATTTTGTTCGAGGAGTTTTGGGTGCTGCTCAACTTTAATTTTGGGTTGAGTTTTGGAATTGAATCAGAGGTTGAATACATTCACCACTGCTGCCTTACAAGTTGCCGATCTCACCGCCAGCGACCTTACATGCTGCCAACTCGCCACTGGTCTCGCTCCTCATTGATTTGAGTTTCTGGGTTGTGGGTTGATTTCGTGGGTTTATGGTGTGGTTCTTTGGTTGATTTTGGATTGTGGGTTGTGGATGGCGTTGTGATGGTGTTGATGGTGAGTTTTAGGTGGTGATCTTGTTTTATGGGTCTCAGGAGTTTATGTTTTTTTTTTTTTTTTTAATTGTGTTCTCTGTGTTTGTGATCTTGCGTTAATGTTTGTGTTTTGTGTTTTGTTCTGGGTTCTTCATGTTCTTGTGTTGATGTTTAAATTTGTGATTGTGTTCTTGTTTAAAATGAATTAGATCTGAATTGATGTATTTTATTGTTTTTAATTTTGTTTTTTCTTTTTTAATTTTGTTAAAATTCATTAATAAATTTTGTTATATTAAAAAGCTGACATGGCATTTTCTAAATGCTAATTAAATTTTTTTATTATTTTTTAATTGATCACGTTAGTATCAGTTTGTCACCTAAGCAATTTCCGTTGGTGGCTTAACGGAAAGGACCAAAATAGAACGCGTTAATTTGAATCAGGGACCAAAAGTGGAAAAATTAAAATGTAGGAACAAAAATGGAAAAAACGTCAAAATATAGGGACTAAAAGTGCATTTACGCCTTTTTTTTTTTTTTGGGAGTAGAAAGTTGCACAAAAGAATTTGGGCGATGGATAACCCCACTTATTAACTAGTGAGGCTTGTTTAAATCGTCCAGTCCCCATTCAGTCATGAAATTCACATTGATAGAGGATTGTATCTATTTGTGATGTAGTTTCTTTTTTTGCAAAATATCTGTGTATTTTTTTTTTTTTTTTTGCGAAATGGGGTACAAAAATTGTGATGAGGGGCCTTGTGATTATGAAGACAACAGACTGTAACTTGCTTTAGGAAATGTTAGGGGGGAAACTCTTTAACATAAAATATTAAAGAAATTAGGTAGTTTGTGTGAAAGAAACTGCTCCTTTGAAAAAATGCACGAGAAAGAGGGTGGTTGTTGAAGACTAAAACAGGGAAACAGTAGTCCCATCATTGTGAAAATGGAACATGCAATTTGCCAAGTCTCAATTCAACTAACTTGCATTTTAAGTCTCCTATTTTTATTTTTATTTTTATTTTTTTTCTAAATAAAAAAGGGTTTCCAGTGTGAACTCATCAACCCTATGTCACGTGACGGTAAAGATAATATCATGTTTATTATCGGGGTCTTGATATCAACCCTATGTCACGTGACGGTAAAGATAATATCATGGTTACTATTGGGGTCTTGATAGAGCTATCATTGTGTCCAGACACAACACATTTATATAAGTGCCATTGCATCTCTACCTAAATTTTTAACAGAGACTTGACTTCTAATGGTGTAACTTGCATCTCTACCTAATTTTTTTGGGAAGAAAATTGCACAAAAGGTTTTTGCGCATGTCTAAAACTCTAAATTAAGTAGTCTCCCTTCAATTTCAGTCATGAAATTCACGTGGATAGTATTTAAAAAAAAAAAAAAAATCATTAAAGAAACTTGTTAATGTTTGTTAAAACTGCAAAAATCTATTAGATGGATGATGTAGTGAATTAAAGGAGGCATGTTTTTCCATTTCATTAAATTTTATATGTTTTCTTTTTTGAGAATCTGGTAAGTAAATATTTTAATGTTTTCATTAACTAAGAAAATGCTAAATACCCACCACTATGTATATGTTGTGTATCTCTGACTTGCTATGAGAAACAAGATTATTTCAATCCATGCATTGTTTTAGAAGGTAAAAAAGGGTTAAAATGATAGTTAAGTAGTAATGAGTAAATGACATTCTTTGAAGTATCTTATGTCTGTAATTTGAATTTTACTTACCAATATAAAAACAATGAATTAAAAAAAAAAAAAAAAAAAGAACTAATGTAATTTATGTGAATTAGAGAAATTACCCTAATATATATCAACCCAATATATGAGATAGACATAGGACAACGGCCAAACATCAAGAAATATTCACAAGTGTGCAAGGCTCCACTAAAGTTTAATAATTATTCTCTAAAAAAAACTCAATAACAAATTAAAATTCCTTTGAGTATTCTCCAAAAAACAAAAATTAAAAGTTTAGCATTGGCTAATCTTCAATATCAACAACTGTTGTGAAAATAGACTCACTAACACAAGATTAAAGAAGAGAGAAGAAAAATAGACAAAGAAAATTTACAACAAAGAAAATTCCACTATAAAATAAGAAGATTACAATAGTAGCACAATAGTAGCACCCTATTGTATTTGCACTAATCTTGTAACACTACACTCTCTCACACAATACAATTCCTCAAGCCCTAACATAGTATATATATACTAACAAAGTCGGCTAATGTATTCTAATACAACTAAGACTTGATTTCTTTGTGCGGTAATGTATAACTCCAAAACCAGATAGGACATGGTTTCCTACTTTCACTCAGTGGCGGAGCCAGAATTTTGGTTCAGAGGGGGCAAAATTAAAAGATATTATTTAAAGTGAAATTGATCTAAAAAATATTAATAGATAATAATAACAAAATAAATAAGCAGTTGTAAGAAAATAAACATATTTCATATCATTAAAATAAATTTAAAAAAAAAAACCAATTCATACCACAAAATCTACAACAAAAAATTTACAAACTGATGTGGTAAAAATGTGATTAGTGTTACTTAAACAATATATAATGAATAAATGTTTGAAATTTTTTTTTGTTATTGGTGACATACCAATTTTTAAGATATAAGTAATAAAATTTGTAGTATCTCTAGCATTACTCAATAATAAAATACTGTAAAAAGTATCATTAACAGTGAAAATGGTAAAAAAAAAATAGAAAAGAAAAAAAGTAAAACAGGTGTCAAACTTGGACAAGACAAAAGCTACTTACATAAACATTAAAATAGGTGAAAAGGTCATACTGTTTGATGTTTGAGAAAACTTTTTTTTACTTTCTTTTCCTGTGTCAGAATCATTTTCAAGTTTCAACGAAGTGGGAGTCCTTTTTTAGTTTTTTTCTCTATGCCAGTGAGTAACTACTTAAGAATTAAGATTACATATACATGACAATTTTAGGAGAAGTCAGGGGGGGCAGGTGCCCCCCCTCGCCCCCCTCTGGCTCCGCCCCTGCTTTCACTAGAGCAAATTCTCCCAAAAAAAAAAAAAAAAACATTTATTAATGCAAATTGTAATACTCTTCTTACACCATGAAGATTTGTCTAAGTAGGGGTATGTATGGGTCGAGTTGGGTCAGATTAAGGAGATTTTTTGACCCAACCCACCATAGTGGGTCAAAAAAAATTCAACCCAATCCAACCCATCACATAAGTTCAACCTAACCCAACTCAACCCACATGGGTCGAGTTGGACAAATTTATTATTATTATTATTATTATTATTATTAAATTGAGTAGAAAAAATATAAATATAAATATAAATATATTAAAAAAACCCAAAGATTAGTATCAATATAACTCCTTAACGACAAACAACACTAATGACGCTGCTCACGTGTTCACGTATGCAACTAACAGCTAAGCATAACTAACTTTTAACTAACTAAATAGACTGTACAACTAATCACACACATGCTGCTCACGTGTTCACTTCCCAAAGTTAACTACATGTAGCTTTTATCAAAACTGCTTAAGCTACTTGTCGTCTAGCCTTCATTCTTTTCTGCAACTTCTATAACTTTTGGTCTGTCTAATCTAGCTTCTTCTTTTTGTTTCTTTGATTTCTGATATACCAAACCACCTTAACGATAAAGCTACTACCCCTCAAAATCTAAAATAGAGAAATAAGGGATGAGCTCCCCAACTATTGATGTTAAAATCCACTATGAATTTCATTTTAAGCGAATTTGCTGTTACTTATTTGTTTGAAATTTTAACCAGTAATAAATAAAATGTAACCCCCCCCCCCCCAAAAAAAACTGTAAATAAAATATCACAACAAAAAAAATACATCATTATAGCCTTAGGCCTAAAAAAAAAAACCCCCGACTCTGACTATAGATCATGAGAAATTTCAGTGATACGTTTTATTTCAGTCAATATTTTGGTGATTACTTTTTAAATTTCTAGATTAGGTACACACAGGGAATAGTCTAAGTACCCACCTAATCAAATTAAGCTATCGGCAATGTTGATTTGAAATGGAAATATATTTCAAGGTTAAAGACTTTATTTCATAAACTTGATAATAGACAAAGTGATACCTCATATAAAATTTTAAATGACATGATATTGGATACACTTTTAGATTTATTATATTTAATCTAAACTATCAAATTCCAAATAGAAATGATCCTAATACAGTCTAGACAGAGTTTTATAAGGGAGCAAACAGCACTGTGATACATACAAACAAGATCTAATCCGGGACATCCACGCGCCATTTCTAATGATCAGCAGCAAGTTAAGGCTAACAATTTTCTTTGACGCTTAGTAGAGAACATTCAACATCGTTATCACCTTATCCAAATGCTTGCTGGTAAGCAGTGACACAGAAAGATTAAAGAAAATAGGTGGCCAAATAGCATATATTAATGTTGCATATTTTACAAGCTTATTATTCTAACCTGAAATCTGTTACACTCACCTTTGAGCACTCTCTAAATTCAGCAATTTCTTCTTCGTCTAGATCTTTCATTGTTTGGGATTCTCACCTTTCTTTGCTGTTTTTCTTCAATCAATGAAAGATCTAGACGAAGAAGAAATTGCTGAATTTAGAGAGTACTCCAATTAAGGTGAGTGTAACAAATTTCTGGTTAGAATAATAAGCTTGTAGAATATGCAACATTAATATATGTTTTGCCATTTAATGCTTATTTGAATGGAGCACACTCTAGAGAAATTGCTTGAAATATTGATTAAATTACCAATTTCCCAAAATTTATGGATTTTTTCTTCTTATATTATGTTAAATTAATTATTGTTCTAAAAGTTTAAGAATCTCTCTTTTTTTTTTTCTTTTTTTCTTTTTTTTGAAAATGTTAATGAATGCATTAAGGGCATTGGTTTAGGAACTATTTTAAGAAACATTTTATGGAAAAATGATAAAATAATTAATTTTTTTTGATAGTTTTTATGTTAAAAACTTTTTTGAAATAATTTATTAACAATTACCCTAAAAGTATCTATTAACATGACATTTTTTTATACCATATTAAATTATCAATTATCTCTGAAGTTTAAACTATTAAAAAATGGTAAATTTCAACGTTTAACTATAATTCTACCAAATTTTGATAATTAAAGTCTGTTGTTAATATTTGAAGACACAGCTCTCAATGTTAAACCGCACAGTATAACAGAAAATTGAAAAGAAGCACCTACTTCCACCAACTACAAGAACGAATTACAGAATGACACATGGCCACTAATATAACTGAACAATAAACTACAGCTATTTACATCAGAAACACTTGACGACTTGCAGCATAATATCTCCTGAACATAAACGGCAGAAGCTATATTATAAGCGACTTGTCATGAAATGTAAACAGACCAAACCAAATACGACCAGTCGTTTAGATTGCAGCTTTTCATTTAATATAACACATATATATATTGCTACAGTATTCACCATATCTTTATTTTGTTTTTTTGAGTACACAAATAGAGGATTCTCAGGAGAAAAAATGAAAAAAGAGCGAGAGAGAGCGAGAGATACATATATTTGATTGGTAGCAACCAGGAAATTTCACATCAAAATTACATATTTGATTTAAAGTTCAAACGAAAGATTTTTCTTTTTCTATTTCTTTAATTTTTCTTTATTTTTATTTTACGTGTCCAAGTGTGTTTATAGATAGAGAGTGATAGATATTGTCAGGGGTGTGCAAAAAACCCACCGACCCGACCCAACCCGACCCGCCGGGTTGGGTCGGTTTTTAAGGCTTGGTGGGTTGGGTTGGGTTACAAAAAAATTTTTTATGGCGGGTCGGGTTGGGTTTGGGTCATAAAATTACAAACCCGCCAAACCCAACCCGACCCACCCATATTTAATATATATTTAAAATATATTTTATATTTAATAATTTTTTTAAATCAATTGTAGGGCACTTATATATATATTTAAATATATATTATATATTTAATAATTTAAAAAAAAAACAGCTGTAGAGCAGCATTTCCTCAGTTCCTTCTACTAATACTAATTTAATATATATATATATATATAAATATATTATATAATTAATAAATTTTTTTAAATAACCAGTTCTTCCTATCCTATATAAAAGCCAATTAGTTCACACAAATCCTAATAAATTACTATTGTTGTTTAGTCATTAGTGTTGTTTGCCTTTAAGGAGTTACATTGATACTAATCTTTAGGTTTTTTTAATATATTAATATATATATTTTTTTCTACTCAATTTAATAATAATAATAAAAAAATTTGTCAAACCCATGGGTTCAACCCGACCCAACCCGACCCATGTGGGTTGGATTGGGTTGGGTTGGACTTATGTGACGGGTTGGGTTGGGTTGAATTATTTTTGACCCACCATGGTGGGTTGGGTAAAAAAATCCCCTCAACCCGACCCATGCACACCCCTAGATATTGTGATTAAATGAGCGACAATGAATGGCTTCTTTTATTTACAACTTTTGTGTGTGTTTGTTATTGTGTCTCAGATTTTGGACTTCCCATGTTTGTTTTCTTATTAAAAGATGTATGATACTAGATCTCCCATTTGTTGCATTTTACATGTTTGTGGAAATGCGTGTTAGAATTATGTGATTTATTTTTTGCATTTTTATAGAGTTTGTGGAGCTTAACTAGGTGTTTATATTCCATTTCCTAGACAATGCCCAATGCACACCCCGAAGGGACATGAACTATTGCTCTTGTTGTGAGCTTAGGTAAGAATTGAATCCATCATCCTTTTTATTTATTTCCCTTTCAGTTTTGTTTCCTCAATACTTATTTGTTATTTGTACTCATGATTTCTGACACTAACCATTGATAAATTCATCAATGATATGGAAAGAGAGAAGCTTGTTAGATTTAGCTCTAATATAGCTTTTGATGGCTATTAGTGTTATTTCCTTATTTTGTAATTGTTGTATGCAAATACATCTTTCTTTCTTTTTTTTCGTTTTCCTTTATTAGATTTTTTAAAACTTATTTGTAAATATTGGAAAACTAATGCTCTGACTATGTGCTCCTTATATTTGATTATTTTAGATACGAGTTTACTTTTTGCATATGTATATAGGGTGGATTGAAGGAATAAAGTTGGAAGAGAGAGATGGCACTTTGCTATCTTGATATTCACACGCTTATAACCTTCATATTTCTCTATCTTTCTTATTTTGTTATCTTTTATTTTCTTTGTGGTGACTTTCCATTTCTTCACCATTTTCTATCTTTGAAAGATGGTGAAATTATGACTTTGTAAACGACGGGGGAGGCGGGCAGGACATTGGGTGTGTTTGGAGACTTACTGACAAAAGAGACTTGAATCTTTTTTCTTTTTCTTTTTTTAAGAAGAAAGCCTTGATTCTGAGTACGAGGACTTGACTTTGTAACTTACATTGTGACAATTTAGTTGGTTTCCTTCTTTGAAAAAAATCAACTGATGGGTGGTTATTAGAGTCTAAACAAGCACTAAGAAAAGGACTCAGCAGGGGTCCTATCATGGAAAAAAGGGGCGTATGATCACTACAAAAATTATTATTTTTTTTTTTTCAAAGGTTGATAACATTGAAAAAAGTACTAAAAACCAAACAAATTTAAGGCTTTTAGGGCCCGTTTGGTAGAGGAGTTTGAGTAATGTTATTTGTAGTCTTTTGAAATACATGTGAGTGAAAAAATGTGTTGAAATGTATGTAATGTTATTTAAAAACTGAAAATAAGTTGTTAAACAACTTTACCAAATGGGCCTAAGTGATTGAAGATAACAATATGTTGAAAAAACTCAAGTCTGTTATAGTGGACTACAGATATTTGACTAACAGTGAAACATGCACCATGTTGGGGAAGAAAGTTGCACATAAGTTTTTTAGGCGATTACCACTGCCGAGTCCCTTTCTTAGTGCTCATTCACTCAAAAAATTCAAGATAATACTGATAGTAATTAAAAATCATAATAGAGACTTATTAATGTTCTTATATTTCCATTTCATTGATGTGTTTCTTCATAACTAAAAAAGTGCTACCCACTACTCAGTATATGCTAAAGTGTGTCTATATGAGAAAAGATATCATTGCATAGTTTTATAAGGTGTTAAGTAAAAAAAAAGGAGAGGAAGAAGAAGAAGAAAAAAGAAGAACCAGTGCAGTTTATATGACTAGTTACTCCAATATTTACCACATCTAGTTTTGCGAGGAAACAGATGAGGACCTTTATAAAAAAAATGAAAAATAGATTATGGTAGTGACTTGTATTTTTTCACAAGCATTATAGTAAAATACTAAAATCTCATTCTGCATAAATGGTTCATAATTTAATGTGAGTAATTTTTGGGTTTCATTGGCTATATTTTTGACAATATGCTATTTTACATTAGCTGGTGCTAATGCTCTAATCCATATTGAATATCTTGCTAGCTTAGCTTTGGTAATTCTTGTGGTTAACAGCCATTACCTTTGTAAATTCACACTTGTTTGACAATATTGGGGAAGACTTTGATCTCAAGAATGGTGGTTTTTCTCAACACATAAGACCTCCTGAACGTAAAAACCACTGTGGATGAATTGTTAAGGAAGATGAATAGATTTTGGTTGATAAATGTCTTGAGTTATACCATAAAAGATAGTATTACATTTCAGGTGGAGTTCTGAGTATTACTGTTGGCTTCATTAATCCCTCTCTCGTTCTTGTAATTACTAGGAGTAAAATAAAACCCACTGAATGCATTTCTTTTTCAATTTCTGAATTCTTGTTTTAGGATTTTCTGTTAAAAATATTCTATTCCGGCATTCAATAGAGAAGACTAGAAGTATGAGAAATAACGCAAGGCTGACCTTAGAACTAAATCAAACATGCCAGACACTGACAGTCTCAAAAGAAACAAATAAACACATGAAATACCCTCAAATACATAGATAGAGACCATGAGAACCCAAGATACCCCAGGGCTAGCTATGTCCAATTTGTCACACAATCTCTTGACAAACAGACACGGAAAAGTGTAAAAAAAAAAAAAAAATACAAAAATAAAAGTTGAACATATCTATAGTAAGAAGAAGAAAATAGCACCTTAATTCATTCAAGCACGATCCACTCCTCATTAGCCACCATTCGAATGCCCTGATGTAATTTAAAGGCTCACAATCTTCTCTCACTGCTAGTAGAGAATAGGGTCTTCATCACTTTCTACTTACCTTGCAAGTTTATAACACAGAAAAATTATAGAATATACAAACTACTAATATTGTTTCTAATTCTAAGATATGTTTATTTGAAATCATAACATAATATAATTCTAAACAGAAGTTTGTCAAGCTCACCTAAGACCACCCTTGAATGCATTAACTTCTTCTTCGCCCAAGTCTTTTATTATTAGGCCTTCTCGTCTTTCCATTTCGTTCTCCTTCAACAAACCTTACAAGCCAATGAGGTTTTTCTGTTTTAAAAGCAACATATCCCACAGCTAATCCAAACACCAAGCCACATCCATAGCCAATTAACACAGCCTTCCAACCAAATCCACTTGCAAACATTGAATCATTGTCTTCTTGGAATATTGATGGTGGTGTCAGTGGTGATGCATCTGTAGTACATTGCTTAGACAATGGGAATCCACAGAGTCCCAAGTTATCATCATAAGAGTCATTTTGGAATGTAGCGAACTGTTTACCTTGTGGAATGAGTCCTGTGAGATGATTTTGTGAAAGGTTTAATAAAGCCAAAAATGTTAGACTTGTCAATTGCATAGGGATTTCCCCAACAAGTCTATTTGAAGAGAGGTCCAATGATTCAAGTGCTGACAAACTTGCCAATAAAGATGGTATAGAGCCGGTTAAGCTATTATGGGAAAGATTAAGCAATCGGAGAAAGTTAAGACTTGCAATTGCCTCTGGAATCTCTCCCTGGAATTTGTTACTCGATAAATCAATGGTTGTGAAGATGGTTGGGATTGCAAGTGGTGGAGTCTCCAAACCTTTCACTGTCACCCCTACTGTATATTTATAATAAGTTGAACCCGCCATATCATGAAAATAATTTTCACCCAAATATTCCAATTCTTGCTTACCCTCATCATTAATCATCATGGCTTTCATGTTTCCAAAATAATGACTTGGTAAAAGACCAGTAAACTCATTGTGAGAGAGATCGAGAATTTGTAGTTTAGAGAAAAACATCCCACTACTATTATGAATTCCTATGGGGCCGTGAAATCTATTGGATCTTAGGACAAGAACATGTAGCTCAGAAAGTGCTTCCAGCCAATACGGAAATGAACCATTTATCTTGTTATTTCCAAGGTCTAGAACTTCGAGACTTGTACAGTTGACCAAAGATGGTGGCAATAGCCCTTCCAATTGATTTCCATTAAAGCTGACAGTGTTCAATCTTGTGCAATTTGCAAGTGTTTCAGGGATGGTTCCTTGGAAGCTATTCATACTCAAATCTATCACTGATAGAGAATCGCCCAAGTTTCCTAAACATCGTGGAATAATACCACTCAAGTTGTTATAGGAGATATCCAATATGGAAAGGTCACTTACAGTGCAAATCCCCAAAGGGATTTCCCCAGACAAGCTATTGTTTGAGATCGAAAAGAAGTCCACCAAAGATGGTGGAATAGGAAGCTGTCCTTGTAGTAGATTTGCACGAAGGTCAACGAACCTTAGATTCTCCCATTGAAGTAGCTCTATACTTGATAAAAAGTTGTAAGCAAGATTTAGGAACATCAGATATTTCCCAGTTCCGAACTTGTATTTTGGGATTCGACCAGAGATCCTATTATCAGAGAGGTCTAACCGAAGAAATGATGTATTTAGGAAATTTGGAAAATTAATGATGTTGCAAGAAGCTAATTCCAAGTTTTCAAGTGCGGGGAAGGTATGATTAAAATTTTTGTTGATGCTTACTGACAGACTATTATGTGAAAGAGCAAGAGTGCCTATTTTTTTAAACTTTGTGAACATTTCAAAATTCACAATGCCACTCAAGTTATTTGATGAAATATCAAGTTCTGAAATGTTCACAAGATTGGAGATTGACTTTGGAATACAGCCATATAGCCTGTTATTATCTAATGTAAGAAACTGTAATGAACTGCCAAACTGGAATTCACAAAAGTTACCAGTAAGCTGGTTATCAGACATGTAAGCATCCGTGAGTTTTGTGAGGTTAGGAAAAAGGTCGGGAATTTCACCTCCAAAGTTGTTTTGACGGAGGTTAATAAGAGTGAGATCCTTTAGGAATGAAAGTGACACGGGTATTGGTCCTGCAAAATTGCAATTTTATGAGATTCAAAAGATTTCCAAGAACTATGCATAGCCAACTAAAAGTGATGATGAGATCTTACCACTGAGATTGTTGTTATATAGATCCAAGCGTGAGAGCTCTCTGAGATTTGACAGTGATGATGGTATCTCACCACTAAAATGGTTATTTGATATATCTAAAAGAGTGAGTTGTGTAAGATTACCCACAGATGCAGGAACTGATCCAGTAAAATTGCATCCATTCAATACCAATTGCCTCAAGAATTTTAGATTGCCAATTGATTTCGGTAATTCTCCTGAAAAAGCTGTCTCAGATAAATCCAAGAATCTTAGGGGATTGCTCCAATTTGACAATGGAAAAATCCCCGTGAGTTCAGAATTACCAAATAGATTCAGCTCACGTAGGTTTGGTAGTCGGAAAATGTTATCCGGTAACCTCCCTTGCAATTGACAACTTTTGAGAGAAAGGGACATCAAAGAAGAAGAGAGATTCATGAAAGAAGTAAGCGAAGCAGAAGACATGTCACTAAGATCAAGATGAAGATCTCTTAGCTTGGTCAGATTCTGAACAAGCCTTTTAACAACAGAGGTTTCTAGACTAAGATGAAAGATGGATAAATCTAGCGAGGCCAATTGGGAGAGTTGAGATAATTCATATGGGACTTGGCCAGAAAATGCAGAGTTAGAAAGGTTAAGATAACTCAAGCTAGCAAATTGACCAAATCGAGATGAAATGGATGAAGAATTGAAGTCATT
Organism: Quercus tomentella; assembly: GCA_028535165.1. NCBI lineage: Eukaryota > Viridiplantae > Streptophyta > Magnoliopsida > Fagales > Fagaceae > Quercus > Quercus tomentella. The sequence continues at coordinate 5,104,452 of JAPQVY010000100.1, read as the reverse complement.
CAAGGCGAGGTTGAGATGTTGTAGGTGAGAAAGAAGAAAGAGGGTACTGTTGGAAGGGATGGTGCCATAAAGCCAGCTACAACTGAGGTCAAGGCCAATCACGTCCCCCCTCGCACTGTCACAAGTAACTCCATCCCATGAGCAGCAATCAGTGGCATCCTTCCAAGACTCCATCTTTGGATAAGAATGACGACCAACTTCATCACAACCGGAAGAAGCATCTTCTGAAAAAGAAAACAATTGCTTAAATTGGAGCAACGCAAAGCTCTGGTTTTGGGAGCATAGTAATGCTGAAGAAGAGGAGAGAAAAGATGATGAAGTAACTTCAGAATACAGGAGCAGCAAGATATACAAGAGTTGAGAGAGCCACATTAACCGCCTCATCATTTCTAGTGAGATAATAAGCAGATATGAGTATCGTGAGTAAAGGGCTGGAAGGTTATTTTATAGGAAAAATCAGGAATTAATGATGAATACCTCATTTCTCGTCGACCTCATTTTTAAAATGATTGATCAATTTCTGAGGATAAGTTGGTTGATTTTTTTTTAACTTTCAGAACGATGGGACAGGGGTTGGATTGGTTTGGAGAATTAATTGCAAACTATTATTCATTTTTTGAAGTTTAGGACATGGAAATATACACGTAATTGAGAAGACTTGGTTGGTTTGCCTTTGAAAAAATGACAACAGAGTGGTTAAGATGGGGCGTGTCAATTTTGACTCTAACAGTGAAACATGCATCAATTTGGGGAAGAGAGTTGCACATTTTTTTAGGCTATTGATGACATTGTGACGTAAGGTCCCTTTCAACTCAAGTTTTACTTGGCTAGCAAGGGCCTTGCTGCTGAGTACATCTCTCCGTAACAAAGTGCTCGTGGGGTTTAGATAAGGGAAAGTTGAAGCTACGATATTAATAACATGTTATAATTATCTTTAAAAAAAAAAAAAATCTACTTAGCATGCTCCCATAAAATAAAAAAAAAAAAAAAAATCAAATAGTCCCCATTCAATAAAGAAACTCAGGCATAGTAATAAAAAAATCATTCAAGACACTAGTAGTTGTTAGTGTTCTTAAAAAATAATAATAAAAGAAAGATATACCATCGTGTAATGAATTAGAGGGGCATTTTTTTTGTCTGATTAAAATTTATGTGATTTCATAACTAAAAAAAGTTCAAAAACCCACTATTGAGTATATGCTGTGCGTCTCTCTCTCTCTCTCTCTCTCTCTCTATATATATATATGATAATCAAGATTCTCTATCTAGAGGTACAAGGAAATAACACTTCACCCCAATTTTGAAGTGAAAAAACACCCTATTTCTTTGAGATTTGAAGAAAATATTATTTCCCTCATTCCATCAATATCGGTAAAAGAATATATTCTAAATTTTAAAAAGATTCTCTTTACAAAACTTTAATCATGGTTAGTGAAAACATAGCCGATGGAATTTAAGATAAAAAGAAAAAAGGTTTTCCAATATTAATGGCATGTTTGGATTGAGGGGGGGGAGAAAGGAGTAGTAGAGTAGAGTTGGCCAAAAATTATGTTAACTAGTCGCTAACCCGTGCGATGCACGGGAAAATCTTATGAAAGTATAGTTTATACTTTAAAACTTTTTAATTTTACGTGAACTATCATAGTTTTAATAATATTTGAAAAATAAAATAAAAAGTGAAAACTCAAGCCAATTCGAGATGAACCACTGCAATAACAAAGGCAATCCTCCCATTTGTTTTCAGCAAGCTATATCAAGTAAAAATCACATTTGCACAAAACCTAAACAGACATCAACAATTTTACCAAGTTTTTTACTAACTTCATAATAATTATGGAACACCTTGCAAGCTTTAATCACTGCTGGTACATCATTGATGTTGAAGTTTATACATGTTTTGCATGTGGTATTAAGTTTTAGGGTTTTATAGATGTGGTAGCCAAATGATACTTGGAAAGACTTTTATCACATAATAATGATGCAACAATCAATATATAAATATACTATGTGTAACAACATTTAAAAGGAACAAATAAAAAAATAAGTGTACTCATTGTTTTGAATTATCCATTCATCTTAATCAGAATTTAACAAACTAAATTTGATAAAATAGTTTTCAAATGAATAAAACTTTATAAAGCTTGAGTATAGTTTCCTCTTATTTGCAAAAGTTTCCACATAATTCATCCAAAAAAGTCTACAACTCTTCCCAGACCTTTTTTGGATAAGTGAACGGCTCTTCCCAGACCTTACCAAACCTAAAAGAAAAGATTGAAAGAAAACTTTAAATCAAATAATCATTCAGAGGAACAACTGCAAACAACCATAAAAATTTTATGACTTGAGTTTTTATTCATTGAAATTGAACATTTACATGTTTCCTACCATAAGGTTTTGGATTCTAAGTCCAATTCCAAATGCCATGTTGTTTAATGAAAAGTTGTAAACTATCAGCTTCTCATCTTTTTTAGGAATCCATCACCTCTTCTCAAAGGCATCATCCTAGTACATTAAGCCTTTGCCATCCTGTTAAACTTTAGCCCAAACAACTATATAAAGATGCTTGAATCCCAAACATACTAAATAAAAATCCAAAACTTATCATATGTATTATATCCCTACACTTTCTTAATAACCAAACCGAAATTATTTTTTTTAAAAAAATAAAAACTTGCACACAATGATACAAAAAGGAAGAGAGTGTTTGTAAGATAATACCCAATTGTGATAATCAGAGTCCATTGGCAGCCCATGTAAAAAATACTTGTAGTCAACAACAATGCAATGCAATTTGCTAGATAGGTTAAGATCATTCATCCAAAAAAAAAAAAAACAAAAACAAAAACAAAAAGTGCGAAATGGGAAGGGACATAAATTATAAACTTGAACATCTTAGTAAATCCTATGAAAATTTCAAAGTAATCTGACTTTCAAGATAAAATTTGCTAGAACACACATCAAGGAATTTAGGATTTTGAACAATATTGAGTCAAGATCTGTAAAAATGCACAAAATATTCCATCAGATTTGTGTAGGCAAATCATCAAATTTAAATGGGATTAGTTCTAAAACTATTAACATCAAATGGAGGAGAAAAGAGAACTTCATGGGAATGAAGATAAACTCACTCTTCTATGTTTCGCTCATCGCAAGTAATTCTGAAAACGATGCCCATAGAAAGATAGAAGAAAAATGTTTAAATCAAACTCAAACACTTCAACAAAATAAAATAAATATTTAGAATAGATTAAAAACCATCTTTTCTATAGGAAGTAAGGTTAATTTAAAAACACAAACTGGTCAAGTTTTAGATTACCAATATTGATGTAGCAAAAATTAGTAGAGATCGTCACTGATATCAACAGCAACAACAACTCCTTAAATCTCAACCATTTCAAATAAAAGATTTTTTCTCACTTTGAGTAAACATGAAAAATTCGTACCAAAGTTAACAAAATGCTTAATTGGACATGTGAGAACTCTAAAAGAAAACTGAAAGAAGCACACTTAGCAAAAAAAAAAAAAAAATTTAATTTCGCCTCCCAAATGAAATCTCAAGGTAGCTTTGATTATACCAAAACGTGCATAAATATTAATTATAGCTGCTGCATGCAAAGCAGTGAAGTCTAATTTTGAACAGTTCCATAGTGGTGCACACTACACAGTACACTCACTTGGCCTTCCTACTTGGTTTGAATTATAGTCTTTTATGTTCTAATATTACAGGACAGGTTCAAAAACGTATTGGGCTTTTTGTTTTCTGTCTTTCAATGATGTTAACTGACAGTGAAAAATGCTAAGAGCTTTGTAACTTAGAGAGAATATCTGATCTCATAAAAGCGAAAAACAAAGGTTCGAATCTCCCTCCCTCACTTAGTATAACAATTGTATTATTTAAAAAAAAAAAAAAAATTGACAATGAAGAATGAAGATGATGGTAATGTCTGAAAAACTCCCAAACAAATTCTCATATGGATCCTTAAATGGATAAATAAATGTGTCTTTGCATCATCTACAAAATAAATTTTTCAATACCATTTATCACAGTCCAAGAAAAATGTTAATCACATCTCAAATTACAATTTTTCGTGAATCATCTATATAACCAAATTCTACCTAATAAACACTTAGCACACATTTGGAGAACTAATTCAATAAAAATATAAAATCCATATCAGCTGGGTCCCACAGTAAAGTAGGTTCGTCAATTTTACTAAGATCTAGTATTGTGTTTGACAGCCACCTTAACAGCTAATCAATAAATAAAGTAATTAACAAAAGGACAAAAAAGTTATGATTTTAGATGAATGGCTAAAAGACAATGTCTTATACTTTCAATAACCATAAATATAATCCAATCTTTCAGAGTGCTATGATTTCACTTTAAGCAGTAATGCTTTCAGTCTGCAATTCTCAGCTTCTTCCCTGAGCAATCCACAACTACAATATTACTTTGGAAGTGGGCATGGCTAAACTCCCAATTGTAGTGGCTTTCAACCACAAATCAATAAAGTAAGAACACCCAAAGTATTTGTCCATTCAAACAAAGTCTGAAAGAAGATCAGCTTCAACTTATGATATTATGAAATCCTCTGAAATCCTCTCTCCCTCAAAACATCCAAACAGGGGAAGGGTAACTCCTCACCCCATTCCTCATCTTTCCTCTCCTCTCCTATCCTTGTAAACACACCCGAGTCAAGGATTGGACTTAGCTGAGTTAGCTCCCTCATTATTTTTTATTTATTTATTTATTTATTTTTTTGGATCAGTAGATGTAAAACTTTATCGGAAATGACAAAAAGAGGCACAGCAAAAAAAAAAAAAAAAAAAAAAAAATTTGCCAGGTAAACAGAGTGTACAAAGGGAAATAAAGCACTATACAAAACTACATAAATATTGAAAACCAAACTAAGAAAATACAGGAATACCACCTAAGCCAAAAGTACAGTTTCACCACAACTAATTGGGTACCAATCCAACTATAGCTTATTTCATAAATTAAAACCTACCTTTAGCATAAAAAATAAGACACAAAAGAAAAAGGGTAAGAAGGAAAGTATACAATGTTTTGCCAAAGCACACTCCGTATTCGATATAGATAGGATTTAAAGAGCGGACCACCTATGATAGCAGCTATCAATCAATTTGCCAAAGCACAGCACAGAGATATAGATAATCTTTAAAGAGTCCATATCCGATCAATTTTCCTGGGCTTTTCTATCTCTCCCTGTTTCTCAATTAATCAATTATATCTCCGTCAAAGTCCCAAACTCTCAGAACAATAATAAAGATTCAAAATTGAGCAGCAAACCAATCCATATAACAAAATGTAATAAGGGAAACAAAAATCATCAAGCAAAAGAATGGAGCAAAAAAGAACTGAGATTTAGAGATACCTCAACTGAAGCAGGCACTGTCCATATTTATACACCGTGTGGAAAGGAAGACAGGAAGGAAGGAAGGAACTCAGAAAGGCGGCAATTAATGTGAAACAGTAGAGCAGGAAGGTGGGGAGCACAATTTCAGCCTCTCTGTTCTCCTTCACGGTTTCAGTCTCTCTGCTTTCCTTACGTTATATCACGCAAAACCCTTCAGGGTTCCACACTTCCACCTTCCACGGTTTGTTTTTTTTTTTTGTTTTTTTTTTTGTTTTTTTTTTTTTTTTTTTCCTTTCCTTTTCGCCTTCCACGGTTTTTATTTTTATTTATTTTCCTTTAAGCTGAAAAGGCTTTGGGTTTAAGCTGGAAAGACTTTGGGTTGGGCTTGATAGGGAAAGTAAGTAAATAAGAAGTGGGCTAGGATTTATTATACAGATTTATTATAGGGCTGGGATTTATTATGCAAGAGTTAATATAATTCTAAAATTTGTAAAAACCATTTTCAAATTGTAGGACAAAAAAAAAAATTGAAATGACATGGCTGTTGACGTGGCGCAACTTGAGTACAGTAGTATTAAACGCTACGCTTCAGCTTTTAGTAATATATAGATTTCCATCCAACTATACTCTACTCTCCTCTACTCTCCCTCCCTCCCCTCAATTCAAACAGACCATAAAAGACTTGCAACAGTGTTTAGTTAGCTAGATTTCATTGACCTAAAAAGTGTTTTGAGAATGGGAATTACAAGCTTGGGAATGGGTTAGGATCCAATGCTTTATTCATACCAAAATATAAATATTTAAAATTCAAACAGTGGGATTTTTTTATTATATTTTGTAGAAGATTCAAACAATGGGATTTTTTTTTTAGGATAAACAAAAGCAATACAACTAGAACCATACAGTTCGAGCTAGAGGAGACACCTATGAACGAAAATAACAACCGAGACAACATTATAATAAAACTACTAGATCTAAACCATCTGCCACATTTATCTAATTAATTCCCCATAACAACAAACAAAGACAAAATGAAAGAATTCCTATGCAGAACAACGCCCAAAACTTTTAGAGAACCTCAACTAAAGCTACCAAAATTTGCTTCTAAATATTCTTAAGTGTGGGCAGTAGCAGATTTGGCTAGGGAGACAGAGTTAGGTCATGGCATGCCTTGTCAAGCTTCGTTGTGCTTATTCCAAATCATCCAACTAGTTATAAAAAATATTTTATCTCATGGTATCAATTGTTGTGCTTATTCCAATCATCCAACGAGCTTCATTGTACTTATTCCGAAGCTACCAATTGTTTGATTAATTGCCTAGTATCTAAGTTATTTTGTTACTCTTTTACTGGATTTTTTTTTCTACTTTTCCTTTTCACTAATGGTTATTTTCCTTGATCATTGGTTACAGTCTCTATCACATTGAAATGGAAAATTGATCATATGTTCTCTTTTTTCATCACTTTGGTTTGTTTTGAGTTATGTTTAATATTTAGTTGTATTTTGAAGTGGGTATTTGAATTTCACACAATATTTGAATTTGTACTTCAACGAGTATACCAACTAATTGATTAATTTCTAACTATAAACAATAGGCTTTATATATTGAAACCACACCACCATATACACATATGACAACAAAAATTATTATATCAAAAGAAAACAACTGAAAGCTTAATTTGTGTGAAAACACTAATGCTTGTTTAGATCCCCAATTTTAAATTACGGCTTAATTACTTTTACTCTAATTTATCTAAGTGCGGAACAAGAGTAAAATATGCGCAATAAACCGAAACACTACTCTAAGTCATAAGCAAGTACAATAAGCGATAAATGTAAAGCTTAAAGAGTAGGAAAAAAGAGATGCAAATACAAGATAACATTGACACGTGTTATCGAGGAGGAAACCGAAATACTTGACGAGAAACCTCTCCACCGCCCTCCAAGCCGAAATCGATCCACTAGTGAATAAGTTGAAGTACACAAATATCAAAAAGACCCTCCATGCCTAATCTACCCAATGTACTTGAGCCCTCCAAACTCCTGCTACCAACGAACTTTTTGGAGTCTTGTCTTCACTAGTTATCTGGATCCTACAATTCCACCTAATTGCATCCGCCACTCAATGACTTCTTCCAATGCTTTCCAAAGGCACCAAAACTTCTCTCAACACTCAGAGTGGTTAAGGTAAGTGTTTGATCTAAGAACCTCTCAAGGATATGTAGATGAAGAGGTGGGAGTAGATGGAAACTTTAGAGAACTGATGTAGAGGATTGTAGGTAAAACAATCTCTAACTCTCAAGTGTTTGGCTAGGGTTTCTCTCTCAAAAGTTTCTTCAGAAAAATACTCCTTCTTCTTACATTTCGTGGGTAATGAGGGTTTATATAGTTTTGGCAAAGAATGGGAAAAGTCACACTCAAAAAAGCAACAGACAGTGAGTTTCGCAGGTCACTCGTGATTTAGCCTAAGTTGCGAGTCACTCGCGAAATCCAGCCTGTAACACCCCGACCCAATTTTATAATTAAACTATGTGTTTGAGTGGTTTGTAACGCCCCAAAATCATAGGAAATAAGAGTTTATTTAATCTGAATAATCCATAAAAATATTAAATAAAAGAAACTAGCAACCTTGAATCTGATTACAAAAGTCAGAGCTCTAATTCACCAAATATAAAATATCCTCAAAATAATTCTCCAATACAAAGTTTAATGCCATAAAATAATAATAAAATCCTCAATTCCACAAAAATAGTTTGTAACTTCTGTCTCCCAAGAATCTCTACTCCAGTAATCCACCTAATGTATCTGTAATGGGAAATAAAGGGGGGTGAGATAACTCAATAAGTGGAATTCACTAACATTGGGGTGTGGGAACAAACCTTTCAAATAAATAATTCTTTCAACAGATTCACAACTTATAACTCACCAATATTTTGTCATCAACTATTTCATGTAAAAGAAAATAATATCTTTATATTGTGAGCCATCATAATATATATATTGATACCATCACATAAACAATTTCCTAGGCTTTTCTCGTGGTCAACGTTTACGCCCCGTTGACAGGGTTGTGCTGTCCCCTTTTTGGGACTGGAACCTCCTTTCATCCCATTTCTCAAGGATGGCTCCTTTGGAACCTAAAGGTACACTCCCTTGCTAAGGAGCTTCCTTTTGAATCCTCAATAGTATGCTCCCTTGCTAAGAAGCTATCAAATGTGCACTGTCCCCTTTTGGGACCGTCCCTTGCTAAGGACTAGCTGCAACATGATTGTCCCTTGCTAAGGACTAAATACCATACTGAGCTTCTAATTACGACTTGCCATAGGTTTTCAAAACATATTCAATATGCTCACAAAATAATCCATTCATACTTCTCAAAATATAAAAATATATTCACACATACAAGTTTAAATGAAATTAGGTTGTCCCACAAGTTTTTCATAAAATGAATAGCCAATGTGCACATCAAACATTTGTAAAATATTCATTTATATATAGAATATCAACATATTCTTTCATATAAAATAGTTTAATAATTAACACTGTTTTGGGAAAACCCCCAAAATTAGTAAACACCACTTACCTCTTAGTTGCAAAAATAAAGGAAATCAACCTCCCTTGAATCACAACAATTCAGTAGAATTAGAACCTAGCAATACCAAAAATAGGTTCATCAATACACAATTTCCCACTTCAAAATTTATTTTCACACTTAAACGGTTTTATCCTAAACAATATTAAAATATCCAAAATTCTCCATTTATTCACTTAACTATCAGATTTACTATTGGAAGCCACGTATTGTCTTAATTTGTTGCTTAGCATTCCCTCTTGATGCCACTGGATGTCCATTGACTCTAACCATTATATATATAACTATATATATTCAACTTAACATTGAAGGCCACGCGAGATTGCTTTAATCCATCAATCTAGTGCTAGAATGCTCTCTTGATGCTGCTAGGCATCTACCGACCTTAATATTACATATATATATATATATATTAAACCAAAGTAAAAGCTACATAACCAATCAAAGCTTGGACCATGCTTAGTAGGGAATAGCATGGCAATACATGAGGTAGCATGGCAATACGTGATGTAGCATGGCAAACGGTCAGAATGTATTTAGTATTCTTAGTTTTTCAGCCTCAATGTTGGACTTAGAACTACTAGATCACTGCAGCTATATAAACAATTGCTATTATAATATTGAAATCATCACTCCAAGGACCCAAAATCTATTACACGTTGAACTAGTGTGAATGCATAATAACCGGTCAACAATTGTGGCTTAGTGTGAATGCAATAACATAAGCATTCTTTTCACTTTAACATGGTGACCAAGTCCACACCTATTACTCTGTTTGGCTCAATTTCAAGTCTGTATCCCTGCCTGACATATTGACCAATCTTTATCTAATATAATACAATTATAGGAAACCCTTTTCTATTAGTATAATGATAGTCTAGCTTCCAATCAATTGCAAGCTATTGACCATACAAACTTTTTAAATCTTGAGCATGAGAAAAATCATACCTGAAGACTCCCACCAACGCCACAGTAGAGAAAGGCAGAAATCAATTGTCGGCGGAAGCAAAAAGAAATCCCATCAGAAACACGTGTGACGTAAGAGGAAAAATGCTAGGGTTTTCAAGGCCCATATATGTACTTATGTCACCTCACTTGGGCTTCATATTCCATAGAATTTATCTTCTTTTTAATACCTTAGGCCCAAATTTATTTAATCCATTTTAATTATAGGCCTCCATTAAAAATTTACGTATAATAATTTAATTGGTATCAAATTATGGGGTGTTACATCCTTCCCCCCTAAAAAAATTTCGTCCTCGAAATCGTACATACCTTCGTTAACGAACAACTCTGGATACTTTGATTTCATCTCATCTTCTCGCTCCCAAGATGCCTCCTCCACTGTGTGGTTCTTCCAAAGAACCTTAACCAATGTTATGGTCTTGGTGCGTAGCACATGGTCCTTACGGTCAAGAATTTGGATTGGAACTTCCTCATAAGTCAAGTTGTCTTTGATCTTGAGTGGCTCATAGTTCAAGACATGTGAAGGATCCGGGATGTACTTTCTCAGCATGGAAACATGAAACACATTATGCACTCCTGCAAGTGTAGGCGGTAAGGCCAACTCATAGGCAACTTTACCAATACGTTTCAGGATCTCAAATGGACCAACAAATCTGGGACTCAACTTCCCCTTCTTCCCAAATCTCATCACACCCTTCATTGGGGAGACTTTCAAAAATACCATATCTCCAACTTCAAATTCTACTTTCTTTCTTGAGTGGTCATAATAACTCTTCTGTCGACTTTGTGCTGTTTGCAATCTTTTACGAATCAAATCAATCTTCTCAGATGTCATCTGAATGATTTCTGGTCCTAACAATTTCCTCTCACCAACCTCTTCCCAACACAATGGGGACCTGCATTTTCTACCATACAAAGCCTCATAGGGAGCCATCTCAATACTAGAGTGGTAGCTATTATTATAGGCAAATTCCACTAAAGACAAGTATTTTTCCCAATTCCCTTTGAAATCCAATACACAAGCCCTTAACATATCTTCCAGAGTACGAATAGTCCTTTCTGATAATCCATCAGTTTGTGGGTGGAAGGCAGTACTAAAGCTAAGATTAGTACCCAAAGCTTTATGTAGGCTTTCCCAAAACCTTGAGGTGAATCTTGGGTCTCGATCGGACACAATTGATGCTAGAACTCCGTGAAGACTCACAATCTCATCAATATATATCTGTGCTAGCTGATCAAGTGAGTAAGTCATCTTAACAGGAATAAAATGTGCTGTCTTTGTCATTCTATCCACAATTACCCAAATGGCCTCATGTCCCTTAGGAGATCTTGGCAAACCAGTCACAAAATCCATACATATACACTCCCACTTCCACTCAGGAATGGGAAGTGGTTGCAGCAATCCTGAAGGTTTCTGGTCTATTGCCTTAATTTGCTGACAAGTCAAGCATTGTTCCACAAACTGAGCTATCTCCCTCTTCATGTTATTCCACCAATAAGTTTCTCGAATGTCACGATACATTTTAGTGCTACCAGGATGCACTGAGTATGGGGTACGATGAGCTTCTTCCATAATCTCCTTCTTTATTGCAAAATCATTTGGCACACAAAGTCTTTTTCCAAACCGCAAGACACCATCATTAGACACATTAAATTTTGGTCTCTTCCCTTTTTGTACTTCTTCTATGATCTTTAAAATTTGTGCATCATCAACCTGTGAACTCTTAATCTTCTCAATCAAAGTGGGTTGTATTGTCAAACTAGCCATAAAGACTTGGGAATCACCCATGACAATTTCAATTCCCATCCTCTCCAAGTCCTTAATAATCTCCTTTTGAGTAGTTAACAAGGCAGCTGAGAAACCAGAAGACTTTCGACTAAGTGCATCAGCTACCACATTAGCCTTGCCTGGATGGTAATTGATTGAGCAATCATAATCTTTAATCAACTCAAGCCACCTTCGTTGCCTCATATTCAATTCTTTCTGAGTAAAGAAGTACTTCAAGCTCTTATGATCTATATAAATCTCACACCTTTCACCATACAAATAATGTCTCCAAATCTTTAATGCAAACACCACTGCAGCCAACTCCAAATCATGAGTGGGATAATTTTGTTCATAACTTTTTAATTGGCGGGATGCATAAGCTATGACTTTACCATGCTGCATCAACACACAACCAAGCCCTTTTCTTGAGGCATCACTATAAATAACAAAGCCTCCCATGTTGCTAGGGATGGTTAGTACTGGTGCAGTGACCAACCTTTGCTTAAGTTCTTGAAAACTCTTCTCACATTCCTCTGTCCACACAAACTTGGCATTCTTACGAGTTAGGTGAGTCAAAGGGGCTGCAATACGGGAAAATCCCTCCACAAACCTCCTATAATAGCCAGCAAGGCCCAAAAAGCTTCTAATCTCACTCACATTCGTCGATCTTGCCCAATCAACCACAGCTTCAACCTTACTAGGGTCTACAGAAATCCCTGCCTTAGATATCACATGCCCTAGGAACACCACTTGGTCAAGCCAAAATTCACACTTCTTAAACTTGGCATATAGCTTCTTCTCCCTCAAAATTTGAAAAACAATTCTCAAGTGCTCTTCATGTTCTTCCATGCTTTTGGAGAAGATTAGAATGTCATCAATAAAGACAATAACAAAGCGATCTAAGTACTCATGAAACACCCTATTCATCAAGTCCATAAACGCAGCAAGAGCATTGGTCAATCCAAAAGGCATTACCAAGAATTCATAGTGCCCATACCTAGTCCTGAAAGCTGTCTTGGGTATGTCTTCACCCTTGATTTTCAACTGGTGATATCCAGAACGAAGGTCAATCTTAGAGAAGACTTGTGCCCCTTGCAATTGATCAAACAGGTCATCAATACGAGGGAGAGGGTATTTGTTTCTCACAATAACCCGGTTCAACTCACGGTAGTCAATACACAACCTCATAGTCCCATCCTTCTTCTTCACAAATAAAACTGGTGCACCCCAAGGAGATGCACTTGGTCTGATGAACCCCTTATCAAGAAGTTCTTGTAACTGTTCCTTGAGCTCCTTAAGTTCAGTTGGTGCCATCCGATATGGTGCTTTCGAAATAGGAGAAGTTCCAGGGAGCAAATCAATAGAGAATTCAATCTCCCTATCTATAGGTATCCCTGGTAGGTCTTCAGGAAAGACATCAGGAAACTCCCTTACAACAGGGATATCATCCAACTTTAATACATCTTTCCTAGTGTCCACCACATGAGCTAGGTACCCTTGGCATCCTTTCCGTAAAAGATGCTTAGCTCGAAGGGCTGATATCACCCTAGGTAAAACGTGCATCCTAGAGCCCTTAAACTGAAATTCATGTTCTCCTAGAGGCCGAAACACCACTTCTTTTCTAAAACAATCTACACTAGCATGATAAGCCACCAGCCAGTCCATGCCCAAAATTACATCATAGTCATACATGTCCATCACAATCAAATCTGCTAACATTTCCCTATCCTCAATTTGGATGACACAAGACTTAAGCATAAAATTACACACCAAAGAATCACCCATAGGTGTGGCCACAGACAAGTCATAATCCATAAGTCCAGGTTTCTTATCACATAACTTAGCATATCGAGAGGAGATGAAAGAGTGTGTAGATCCAGAATCAAATAGAGTTTTAGCAAAGTTTGAGAATAAAGGGAGGATACCTGTAACCACAGTATCCGAAGCTTGAACATCTTGTGGTGTGAGTGCAAACACTCTCCCTTGCGCTTTCCTCCTCTGATCATTCTTTCTAGGTTGTGCCATTGAGTTTTGTTGAGGAGAAGTACAGCTTCAAGCTAAGTGTCCTGTCTTCCCACAGTTATAACAAGCCTTTCCTTCAAAGAAACACAGCTTATCTCCATGAAACCTTCCACATGTAGGGCAAGCATTCAAACTTCTACCTTGAGCATTCTGGGGTGGATTCTTATTTTCTGGCTTATTTGATGATGAATTATTCCCAGACCTCCCAAAAGATCCTTTCTTGTTCCAATGACCTTGAGCATTGCCTTGACGAAAGCCTGTATGTCCAGTGTTTCTAGGTGGGTTCTCCTTCCTAACATTGTTCTTGAAATCTTCCTCCAGTCTCATAGCTCTCTTAACCAACTCTGCATAGTTATCAACCCCTGCTGCAATCAAATGGTGTCGAAGTCTCTCATTCAACCCCTTTTGAAATCTGCTTGCTTTCTTCGCCTCAGTAAGGATTAAGCGGGGTCCAAAGCGAGATAACTCGATGAATTTAGCAGCATACTGCTCAACAGTCATACTTCCTTGCACCAAATCAGCAAATTCCCTCTCTTTTCGTTCTCGAACCACCTCAGGGAAGTAGTTATCATAGAAAACCCCTTTAAATTTCTCCCAAGTGATGGGACTTCTCTCAGTGTCCATTCCCTCCAAAATGGCTTTAGTAGATCTCCACCAACGCTCAACTTCTCCAATCAACTTGAAATTTGCAAATCGCACCTTTTGAGAGTCAGTGCAATCTAAAGCTTCTAACAATTTCTCCATTTGCAAGAACCAATTCTCAGCTTCTGTAGGATCTGGCTTCCCATCAAAGGAAGGGGGATTCTGCTTCATAAAAGTCTCAAAAGAGCAACCAGCCCTTGCCTCTACTCTACCTACGCCTCTACTAGCAACATGGGCCAACCTGTCCAACAGTCGGGCAGCAGCTTCATCCAAAGGATCAATGCGTGTCACCCTAGGACGTTCATTATTTCTCATGTCTTGAGTGACTTCAGCCTCAGTATCAACCCTTGCTTTGGTTGGCCTTCGCAAATTAACAATAGGTTCCTCGCTATTGGAATTAGCTACTCTCTTCTTTTTGGGTGGCATGATACCTAGTTAACAAAGAATCAAGAAATATAGACGGTGCAACAATTATTATTACTACACATAAGAAGTACATTGCTAAAATTATTTAAAATATCTCATCAAACATAACCCAAATTCCAAATGCTCTAACAAAAATCAAGATCATAGCCTAGTTTCAAGTGTCTATAGGATCATGACCTAGTTTTCAAGTGTCTACAGAATCATATCCTAAGCTCTGATACCACAAATGTAACGCCCCAAAATCATAGGAAATAAGAGTTTATTTAATCTGAATAATCCATAAAAATATTAAATAAAAGAAACTAGCAACCTTGAATCTGATTACAAAAGTCAGAGCTCTAATTCACCAAATATAAAATATCCTCAAAATAATTCTCCAATACAAAGTTTAATGCCATAAAATAATAATAAAATCTTCAATTCCACAAAAATAGTTTGTAACTTCTGTCTCCCAAGAATCTCTACTCCAGTAATCCACCTAATGTATCTGTAATGGGAAATAAAGGGGGGTGAGATAACTCAATAAGTGGAATTCACTAACATTGGGGTGTGGGAACAAACCTTTCAAATAAATAATTCTTTCAACAGATTCACAACTTATAACTCACCAATATTTTGTCATCAACTATTTCATGTAAAAGAAAGTAATATCTTTATACTGTGAGCCATCATAATATATATATTGATACCATCACATAAACAATTTCCTAGGCTTTTCTCGTGGTCAACGTTTACGCCCCGTTGACAGGGTTGTGCTGTCCCCTTTTTGGGACTGGAACCTCCTTTCATCCCATTTCTCAAGGATGGCTCCTTTGGAACCTAAAGGTACACTCCCTTGCTAAGGAGCTTCCTTTTGGATCCTCAATAGTATGCTCCCTTGCTAAGGAGCTATCAAATGTGCACTGTCCCCTTTTGGGACCGTCCCTTGCTAAGGACTAGCTGCAGTATGATTGTCCCTTACTAAGGACTAAATACCATACTGAGCTTCTAATCACGACTTGCCATAGGTTTTCAAAACATATTCAATATGCTCACAAAATAATCCATTCATACTTCTCAAAATATAAAGATATATTCACACATACAAGTTTAAATGAAATTAGGTTGTCCCACAAGTTTTTCATAAAATGAATAGCCAATGTGCACATCAAACATTTGTAAAATATTCATTTATATATAGAATATCAACATATTCTTTCATATAAAATAGTTTAATAATTAACACTGTTTTGGAAAAACCCCCAAAATTAGTAAACACCACTTACCTCTTAGTTGCAAAAATAAAGGAAATCAACCTCCCTTGAATCACAACAATTCAGTAGAATTAGAACCTAACAATACCAAAAATAGGTTCATCAATACACAATTTCCCACTTCAAAATTTATTTTCACACTTAAACGATTTTATCCAAACAATATTAAAATATCCAAAATCCTCCATTTATTCACTTAACTATCAGATTTACTATTGGAAGCCACGTATTGTCTTAATTTGTTGCTTAGCATTCCCTCTTGATGCCACTAGATGTCCATTGACTCTAACCATTATATATATAACTATATATATTCAACTTAACATTGAAGGCCACGCGAGATTGCTTTAATCCATCAATCTAGTGCTAGAATGCTCTCTTGATGCTGCTAGGCATCTTCCGACCTTAATATTACATATATATATATATATAAATATATATATATATATATATATATATATATATATATATATATATTAAACCAAAGTAAAAGCTACATAACCAATCAAAGCTTGGACCATGCTTAGTAGGGAATAGCATGGCAATACATGAGGTAGCATGGCAATACGTGGCAATACGTGATGTAGCATGGCAATACGTGATGTAGCATGGCAAACGGTCAGAATGTATTTAGTATTCTTAGTTTTTCAGCCTCAATGTTGGACTTAGAACTACTAGATCACTGCAGCTATATAAACAATTGCTATTATAATATTGAAATCATCACTCTCCAAGGACCCAAAATCTATTACACGTTGAACTAGTGTGAATGCATAATAACCGGTCAACAATTGTGGCTTAGTGTGAATGCAATAACATAAGCATTCTTTTCACTCTAACATGGTGACCAAGTCCACACCTATTACTCTATTTGGCTCAATTTCAAGTCTGTATCCCTGCCTGACATATTGACCAATCTTTATCTAATATAATACAATTATAGGAAACCCTTTTCTATTAGTATAATGATAGTCTAGGTTCCAATCAATTGCAAGCTATTGACCATACAAACTTTTTAAATCTTGAGCATGAGAAAAATCATACCTGAAGACTCCCACCAACGCCACAATGGAGAAAGGCAGAAATCAATTGTCGGCTGAAGCAAAAAGAAATCCCATCAGAAAAACACGTGTGATGTAAGAGGAAAAAGGTCAAAGCCCATATATGTACTTATGTCACCTCACTTGGGTTTCATATTCTATAGAATTTATCTTCTTTTTAATACCTTAGGCCCAAATTTATTTAATTCATTTTAATTATAGGCTTCCATTAAAAATTTACGTATAATAATTTAATTGGTATCAAATTATGGGGTGTTACATGGTTAATTATTATTTTTAAGCCACTTACCTTCTAAAATTAATATAAGAGTATTTAATAAACATATTATTTTATAATGCCATTAAATAAGAATTATAAAGATTATAAATAATTGAATGGCTATTTGTATTATGTATATATACTAGATATGTACAAAACTATATTAAGTGGGTTAAGTTATTACATACATAGTTGATGTTTTAATTAGGCATGATGCATGAGATTGTATAGTGGAAATTTCACCCACATGCAACCAATTGAAATTCAACACATGTAGGGCCAAAGCATCATGCATGTTGACTTCTTAAGCCCCAAGACCAACACTTGGCCGGCCATGCAACAAAGAAATCTTCATCTCAATTCTTCTTTGACTTTTCAAGACAATTTGAGCTTCCAAGAAACTCTCTTGCTCTCATTTTCCACGGGTACACACACAAATCAGAAATTTACACCTTACTTTACTCTTTTTCTCTTAAGGAAAGAGCTAGGAAGCTCTCTTGAGTCCATGGGTTCACACACACCAAAAGAAAGATAAGTCTCCATCTTATCTCTTATTTGACTCTTTCAAAGCAACTACAACAATCAAGAACTCTCTCCCTCTTTCATTCCCACGGGTCCAACATTAAAAGAAGGAAAAGCTCTCAACTCTTTTCTCCCTTTCACACCTATGGGTCCAGTAACAAGGAAAGATGTTTCTTTCAATTCTTCTCAAGCTTTTGTATCCAACTTGAAGCTAAAGTGATTCTAGCTCTATCACTCCAAGAATCCATGTCTAGGGTAAAGGGAAATGTAATTCTTTTAATCTATTGTCCATATATATATATATATATATATATAGTGTTTTAAGAAGCTTTGAAATTGTGTTGATGGTTTGTTGAAGGTAGATTAGGGTTTTTACTAATTAATGATTTTATATGATTAACGAAGTAAGAAAAAGTTAGGATGAGTATTTTTGATGGTGCTGCTGGGATTTTTGTTTTGTGTATTTTTGCTCTAAATGGTTAAATGACTATGTATAAGTGTTTTATAACATGTCTAATTAGTGTATAAAAATCCCCATATGAAAATACCATCGTTTAATAATTGTTTGTGAATTTACAAGAAAACGTTGCAAAGCTGTCACTGTGACAGATTCTGTGTTCATGCATGGTAAATTATGTATTAAATTGTATACAGTGAATTAGGATGCTAGGAGTAGTTTTTATGAATTTTAAGACACACATGGTTGTTATGGAAGTGGTCTCACAGCATTTGGATGAACATAAAAATCATGGTTTAATTTTTAAGTTGCAAGAAATTCTGTCAGGACAGATTTGAGTATGCTGTCTTGCGTGATTTTTAGTAAATCATGGGTTTATGCTTTGACTCTGAAATTTTTATGGTATATACTGGACATATGGGGGAGTAGTTTTGTAAAATTTCATGACATTTGGATGTGAATTGATAGCCCATTTGTATTTTATAAGTGAAGTATATGCTGCTAGAATAAAACAGTGAATAGTAAGGGACATGCCTAACTTTGAGGATTTAATTCTAAAGTTAGGGTGAATGATTTGAACTATAATTTATTATCACTACAAGAAAAGAGTCTACTAGCGAGGGTAAAATGCCCTCGCAAAAATTCAAATATCATCGCAAAAGGCTATTAGCGAGGACATGTGGCCCTTGAAGGCCATCGCATTTGCTCTTGTTGTTAAAAGAGATTTTGCGACCATGCCTTCGCAAATAGATAATTTATGAGGGCAATTTATTGTCGTTACTGAACAAATCCACTTTCGCAAATATATCACCTAACGATGAGAAAAGTCGACCACTTATATTTAGCGAGGGGGAGTAGTCGTCGTTAACAACTATTTGTAAGGACCTTTATACTCTCACAATTAATTATTTGCTAATTTCAAATTAACGACATACTTTTTAGAGACAAATAATGCCGTTGCTAAAATTTATTTATGAGGGCTTTTAACCCCTCACAATTAGTTAGGAATAATAGTGACGACATTAAGCTGTTGCTTAAAATGTTTTTGTAAGGGGTTAAGTGGCATCGCTATTCTAGAAATTGCGAGGGACTTTGTTGTCACTATAAAATTATTTATGACCAAATTTTTATGTCATCGGTGATAATATTTTATATAATTTTTGAAATATTTTATTTTTAATTATTTTATATAAATTTTTTTTTTTAACTATCATGTTACAATAGTACAATAATTACTAAAAATTGATCAATTGAAAGACAAAAATTCATATAAGTTCAAACTTTAAAATATAGAATATACAAAGAAATCCTGAAATTAAACCTTGTTTTAAACTTAAACAACTAGAATTATGACAAGATCTATACTAGTCTTCTTCTGAGTTACCCTCCAAGCTATTTTCAACCTCCCTCGTGTTATTGATTGAGTTGTCCTCTTCATCTCTACTAGTACCATCCTTAAAAAAATACAAAAAAAAAAAAAAAAAAACAAAAAACAAAACATTAAGCATAATTCATACAACTTAAATAACTAACTTACCAAAACAAAAAATCAAATAAATAACTTATCAAGCAAAATCGGAATGGGTATTTGTATGAACACCAATTTATTAGTGTGGGGGCTATGGCCCAAAGTAATGTATTAGGCCTTGAGCCTAGTCCGAGGACACTAACAAATCCGATGAGACAAACATGTCTTAGGTGATCTACGTTACAAGCCTCATCATTGGGAGACAAAGAAAAGAAATTCCGAGGAGGAACTTCTCCTCGGACACGGCAAATCCGGAGCAAATGTATATTCAAACTGTTGAAGCACACTCCCTGAACATGTGAAAGGAAAGAAAACTCAAAATATTTATGGAAAAGCTGCCACCACCACATTAAATACATTACAGCTGCTTTTCTGGCCGCATTAATGTGAAGAAGACCCCTGAACAGTGCTGCCTTGGCTATCGCAACTCACAAAGGACTGAAAGGGGTGTTTAATGGGATAGGTGGTCAAGTAGGGGTCCAGATGATCAACAAGTAAGGTCAGATGATCAGAGATAGCCTATATAATATAGAAAAGCTCCCATAAAGAGGGGGGTGAAAAAGAAGAAAAGAATACTGGAGCATGCAAAAGAACCCTAATGTGGTGATCTGTAATCATAAGTAAAATTCCAGTCTCCTCGGCTAGAAAGTCCTTTAACCATGATACCTTTTATTCGTGTCTAGTTACTCCTAAATCTCATGCAAGCCGTTATTTAACTCATTTTAACCTAGTTCTTTGACTCATACTCTACAAAATTCATTGTATTGGGCTCTTTGGATTAAGATTCCATAAAGTTTGGGCTTGGGCTCCAAATCTTGTCCCTACAATTGGCGCCGTCTGTGAGGAGAACTCGGGTGTTAGTGAGTACGACGGTTAAACATGGCAGAATTAGGTCCACACCAAGAAAACCCACACCAAATCGATCCCCAGCGGACAGAACCCATTGGGCCTCAGCGGCAAAGTAATTCTCCTGACCCTGAGCCAAATCTGGGCAATGAAAGGAATCGAGAGGGAAGTGTGCACACTACTTAGACGAGCCAAAGCCATTCCCAAGTAGGTAGTCGCATATCCCAAAGACAAAACAACCGTCAAGCCATGCAACGAGAGATAGACGACTTGAAAAAGAGATTGCACCATGCACAGCAAAGAGCTGGAAGGTTATTTTATAGGAAAACTCAGGAATTGATTGATCAATTTCTTGTCGACCTCATTTCTTGTCGACCTCATTTTTAATATGATTGATCAATTTCTGAGGACAAGTTGGTTGATTTTTTTTAACTTTCAGAACGATGGGACAGGTGGCTGGATTGGTTTGGAGAATTAATTGCAAACTACTATTCATTTTTTGAAGTTTAGGACATGGAAATATACACGTAATTGAGAAGACTTGGTTGGTTTGCCTTTGAAAAAGTGGCAACAGAGGAGTGGTTAAGATGGGGCGTGTCAATTTTGACTCTAACAGTGAAACATGCATCAATTTGGGGAAGAGAGTTGCACATTTTTTTTAGGCTATTGATGACATTGTGACGTAAGGTCCCTTTCAACTCAAGTTTTACTTGTTTAGCAAGGGCCTTGCTGCTGAGTACATCTCTCCGTAAGAGCATCCTTATCAAGGATGTCAAATGTCAAATATTTGGCATTTGACACCCCAAAAGCTATATTATTTTTTATTCCGTGAGACCCGCTTATTTTTCTTCTTATATTTTTTCTTTCTCCTTTTCTTGGCTTTCTTCCGTCTCTAATTCTTGCTCTCCAACCATATCTCTCTCTTTTCTTCTTTTTCTCTCTTTTCTTCATTCACCAGCATACACAACCGAAAACCATGGTGGTAGTGGTTCGGCGAAACCGTGGAGAAGATGAGGTCGAGTTTGTGGCCTGTGGGTCTCTGCTGTTGATCGGGGTGGCTGGGTTGCGGTGGTTCGGCGAGCATGCCTGGGTTTCGACAGGTGTGGCTGGGTTTAGGTGGGTTTTGTAATTTGATTTTGGGTGAGAAATTTCAAAAATATGTTCTTTCTAATTTTGGGTCTGTGATTTCTAACATGGGTTTGTGATTTGTGGTGGTATTGAGTTTGATTGGTGGTTTTGATGTTAGTTTGTTGAGTTTTTGATTTGGTTTTGGGTGGTAGGAATCCTGATTTGCAGAGGTTGTGGGTGCCGCCGGTGATGGTGGCTATGGCTGTGCTGTGGTGGTTTGTGGTTGGGTTTGTGGGTGGTGGGTTTGTGGTGGTTGTTGGCTGCTGGGTGAGGTGGCTATTGGCTGTTGGGTGTGGTGGTACCAGTGGTGGTGGTGGTGAGTGGATGTGGTAGTGTGGCGCCGGCGGTGCTGTGAGAAAGAGAGAGACAGAGGAGAGAGGAAAAATAAAAAATTATTGAAAAATAATAAAGAAACAATATTTAAATGAAATGGTAAAAAAAAAGAAGTTTTGATATAGGTCGTATGGTAAAGTGGTGTGTTATATGTTATAAATATAGGTTTTGAGAGGATAAATGCTAAATATTTTTAGAAGTCTTGATAAGGATGCTCTAACAAAGTGCTCATGGGGTTTAGATAAGGGAAAGTTGAAGCTACGATATTAGTATCATATTATAATCATCTTTAAAATGAAAAAAAAATACTTACTATGCTCCCATAAAAAAAAAAAAAAAAAAAAAAAAATCAAATAGTCCCCATTCAATAAAGAAACTCAGGCATAGTAATAAAAAAATCATTCGAGACACTAGTAGTTGTTAGTGTTCTTAAAAAATAATAACAAAAGAAAGATACACCATCGTGTAATGAATTAGAGGGGCATGTTTTTTTTGTCTAATTAAAATTTATGTGATTTCATAACTAAAAAAAGTTCAAAAACCCACTATTGAGTATATGCTGTGCGTCTCTCTCTCTCTCTCTCTCTCTCTCTCTCTCTCTCTATATATATATATATATGATAATCAAGATTCTCTATCTAGAGGTACAAGGGAATAACACTTCACCCCAATTTTGAAGTAAAAAAACACCCTATTTCTTTGAGATTTGAAGAAAATATTATTTCCCTAATTCCATCAATATCGGTTAAAGAATATATTCTAAATTTTAAAAAGATTCTCTTTACAAAACTTTAATCATGGTTAGTGAAAACATAGCCAATGGAATTTAAGATAAAAAGAAAAAAGGTTTTCCAATATTAATGGCACGTTTGGATTGAGGGGGGGAGAAAGGGGTAGTACAGTAGAGTTGGCCAAAAATTATGTTAATTTCCATCCAACTATACTCTACTCTCCTCTATTCTCCCTCACTCTCCTCAATTCAAATAGACCATAAAAGACTTGCAACAGTGTTTAGTTAGCTAGATTTCATTGACCTAAAAAGTGTTTTGAGAATGGGAATTACAAGCTTGGGGATGGGTTAGGATCCAATGCTTTATTCATACCAAAATATAAATATTTAAAATTCAAACAGTGGGATTTTTTTATTATATTTTGTAGAAGATTCAAACAATGGGATTTTTGTTAGGATAAACAAAAGCAATACAACTAGAACCATACAGTTCGAGCTAGAGGAGACACCTATGAACGAAAATAACAACTGAGACAACATTATAATAAAACTACTAGATCTAAACCATCTGCCATATTTATCTAATTAATTCCCCGTAACAACAAACAAAGACAAAATGAAAGAATTCCTATGCAGAGCAACGCCCAAAACTTTTAGAGAACCTCAACTAAAGCTACCAAAATTTGCTTCTAAATATTCTTAAGTGTGGGCAGTAGTAGATTTGGCTAGGGAGACAAGAGTTAGGTCATGGCATGCCTTGTCAAGCTTCGTTGTGCTTATTCCAAATCATCCAACTAGTTATAAAAAATATTTTATCTCATAGTATCAATTGTTGTGCTTATTCCAAATCATCCAACGAGCCTCATTGTACTTATTCCGAAGCTACCAATTGTTCGATTAATTGCCTAGTATCTAAGTTATTTTGTTACTCTTTTACTGGATTTTTTTTTTCTACTTTTCCTTTTCACTAATGGTTATTTTCCTTGATCATTGGTTACAGTCTCTATCACATTGAAATAGAAAATTGATCATATGTTCTCTTTTTTCATCACTTTGGTTTGTTTTGAGTTATGTTTAATATTTAGTTGTATTTTGAAGTGGGTATTTGAATTTCACACAATATTTGAATTTGTACTTCAACGAGTATACCAACTAATTGATTAATTTCTAACTATAAACAATAGGCTTTATATATTGAAACCACACCACCATATACACATATGACAACAAAAATTATTATATCAAAAGAAAACAACTGAAAGCTTAATTTGTGTGAAAACACTAATGCTTATTTAGATCCCTAATTTTAAATTATGGCTTAATTGCTTTTACTCTAATTTATCTAAGTGCGGAACAAGAGTAAAATATGCGCAATAAACCGAAACACTACTCTAAGTCATAAGCAAGTACAATAAGCGATAAATGTAAAGCGTAAAGAGTAGGAAAAAGAAATGCAAATACAAGATAACACTGACACATGTTATCGAGGAGGAAACCGAAATACTTGGCGAGAAACCTCTCCGCGGCCCTCCAAGCCGAAATCGATCCACTAGTGAATAAGTTCAAGTACACAAATATAAAAAAAAACCTTCCATGCCTAATCTACTCAACTTGAGCCCGCCAAACTCCTTCTACCAACGAACTTTTTGGAGTCTTGTCTTCACTAGTTATCTGGATCCTACAATTCCACCTAATTGCATCAGCCACTCAATGACTTCTTCCAATGCTTTCCAAAGGCACCAAAACTTCTCTCAACACTCAGAGTGGTTAAGGTAAGTGTTTGGGCTAAGAACCTCTCAAGGATATGTAGATGAAGAGGTGGGAGTAGATGGAAGCTTTAGAGAACTAATGTAGAGGATTGTAGGTAAAACAATCTCTAACTCTCAAGTGTTTGGTTAGGGTTTCTCTCTCAAAAGTTTCTTCAGAAAAATACTCCTTCTTACATTTCGTGGGTAATGAGGGTTTATATAGTTTTGGCAAAGAATGGGAAAAGTCACACTTAAAAAAGCAACAGACAGTAAGTTTCACAGGTCACTCACGATTTAGCCTAAGTCGTGAGTCACTTGCAAAATCCAGCCTGTAACACCCCGACCCAATTTTATAATTAAACTATGTGTTTGAGTGGTTAATTATTATTTTTAAGCCACTTACCTTCTAAAATTAATATAAGAGTATTTAATAAACATATTATTTTATAATGCCATTAAATAAGAATTATAAAGATTATAAATAATTGAATGGTTATTTGTATTATGTATATATACTAGATATGTACAAAACTATATTAAGTGGGTTAAGTTATTACATACATAGTTGGTGTTTTAATTAAGCATGATGCATGAGATTGTATAGTGGAAATTTCACCCACATGCAACCAATTGAAATTCAACACGTGTAGGGCCAAAGCATCATGCATGTTGACTTCTTAAGCCCCAAGACCAACACTTGGCTGGCCATGCAACAAAGAAATCTTAATCTCAATTCTTCTTTGACTTTTCAAGACAATTTGAGCTTCCAAGAAACTCTCTTGCTCTCATTTTCCACGGGTACACACACAAATTAGAAATTTGCACCTTACTTTACTCTTTTTCTCTTAAGGAAAGAGCTAGGAAGCTCTCTTGAGTCCATGGGTTCACACACACCAAAAGAAAGATAAGTCTCCATCTTATCTCCTATTTGACTCTTTCAAAGCAACTACAACAATCAAGAACTCTCTCCCTCTTTCATTCCCACGGGTCCAACACCAAAAGAAGGAAAAGCTCTCAACTCTTTTCCCTCTTTCACACCTATGGGTCCAGCAACAAGGAAAGATGTTTCTTTCAATTCTTCTCAAGCTTTTGTACCCAACTTGAAGCTAAAGTGATTCTAGCTCTATCACTCCAAGAATCCATGTTTAGGGTAAAGGGAAATGTAATTCTTTTAATCTATTGTCCATATATATATAGTGTTTTAAGAAGCTTTGAAATTGTGTTGATGGTTTGTTGAAGGTAGATTAGGGATTTTACTAATTAATGATTTTATATGATTAAGGAAGTAAGAAAAAGTTAGGATGAGTATTTTTTATAGTGCTGCTGGGATTTTTGTTGTGTGTATTTTTTCTCTAAATGGTTAAATGACTATGTATAAGTGTTTTATAACATGTCTAATTAGTGTATAAAAATCCCCATATGAAAATACCATCATTTAATAATTGTTTGTGAATTTACAAGAAAACGTTGCAAAGCTGTCACTGTGACAGATTCTGTGTTAATGCACAGTAAATTATGTATTAAATTGTATATAGTGAATTAGGAAGCTAGGAGTAGTTTTTATGAATTTTAAGACACATGGTTGTTATGGAAGTGGTCTCACAGCATTTGGATGAACATAAAAATAATGGTTTAATTTTTAAGTTGCAAGAAATTCTGTCAGGACAGATTTGAGTATGCTGTCTTGCATGATTTTTAGTAAATCATGGGTTTATGCTTTGACTCCGAAATTTTTATGGTATATACTGGACATACGGGGGAGTAGTTTTGTAAAATTTCATGACATTTGGATATGAATTGATAGCCCATTTGTATTTTATAAGTGAAGTATATGCTGCTGGAATAAAACAGTGAACAGTACGGGACATGCCTAACCCGGACTGGCTGGCCAATGTCATCCTCGTAAAGAAGGCCAATGGAAAATGGAGGACATGCGTGGACTTTATAGACTTAAATAAGGCTTGCCCAAAAGACAGTTTCCCCCTGTCGAGGATAGACCAGATGGTGGACTCCATAGCAGGGCACAAGCTCCTGACTTTTATGGATGCGTTCTCGGGATACAACCAGATAAAGCTAGTAGAGGAAGACTAGGAGAAAATTGCTTTCATCACAAGCCAAAGGCTCTACTGCTACAAGGTGATGCCCTTCGGGCTGAAAAATGCAAGAGCAACCTACCAAAGGTTAGTAAACAAAATGTTCAGCAAACAGATTGGGAGGAACATGGAAATGTACGTAGACGACATGCTCGTCAAGAGTAAAGAAGAGTCTACTCACCTGGACGACCTTCAAGAGACATTCACGACTCTTAGATGATATTAAATGAAGTTAAACCCCAGCAAGTGCGCCTTTAGGGTAGCATCAGGGAAGTTCTTAGGATTCATGGTGTCCTAGAGGGGGATAGAAGCCAACCCAGAGAAGGTCCAAGCCATATTGGAGATGGCGTCACCCAAGACCGTGAAGGAAGTCTAGAAACTCACAGGAAGGATAGTAGCGCTCAACAAGTTTGTCTCAAAAGCGACGGATAAATGCCTGCCTTCTTCAAGATGTTAAAGTAGGCCTTTGTTTTGATAAACGAGTGTAAGAAAGCCTTCTAGGAGCTCAAGCAATACCTGAGTAATCCACCCCTCCTGAGTCCGTCCAAGGAGGGAGAAAACTTGTATTTATACTTGGTAGTGTCAGCTATAGCTGTGAGTGTTGCTTTGATTCGAGAAGAGGACAGAAGATAGCTCCCAGTCTACTATGTTAGCCAAGCCTTCCAGGGGGTAGAAGCCAAATACCCATGGATAGAGAAGATTTCATTCGCTTTGATCGTCGCTTCATGCAAACTGCGCCCTTATTTCTAGATGAATCCTATCTTGGTGATGACGGACCAGCTTATAAAGAAGGCAATGAACAAGCCTGAGGCTGCAGGAAGGATGATCTAGTGGGCTATAGAGCTCAGCCAATTTGACATAGAATACCACCCTAGGACAGCTATTAAAGCACAGGCGCTGGCAGACTTCATTGCTAAATTTACAATGCTCGACAAGGAGGGGGATAAGGATGAGGTGGAAAGATGGATGATATAGACTGACAGTTCGTCAGTCCAAAAGAGGGGCGAAGTAGGGGTTATTATTATTACCCTCGAAGGAGAGATGCTTAAGTACGAAGTTCAGTTAGTATTCCCAGCCACAAAAAATGAAGCTGAATACGAAGGAGAACTAACGGGGTTAATGGTCGGGAAAGAACTAGGAGCCAGAAACTTGCTCCTCCAAAGCGATTCAAAGCTCATTGTAGGCCAAATAAAGGGGGAATTTGAAGCAAAGGAGGAAAGGATAAAGAAATACTTGAAGTTGACGAAGCTATTGATACAAGAGTTTGACCGGGTAGAGTTCGCATAGATCCCCAGAAGTAAGAATATGGGGGTAGAAGAGTTGGCGAAACGATCATTGTCAGAAGCAAGACCAACGAGTATAGACCTAAAAATTGAAGTCCAGAGATGCCCCAACATCGAGGAAGTCCATACCTTTGCAATCCAGAGCAGAAGAGATTGGATAACCCCAATCATATCCTTCCTTCAAGACGGATGGCTTCCACCGAACATCGAAAAGGTAAGGAATATCAGGAAAAGGGCAACAAGGTTCACGATCTTGAATGATACCCTATACGAAAGAGGCTTCTCCATGCCCTACTTGAGATGTGTCAGTGAGGAGGAAGCCAAATATAAATCTAGAGGAGATCCATGAAGGGATTTGTGGAGATCATGCAGGCCCGAGATCCTTGATCAGCAAGATTATCCAAACGGATTACTTTTGGCCTACCCTGTAGAAGGATGCAACAGAGTTCGTCAAGAAGTGAGACAAATTACAGAGGTTTGGAACATCCAACGTGTACCATTTGAGAAACTGACGAAAATAGCCTTCCTGTGGCCATTTGCTCAGTGGAGACTCGACATCATTGGCCCATTACCCTAAGGTAAAAGACAAGTAAAATTCTTACTAGTTGCCATTGATTATTTTACAAAATAGGTTGAAGCAGAAGCACTATCAACCATAACGGAGGCGAAGGTCTAGAACTTTGTGTGGAAGAACATAGTCTATAGATTCGAGATACCACAGACGATCATATCAGATAACGGGCGATAATTTGATAGTCAAGGGTTCAGGGAAATCTGCTTAGGGCTAAGGATCAAGAATCAATTTTCATTCCCTGGTCATCCCCAAGCTAATAGCCAGACAGAAGTGATGAAGTGAACCCTGCTCAAGATCATCAAGGCTCGGTTGGATGAAGCGAAGGGCGTATGACTGGAAGAACCACTTAATGTTTTATAGGCATACAGGACTACAATAAGAACCCCAACATGAGAGACCCCCTTTAATCTCATCTATGGCACTGAAGCAATCATTCCAATCAAAGTAGGAGTCACCAGCTTAAGATAGGAAGCTTTCCACGAAGGCAGCAATGAAGATCAGCTAAGAGTCAACCTAGATTGCTTAGACAAATCTAGAGACAGAGCATCATGCAAGATGGCAGAGTACCAACAAAAGATGTCTGATTGCTACAACAGAAGAGTAAAGCTCAGATGACTTAATATTGGAGACCTCGTCCTGCGCAAAGTCACATCTGCCACCAAGAAACCAACCTAGGGGAAGCTCAGCCCAACCTGGGAAGGACCTTATAGAGTCACCCATTATTCAAGGCAAGGTATTTATCACCTGGAAACGATGGACGGGAGGAAACTACCACGACCATGGAATATCGAGCATTTGAAACAATACTATCAGTAAATGTAGTGGACAAATGTATTCATGTTTGAAATAAAGCAATAAAAGAACTATTTTAGCTAGTGTGATGCATATAAAAAATAAATAATAAAATTGGCTAAGTAACAAGATTCCGCATAGACGGATGTAAGTTACTGACGAAGCCAAAAATGACTAGATCCCTTAAATGGGTGTAAGTCAATCATAAAATTGGGTAAGTAACAAGATTTCGCATAGATGGATGTAAATTACTGACGAAGCCAAAAAAGACAAGATCCCTTAAATGGGTGTAAGTCAACCATAAAATTGGAAAAGTAACAAAATTCCGCCTAGACGGATGTAAGTTACTGACGAAGCGAAAGAACGACAGAACTCCCTTTAATGGGATAAGTCACCAAAAATGGGCTAAGTAACAAGATTCTGCCTAGGTGGATGTAATTTATTGATGAAGCCAAGGAATGAAAAAATCCCTTCAAGGGGTATAAGCCACAAAAATTGGCTAGGTAGCAAAAGTCCGCCTTGACGGATGTAAGTTACTGACGGATCAAGACCCTTTTAATGAGTGCAAATCACAACGAAAACTTTAACTAAGTAACAACAATATAAGTTACAGATGCAAAAGGATGAAACAGACAGAGACCACATATAGTCAATAAGCATCATGCAAGGCAGGAGCAAAAACAAGTAAGTACAAAATTACTAATATAATTGAGGGCCCAAAAACAACGGGCAACCAACCTTGTTTCAATATTATAATTAAAAGCCCATTAACACTGGGCAAAAAAATTGTTCTTAAATTAGAATGAGAATATTGTTCTGAAAGTAGAATCAAAAAGACCAAAACACACTGGGCACCAAAAAAGAAAAGTAAAGAAAAGAAAAGAGGCAGGTTCAAGTAGTGGCCATATCATCACCATCTCGAGGTGGTAGAGGAGCGTCCCCAGGAGCATCTTCAGCAAGAGCATCAGATTGGGAGGTCTCATCCGCTGCCATCTCCTGATCAACAACCTCTATGTCTAGATTCTCCAAGTCTACTCTAGAGGGGTGTTTGACCAAATACCGATGAAGGAGCTTAAAACCCTTGTAGTACCAGCTGAAGAGTACAGTGTTGTACTCCTCAGTTTGCTGGAAAGCCTCGACGGCCTTGGTAGCAACGGTCTTCACCTTCTCCTTCGCAGCCTGGAGTTGCTCAACTTTTTCCAGGGTAAGCTGCCTCTCTGCCCTGAGGTCGTCCCCCAAAGTCTTGGCCTTCTCTTTGACGGTGTTGGCCTCGTCCATAGCAACAATGAGATCCTTCTTTAGCTTAGAATTTTCTGCCTCTAGAGCCTCCAACTTGGACACCACCGCTGCAATTTTGGTCTTATGAGTAAGATACTCAGAAGTAAGGTGAAGACTCTCCCCCAGCACCTGGGAATGAAAATCCAAAATTCAAGACGATGCAAAAGGAGAAAAGAAAAATAAGGGGTAAAATTGCATAAGCACTATACCTAGACGAGCTTGTGGATGTGATGATCCACTAACTCATGAAAGGGCACACTCGAAAAGACTTTCAGCTCCTTGGCAGAAAAAGACTCCTGTGTTCTCGCCAATGCAAGGCTAGCATCGTAAAAAATAGTAGACGAACAAGAATCGGCCTTATCCTTCCCTTTGTTGTCCACACGAGGCTTCTTCCGGATAGGAGTGATTTCTTCTACTGAGGTAGCTAGGGAGGCCGTCCTTGAGGGTTCAATGACGAGGGCAGGAGGAGTGACGGAGACACCCTTCCCCACTACCCGCACTGTCCTCTTCCCGATGTTGGAGAGAGGCTCATTTTTCTAGCCCCTTATCTTTGCGTACATCCCCTGGTTAAATTTGGTCATCATCCCTGCAACAAAACACTTGTTAAAAAAAAAAAAAAAGGGAAAGGAATAGCAATGACGAATTTAACAAACACTTACTCTTTTTCTCCTTAATTTCTATAATTTGCAGGACGAAAGCGTAAGGCTTTGGACCAAGGCAATAAAGAGCTAGAGTTTATGGGTCGACTAGATCATCAAAATCTTCAATCATCCTTGAGTACTCGATGGTTACTTCAACACATTGCCTGTATTTGCTCTTAAGTTTTGGCCGCTACATAACTGCGCACGAGACAACAAATAAGAGGGTTAACAGAGATGATACACATAAAAAGAACAAAGGATAAAAGGGTTGGCAAGGAGTGACGCACCTAGACTCGGGGTTCTCCACTGATGGAGCAACCTAGGGACTTCCCCCCAAATTTCATCAGAAATGGTCTCCTAATCATCCCCGGAAACAAATAAGAACCGAGACTTCCAATATCGGAATGACGAGGGTAGGCCCCTAACAATCCTTGCATCCCTGACCCAGGGCACGAGCTCATAGTACCCATATTCTTTTGTTTCTTTCAAACGATACAAGTAGGTGAACTCATCCTCCTTGATCATATCTCCCTCAGTAGTAGCCAGCCATATTTCCATACAACTGACCACTATCCTTTATGAGTTTGGCATAAGTTGCCTAGGAGCAATATTGAAGTGGTTTAAAAGCTCCATGATGAAGGGGTGGACGGGGAATCTCAATCCACACAGGAAGGCAGCCTCGTAGAAGCACACCTCCCTGGGTGAGAAGAGATAGGCTCGTACCTCGTTGCGAGGACGACGAACCCTAACTCTCTCGGGAAATTGGAACCTCTGGGTGAACCTAGAAAGGCTCTCGATGTCTAAGCTACACTCTTCCCCAAGGGCAGAAAAAGCCCTAACCTCCTTTAGGCCAAAAACCATTGTGTCTTCCTCCACCCCCATAAGGTTGTTGCTAGACGACAACCCTGTCTCGAGCTCACTGAATCTCACTTCAGACATTGTTCCTAGCTCCCTCACTAAACCCTCAAACTAGTCAATTGACTAGTGCAACAAAGAGAGCAAATTAGCCAATGCAACACTTAAACTACTACCCTCAAAAACAAAATTTTCAAAGTGCAAGAAAACACTTAAAGACAACCCTAAATGTGCAAAAAGGAATGAAATTGAGGGGCAAGCTATCCTAACCTCAGAGCTACTAACCATGGAAACCCAAAAAACAAAAGAGAGAGGATAATCCTAAAAGCAAAAAAGAAAAAAGGAAGGAAATCAGAAAGCCAACATAGCCTATCTACGCCATAAAAAAGCAAGGGAAAAAAGAAAAGAGAGACATACCTCAAAGGAAGCAACCACCGAATGCAAAAGCTTAAGGGAAATCGCGAATTAGATTGGAGAAGAAGGAGCACAGAGCAATGATTGAGAAAGAGTTGGAAAAAGTGAATAGGTAAGAAGAAAGAGAGGAAGTTTAAAAAGCTAGGCATAAAAAACTGAAATTCAGTGGGAAATCCAAGAGTCACACAAGTGGAGCATTAACTCCACCGGCCACTATGCATTAAATGTGGAACGAAACCCCAAGAGCCATGTCTAGATAGGAAACCTTTTATCTTCTGGTGGTCATCATGACACACCTCGACGACCACAAAACTTGGGGGGCAACTAATGGGACTGACGAGACCTCTTTCCTTGGACAACATCATCAAATACACTCATCCACCTCGAAACAACATGGAAGAAGGCAAGCAAGACATTAATGAGAGGATTCAATATCTCGAATAGTTATCGACTAGTTGCCAGATCGTTGGAGTCTCATCAAAACTCGCATTAATAAGCCCTAAGGAGTTATAGGAACAGCACTAAAACCACAATTAAGGCCCCAACAGCTAGAAACTATGCAGCTATATGTACACACTCACCAGAGGCAAAGGAGATAGGTAATTTTCACTAAAGTATACTCTTGTTTTCTCTCCAAAAACTTCCATACGCTAACTTTGGTATCAGAGGCACTGTGGCAGGCACCACACTGGTGACCGTCTTAGAAAAGCCTTTGCTCCATATCTGCAGGGATAGTGAGGAGGATCTAGCTCCATCTGGACGAACCAACTTGATTGATGATTTACGTATCATCAGTTTGTGTGAAAGAAACAAACTCCTTTGAAAAAAATGCACGAGAAAGAGGGTGGTTGTTGAAGACTAAAACAGGGAAACATTAGTCCCATCATTGAGAAAATGGACCATGCAATTTACCAAGTCTCGATTCAAGCAACATGCATTTTAAGTCATTTTACTCTCTTGTTATTGCTAAATAAAAAAGGGTCCTCAGTGTGAATTTATCAACCTTATGTCACGTGACAATAAAGATAATATCACATCTATTATCAGGATCTTGATAGAGCTATTATTGTGGCTAGGCACAACACATTTATTAAAGCGCCACTGCATCTCTGGCTAATGGTGTAACTTGCATCTCTTCCTAATTTTTTTTGGAAGAAAATTGCACAAAAGTTTTTTTGGAGATTGATAACTAGTTACGCGTGTCTAAAGTCTAAATCAAGTAGTCCCCTTCTGTTTCAGTCAAGAAATTCGCATGGATAGTAATTTTAAGAAAAAAAACAATTATCATTAAAGAAACTTTTTAATGTTTGTTAAAACTGGAAAAAAATCTATCGGATGCATGATGCAGTATATTAAAGGAGGCATGTTTTTCCATTTCATTAAAGTTTATATGTTTTCTTTTTTGAGAATCTGGTAAGTAAATATTTTTATGTTTTCATTAACTAAGAAATTGCTAAATACCCACAACTAAGTATTTGTTGTGTACTTTACCAAAAAGAAAGAAAGAGTATATGTTGTGTATCTCTGAGTTGCTATGAGAAACAAGATTATTTCAATCCATGCATGGTTTTAGAAGATAAAAAAAGGGTTAAAATGATAGTTAAGTAGTAATGAGTAAACGCTATTCTTTGAAGTGTCTCATGTCTGTGATTTGAATCTTACCTATCTAAAAACAATGAATTAAAAAAGAAAAAGACAAAGAGAACTAATGTAATTTATGTGAATTAGAGAAATTACTCTAATATATATCAATCCAATATATAAGATAGACACAAGACAACGGCCAAACATCAAGAAACATTCACAAGTGCGCAAGGCTCCACTAAAGTTTAATAATTATTCTCTAAAAAAAACTCAATAACAAATTAAAATTTCTTTCACTATTCTCAAAAAAGCAAAAATTAAAAGTTTAGCTTTGGCTAATCTTCAATATCAACAACTATTGTGAAAATAAACTTACTAATGCAAGATTAAAGAAGAGAGAAGAAAAATAGATAAAGAAAATTTACGTGGTTTGGCAATATGCCTATATCCACAAACAACAATAGAGAAAGTTCCACTATAAAATAAAGAGATTACAGTAGTAGCACAATAGCAACACCCTATTGTATTTGCAGTTTTTGCACTAGTCTTGTAACACTACACTTTCTCACACAGTACTATTCCTCAAGCCCTAAATAGTATATATATGCTAACAAAGTCGGCTAATGTATTCTAATACAACTAAGACTTGATTTCTTTGTGCGGTGATATATAACTCCAAAACAAAATAGGACATGGTTTCCTACTTTCACTTGGAGCAAACTCCCCAAAAAAAAAAAAAAAAAACAGTTATTTAATGCAAATTGTGATACTCTTCTTACACTATGAAGATTTGGGGAAATTCTGGCATTTTACCCTTAATTTAAAAAAAAAAAAAATTGGCAATATGCCCCTGTTTGCAAACTATATAGGAGCGTGCCCCTGTTTCGATACTCGATTATCCTAAAATCGAGTTCAATTAAATACTCGATTTGTAGAAAATCGAGTTATGCCCAGTCAAACTTAAAAATAAAAAAATAAAAATAAAATAAAAAAATTGCATGGAACTCGAGTTTCAGGAAATCGAGTTCCATGCAAAATTTTTTTTATAAGTGTGATCTCCCTATATTCAGGGAGCCCTATAGTGGCGTTTTTAAGCCATATAGTGACGTTTTAAAGCCCTATAGCGGCGTTTTGGAACTCGACTGCCCTAAAATCGAGTTCCATGCTTTTTTTTTTTTTTTTTTTTTTTTTTTAAGTTTTATTCAGCATAACTCGATTTTCTACGAATCGATTATTTCATTGAAACTCGATTTTAAGGTAATCGAGTATCGAAATAGGGGCATATCCCTATATAGTTTCAAAATAGGGGCATATTTCTAAATTTTTAAAAAATTAAGGGCAAAAGGCTAGAATCTCCGAAGATTTGGTTATAAAGAGTGAATTCTCATTAACTTGGGAAATAACGATTACACATATAAGCATAACTAACTTGTAACTTCTAACTAACTAAATACACTGTACAACTAATCACACACATGCTGCTCACGTGTTCACTACCCAAAGTTAAACTACATGTAGCTTTTATCAAAACTGCTTAAGCTACTTATTGTCGTCTAGCCTTCATTCTTTTCTGCAACTTCTATAACTTTTGGTATGTCTAATCTAGCTTCTTCTTTTTGTTTCTTTGATTTCAGATATACACAAACCACCTTAACGATAAACCTACTACTCCTCAAAATCTAAAATAGAGAAATAAGGGATGAGCTCCCCAACTATTGATGTTAAAAAATCCACTATGAATTTTCTTTTAATCGAATTTACTGTTACTTATTTGTTTACATTTTTAAACAGTAATAAATAACATGTAACCAAAAAAAAAAAAAAAAAACTGTAAATAAAAATCACAAGAAAAATACATCATTATAGCCTTAGGAATAAAAAAAACCCCAACTCTGACTCTAGATCATGAGAAATTTTAGTGACACTTTTCAAAGATATCAAAGTAATTAGTAGAAAATGTTTTCTCAAAAATATTTATGACTACTAAATTATATATTCACTAAGTCTTTCATCCCATTTTAAAGCATTCCCAAAGAACTGAACAAAAATTCAAGCGAAACGTTTTCTACAAAATTGCTGGGGAGCCAGGGCAATTTTATTTTATTTTTTTACAATCAATGTCAATTTACAATTTTAAAATTTCAAATATTAGTTTATATTGGTTGGATCAAGGATCGCTTTTCATTTATATACAATCACACTTTACGTTTTATTCCAGTCAATATTTTGGTGAATACTTTTTTAAATTTCTAGATTAGGTACACAGGGAATAATCTGAGTACCCACCTAATCAAATTACGCTATCAGCAATGTTGATTTGAAATGGAAATATATTTCATGGTTAAGACTTTATTTCATAAACTTGATAATAGATAAAGTGATACCTTATTTAAAATTTTAAATGACATGATACTAGATACACTTTTAGATTTGTTATATTTAATCTAAACTAGCAAATTCCAAATAGAAATGATCCTAATACAGTCTAGACAGAGTTTTATAAAGAAGCAAACAGAACTGTGATACATACAGACAAGATCTAATCCCGGACAGCCGCCATTTCTAATGATCTGCAGCAAGTTATGGCTCACAATTTTCTTTGACGCTTAGTAGAGAATGTAAGGTTGAATTTATTCAACCATCTAATTGGCTTTATTCCGTGCCAAATTTGCTTGTAATTCAGCATTTAGTAACCCTGTATTTAGGTGGGTTTGATGTAAGGGTAGTGAGTGAGATAGAGTGAAGTTTGCTCAAGAGTGTGCAAGAAAACAGAGACTCGCGGCTTGGCCTCGCGGGTGACTCGCGGCTGCAAGCCGCCAGACGTAGCACACGTGCCAAGCATGCTGGAAGGTAAACAGTCATGCTAGCTGGAGCACTACAGGACAAAACAGGACAACTGGCCATACGGTTATCTCGCGACTGGATCTCGCGACTTAGTCAAGCCGCGAGGTCAAGCCGCGAGCCACCCCTGTTTTGTAAAACCTTACGTTTCACATTCCTCTAACACTCCAGTATAAATACCCCCTTTACCCACAAAAGCAAGAGAGCTTCCAGAGAGAATTTTGAGAGAGAAACCCTAAAGAAAAACAAGATTGATTCACCCACAATCTATACATTAGAGTCTCTTCAAATTCCTCAACTCTCTTCCTCTCCATTGTCAAATCCTTGAGAGGCATTATACCAAACCTGGTTCTCACCATCATCATCACTGCGAGACAGCTGTTTGGATTTCTAGGAAGTAGTTAGGAAGGAACCAATCTTCATTGGTTGATGCTACGGTCTAGTAGCGGAATCCGGGAAGCTAGAAAAGAAAAAGGTTCGGCGCAACCTCGTTGGAGCAAGAAGCTTGAAGGGCTTAGGTGCACTGGGTAGATTAGGCTTGGAGGGTCTATTGTTGTCCTTGTATCCCAACTGTATTTTCTAGTGGATTGTTTACCGCTTGGAGGGTGGCGGAGAGGTTTTACACCGAGGGCTTCGGTTTCCTCTTCGATAACACATCGCGTGTTGTCTTTGTGTTTGCATCTTCCTTTCTCTCTATCTTTGCCTTTTTATTATCTGCTGTGGATGGTGTTTTAATTTGGCTTAGATAGTTTTTACCTTTTCCATATTATAGCTTATGTTAAGTTTCCACACACTAGTTGTTTGACATAATGCTTGAATTGGTTAAGTTGTAATTTGGGGGTCTAAACTTTCAAGGATGTTTATACACGTTTTTGAACTTTCATTTGGTATCAGAGCGGGTACACTGTTATTGGTTTCATTACCATTGTGTGATCCTTGACTCCCTTTTGAGATGGATCGGTCTCAATCCCTAAATGCTCCTCCATATTTTGATGGTAGTAATTATGCTTTTTGGAAGGTTCGCATGAGAGCTTTTCTGTGTTCTATTGATGAATCCATTTGGGTTGCTGTTGAGATTGGTTGGACCAGACCTGAGGCAGCCAAATCCACTTGGGATAAGGCAGCACTTGCTGCATCTAATGCTAACAGTAAAGCACTCAATGCTATTTTCTGTAGTGTGTCTCCAGATGAATTTCACAGGATTTCTCATATT
Source organism: Quercus tomentella (assembly GCA_028535165.1). Taxonomy (NCBI): domain Eukaryota; kingdom Viridiplantae; phylum Streptophyta; class Magnoliopsida; order Fagales; family Fagaceae; genus Quercus; species Quercus tomentella. The sequence goes on along the minus strand of JAPQVY010000100.1, from coordinate 5,066,224 downwards.
ACCGTTGCCAAAGAAGCATGGGAGATATTGGAAACCACCTATGAAGGCACGAAGAAAGTGAAAGACACCAAGTTGCAAATGCTGACCACTCGGTTTGAGGAGCTCAAAATGAGTGAGGATGAGTCTTTTGACTCTTTCTATGGGAAGCTAAATGAGGTGGCTGTCAGCAAGCTCAACTTGGGGGAGAAAACGGAGGATTCAAAAATTGTAAGGAAGATCCTTCGATCATTGCCGGAAAGTTTTCGTGCTAAAGTGACGGCGATTGAAGAGAGCAAGGACCTTAATGACATCAAAGTCTAGGAGCTGGTTGGTTCTCTTCAGACTTATGAGATGTCGCTGCCCAATCAACGGAAGAGTAAATCTCTTGCTCTTAAGACCATTAATGAGAAGGTGGAAGATCAAGACTCATCGGGAGAAGATGTGGTTGACAAAGATGTTGCATACCTTGTCAAAAATTTCAGGAAGTTCTTGAAATTCAAAAATAATGGCAAATTTGATGATAAAAGAAAATTCCAAAGTTCTGGAAGGGAGAAAAGGGAATTCAAAAAGAAAGATGGAAAAGAATCCCAACCTACACAAGGTGTCACTTGCTTCGAATGTAACAGGCATGGACACTTTAAGAAGGAATGTCCGAATTATTTGAAATCAAAAGGCAAAGTGTATGCCACGACATTGAGTGACTCGGATTCACCTGACTCAGAATCTGAAGAAAGCTGTGATGGAGAGGGGAACTATTCAGCTTTTATGACTATTGCTCATGTTGAGTCTTCAGATGAGTTGAATCTGCTTGTACGAGACCTTGGAGAACATAGTGATGATGAATCATTGGGAATTGTTGAAGAATCAGATGCTGAAGAAGATGAAAGCACAGCAAATCTTCAAGAGAATTATAACTCACTCTTGGAGAAGTCGGGTGAGTACACAAGGGTGGCCAAGGCTGCTATGAGAAAAATGAAGAAGGCAGAGGAGGACTACAAAAGTCTCCTAATCCGATATAGGGAGGTCAAATGTGAGATAGAAATATTGAATGGTGAGCTGTCCGAAGCTTACACAAAAGTGAGATTTCTTGAGCATGAGGTTGTGCAAGCAAATGCTAAAATAGAGAGGGTCATCACCAAGAAGCTAGATGCTGTTATTTCATCTCAAAAGAGCTTTTCAGACAAATCTAGATTGTGATATACCGGAGGAAGTAGCTCATCTGGAAATGTCACTAAAGAAGTGAAGTTTGTAAAGGCCAAAGATCTAGTTGTAGTTGACCTTAATGAAGAGAAGCTCGAGATGGGGGAGAAGAAGAATGTGATGAAACAACGGTTGTTGAATCCCCGTAATCAATCTGTGGGCAGGTCTGAAACTCGTGCCAAGTCACGCCCATGACCACAAAGAGGTCCTAGAGCAACTTATGTGTGTCATTATTGCGGACTTCAAGGGCATACTCGACCAAATTGCCAAAAGCTGAGAGCAAAGAATAGTGCAACTCCTCAAAGGTCAGGAGGACCTAGAAATGATAGAAGGAATTGGGCAAGTGAACAATCTAGAGATCAGAATGGTGATCCCGGAATGATGAACGTGATGAAGATGATTGGTGCATTCACCAACTGCTTGGAAAGCTTCTCACGAAGGTTTGAAAGCCGTAACTCCCGTACCCAATCCTATAAGGAAATCACCCCAAACACAAGTGACGTGTGGGTGAAAAAGGGTACTCATGCATAAGCATTACAACATGTCCATGCATTAATACTTCCTATGCTTTGTGACGATGTTTGTTTGTTTGCTTGCTGTTTTTGCTGTTGGTTGTCTGCTTGTCTACTTGTGCATATTTTTAATTTTGTCTTATCAATCTTTTTGCTTCTAGTGTCAAAAATCCAAAAATCACATAAAAATTAGAAAATCAAAAAGTTTGATTGACTTTGTTGAGCTTTTGTCTCAAAACTTGTTTTGCCTTGTACCTTTGTGCTAATGGCTTTGTGCATTTTCGAGCATTGCTTGTTTCTTTGCACTCATATCTCTGTGGGAGAAATCTTGAAATCTATGTGATTGTTGTAAATAGATCTTCAATCTTATCATGAATGAGTAGTGAATGGTTATGTTGATCTTGAGACATGCATAGACTTGTGTCTATATATCTTCCCACTATTTATTTTTGTTTTTGCTAAAAAAAAAGGAAGAGCTCACCAAATGTAAATCTCCAAATGAAAAGAGATATTGAGCTGCAAAAGCCTGTCGCACATTCTAGTATTCGACTAGGAAAAAGGGTAAGCGACTTTATATTAAAGAAAATGTTTATTCAAAAGGCCAAAGGCTTGTTCATTAAAGTGAAATATCAAATATCACTCTCACAATGAGAGGTGATTGCCTCAAAAGATAAAAAAGATCATATGTTATGATTAAAACTGGAGTCAAATGTAAAGCTCCAAGTTATGTTATCAAGTTTTGTGGGAGGTCATATATACATATTTCTATAATTCAGATGGGTCACATGATCTAGTGCTAATTGTGTATGTCTTGGTTGAATTGATCATTGAAACTTCACATTAGACTAAGGACTATCTCATTGTTGATATCCACACACAACACACAAGTTTATGTTCAATAAATGCCATATTCATTTGTGTGATTGTACTTGATAAAATGTGTTTTCACATGCTCAATCTTTGTTAATTCAAGCACAAAAAGATTTTTGAGTGTTTTAGGTGTTTTTGGAAAGTATTTTGTTTGAAAAATCTGAAAATTTCAAAAATCCAGTTTTGCCCTGTTTTGGCGGCTCAGTCGCAAGTATGTCAAGTCGCGAGTCTCAGTCGCGTCTTCGCGGGTCATTTTTGGCGACTTGTTCGCGAGTGGAAGGTCCAGTCGCAAGGGCTACTCAGAGATTTTCGCGGCTCAGCTCGTGACTCACTCGCGGGTAGATCTTCCAGTCGCGAAAAACACTTGGAAAAATTTTTCAAATTTTTGTCCTTGAGTGTTTTGGCGGCTTGAACTGGCGACTCAATCAAGTCGCAAAAAACGCGTGTTTGGCAAAAATAGGGGCAGTTTTTAAATCTTTTTCAGTTTTTCCCTCGAACTTTTGTGACTGTTCATCTTCTCTCTAAACTATCTCCTTCCCAAACACTCCGTGCTCCCATCTCAAAACTCCATTGTTGCTCTTTTTCAGCTCAAAATCTTCAAGTAATAGGTATGGGTTTTCATTCTTGAACTCCTTTCTACTTGATTTTGTGTTTTTCCCCCTTGATTTTTCACATTTGTTTATGTTTTTGAAATGGGTTTATGTTTCGGCTATAGCTCTTTGTTCATGCTTGGCTTGTGGTTGCTGCTGCTTGAGTTTGGAATTCTTTTGTTTTGTCTTCATCATGTGCTTAGCTGAATTTTTTTTTGGGTTATTCATTTCGATTAAACTTGTGATGTTGAGTTGTTTCAAAATGTTCCATTGTAGTTGTGTTGGTTAATGTGCATGTTCTATTGTGTAAATCTATTGGGAGCATTTGTTAGTTTCACAATGCTGATTATGAGTCATATCATTTTCTTTCCATTATATGTCTCATTGACATATATCTGCCTTTAGGATAGTTTCTATATCTGCTGATTTTATTCTCCCCTGCATTTTCCCTGTTGCTCTTGTGTTTCCTATTTTAGGCTTGTTTATCCATTTGGTTGATCTAAGTAGCTGATTGTTTAAGTGTTCAAGTTCATTTGTGTGGCTGAAATTTCTTTGTCAATCACATGGTACTGACTAGTTCTACACATATATTGTTCTATGCTGTTGTGGCCTCTTCTGATTGTTCACAGATGGCTCCCTCACCTCCGAAGAAGAAAACTCCTGCAAAGAAGGCTGACAAAAGATTGAAAATGGATTCTAAACTGTTTAGGTCAGTTCAACACTTTGAGAGATACAAGGATATCTTCTTGAAAGCAGGAATTATTCAAGAAAGATTTGTAGATTTGGAGGACTTAAGACAATCCTTTATCCCCAGCTGTTTTGAAGGAAGAGGATGGGAAAAGCTTCTGAGTGATCTCCCTGTAGTGTGTGAACCCCTGATTAGGGAGTTTTATTCAAATGCTGTGATAAGGGAGAATGAGTTAAGTTGCTGGGTTAGAGGTAAAGAATTCATTTTGGATGCACATGTCATTGATGATGTGTTAGGGCTTGAAGGATTAGAAGATCAGGAATTTATCAATTACAAGGATAGGAGTGTTTCTATTGAAACAGTTCAACAAAGGATAGGTGGGCAGAGAGAAGGGAAATGTTTGAATACCACAGCCTTTCCAGTGGACATGAGGTGTCTAACAATAATCATGATGTTTAACCTCTATCCCATAAAGAAGTTGACTACAATCAACTATGCAAGAGCAATTTTTCTAATGGATCTCAAAGAAAAGAATTTCATTGACATAAGTTCCCACATATATGACACCATTGTGGATGAAACAAGAACAACCTCTAGGCCAAAATTGATCTTTCCTAGTTTGCTAATGAGGATTTTTAGAAGGAAGGGTGTTCCAATCCCTCAAGACATCAGCCCCATGTCCACACCCTCTGCAATTAACAAGCTTACCTGCAAAAGGATAAGTGTTAGGCTTCCAGGAGAAGAAGATGAAGGTGATGAAGGAGAAGGTGTCCCAATGGAAACTGAGGCAGAGGCAGCAGGGCATGCATCAACCTCAACACCCAGGAGGAGTGGTAAAAGGTCTAGAGCATCAACTTCTTCAGATACACCTCCAGATGCTTTCCAAATCATTCTGGAACGACTTGATGGGATCAGAGGAGTCCAGACTGAGCACTCTGAAAGGATGAGAGCCATGCAGGACCAGATTGATGTTTTGGCTGCAAAACTTGACAGCTTCACCACCCAGCATGGACAGTGACCCTTTGGCCATTCCGGTCAAAAAGGGGGAGATGTTTCTTTCTGCTGTTGATGAGAAGCAGAAAAGCAGCTCTTAAGGGGGAGTAATATGTTGAGGGGGAGTTGTCAAAATCAGACACTTTGTTTTCTATATGCTTATGTTTTGGGTATTTGATGTTTATATGGTTTTGATTCTCTGTGGTTTTGGTGTATAGTTGTTATAGGTGTTCCTAACTCATAACCTATACTCTTGGTTTAAACTTTTATATATTTTGATGATGTTATTCAGGATGTTTTGGTGGTTTGTACCCATGTGCTTTTGTAAGCTTTTAGGGTTAATGTTTTTTGCATAGATTGTAGGCTTTATGGTATGTACCTTGCTTAATGCAGCCTTTATGCTATGTTGAAATCAGTACTTTAATCTAAATGTCTTGCATTTTGATTTATGTACTGTCACTCTTGTGCCCTTGTAGGATTGTTCCTAGATGCATATACCTTGTGTATTATGCATTGGTTGAGTATTGAACATACAAGTATCTTGCCTTGTGCTTGTTAACTTGTATGTCCTTGTGTTCATTCCAAGTGTGAATGAGCACAGTGATCACTACCTTGTGGTGTTCACTTGGTTGATCAAGCCATGGTTTGTTTCTTAACTCCATTTTTTGCTTGATCACATAATGCCTGTTTCATATGCATTTTATGATTTTCTGCTTACAATGATCATGGTGTATTGTTGTGTTTCAGGAGTATTATGTTCATATGATTCGAGTGCTTCACGGCTTCTAGAGTTAGGTGTGAGTGAGTTTTGTTCAACTGTTCCCAACTCACATGTTAAGTCTAGAATCTGTTTTAGGGTTTTGTCACGGAATAGCCAAAGGGGAAGATTGTAAGGTTGAATTTATTCAACCATCTAATTGGCTTTATTCCGTGCCAAATTTGCTTGTAATTCAGCATTTAGTAACCCTGTATTTAGGTGGGTTTGATGTAAGGGTAGTGAGTGAGATAGAGTGAAGTTTGCTCAAGAGTGTGCAAGAAAACAGAGACTCGCGGCTTGGCCTCGCGGGTGACTTGCGGCTGCAAGCCGCCAGACGCAGCACACGTGCCAAGCATGCTGGAAGGTGAACAGTCATGCTAACTGGAGCACTACAGGACAAAACAGGACAACTGGCCATACGGTTATCTCGCGACTGGATCTCGCGACTTAGTCAAGCTGCGAGGTCAAGCCGCGAGCCACCCCTGTTTTGTAAAACCTGACGTTTCACATTCCTCTCACACTCTAGTATAAATGCCCCCTTTACCCACAAATGCAAGAGAGCTTCCAGAGAGAATTTTGAGAGAGAAACCTTAAAGAAAAACAAGATTGATTCACCCACAATCTATACATTAGAGTCTCTTCAAATTTCTCAACTCTCTTCTTCTCCATTGTCAAATCCTTGAGAGGTATTATACCAAACCTGGTTCTCACCATCATCATCACTGTGAGACAGCTGTTTGGATTTCTGGGAAGCAGTTAGGAAGGAACCAATCTTCATTGGTTGATGCTACGATCTAGTAGCGGAATCCGGGAAGCTAGAAAAGAAAAAGATTCGGCGCAACCTCGTTGGAGCAAGAAGCTTGGAGGGCTTAGGTGCACTGGGTAGATTAGGCTTGGAGGGTCTATTGCTGTCCTTGTATCCCAACTGTATTTTCTAGTGGATTGTTTACCGCTTGAAGGGCGGCGGAGAGGTTTTATGCCGAGGGCTTCGATTTCTCTTCGATAACACATCGCGTGTTGTCTTTGTGTTTGCATCTTCCTTTCTCTCTATCTTTGCCTTTTTATTATCTGCTGTGGATGGTGTTTTAATTTGGCTTAGATAGTTTTTACCTTTTCCATATTATAGCTTATGTTAAGTTTCCGCACACTAGTTGTTTGACATAATGCTTGAATTGTTTAAGTTGTAATTTGGGGGTCTAAACGTTCAAGGGTGTTTATACACGTTTTTGAACTTTCAGAGAACATTCAACATCGTCATCACCTTGTCCAACAACTTGCTAGTAAGCAGTAACACAGAAAAATTAAAGAAAATAGGTGGCCAAATAGCATATATTAATGTTGCATATTCTACAGGCTTATTATTCTAACCAGAAATTTGTTGCACTCACCTTGGCGCTCTCTAAATTCAGCAATTTCTTCTCCTTCTAGATCTTTCATTGTTTGAGATTCTCACCTTTCTTTGCCGTTTTTCTTCAATCAATGAAAGATCTAGACGAAGAAGAAATTGCTGAATTTAGAGAGTACTCCAAGGTGAGTGTAACAAATTTCTGGTTAGAATAATAAGCTTGTAGAATATGCAACATTAATATATGTTTTGCCATTTAATTCTTGTTTGAATGGAGCACTCTCTATTTAGAGAGTGCTCAACTAAATGTTAATAGAGAGTGCTCAACTATAAATGTTTTGCCATTTCATAAAAAGTGCCAAATAAGCACTAAATGTTATAACTTATGACTAAAAAAGATAAATTGTTCAAGTATTGGAAGCAAAGAGGAATTGCTTGAAATATTGGTTAAATTACTAATTTTTCCCAAAATTGTGAATTTTATATTCTTATATTATGTTTAATTAATTATTGTTCTAAAAGTTTAAGATTTTTTTTTTTGGAAATGTTAATGAATGTCTTAAGGGTATTGGTTTAGAAACTATTTTAAGAAGGATTCAGATTCTCTAAATTTCCTAGAATACTCTACTAATAAATTTCTTTAAATCTTAACTACTCTTTTATGATTTAATGGTCTAGATTCTGCCATATCAGCATTCTACTAACAACACTCTTAAAATAATAAAATAATGTTACAAACAAAACAATTAATATTATTGTTAGTGGAATGCTAACATGACAAAATTTAAACCAGTAAATTACTAAAGAATGGTTAAGATTTAAAGAAATTTATTTAGTAGAGTACTCTAGGAAATCTAGAGGATCTGAATCCTTTTAAGAAAAAATTTATGGGAAAATGATAAAGAAATTAATTTTTCTAACATTTTTTTTTTTTTTATTTCCTATGAAAGTGATGCTAAAAATTTTCCTAAAATAGTTTATTAACAATTGCCTTAAGGGTATTTGTTAACATGAAATTTTTTTTATACTATATTAAATTATTGATTATCCTTGAAGTTTAAACTATTATAAAATTGTGAATTTAATCGTTTAACTATAATTCTATCATTCTATCTATAGATTCTCAAAAAAAAAAAAAAAGCACTATAATTCTATCAAATTTTGATAATTAAGTATGTTGTTTATATTTAAAGACACAGCTCTGTCAGACTTAAAGAGCAGGGGGTGGAGCTGCATCGGATCAGGGACAAAGCAAAGGACCTGCTCTCGGACTTCCTAGATGCCCAAGTCCCTCAAGCCCGAGCTGCTATGCCCAGAAATAGAACAGTGCGTTGGACTCACCCTATTCGGCCACTTGCCAAAATTAATTTTGATGCAGCACTTTTCAAGGAATTGGATTCTGCAGGTTTTGGCATTGTGGTCCGAAACACTTTGGGTTCAGTCCGAGCTGCTTTGTCTCAACGAGTCCCTATCCCTTTCTTTGCAACTACGGTTGAAGCCTTAGCTTGTCAAAGGGCTTTGGAGTTCGCAAAAGAAATTTCTGCACTGGACTGTATCTTTGAAGGTGATGCAGAGGTTCTTATTAAAGCCATTTGTATGGAAGATGTTAGCAACCCCGAGTATGGTCATGTCATTGAGGATATTCTTGTGTTAGTTAGGGACTTTCACTTTAGTTCTTTCAATCATGTTAAAAGATCAGGCAATCAAGTTGCCCATCATCTAGCTAGACACTCTAAGTCTAGCTGTGAGCTATAGGTCTAGTTTGACACCATTCCTGAAGATAAAGCTCCTCTAGTTGTTTATGACGCTTTGTCATTTCTTTAGTTTCTTTAAATAAAGTTTTGCCTTCAGGGCAGTTATCTCAAAAAAAAAAAAGAAAAAAAAAAAGGAAAAGAAGCAACTACCACCACCAACTAAAAGAGCGAATACAGAATGACACATGGCCACTAATATAACTGAACATTAAACTACAGCTATTTACAACAGAAACACTTGACGACTTGCAGCATAATATCTTCTCAACATAAACGACAGAAGCTATATCGTAAGCGACTTGTCATGAAATGTGAACAGACAAAACCAAATACGACCAGTCGTTTAGATTGCAGCTTTTCATATGGGTGAGTTTGGTTCAGCTTTTTGTAAAAGTGCATAATGAAAAAGTGGAGTTTTCAAAAAGTGCATAATGAAAAAGTGCATTTTTAAAAAGCTGAGTGTTTGGTAAAAACTGTTAAAAAGTGTTTTTTGAAAAAGCTGAGTGTTTGGTTAGGATTTATAAAAGTGAAGGTTTGAGTTATAAATTACCAAAAAGGACAAGATATATATATATATATATATATATATATATATATATATAAGTGAATGGTAGATAAGAAATTTCACAATAAAGTCTATATGACAAGTTGTTAATGGTAGATAAGAAAAATAATAATGTCATTAGTAGGTTCAAATGAGAACCAATAACAAATTACTGTGTAAAATTTATTATGAGAAGTGTTACATTCACAACATTTTTCGCAATATTTTCACAACAAAATTTATGTGGAAAGTTGTTACTATTTCTAATTTGAACCCACAACTGAAATTATTTTTTTACTAACCAATATTAACTAATAACAATCTGTTACTTTGTGAAAATATTGTGAAAATATTACAGTAGCATTTCTCAATTAGGATTTTTTATTTTTTATATTATTTTTCCTTTCTTCATTTCACTTTCAACCATACGTTTTATTTCTTTTTCTTTTTCTTTTCTTTTTTTCTCCTCCACACACTGTCCACTATCTCTACCCCCTCTTTTACTCTCCTTTTCTCCCTCATTTAGAACGTTCCAGGAGCTCTTTCTTTCTCCAGCTCCCTCTCAATTTTTATTTTTTTTTACTTGATTCCAAAACTCTCTCTGTGATAAGAAAATTTTCCTTTTCTCCCTCATTCAAGAACATTCCAAGGAGCTCTCATCTTAGTGCTGTTGCTCATCTTCGTCCCCAACCCAGTCCAGATGGGTCAGCTGGCTTCTGTCCTTTGTCTTTTTTTTTTTTTTTTTGCTTTTATTGTTATGATTTGATTAATTTTAAAACTGTGTTTTTGAGTTTGTATTCTGATAATTTGATTATGCTTGAGTTTAGAGATGTTTGAGAGAAAGATTGTTGTGTTTGTTCTGTAGTAGAGAGATGAGATGAGGGGCGTGAGGTTAGGCGTTGAGAGAACTGATTAATTTCATGGGTATTTCCGTAATTCCATCATCAGCAATGGTAACCCATCAAACACGCAGTGTGCGTTTTCATTTATGGACCCTCAGAGGTCCATAAATTTTCCGCGTTTAGTCCGCGTTTTTGGCCTATGCCCAAAACGCAACTTTTATCAAAAAGTTGCGTTTTGGGCTTAACCAAACGCAATTTTAGGCCTGGCTTTTTTCAAAAAGCTCTTTTTGGGCTCAAAACGTGGAAACAAACGAGCACTTAATAACACAGGGTATATATATTGCTATTTGCTACAGTATTCACCATACCTTTATCTATTTATTTATTTTTTTGAGTACACAAATAGAGGATTCTTAGGAGAAAAAAGAAAAAAGAAAAATAAGAGAGAGAGAGAGAGTACATATATTTGATTGGTAGCAACCAGAAAATTTTACATCAAAACTACATATTTGATTCAAAGTTCAAACGAAATATTTTTCTTTTTCTATTTCTTTAATTTTTCTTTATTTTTATTTTTATTTTACATGTCCAAGTGTGTTTATAGATAAAGAGTGATAGATATTGTGATTAAAAGAGCAACAATGAATTACTTCTTTTATTTACAGCTTTTGTGTGTGTTTGTTATTGTGTCTCAGATTTTGGATTTCCCATGTTTGTTTTCTTATTAAAAGCTGTATGATACTAGATCTCCCATTTGTTGCATTTTACATGTTTGTGGAAATGTGTGTGAGAATTATGTGACTTATTTTTGTATTTTTATAGAGTTTATATTCCATTTCCTAGACAATGCCCAATGCACACCCCGAAGGAACATGAACTATTGCTATTTGTGAGCTTAGGTAAGAATTTGTTAGGTTCTAAAGTCTTAGGATTTTATGTATTTAGAACTATAATTTGTATTGTTGGCAAACCATGATCAAAACAATGTGTTTAGAAGTGTTTTAGTCTAGCTCAAAGTTGTGCATTTATGTAAAGTTGGAATCGAGTTGAAGAAAAAAGCATTGTGCCTTTCGGCCTAGATCGATCGATCGAAAGACAGGCTTGATCGATCGAAGCTCAGGCAGAATGATTTTCTACAGATTTGTCCAACTCAGCCTTAGTTGTTTTTAAAATGTTTTTAGGATTTCTTATTTGTCCTAAGTATAAAAGGCAAACCTTAGCCACGTTTTAGTGTTGCTCATAATTGCGGTTTGTGTAAATCTCTTGTGAGATCTAGAGGAGCTTTCCTTTACACAAACTTAGGGTTTTCAAGGAGAAGATTTATCTACACCTTGATGATCAATTCAGTTGCTGCCATTGAAGTTTAAAGAAAACACAAGCGGGTGTGCTTGTATCTGGTGGTGAATCCAAGAAAGAAGGAGTCCGTGGATTCAAAGTTTGCATGTGGTCGTGTCAGTAAGTTCTACTAGTGGGTAACAATAAGAAGTCGAGCGTGAGGGCCTGTAAGTCTTATTGTATGAACTTCGATTCTTTCAAGATAGTGGATTCAATTTTACCTTGAGGATAGCTAAGTCAAATTCTCCCCAGGTTTTTACCGGTTTGGTTTCCTGGATGATCATATCTTGTGTTATTTATTTTCCGCTACTTTGCATGATTTGATCTTTGTTTTTGTGATAACCTAGACTTGTTTAATTAGACTAAGTAACAACTTGGCTAATTACCTAGGTTAACTCAATTGTTTAAGGGGTCTAAAAACTATCAAGTGGTATCAGAGCGGGGAGCTCTTTTGTTGTTGATCCTTTGATCACTGAGCTGATCCTTGACCCCTGTTGTCATGGAACACGGACACTCTTTAATTATTCCTCCTCACTTTGATGGGAATAATTATGCTTATTGGAAAGTAAGGATGAAAGCATTCCTGAAATCCATTGATGAGAGAGTGTGGAACTCCGTTGAATACTGATGGGAGAAGCCCACTACTCCTGTTAGTGAGTGGGAAACTTCTCAAAAAGAAGCAACTGCTTTTAATAGCAAGGCTATGAATGCGATCTTTAACGTTGTCTCTATGGAGGAATTTAAGAGAATCTCTAATGTTGAGGTTGCTCATACTGCTTGGAATATCCTCCAGACTGTGCATGAAGGCACAAAAGCTGTCAAAATCAATAAATTGCAACAAATTGACTTCTAAATTTGAAAGCATTAGGATGTCTGATGATGAATCTTTCGATGAATTCTATGCTAAATTGAATGATATTGTTAATTCTGCTTTTAACTTGGGTGAAATCTATGATCAACCTAAAATTGTTAGGAAGATTCTTAGATCTTTAACTGAAGACTTTAGACCCAAGGTGACTGCCATTACTGAAAGCAAGGATGTGGACTCCATCTTTATTGATAAACTTGTAGGATCTCTTCAATCTTATGAGTTAGATCTACCCAAAACTACCAAATTCAAATCAATGGCTCTTAAGTCAGTTGATGATGTTGAAGGTGGTGGATTTGATGATGAGCTCTCTGCTACAGAGATTGCCTACCTCGCCAAGAACTTTAGAAACTTTCTCAGGAATAGTAATAGAAAGGCAAGAGGCACAAACACTGCTGAACCTAGAAACTTTAGGAAGCACGATCCCACTAAGGTTAACAATAATGATAAACCTAGAGAAAAAGTAGGTCAATCTTCCAATAATTCTTTGGGCTCTCAGTGTTTTGGATGTCAAGGGTATGGACACATGAAATCTGAATATCCTCCCTATTTGAAGTCTAAGGGTAAGACTATGGCTGTAACCCTTAGTGATGGTGAAGTTTCTAATAATGAGTCTGATTGTGATGAGGATGGAAACTTCATTGCTTTCACCACTACTGCTGTAGTCGATGAGAGCATATCTGTTGAAGAGAACCCTTCTGATGGGGAACTCTCTGAAGATGCAGATCTTCAAGAGGCCTATAATAAACTTTGCAAAGTTGCTGCAAAGGATGCTATGAATGTTGAACTTGGCCTGAAGAAAATTGAATCTCTTGAGCTTGAAAAGAAGAATTTGCTTGTTAAACTATTTGATGCTAATGAACTTTTGAACAATGTGAAAACTGAAAACATGCTTTTGCTTGATAAAGTTAAATCTTTGAAACTTGATTTATCTGTTGCTAGATCTGCTAGTTCTAAACTTGATCAAATGCTAAGTGTTCAAAAGTCTTCTTCTGACAAAACTGGATCAGGTTATGTTGAAAGCATCTCTATGTCTGCTCCCCATTCCACTAAGTTTGTTCTTTCATCTTCTTCTTCTGAACCTTCTGTGAGTGAGATAGTGAGTGAAACTGCCAAACCTCCTATGAGTGAGGTTGTTAAACCCTTAGAAGGTTCATCATCTAGGAAGATTAGGGTTGATCTGAAAGAGTCTAAGTCTAAGAAGCCTACCCTATCTAAGGACAAGACACATGATAAGCCTGCATGGGTTTGTCACTTTTGTGGAAAGTCTGGACACATTCGTCCAAACTGTTACAAGCTGCAAGCTACAAAGAGAGCAAACAAACCAAAAGTACTTGTGCCTCAAGCACAAAATCCTATGGTACTTATTGGTGAATTGGTAAAGGCTTTAAACCTTTATTCCAATCCTGGAGTTGGTAATCATTCTCATGTGAATAAAAACTCTAATGCTCATGGTGCATCTAAAAGGTTTTGGATGCAAAAGACTCGAACTAACTGAGTTTTTCTAACATGGTCCTTGTGCTTCATTGCTCTATCCTTTGTAACCATTGTTTTTTGGTTTTGTTTTTGTTTTTGTTTTTGTTTTTGTTTTTTGTTTTTTGTTTTTTGTTTTTTGTTTTTTGTTTTTTTTTTTTTTTTTTAGGATTTACATTGCATAACATTCATGCTTTTCATTCTAGGTTTTTTTTTTTTTTTTTTTTTTTTTTTTTTTTTTTTTTTATAATTAAAAAAAAAAGGGAAGAAAAAGGAAGCAAATTTTGTTTTGTACTATTCTTCTTGGTGTTTGAGAACAAGGTTGGTCAATTTATTTTCACATGACATGTTTTTTGTACCTTGTTTAGCTTTGGTGAGCTTACTTATTGCACTTTACTAGTTGAAGCTTTGTAGTGCATGTTGTGTAGGAAAGATGTTTATGGTTCTTGATTATTCTGTCTTAATCTTGAAGTCACATGTTTTTGAATGTTGGACTTGAACTTTTGGAGAAAGGCATAAATAACCATCTCACCACTGTTCACTAGCCAATCATGAACACCTTAGTACATATCATAAGATTTTGTACTCGAGAAAGTGTAGCACATGCACAAAAAAAACATAAGGTGAAGCCTCGGTTTAAATTGCTTAATACTTAAAATTGGTGTGTACTATTAGGCTTGATGCCAAACTCACATGACTTAAAATTGGTATGTATATTATGAGGCATAAATACAAGAAACTTACATGATTGCAAGCTTATGATCTAGGAGATGTGGGAGTTATATGATGTAACTCTTTAGGTGATAGTCTCTTTTAAATTCTTTGTGATGAATTTTGTAGACTTTGTGATTGATTGCTATTCACATACCACCTCACATGTATCTCAAGCTTTTGCTAGTTACACACACTACACGAGTTACTCTCTTCTAAACTTTGTACATGTTATTGTATGTGTTTATGGTTTGACCAACCAAGTTTTGCAAATACTTTGAATTTTGTGCAAAATTAAGTTGTTGCTTTGAAAATTTGTGGAGAATGCAAGACATTTTGTTTTGGGAATTTGGGCTTAAACTTATTGTTTTTGAAAATCATATCATCTCACTCTCATGCATTATTGTTCTTGAGTTTCAATGCTTTGAGTTGATTCTAAATGTCTTTTTCAAAAATTGTGTTTTTTCTCAAATTGGTGAGCCTTTGCCCATTTCGATCGATCCATTCTGTTTTTCGATCGATCGAAAATTTTTAATTTTGATAGAGAGAGCCTCTGTCTGTATCAATCGATCGAAACTGATTTTCGATCGATCGAACTTGTTTCAAATTGTTTTTATAGAGTCTCTGTTTGTTTCAATCGATCGAGGCCGTTTTTCGATCAATCGAAACTCATGAAACATGTTTTTTAAAAAGTCAGATTGTCCTTTTCAAAGGCACTTTTTCAAAAAGTTTTTCAAACTTTTCTCTCTCTCCGACTTGGCTAAGGCTCCACCATCGATTTTTTGTCGTTTTCCTCCAAAATTTCTGCAAGGTTTTTGTCCTTGAAGGCCGGTAAGTCTCTTTTGCCCTTCCTTTTGCATTTTATTTCTTGTTTTCATGCATTTTTCATGCATTGTTGTGGGTATTTTCGACACTTTCTATATATTGGGGTTTTTGATGATTCAAACCTGTTTTTGTGAAATTGATCAATGGGTTTTTGTTCTAGGATGCTATAATGATGATTCTTGTAGTTTAATTTGATCAATTTTGTGGTTTTTGAAAAATTGGAAATTCTAGGGTTTGAAATTGATCCGAATTGGGGATTTTTGTCTAATTGGGTTAAATTGATGAAATTGGCTTGTCAAATTGATGTATTTGGTGATTATTTTTTGAATTCTATCATAAGTAATGATCAATTCGTCAATATTTTTTCAAATTGATCAAGTGGTTTTCCAAATTTTGGGGTTTTTGTGTTTATACCTCAATGTTCAAGCCAATTTTGTGAATTTGAACTTTTTGGACTTAATTCACTGCATTAGAACATGCATCATACCATTTAAATTTGTCATGCACCATATAGATTTTAATTCTCTATATTTTTTTTGTGCTAACTTGCAGTCTGGCCTTAGTTTTGTGTTTTTGTTCTTTTGCTCTATGTTTTGGTCCTTCTCTTAGCACCATGCCTAGGAAAACTAGAGCCAAGAGGACCCCTTCCATTTCCTCTGTGTCTCCCTCTAGGGTTGAGGAGTTTAGGAATGTTAAGTGTAGAGAGGCCTTTGAGAATTTGAACCGTAAGCGTAAGATTTGGGCTGAGCGAGTTGTTGTCTTAGATGAGCTTGATCCGGCCATTAGGGCCAATTTTGAGTCTAGAGGTTGGTTGCCTCTCTTAGAAATAGATCATCCACCCCCGACCGCCCTGATTAGAGAGTTCTTTTCGAACCTCTCTTGCCACGTCTATGATTCCAACACCCTTGTTAGGAGTTGGATACGAGGTGTTGAGTTCACCATTATCCCTCGGGTAGTGGCTGAGACTCTTGGGGTTCCGGTTGTTTGGGAGCCTAACTATCCCTATGATGAGTCACCCTCATTAGATGTAGTCATGTCATACATCACTGGGTCATCTATCTAGTGGGATTCTGATCCTCGGATCACGTCCGCTGAGCTTACCGAGACGGCCTATCTTTTCTTTAGGATAGCATGTCATTTGTTGTGGCCTATTTCTCACTTCCACACCATCCCTTTAGAGCGATGTGTGTTTTTGTATGCCTTTGTTTCTGGAGCGTCTATCAGTTTTCCTTACTTGTTCCTTCGTTCTTTGAACGAGGTTCATAGGAGTTCTGCCGTAGGGCATGTGCTGATTCATCCTATTTTCATTCATAGGATTTTGCTCTTTTTAGGTCTAGATGGTTTTCAGTCTGGTGAGCCTGTTCATGTTGTTGCTCCCATAGGTGCCACTTTTCTTCGACAGAGGGCTGCTCACTTGAGAGTTGCACCTTCACGTCCTAGAGGTGCGTCATCTAGTGGTGTTCCCCCTCCTCCCTCTTCTACAGGTGTTGATGCTGCCGCTGATGATGATGTTCCTCCACCGACTGCTTCGGATGATTCAGACATTCATCGCACGTTGGATCATGTCTTGACCGTTCAGGCGGCTCATGGAAAGATTTTGGTGGACATGCTCGATGAGATCCATGCTTTGTGTGCGGAGTTGGCGCAGTTTAGACCACCTCCCTTTTTGATGATGGATTCTGTTTGCCCTTTGGCATTCCGTCACAAAAAAAGGGGAGTACTTTGTAGAGTTTTAGCTTTCAAGGGGAGTATATGTTTTTGGTTGGAGCTTATGGAGTTTAGATTGTATCTAGGTGCTTCACTTTGTACTTTACATTTTTAGCTCTTGCCATGTTTTTGATGGGATATTCATGTTAGGGGGATTTTTATATTTTGTTGGTACTTTATATGTTTCTTGTTTCAAACTGCTTATTGACTTATATTTATGAGTTATTCATTGATATATATCTTTATTTTGTGTGTTGTTTGAAATCAAGAATTTCATTTGTTTACTTGTATTGTTTCCACACATGCGGTTATGCATTTTGTTTAGTGTTTCAGGAAATATACAGGTTGATTCAATTGAGCTGCTGTCTACACTTGCAACTGATGGATAGTAGTTAGGATTGAATTTGTTGTATGAGCATTATTTTGGAAAGGGCTTTTTATTTTGTAAACTTTGAGCTTCTAATTGTGTTTTGTCACGGATTGCCAAAGGGGGAGTTTGTTAGGTTCTAAAGTCTTAGGATTTTATATATTTAGAACTCTAATTTGTATTGTTAGCAAACCATGATCAAAACAATGTGTTTAGAAGTGTTTTAGTCTAGCTTAAAGTTGTGCATTTATGTGAAGTTGGAATCGAGTTAAAACAGGAAAGCATTGTGCCTTTCGGCCTGGCTCGATCGATCGAAGCTCGGGCAGAATGATTTTCTGTAGATTTTTCCAACTCAGCCCTAGTTGTTTTTAAAACGTTTTTAGGGTTTTTTATTTGTCCTAAGTATAAAAGGAAAACCCTAGCCACGTTTTAGTGTTGCTCATAATTGCAATTTGTGTAAATCTCTTGTGAGATCTAGAGGAGTTTTCCTTTACACAAACTTAGGGTTTTCAAGAAGAAGATTTATCTACACCTTGATGATCAATTCAGTTGCTGCCATTGAAGTTTAAAGAAAACACAAGCGGGTGTGCTTGTATCTGGTGGTGAATCCAAGAAAGAAGGAGTCCGTGGATTCGGAGTTTGCACGTGGTCGTGTCAGTAAGTTCTACTAGTGGGTAGCAATAAGAAGTCAAGTGTGGGGGCTTGTAAGTCTTATTGTATGAACTTCGATTCTTTCAAGATTGTGGATTCAAGTTTACCTTGAGGATAGCTAGGTCAAATCCTCCCTAGGTTTTTACCGGTTTGGTTTCCTAGGTGATCATATCTTGTGTTATTTATTTTCCGCTGCTTTGCATGATTTGATCTTTGTTTTTGTGATAACCTAGACTTGTTTAATTGGACTAAGTAACAACTTGGCTAATTACCTAGGTTAACTCAATTGTTTAAGGGGTCTAAAAACTATCAGAATTGAAATCCATCATCCTTTTTTATTTATTTCCCTTTCAGTTTTGTTTCCTCAATACTTTTTGTTATTTGTACTCATGATTTCTAACACTAACCATTGATAAATTTATCAATGATATGGAAAGAGATAAGCCAATTACATTTAGCTCTAATTTAGCTTTTGATGGCTATTAGCGTTATTTCTTTATTTTGTAATTGTCGTATGCAAATACATCTTTTTTTGTTTTCCTTTATTTGATTATTTTAGATACGAGTTTTTGCATATGTATAGACAGTGGATTGAAGGAATAAAGTTGGAAGAGAGAGATGGCTACGTTTTCTGGTGATTTTCTATAATAGTAAGTTATTAACAAGCACTTTGCTATCTTCATATTCACACACTTATAACCTGTAAGGTTGAATTTAATCAACCATGTGTTGGCTTTATTCCATGACAAATTTGCTTGTAATACAACACTTAGAAACCCTGTATTTAGGTGGGTATCATGTAAGGGTAGTGTGTGAGAGAGTGTGAAGAAATGCTCAAGACTGTGCAGTGAAGCAGGGACTCGCGGCTGGATCTCGCGGGTGGCTCGCGGCTTGCAAGCCGCCAAAAGTTGCACACGCGCAGAGCATGCAGGGGAGATGAACAGTCATGCCAGCTGGAGCACTACAGGACAAAAATCCAGACTGGCCACTTAGTTATCTCGCGGCTTGAACTCTCGACTCAGTTAAGTCGCGAGGTCAAGTCGCCAGCCAGCCCTGTTTTTGGAAAAACTGACTTTTCGCATTCCATTCTCACACCAGTATAAATACCCCTCATTCCCACAAAATAGGGGTGGCTATTCAGAAAGAAAAACCCTAAGAGAGGTTTCTTCAAAACACCCACCCAATTAGAGAGAGCTACTCATTCTTAGAGAGAAATCTTTGTAGTCTCTTCTCATTCCCTCTCTCATTGTCATACCTATTGAGAGGAGATTTCTATAAAAACACTACCCACACCCATTTAGAGTGTTGAGTGTTTTTGGAGCTTTGGGAAGCATTGGAAGATGCCAAGGATGGCGGATGCTATGGTCTAGTAGCGGAATCCGGTAAGCTAGAAAAGAAAAAGGTTCGGCGCAACCTCGTTGGAGCAAGAAGCTTGGAGGGCTTAGGTACATCGAGTAGATTAGGCTTGGAGGGTCTATTGCTGTTCATGTATCCCAACTACATTTTCTAGTGGATTATTGACCGCTTGGAGGGCGGCGGAGAGGTTTTACGCCGAGGGCTTCGGTTTCCTCTTCGATAACACATCGTGTGTTGTCCTTGTATTTGCATCTCTCTTCCCTTTATCTTTGCCTTTTATTTTCTGCTGTGGATGTGATTTATAATTGGCTTAGATTGTGTTCCTATTCTGTTTATAGTTTATGTTCATTTTCCGCACATTAGTTGTTTGACATAAAGCTTGAATTGGTTATTTTGTATATTGGGGGTCTAAACGTTCAAGGGTGTTTATACACATATTTGAACTTTCAATTGGTATCAGAGTGGGTACACTTGTTGTGGTTTAAATACCTAAGTGTGATCCTTGACCCCTTGTGTTTATTTGCCATGGATTGTGCTTTGTATGCCTCTTTGCATGATTTGGTTGGTGATGAATGTAACATGCCACGTGTTTGTGAAAATGCCTCTATGAGTGTTAATCCTCATAAGTGTGATGACATGTTATTTGAATCTATGAGTGTTATTGACAAACTCTTGAAGAAAAATGCTAAGAAGTTTCAAAAGAATTTAAGCAAGTTATTTTGTGAAAAGGATGATTTGATTGCTAAGCTCAATGAATCCAACAAATTGGTTGAGAAATATAAAAAACTTGTTGAAGATTCTCTTGAAAAGCTAAAAGAGTTTGAATGTTTGAATATGGACTTCGATGCTAAACTTGTTTTGTCTAACAAACTTGTTGATGAGTTAAAATGTGAAAATGAATCTCTTAAGATGCATGCCAAGTGTTTGATTGCTGAACCCATTGATAAAATGGATGATAATATGTGTTGCAATCATGTTATGGTACCCGATCTTGTGCCTAATGTGTATTCTACCTCTAAGGACAAATCGGTGTACGTTCCTCCACATAAAAGAAATCAAAATGTGGAGAGAAAGACTGTTAAGTCAAAGCCTCTGTTTAGGTCTCAACCTAAGGCTTTGGATGGATCTAAGTTTGTTCCAACTTGCCACCATTGTGGTGTGATTGGTCATATAAGACCTCAATGTCATAAGTTGAAGAGGGAACAAAATCATGTTGCTAGATCCCTTCCCAAAAAGCCTAGTGGACCTAAACACATTGTTTGTCACCATTGTGGTGCCTTTGGTCATCTAAGACCTCAATGCTCTAAGTTTCATGCTTTTAAAAGAATCAAAAGAAAAGAAAAACTTGAGTTTTTTGGAAGTTGTGCTAAAAAGAGTAAACCGGTTTTGAGTGAAAATAGCATGTTGTTAAAGAAAATGTTTAATACTCTTAACTCCTTAACTATGTGCATCTCCGGTTCTCATTCTTCCAACTCTCGTCTCACTTCTCTTGAGACACTCATTCCAAACAATCGTTCTGTTTGGATGAGGAAGGGTTCCTATGGTTGAGCTTTTGCTCTTTTGGTCCTTGATCTAATTCTTTCGATCTTTATAGGACCCTTCATGCATTAAATGTCATATCTTCATGCATTTTGTGCATCTTGCATTTATTTGTATGCATTGTTTTGTTTTTGATCTTACTTTTATATTTCAGTTTTGTGTGAGTAAAAAAAAAAAATCCAAAACCACATAAAAAGTGAAAAATTCAAAAAGTTTGATCGTATATGTTTGAGCACATATCACATGTGAGTTTGGCCTTGTACCTTTGTACAAATGGCTTTGTGCATTTACGAGCTTAGCTTGTTATTTTTGCACTTATATCTTTGTGGGAAAAATCTTGACATCTTTGTGTGATTGTTGTAAATCGATCTTCAAGCTTGTCATGAATGATTAGTCAATAGTCATGTTGGTTTTGATACATGCATAGACTTGTGTTTATATATCTTCCCACTCTTTATTTTTGTTTTTGCTAAAAAGAGCTCACCAAATGTAAATCTCCAAATAAAAAGAGATAATGAGCTGCAAAAGCCGTCGCACATACTAGTATTTGACTAGGAAAAAGGGAAAGCGACTTATATGAAAATGTATGATGCCTAAAAAGCCAAAGGCTTGTTCATCAAATTGAAATATCACAAACTTCAGGCATCGATCTCAAAATGAGATGTTTTGATTCAAAATGATCAAATGTTATGAATTGTAAAGAAGCCAAATGAAAAGCTTCATCGTATGTAATCATTTTCTTGTGGGAGGTCATATATGTTCATTTCTATAATTGAGATAGACCACTTGAATTAGTACTAGTTGTGTATGACTTGATTGAATTGATCATTGAAGTTTCACTCTAGACTAAGGACTATTCCACATTTGATACACACACACAACACACATGCCTAATGTTCAATGAATGTCTTATTCATTTGTTAGATTGTACTTGTCTAAATGTGATGTGTGTGTGCTCAATCATATATGGGTTAATCCAAAAAGATTTTTGATCATTTTATATGTTTTTGGAAGTGATTTTTATCACTCTTTGTGTTCATGTTTAGTGCTTGCTTTGTTTTTCATTGTTTTAAACATG
This sequence comes from Quercus tomentella, assembly GCA_028535165.1. Taxonomy (NCBI): domain Eukaryota; kingdom Viridiplantae; phylum Streptophyta; class Magnoliopsida; order Fagales; family Fagaceae; genus Quercus; species Quercus tomentella. The sequence continues at coordinate 5,044,240 of JAPQVY010000100.1, read as the reverse complement.
TTCTGTTTAAAAAAAAAAAAAAAAAAAAAAAAAAAAAACAAGTGTCAGAATTTTTGGCCACTCATTTTGGCCACTCGCGTGAGCTGCCAGTTTTGGCGACTCATTTTGGTAGCTTGCACCAGCGAGTTTAAGCTGTGAGTTCATACAAAGAGGTTTCGCGGCTCACTCGCGACTCGCCAGTCGCGAGACGCCCAGAATCAGCTTTTTAAAGAGCTTTTTCGTGGGAAACTTGTTTTAAACCTCTCCCATCCTCTCTAAAACCCCTCTTTCAATACTTTTACATCAAAACCCAACCAATTTGAATGATTTTTCAATCCATTAACATCTCTAAGGTAATTATAAACTCTTTTCATTGATTTTGATCCTTAGATTATGTCTTGGAGAGTTTTGTGCTCTTGGTTGGGATTTTTATCATAGGGGTTGGGAAAACTTAATTTTTGTCAAATTTCTTCATGGGATTGGTTTCTTTTGTTGATTTGCATTGGTTGTTGGCCCCTTGTGGCAGAAAGAACATGTATTAAGGGTGATTTTCATGATGTTCATGCATTGTTTCACATTATTGTTTATAGTGTGCATGCTAGGTGTTTGATATAATGCCTCTTAGACATTTTCTTGCTTGTTTGGACTCCGATGAGTACCAAACTTTGGGGTTTCTCATGTTTCCTCATTAGGAACATGTTTAGTTCGTTGGTTGTGTATTTAGCACACTTTGCCCCACATGTGCATTTTTCATGCATTGGTCATGCATTGCACTTAGCCACCTCTTGCACACACCTTTGCTACCCTTGTCATGCATTGGTCTTTACCTTATTTCTTCATCCTAGCATGTCATATTTACCTTATGCTTTGTAGCATGTTACTTTGTCTTAGGTTTGAGCTTCATTTTCTCATTCATCTTGCACCCCTTATGCATCTTTTTCATTGTTCGTTCATTCATCTCTTGCCCTCTTTTCTCCTTGATCCTTTGTCTATTCCTGACAAAAAGGGGGAGAGTATACTCTAGAGAGTATACCAGAGTATTTTGAAATTTCTATATGACTCTTGTTATGACTTTTGTGCACATCCTTAGGGGGAGAAATTCCATTTCTCGTGCACATTTGTAGGGGGAGAGATTTTCCATTGTGGAGATGCATATACCAAGGGGGAGAAGACATTGTGTTAACTAGAAAACTTTGTTCTGTTTGTTTTCTTGTTGGCCTTATGGTGCTTTGAGTTATGCTTTGTTGTTCTCATTGCATCATGTTTGTGCTTTGGACATGCATATATTCCTATGCTATTGTGCTTCTTTGAATGCATGTTCGGATGATCATTTGCTTTGCTATGTGATCATTGTAGTCATTTCTATATGACTGTTTTGGTGTATGATTAAGTTGCTCACATGTTTCACATTATGTTTACTTGATCGCAATTTACTTGTTACATTATACTTGTCCTTTTATTACTTGCTTTACCTTGAGGGTTTAATGTGTTTTGTGCAAGTGTTTCAGGTTACAAGTATATATATTCCAAGTGCATCACAGCCTCTCATCACTTTGAAGGGGAGAAAATTTATACACTTTTAGTTTATATTCAGTATTTTGTGTTTTGTACCCATGTGCTTATATAAGCTTTTAGGGTTAATGTTTTATGCATAGTTTGTAGGCTTTATGGTATGTACCTTGCTTTATGCAGCCTTTTTTATGCTATGTTTAAATCAGTACTTCTATTTAAATGTATTGCATTTTCTTTAAGTACTGTCACTCTTGTGCCCTTGTAGGATTGTTCCTAGATGCATATACTTAGTGTATTATGCATTAGTTGAGTGTTGGGCATACAAGTAACTTGCATTGTTCTTGTTAGCTTATATGTTCAAGTGTTCATTCCAAGTGTGAATGAGCATTGTGATCACTACCCTGTAGTGATTGCTTGTTTGATCAAGCCATGGTTTGTTTCTTAACTTCATCTTTGCTTGATCACATATTGCTTGCTTCATATGCATTTCATGCTTTTCTGCATACAATGATCATGGTGTATTGTTGTGTTTCAGGAGATTCATGTTCATATGATTCAAGAGCTGCACAGCTTTTAGATTTAGGTGTGAGTGAGTTTTGCCATTGTTCCCAAACTCACGTTTAAGTCTAGTGTCTGTTTTAGGGTGTTTTGTCACGGAATAGCCAAAGGGGGAGATTGTAAGGTTGAATTTAATCAACCATGTGTTGGCTTTATTCCATGACAAATTTGCTTGTAATACAACACTTAGAAACCCTGTATTTAGGTGGGTATCATGTAAGGGTAGTGTGTGAGAGAGTGTGAAGAAATGCTCAAGACTGTGCAGTGAAGTAGGGACTCGCGGCTGGATCTCGCGGGTGGCTCGTGGCTTGCAAGCCGCCAAAAGTTGCACACGCGCAGAGCATGTAGGGGAGATGAACAGTCATGCCAGCTGGAGCACTACAGGACAAAAATCCAGACTGGCCACTTAGTTATCTCGCGGCTTGAACTCGCGACTCAGTTAAGTCGCGAGGTTAAGTTGCCAGCCAGCCCTGTTTTTGGAAAAACTGACTTTTCGCATTTCATTCTCACACTAGTATAAATACCCCTCATTCCCACAAAATAGGGGTGGCTATTCAGAAAGAAAAACCCTAAGAGAGGTTTCTTCAAAACACCCACCCAATTAGAGAGAGCTACTCATTCTTAGAGAGAAATCTTTGTAGTCTCTTCTCATTCCCTCTCTCATTGTCATACCTATTGAGAGGAGATTTCTATAAAAACACTACCCACACCCATTTAGAGTGTTGAGTGTTTTTGGAGCTTTGAGAAGCATTGGAAGATGCCAAGGATGGCGGATGCTATGGTCTAGTAGCGGAATCCGGTAAGCTAGAAAAGAAAAAGGTTCGGCGCAACCTCGTTGGAGCAAGAAGCTTGGAGGGCTTAGGTACATCGGGTAGATTAGGCTTGGAGGGTCTATTGCTGTTCATGTATCCCAACTACATTTTCTAGTGGATTATTGACCGCTTGGAGGGCGGCGGAGAGGTTTTACACTGAGGGCTTTGGTTTCCTCTTCGATAACACATCGTGTGTTGTCCTTGTGTTTGCATCTCTCTTCCCTTTATCTTTGCCTTTTATTTTCTACTGTGGATGTGATTTATAATTGGCTTAGATTGTGTTCCTATTCTGTTTATAGCTTATGTTCATTTTCCGCACATTAGTTGTTTGACATAAAGCTTGAATTGGTTATTTTGTATATTGGGGGTCTAAACGTTCAAGGGTGTTTATACACATATTTGAACTTTCATAACCTTCATATTTCTCTATCTTTCTCATTTTGTTATCTTTTATTTTCTTTGTGGTGACTTTCCATTCCTTCACCAGTTTTTTTATTTATTTTTTATTTTTACAGAGTTGGCTTTGTCTAGGGCATCCTATTCTCTGGCTTTAGCCATTAGATTAAAATATAAAGAACCTAAGTTTATTTGTTTCAGCTCGAGACAAATAAAATCGGCTTATACCTTTAAGCAAAGTTTTTCTTTGCATCGCATTGGTTTGCGACTAGTACATACATAAAGATAAGCCAACTAAGAACAACACTAGCTCCAAGATTAAGTCCAACACACGACACAATTTTAAAACAAACACATAGAATACCCTCATATATACATACATAAAATCTGAAAATGATTTTTGGAGGAATAAGGAAACGGCACCATAATTCATACATGCATGATCCACTCCTTGATAGTTGCCATTCTAATGAACACCTGTAAGTCAAAGCTGGTAATCTTTTCTGACTCATAGTAGAGAATAGGGTCCTCATCACTTTCTACAATACCTTGCATGCAAAACAGAGAAAATTTACAGATTATGAGCTTCACGAAAATACTGTTTCTACTTCTTAGATAAGTTTATACAAAACCACACAATATAAATTCAAAGAGGATTTTGTCACACTTACCTCAGAGCACACATTAACTTCTTCTTCACTTGGGTCTTTGGTTGTTGGGCATTGTCACCTTTCCATTTTGTTCTCCTTCAATCAACCTTACTAGCCACTGCGGTTTTCCCATTTTAAACGTAACATATCCCATAGCTAATCCTACCACCAATCCACATCCAAACCCAATCAACACAGCCTTCCAATCAAATCCATTTCCAAACATTAATCATTATTGTCTTCTTGGAAATTTAATGCTGGTGGAGGAGGTGGAGGCTCATCAGCATTACATTTCCATGATAGTGGAAATCCACACAATCCCAAGTTCCCATTATTTGAGTCATTTTGAAATGTAGCAAATTGCTTACCTTGAGGTAAGGATCCAGTAGGCTGGTTTTGTGAAAGGTTTAACATGGCCCAAAATGTTTGGCTTGTCAATTGCATGGGAATTTCCCCACTGAGTTTATTTGAAGAGAGATCTAATGATTCAAGTGCTAATAGATTTGCCAAAGATGATGGGATATGTCCAGTTAGGCTGTTATGGGAAAGGTTGAGCAATCAGAGAGATTTAAGCCTTCCAAGCTCTTCTGGAATCTCTCCTTGGAATTTGTTGCTTGATAAATCAATTACTGTGAAGATGGTTACAATTTTCAATACTTCTGTCTCCAATCCTCTTACTATTACCACTGCTGAATCTTGATAATAAGTTGCAGTTGGATATTCATGAAGATAATATTCACCCAAATATTTTTGTTTAGGTTTATCTTTATCGATATTCCTCATGCCTTTCAAGTTTTCAAAATAATTTCTTGGTAAAAGGCCAATGAACTCATTGTGGGAGATGTCAAGAATTTGTAGTTTAGAGAAAAACATCCCACTAGTTTTATGATTTCCAATTGGACCATGGAGTATTAGATCCCAAGACAAGAATCCTTAGATTCGACAGAGCTTCCAAGCAAGAAGGGAATGAATCATTTATCCTATTATTTCCAAGGCTTAGAACTTCTAAACTTGTACAGAGAACCAAAGATTTTGGTAATAGCCCTTCAAATTGATTACCATTTAAGACAAGACTTGTCAAGCTTTAGCCCCATAAAAAAGTATCAGGGATGATGCTATGAAAATTATTCATCTACAAATCCATCACTAAAAGAGAATAACTGAAGTTTCCTAGACATTGTGGAAGTGCCCCACCAAAATTGTTGTGAGATATGTCAAAGATTGCAAGGGAACTTACATTACAAATCATAGATGGGATACCCCCAGTCAATTTATTGTGTGACATGAAAAACTTTTGTATACAATGGAGGAATAAGAAGCTTTCCTTGCAATAGATTGGCCTGAAGGTCAAGTAACCTTAGATTCTTCCATGGAAGTCTCTCTATACTTGATAAAAAAAATTATAAGAAAGATTTAGGTATACCAAATTCTCCCCAACTTCAATCATCCATTCCGGGACTTAACTATAAATGCTATTATTAGATAGGTCTAAGTTTTCTAATCTTTTTGACAGTTTTATGAAATTTGGGAATTCGGTTATGTTGCAAGAAACTAAGTTCAAAGATTGAAGAGCAGGGAAGGGATCATTAAATTTGCTTTTGATGCTCAATAATTGATTGTTATATGAAAGATCAAGAGTTTGAAGTTCCTTGAGATTTGTAGACTAATCAAATTCCACAATGCCACTCAAGTCATTTGATGAAATATCACGCTCTATAAGATTCACAAGATTTGATATTGATTTTGGAATAGAACCATAAAGCCTGTTATTTTCCAATCTAAAATTTGTAAGGAATTGCTACTTTGGAATTCATCAATTTGACTAGTGAGTTGGTTATAAGACAAGTAAACTTTGGCGAGTCTTGTGAGGTTGGTCAAAAATTTAGGAATTCTATCTCTAAGGTTGTTGAATCTTAGGTCAATAAGATTGAGATCCTTTAGCTCTAAAAGTGATGGAATTTGACCGGTGAAGTAGTTAGATCGGAGGAAAATTTGAGTAACTTTCGTGAGGTTCCCAATTGATGAGGGAATTGAACCTGCAAAATTGCAATTTTATGAGATTCAAACAATTTGCACAAACTATACATTGTAAAATGAAAGTGATTATGGGATCTGTCCATTGAGATTGTTATATTCTAGACCCAAGTATAAGAGCATCTTGAGGTTTGAAAGTGATGATGGTATCTCACTGCTAAAATGGTTGTCAGATAAATCCAAATCAGTGAGCGTAAGTAGGTTTGGTAGGCGAAAAATATCAACTGGTAATGTCCCTTGCAATTCACAGTTAAAGAGACTAAGTGTTGTCAATGAAGAAGAAAAATTCATCAAAGACCTAAGTGAAACAGAAGACATGTCAACCAAATCAAGATGAAGTTCTCTTAGCATCTTCAAATTTTTAGCAAGCCTTCTAACAACAAATGTTTCGAGACTAACAAAATGATTTTGAGAGAGATATAGTGAGGCCAATAGGGAGAGGTGCAATAAACGAAGTGGGACTTGGCCAGAAAACACACAACCTGAAAGGTTAAGATATCTCAACCTAGTAAATTGACCAAACCCAGATGAAATCAATGAAAAATCAAAGTCATTGAAAGCAAGGTTGAGATATTGCAAGTGAGAGAGAAGAAAGAGGGTACTATTGGGAGGGATGGTGCCTTGAAGCCAGCTACAACTGAGGTCAAAGCCAATCAGGTTTCCCTTCACGCTATCACAAGTAACCCCATCCCATGAGCAGTAATCAGTGCCCTTTTTCCAAGACTCCATCTTTGGATAAGAATGCTGATAACCCAAAAGGTCACAATCATAAGAAGCAAATTCTGAAAAGTTAAATAATTGCTTAAAATGGAGTAATGCTAACTGCTGGTCTTGGGAGCACAGTGGTTTCAAAGTAGAGGCAAAAGATGATGATGATGAAGAAGTAAAAAGAGAATAGAAGAGCAGTAAGAGGTGGAAGTGTTGAGAGAGCCATATTAACCACCTCATAATTCCAAATGAGATCAGAAGTAAATATATTATGTCTTTAAAGAAGAGCTGGAAGATGTATATTTTATATGAAAAGGTGATGATAACTACCTCATAGTTGTACTTGTATCTTCATTTTTTTTTATTTAATTTTTATTTATCTTCTCAACAAAGCCATCATAGATTCTTTGATTTCTTAGGGCAGGTTCGTTGATTTCTTATATTCTATCATGACTTTGGCTAATGACTCAAGAAGCACTAATGTAATGGGTGCCTCTTCCGCACTAATGTAATGGGTTATCTCACAAACACTAATTTTTAAGTCCTAGTCTTTGCACTTGCATTTTAAGTCTTCCCATTTACTTTTTTCTTTTCGGTAACTAAGCTCATAACCCATTCACACCTGCCTCAATAACAATTTAGTAGCACTATAACTAGCTAAAACCTCAATTTTTTCCTATTTAAGCTAACTTAGCTAAGAGTATTCACTTCAACATTTTATAATAAATGGTTGAGGCTGTTGCAGAATGGTTTTGATTGAGTAGATCCCTGATACCACCAAACGCATAATGGAAATGCAGTAAGACTAGATATCATTCTAGCTAACAGTAACCTCGAAAACTCAGGGAAAGAAGTCTGGATTCATGTGAATTTTTGTGAATTTGAGAAGTTCTCGAAGAAAAATTTTATTCGTAAATTTTTGTTGGCTTTTGTTCACCCATGCTCTTGTACACTTATTAAGGAGGTTTTAAACGAATCCCACTTGTATAGTTTTTTTTTTTTTGGCTGAATACTTGTATTAGGAAGTGGTTGAAGTGACTTGAGTACTTATAAAAAGGAAATTGATTGCAATTAAAAAATCAACCTTAATGAAAGCGCTGGGGCACTCATTAACTAAACCCATGTGTTCACATGTTTTTTTTTTTTTTTTTTTTTTTTTTTTTTTTTTTTTTTTTTTTAATTCAATAGTTATAATGGGAGATAGAAAATTTAAATTCTGAATGTCATTGTTAGAAACACTAAAAGAGTCAATTGAGCTACAAAACTCTTGGCTATAATTCTCATATTAGTCTTAAATAATATTAGGAGTGGACTATTTTATGAGTTTAATTAATCAAAATATCAGATCTAACAAGAGCTATACTTTGGATTTGTCTACCTACTAATAATCCTTTAATGTGAATCATAAGTAAAATTTTTACTTTAAAAAATTCACAAACACCTAACAAATTTACATCATATAAAAAATTGTTATCTTATAACTTTGTCTAAATTAAAACATAGCTGGGTATTCACGTGAATGATTTGTCATTATTCAGATTGGTATCAAGTATTTGCGTGTATGTGTTCATCAGCACATGTGTGTTGCTTTTATAAATTTTGCCACCCTTGAAATTAAATCCCAGCTCTGCCATTGATCCTATGTCAAGTTCGTACGTACACTGATATTTTGATAAGTAAGATGTTACTTTATTGCGGTGTTGGCGTTTTAATCCATTAAAAACACTTTTAGTGCTTAGTGATTTTTTTTTTGGTTGAGAAAAGTGCTTAGTGAATTCTGGTTGTTCAATAATATTTTTGTAATTTTGTTACATGCAGGCTTTATAAACACTAATTTCTGATCTGCACAATGCTCCAAAAAAATTTGACGATTTTTTTTTTTTTTTTTGGTTAAAATATTTGATGATTTTTTTTTTTCTTTCTTTCTGTTAAGTAAAAAATTAAAATAGTATATGAGACTTATAAGTATTAGTCTCAATCCCTTCTTAAAATGAAGTGATTATTTTCTAATAAAGTATAGTCAATACAATTGTAGGGACACGATTTTTGTTAACCCGGTCCTGGACAATCAGGCCCTAGCCCAAGAAGTCCCACACAATGAAGTTTGTAGAGTATGGGCTGAAGAACTCGGTTCCAGTTGGCTCAGACGGTTCGTTGCATGTTCTTAGTGGATGTAGAAACGTAAATCAAGAAAATGTATGTGAAAGTGGAAGTTTTATTCATGGACATGCTTTCATACAATGACTTCTTCTTTTTCTCTCTTCTCTCCTCCCTTTTTTTTTTTCCCGTCCCCCTTTCTGGGGGACTCTTACATATGATATAGGCCCTCTCTTATCATCTGGGCCCTACACTTGTTGATCATCCAAACCCCCACTTGAGCACCTGTCCCATCAGACGCCCTTACCAGTTCTTTGTGAGTTGCAGTGACCAAGGTAACACTGTTCAGGGGTCTTCTCCTCATTAATGCGGCCAGGAGAGTAGTTGTGGTGCATTTAATGTGGTGGTGACAGCCTTTGCTAGGATATTTTGAGCCTTCTTTCTTTTTATGCGTTTGGAGTGAGGGCTACAGTAACTGGGATGCATCATTGATCTGGACTTTGGGATGTCCAAGGAGGAATTACTCCTCGGACATGTTTTCTTTGCCCAGTTGGCTTGGGCAGGGGTTACGGGCCGCGACGTCTCCTTGGAAAGGATCGTCCTCGGACGGGCCCAAGGCCCAGCCAACTTGTTATTCTGGACCGGTCCCCACAACAATATATATTAGATTTTGTAAATTAAGCTATCTATATATTTGTTATTAGAAAGTTTTTTTAATTTTGTATATTTTTTTAAGAAAATATAATATATTTTACATTCAATTATAATATAATGTGAGGTATTTCGTAAATAAATTATTGTGTGGTTAGATTTTTTTCTAGTACTCCATACAAATGGTTTATCCATTATATGTCTTGAATGGCTAAAGAAGGAAGCATGTATAAGCAAATCCATCACTTAATATTAGGAAAAAAAAATACAAAACTTTAATAACATAAGAAAAATATAATTTTATCAAGATACTTACCGATATTAGGTGAACTGAATAGTTTGAAGTGGACTAGAGTAGACCAAAATGGACCAATGGACCAAAATAGACTAAAATATATTGAAATAGACCAATGTGGACCGAATTGGTCAGAAGTGGACCAAATTGGATGGACAAAAGTGGACCGGATGGACTGAAATGGATCGAAATAAAACGAATGAATTGAAGTGGACCGAAAATAACTGAATGGACCGAAATGCTATGTTGATGTGGTTCAACATGAGCATAACAATAATAAATGTTATGCTTAAGCTTTTAGGTATTATATAGATGAATTGCAGATCTTGTACACATAAGTATATGTAGGCTACAAATACAAAATACAGTCACTTGCAAGAGTTCTCTCTCTCCCCGAGCAAATGGTCAAAGAAATTGTGGGGTAGCTTAAATGAAGTAAAAAAAATACACAAATGATATTTAATGCTCATGAGATCACCTTTCTTTTGTTACTTAGAAGGGCTAGAAAAACTAATGCAGCCTACATTAATTTTATATCAAATGTCAGTTGCTGGCTTTGGCATTATAGCTCAAAATCGCTAGAACTCACTTCAATTTCAATGTATGCACCATGAGATTCAACCCAAGTTTCCATACGTAATTGCCTAGATTGGTTGTAAAAGTAACTTGAAGGAAGACTTTGGAAAGGTAAGAGGTTCTGCTTCAACACTCTCTAGTCTGACCAAAAAAACCCTAAAAAGTTAAATTGTGGAAGAGCATCCTAGCGATAAATTAGGATACTTACAGCTTGTAGAAACATCAAAGCCATACTAAAGACAGAAAAACCTGTGGGCAGATCGCCAAATGCCACATTGTTGAGAAGGTAAAATGGATGATGATTTGTATAAGTGTCTAAGATGTTGGTTGAACTAAACCACTTCCTGGTAAGAGCCTTAATCAATATTGTCAACCAGGAATGGATTTACCAACACAAAGTTAATGGAAGTTACCGATAAGAAATACCAAGACTAAGCTAAGAACATATGTAATATGGAATCTTAGTTATTAATAGATTTCAATTTCACAGAGGACCTTTTTTTTTTTTTTTTTTTTTGGTATCGTAAGAGACAAATTATCAAACACATAGAAGGCATAAACAATGCATACAAGATTTAAGAGGTTCAATACCATTAGTATGTTTGGAAGTTTGGAGAGAAAGGAGAGTAAAGATAAGGGAGAAAGTAGAGGAGAGGAGACGGGAGAGGAATGGTTACCCTCAATTAGATATTTTAAATTTTTTTATAGTAGATATTTTAAACATTAAGAAAAAGGAGAATAGATATTTTAAAAATTAAGAAAAATGAGAACAGATGATCATCTAGTTGTATTAAAAATTAAGTAGGTGAGGAGAATAGAAGAGAATGGTCATATAAATTGATATCTGTTATTAATTCATCATAGGGGTAAATTGGAAATTAAAATTTTAAAATAAATGGAATCCCTCCCCTCTTTCCAAATTCTTCCTATTTAAAAAAATTAAAATTAAGGTACCTTTTAAAAAAATAAAATGAAAATTGGGAGGATACACAACATAGGCATAAATACTTCCTCCCCCTGCCCCAATTTAAAAAATTCCAAATAAGATTTATTAAACCCTCAATATTTCATTTATTTCTACTCCCCTCAATCCAAAAACACTATAAGTCTACGTAGACAAGTCGTGTTTGGAATGATCCACTATAATCAACAAGTTACATTGATCTTTTACTCAAGTTTTATCACACAACTTGAGCTTAGAATACAAATTAAGAGAAATACAAACTTACCTCAATGACCTCTACAAAAACCAACTTCACTACAATAAAATCTTTCGAACAACACATTAAGAAATAATCCCAAATACCTTTGAAATACTTGCTTTAATAGGTTTCAATGACCATGGTAAGAGAAAGAAAAGCTCATACTCTAACAATAATCTCTCACACTTGTAACCTTCTATATTGGTCTTGAGAATTTGGGCAAAGAAGTGGTAAAAATAAGCCTTCATGGGTATTGGAAGTTTCTACAGAGTAGGTCTTTTTCTTTTTTCTTTCTGTGGTTGGAGGGGGGGGGGGGGGGGGGGTGGCAGCTAACAAAACTTCGACCTTCCTTGAATAAGGGTGTGTTTTCCACTTTTCCATGCTTGATCAAGGACCATATCTAATTTCCATGTTTAAACCCTTTTCATTTTGAATTCTAGTATTTTTATGATTATGATTTCAAATATTCCATTTTTTTTTTCTTCTGATATAAAATCAATTATTCATTGATATAAAGAAAATATTAGAAGCCAGTGCAAGACAATCCCAAATCTAAATTCCATCATGCCACACAATCTTAAAAAACAAACAAAACATGGAATTCCGGTATACATATATATATATGCTCAACATATATGAGCACGATTATTCTTTGAAGAAGTAAACAACTTCTATACATACAAATTATTGTGCAACTTCTAAGACAAGCATATATAAAACAATAGTACAATAATATTCTAGGGAATTTTTTTTTCAAAACACATCAACCACCCCTTAATTGCTTTAATTTCATCTTCCTCTTGATGTTTAATTATTACTCCCTTCTCTTCTTTAGATACTATTCTCCTTTAGCCAAGCTTACAAGCCATTGAAGTTTTCTAGACTTGGAAACAAGATATCCCAACCAAGCTTACAAGCCATTGAGGTTTTCTAGACTTGGAAACAAGATATCCCATAGCTATCCCATACACGAATCCACATCCGTACCCCATCATCACAGCCTTCCAACCAAATCCACTTGTAAACTTTAAATCGTTGTCCTCTTCAGATGATGGTGGCTCAACAATCCTACATTTCTTGGACAATGGAAATCCACACAATCCTTGGTTCCCAATGTATGAGTTGTTTTGAAATGTATTAAATTGTAGGCCTTGAGGTATGGGTCCAATAAGTTTGTTTTGTGAAAGGTTTAAAACAGCTAAAAATGTTAAACTTGTTAATTGCATTGGAATGGAGCCATTGAGCATATTTGAAGAGAGGTCTAAGGATTCAAGTAGCAACAAATTTCCCAACGATGATGGGATATAGCCAGTTAGGCTATTGTGGGAGAGGTTGAGCTCTCGAAGAAACTGAAGTTTTCCAAGTACTTTTGGAATTTGCCCATGGAACTTGTTGCATGAGAGGTCAATGGTAGTAAAGATGGTTAAGATTCTCTCTAGCATACGTTCATGCCCTTTCCATACCACCATTACTGAGTCTTGGTAATAGTCTTCCCCAATATATTTCAATGAAACTTCATTTTCATTGACTGTTTTTATAGCTTTCAATCCTTCAAAAAAATTGGAAGTTAAATGACCCATAAAATTATTTTGAGAAAGGTCAATTATTCGCAACATAGCAAAAGATGAGTTGGCCCTGAAATCTTCAATTTGGCCATAAAATCTATTGCACCTCAAGACAAGAACTTGTAGCTCTGGAAGCGCTTCCAACCAATAGGGGAATGAATCAGTTATTTTGTTATTTCCAAAGTCTAGAACTTCCAACTTTTTACAATTGACCAAAGATTGTGGTAATGACCCTTCCAATTGATTGTGATTAAAGACAAGAGTTCTCAAGCTTTTGCACTTTGCAAACATTTCAGGGATGGTTCCATGGAATCTATTTGTTCGCAAATCCATCACCGAGAGAAAATCACTCAAGTATCCCAAACATCGTGGAATCGTACCAGTTAGATTGTTAAAGGAGATATCAAGGATTTGGAGGGTTAGATTGCAAATTGAAGAAGGTATTTCCCCGGTCAATTTATTGTTTGAGATAGAAAAGAAAACCACGGAAGATGGTGGAACAGGAAAAATTCCTTGAAGAAAGTTGGCATGAAGATCAAGATTTTCTAAATTCTCTCCTGGAATTTGCTCTATACTTGTCAGAGAGTTATGAGAAAGATTTAATGATTTCAAATTCCCTAGCTCTTTAAACATCCATTTTGGGACTTGGCCTTTGATCCTATTGTTAGATAGGTCTAAGGTGTCTAAGAACAAGGTTCTTAAGTATGGAAATTTAGTTATGTTGCAAGATGCTAGTTTCAAGTATTTAAGTTTGGGGAAGGTATACTTTAAATTGTTGTTGATGCTCAAAGACAGACTGTTATAGGATATGTCTAGAAAATCGATTTCATTGAGCTTTGAGAACATATTAAATTCTATAGTGCCACTCAGATTATTTGAAGAAATATCAAGCTTCTGAAGTTTCACCAGATTTGAGATTGACTTTGGAACAGAGCCATTTAGCCTGTTATTATATAACAAAAGAATCTCCAATGACTTGGCATTTTGGAATTCACCAATTTGACCAATAAGGTGGTTAGAATTCAAGTCTAAATTTGTGAGTTTTGTGAGCTTGGTCAAAAAATCTGGAAGTGTACCTTCAAAATTGTTGCCTCCGAGGTCCAGAAAAGTGAGATCCTTTAGATTTGAGAGTGATGATGGAATGTGGCCAATGAAGCTGTTAGATGAAAGGTAACAATAAGTAACTTTCGTGAGGTTTCCAAAGGACTCGGGTATTGATCCTGTAAAATTGCAATTCCATTAGATTCAAAAGTATTTTAAAGGATTGGATGTTGCCCACATGAAAGTGCTGATGGGATCTTACCACTTAACTTGTTGCATCGGAGATTCAAGAAAGACAGGTTCTTGAGGTTTGAAAGTGATGATGGCAACTCACCAACAAAATTGTTACCTGATAAATCTAATTCAGTAATTTGCGTAAGGTTACCAAATGACGCAGGTATCAAGCCATTGAAATTACACTGAGATAATCCCAAATGCTTTAAGAATTTTAGATTGTCAATGGAATTTGGCAATGGTCCTGAGAAACCTGTGGTAGAGACATCCAAAAACATCAAGGGATTGCTCCAATTTGTCGTTGGGAAAGCCCCTCTGAGTTCAGGATTACAAATTAAACTGAGCTCCCTTAGGTTTGGTAGGCGGAAAATGTTATATGGTAAGTTGCCATGCAATCCACAACCATTGAGACTAAGGACTGTCAAAGAAGAGGACAGATTCATCAAAGAATCAAGCAAAACAAGTGACATCTGAACACCATCAAGACGGAGTTCTCTTAGCGTGGTCAGATTTTGAACAAGCCTCCTCATGACAGATGTATTGAGACTAACTTGTTTATTGCCAGAGAGATCTAGTGAGGACAGTTTGGAGAGTTTGGATAGTTCATGTGGGACTTGACCAGAAAACTGAGAAGAAGAAAGATCAAGTTTTTCCAACTTAGCAAACTGACCAAAGCCAGATGAAATCGGTGAATTGAAGCAGTTGAAAGCAAGGTTGAGCTGTTGCAAGTTAGGGAGAAGAAAGAGGCTACTATTGGAATGAATGGTGCCTTGAAGCTCACTGCAACTAAGGTCAAGGCCAATCACGTCTCTCCCCATTGTATCACACGTAACCCCATCCCATGAGCAACAATCTCTGCCCTCCTTCCAAGACTCTTTCTTTTGATCACAGTCATCAGAATATTTGGA
This sequence comes from Quercus tomentella, assembly GCA_028535165.1. Taxonomy (NCBI): domain Eukaryota; kingdom Viridiplantae; phylum Streptophyta; class Magnoliopsida; order Fagales; family Fagaceae; genus Quercus; species Quercus tomentella. The sequence goes on along the minus strand of JAPQVY010000100.1, from coordinate 5,029,022 downwards.
AGAAGAAGAAGTTGGATAAGAATGAAGTTGCTTAAATTTGACCAACGCTGAGCTCTGCTCTTGGGAACACGATAGTGTAGAAGAAGAGGAGAAAGATGATGAAGAAGTAGGTTGAGAATGCAAGAGAAACACGAGGAAAAAGAGTTGAGAGAGACATATTATTAAGCAACCCATAGTTCTTAATGAGATTGTAAGAAATGTCTATGACTGCTTAGAATGGAGAGCCGGAATGTGGATTTTTATAGGGAAAAAGTTTGGTCTACTCCCACCACCACCAGCTTGAAAACACGAAGGAAAAATGGATGCAAATGGAATGTGTGTCATTTCTTTTTTTCTTATTCGTCTCTGTACTTGAAATTTTGAACAGCGAAGCACCGTCATTGTCAGCTTAACCACTATTAAAGTTTGGTAAGAATAAAAATGATGGTGACTTTTTATTTTTTAAGTCACGGTCTTTTTTATATATTAATAATTTTTTTTAAAGTCACCATCAATTTGATATTTACCAAACTTTCTTTTTCGATAAATATGTACCAAACTTTTTTTTATCTTTGAAGTCACCATCATTTTGATATGTACCCAAGTTTAATGGCAGCTGAGCTGAACATGAACATATATAAAAATGAATAAAAATATGCCAGCTGACTACTTTTTAAAAAAAAAAAAACAAATAAACTCTTATAAAAAATTAGACACATAGAATGTTGTAGTTTGTAAAACATGAAGTGAAACACTTAAAATACAGTAGAGAATTTCTATTCATAAAAAAAATCAAAATTGTCTTCATATTGACCAAAATTTTTTTTTTTTGGATAGTTATAATGTGCTACTAATTTTGCAGCTCAAATCCTTTCTGCCTTAAACCCCAAGCAACTGATGTGGGTTTGGAACAACGGGCTGTGGTGCTTTGATAATCATCTTTTGGCTCTTCGACGATGGGAAAAAGGAATGACAGTCAGGTCTGTGACATTCTTGAAACAACCCTTCTAGATTTAAGTGTGGGGGTTGCCCTTTAACCTGATTAATGAGGAGGCAAGTAGTGATATTGGCAAGAGCATAGGGGAGTTGGTGGAGGTGGATTGTAAAGCGTTCAAATTGGACCAATCCAGATTCTTGCGGATACGAGTTGAAGTCCCACTGAATAAACCTCTCAGGCGAGGAGGTCCAGTGATCAGCCCGGAAGGAGAGACATCTTGAGTGGCCTTTAGGTATGAACGATTTGTTGGCTGGTGCTACAACTGTGGATGCATTGGCCACGACCAAAAAGAATGTACGCTACCGGTGGACATAATGAATGGAGAGAAACTGAATGGTGAGTGGCTCAAAGCAGGTCCTTGGGGGTGAACAATGGAAGCAGGCAGGGAACAAAACCATGCACGTCGAAACTGAACCTTCCCACATGCTCAACCTTAAACCACAGCAACGCCATCACCACATGAAACCGTGAAGCCAAAATCGAAAAAATCAATGGGTCAAAGTGAGTTTAATGCCAGCTTGATATTTACGGAGTAACAATCACAATCTCTTCATTCCCATAACATCCCAGTTATGTTATCACAGCTCCGCACGATAAATATGGCAGTTACAGGTCCATAGAAGTCTAAAATCGAAACAATTAAGTCCCATAACGGATCAGAAAATTCAACATAGCTGGACATGCCAAATACGGCACCATCAATTACCCCAAAATCAAAGCCCACAATAATGACCACCGAGAATTAAGGAACTGAGTTATTCTCGGTCCCAATCAGCTATGGCGCCACATAAACACACTCCCAAACCCTAAACACACCCTCACATGATCAACCTAAAGACCCAAAAACAAAAAACACGAGGAAAAAAATCACCCGTTCCCCAGCCGTAGAAAGAACCGGACCCTCACAGCCTAGCTTATTGATAGTGGGCAAAAAAAGACAGAATGAGAGCACAAACCATGGGAAGGAAGAAGGTAAGCGGACCAAGTTCGGGGACAAAACAATACAAACTGATTTACCAACGGTGGAGGCTGCTGCTCAGCCTCGCCGATCACAATGATCACCATAAGCTGGAACTATCGGGGGCTTAGGAACCGCCATGCAGTTGAAGCCCTTAATGAATTGGTGAGGAAAAAAGCTCCCACAATTTTGTTTCTCATGGAAACAAAATTGACTTTCTGTAAGATGGAACCAATTAAAATAGAGTTAGGGTTCTCTGCTATGCTTGCTATGTCATGTGATAGCTGTTAGGGGGGGGGGGGGGGGGGACTAGCATCTCTCCTTTGGGTATGTTTAGGTGACTTCAATGAAATCTTGTCCTCTAATGAAAAGAATGGTGGCAACCTTAGACCGATGGGAGCAATGATGGGATTCCGACAAACTCTCCTCCATTATGGGCTAGTTGATTTGGGGTTCAATGGCTAACGCTTTAAATGGAGGAACGGTCGAGTTGGATCAGCTTTTTGTTGAGGAAATATTAGACAGGGTAGTTGTAACATTGGAGTGGAGAGAGATGTTCCCAAGAACCAAAGTGAGACACATTCCAACATCCTACTCTGACCATTATCGTATTCTGATGGACATGGATCCACCTACCCAACCCAAGCAACGAAGACACAAATTCAAGCAGTTTGAAGAGAAGTGGGTAACCCATACGGATTGTGAGACAATAATTCGAGATTCTTGGAATCAAACACAGCCCCAAGGCAGCCCCATGTACTGCCTATTTAAAAAAAAAAAAAAAAAATGTAGAATGAATCTTATAGCATGGAGTTGAGTCACCTATGGGAACACCAGAACTCGATTGGATGCAAAACAAGGAGAACTGATAGAACTAATGGAGTCCGGCTATGGGCCAAATATTGAGAAGATACACGTGGTGAAAAAGGAGATCAATGAACTCTTACACCATGAAAAGGTATTTAGGAGACAACGATAGAGATCCATATGGTTACCGGGGGATATAAAAATACGAAATTCTTCCACCAAAGGGTGAGCCAAAGAAGAAGGAAGAACAACATTGTGAGGTTGTATGATAGGGATGGAGTGTGGCAAACTAATGAGGATAAAATAGCCAACATAGCAGAGGAGTACTACAAGTAACTATATACATCCTCCAATTCAAGGGATGTGGAAGATATAATTGAATCAGTGGACTAGGTGGCGACGAAAGGAATGGCCCAATCCTTGACCCGCACATATATAGAGGAAGAAGTGAAGACTGCTCTTTTCCAGATGCACCATCCAAATCACCAGGGCTCGATGGTATGTCACCTTTCTTTTTTCAAAAATTCTGGCATATTGTATTGCTGCTATATTATCTGTTTTACACTCAGGGAGATACTTAAAAGTAATGAATTATGTGCATTGTAAGGACACGAAAATTAGGGGCCCAAATCTACTTAGAATAGTGAAGCCTGTACCACCTAACTAGGCCCAAGCAGATAAAAATTTGTTTAGAAAGTGGATAAAATAAGTCAGGCTCAAGTCCGAAGATTCAAATAGGAAAGGAATGAACAGTAGTTAAAAACAAGTATATTGATGGTTCTTTACAAGCTTGCCCGAGGACGATGTTTTTATACAAGGATACACACAGTTTTCTCTCTCTTTCGTCTTACTGTTCTTGTTCTAATATCTTTTTCTTGATTTTTTCCTACTCCTTTCATCTGGAAGTTCTCTTCCTTTATATACTCCCATGCTTCTTGCATCCTAGTCCTCTATTTGCAATCCTCTAAGTCCTCCTTAGGACACTTGTCCCATTAGATTCCTGTTGAAGGTGGTAGAAGGAGCTACTTAGCTATGAATCTACTGTTCAGGGGTCATTTCCTCATCAATGTAGCTAATAAAACTATTGCCAATCATTTAATGCGTAGGTAGTAGATGAGCTTTCATAGGAAACTTCTTTCAACTACCTCGAATCTCTCTCCATTCTCTCCATCCAGATTTCCAGGAGGTATTTTGTTTCTTCCCCTTCTCTCCATAGGTGACCCCCCTCTTAAGGGTAAAAGTGCTTCCTCCTGATGAACGAACGATGGTCACAGTGGTGGTTTTATCCTTCCTCGGTCCTTGGGCCCCCACACATATATTGTTCTCATTCCCAAAAAAATCAACTAGAATATATTACGGAGTATCTCCTTATTAGTTTGGGTAATGTTGTATCAAGGATTATATCTAAGGTTCTAGCTAACCAGATAAAACCAATTTTACCCAATGTAATATCTGACTCACAAAGTGCTTTTATGCCTAATAGACTCATAACAGATAATACTACAGTTGCTTTTGAAATGCTCCATCATATGAGAAACAAGAGAAAAGAAAGTACTAATTAAGTTACAAGCTAGCCCTTGGTCATGTTGACCAAACTTGAGTGTTGTTTAGGTTGAAAAAAAAAAGTATTTTATGAGACAGTCTCATGATACTTCTTCTAACGACATATGTAGGTCTCATCCCATATATATGTATCCTATACGCTATGAGAAATTACACTTTACCATTATATATAAACTATTCCCCAAATTATACTTTACACCCTGACCTTTCAGAATACACAATTAGAACTTTAAATTATAACTCAAGTTACACTTTGCATCACACCGTCAACTGAGCTATTAACTTGGACGGAAAAATATGACATTATGTGAAAAGACACAATTATCCCTTCTCTCAATTCCTTAAAAACAAATGAGAAATTATACTTTATCACCTTAAACTATATTCCCGATTACACTTTACATTCTAAACTTTGGTTTTTAATCCAAGACATAAGCAAAATTGACGGCGGAGTGCAAAGTGTAACATGAGTTAATTATAATTTAAGTAGAGTGTTAACCATGCATGGTGCAGAGTGTAACTTGATATATAATTTAAGGTAGTAAAGTGTAATTACCCCAAATACTCTTTCATTAAAATCTCAACAGAAGCACTTGACTTGGAAACTTTAAATCCTTCTATTTTTTATTTTTTAATATATAGAAATATTACTATTTTTTTTTTTTTTTTTGGAAAGAATATTACTATTCTTTGTTGGGAAGCAAGTTGCTCAAAGATCTTTTTTTTTTTTTTTTTTTTTTTTTTCTTCTCGCTGAAAGTTGCTCAAAGATTTCGGCCATTGGAAAAATCTTCGGATAGTGTCCTTGACTTCTTGACGTGTAGAAGACTTTAGCTTATTTTGGACTATCTAGATCGACATAGTCTTCTTTTTTCTTTTCTTTTTTCGTTATAAATCTAGATATATAGTCGCATCAACTAACGAAATTCTATTTAATAATAAAATTATAAAAGACTGACTAGCAGCATCGTTATTTCCATAGCCATGCTTTGTCAAAAAAATAAATAAAATAAATCCACTAATGACCAGTATAGAAGGCAAGTTTTTATTTTCATTACAACTAGTCGCTAATCCGTGTGATGCACGGGAAAGCTAGTGTGTAAAGATGTAAGCTATTTTTTTTCCTCTTCCTCTTTGCTTGTACATTAGGATTCCAGTTTTATAACTTCCTATCATTGATATGAAATATTAATCTTGATATGAAACATTAATTTACATAATAAAAAATAGAAATCAAACATAAGTTTAAAATAAAATGAAGAATTAAATCTTTAACATCCTCAATTATCCATAAAATGTATGAAACACAAATTTAAAGAACTACTTAATCAATATTTAAAATAAATTGAAAGACAACTTTAAAGTGTTTTTTGTATTTTCTTCATTTGTTGCTTCGTAGTAGACACTGAATATGTCCTTTGGCTTTCCTTGAGTACAGATGTTAGTGTGAGTTGCACATTGCTTTTGAATTCTATACCTGATAACAGAAATTACATATATAATGTTAATATCATATTAGTTATTGTGTATTTTAATATAAAAAGTAAACATTTTCATTTTATGTACCCCTTGGGATTGGGAAGCATGCCTTTTTGTTGCAATTGTCACACCATAAAAATTCATCTCTTGATTTTACCTTTTTACAACATACTTCGCAACAGATAAAATACCAACCAGAATTATCTATCTTAATATTTATAATCTTTCCCTAACAGGTAAAGATAGTTTCCTAGAAATTGAATCTGATATCAATCAATTCATAATTTTATAGTTAAATTTTGTAAAAGCAGGTCTATATTACATAAAGCAATGTTAAGGACACAATGTTATTGTTCAAGGTTTTCTTTTTTCTTACCTCATTACCAGAGTCCCACATAACTTTTGTTATTTCACTTATGGATCTTCTGTTGATGTTCATCTCTTCTTGAATTGTCACTTGTGGTTTGAATTGCTTTGGCATTTGTACTATTGATTGGTTATTTTCCACCAGCCTATTATATTATATAAAGATGTTAGACATAGTATTGTAGAGATTGTAATACATTAAAAATGTGAATCCAAATCAATATAAACTCCTGTTCCACTTGTTGACAATAAGTTATACTCTTCTGCAATGCACAGGATTCATTAAAAAAAAATTATCTATATATAAACTTATATCTGTGGTACAATAATGAATACACTGATGTATATATGACATTGTACAATTCAGCATTGAGCTTGAAATGCAGTGGCCTTTTGTTTCTTCCAATGTAAACGCACTACATCTCAGGGCTGGCAGAACCAATTAAATTGACCTTATTAAACACTTTCATACCATCACAAAAAGGCCATTCATGCATAAAATGTAATGGTCAACATTGAAACTGAAAAGATGAGCTGGAGAATTGAGATTGTTAACTTCAGGCCCATCAATGGACCCTTCTATCACATGTAATTATTGGACACTTCTTAAGTAAGGAGGGTATGGACAATGCATAGAACACATGACATTACAACTTCAATATTTATAGATTCAATTTATTTACAGAGGATCCATTGTCTCTTGAAGGCTTGAAGTGCTAGCTAGAAGTTAGTTTAGCTACCTCTCATTTTATTCTAAGATTTTCGTAGATCATTTATGGCATGCAACAAAGGGCTCATGCAACTACAGCAGGATTTGAAACACATTGAATTTAGATCAAATATTCATACTTATAACAGTAGAACAATAACGGTTTGTCAGCCATCAATATCACAAAGTTTGTGCTGGATATTTAGTTAGATTTCCCAGCAAATAGAAATGAAAGACAATATGTTTAAAACAGGGCATTTCCATCACAATTAGAAACCTAAAATAAACTTAAAATCTCAGGTAACCAACACCTAATCGTGCATAAATTACAATAAGAATTCAGACATTGGTAGCCATACATGAACCCAGATAAGAATTCACAAAATTAAATCCAATAACCCAATTATTGGAAGCACCTGTCCAGAGCTACACGCCGTAGTTATAATGATATCACAAATGTGCAAAGACTAAATTACCAGAGCCAGCTAGGTATATTATATGTAAAACGGTACTTGTGTTCTTATATTTTCATACCCTAACACTATTTACTACTAATGTTTTATATGGCAAATACTTCTGATATAAAATAAACTTCAAAATCCAAATAGAGCCACAGTATTGCATATACAGTTTAGATTAAACTTAATAAACTAATAATGATATAAAAAAGACTCCCACAAATGCACACAGTCTACTCCAACCCTACCCCAAACAAAAAATCTACAGGGAATTCAATAATCAAATAGAAAATAACAAACTAAATCTGAGTTTCCAATCAGTTATACAACTTCTTATTTGGATGCTTACATAATAATTCAGCCAAAACTCTTTGTATTTCAAACAATATCTTATAGGAATTAAGAAACTCCAACCAAGGCTACTAATAATAACAAAAAAATAAATAAAAGTACAAATCTCCAACCAAATAGAAAAAGGAATTAAAATACAAAATAAGAAAATGTGAGAACCTGAGAGGAGGAGGATATAGCAGCATTGAAGTTTTATAGGTCAAACCACATATTGAGTAACCCCTTCTTGAAATTTGATATATATTAGAACCACACACAAAGCCAAACTATAGGTTTACAAATATCCTTATGCTCAACTGCTTTAAACAAATTCACAAATAATAATAAAAATTTCCAACCAAATTCAAAATTATAAACTACAAAATACAATCAACTCTAGAATACAAACCAAATTAAGAATTAATTATAAAGCAAGAAATAAAAATTTCATCAACACATTTTTAATTCCCTATTTCTCTATAATGAAGAGGCAGAAGGCTGGCATTTTAGGTAGCCAACTAATTATTCAACCAAACAGACGATTAAGCTAAGGTAAATCGAATATGGTAAAAAAAAAAAACTAAATAGCAAATAAAGCTGAACTTGAAGATAAAGCAAAACCTGTAGGATTGTTGTCAGATTTTAAGGGTTGAGAGGCTCTTCAATACTACCTCCACTACGAAACCCATTCATATGCACAATATTTTCTTACAAAACCTATAGAATTTGATTTTCTATTAGTGTTTCCCTAACTTCAACAAAAAAAGAATAGAGAGGAAAAAAGGGTTAAGAATTGAAATCCCTAAATTGACAGAAAATCTAATTGAAGACAGTAGGAAAAGAGATTAGTCATAGATTAATTGAGAAATACCCAGAGAGAATGATCTGACATGGTGGCCAGGTTGGAGATTGAAAATATTGGCACCCATGGTCAAGTTTGGGTCTGCGTTTGAGAGAGGAACACACATGGTCGTGCTTAGGTCAGCGTTTGAGAGAGGATAGATAACAATGTTTTGCTTGATTTGTTATTTCTTTCTTGATTCTTTAGTCTGCTAGCAAAATAGGGTTTTTTGAGGAGTTTTAATGGGTTTGCTTTTGGGGAAGAAAGAGAGGTTTTTTTAATTAGGTTTGTTTTAGGAGTTTTATCGGGTTTGCTTTTGGGGAAGAAAGATAGGTTTTTTTTTTTTTTTTTTTTTTTTTTTGAGAAACAAAAGATAGGTTTTTTAATATATCTAATATATATCAAATTGAAGCTATGGCCCATTATTGGATAATTAATTATTTTTTATTAAAAAAATGCTGATGTGGAAAATTGTGGAGAAAGCAAGGCTTCGGTTTTATATATATATATATATATATAGAGAGAGAGAGAGAGAGAGAGAGAGAGAGAGAGAGAGAGAGAGATAAGTCTAGATTCACCCATTTTCCTCTATCTTTTCTGTGTGTTTTTTTCTCAAAAAAAAAAAAAAAAAAAAAAAAAAAAGGTATAGATTCACCAATACAATTAAAAAAAAAAAAAAAAAAAGATTACAAATAAATTATACAAATTTTATAAAAGTCCCATTCAAAATCATTACTTAAGCAAAAAAATACATGAAATATTCTCAAGTGATTCTAACACAATGTTATTTAAATGTATAATCAAAAAAATTTATTGTTAAATCCAAAATAAAATACTTATTTGGTATATGTAATAAATATTGTCTAAGGACTTTAAGTTTTGTCTACTAAGTTCCAACAATTTATCACTTCAAAATATGTGTTTAATATGCATAGGTTTTTTTTTATTTTTTTATTTTTCTTAAGTAAATTTTTTTCTTCAATTAATTGTTATTTTTCTTATTTTATAGTATTTTGTTACTTTTATTTAGATATCAATTAGAATAATAGTTTCTCAAATGATTCTTCATTGTTGTACTGCTTTGTTACTTGTGGATCAAATAATTGTTACATATTGTTAATCATTTAGTATATTCCTCTGGTTTGTTAGTATCGTAAGTTGTAAAGTAAGTAATTTTTTCTAAATAAAATTTCATAAGGTTAAAAAGGTAGTTTTTTTTTTTTTTTTTGGAGAAAAAAAAGTTAAAAGTATTAATAATGTACGTTTTTAAACCCCTTAAAACTCAAGTTGTTTAACCTAATTAATTTAGCCAAGTGATTACTTAGATAAATTATTCAGATCTAGGTTAAAACAAAACAATCATATCATGTAAACAATGCGGAAAAGTAAATAACACAACGATATGATAACTTAGGAAAACCAAATCGATAAAAAACCTGGGGAAGATTTAACCTAGCTATCCTCAAGGTAAAACAGATTCACTATGAAAGAATTGAAGTTTGTACAATAAAACTTAGACCACTAACGTCCTATCGCTACCTCGAGTCGAAAACTTACTACCACGACCACGTGATAGCTCGAAATCCATAGACTTTTTCTTTCCTTGATTCATAGCAACTACAAGTACTCCCACTTGTGTTTTTCTTTAAGCTTTTGAAACAACTACTGAAGAGATCACCAAGTTCTTGACATTAATCTTGATCTTGATAACCCTGAGTATATATAAAGATAAACACCTCTAGATCTCACAAGAGATTCACATATACAACATATCAACAACCTGTAAAACGTGGCTAGGGTTTTTCCTTTTTTACTTGAAGCAAAACATAAAACCCTACACGTCATATGAGCTTGGGCTGAGTTGGAAATTCTGTAGAAAAAACAATCTGCACGAGCTTCGATCGATCGAGTCTAATTTTCGATCAATTGAGCCTTGTAGAAATTGAATAGTAATTTCTTGCAATTACTCGATTCCAACTTTACACATAAACACACTTTAAACAGCCTAAATCTAGATTCTAAGTTTTGATCATGGTTTGCTAACATTAAATATTGAAGTTCTAATTCATCAATTTCCTAAAGTCTTAGAACCTAACAAATAAAGTAAAGATTATCTCAGTGAAGTAAAAAATATATGACTAATACCGCATAAATACTTTATTTAAATTTAATTTTTTATATTACACTTGCGAATATTTCAATTACTAAATAATATATGATTTATTCAATTTTTTATGATATAAAATATATATATGAAAAAAAAATGTTGATATTAAAAAATATAAGAAAAGAAATTAGATTAAAAATTTCTTTGCAGGCATTATTTTATTTATCTCTCCCAAAATATTAATAATTTACTCACGTTTTTAAGTAAATAACAAATACATACATATGTACGACCGTGGTCCGTGGATAACGTTAGATTTCTAATTGACCAAACTCTTGTAATTTCTTAGACATCGAAATTTTATCTATTAAACTCATATTTTGTACGTGCATCTTCAATTTAATTACAGCGCCTTATCTATTTTAAAAGCATGTTAGTTTGTTGGTTTCATGCATTCTGAAGAATATATCAGAAGCACAATGCACAAGAAGCACAGATAATTAACGAAAAACAATCACCCACATAGAACCAAACATGCAAAAAGGCCAAAGTAGGACACAGAAACAGATGCATACCTATTTCTAAATTTAATTATTCTGTTTCTACACTATCTGGTGATGTCGGAGAGAGAGCGATCATATTGGGATTAGGAACATCATCAAAAATTTCAAAATTGGGTATGTTGTCGTTTATTATTTGGAGGCAAGGATAATAGAAGAATGTATAGGCCATTTATGAATAGTTTTGTTTTGTGTATGAAATTCATTGAAAATTGGTTGAAGGGGGAAGAGGATGTTAAATGCATCCTTCTTAAATCTTAAGGGAATGGAATAGAATGGAATGATCATAAGGGAATTTAAAAGAATGGAATGAAATGAAATGTATTTAAGGGAAAGGAATGGAATGGAATTAAGTAACCTTGATTGGCTGTTTTAAAATAAAGGAATAAAAATGAATGGAATGTAAGTAATCTTGTTTGGGAGCAACATGGAGAGAATGAAATAGAATTATTTAATGACAATTTACTATTAGACCCTTATTTTAAAACAAATTGTTGAATATATAGGGGTATTTTGGGAGTTTTGGTAAAAAAAATCATTAAATCTAATTTCATTCCCTCCCATTCCTCCCAATTTCAGGGGAATGAAAATTTGAGATTTTAAAAGAATTGAGAAGAATGAGTGTTTCCTCCTACCCATTCCATTTCCTCCCACTTAAACTCCCAAATAAGAGAATGAGTTTTCCATTCCCTCCATTAAAACTTCCAAACAAGGGAAATGAAGAATATTCTAAAATTATTCTTTTCATTCCTTTCCATTCCATTCCATTCTCTCCTCCCAAACGAGGACTTAAAGTTTAAGGGTTTTAGTTCATTTTACCAAAAAAAAAATTAAATAAGGGAAATGCTAACAGATGCCATTAGTGCATTCGTTAATAATCTATTTAAAGAAAATTTTTATGAGAAAAGAAAAGAAAAAAAAGCAATTAATGTTTTGACAATTTTTTTCATTTCCCATAAAAGTGATGTCAAAACTTTCCTAAAATGGTTTGTTAACTATACGGCACTGGGCATCTAGGGCCATTTGGGCCTTAGACCCAAGCTCTATAGTATGACCCACGGTTCTTGACACCCCTGTTGGAAACTAGGCTTAAGGCCCATTAGGGTCATGGGCGTAGATCCTATGACATCGTGTTTGGCCCAAAACCCGTTAGGCTGGTCGTTGAAATATATGCTCATTAATTCATGGTCGGGAAGTTGTCTGGCGCGTCCCATCTCCAACAAGTGTGACTTCTCGGGGAGGCCATATCCCGGATGCTTGGCGACTCCTTGAGAAATACCACCGCTGAACATCACCCCCCCCCCTTTTAAGTGGGAACCAATTCCAATACCACCCTCACTACACCCCACTCCCAACTAAACATGCACTTAGCGATAATAATATTAGACCTCCTTTTCCACTAGCCATAAGAGTAATTATGATTTTTCCACTAATTTTGGGCTATAAATATGTGAAGCTAAGGAAAGGAAAGGGGTTGTAGAAAGTCTAGGAAGAAAGTTTAGAATCAAAAATAACAGTCATAAAGAGTGAGAGGAAAGCGATACAAAGGTTGGAAAGATATTGCTGGGTCTCTAGGTTAGAATCACCCAAAGTAGGAAATTCAAAGTCCACATTATAAGTATATTGTGAGCCCAAGAGCGAGACAGACCTTTTAAGCTCATTTGGGGTGCGCATAATTGGCACTGTCTGTAGAAATCTCCTACAAAGTCATGGTTCGGCCGAGACTCACACCCAGAAGGTGTTTGGGAGACGGTCAGAAGGTTCTGCTGAAAGTGGTTCAGTGGGATCATCTTGGGGATCCACATGGCGAGAGCGAAGGCAAAAAAGGCGTGAAGATAGGGAAAGTGAACACAAGGAAGAACAGTCTGGCCTTGGAAAGGGGTCGTAGCAAATGAACTGGGCAGTATTGGATGCTTCAGGGCATAGGTAATTGGATGAGAGAGATGAGAAACTTAAACGGTTGCATAGATTGGTAAGAGATTTGGAGTTGGAGGCAAGGGGCAAACACCGAAGAAGGGGCCGAGATAACCAAATAGGGGGGTCTATGAGTGAAAGAGATCGCTATGGTTATGGGTCTGATTGGTCCAGTTCCCATCGACATCGGGACCATTCACACTCACAAGAGTCCCATAGACGTCGAGACCGTTCGCATTCACGAGAGTCCCATCGGCATCAGGAATGTTCACGTTCACAGGAGTATGAAGGTCAGGGTTCGGATTCCCTAGAGGAGTAATGGCCCCATAATGCAGCCATGGATGCTATAAGCCGCGCCTTAGAAAAGCTGCTCGATCGTCATTCTTAGATGACGTTGAACAGGCTCCAATGCCGAATAGATTCACCCAACTACCATTTAATTCCTATGATAGGAAAATGGACCTGGTGGAGCACCTAAGCCATTATATCCAAATGATGTTTCTGCACACTCACAATGATGCGCTAATGTGTAAGGTATTTCCCTCAAGCCTTGGGCCTACAGCATTGAGATGGTTTAATGGGTTACGAAAAGATTCCATTAACAGTTTTACTGAGTTGATCCAAGAATTTGGTGTCCGGTTTGTAACCTACAGCCGGGTATCGCAACTGATTGACGTGTTTCTTTCTATGAAAATGAGGGTTGGGGAAACCCTTCGTAATTATGCCAGTCAGTATTGGAAGCTTTACAATGAGATAGGTGGAGGCAACGAAAAGATTGCGGTGAGCACCTTTAGGATGGGGCTCCCCGAGGACTACGGATTACGGGAATCATTGACGAAGAAGCCTCCCAAGGGTATGAGGCAGCTAATGAGGTGCATTGAAGAGTACAAACGACTCGAAAATGATCGGCTGCAGAGTAAGGATAAGGCCCCGCTAGTGAATCGCCCTCGACAGCCCAGATTTCAGCCTTGGCCCCAAAAGGATCTAGGAATACAACAGCCGGAAATACAAATGGGAGAGGTGAATGTGACGTTCAAAGAGTTGGTGAACAAGATCATAGACCGAATTAAGAACGAGCCGTATTTTAGATGGCCGAACAAGATAGGGGGTGACCCGACTCGGAGGAACCAAAGCTTGTATTGTAAGTATCACAAGGATAAGGATCATACCACCGAGCAATGTCAGATGTTGAAAGATCATCTAGGGTAGCTAGTGAAGACAGGATATCAAAAGGAGCTTATGGTGGATTCTGAAAATCGGGGTATTGACCAGGATGCTCAACAAAGGGGAAATCCTCTCCCACCACCATTGGGAGTGATTGAAGTCATCCATGTTGTCCTGAGGGGTCTAATTATAGCTAGAAAAGGAGTATTGACTGTAGTATCCATGGGAAACTACGCAAGAAAGCAATCACCCTAGAAAAAAGATGAAGATTGGACGGGAGCCCATCACTTTTGGCGATGATGATTTAGAGGGAATGGTCCAGCCACACGATGACGTGTTGGTAGTCACAGCCCAAATAAGCAGTTTCTTGGTCAAAAGAGTGATGGTAGACCAAGGGAATGGGGCCGATGTGATGTATCTGGACCTATTCAAAGGGCTTGGGTTAAAAAACCGGGACCTATCAAAGTATGATACGCCGTTGGTCCGATTTGATGGTAGGGTGGTCACTCCTGAGGGACAAATTTCCCTTCCTGTAAATATGGAAGGTAAAGAGGTGATGGTAGCATTCATAGTCATCAATTCGTTTTCTCTGTACATGGCGATTTTGGGACGGCCGTGGATCCATGCAATGGGGGTTGTTCCATCCACCTTGCATGTAAAGGTCAAATTTCCCACCGAGTAGGGCATAAACGTGGTAAGGGGGAGCTAGTAAGTGGTCAGGCAATGCTTAGTGGCTGCAGTTAATAGGAAGAATGAGCAGGTCAAGCAGAAGGAAAGTGTCATGGAAGTCCCTTCATAGCAATTACAGAATCCCTGGGAGGGAGTGGGGGCTAGTTGTGCCGAACAATTAATTAGAGTAAAGATACTACTAGATGTTAATTGGTATTTTTAGATAAGGGCAAGTACGACGGATGAGGATAAGGTAGAAACGTTGCTATTTCTAATGCGGAACATAGACATCTTTGCATAGAGCCCGTATGAGGTGCCCAGGGTTAATCTCGAGTTCATCGTTCACAAGCTTAATGTAGACCCGTCATTTCCTCCAAAGAAGTAGAGGCCGGAAAGATCGTTTAAGGAACAGGTCGAGGCAGTAAATCAGGAAATCGGGAAGTTAAAAGAGGCCAGGGTGATAAAGGAAATCTTCTTCCGAGATTGGTTGGCAAATACCGTGGTGGTTAGAAAGAAGAATGACAAATGGAAAGTCTATGTAGATTTCATGGATTTGAACCGAGTATGCCCAAAGGACCCATTTCCTATGCCAAAGATAGATCAATTGGTAGATGCTACCTATGGGCACCCGAGGATGAGTTTTCTGGATGCCTTTCAGGGCTACCATCAGATCGCCTTAGCTGCCGAGGATCAGAAGAAGACGGCATTCATCTCTCTGGACACAAACTACCACTACACCATGATGCCCTTCAGGTTGAAGAATGTCGGGGCAACATATCAACGAATGATGACTAAAATGTTTCGAGACAAGATTGGGCATACGATTGAGGTATATATTGATGACATGGTGGTAAAAAGTAAGTAGGAGGCACGACACATAGAGGATTTTTGGGGTGTATTCGAAGTGCTTTGAAAAAGCTATGCCTAAACGTGGACAAATGTGCCTTTGGAGTAAGAGTTGGCAAGTTTCTTGGTTATCTAATCACCAGTCGCTAGATAAAGGTCAACCTCAATCAGATCGACGTCGTGCAGCACCTAAAGCCCCCAAGCAATTTGAAGGAGGTACATATCTTGACTGGAATGTTAGCTACCCTTAATCGGTTCATTTCTAAGTTTGTTGATCACTGTCATCCATTCTACTAACATCTAAAGAAATGGAAGGGATTTCAATGGAATGAGGAGTTTGAAAGAGCTTTCTAAGACTTGAAGGAATATTTGACGTGGGCACCCATGTTAGCTGCCCTGGAACTTGGGGAGGACTTGTTCATGTACCTCTCGGTGTCTAATCATGCCGTGAGTGCCATGCTTTTAAGGGACCAGGGGATACAGCAGCCAGTGTACTACGTTAGCAAAACTATCTCGATGCCGAGGCCAGATACTTACCCCTGGAGAAGTTGGTGTTAGCATTAGTGAATGCTACTAGGAAGTTGCCTTACTATTTTCAAGCCCATACTGTCTATGTCTTAACCGAGTACCCTTTGCAGTCGTTATTGAAGAGATTTGATTTCACGGGCCGGATAGCCAAGTGCGGGACTCGGCTAGGGTCATTTGATAAAAGGTACAGGCCAAGGAGTTTGATAGAGGGCCAAATTCTTGCTAACTTTGTTGCTGAGTTTTCACCGAAGAACGAGGGGGAAATGATTTGTCATGTAGAGTGTCACCCATGGAAGGTATTTGTGGACAGTGTGTCGAGCACTATAGGGGCTAGTGCCAGGATTGTCATCATCACCCCGAAAGGAGTACGATTGGAGCATTATTTTAGGTTAGGGTTCAGGGCCTCTAACAATGAAGCTGAGTACAAGGCCTTGCTCGTTGGGTTGAGAACCGTTTTAGGTATAGGTGCCCGAGATGTAGAGATTTATTCAGATTCTCGGCTGGTTGTCAGCCAGGTGCAAGGCAGTTTTGAAGCCAGGGATTCTCGAATGAAACAATACTTACAAGTGGTGAAGCAAGTCATGAGTAAGTTTCATATTGCAAAGGTACTTAGGTTCCCTGAGGACAGAAAGACATGCCAACTCTCTAGCCATGTTGGCATCATCAATGACGGAGGACGTGCCCCAGTTAATCAAGGTAAAACTCATCAAGGAGCAGAGTATTGATACAGCGATTGGTGTTGGTGTTGAGGTGATTTCGTCGACCGAACGATGTTGGATAGACCCAATCATTGACTTCTTAGCCGAGGATCGGGTCCCAAATGATGAGAAGGAAGCTAATAGGGTTCGCCGAGTAGCTGCTCGGTACTGGTTGTCAGCAGATCGTAAGCTCTACTGGAGGTCTTTTGGGGGTCTATACCTTTTGTGCCTACACCTTAAGAAAGTTAATGAACTCTTAGCCGAGCTACATGATGGGGTTTGTGGCAGTCACGTAGGGGGCGTTCTTTGGCACACTGAGCAATGACTCAAGGGTTCTAGTGGCCTTAAATGTAGAAAGATGCGGTTCAGTGTGTGCGGAAATATGAATAGTGCCAGAAGCATGCCCCCCTCATCCACCAACCGGCTAGCCATCTGAACTCGGTCAATAGTGCTTGGCCTTTTATACAGTGGGAGTTGGATATTCTTGGTCCATTTCTCCGGGCCATGGGTAGCAAGAGGTTTGTGTTAGTAGCTGTTGACTACTTCACCAAATGGGTGGAGGCGTTAAAAATTTCGTGTGAAAGAACATAATCACAAGATTTGGGGTGCTGGACTCTCTTATATCTAATAACGGATTGCAGTTCGACAGCAAGGCCTTTCGCGAGTTTTGTAGTGATCTTGGCATCAAGAACAGGTACTCCTCCCTGGCATATCCTCAAAGTAATGGACAAACTGAAGCCACTAACAAGGCGATTGTAAATGGATTGAAGAAAATGCTAGATAGTGCAAAGGGCAGGTGGGTCGAGGAGCTGCCCAGCGTTCTGTGGGCATACCAAACAACTCCCAGGAGATCAACAGGAGAAACCCCATTCTTCTTCACATATGGGGCAGAAGCCGTGATACCGGTCGAGGTAAGCCTATGCAGTGCACGGGTCAAAGACTTTACTCCGGCCCGAAACGATGGGTTGATGGTGGAGCATTTGGATTTGTTAGAAGAATACCAAGAAGTGGCAACCATTCGGCTAGCCGAGTATCAACAGAAACTTGCCCGGCATTACAACCAGTGTGTAAGAACAAGGAAATTCAGTGTCGGAGACCTAGTGCTACAGAAAGCAATAGGGAACATGCGGGATACAAATGCTAGGAAACTAGCCCCTACCTGGGAAGGGCCTTACAGGGTTATTGCTATCGCGGGAGTGGGAGCTTATTACTTGGAGGATCTAGATGAAAGACCACTTCCCCGGCCATGGAATGTCCACAACTTGAAGAAGTTCTACCACTGATCAGTTAAACATAGAGGCGTAAATTGAATGAAACATTGTGTATATGCTTTATAAAGTAATATTAAGATTATGTTTATGTTTATTCCTACAGGTGCATTTAAATTCCATTATTGATCTATTAACACCAACCAACAGATAAGGAAAAAGTTAAGGAAACCGAGGCAACATGTTTTACGCTAAGGATAGAAACCTGTCCCCGGTTCGATTCCTATCATCGGGCAGGTGGAAAACCTTAATAAAAAATTCCTAAGGGCAAAAATCTGTCCCTAGTTCGATTCTCATCACCGGACAGGTGGAAATCTTAATAAAAAATTTCTAAGGACAGAAACCTATCCCTAGTTCGATTCCTATCATCGGGTTGGTGGAAACCTTAATAAAGGATTTCTAAGGATAGGAACCTATCCCCGATTCGATTCCTATCACCAGGCAGGTGGAAACCTTATCAAAAATTTCTAAGGATAGAAATCTGTCCCCGATTTGATTCTTATCACCAGGCAAGTGGAAACCTTAATCAAAATTTTCTAAAGACAGAAATCTTTCCCCGGACAGGCAGAAACCTTAATCGAAATTCTTTAAAGACCTATTCCCAGCTCGGTCCTCATCACCGGATAGGTGAAGGCCTCGTGCTAAGTATCCCTAACGGTGTTCTAGCAAAACTTCTCGCAGTAAAAGGCTTCATGTCAGGGAATTATTTTGGGCCCATCTTGGATGACTACAGTGGTACAAGGGTACCTTCCCCTAGATCGCTTGACTAGAAGACGAAAATAATCACCCAGACGTGCTAAAACAAAGCCTAACAACCTTAAGACAACCATACACGATACTTGGTATCCAAAGCCAAGAAACAAAGCTGTTAATGCAAACAGAAGTACGTAAAATAAAACCATTGTTCGGTCACCACAGCCCGGTGACCATAGGAAAACAAGCCTGAAAATAAATGGAATTGAAATTAAAGCCATTGTTCGGTCACCACAACCCGGTGGCCCTAGGAAAACCATAAAAAGAGAAAATAAAGTAAAAGCAAACATAGATAAAACAACTAGTTAAACGCGAATGTTAAATGATTGGGTCGGCAAGCGAGGGTCGGGCTGCTTCACCGGTTGGCTGACTGGGAATGTCTTCAATCCATAGCTGTTAGGATTGTTCATTATCTACCGCATGGAGGTTGCTGGAAACCTCAGGGTCAGCGTGGGCATCATTTGCTTGGACCAGCTCCCTCATTCTGGCAGTTTCTTCCTCGTCCGCAACATCGGCCTAACTCTAGAAGAGGGGCGGAGGAGCGAGGTAGAGGATTTCGCCTAGGTCTCTCAAAGGGGAGTCATCAGCCACTCCCATCACCTGGAGGGCCGCCAACCATCCCTCCCCAAACCCATGGAGCTACGCTTGGTGGACAACAGGCTCTACAGACTTCTTGGCGTCTGTGAAGCGCTCATCATACCATTTGTTTTCACGGGCTTCATGGGCCGCTTTGAGGTCAGCTATTTGATCGGCCTGGGCCAAGTTAAGATTGTTTGCATCTGCTAATTTAAGCTCGACGCCCTCCAGTTGACCCTCTACCTCAACTATTTTCTTCTTTGCCAATAACCGGCCTTTCTCCGAGGATTGAGCTTTCTTCTCCACAGCCTCGACAGCCTTGCCTTTTTCCTTCATGTTGGCCTTGGCAATGTCCTTCAACTCTTCTTCCCGATCAACATCCTCAGTGAGTTCCTTCAGTCTCTCACCAAGGATGTGAGTCATCTGCACTGACTGGTAACACAAAAACAAGTGTTAGGATAGAATAATGATTCATGTTTTTAAATAAACGAAAAAGGAAGGAAAGAGAAATCACCGCCACAGTGTGCCATACATCTATGTAGGACAACAAAGGGTTGTCTAGTAATAGGTCTTGACTTAAGGGTTGCCAAGTCCTGTATACGGGGTCGCAGCGGAGTATGAGATGCGATGCCCGAAGCTACCCGTCGATGTGAACAAATATCTCGAACCTGATGACAAAATTCAAGTCCCTTACGTGCACCACTCTAAGGTCTGGAACAAATTCTTTGTCATCTGTTACAAAGGAACACAGTAAATTAGTGCCCGGGTGGGTAAAACAAATGTAAGTAAACAAAAAGGAAAAAGAGATAGATAGGTAGGAAATATAAACCAACTTCGTGCGACGAGAGTGAGCAAGGGAGCTCATCAGCAAACCAATTGCCGCTCACCCAGACAAACTCCTCAGCTGAGTTTCTGTTAGAATCGGGCAGACATGAAATTAGTCGTACTCGATAATTCCTAACTTTTAAATAATACTTGGTGTTTTTATTTCCACACAAGCTGTACATGAAATTTATATCGTGGTGGTTCAACTGCAAACTGTATATTTGATTCAACCTATCAACACAACTAACTACCCAGTAAAAATTGGGAGGAAGCTGCTCGGGGCTCAAACTGTAAAACCGAAGGGTATTAAGTAAGAGTGGAATCACTGGAAGCCTAACCCCACCCTCCAAAATTGCCATCAAGGGGAAGAAAGCAGTACTCGAGCCGGAGCATCTATAAAGAGCGATCTCGCTCTCATGGCAGTATGCCACATTCACATCCTCAGGGATGTTGAATGTCTGCCTAAAAGTGGCTAAGGATGCCCTAGTATTTAAAAGGTGAGCAAAACCTATCCTAAACTCTAGAATTGAAGGAAGAGACTAAAACAAAAGAGAAAGGTAGAGAAACTTACTTTGGGCTCTAGAAAAGAAAGGTACTCTGGGCTAAAGGGTTAACACACAGAGAGGTATGCATGGCAAGGAGGAAATTTAGTGAGCGAAGAATGCAAAAGTCGAAGAGTGATTCAAAATGAACTATTTATAGGGGCCAAAAAGGATAGAATAAATACCACTTAATAAATGAAGAGCGGGAAACTCTACGAATCCCATCACAACCACCACACGTGCGACGTCTCGGTTTGTGAACCATCAGGTAATAATGATAGCTGAGCCAATCGTTAAATACAACGTGTCTTTTGAAGGTGCATTAATTAACCTCTCAACCATCTAGTGCCTGCTGGTTGAACTTCCCGGATTGCTACTGTCCCTTGGACTCCTTGATTCGCCCTCGAGTGTCGAGCACGAATCAAGGGGGGGGGGGGGGAGGCTAATGTATGGCACTGGGCATCCAGGGTCATTTGGGCCTTAGACCCAAGCTCTACAGTATGACCCACGGTTCCTGACACCCCTGTTGAAAACTAGGCTTAAGGCCCAATAAGGTCATGGGTGCAGATCCTATGACATCATATTTAGCCCATAACCTGTTAGGTTGGTCGTTGAAATATATGCTCATTAATTCGTGGCCAGGAAGTTGTCTGGTGCGTCCCATCTTCAACGAGTGTGACTGGTCGGGAAGGCCATATCCCGGATGCTCGGCAACTCCTTAAGATCACTCCCTCCCCCCCCCCCCCTTTGAGTGGGAACCAGTTCCAATGCCACCCTCACCACACCCCACTCCCAACTAAACATCCACTTAGCGATAACAATATTGGACCTCCTTTCCCACTAGCCATAAGAGTAATCACGATTTTTCCACTAATTTTGGGCTATAAATATGTGAGGCTAAGGAAAGGAAAGGGGTTGTTAAAAGTCTGGGAAGAAAGTTTAGAACCAAGAATAATAGTCATAAAGAGTGAGAGGAAAGCGATACAAAGGTTGGAAAGATATTGCTGGGTCTCTAGGTTAGAATCACCCAAAGTAGGAAATCCAAAGCCCACATTATTATAAGTATATTGAGAGCCCAAGAGCGAGACAGACCTTTTAAGCTTGTTTGGGGTGTGCACATTAACCATTGCCCTAAGGGCACTCGTTAGCATGACCCTTTTATATAAAAATAATAATCTGTGGTTAATTCCAAGAAATTCTAGAATTTCTAAATTTTCTATTCAGACATAGTGTTGATTTCAAGCAAGCTTTCTAAAACCCATGTTCCCCAATTGGCATTAGTCGAGACTCTTGCCAATGAACCCTTCCCATTATCAAGATCGGATGTGCCAATTTGGGCCTTTTTGCCTATAGGGGTTGAGTATTTGGGTGATATGATTGAGTTAACCGAAGCTTCCTATTTTCAAGAGCAGAGTACATTTTTTGTTGTTGGGTTTTCACAAATATAGGTTATGAGTTGTGTGTTGATAATGCTATTAGTGAGTTTTAATTTTGATTTGGAAGTTTTTATGTTAGGTTGATTTGAAAGTTTTTAACCAAACAAATCTAGGCTTTTGTTTGGTTGCTCAGAAGTGATGAATTTTTTGGTTGGCTTTCTATTTGAATGAGTATTTTGTTGAATTTGTATAAATATTGTATTGATTTAAATTTTTGGAAATCTAAATGCTCTTCCTAATGGTTCGCCTTTTATTTTATTAATTTTTTTAAAAATTTAGTTTTAGAATTTTAAAAATACCAAAATGACGTTTTAGGAAATTTATCAGTAACCCTTCTAATAGAAGTTACAAAATAACTGAATTGAATAAATTAAATAAATTTAAAAGTTAGAGAACTTAATCAAATAAAATTGAAATTACAAAACTAAATTGATTTTTAGAAAAAATTAGAAGATGCAATTTATAATTTAGCCTCTCTTTTTTTTTTTTTTTTTTTTTGGTCAATTTTTCTGCAAAAATATTTGAGAATTGATCGTCCTTCATCAATTTTAAAAATACCAAAATAACCGATTTTTTTTTTTTGTTTTGATTTTTTATTATTATTATGTTTTTACTATTGGTCCTTTGGATTTTGTATTTGGTCTTATTGGCTAATTCCATATTAGTATTTTATTTAATTTTTTTATAGGTTAGCTAATTTCTTTGAGTCAATGTAATTTTCATAATTTAATAATTGGCCTTTAGCCCTGGTCAATTAGATTTAGGTTTAATCTTATTGGTCTATATTGGTGTGTTATTCTACTTCAATGGGCACAAGCTTATGATGAATAAAATTTCTATTGAAATCTTAGCTTCATGTTGTATCTAAGCGACAGTAGGGGAGCGCAATAAAGAAATAAAGTCAATAGTTCTCTTGGGGTGCATATGGAGATGATCGTGACATTCGTGAAACGATTTAGCAGAGTCCTCGCTCCTAAATTTATTCTTATCAAAACAAAAAGGAAGAGGAACTAGTTCGAGGTCCCTTAGAAGCCATGATCATAAAAGAAATAAGAAACAAATGCAAAGTGGATCGACACACGTTACACAATAAAATGTCACTCACATATTTTGTTGAAAACATGGGGTGCAATATGAAAACAACCATGGATAAAGTGAAAGATTACCCATAAATATGTCCAAAAAGAAGTTTAAAACCAAAGGGGAACAACCCCATTATGTACAGACATTTGACAAAAAGAAATTAAAAAAAATAAAATAAAATAAAAACTTGAGCTCAATATCAAAACTTGTAAAAACCCCAATTCCTAAACTTAGATATGAGTCTACATGATTTTATGATGTAAATACAATAAAATATTATGAGATTACCTTGAATTGATAATTGAAAGATGTTGGAATCAAAAGTTCTGGTTTAACTGAAATTTGATATAGTGTGGAAGAGAAAGGGTTTAGTTTCAGATGACCAAGTGAAAGCAAATTAAGACCAAATCGTTAAAATACATGTTTTAAACATGTTTGAGAATCTCAATTGACCAAGTGTCTACCAAGACATTTTGTATGACCTCGGTTGGCCGAGTGTCTAATGAAAATGCATGCAATGCAAAATATAAAAGTTCGTCTCAGCTCTCACAGAGAAACTATATAATAATTCACTCTCCACGTGTAAAAATTACTTGCACAAAGATTAAAAACACAAAGAAAAACATATCTTTGGCTCTTTCACAAAGAATTTAACATGTTTATAGATGCTTAGATCCTAGAGTTGTTGGTTCTACATCGTTTGCCATCTTTGCAAAGGAAGGCTCATGTGTTGGTCAAAGCCATAGATGTCCTCTACTACATGAAAAGTGGGAAATTTGTGCTCTAATTTATGACATGTTGGTTTCCACTGCCCTACAAGAGGGCTTAAGATGTTGACTGCATGCCCCATATTCGGCCTTTGGTATGGTTTGTGGGTAGTGCAATGTCCTGCAAGCTCAGCTACTCTGTATATGCTCTCCATGGTCTCCTCATCAGGGTTAATAGTTTGATCAATGGCCATGGGGATGCGCTCCTTGTTGTTTAGAATCTTACAAAACCATGTAACCAGATGAAGGTTCTCATCTGGCAGAGTATCATCTACTGCTTTTCTACAAGTAATCAGCTGCATCAAAACCACTCCAAATGCATATACATCCGCTTTGGTGGTCACTTTTCCTGTAGCTATTGACAAGGAAAAGAACTCATCAAGATGACTTGCAATGGTTCAACTAGTGACATCTAACTAAAAAATAATTATTCATGGTGAACATTGGTGTCAACATACTTGGTATGACACAAGCACATGAAGATAAAAGATTATATATGTACAACAATAATAAAGTCCTAGTCTCAAATTGTTGAGTCGTTCATAGATTCTTAATAAATTAGTTAAGGTCAACTATACATATATATAGTGGCAGAGCCAAAATTTCAATTGGGAGGTTGGAGGAAATTTAAATACATTAATAGAATTAATCATAAAAATATTAATATGTATGAGTCATAGATATGTATAATAATGCAACTATCATACAAAATAAAATATAAACGCAAAATGTAATTTATTTTTCATTCCTAGATTAATTTATTTAGTTGCTCTATGTTTGTTCATATTTTTGAAATTTCTTCATGATTTTTTTTTTTAATAATTTGATTAGTCAAAATAAATTGGTGTTAAAAACATAACAATATGCCTAGAAAGTTGCATACTAAGTGTATTGATTGCTTAAAAAAATATATAGAATTCAATATTTCTTTCTCTGTTTATCTAATTATTTAAATTTTGAGTTTATAACAAAAACCAAAGGTCAAATTTAAGACCTACAATAACTTATACAGCAAGTTGGGTAGTAAGGATGGAGAAAATAATATTTATAAACTTGTTTAGATTAGGAACATGAAATAAAGAGACTCGCATGGTGTCTAATGCATTAAAGTGAAGATCAAAGACTGTTGTAAAAGAATAAGCTGATTTAAGAAGCATGGGGATTGATATGAAAATGACATAAAGGAGTGGACTAATGTGGACTTGCGGCCCAATCATTCCCATAACTCCCTTGATTCTATAAATGACAAAAATAAAGGAGCAATTGGAGCATTATGAAGGCTATACTAAAATACTAATAACACTCCGTCAATGACAGGTATGGGAGATTATTTACAATATTATTTTTACACACAAATAAGAAAGTTGACTGACTTCAGTATTAGAAAAGTTTCGTCCGACATCATATTGATACTACCTCAGTGATGTGATTTGCTTTAATTGTGCGGGTAATTTGGGAGATTGCCCAAGTTTTGAATGGCCATTTAATCACTATATTCTATCAAATTCAATTAAGACACAATGACCATTTATTTAATAACTATACTCTATCAAATTCAACTAAGACACAAAAACATAAAATCTTAGGCTTTAATTACCTCCATATTCTGGCGCAAGATAACCAAATGTCCCAGCCAATCGCGTCCATACAGAGTTCTTCCCATCAGGCGCAATTTTAACCAAACCAAAATCTGCAACCTTGGCCCTCATACCATTCCCAAGAAGTTTGTTGGAAGGTTTTAAATCTCTATGAATGAAAATTTGTGGAGCTAAACTATGCAAGTATTCCATTCCGCGTGCCACATCCATTGCTATTTGAATCCTCTGCTTCCAAGTAAGAGGAGAACACCCATTCTCACCCAAATCAAACAAATGTTGTGTTAACGACCCCTGTGGCATATACTCATATACCAAAAGTCTCTCGTTCTCATTGATACAACATCCTAAAAGAGAAACCAAATGTCTATGCCTCACTTTATTAAGGACTGAAATCTCCGACTGAAATTCATTGATTCCTTTGCAACGCATTGCAGCAGATTCCATCCTTTTCACAGCAACGTTGGTCCCATCATGGTATTCTCCTTTGTAGACAACTCCAAAACTTCCCCTACCCAAAATGTTGTCTTCATTGAAATTGTTGGTCGCCTGTTTTAGAACTTCAATCGAAATTTCAATATTCCGTACACTTGTACTTCTACTTTCAGGATTCTCCGCTACTTCAATCTTCAATGAAATTGTTAGTCGCCTGTGCCTTCTACTAACATAACATTTAATTGAGACCACAAGAAATATGATCACAGCAATAACTATACTAGCAATCATCCCAGGCAAAATGGAAGTACCAGCCGGATTGCCACTAGGCGATGTGCCATTCGAACCTGACGGAGAACTCCCTCCACTTCCAGAGCTCGGGGCATTCTTCCCAATCAAAGGATTACCGGTCGCAGTTAGCTTCACTGAATCTCCAAATTTTGGTATCAACCCAGTAAGTTTATTATACGAGACGTCAAGAACCTGAAGGCTTGTCATGTTGGTCAAAGCATCCGGAATGGAACCCGTCAAATTGTTATCATTCAGATGCAAATTCCTCAATGATGTGAGTTTCGCAAAGACAGGAGAGATCGTCCCAACGAATTGCTGCTTAGCAAAATTGATAGTGATAATATTACCATGTGAATCATAGATAATGAAAGTCCAGCCAGTGCAGGAGTTGTTCGCAGATAATGATTGGATACCCAAATGCCGCAGCGATTTCGAGCAATGTGGTCACTTGGGGATCACAAGGACCTGGGGTGTTTTTACAGAAGCTATTGATATCATCAAGAGTGTGAGTAGTCACGCTAGATGGGAACTGTGGGTAAGGCCCTTGGAGGACATTGTTACCCAAGGAAACATTTCTCAATGTGGGAATTGACATCAGTGAGGCTGGGATGAGGCCTGTAAATTGGTTGTCTCTGAGTTGAAGATCAAACAAACTTGTACAGTTTGACAAGTCTGGGATGGGACCAGTGAACTGGTTCTGGATTAGCCACACTTGGTACAACTGTGTCATCGAAGATAACACGTCGATGGTACCGGACAAGCCATTTTGCTGATGGTTGAGCCAGAGGTTTTGAATTCCGGATCCTCCTAGGGATTTAGGTAAAGTGCCATTGAGATTATTGTAAGAAAGTCGGAGATCCTTAAGACTCGGGAAGGAACCAAAGATATCTGGTAAAGACCCAATAATATTTGCATAGCTAGCAGAGAAAGTGACTAAACTAGTGGCCTGAGTCAACTCGGTGGAGATGGTCCAAGGTGCAAGATCAAGGTTTTGGCTCAAGGTTAAGATTTTTAAGCTTGTGAGTCCTTGGAAGAAACCTGAAGGAATGGAGGTGAAATTGTTGTTGTCAAGGTAGAGTTTTTGAAGAGAAGTGATGTTGGCAAGGGAGGGGAGAGGTCCAGAGAGAGAGTTTCCTTGGAGAGAAAGAGTGGCGAGTTGGGTGAGAATGCCGAGATCGGAAGGAAGAATGCCTGTGAGAGACTGAGAAGCTAAGTTGATGGAGGTGACACGGTTGCTTCCGTCGCAGTTAACGTTTTTCCACTTGCAGCAGTCTGTAGTGGCGGACCAGCCGCTTGGGGCGGTGTCGAAGGAGGCTAGGAGCTTGGCCATGGCTGCAGCGTCATCGGCATATGAAAGAGTTAGAAAGGAGAAAATGAAGGTAAAGAGATAGATCCGCCGAACCATTTGAGATTGAGAGAGAGAGAGAGATGGGTTTAAAGTCTGGCAGTGTTGGTGTTCAAATCCCAAAGGTAAGGACTTTTTTCATTTTTTTACCCAAGAAAGGAGGGAAATGTGAGAGGGACTGAGTGAGCCGCGTTGGAAGGGCGAAGTTACTGTTAGAATTTTTCTAAACAGAAAACAAGAAATTGTCATGGTCAGAAATTGGCAGCTAAGCTGACCTTGAAAATATGTAAAAATAAGAAAAATCCACCGTCATTTGGATTTAGACACCCAAGAATAAAAAGAAAGGACTGCTTTTAATGTAATAAATGGTTAATAGTAGACAACCACGCTTAGAAGAGTCTCGGTGAGGGAGGACCAATTGAGCTGGATTTCGAGCATTAATGGTGATTTTGATGCAAGAAATGCTTACCTGTTGGCTGTTGGGGAAGACCTGAGTGCTAGTGATTTTCATGGTAAGTGGGTTTGGAAGATCAAGACTCTGCCAAAAATCCAAGTCTTTCTTTGGAAATGCCTTCATAATAGCCTTCCTGTCAAGAGCATCTTGGCCCATAGAGGTATTGAGGGGTTAGGGGGATGTGCCTTTTGCACAGACAATGAAGAAAACATACTACATGTGCTCAGGGAGTGCCCAATTGCGCAGGAGTTCTGGCGCTTGGCTGGGTGCCCTCCTCAGGCCCAACCTTCCTTCACTGGTGACCTTGCGGACTGGCTCCACACTAATGCCCACTGCCCACGCCAGGCCACATACAGGGACTACCCGTGGAAATGTTTCTTTTTATTTGGGATTTGGAACCTTTGGCTGCAACGCAACCGAAAGGCCTTTAAACAGCAGGAAGCAAACCACAACCTTGTCCAGGCCGTGGAGATGCAAGTTAGGGAGTTCTTTTACTGTGTGGCAAACCAGGAGGAGATAAAGAACAAAATAGTTAAGCAAGTTAGATGGACCAAGCCTGAATTTGGGTGGATCAAGCTGAATACGGATGGCTCATTTAGTAAAGAGGGTGTTTCTTCGGGTTGTGGTGGTTTGCTCAGGGATAGTAATGGGCTGTGGATTAGGGGGTTTGCAAAGGCAATGATGGTCAGTTCTAGTATAGCAGCTGAATTGTGGGCACTTAGGGAGGGGCTCACTATTTGTTTGGATTTGAAGACCCAGGCAGTAGAGATCGAACTTGATGCAACTGAAGCAATTTCTCTTATCTCTGGTGATTGCAACACTAATGGGGACCTCTCGGGTCTTGTTGATGATTGCAGGTACCTGTTGCTGCAACTGCCTCAAGTTAGGATTCTACATTGTTACCGCGAGGCAAACGCTTGCGCTGACGCCTTGGCTCGGATGGGAGCTGCTTGTGTTGGTGGAGATAGTCTTTTTGTTTCCCCTCCCCATACTGTTATCCCTCTTTTGAACTTTGATTTCCTGGGCAAGCACCGTGATAGGCTTGGCCCCTCTGTTTGTAGAACTTTTATTTCTTAATGCAATTGCTCCGTATTCACCAAAAAAAAAAAAAATGGTTAATAGTAAGTAGAAAAGTAATATTAATGGGTCATTTAGAATGGACAATGGTAGATTAACTTAATTAATGTGAAAAATATTGTCAATTTTTTTTTATATATATATATTTTTTTTATATATTATTTATTCTTTAGACCATTATTCTTTGAATGGAAGCTAGCTATGAAGACTTGAAAGTTGAAACTTATCTTAAATTATTATATTCTTTGTCTGGAAAGAAAGTTGCACGAAGATTTCGGCCATTGCAAATTTCTTCTAACAATGCACCTTGACTTCGTAATTGAAGACTTTATGTTGTTTCAGACCATCTAGATCCGCTAATTCGCATCCACTAATCATGCTTGAAATTGAAGACAAATGGACTCTCTCTAGCTTGCTCGGTAATGCTCTCAACTTGTTAAGAGTCTTGTAACTTAATTAATTGACATTTTTTGATATTTTCAACAAAGACATACGTGCAGTGTTTAAATCTCCCACTACTAAATATTGATCAATATATAATATATAAAGCAATACTCTTGACTTGAAAAAATATTTTTCTAGTTGCATTTTTACAAAATATGTTATAATTTGGATTCTCTAAGTAAGTTTTGCATAAAAATTTTCATTGATAATGTGACAAAAATAATTGAAATAATACTGCATAAAGCATTTTTAGATAAAATCATGAAATTACGTAGTACATGTTGTGAACCACAACAACAACATTAATCCTAAACAGGAAAATAATCCAACCCAAGGTCTTGTCAATTGCTGTCACACAGATAGAACTTATTAGCCCCCACATGGACACAATAAACATTACAAATGTGAAACTTAATAGTCATCTCATAAACAAAACTCAATAACAGTCGTATAGATGGGTGCTTAGATACCAATGTCACAAAGACGGTTCCATGCAAGCTGGGCAATCACTAACATCTCACAGAAGGATAAAACATAAGGAGCTTATATATAGGTTTAAAATAATTAAACTACACAACATATTGTTGAGTGGTTTCAAACAAAATACTGTCAATATCCCACAAAGATTTATAAATAAGCTCACAACTTTTCCATTATAATTCCCAAACAATAAGTTTTCCGACCGGTATCACAAATAATGAATCTCTACAAATTTTCAGGTTATCCTATAAATTCGATAAATAATTAGGAGTTGTTACAAAATATGTAAATCTGAATGATTTTCTATGTTTTGAAAAAAACAAGTTGAATACTTGCATATTATTATGATGTTTGTTGAATTTTTTAGAAATTTTCAACCCTGAATCTCCTCCTAAAATTTATAATTATCCAAATACCTGGGTGCATACAAAACAGAAAATTCTGGACTTGCATTTTAGGATGTTTAGGAGCTATACTTTGTTAGTTTTTTTTTTTTTTTTTTTGAGTTTTCTATACTTTGTTAGTTTGGTAAACTAAAAAGGGTAATCTGAGTAAGTCCATATGTATACCAAATTTGAAAATCTTGATTTGATGTTATTAATGGGGGAAAACAACTATGAAAATCGAATACTATAAACTATAAAAATTTGTTTTGTAATAATTGAGTTGAGTCAATTTGAGTATTAAATCATTAAGATTATTTTATTTTATTTTAATTTTTTGAGCAAAAATCGAAACTAAACCATGGAGAATGGGATGCACTTGCCTTCAAACTATCAAGCTTGGCTGAATCACCCCTCTGAACTTTGAGCTTTTTTTTAAAAAAAAATTATTTTGAGAATAACTTTGAGCTAGATTATATATTTAAGTTTGGAATTTGTTTATTGAAAAAAAAAAAAATCCAACTTTATTACGTACTACTTGATTAACTTTTCCCATAAATAAGTAAATAAATATAGTGACCAAATTTTTCTCAAAAAAAAAAAAATATATATATATATATAGTGACCAAAAATTTCTATGCATGCATAAATCTATATTGATGATTAATACCTAAATTGTTTAGAGTATATTGTTTGAATTAATTAGAAAGATTGATTTTAATTTATGAACTTATATTATGGCTAGAAGTCATATACAATTTTTACTAACAAATAGAGAGACGTTATTGAAGACATTCCGGAGGACATTATCCCTTTGGTAACTGCTGATGTTTCTTAAGGTTTTTGTTTCAATAATAGCCCAGTCTGGACATCCAGTCTAATTTCTCAAAAAATAAAAAAATAGAGACGTTATTTATGTGCAAGATTGAGTGTATTTCTTTTTTCTTTTCTTTTTTTGGTACAAACAAGATTGAGTGTATTTCTAAATTTATTGATTAATAATTAATGTTAGATACAATCTTTAATTTTTCTTAATAAATGATTTTCTAGCAGACTCCTACACACAAGAGGATAGTCCAAAATGAGGAAAAATTATAGAGTCCTCTGGTGAACCACGTCACTTGTCTATCATTCCACTAAAAAACTTCCACTTATTTAAAATTGTTGAGTCAGTAATTAATTTATGTTTAAAAAAAATTTCTAACTAATAATTTTAAACAAGTGGAAGCTTTTTAGTGGAATGGTGGACCACATCACTTGTCCACCATATAGATCTTATAATTTCTCCAAAATGAGATAAATAAAGAGAACTCAAAATCAAAGTTGATTTTTCTATCCGTGTGTTTTTCTTTTTCTTTTTAAATTATTAAAAAACCTTTAGCTTTTTTTTTTGTTTTTTTTTTTTTTTTTTATGAACAAGAAATTTTATTCACAAGACAAAACAGAACTACAAAAAGGATACAAGAGCCTCATCCTTAATGCTAATCTCAAAACAGGGAGAGCTAAAACCAACATCAAAAGACCAAAAAACATTGTTCAATAAGAACCACTTAGCTAGAGAGTGAGCTGCTTTATTTGCCCTCCTAGGGATCCAGGTAACATGATAGCCAAGAATAAGCAAAATCAAGTTGAGAATTTCACTGCAAATACCTCTAATTCTATAGGGAACCTTTGTGCGAAGGTGCTAGTGTGTCGACACAGACTTTGGAGTCACTCTCCACAATCATAGTAGCTACTTTTAGACTTTTAGCTAAGCTTAAGGCCCATTTAATGGCTTCTACTTCTGCCTGAAGAGGGAGGTTGAAATATACTCTCTTAGCACAAGCAAATACCACTTCCCCTTTCCAATCTCTAGCAACAACTGCAATGGAAGAGTTACCATCCTTGAAAGTAGCATTAACATTTATCTTAATTGAATCTCTAGGTGGTTTCTTCCACCTTTGTACTAGTTTCGGCAATTGGAAGCCTAAATGGACTGCTATGGACATTCTGTGTTCAACTATGATCTTATCAACTTTCTGGCAGAGCTTAATTGGATTAGTTTCTTTGCCTTCAAAGATAGCTTGGTTTCTAGCTCTCCAAATGGCTTCACAAATAACAGCCCCAAACAATAAGAATTCACCTCTCTTGATTCCCTCAATATTAGCTTCAGCGGCAGGATTAAGGAAGACACTAATAAGATGAGAAGGAGAGTTTAAGTTCAGATTTTCTAACCGTAGTCCCCATTGGGAGTTAAACCAAACAGCTCTCATAAAGGGGCAAGAGATAAAAAGATGGAGGCTTGATTCTTCAACATCCTTGCAAAGAGGGCAAAGGACATCATCTAAATCACATAATCTAGCTAAACAATCTTTAGTAGGTAGGCAATTTGCTGCTATATGCCACAGGTGCATTTTGAGCCTTTCATGGATTTTTGACTTCCAAATGAGGCCACGAATTGCATCTTGATTTGTGGGAGGGCTGATGTTTCTGCTTAACCAATAAGTAGACTTAACTGAAAACTCCCCTGAATTATTGGAGATCTAAATCCAACAATCTTTTGGAGCAAGCCTTGAGAGGGGAATTTTTTTGGATGAGCTAGGTTGTAGTCTCATGAAAAGTATTTCTAATTTTGGTAAGATCCCAACCTTCTTGGTTGACTAGTTGTGAAAAAATAAGTGCCATTTCTGGATTGGTCCCCTTCCTTGCACTCAAAATGAAATTAGGAAGATCTAGAATCCAAGGGTCCTCTCATATTCTGATTGTGTTTCCATTTCCTACCAACATGGAAGCACTGCGAGCAAGCAGAGATTTCGTACCTTCTAAGCTTCTCCAAATCTTGGAGGGAGACCCCACAATCTTATGGTTTAGCCAGTTGCCCCAAACTTTGTATTTTGCTCTGAGCACTTTAACACACAAACAATCTTTCCTTGAAAGAATCCACCATGCTAACTTGGAGAGGAGAGCTTGATTGAAATCCTAGAATTTTCTAAATCCCAAACCTTCTTCCAACATAAAGACGACCAAACTACGGGTGTTAGGAACGAGCCAAATTTAGATCTTAGGTTCCACTAGAACTGTCTAACAACAATATCCAAACGATTGCAAAGCTCTCTAGGAAATTGAATGGCTGTCATTGAATAGGCTGGAATGGCCTAAGCAACTGATTTGATTAGGGTTGCTCTACCTTGCCAGGATAAGTTTTTGCTCTTCCAACCAGAGAGGTTATTTTCTAACTTCTCTTTGATTGGGTTTAGATCCCTTGAACTACTTGCCGAGAGGAAAAGAGGCACTCCCAAATATTTTGAGTTTGGGGGAAGTTTGTTTATACCCCAGCAACTTTTAATTTGATTTAAAAATTGTTGGCTAACTCCCTTGGAAGGAAAAACCCCAGACTTTTCCACACTGATGACCTGTCCAGACCAATAACAATATTTCTCCAAAAAAAAATTTCAAACATTAAGCTTAGACATTTTAGCTTTACAAAATAGAATTAGATCATCAACATAACAAAGTATGGAAATAGGAGGGGCATTACCTGAGACTTTGACAGTAGACAGACAACCAAGAGAGATTTCTCTGTTGATTAGCCTCATTAGCGCTTCACTACCCAAGATGAAAAGATATGGGGATATGGGATCCCCTTATCTGATCCCCCGTGATGGTGTAAAGCTTAGGCATTGGCCACTATTGAGCAGAATTGAGAATTGGACAATAGAGAGGCACTGTTTGATCATAACTGTGAATTTATCGCTAAACCCAAATGCTTTGAGCACAAGGATTAAGAAGTTCCATTCTAAACGGTCATAAGCTTTTTGAAAATCTAGCTTGACCCCCAAAAAACCTTTCTTTTTTTGTGTCTTTTCAAAACTATGCACAACTTCTTGAGCAAGGGCCATATTTTCTGTTATCCAGTGATTTGGCACAAAAAGCTACTTGAGCTGGATCCACCATTTTTGATAGGAGGGGTCTTAGCCTGTTTACAATGATTTTTGATATCACGTTATAGCACACATTGCACAAACTAATAGGCCAAAATTGGTTAAAATTACATGCTCCCTTTTTCTTTGGAATAAGAGAGATGAATGTTTGATTAAACTCTTTAAGCAACCTTCCATCTCTAAAAAAACTTTGGGTGGTTGACACAATTTGATCCCCTACTGTCTCCCAATAGTGTTTGTAGAAAAGCACTGGAAATCCATCTGGCCCAGGGACTTTAAGAGACTTCATCTCAAATATAACTTTTCGTATTTCATCTCTCGTTGGCACCCTGCACAATTCTTCATTTTCAATATTTGAGATGCATGGCTCTATTAAGTTTTCCAAATTTTCCAGAATATTAGGAAAGCCAGTATGATAAAGAGCCTTAAAGTTCTCAATAAAATACTTCTGAATGTCTTCCCCATCATTTATCCAAGAACCATCCTCCAATTTGATTTCTTGAACACAATTTCTCCTTCTTCTGATTAAAGTAAAGAGATGAAAGAAGTGAGTATTCCTATCACCCTCTCTTAACCAAATCTGTCTAGATTTTTGTTTCCACTTTAGATCCTCTCTTGTCAACCATTCATCCAATTCTAAATTCAATGAAGCTTCAAACTCCAAATTTTCTTTTGTGACCTCTAAACTCTAAATTTGTGCTATCTTCTGCTCTAGCTCTTTAATTCTCTCTCTTGAATTTCCAAAATAGCTCTTATTCCGTCTTTTAAGGTCCCTTTTAGTTGCATCCAGTTTTTTGGCCAATTTAAGACTTTGTGGGCCATCTACTCTCGTTTGCCAAGCATTTTATACTATTTCTTTACTTGTTTCATCCCTAGTCCACAGAGCCTCAAAATGGAAAGGCTTGTCAAGATTTGTGTTCTCCATATAAGTATCTAAGAGGATTGGGTTGTGATTAGAATTTGCATTGACAAGATGCCGAATGCCTGCCTTAGGGAAGAGAGTCTACCATTCTTGATCACACAAGCACTGATCTAACCTTTGCCTAATATTTGCAAGACCTTCACGTCTATTGGACTAGGTAAAGGACCGACCAATGAAATCTAGAACAATGGCACCCGTATTATTTATAAAATCCCTGAGACTGTTAACTGAGCTTTCCCTTACATGCCGTCCTCCTTTTTTCTCCTTTGAGCCCTTGATGCTATTAAAGTCACCTATTACTGCCCAAGGCCCTGAAAAATATTTTGCCAAGTCTTCCACCTTTACCCCAAATTTTTTCCTTTTGGCTCTCCTAGGAGGACCATATACACAGAACAACATCCATGGAGATCTTTCTGGGTCAAAGTAGATTAGTGAAGCAATTATATTGCTATCTAAATAGATAATCTCCAAATCAACACCCATTCTCCAAAACAAAGCTAAACCCCCAGCTCGTCCATTGGCTTCCACATAAAAGCAGTCAAAGAAGTTTAATTGGGTTTTGATTCTATTAATTCTAGGAGATTTGACTTTTGTTTCAGATAAGAACACCAAATCCGAGTTTGAGGCTCGTATCAGCTCCTCAAGAGCTCTAACTTTTGAATCTCTACCTATACCTCTACAATTCTAGGCTAAAATATGCATGGTGAGATGGATGGAAACCTCTGCTTGTCTACTCAACCAGCAAAGAACAACAAAAGGACCAAGACCTAACATAAACTAAGCAAAAATGAAGGGGAAGTATGACTCTTACCAATATGGGGCGTCGATCCACTCACTGGCTATGGATTTAGGGCTATTCCATAAACCAGGACCCACAAAAGGCAAAATAACCCGCTATACAGAGATTGCAAACCGGACCCACTGAGGAGCAAAGATGGTCGCCTCCCTGAGCAAATTCATAAGATTTGGGTATAAATATGTGGGCATGAATACTGAGATTTTGGGATAGATAGATGGGAAAATTCAGATTTAGTTGAAAAGGACCCACAATGAGCGTGGGGAGAGGAATTCCACACATTGGAGGTGGAGAAGAGCCACACGGAGGTGGAGAAAAACCACATAGAGGTGGTAGAAAAAGACCACCCACAGAGGCCAATTATCTTTATTTATTTATTTATTTATTTTTCCTTTAGACCTTAAAAAGATAGATTAAATTAATGTTTGCTCCCTTCTCAAAAAAAAAAATAATAATAATAATAATAATGTTTTGCACAGTATTTACACTGTTATATTAGATATTTATGTTTTTGTGGATATTATGTGAAAGACTTTGCATTAGTCCAAACCAAGGGTATTGTTTTGGGAAACAAGTTTCTCAAAGATTTCGGCTATTGGAAATCTCTTCCGATAATGTACTTGACTTTTTTATGTATAGAGGACTTTAGGTTATTTTGGATTATCTAGATCAATAGTCTTTTTCTTTTTCTTTTTGGTAATAAATCTTTATCTATAGTCACCATCTACTAATGAAATTCTAGTTGGTAGTAAAATTTCCATACCCAAACTTTGTCCAACAAAAAAAAAAAAATCCGTTAATGACTGATACAAAAGGCAATTTTTCCATTTCATTAAGTCTAGATTCACAAAAAATTAAAATAAAAAATAAAAAATAAGTGTTTCTAATTCAATTAAAAAATAACAAGATTACAAATAGATTATACAAATTTTATAAAAGTCCCACTTAAATTCATTACTTTTGTAAAAAAAAAAATTCTTAAGTGATTCAAATACAATGTTATACATTTAAAATTCTTAATTTATTAAGTTACTCATTCTTTCTAGTAAACAGCAAATATATACATAACTATGTACCACTCTATGTAGGAGTGTTTTGGTCTTCAATGTCGGTTTCCTCCCAAAGGTTGGCCTCTAAAGAAAAATTTCTGGCCCTATTGGGAAAATCAGGTATCTGATGACTTTTGTGCCCAATTTAGAGGGCGTTTGGATTCAAAAGAATCCTGCGTCCACGTTTTCCTTAGTTGCGTTTTCCTTTTTTTTTTTTTTTTTTTTTTTGGCCCGCATTTGTTGACTTTGGAAGACAAAATGTATTGTTATGAACAGTGTATGTACTATTTACGTACTGTACATATATTATTCACGTATTAAAAAATATTATAAATGGGTTTCACGATACTATTTACATATTTAAAAATTATTTTGCTACAGTGTTTTCAGTTTTCAGTTTTAGTAACAATAAGTTCAATCCAAACGGATCTTTAGTATTGAGACTATTTATGGGTAGAATATAACTATAAACTCTTTTAGCCAAACAATTGACGGCAGCACTCCCAAAATCAAAACTGATAGTGACCTACTTGAAAGCCAAACATCGTCAAATCAACCTCACGTTTTTAGCCAAACCCCCTCTGACCCACAACAAAACTCAAGGACCACTTCTACTCACAATGGAGAAATTTTCTTATGCAGGTATATGAGACATCCCTCTCACTCACATGTTAGCCCCCACAAAAATCCTACCTCATAGCAAATAACCAATGCTAATTCACAAATCACTTTTGTCATTGGTTTCATCATCAATCTAGTTGTAAAGTGTCTTAGCACTATGTAAATTAAATCAATCAACTTTAGATTTCTAACTGACCCAACTTTGTATTTTCTTAGAAACTGAAATTTAATCTATTCAGCTCATATTTTGTGCATCTTCAATTTAACAACCGCGCCACATCTATTTTTTAAGCATTTTCATTTCATGCGTTCTGAAGAATATATGACATGCACAATGCACAAGAAGTAAAAATTAATGAAAAACAATCGCGCACGTATAAACAATCATAAAAAAAAATAATAATAATAACAATAAAATAAAAATAAAAAAGAAGCCAAATTAAGACACAGAAGAATTGGGATTAGGAACATCATCAAAATTTTCCAAATTGGTTATCTTGTCGTCAGGGATGGAGTTAGAAATTTGTCTTTAGGGGGCTGGTCAAGACTAAATAATCATATTAATTCATAAAAAATATATGTATGTCTCTATTACATAAATGTATGACCTAGACTATTGAATTTTCAAACATCAATTTTAAGATTTGCTTCTCCAAATGTCAAACACAAAGACAAATAGCACTAGACGTGTTTATCAAACCAAATTCTACCTAACTCTGGTTGTTTGAGTATGTTAGTATGAAATACTATATTAAAATAATGAATATAGACTATCAATTAGTTTTATAAATAAATGAAAAAAAATATCATCAATCTCAAAATAAATAAATAGAAATTCAAGTTTGATTGAAATGGATAGAAATTGGAAGCAAAATAGAAATGAAAAAAGAGATGAAGAAATGGAAGTGTGAAAAGATAGAAGATAGTAAGTGATGAGGTCTCTTGGAAGGTGGCTGGAAAGTACAACATTGGAAAATACATATTGAAAAGGTGAAGTAGTTTCTTTATTGTAAAAGTGATTAAATTTGTAAAACTTATGAAAGTTGTGGGCTTGTCATTAATTATTTGGAAACAAGGATGATAGAAGAATTTTTTGGCCATTTATGAATAGATATTTGTTTCAGAACGCATTTTACTCCCAAAAAAAAAATTATTGGAATTTTTTATATAAAAAAGAATAATAATCTGGGGTCAATTCAAGAAATCCCATAATTCCTTTAAGTTTTCTATTCGACTTAGTGTTGATTTCAAGCAACCTTGCTAAAAATCTTGTACCTTAATTTTTAAGATAAATCTAGAGTTGTGAAATAAAATATACATACTTTCTCATAGTCTCACTATCTGATAGTGTATATAAAAGAGTCTTTTATTTTATGGCCTTTATCTTTTATATATATATATATATATATATATATATATATATATATATATATATATATCCGTTTGATGGAGACACAAGCTATATATATAGGCCAAATTAAGGACCCTTTTAGATTAAGATTTGTTCCATAACTATTCTTCCATCAAGGAGTTTAAAACTTATAATTTCAGAGGGTTTATTAACCAAAAGTGTTATACCAATTAAAAGTTACCTGGAAATTGTTATTCATCGTAATTAATGTCTTTCACAAATAAAATTATTTTTTATTTTTTTTTATACAAGATAGAAATTCTATTCTAGCCTAATCTAAATGTATATGTGTGTGAAGCTCCCTCCTGGAGACTTGAACTCCGGCCCTTACTCCTCACACTCCACAAGCACTTATACTTGTGGAGTGACCATCGCATCAAGGGTGTGCAGTAGTCACAAATAAAATTCTTATGACTTGAGTTTTCATTTATCACTTAAATGTGGGCCACAAAGTCTTCTCAAAATCTTATGTTCTCCCACTTGGCCCACATGACAT
This sequence comes from Quercus tomentella, assembly GCA_028535165.1. NCBI lineage: Eukaryota > Viridiplantae > Streptophyta > Magnoliopsida > Fagales > Fagaceae > Quercus > Quercus tomentella. Next base: position 4,989,082 of record JAPQVY010000100.1, on the reverse strand, counting down.
TTAAATAGCTTGATAAGTAATATTCATTTAATATGGCTATGATATTACCCATGTCAACTAGTTGTGATATGCTCTCACTCAAATAAAAAATCCAATACATGAACAATGGCGGTAATACCCTTAATTATAATGAGTACTTCCTTCTATGTATTATAATATAAGTAATCCTTATATGAGTACTTTATAAGCCATTAATTATTTATGAATAAACTACCTATTAGCCATTTGGGTCCTCCTTTATACATCCCCACAAATATATCATCTTTATATATATCCACATATATAATTAACTTAATAAATATACTTTATGTGCATAAGATAAAAATCATACATTTTCTTCTCCAAAAATAACCAAATATGTGTCCAAAACATAAAATAACAAGAGAAATAATTAAGCTAACAAATTTCGTATGTCTTAAAGACTGTTATACTATTTTGCCAGCAAACATTAGTTATGAAGCTAGTACATTTACAACTTACAGGTATACAAAGCAGTTTAAGCGTGAGTGATATTGAGGAAGAAGGTAGTAGTGCAAACAGGGTCGGCTCAAGGCCTAGGCAAGTTAGGCCTAGGCCTAAGGCCCCTCTAAAAAATAAATATTTCCTTGGAAAAAAAGGCCTCATTTTTTATTGTTATAGGCCCAAATTTTTATAAAATTATATATATTTTTTAAAGGTTGTATATTTTTTTTATTAGTGATGTACAAATTTTACTGTTAGCTTACAAATTACCATGTTATTAATCACAAAAAATGTGATATAAACATTCATTAGTTAAATTGATAAAGTTCATCAATAAGAAACAATATCACATTATATTTTGAACATTTTATAGTACTTTTAATTAACGTATTTTTCTTTTTCATTTCTATTAAGATTCTCAAAGTATGAGACCACTAGAACTTTAACTCAATTGAAACCCTAAAATATTTTAAAAAGATGTTGTAGATGTGTTAAATCATCAATTATAGATTAATCTCCCCTAATAGTTTGAGACTTTGATTTTTGTAAACTAATTTCCTACAAAACCATACACCAAATAATATTTATCTCTCTCTCTCTCTTAAAATCAAAATATAAAATTAAAAATTAAATTACAACTTTATTTAACTATACATCGTCTTATATCCAAAATAAAGTATCTTTTTCAATCGCAATATATTTTTATTTCTTTTTATTAATATTTATAATTCAACTATGATATTCAATTCTCTATATGAAATTAACATTAGTCTAGTTGGTATTATTTATGTATTTAATGTATCAAATTAACCTTAATTTAATTAGTATTAAATAATTTTGTTTAATTAATATTTATATATTAAAGGCCCCGCATAAATTTTTCGCCTTAGGCCCCAAATTATGTTGGGCCGACCCTGAGTGCAAATGAGATCATTGAGGTCAACAATCATGTACTGGTGTGTACGGAAATGATCAAATAAGAGTTTGAGGTAAGTAGTTTGTATTCGTTGGATCTTAACTTGGAAGATAGCATGTAGGTGGGTATAGGGAAGAGCAAGTCAAGCATGGAAGCGCTAGGTTGTAAGTTAAAAAGTTTTTTCTTACCCAATTATGAATATTTCGAGTTCATTTAGGAACAATTTATTTAGTTGAAATTTAAACTTTTTATTGAAAGTACTTTAGATGGGACTTATGAAATAGTAGAAAAAATAAGCTAAATAGTAAAAAAAAACTAGTTTTTTAAGCCAAAATCAAATGCAACTTTTGTGTATGAAATTGGTTAAAATATTAGTTGAATGGGAAAGGGGTGTTATTCCATTTTACCAAAAAAAAAAAGATTATTAGAATTTTTTTATAACAATAATAATCTGAAGTCAATTTAAGAAATCCTAGAATTCCTAAATTTTCTATTGCTTAGTGTTGATTTTTTTCTCCAAAAAAGAAAAAAAGAAAAAGAAGAAGCTTAGAGTCCATTTGGGAACAACTTATTTAGCTGAAATTAAAAATTTTTTGTTCAAAGTACTGTAAATAAAGGTAAAAACTAACTGAAATAGTATAGTAAGACTTATGAATAGTACAAAAAAGTATTGTGAAACTCATGAATAATAACAAAAATAAGCTAAATAATAAAATAAGCTAACTTTAAACTCTAATTCCAAACACAACCTTAGTGTTGATTTCAAGAAACCTTACTAGCAGTGGAGAAGTCAGGAAATTTTCTAGGAGATAAACTAAATATACCCATATTCTTTTTTATTTTTTCCTTTTCTTTTTTTGAGAAAAAGAAGAAAAGAGATATAACCATATTCTTAAAAAAAAGAAAAAAAAAGAAAAAAAAAAAAGGGCATTATTATACAAGTTTACTTTAACTCTTCAAAGGCCCATAGTTCGGCCTTTTGGGCCGAAAAGGTACAATTGCAATTTTTGCGCTTGGTCACTTTTTCGTATTGGACCATCAAGCAATAGAAAAACACAGCCGAAAACATTCTCTCGTGTCCTTAAATTATCAGTATATATGTGGTGTACTTTTATATTAGAATTTTTTTTTTTTTTTTTTTTTTGTGTCTGTTTCTTAAAAAAAAAAATAATAACCGTACATTTTTTTTTTTTATAAACTCAATTTTGCCCTTCTTCCCTAAACACTAAATCCAACACTTTCTCACCTTTCTTTGTTCCGCCACCAGTACTTTCTCTCTCTCGGAACTCAAAAGACCTTCCAACTCATTCACATTTCATACCCTTTTTTTTCCCTTCATTTTTTTTCTTTTCTTTTTGGGCGAATCTGGGAACTGGGATTGCATTTTTTTTTTCTTGAGTAGATCTGGATTTATGGTTTGTGTTTGAGTAGCGAAGTCCTTGAAAGAGTACTGTTGGTGTTGTGTTTGATGTATTGTGATCGGTCTAGATGTTCGATCAGAAAATACTTTAAATTCAGGAAGAACGAAGAGATAAAATTAATATTATATTTTGTACTTTTTGGAAATTTACACCTCAAACAGAAATTTTAACAAATCGCCAAACACTCAACTTTAAAAACATAAAGACTGCTTTTTTACAAATCTCAATTTAATACCACGCATTTTGAAATTGCCATTTTTTCAAATAACACAATATAAACAAGTTGAATCAAACTCACCTTAAAAACTATTTATAATTGATCTTAAATAATTTTTCAGCATATATATATATATACAAACACACACATATACACCACTAAACAAGTAAACAACTGCTCAAAAACTCATTCCAATATCATTCGTTATAACTTAAGATCACTATTCAAAGAAAGCAATATTTCTTAAACTCATATCTTTGAGCTATTATAAGGGTGCAACATCTGGAATTTCAATATTTTAAATGGAGATTGTGCAGTAGTCTCCAAATCTTAAATATTTTTTCTCTTAAAATATGCATCAATTGTAGATTGTTTTCTCATTAAATTACCCACATATTAAAACCTGAATATTGAATTTTATATAGTAATTATATGCCAATCTAGGTTACCAAGAAAATACATATATAGCCAATCTTTTCACTTAAAAAAAATTGTAAAATATTGTTTGTGTTAAAAAGAAATAATAATAATAAAAGGAAACAACTTTGTAAATTTGATTTTATCTTAATGCTTCAATAGTCTATATGGGGGCTAGTCAATCAACAGACCCATTAAGGTCAAGATAATTGGGTCTGTGACCCATCCGAGGATGCAAATTCGTCCGAGGAGGCCCATGTCAGGTCGTAAGAGTAACCACAGAGGGGGGTAGTCAATATCACAAAAGTAGTGTTCCGTATTCGTCCGAGGACACCATACTCCTCGGCAGTATGCGTCCGAGGACGATTAGGATACCGTCTTGTTACAATCGAACCTCGGAACTATGTCACCACTGAAGATGGGATAAGAGACCAAGGGTAAGAAAGAAAAGGCAAACAAATATCTAGAACTACAGCTGTCTCCGCATTAATTGCCTTTCAACCAACTCTCTGGCCGTATTAATGTGGAGGTGATACCTGAACAATGATGAAGCAGCTTTACAGCTACCCATAGGAGGTTCCAGGAGGCGCTAGATGGGACAAAAAGAAATCCCCCGAACCCAATCTACACGTGTGCGGTGAAGATGAAACGAAGGGGACAGTATATAACGTGAAAGAATAACTTACGAAAGGGGGAGAGACAAAAAAAAAAAAAAAAAAAAAAAAAAAAAAAGAATAGAGAGAAGACAGACCAAAAGAGAAAGAAAACTTAGAACATCACTTGCTCAAAAAGAGACTCACACGGACCTCAGTTTGAATCCATTTATAATTGTGTGGTGAATCGTTTTTCTCTTGAAGAGTTAATCTAGCCCTTACATACCCACGCTCTACAAATTACATTGTTTGGGCCATTTACGTACGAACCCAATATTCGTTTGGAGTTGTTGCAAATCGAGTCCACATAGTCTATAATTACACATACTAAAAACAATATTTGTTTTCTAATTTGATTTCATTTTTAGAAACAATAAGTTAGCTAGACTAGTTTAGTAACCTTTACTTAAATGTTAAACATAATATTTGAGATGTGGGCTACCCATCCGTTGTGGATGGGGGTGCCCTTTAACCCAAGTTAAACATAATATAAAATAATAGAAAAATGTGCTAGAGCTACAGGCCACTAGCGTTCTCTACAAGCTAAATAAAGTAATGAACACTTCTTTTAGAGAGATACTTTATCCAAATAGAGAGAGATATCGGAGGCAACAGATAAAACAGAATATAGAGAAAGAGAGATACACCACTGGTTCGAAGGTAGTCGGTCATTGGTTGTTGATTCACTTGAATGGAGGTTGGAGTGGATAAGAAAACAAGAAACAAAGCCAATTGTAGATTTTTATTTTTTCTATTTGGAAGAGCTAATGGGCCAAGGAATAGACCAGGTTTTTTGTGGGATTGTCTTAAGAAATTTTAAGATATGTGGGAAACAGTCTAAAGTCTAAACCCATAACATTTTTTTATATCAAATTCTAGGATGGGCTAATAAGTTAATTTACAAACAATTTAGATATAATTTTTCAAGTTTATAAGGTAACAAATGAAATTTTCAAAAAGCCAGTGGTGCCATGGCCCCCCTAGCTTGCCTCGATAGTGCTCCATGATGACTTGCTAAAGCCTTGTACCTCATTGACATTAGTTGAGCTCTTGCCTATGGATCCTTCCCACATTTAGGTCATCTTGCTTATGGGAGTTGGCCTGTTGGATATTTGGGTGATATGATTGAGTTAACCAAAGCTGCCTATTTTCAAGAGCTAAAAACAATTTTTGTTATTGGGTTTTCACAAGTCTGGGTTGTGAGTTATGTGTTGATGATGCTATTACTCAGTTTTAAGGTTGATTTGGAAGTTTTTAACTCAGGATTTTTGTTGATCAGATGCTATGGCTTTGTTTGGTTGCTCAGAAGCGATAAATTTGGGTGGCTATTTTTTTGAATTTGAGTAGTTAGTTGAATATATATAAAAATTCAAATTGATGTAAATTTAGGGAAATCTAAATGTTCTTCCTAATTTGAGAGAAAAATAATCTTTTTTTTTTTGATAATTTTTAATAGGATTTTTTTTTTTTTTTTAAATTTCAAATTTTCATAATACAAAAATTACATCATTTTGGGACAATTATCAGCAACCTATAATGGAAGTTGATAGAATAACTAAATTAAAGAAAATTAAAAGTTAGAGAACTGAATTGAATGAAACTCAAATTATAGGACTAAATTAATTTTTATGCAAAATTAGAAAATGCAATTTATAATTGAAACTCTTTTTCTAGTCAATTTTTCTGTAAAAATATTTGAGAATTGATTGTCCGGCATCAATTTTGAATCTTTAATATAGAGCAAAAATTCAATTCTTTGCAACAACCAAAACACTAGATCACCCCTTGACCAAGAACTCCACTAAAATTTTCAAACCCTTAAATGAGCCACCAGAATTTACTGACACCCCTTCCGTAGCCTAAAACCACCAAATCACACAATAGCCACCCCACTCAATTGAGCGATCTCAATAATAACCCAAATATGAAATTCCCGAAATATATATTACAACTAATAAATTTTTTTTAAAAAAAACTAATAAATTTATATATATATATATATATATATATTATCAAATCAAAATTCTCACCACTACTGCAAGTCTGCAAACCTTATGACCACGGGGACGATTGAAATTTGATGTATTTCAAGCCTTTCAATTTCAATTTGAAGGTTTGAGGTCATGAAATTTGAAGGTTGCGGATTTTTCAATTTGAAAAAAGCCCACTCGACCCATTAAAGCAAGAAGATTCATCTAGCCCGTTCAAACTTCAAACACTCAGTCTGATTTTGACTCAACCCATAAATCCTGTCTCAGCTATACTATACAGTATACACATAAGAAACGAGTAGGCAGTAAGAAAAAAAAACGGAATAATAGATGGGAAGGCCACACAAGAGACAATAACATTGGTAACGATCTTGTTGATGAAGAAACATCAAGAACAACCAAAAATGTATTGCTAAAAGTGAAAGTACAAGTGCCAACAAATGTTACTACAATACTAGAGCGCTTTAAGAAGAATGATAAATTATAATTTACCCACATTTGGTTTGGTTAAAATTTAAGTTGGTTACTTGTGGTTTGAAATTTAACACTTTACCTACCTAAGGTCCGCTCCATTAAGGGTTTGCAACCTACCTTTGGACTTTCTCCATTAAAAACACCAAAAACATAATAAAACCAAAGAAAACAAAATCAAAGAGTGGCTTTGCAAAAATTTAGAAACTTTCTCAAGAACTTCAATAGAACACAAAAATTATCCAATTGCAGCTGTTGCTAACACTCTTTACAACAATTATACACATCCAAAACCTACTAAACTTGTAAACAAATTAGAACAACACCACAACTGAACAAATCAAACATAAAAAATAATCACTAGTAAGAGGTAATGGATGGAAAATTGGAGGAAATTAGTGAGGAACAATGAAACGTGAAACCTCAACCCCACTTCTCTGTTCCTTCCTCCAACCCTCCATATTTTCTCTCAACAAAACAACAAACACATTGAAAAAAATACCATTACCATCTATCTCTTCTTTGAACAAACCCATTCAAAAAATCCATACCTTTTACATCATCTAGTGATCTTAAACAAAAACAAAAATAAGAAATGAAATAAATGAGTTCTAGAAATATACCCAACAAATGTGTGTTTTTTATACCCATCAAAATTAGAGCACTCAAATAGAACTCAAGAAATTCCAGGTAGTCCCTGTAATAGATTGTGCTCTAAATCTCAACTAAGACTATTGAGGATGAGATGGTGAAGATGGTACCACCTCAACACAACCCGCATCACACCCCTTCAACAGCACAAATCTAACCTTCATTTTGTTTCCCCTTCAAATGCTAGACCAGAGAGAGAGAGAGAAAGCAGAGATAGAGAAGGGAAAAGCTTGAGGTGAAAGGTGAAGTAAGGAGGCCCACCATGGGTTTGGGTCGGCATGAGAGAGAGAACTCAGGGTTTAACAGACTAGGGGAAGCCACGGTTGTTGATGGCGGTGGCGATAAGCAATAGAGAACAAGCCTTTGAGGCTTTCAGCCATGGTTGATGCAAACTGTTCAAGTCCCAAGTTAGGTTCCTAACATGGCACAAAGAGAAGCACATGAAGGAAGACTTGTTGCCATAGATGACGTGTATGAACGCGATGAGGTTGCACACAATGCACAATTAGAGGCGTTCTTTCAACGAACAGAGGAGTGGTTTAATGCGCTTCAAAGAAACTCACTGCCTTAGCCATTGGAAATCGACCTCAAAACTATCATCCAAATCCATGTTATATGGAAGGGGAGGATCTTGATATTGAGGAGGAGGACTGCAATATCAAAGAGAATGATGAATACATTGAAAGAGTTTGTGCAATAAATTGGGATTATCCACCAATTGTGGTGACTATCTTGAAGATTTTAGTCAAGGAGACAAGATTGAGCTGGATAAAAATAATGTCATATACATACATTGTGAGCCCATAACTCACACCATTGATGAGACTTTCGGCATTCAAAAAAAAAAAGGTTATTGATTTTACTGATTACAATCATATGTTGGTACAATTGGTTTGTTTGGTTGTAGATGGGTTCTCAATTGATGAACGAAGTTTCAAGCTACTAAAGCTTGAACTTGAACACCTTAAACAATATGATTTCATTGGGGTGGATGAGCTTCTCTCAAATTTTTTTTGATAATACAGTTAAAATTAATTTGGAAAGATTAATGGAAAATGTTATCTATCCCTTCTAGGAGGATTTAATTGAACAAGAATTGATAGAGGTCAACAAGAGGTGTGAACGAGTGATTTTAAGTAATCATTGTGGAGGAGGTATAAAGTTTATGGATGTGTACATGGATTCTTTTTTAGTACTTGCTTCATATATCCCATTGTGGCAAAAGAGTTCAAGAATAAAAATTCAGATATCAAGATTTATTATGAGTGAGAAAAGATTGATAAGTAGCATATTGATTTGTCTTGTTGTGCGTAGAAGGATAGGATGGAGAGGATTATTCGGGGTTCCAATTGATCATGGAAGATTGCCATAATACTCAAGGACGAGTTTTCCTCAACCCCGAGAGAATGATGTAGATTGGTTAAGAGAGAATAAATATTTTAGTATTTCATATTATTTTCTCTTTCCTAGTGGAATTAGGATTTATTTGTTTTTACAAATTCAATTAAAATCCTTTTCCAGTTGAATTAGGATTTTAATTGTTTTCCTTTTCCTAGTTAAATTATTTTTCCCTTTTCAAGTAAAAATAGGTTTCTTATTTCTTTTACTAAAAGTAGTAGGGGAAATTTTATTCCTATAAATACTCTTTATAGAGAAGTTGATTATTGTTATGTGTTGATTAATAAAAGCTTTTTAGAGAGGTTTTCTATATTATTTTGCCTACTAGTCTAGTGTTCTTACGGAATTTCAATTTTAGGAATAGTTGTAGCAATTGTGTGTTACAAATTCTGCTTCTACATGCTCACGTGGCATCAATGTCCTATTTGGCTGAGAGAGAGAGAGAGAGAGAGAGAGAGAGAGCCAAAATGGCCACATACCACTATTTGGCAAAATATGTAGTATTTTACCATTGTTTGAGAAATATTTTGCAATCTAGCACTCTTTTGGAACTCGAGTTTCACAAACTCAAGTTTGGCAAGTTACTCAAGTTTCAGAGTTTTATAAAAAAATGGCACCTGGAACTCGAGTTTCATAAACTCAAGTTCCTTGTACATAAAGTTCAATTGACTTAAAATTTCCTATTTACACAGTTTTATTAGCATGCAAACCAACATTGACTGACTTTGTGATGTCATCCCTCTGCCTTATGTTTAGCACCACTGCCAGCTTTATTTGAATAATTTCCCTTTCCAATACCTTAGATAAAAGAGTGCAAACCAACATTTACTATCTTTGCGATGTCATCCCTCTGCCCTATGTCCACCACTACTGCCAGCTTTATTTGAATAATTTCCCTTTCCAATACCTTAGATAAAAGAGTTAGAAAGGCATGCAAAGTATATTGATGTAACGTGTGGTAAGTGATTTTTGTTTTTGTTTTTGTTTTTTTCTTCTTTTTTTTAAAGGTAAATAATGTGTGGTGATGTGAGTGCTGTGGGGAATGGTGTTTTTCTTGTATGGTAGGTACTCGAGTTTTTGAAACTCGAGATCCATTTTAAACTTGAGTTTCACAAAATCAAGTTTTAAAAAAGTGGTAGATTGCTAAATATTTATCAAACAGTGATAAAACATTACATATTTTTCCAAATGGTGGTATTTGGCCATTTCGGCCAAGAGTGATGGTTAACTTGTGTGAGAGAGAGATAAATATCTTGTTGGTACAAATTGATATGAGAGAGAGAGAATAAAAACATCATCTAAATTGCTAATTTCTGTGTTAAATTGAAGTTCTTGAACCAAGTTTTTATGATTTTTACAAATTCAACTCTTTGATCTTGTTTCCTTTGGTTTTGTTATTTTTATTTTTATTTTTTTTATGTTTCTAATGGGTCTTAGGTGAGTAAAGTGTTAAATTTCAAATCAAAGGTAAGCAATTTAAATTTTGTTCAAGCCACATATTAGTATGTTGTAATTTGCCCCAAGAAAAATATACCACAATGTCTAACCAATGAGTTGGAATACCTAAACCATATAGTAGACTTCATTTTGGGAATTTACACAACTTCTTAGATTTGTGAGTAATGAAAAATAGATAAAAATAACACATGCATAAGGAAATCAGATGAGACAAGAAATTACGTATATATTTTCTACGTTCACGGAGTTGTGATTTAATATTTCTAAAAAAACATATATATAAGATGTGACAATACAATGTTTCTCTCAAAACAACATGGCCTATCGACTCAAGCCACTGCTCCACAGACTAAGCTTTAGAAAATCTTCCATTAAAACCGTAGTACTTTTATATTGAGTCAAATCATAATTTTGATCAAACACAAACCAGGCTTCACATATCCCACCACTTAATACACTTGTTGAAGGGTCAAGTATGCTGCTCTGCCTGGAGAACGAAAATTACCCACTACTTGATGTAGAGAAGGCTCACAAAGATTTAGAAGGTGCACATCAACCCTACATGGTGCATGAAGTGGAAAAACTTGATACGATAATATTTCCATTTGCCAAGATAAGGTTATATTATTTTCAACACTAATTCCACCTATTGATTTCATCATTTCAAATGTATTTAACGGTATGGTGGAATAAAAAGCATCTTTGACGAGGAACTAGTCTGAGACCGAATTCATGCATGATCCTAAATGAAATAAGAAAGAAATGCAAAGTGGATCAACACATGACTTAATGGTTTGAATATGCATATGACGCTTCACTAAATGGATGCAATCTAAATGAAATGAACATGATTACATGACAAAACTATCCATTAAGGCCAATTACAAGGTTTATAAATCAATCACATCACTTAAACGATGGTTACACAATGAAATGTCATTCACGCATCTTGTTGAAAACATGGTGTGAAACATGAAAACAACCCCGGATTAAGTGAAGGATCAGGCATAAAAATGTCCAAAATTTACACTCACAAGGCCTCAATGGCACCAAAGGTCAAAAACGCCATCATGTACAAACATTTGACAAAAAGCAATTGAAAAAAAAAAAAAAAAAAAAACAAGCACAAGCACAAGCACAATATCAAAATTTGTAAACACCAAAATTCATAAACCTAGATATGAATCTATGTGATTTTATTATGTAAATGCAAGAAAATATCATGAGATTACCTTGATTTGATGAGTGAAAGATGTTGGAATCAAAGTTATGGTTAAACTGAAATTTGAAAGAGTGTGAAAGAGATAGGGTTTAGTTTCAAACGACCAAGAGAAAGAAAATTAAAGGCCAAATCATTAAAATACATGTTTGAGAATCTCAATTGACCTAGTGTCTACCGAGACATTTTGTATGACCTTTGTTGGCCGAGTGTCTAATGAAAATTCTTGCAATGCAAAATATAAAAGTTCGGACTCTCAGCTCTCATAGAGAAACTATATTAATTCACTCTCCACATGTAAAAATTACTTGCACAAAGATTAAAAGCACAAAGAAAAACATATCTTTGGCTCTTTCACAAAGAATGTTTGGACTAGAGCACTTGGTTCTACATTGTTTGCCATCTTTGTGGATCTTGAGGAAGGCTCATGCTTTGGTCTAAGCTATAGATGTCCTCAACTACATTTGAAGTGTTAGGACAAGCAGGTTTCCACTGCCCTACAAGAGGGCTTAAGATGTTGACTACATACCCCATATCCGGTCTTTGGTATGGCTTGGGAGTAGTGCAATGTCCTGCTAGCTCAGCAACTTTGTATATGCTCTCCATGGTCTCCTCATCGGGGTTAATAGTTTGGTCAATGGCATTGGCAATTGTCTCCTTGTTGTTTAGAATCCTACAAAACCATGTGACCAGATGAGGGTTCTCATCTGGCAAAGTGTCATCTACAGCTTTTCTCCCAGTAATCAGCTGCATCAAAACCACTCCAAATGCATATACATCCGCTTTGGTGGTCACTCTTCCTGTAGCTATTGACAAGGAAAGGAACTCATCAAGCTGATCACTTGCAATGGTTCAACTAGTGACATCTAACTAGAAAATAATTATTCATGGTGAACATTGGTGTCAACATACTTGGTATGACACAAGCACATGAAGAGAAAAGATTCTACAACAACAACAAGCCCTGGCCTCAAATTGTAAGGATGTTTATAGATCATCAATAGATTGGTCAAGGTTGACTATACGTATATAGTGGTAGAGTCAAAATTTCAGTTTGGAGATTGGGAAAAAATAAAAGACATGAATGGAATTGATTATAAAAATGTTAAAATGTATGAATAATATATATGTAAAATAATACAATATCATGCAAAATAAAATGTAAATGTAAATTGTAATTTGTTTATCATTTCTAGATTAATTTACTTAGTTGCGCTCAAAGTTTTTCAGATTTTTTTATTTTTCTTCATGATTTTCTTTCAATAATTTGATTAATGAAGATTAATTTAGAAAATAAATAAAATATAAAATTGTTAAAAATATAACAATATGCTTGGAAAGTTGCACGCTAAATGTATTGATTGCTTTAAAAAAAATGTAGAACTCAATATTTCTTTATCTATTTTTCTAATCATTTGAATTTTGAGTTTATAGCAAAAACCTGAAGGTCAAATGTAAAACTTACAAGAAATTATATATCAAGTTGGATAGGTAGGATGAAGAAAATAATCTTTATGAACTTGTTAAGATTAGAGAAATGAAATAAAGAGACTTGCATTGCGTCTAATGCATTAACGATGAGGATCAAAGAGTGTGAGTAACAGAATATAGGCAGATTTAAGAAGCATGAGGATTGATATGGAAATGACATAAAAGAGCGGAGTGATATGGATTTGCGGCCCAATTATTCCCATAACACCCATGATTCTAAAAATGGCAAAAATCATGGAGCAATGTGAGCATTAAGAAGTCTATACTAAATTACTAATAACATTCCATCGTCAACAACAAGAATGAGAGAATATTTGCTCCTCAAAAAAAGAAAAAGGAAAAGAAAAAAGAATGAGAGAATATTTACAACCTTATCATTATACACAAATAAGAAAGTTCACTGACGTATCAAAGAAGTTTCAGCTGACATCTATTACCTCAGTGATATGATTTTCCTTGATTGTGCAAATCTTTTGGGAGATTGTCTAAGTTATGAAAGACCATTCATCACTAAACCCTTTCAAATTCAATTTAGGCACAAGAACATAAAATCTTAGGCTTTAGTTATCAAATTCAATTAATAAGACACAAGAACATAAAGTTTTAGGCTTTAGTTACCTCCATATTCTGGCGCAAGATAACCAAATGTCCCTGCTAATCGCGTCGATACAGAGTACCTCTCATCAGGCACAATTTTAACCAAACCAAAATCCGCAACCTTGGCCCTCATATCATCCCCAAGAAGTATGTTGGAAGGTTTTAAATCTCTATGAATGAAAATTTGTGTAGCTAAACTATGCAGGTATTCCACTCCGCATGCCACATCCATTGCTATTTGAATCCTCTGCATCCAAGTAAGAGGAGAACACCCACTCTCACCCAAATCAAACAAATGTTGTGTTAACGTCCCTTGTGGCATATACTCATATACCAAAAGCCTCTCGTTGCCATTGATACAGCATCCTAAAAGAGAAACCAAATGTCTATGCCTCACTTTAGTAAGGACTGAAATCTCTGCCTGAAATTCTTTGATTCCTTTGCCACCTATTGCAGAAGATTCCATCCTTTTCACAGCAACCTTAGTCCCATCATGGTATTCTCCTTTGTAGACAACTCCTGAACCTCCTCTACCCAAAATGTTATCTTCATTGAAATTGTTGGTCACCTGTTCTAGAACTTCAAACGAAATTTCAACATTCGGTACACTTGTGCCTCCATTTTCAGGATTCTTACACCTCCAAACTTCCAATGCTTGCTACTAACGTAACATTTAATCGAGACAAATAACACAACCACAGAAAATATGATCACAGCAATGACTATACCAGCAATTATACCAGGCGAGACAGAAGTACCACTTGACCCCGTTCCAGCCATATTCCCATTCTTCCCAATCAAAGGATTACCGATCGTAATTAGATTCACAGAATCTCCAAATTTTGGTATCGACCCAGAAAGGTAATTGTTCGAGACATCAAGAACCTGAAGTGTTGTTATGTTGGTCAAAGCATCCGGAATGGTACCCATCAAATTATTATTATCCAGATACAAATAACTCAACGATGTGACTCCGAAGGATTTTGGTAAAGTGCCATTGAGATTGTTGAAAGAAAGTCGGAGATCATCAAGACTCGGGAAGTAACCAAAGAAATCTGGTAAAGACCCAATAATGTTTGCACTGCTGGCATAGAAAGTGACTAAGCTAGAGGCCTGAATCAACTCGGTGGGGATGGTCCAAGGTGTAAGATTAAGGTTTTGGCTCAAGGTTAAGGTCTGTAGGCTTGTGAGTCCTTGGAAGAAACCTGAAGGAATGGAGGAGAAGTTGTTGTTGTCAAGGTAGAGTCGTTGGAGATAAGTGAGGTTGGCAAGGGAGGGGATTGGTCCAGAGAGAGAGTTGCCTTGGAGAGAAAGAGTGGTGAGTCGGGTGAGAGTGCCAAGATTGGAAGGAAGAGTCCCTGTGAGAGACTGATTAAATAAGTTGATGGAGGTGACACGGTTGCTTCGATCGCAGCTAACGTTTTTCCATTTGCAGCAGTCTGTGGTGGTGGACCAACCGCTAGGGGCGGTGCCAAAGGAGGCTAGGAGCTTGGCCATGACTGTGGCATCATCGGCAGACGAAAGAGTTAGGAAGGAGAAAATAAAGGTGGAGAGATAGATCAGCCGAGCCATTTGAGATTGAGAGAGAGAGAGAAATGGGTTTGAAGTCTGGCAGTCTTGAAGTTCAGTTTGGTTTTGTTTGGGTTGTTGGGTGTTACAGGGAACATTTTTCATTTTTAGGGTATGTTTGGGTAGAACTTATTTTGCTGAAATTGAAAACTGAAAACTGAAAACACTGTAGTAAAATAATTTTTAAATGTGTGAATAGTTCCGTGGAACCCATTTTTAATAAAAAAGTTATTGAAAAGTGTAATTTGTGGGTCCGTAAACAGTGCACGGATGCACTGTTCACGGTAGAAAATCAATATTTGCGGTTACTATTCAATAAATAGTGCATGAACAGTAACCGCATTTCTCCAAAACGCGTGAAAACCAAAAAAAAAAAGAACAAAAACGCAACTTCACAAACGCAGACGCAGCTTTAGTGGAATCCAAACGGACACTTAGTACGCAAGAAAGGAGGGAAATGTGAACCGTGTTAGAAGAGTCAAGTTAACTGTGTTAGGTTAAATTAGGAGAGCCAAGTTACCGTTAAAAATTAAAATTCTGCTGAAAAAAAAATTTAAGAAAATGGGGCATGTGATTATAGGGACTTGACTCCGTAACTAACAGCAACCTGCATAAAATGTTTTTGGCTATTTATAACTACTGATGATTGTGTATCATCAGAACTTGGTGACGCCAAGATGAAAATTAAGGGCCCGTTTGGTTTAGAGGTATCTCAGTCTTCATAACTCAAACTCAAAACTCAAAACTCAATCTCAAAACTCAAAACATACTACTCAAATCTCAACTTCCCTCAAAAATTGCAAAACACTAGTTTGGACTCATATCTCAGTTATATATCCTTACAACTTTTTTCCAAAACCATGGACCCCACCCACTGACACTACCTATTGTTACTACTGTAGCTACCCGCGTCTCACTAACAAAAAAATCTTCCCCTTTACTTCTCCTACACATCTTCTCACCTTTCATTCTCTGCTCTCCCCTCTTCACTCTATATTTGATTTTTTTTTTTTTTTTTCCATTCCTCTATTTCTTTCTCAGCTTTCTCTGTCTCTCCCCTCTTCAATTTGTATTTGATTTTTTTTTTCTCTCTTCTCTGTTTCTTTCTCAACTGTTTTTGGTTGGTTTTAATTGGTGATGGTGGGTTGTTTCAGTGGTTGCTATGTTCGGATTGGTGATGGTGGGTTTTGGTGGTAGTCATTTAGGTGTTGGCTGGGTTTCACGATGGAGATAGATTGGGTTTGAGATTGGGTTTTTGGGGCTGGGTCATAGCGTGGCTTGAAGTGGTTGGGGCTGGCTTGGTGTTTCAGTGGTGTAGATCGGACTGGGTTTGATTGGGTTTTTGGGTTTCAGTTGGTGTTTCGGTGGTGATTTGTTGCGGTGGGTTGCTGTGGCGACACTGGGTGGGGCTGGGTTTGTGATTCAGTGGTGTTGTGGTGGTGGGTTACTGTGGCAGCCCTGGGTGGGGTTGGGTTTGTGTTACGGTGGTGTTGTGGTGGCGCTGGGTGGGCTGTGGTGGTGTTTGCAACGGTAATACCCAACAGCTCTGAACGGACAAGACAACACAGAAGTCTACGAGCCCTATGGAGTCTGGAAATTTACCATTGTGCCACTGAGTTATGTATCTCAGAAACTGAAAACACCAATTTGGTGTTTTCAGTTTTCATCACTCTCACTCAAAATTTTTGAGTTTGAGTGATGAAAACAAGATGAGGAAATCAAACCAAACAAAAAAAACTGTATGGGTCCCACGTTTTTTTATAACTGAGTTATCAGTTTCCAGTCATATCACTCAAAACAGGCCTAAACCAAACAGGCCCTAAATGTTATACAGTTTTATAATTCCCGGTATCAACTTTCACTACTTTATTGTCTACCAGTTATATAATTTCTGGTGTCAACTTGTGAAAATACCAACTCAACTCTTGGTGGGTTCTACATAATCATTATTATTATTATTTTTTTTTAAAAGGCCTACTTATATTCATATATTCCACTAAAACCATAGCCTCCACTCGTTTTCTTATTTTTTAGTTTTTAGTCTTTTTTTTTTTTTTTTTCAATCTTGTTTTTGCTATAATCCAAATTTTAACTCCTTAAAAGAATAGAGAAAACTTATCAAAAAAAAAAAAAAAAAGAATAGAGAAAAAATGTTGAATTCAACATTATTTTTTAATAGCATACAAGGCAATGAGGATACAAAATTGCTAGTACATTGTTATGCTCTTAACACTTTTACAATAATTTATTTTAAGAAATAAAATTGATTGTTTAAACTCTGTTTATTTAGATTAATCTCCAAATTGCATTAATATATATATATATATATATATATATATATATATATATATATATATATTGTGTATTTAGATTGCTATTAATATCAATTAGTTTTTTTTTTTATATTAATTTTGCTTTCAACATTGTCCCCCCTAAACTAAATTTTTGGCTTCGCCATTGACTGGCACACATTGGTACCCAAGTGTTCCATTACCATGACCAATCCGGAAAATTATTTAAAATTTTATTTTATTTTCTTCACTTGAAACTCACTATATATTCACTAGTATTAGTCAAGGTTGTCAAATTCAGACCCAACAACCTCCTATACATTTTAAGACCTCTATCCAACATAGTAACCACTGAATTGGTTGGATTCCTTGTGTCAAACTTGAAATTTATATTATATTTATTTTAATTTTAAAAGATTAACAGTTTTGCATTAATTTTGTCACTATTTACTTGTGGGGCCCCATAATTTGTGGTCCTGGCCCATTTATTCATTGGGGCCCAAGGCCCGAGCCGAGGAAGGATATAGCCCAGGATCGGTAATACAAGTACAAAATAGTCTTGGAACACAGCCGAGGATGATTCAGTCCTCGGCATGTCCGAGGTCTCACAGGAAGGAAGCGCAAAAACGGTATAGGAACAGTTTGGAAAAAATCTAAAATATCTAGGTCAATAGAGAAAGATACGCTGGAAAGTATATCGACCAGGGAAAACTGCCTTTACTGCCATTCAATATTCTGCACCTGACAGAGCCATACTCTCCAGCTTTTACAACCACTCCCAACCACTCTGGATATGGGCTGATGGGACAAGTATCAGTCTTGGAAAAGTCGATCCTACACGTGGACGAAGGATAGGGAACACATGCTAGTATAAAAGGAAAAGTAAGCAATCCAGAGCAGGGGCTGGGAAAAATTGCCAAAAACCAGAGCCTCCCAGCCCGCCTCTAGGAGAAAAACTCCTAGGGCGAACACGATTTAATTATGTATGAACACCACCAAAAACCCACTGTCATGTGACCAAGGCCTAGCCTTTCAAACCCACGCTCTATAAATGATATTGTGTGGGCCTTTTTACGTGCGAACCCAACACTATTACGGGTCGTCGTTACAAATCGTGTCCTCACAATTGGCGCCGTCTGTGGGAAAGACTTGTGTGTTGGCACAGGCGGTAGGTCGAGACAATCCCCTTGTCATTTCTGACAGCTGGTTGTAGCGTTCTAGCGTAAAGTTCCACTAGGGGTTATGTTTCTTTACTAGGGGCTGCGCTTCGTAGCGTCAGCAGCACAGATGGTTCTAGGGGCTTGACCGAGGAGCTAATTCCCCGTAAACCAAGGTCCCATACCATAGCCGAGGGGTTAATTCCCCCAACTACTTATCAAAATCAAGTTTTGGACAGAACCAAGGTATTGCATGGTTTTTGGACTCAAACCTATGGGGAAACCAACTACTTATCAAAATCAAGTTTTGGACAGAACCAAGGTATTGCATGGTCCTCGGACTCAAACCTATGGGGAAACCAACTACTTATCAAAATCAAGTTTTGGACAGAACCAAGGTATTGCATGGTCCTCGGACTAAAACCTATGGGTAAACCAACTACTTATCAAAATCAAGTTTTGGACAGAACCAAGGTATTGCATGGTCCTCGGACTCAAACCTATGGGAAAACCAACTACTTATCAAAATCAAGTTTTGGACAGAACCAAGGTATTGCATGGTCCTCGGACTCAAACCTATGGGAAACCAACTACTTATCAAAATCAAGTTTTGGACAGAACCAAGATATTGCATGGTCCTCGGACTCAAACCTATGGGGAAACCAACTACTTATCAAAATCAAGTTTTGGACAGAACCAAGGTATTGCATGGTCCTCGGACTCAAACCCATGGGGAAACCAACTACTTATCAAAATCAAGTTTTGGACAGAACCAAGGTATTGCATGGTCCTCGGACTCAAACCTATGGGGAAACCAACTACTTATCAAAATCAAGTTTTGGATAGAACCAAGGTATTGTATGGTCCTCGGACTCAGAATTTTGGGAAGGTCGGCTATTTAAGAAGAATTCTAAGTCACCCAGTCCTCTAACCAAATAGCAAAACAGGTTAAGGCTAGGAAAGCTATTAGGAAGATGGCGAAGTGCCTTATTACTCAACAACCTGCAGGGGCTGTTCATTTTTTTTTTTTTTTTTGTTGTTGTATATCCTCGGCAGGTCGTTTCCTACACCGCACCAAGCATTCAGTTGTCATCTCGATTATTTTGGGGTAAGTATTGTTTTCTCAGGTCGACATTATTGTGCCAAGCAACTCTATTAAGTTCATAATAATATCTTTTTCTTAGCAAGGGCTTCGACCCTAAGTATCACTTGTTCAAGTTAGCATTATTGTGCCGAACAGCTCTCATAAATTCATAATAATGTCTTTTTTCTTAGTAGGGGGTTTCGGCCCTAAGTATTGCTCTCTCAGGTCGGCGTCATTATGTCAGACAGCTCTAATAAGCTCATTATAAATATCTTTTTCTGTTTTTCTTAGTAAGGATTTCCGCCCAAAGTATCATTTGTTCAAGTCGGCATTATTATGCCGGATAGTTTCAATAAGCATAGAGCAAAGTCTTTTTCTTGACTGGGACCTCGGCCCTGAGTATCGTTCGTAATATAAAAATAAAAGAGAAGTCACAGGATAGTACGTCTATTCACGACATAACTATTTCAAAAAGAAGAAATAGAATATACGAAGTAAGGCAATGACGACTTTTATTAATATAAAGAGGTATTACAAAGTATAATGAAGGGCTTAAACAAGCCTATATAGAAAACGAATTACAAAAAAAAAAAAAAAAACAACAACCAGGAGTCTTTTTAAGTTCTGCTCCGAAGTCTTTCCTAACTCTACCCCAGTAACGCCCATATTGAGAGGAGGACCTCCCTTGGTGGAAGAGGAGAAGAAGAGGAAGAAGGAAAAACACCAGGATGGATCGGGTGATGGGAAAGAAGAAGAAGGGGAGGCAAAAGGGGACACCAGTGAACGAAGAGAGGAAGAAGCAGGGACACTTAGTCCCTACGTCAGTCCTGACTCCTAACACGCTGGTGCCATGTTAGCTATGCTCGTAAGAGAGCGGCTGGTACTGAGAATGTATGACCCCAGCTCAGTCACGCCAAAAGTTTGACGCGACGAGCCCCTGCTTCAGATTTTGGTTGAAAGGAGGGTAAGAAGGATCTTGAGTCTCTGCCATCCCTACCCTGACCGATCCATTTTGAGCTTCATAAGAACATGGTATTTCTGGGAAGGGTATGGTTCCTTCATTACTTACTTCTATCTCGAACGTATCACAATTTAAGGTGTAACTAGCGGATAAAGTAAACTCTGGAGGAGGCTAAGGGTTTCAGATTGCAGAAGGATTAAAAGGGTCTCTGTACAAGAGATATAACCTCTTGCTTTTCTTCTTATATGAAGGGCAAAACGGAAGGTATTTAATCTGTCCAGATTTCCAAGAAAATCTGTAAACGAGAATGTACCCGTTCCACTTCCCCACACCGTCAACAACCGTCAAATTTAAATGATCTCGTAAATGGAAATCATTAAAGGCGCGTTTTGGATAATCAAACGGCAGGAACGCATTGTGAATGAATTCAGAGGAATGTCTCGTAGCCCGGTATGTTTCCTAGGTAGATGAAGAGACGCCAACATTAATGAAGGACAAAGTTAAACGAGCCGTAATAAAGGCTTGGCATTACCAAAATCCTCCTCTCCAACCAAGAGGTCGGACAGCAGGATTTTGAGGGACTATTGTGGGGCCCCATAATTTGTGGCCCTGGCCCATTTATTCATTGGGGCCCAAGGCCCGAGCCGAGGAAGGATATAGCCCAGGATCGGTAATACAAGTACAAAATAGTCTTGGGACACAGCCGAGGACGATTCAGTCCTTGGCATGTCCGAGGTCTCACAGGAAGGAAGGGCAAGAACGGTATAGGAACAGTTTGGAAAAAATCTAAAATATCTAGGTCAATAGAGAAAGATACGCTGGAAAGTATATCGACCAGGGAAAGCTGCCTTTACTGCCATTCAATATTCTGCACCTGACAGAGCCATACTCTCCAGCTTTTACAACCACCCCCAACCACTCTGGATATGGGCTGATGGGACAAGTATCATTCTTGGAAAAGTCGATCCTACACGTGGACGAAGGATAGGGAACACATGCTAGTATAAAAGGAAAAGTAAGCAATCCAGAGCAGGGGCTGGGAAAAATGGCCAAAAACCAGAGCCTCCCAGCCCACCTTCAGGAGAAAAACTCCTAGGGCGAACACGATTTAATTATGTATGAACACCACCAAAAACCCACTGTCATGTGACTAAGGCCTAGCCTTTCAAACCCACGCTCTATAAATGATATTGTGTGGGCCTTTTTACGTGCGAACCTAACACTATTACGGGTCGTCGTTACAAATCGTGTCCTCACATTACTTAATAGTATTTTCTAAATTTATTTTTGTTCTAGAATTATGCTTTTACATCAATAAATATGAATATGAAATTTGTAACTTTATATTAAAAAGGATTTTTTATTTTAAATTAAAATGCTTTTTATTTGAGAGATTAATAAACTCAATTTTTTAAAGATTTTTATATTTATTATTTTCTATTTACTTTATAAAAATAATGAAATATCATTTGAAAGTTGTTTTAATTGCTTTATATTTTTTGAAGGGTAAATTTCCATATTTTTACACATTTAATACATTTATTTGTACTTTAACTAATGTTAAAACAATTTTGACATCATCACAGTTTGATCTTGATTAAACCTCTGCCTAACCTTAAAAACATTAAACCTTTTCTTTCTTCGGTTCTTTGAATGGTCTAAGTCTAAAAACCATGATATTAGTGCATATATATTAGAAAATGTGTCAAATTTATATATTTAAGCCCAAAAATTACCCATATCAATTAATTAATAAATATATATATTTACATTTTTTAGTAGTATAATGAAATACAATATAAACTAGATAGTATAATATGGGTATTTTTAAAAAATAGCTACGTAAAATAAATAAAATAAAATTTTATGTTAAAATAAATAGAAATTTTTGTACGAGCTTTTTTCAACTTCCAAGCATTTATTCAGTCAGAAAGTCTTCTTGGACCTGGAAATGTTACCATCCAAATTAAATGAGCCTTAATTTTGAATAA
The DNA here is from genome assembly GCA_028535165.1 of Quercus tomentella. Taxonomy (NCBI): domain Eukaryota; kingdom Viridiplantae; phylum Streptophyta; class Magnoliopsida; order Fagales; family Fagaceae; genus Quercus; species Quercus tomentella. The sequence goes on along the minus strand of JAPQVY010000100.1, from coordinate 4,966,667 downwards.
GAGTTCCCACTAATCCAGTGACTTGACTGCTCTTAAGAATTGGCCACAAAAACCTCACGTGAATAATGTCAATTGTGTTGGGTGCCTTACCGTGTGGGTTCAGCCCACTTGCTTGCCATTCTTGTCAAAGCTCATCAATGAGCTTGCTTTCAAAAGTTTTCATAGCTAGCTTTATCATTTATTGAGAAATGACCAAAGCTTGGGAGGTCTGACTTCTCTCAATGAGAAGTGTTCCCAAGTCAGCTTTTGGTTTAATGCAAAAGCCGAGCAAGTGTGTGAGACACGCTGAAGAGAAAAGAAAGGAAACCAAAAGAAAGGCCATTCGGCCAAGAGTGTGATTGAGTGAGAAACACACTTGAGTGAAGAGCTGAAGCAGAGAGAGCCGAAGCAGAGAGAGCCATTCGGCCATTGTGAGAGAAACACAAGTGAGAGCTTCAGCTTGAGGCGGTGCAGTCCATGTGAAGAAATAGGGAGAAACACAGTGTGAGTGTGAGAGAGTGAAAAAGAAAAATGAGACATTTTTCATTGCTCAAGTTACACACAAGGAAGATAAATTGATGAAGTTCTCAAGGAGTTTTTGAGTGCTACAATCATGGAGAATTGGAGTATTCAGAGGAAGATTTTGCTACTGGCTTTGTGGCGAGATTGTATTTACTCTTTGAGATTTATTTGTTGTATATCCAATTTATTGTAGACTCAAGTTTAACATAAACTTGATAGTTGTAAACTCTATTTTATAGTGAATATTTTTCGGAGCTGCACCGTGGTTTTTCCTTCTACACTAGAGGGTTTTCCATGTAAGATTTGGTGTTCTTGTGTGGTTGTGTTTGTGTTGTACTTGCTAACTTTGTTTTTGTTTCCATAATATTGTTATTGCTTAGTAGTCATTAATTTTAATTCACGCATAGACATTGAGGGGATTAGGATTTTTCCCCCAACAAATTGTAGAAACAAATACCGTATTCTGCTTTAAATTTTGATAAAGAGTTCCAACTAATCCAATAACTTGACTGCTCTTAAGAATTAGACCCAAATGCATCGTCATGAAATAATGTAAATTTTATGAGCAAATATCATATTCTGCTTTAAATTTTGATGAAGAGTTCCAACTAATTCAATGACTTGACTGCTCTTAAGAATTATTACCCCAAACAGATCTGGCAATACAAACAATAAAAAAAAGTTTCAGTCCAGTTTGGCTGCCAAGTCCTTGGTAAACTTTTCTTTCTAATGCCCAAAGCGTGTACACTGGGATACAAGGGATGTCGTAGTTATAACTTAAGCATATATATATATATATATATATATATATATATATATATATATATATTTATTTTTTTTTTCCATTTCTTTTTTTAAGAAGAAGTGTTAGAAATACAGAATGATTGTATTGTATTTCATCAAGTAATAGAATATACATAAGTGCCTTTATATAGGAGGCAGAGCGTGCAGTACAAGAAAGTGTGCTATACAAGTAAACAAGGTGGGCCTAAAGCCCACATACCCTAATATACGTTAACAGCCCCCCTCAAACTCAAGGTGGATGTGAGACCAACTTGAGGTTGTCAACCAAAGTGCGAAGACGTCCCTTAGGATGTGACTTGGTGAAGATATCTGCAAGTTGATCTTTAGAAGAAACTGAGATCAACTTGAGAGCACCATGGACAAGATAGTTGATGAACAGTGCCATAGGAATGCAAAACAGCTTGGAAGGCATATTGAGTGTACTCAAGAGCATTATCAGATCGAAAAATTTTGATACGTTTTGAAAATTGAGTTTCAACCATTTTTGCAAAATTAGAATATACTTGCAATAACTCAGAACGATGTTTCATATTAAAAATCCAGCTATAGCGAGAGTAATCATCAACAAAGACAACAAAATATCGAGACCCACCAATACTAGAGACAGAAGAAGGCCCCCAAACATCAGAATGAATGAGGTCAAAGATATCAGTAGATATTGATTCACTAGTATTGAAAGGCAAAGCTGGTTGTTTTCCTAACTGACATTAAATACAATCAAAATTTTCTGTAGACACTGAACCTAACAAACCTCTAGAAGCCAATTGTTGTACACGAGAGGAAGATGCGTGACCAAGTCTAGCATGCCAAAGTGAAAGGGAAGGAGTAGAAGAAACTGCAGCAGCTGCAACAACAGAAACAGGAGCAACAAGTGGAAGACGAAGGTTGTCCACGGGAAACATACGCCCAACTCTGGGACCGGTCCCAAGCTCCTGTCCCGTCCTTGGATCCTGCACAATACACCCAGAATAATCAAAGATAATGCGATAACCTAACTCAGCTAATTGGCCCACAGAAAATAAATTGTAAGAAAGGTCAGGAACATTAAAGACACTGGGAACCGAGAGATTGGCGGTTGAAACGGAACCTATATTATGACCAGACATAGTGGAACCATTTGCTGTGTGAATATTAAGAGGGTGTGGTGCAGGTTTAAGTTCAGAAAATAAGGACGAGTGAGGAGTCATGTGATTGCAACAAGCAGAATCCATAAGCCAAGAGGAAGGAGACATACCAGATAAAGCTGAGAGAGAAGAGGAATAAGATGCATTACCAACCATACGAATGACATTGGCGATGATGTTTTTAAGGTCATCTGTGGACATGGTGAAAGTGCGTCCTGAAGACTTAGACTGTGCAGAGACGGGAGCCATTGGTTGGACACTCTCAGTGTTAGTAACAGTGGCAACGGATATAGACATAGCTGATTTGTTGCGATGATAGCAAGTCTCAATATTGTGGCCAAAACGTTTGCAAAAACTGCAAAGACGTTTGCTAGATTGTTGGCGACGATTATTGCAACAAAAAGATGACCTGTCCTTATTTCTCATTTAGAAGCAAAATATGCAAAAATGAAGCGCAAAAATGAAATCTACGCGAAAAACTGGGTAAGGAGGACCCGGACTGCAAAAAGTCAACTCTGGTCAACGGTCAACGGTCAACCTGGTCAAAGTCAACGGATGACGTCAGCAGGCTGACAGGTGATTACGTCAGCAGATGATGTGGCGCTGACGTAATCAGGTGACGTCAGCAGATGATGTGGCGCTGACGTAATCAGGTGACGTCAGCTAGGGCTGACGTAAGCAGGCAGGATGATGACGTCAGCGAACAAGTCCGGCGCGTGGTAGCGCGTGGAGGCGCGTGGGAGCGCGTGCCTGAGACAGGAGGCGCGTGACGGCGCGTGACGAGTTTTGGCGGCGCGTGGAGGCGCGTGCAAGTGACGCCGAGAATTCTTGTGGCGCGTGGAGGCGCGTTGAAGCTCCGATGAAGACGAAATTTTACAGAATGGCTGATCGGAGAGACTACTTTCCAATGATGCTATCTGTGGTCTGATCGGATAAGCGGAAGCGGTGGTGGCGGCAAGGCAGTGGTCTTTGATGTACTGGAGTCGCGGTGAAGGCAGCGGTACTGCTCACAAAAACGGCTGCAGAGGACACCCAAGAAGAAAGAACTGCGTAAGAGCGGCACACCAAAGGATTAGAGCAGTGGTTCTGATACCATGTTAGAAATACAGAATGATTGTATTGTATTTCATCAAGTAATAGAATATACATAAGTGCCTTTATATAGGAGGCAGAGCGTGCAGTACAAGAAAGTGTGCTATACAAGTAAACAAGGTGGGCCTAAAGCCCACATACCCTAATATACGTTAACAAGAAGAAGAGAAGAGATATAATCATATTCTTTAAGAAAATGCATTATTATACAAGTTAACTTTAACTCGTCAAAGTTAAGTTTTAGCTTTGTTCATGTTCATGGTACTAGTGCCCGTTTGGTTAGGCTTTATGGGGCCCAAAAAGCACGATTGCCAATTCCATATTACAATTTTGCGAATGGTTAAAGGCCTGTTTGGTAGATCTATTTAAATTCACATTTTCATATTTTAAACAACATTACACATATTTTTATATATATTTCAAAAAAATTACAAATAACTTTACTCAAATTACTTTGTCAAACACTCTCATAGACTTTTAAAAGTTGCATTTTAGGGCACAAAACGTGATAATTTCACTTTTTTCGTGTTGAACCATCAAGCAATACAAAAACACAGCAAAAGTACTGTAGAAACATTCTCACTTGTCCTTAAATTAACCTTATATTTTTTTTTTTCTATAAACCCAAATTTGCCCTTCTTCCCTAAACACTAAATCCAACGCTTTCTCACCTTTCTTTGTTCCACCACCAGTACTCTCTCTCTCATTCACACTTCACACCCTTGTTATATATATTTGTGTATTTAGATTGCTATTAATATCAATTAATTTTTTTATATTAATTTTGCTTTTAACATTGTCCCCCCAAACTGAATTCTTGTCTCTGCCACTGACTGGCACACATTGGTACCAAAGTGTTCCATTACCATGACCAATCTGGAAAATTATTCAAAATTTTATTTTATTTTCTTCACTTGAAACTCACTAATATATTCACTAGTATCAGCCAAGGTTGTGAAATTCGGACCCAACAACCTCCTACACATTTTAAGACCTCTATCCAACATAGTAACCCCTGAATTGTTTGGATTCCTTGTGTCAAACTTGAAATTTATATTATATTTATTTTAATTTTAAAAGATTAACAGTTTTGCATTTAATTTTATCACTATTTACTTAATAGTATTTTCTAAATTTATTTTTGTTCTAGAATTATGCTTTTACATCAATAAATATGAATATGAAATTTGTAACTTTATATTAAAAAGGATTTTTTATTTTAAATTAAAATGCTTTTTATTTGAGAGATTAATAAACTCAAATTTTTAAAGATTGTATCGGAGAGAAGCGTGGTTGGCAAAGGAGGGCATTGGTCCAGAGAGAGAGTTAGTCGGGTGAGAGTGCCGATATCGGAAGGAAGAGTCCCTGAGAGAGACTGAGAAATTAATTCGATTTCGGTGACACGACCTCGGTCGCAGACAACGTTTGTCCAATTGCAGTAGTCTGTGCTGTTAGACCAGCCGCTTGGGGCGGTGCTAAAGGAGGCAAGGAGCTTGGCCATGACTGCGGCGTCATCGGCAGATGAAAGAGTTAGGAAGGAGAAAATGAAGGTAGAGAGATAGATCAGTTGAGCCATTTGCGTTTGAGAAAGAGAAATGGGTTTGAAGTCTGGCAGTCTTGACGTTCAGTTTGGTTTTTGTATGGGTTGTTGGGTGTTATATAGGACTTATTTTCATTTTTAGTACGCAGGAAAGGAGGGAAATGTGAGCCGTGTTGGAAGGGCCAAGTTAACTGTGTTATAAATTAGGTGGGCTAGGTTTCTGTTAAAAATTAAAATTCTTCTCAATTTTTTTCTTATTTTTGAGAAAATGGGGCATGTGATTATAGAGACTTGACTCGGGACTCCGTAACCGAGCAATTTGCACAAAATGTTTTTGGCTATTTATAACTACATGCAGATTATTGTGAGTCAAAGACTGGTGACGCCAAGAGGATCTTTTAATTAAGTTCTACGTACTTTCTAACATTTAAATCAAATATAGTCCCCATTCACTCATGAAATTCAGGTTGAATGATTGGTAAAATCACAAGAGAGACTTGTTCTCATGACATGCAGTGAATTAGAGAGACATGATTTTCCGTTTCATTAAATTATAAATGTAGGGACACTAATTCAAGGCTTAGTTTATGGGTGTTAAGTTGTGGTTTTTTCATGTTTGATTTACTGGCTATTTGATTGTAATTCATGTAATTATTTCCTTGTATTGATTTGGCTTGTTGGGCCGCAGAAAAGTTTTTTCCATCAGATTTTCTGATTTTTCTCTACGATATCACTTTTTTTTTTCTTTTTTTGGAGAAAACAAAACTTGATTTTCATTAATCAATAGAAACTTCTGTCACTGAGTACAAGTTGGGTTACATCATTGGGGATGTCATCAAACCACATACGTGGGGCATGGAAAAACTTTGCTATCTTAGCAAGTTTGTCAGCTACGCCATTCCTTTATGTCTTACGTGAGAAAAGGAGATAGACTTAAAATACAACGCCATGCTTTGCGAGTCTTCGATGATATGACCAAATGGTGCCAGGCACGATGGGTCCATATTCATGGACTTTATGACCTTTTCAGAGTCTCCTTCCACTATCTCGGACTTGATTCCGAGTTCCTTGGCAAAAGACACCGCTCTTCGACACGCCAGAGCTTCAGCAACGTCTACAGCGTGTGGCAGAAGTATTCTTTCCGATAACGCACCAACTGCCTTACCTGATTCGTCTCGTATCACCACGCTAATTCCTGCCGTTTGAGAGTTGTGGAAGATGGCACTATCAAAATTTACTTTGAGGGTGGGCCTCCGAGGAGGTATCCAATGGGTCGGCTGTGGTAGTGAGACCGGAGTGGTTGGTTAATTACATCTAGTTTTATCTTTGGTTTGCATTTCTTTACTTACTGCCCTTGGTTTAATTGCTTTGTTCAATTATGCTCATCCATGCATATATTACTTTGTTGTTTCGGTTGGTTAATTACAAAAATTTCGCGTCCATTGTGATTAGTTTAAAATTAATCAAGCTATAATTAAAATTGGGATCCAAATTAGCATCTAGTAATTAGGCTAGTACACTTTCAATGGATCTTTGACCAATTATATTATATTAATTATTTAAATTTTTTCAAGTCTTGTAATTCAATTAATATCAAAATTTTGAATTTTTTTCCGTTCCACCGGAATGACCAGAATTTTCCATGCCAATGCTAAGTCCTATGCAAAGGACCCCCTTATTCACATCAATCAGTTTATAAATGTGTATATTTACATTGTTGCCATAATAACTGTGTATATTTACATGACCGTTATTATTCACATTTAAATCTATTTTTTAGTAGTATAATGAAGTATAGTATAAACTAGATAATTTAATTTGTATGTGTATTTTAAAAATTGTTGTGTAAAGTAAATAAAATAGATATTTATGTTAAAATAGATAGAAATTTTTGCATGAGCTAATTTGAATGCTCTTATAAACTTCCAAGCATTTATTTATTCTGAAAGTCTTCTTGGACTTGTGGAAATATTCCCATCCAAATGGGCCGTAATTTTGATTAAGAGTTCCAACTAACCAGTGACTTGACTGCTCTTAAGAATTGGCCACAAAAGCCTCACCATGAATAATGTTAGTTGTAGAAACAAATAGCGTATTCTGCTTTAAATTTTGATAAAGAGTTCCAGCTAATCCAATGACTTGACTGCTCTTAAGAATTAGACCCAAATTCATCGTCATGAAATAATTTAAATTTTATGACCAAATATCATATTCTGCTTTAAATTTTGATGAAGAGCTCCAACGAATGCAGTGACTTGACTATTCTTAAGATTTATTAGCCCAAAAAGATCTGGCAAGACAAAACGTTTCAGTCCATTTTCGCTGCAGGTCCTTGATAAACTTTTCTTTCTAATGCTCAAAGCGTGTACACTGGGATACAAGGGATATCGTAGTTTTGTATATGACCTAATAACTACAATGCCCTTGGGTCAAACTTTCAATTCATTTTAGGCCGGATGTATCTGGGTTATACAATTCATATTGACATGAAACATACTTGGGTATAATTCTTTGTGTTATAACTTAGGTTTCTGGATTAAATTCAAGCATAGAGCTTATTGGTTGATAGAGTTCAAATATATGGTTTATTGGCTTATTGGCCAATGCATTTTCGTGTGAGTATTTATAGCTTCTAAGATCATAAGTTGAATTTAAGTGGAGAATTTAATCATGGTTTTTAGACTCGAACCGTTCAAAAAATAGTAAAGGGAGAAATTCAAAGATTTTAAGGTTGGACTGAGGTTCGACTGAGGATGAACAATAATGATGTTATAATTAATTTAGAATTAATTAAAATAAAATAAATGTATTAAATTTGTAAATATTAGAAAAATTGACTAAAAGTATCTTTAAAAATTGAAACAAACTTTCTAATAAATTTTCATGATATTATAAGGTTAACATAAAATAGTACATTATAAAGTTAATAGAAAATAGTACAACATAAATAAGCATAAAAAAATATTGTATAATAATCATTCAAGTAGAAATCATGCTGATAAAATAAAATTAACTTTTTAAAAAAAACCTCATAAATGGTCAATTTCTATGCAAAGGAATTATTCTTAAATCACAAGTTAATTTAGCAATGAAAATAAAATTAGTTATATTTAATACATTAAGAGAGAGGTGATATAGAAGTTTAGAAACTAAAAATCATGTAAATTTAATAATACTTCATATTTCTTACATGCCTAGTTCTCTCACACACACACACACACACACACACATATATATATATATATATATATAATAAAAAAAAAAAAAAACAATTTCATCAGCGGTTCATCGTTAACCTGGTTGGACCAGTCAATCCAGTTTATGTTTGAAAACCATTTTGTTGGTTGTTAAGCCAGAGGTTTTGAATCTTGGATCCTCTGAAGGATTTAGGTAAAGTGCCATTGACCATTGGCGGCTTTACGTTGATGTCAAGGTGGTCAAAGGACCACCCTAACTTGCAAAAAAAAAAAGTGTATATATATATATATATTTACTAAACTAACCTATTATGACCATCTTAAAAAAATTGTTGAAAACTCTAACATGAAAATCACAATAATATGAGTTTAATAAAAATAAGAATAATGCTACATCTACAACTTATTTACAATAATTTCATAACAAATCTTATATGGTAAGCTGTTACTAAATCTAATTTGGATCCAAAAATTCTCTTACTTTATTATTCTTATCTTACTAGTCTTTTTCTGTTCTTCTTCTCTTTGTTTTTTTTTTTTTTTTTTTTTTTTTTTTTTTTGATAATCTTCTTCTTCTCTTTGTTAATAGAAAGAAGTTGTAATACTTCATATATTTGAGATTTTTATTTTTTATTTTTTATTTTTTCCTGTCATACGTTGATATATTTAAGTTATTTTTTTATTATTAAATTTTGTATAATTTAAGTTTTTTTATCTTAAAAAAAAAAAAAATCTTAGAACCACTTTCATTGAGACTGTTGTAAGAAAGTCAAAGATCTTGAAGACTAAGTACGGAACCAACGAAATCTGATAAAGACCCAATGATGATTGCATTGCTAGCATAGAAGTGACTAAAATAGTGGCCGGAGTCAATTCGGTGAGGATGGTCCAGGTGCAAGATTAAGGTTTTGGCTTAAGGTTAAGGTCTGTTTGTGTGTCCTTGGAAGAAACCTGAAGGAATGGAGACGAAGTTCTTGTTGTCAAGGTAGAGACTTTGGAGAGAAGTGAGATTGGCAAGGGAAGGGAGAGGTCCAGAGAGAGAGTGGTGAGTTTGGTGAGAGTGCTGAGATTGGAAGGAAGAGTCCTAGTGAGAGACTAATGGCCTGTTTGGAAGTTAAAAAATGGAGGGGGAGTAGAGTAAAGGGAGAGAGAGTAGTTCAATTACCTTGTTTGGGAGTTTTTTTTAAGAAAGGAGGGGGAGGGGTTTGGAGGGATTTGGAGGGGTTTCAACTACCTCTAACCTCTCATTTTTAATTCCCCCAAATTGGAGAGATTTGGAGGAAGAGTAGAGTAGATAAATTATTAACCAAATGAATTTCCTAATTTACCCTTTCTTAATTAACAAAATTACAAACATATAATCTTTGTTTGTTTTATGAGAAAATAAATAATTTAATGCTAAAATTTTAGAAATTCAGAACCGAAAAAGCCACAAAAACAAACATTTTTCTGTTTCAAAAAGTGTAACTATGAGTTTTATTTTTCTAACAAACAAAATACACAATACTCAAATTTCAATTCCTTTCCCTTTTCCTCCATTTTTAGAGCACCCAAACAAAAATTAAAGCCACAAAATTTTTCTTAGAATCTCACAGCTATAACCTGAAAAAAGCACGAGAAATCAGACGCCGCCGAGTCATGGGTCGTCGCCGACGACGTCCAAAGGACCATGACGCTCACGACTCGGCGGCGACGACGTCCAAAGGTCCACGACGCTCACGACTCTGCGGCGACTATGTCCAAAGGTCCACGACACTCGCAGCGATCGGTATTGAGCTCAGGCCCTCAAGCTCGATCGAGCCTCAAGCCACTTCATCGCCGATGAAGCACGACGGTGACTCTTCCCCTCTGATTCCGGAGAACTATCCCAACGACGACGACGACGAGGATCTTGCTTTGCTCGCTCTTCATTCTCTAGGATCTCGGTTTTTGTTTTTTTTTTGTTTTTGGTTGTGTGTGTTTTGGGGGATTTGGTTTGTGTTTCTATGAAATTTCTGTTTTTTTTTTTTTTTTTTTTTTTTCTTCCTCTACTTGTGTCTGTGTTTGGTTGCTCAGAAAATGTGGAAAAGAAATGGGAATTTGGATTTTGGTTAGAGTTTTAAAAAACCTACTAAATTTGGCAATGTTTAGCATTTATTAATACTAATATAAACTATTTGTTTTTAAATATTCAGAGAACAATTCAATTTTGACTAATTTTTACTCTCTTTTTTTTTTAGTTTTTAGATATACAATTTTTTTTTGAAACATTTTTTTTTTTATATTTATTCTTCTCAAAAAAAAAAAAAAAAATCACTAACATATTCTACGATTTGGACAAATGATAATCAAGTTTAAAACTTTACAAAACTGATAAATTAATCATAAACTAATATTACAAGTTCATTTTCAAAGAGGGGTAAATTTTTCTATTTTAATCATTTCCTCTCCTCTCCATCCTATTTTTTAAAACATCCAAACAAGGGGAAGAGTTAATTACTTCCTTCCCCCTTACTAATTTTAAAAACATCCAAACAAGGTGGAGGGGAATCATTCCCCTCTACTTTCCTCCCCACTACTCTCCTCCCCTCTACTCCCCTATACTCTCCTCCCTCTCTAAACTTCCAAATAGGCCATAAGAAACTAAGTTGATGGAGGTGACATGGTTGCTTCTACAGTTAACGTTTTTCCACTTACAGCAATCTGTGGTGGTGAACTAGCCGCTTGGGGCAGTTCTAAAGGAGGCTAGGAGCTTGGCCATGACTGGTGTCATCGACAGATGAAAGAGTTAGAAAGGAGAAAGTATTATTTACACCAAGAGGATTGCTGATGTAGTTCTCCTTGACTAATGAGATGATGTCATCTATGTAAATGTATGTGTGAGCTTCCTAATCAGTACAAGGAATAAAAATTAAAAATTACCAGATGATGTCACATTTGCATAAATAACAACATTTTATTGGTTATGAGGTCAAGGAAGACCACATCAGTAGTCCTCTTGATGGACCTAATAATTTCTTATAAGAAAGGAGAATATGTAGGTGGAAAGATAGATTAGCCAAACCATTTAAGAAAGAGAGAGAGAAAAATGGGTAATAGAATAAATATCAAATTACATTTAATATCACTGCAAAAAATTATGTTTTTATAATAAACACCTAAATATCAAATTACAATAAACATCTAAATTAAGCACTGCAAAAAATCATGTTATGTAATAGAATAAATATCAAATTACAATAAATACCAAATTATCCAATTTATGCTATGTAATAGAATAATATTATATTTTTATATGTTATATTTAATTTTTTAAAATGCAATAGGATAACATTTAACAATCAAAAAAAAAAAAAAAAAAAAAAAAACAAAACAAAAACAATTTAAAAAATTAAACTAAACCGCATTAACTCAGATTAGAGTTTTAAAGAATATTAAAAATTATCAACTTAAAGCAGAGATGCAAGAAAAATAAAAAATAAAAAATCCAACAAAAAATTGAGAGAGAGAGAGAGAGAGAGAGAGAGCATTTTTATTGTGAGGGAAAACCATGCATAAAATGGTAGAGATAATGACAAATTTATAGTAGAGGGTGTGAATAAGAAGAGACAAAAATAGAGGAAGATGAAGGGAAAGAAGAAGAATGATATTAATGTAAAGAGTAATGTGGAGATGAAAAAGTAAGGAAGGGAGAAAGGTTGGAAAAATGTAAATATTAAAAAAATAAATGTTAAAAACAATTATAAAAAAATTGGAAAGAAAAAAGATAATTACGTGAATACTGATATGGCTCAACTGAAGTGTAACTATAATAAATGCTACGTTTCAACTTTTAGATATATATAGATATAGATGTAGTTATAGATTTATGTATTTAAACACAAATTTGGTTTCTAAATTTTTCTTGCAAGCTGAGAAGCCAATATTTATTTAGCCGCAATACAAATTGCAAACCTTTTTGTTTTATCATATTGTACAGCATCATATGATCAAGACAATTGGGAGATAATATGATATTTGGATGAGTTTAGCTGAAGTAAAATTGTAAGTAAATTCTTGAAAATCTATTAATACTTTGCATAAATAATTGATTGCCTTTGTGGCAGAATGCAATCATCCAGTTGCTTTTTCAACGAAATGGGATTGCAGTGGTTTGATAGCATTGCAAACAAGACTTTATCAGAGTTCTTGTATATCAAACTAAAAATAATTCATTTAAATAAAATAAAATTTAAAAATTAATAAGTAAATAATAGATGTTTGAAGCATTTTCCTTTCTTTTTTCTATTCTTTTGGAACATTATTTTTTTCTCCTTTTTCATTGACCCGTTTTGCATATTATCCCACCTTTTGTATTTTGTATATATATATATATATATATATATATATATATATATATATTTTTTTTTTTTTTTTTAATCCATGTTTGAGAATGAAGAGGATGTTGCTCACGCATATGGAGACCAAAGCATCATAGAGGCTCTTGACACTCTGCAGGAGAGCCAAATTGGTGCTACTGCTCTCATAAATTCAGGAACTAAGAGGTTCGTTGGTAGCATAAGGAGCAATGGCATCTATGTCTTGACCTATTTGCAAAGATTGATCAACAGAGTGGTAGAGTTGATGCCCAAGTAAACAGAATTGCAGTTGTGGAGATATGGATACAGCAAATATATCTACAGATTGTTGAATTCTGGTAGTTGCTTGCAATCCAAAAGGGTAGAGGATGAATTACTCCATGAGTACATTTCAATTAGTAGTGCAGAAGAGGCTTTTTTCAAGCAAAAATCCAGGAATAAATGGCTTAATTTGGGGGATAATAATTCTTCCTATTTTCACTGCCTTATTAAGACTAGGCAAGAAAGAAATGCCATTAAATGCTTGCTTGATGGTGATGGGAATCGAGTAGAAGAAGTTGATCAGATCAAGGATCTTGAGGTTGATTTTTATCAGAAGCTGTTGGGATCCTCAAATGATGTGGAGGAAGCTGCCATGATTCAAACCGTCTCTTCTTTATTCCAAGATCAAATTCCTCAGGATACGAAGTCATTCATGCAGAGAGAGGTCACAAAGATTGAGATAAAAAAAAAAAAAAAGGTTTTATTCTCCATGGGAAGCGAGAGAGCACCTGGACCAGATGGCTTTACTGTGGAATTTTTTAAGCATGCATGGCATATTGTAAAATTAGATTTTGTTGCAGCCATTGCATCTTTCTTCAGATCAGGGAAGCTTCTTGCTGAGGTAAATTCTACACTAATTACTCTAGTACCGAAGATCCCAAATCCATCAACAGTAGCTGATTTTAGACCCATCGCTTGCTGTAATGTGGTGTACAAATGCATCACCAAAGTCCTTGCCAATAGGCTTCAAGCTTGCTTAAATTTTCTAGTAAACTCTAATCAGACAGCTTTCATTAAAGGTAGAAATATCTCAGAAAATGTTCTACTTGCCCATGAATTAGTTAAAGGCTATCACAAAAATTCTGGTCTTGGTAGATGTACTATTAAAGCAGACCTAAGGAAAGCTTATGACTCTATAAGTTGGAATTTTATTATTATGTGCTTGATAGCTGCTGGTTGTCCAGTGAAGTTTGTTATGTGGATAAGGGAGTGCATCACCAATCCAAGGTTTTCTATATCTTTAAATGGAAGCATGGTTGGCTACTTCAAAGGAGGTAAAGGACATAGGCATGGTGATCCTATTTCTCCCTATCTCTTTGTTATTGCCATGGACGCTTTCACAAGGCTCATGCAAAGGAAGATTCAAGAACCTACTCAGTTTAAGTTCCATCCTTATTGCAAAGCCTTGAGGATTACCCACTTGAGTTTTGCTAATGACCTCCTCATATTTACTGCTACTAATCTTCCCACAATAAATCTAGTAAAAGAGGGCCTTGAAGAATTTAAAGTAGCCTCTGGTTTGGATATAAATCCAAGTAAGAGTGAAGTTTTCTTCTCAGCTGTGCCTCAAAATGTAAAATGGAAAATTCTGGATGTGTTTTAATTTAAGGAGGGTACTCTTCCAGTTAGATACTTGGGATTAACTCTTATCTCTGGCAGATTAAGGTTGAAGGACTGTCAGCCACTTATTTATAAAATTCAAGGCATAATCAAATGATGGTCATCAAGGAAACTATCTTTTGCTGGCAGGTTACGACTTCTTCAATCTGTTCTATATAGTATTCAACGATTTTGGTCAAGTAACTTTATCCTCCCTAAGAAGGTCATCAAGACTCTAAAGTAGAATTTTAATCATTTCTTGTGGCAAGGGCAGGGTACTGGCAAAGGGAAAACTAAAGTAGCATGGGAAAAATTTTGTTTACCCAGAAGAGAGGGAGGGCTGGGATTGCAAAGAGTTGCTAGTTGGAATAGAGCTGCTATAATGAAACACATTTGGAGCTTGTATACTAAGGTTGGATCTCTTTGGGTGGCTTGGATTCATGCAAATCTTCTCAAAGGTAAGTGTTTTTGGACTCCAAAAATTCCTCAAGAATGTACCTGGAGTTGGAGAGCAATTCTTAAATTGAGGGATGAAGTAAGGAAGTTTATCAGGTTTGAGGTAGGGGATGGGAAATCTATATTTCTTTGGCATGACCTTTGGCATCCTGCTGGGGTATTGATTCAAATATTTGGTTCTCGTGTCATTTATGATGCTGCATGTAATCTTGAAGCTAAAATGGATTCTGTGCTGAAAGATAAAACATGGATTTGGAGGCTTGCTAGATCTGATGCTCTTGTAACTATTCAATGTCAACTATTCCTTGTTGAGCTTAAAGATGAGGATAAAGCCCTTTGGCAAGCTACTAAATCTGGGAAGTTTTCTTGTGTTGCAACATATGTAACGGTCCCGCCCCAACTATATAAATATTGTCCACTTTGAGGCCCATACCTCTCATGGTTTTGTTCTTCCCCAGATTGCGCTGGGGAAAAGGCTTCTACACATTAAAGGGAGGTCATCTATATATATATATATATATATATATAAAACCGAAACTTTTGAAACTCCCACAATTTTCTACGTCAGCACAATATTTACAATATTTAAATAAAATTATCATTTTATTTAAATATATATATATATATATATATATATATATATATATATATATATTGTAAGGGCGGTTTTTGGGGCCCAAGCCCAGCAAGCAAGCGATTCTGGCCCAAAAGACCCTCGACAATGAATTTGTAGAGAGTGGGTCTCAGAGCTAGGTCTTGACAGAGTGAACGTGATTATTGGTGAACCATGCAACAAATGGAACGTGGGAATGTTTTGTTAAGTTTCATGAGATAACAGTCCATGGGGCTGTTTTAGTGTTTCTTCTGCTCTGTTTTCAGAAAGTCTTTCTTCCTTTTCTTTTCTCCCCTTTAGTTATGGGGACTTTCTTCTCTTATATATCCTCCTTCAATTGATAATGACCTTACATTTGTTAACCATCTAGGCCTCTACTTGAGTGCCTGTCCCAAAGGATATCCTCCTCCTTTTTCTGTGAGTTGCAATGGCCGAGATAATATTATTTTCCTGTCCAATCCACATTAATGCGGCTGGAAAAGTAGCTTCCTTGCATTTAATGTGGCAGTTGTGGTTGCTCCCTGCCCGTCTAGCATTTTCCTTCCATTTAGGATGATTCCTCACCGTGTACAGGGCGCGCGCTGGACTTCCATTTAGTGCGTCCGAGGAGACACTCCTCCTCGGACGACCCTTAAACAAGCCCGGCCCGGCCCAACAGGATTGGGCTAAAAGTCTTCCGACCATGTTTTCGCTTCCCGCTATGGCTGGGCTTCATCCGGGTCCCAAGGCCCACTGTTGACTGACAAAATTTGCCCCCACATATATATATATATATATATAACCGAAACTTTTGAAGCTCCCACAATTTTCCACGTCAGCACAATATTTACAATATTTAAATAAAATTATCATTTTATATATATATATATATATATATATATATATATATATATATATATATATTTATATAAAACCGAAACTTTTGAAGCTCCCACAATTTTTCACATCAGCACAATATTTAAATAAAATTATCATTTTATTTAAATTAAATTAAATTTTCCACCTCATCACTGTTTTCTTTTTCCAATGCAAATTAGACTTCTAGCCAAATAAGGACCCTCTCCCACCGCCTCTACTCTCTCCTATTTAAGAATTGCTTGTGTAGAAAACCTAAGCCCCAAAAACTATTCGCGGAGAAGATGATGTTTGAGGACCCTCACCACAAAGTGAATATTGAAACTGACATTTTTTTATAAAGGTTGGTCAATATCTTATATTTATATGTATGGCCATTTTCTGTTAACTTATTGTTTAGCTACATTGTATTGTCAACGGAAAATATACAAAGCTATGGAGGGGTAGTTCTTCCTCTTACTGAAATCCATCTTTTGCTGGACTCTTTGAGTTTTGACATATCAAACATTAATTTCAAGATTCTTATTAATACAAATAAGTTGAAGGTCGTTTGTCGTATGGTTTTGTTTTCAGCTAATAACCTAATTTTATTAGCTGAAAACACAATGGCTCAAAAGCTCTTTGCAGTGGAAGGTTCAAAAGCTCTTTGTGGGATCATATTATAAATCATTGTTATCTCTATTACTTGTGAATCTTATTACAGGCTACACCAGCATAAGATTGTCTCTTCCTTTATAGGATGCCTTAGAACATTTATTTAATTATTTTCAGTTAAATTCCTTAATATTTTTTGGTATTTTAGAAGTTTTAACATATGAATTTTTGAGATATTATTTTGCAATATTGAAATTATTTGATAGATTTCCATGACTATAGTGATAAATTATTTCTTTTAAAGGTAACACTATAGTCACATTTTTTTATGTTTTTTATTTTGATTCTTTATTTTTTTGTCATTTTGGAAGTTTTAATATCGATATTTTTGGGTTTTTTTTTTTTTTTAATAATATCTAAAACAATTTGGCAGATTTCATCCGTTATAATCATAAATCATTCTTTTAAAGATAACACATCTTTCTCTTATGTTTCTCTATTGTGCAGTCACATATATATTTTGTTTTGTTTCAATAATTTCTAGATAGTGAATCTTTTGATTCTTTAATATTTTTTGGCATTTTCGAAGTTTTTATATCTGAATTTTTTATTTTTTATTTTTACAATATTTGAAAACGTCTAGAAATTTTTTTGCAAGTCATTGCACATTCAAGCAATGAATTCTTTATCAAATTTAAACATAAAAGACTAGAGTAATTTATGTGATGGTATAGTTTCATAATCAAGTTAGGATTTTATAAAATTATTTTAGCCTACTACACAAATAGGTAAGTAGGTTCCCGTGCGTAGCATGAGTTTGCGACTAGTTCCTTATAAACACATTCCCATATGCTTCCCTAGGCAATGTGGGATTCCATGGAATGCAAGACCCCCCCTTTTTGGGTCACTACAACATATGCTGAGATTAGAGATAAATCTAGTGAAGTTGAGTGGTGGAAGCTGGTTTGGTTCCATTTAACTATCCCGAAGCATTCGTTTATTGGTTGGTTAGCTATAATCAACAAGTTGTCCACGCAAGATAGAATGGCCAAGTGGGGGTACTTGGGTGATAGCTTATGTGTTTTTTGTAGAAATTGCCTTGAAAGTAGAGATCATATCTTCTTTGGATGTTCTTTCACTAGAAGAATTTGGGATGACATGATGAAGTTGTGTCTAGTTTCAAATGCTCAGTTTGTGTGGGAGGACTTGATTGCTTGGGGTGGTTAAAGAGTTAAAAGGGAAGGGGCTGAGAGTAATAGCTTGCAAACTTGCTTGGTGGGCAACGGTCTACCATATTTGGCTGCAAAGAAATGCCATAGTTCATGAAGAAAGAATTTGGATAGAAGAACAGCTAAAGGAAGCATCATTAAGGATGTCAAAGCTAGGTTGGGGTTTAAAACCAAGTTCAAGAAGTCAGTTTTGAATGCTACCATCTGTTGTAATTGGGGGATTGATCCAAGTAGTATTTTAATTTGATCCTTGAAATCTTGTGCTGCTGTGTTTTTGCCAAAGTGCTAGTCTATGTGCTACGGTGCTAAAGGTACTGGTTGTGATGCCTTATTGATGTTTTTGTTTAGATTGTTAGGGCAGTAGTTAGTGTGTTTTGCTTTGCCATCTGTTTTGGCTTGCTTTGGTTTTATGGTTAGTTTGTTTTGGTTGCTGTAGTAGGGAGGTTTCCCTTTGCTAGTTTATCTTGGGTCTTCCTTTGTAATTTGTGTTTGTTTCTATAAATAAAAGCTGAATTCCCCAAAAAAAAAAAAAAAAGCTTTCTAGGCTCCATTTATCCCAACCTTTATTGTTTGGCAATGTTAGCATTGAAACTAGCATTGGGTTGGAGGTGTCATTGGCTTCTAGCTTTTGGTTTAAAATCCTCATTCCACAGGATCCATGGATCCTTCCACAAATTCACTTTCTTCCCATCTGCAATTACAAATCATTCTCCTCTTCAAATGGTTTCCCTGGCACCTAAAATTCCCTTCCAAATTGACAACATTGCTGCTTTGGTGTTTGCCTCAAAGAAGCTTTTGACAATGGCATTGATCATTTTGCGTGGTAGTTTGGACAGAAATGCTCTATGTATCTCAGCAAACTTATTGAGTCCTAAATGCCCACATTGTACCGGGTGTCATACAGATTCCCACAAGTTCAAAGCAAATTAGAATCTTTCTGACTTAACAGAATTCCATCAAAAAGTCCTGGTAACCTTGTCAAGCCTATTATAAAGCAAGATTGGTAGTTGGAAGGTTGAAATTGTGTATGAAGGAATTGTTTGAACAATTGATCTTATCAAAGTAACCTTGTCAAGCTCATTATAGAGCAACTGCGTTAGACAAATAGTTGCTCCTCCAACCATTGAGCTTGCTTTCCATTCTTTCATTTATAAACACAAAATCCTCAATTTTCTTTCTTGACAACATTAGAAAGGAAGAGGATTGTCCAAGTGTTTGAGATTGGGCTTAAGCACCTTAAACCTTTGCTTAAAAGTGCACAAGTCTTACGTTTAACCTACCATTTGACAGCATAGCCTTAAACAGATGCATTTCTTATACACTTGAAAACTGTATGGAGGAATAAAATGCCATCAATCAAGTCCGGCATGTAGCTTACTTCAAACATTTTTTTTTTTTTTTTTTTGATAAGTAACGAAAATTTTATTAAAAAATGAAAAACAGCCAACCCGAGTACATTGGGAATGTACTATGGGTGCATAAATCAATAACCAAGATTACAACGATCAAGTAAAACAGGAAGGGAAGAACAAGAAAAATGACAAAAAACCACACTCCAATCGAGTAGAGTGTGTAAAAAAAAAAGACTTAATCTCTAACATAGAGCGTTCACAACCCTCAAAACTTCTAGCATTCCTTTTGCGCCAAAGACACCATAACAAGCAATGAGGCACAATTCTCCACAACTTCTAGCTTACTTCAAACATGAAAGTTACAACCTACACTAGGGCTGTCCACGGGTCGGGTCGGGTCGGTTTTGGACCCAACCCGAACCTGACCCGCCGGCGTTGGGTGGAAGGCGGAGAGACCCGAAACCGACCGCCGGCGTCACTCAGTCGAATCGGTTTTCGGTTCGGGTGGTGTTCTGGTCAGTTCGGTCGGTGTTGAGAGTCGTCGGATCCTGCAAACGTCGCCGGAATCTTCAAAAAATTCGCCGGAATCTGCAAAAATCCAGTAGATCTGCACCAAAAATCGCCGAAATCAGCCTGGACTCCTCGAATCTCGCCGGATCTCACCAAATCTCGCTTGAATGTCGCCGGATCTCACCAAATCTCGCTTGAATGTCGCCGGATATTTCCAGATTTGTATATAACGTTGGTCGGGTCGGGTGGCTCGGGTTTTGGAGAAGAAAACCCGCCACTCGACCCGCCGGCGTCGGGTCTTGGGGTCAGAAATCCGTCACTAACCGTCGGAGTGGTCGGTTCGGACGGTTGCTGGTTCGGGTTCGGGCGGGTTGCTCGGGTTGGTCGGATTTCGGGTTGGGTTGGACACCCCTAACCTACACTATCACTCTTTTTTATTATCTAATATTTAGTAGTGTACACCATTTGTTCATACAATATGCCTACACACACAGAAACCACTAGCTAGATCAACAAAATCTTGTCAATATCGTTCAGCACGGTCCAAGTAAGTCCAAATAAGCTTTAGTCACTTAACTTACCCAAAACTAGTACTTGACCTCACCGTGTACTCCGCTACAAGTTGAGCAAAAGACGATGACTTGTTTTCTAGCAATCTATTTGGAGAATCATATTCCTCTATAAGCCCTGCAGCAGGATTCAGAGAAATTTGCTAAGCCATAGGATTACAATGAAATCATATAAACCATGAAACAACATTAGAAGTAAGAGAAAGTCATATGGTCAAACTAACCATTATTTAGTAGCAGAACCATGTCACTATGAAGAACGGAAGTTATTCGATGTGCAATGGTAATGACTGTACAGTTGGAAAAATGATGACTGAGGGTTTGCTGAATCAGATTATCTGTAGCAGTATCAACAGATGCAGTAGCTTCATCCAGCACCAACACCTTACTTTTCTTGAGCAGCACACGGCCAAGGCAGACCAGCTGCCTCTGACCCACACTCCAATTCTCTCCGTTCTCACTAACTGCAGCATCCCTAAGAATATGAGTAATATGTTTCCATTACATAGTTTAATAATATTCCACGTAAGAAGCTGAAATGGCAAACCTGTGGAATCTAGTTTTCCTTCTTTCTCCCTAACTTTATCTCCAAGTTGACACTTATCCAAAGCCTAAAACAATTCAAGGGGAAAAATTTAAGGCAATGAATAAGTCAGAAAAAATAAATAAATAAAAGCAAATGCCACCCATTGACCGCAAATCATAAAGGCATTGCATTGCCACTTTACAAACAAATTTAGCAAAGAGAAAATTCTTTTAATAACCCAAGAAGAAATCAACCACCTCCCAAATTTGTCCATCTGTATGCTCATCGAGTGGATCCAGGTTGCTTCTTATAGTCCCTTCAAACATTGTTGGTTCTTGAGGGATAATGCTTAGTCTAGATCGCAAATCATGCAGTCCAATCAAGGAGATGTTGATTCCATCTATAATTATCTGACCAGCAGCAGGTTCAACAATCCGGAAAAGTGCTTGTATGAGAGTTGATTTACCACTGCCCGTTCTCCCTACAATGCCAGTTTTCATTCCTCCAGGAAAAGTACACGTGAGACCTTGCAAAACAAGTGGCATATGTGGGGCATACCTTACCTACATTACACCCCTTATCATTAATTAATGTAGAACACATAAAAATCATAGTCATGAACGACCTTATTAACAAGATTACGGTTGGTTGGTAATAAATAGTAATGGACCAAGACTACCTGCAGATCACAAATATCCACTTCTCCATTTGGTGGCCAAGAATGATCTGGCCGGTTTTCTTCTATCTCAAGAGGAGGTTCACTTGGGATACAAGTGTATTGAAGTATTCTCTCTACTGATATAATTTTGTTCTCCATTTGGCAAAGAACCCATATTACCCAGGCTATGTTTAAATTAAGTCCATATGTCACAGCCAAGCCCGCAATGCCTTTAGGAAAAAGGAAACCAGAATTAAAAAAAAATAAAATAAAAAAAAAGGACAATTAGAAAGGTATTACTCGAATTCCTTTACCAAATTAAACAAACAGCAAGGAGCATTGTTAGTACACCAGATGGGAATTACTTACCTGGATCAATGACTCCCTCAGGAATAAATATCAAGAAAACCAAGGAGAAGAAAAATGTGATGGAAGACATCATATCCAAGCGGAAGCACAACCATTCCCTTGCACCAGCGGCATTGAACTTTGGCCGAGAATATGCATCTGTGAGTTTCAAATTTATGTCCCTAAATCGTGACTCTTCATCAAAGCTCCTAATTGTTGTTGAGCCTGAAATTGTTTCAGCGAAATGTTGTATCACAGGAGCTTTGCACACGCCAACTAATCTTGTTAGTTCTCGTGCTGAAGGCATGTAATATTGCTGCATAATAATATATTTGTTACAACACTTCTCTCCGCATAAGAATGACTATAATACATTGGAATATCTTATGAAAAAACACCCCATGCACCTTGCAACTTGACAATAATTTATCTTAAGAAAAAGCATTTTAAAAAATCTCTTAGTAAAGGTTTTAAATTCAATCTAGGGGAGCATGCAGCATGTGCACAGCCCAAAATGTAAAGAAGGCGGTATGATATTGATATGTATAGAGTTATATAGTTTCAGGAAGAATGTAAGACAACATTGTGACAAAGTCAGAGGGTATACCTGATACCAGATACAGGTTGCAATCACTGGGATAAAAACAATAAGAACCTGCCATGCAACCTGAGACATTACTGCAATAATTCCAAGAAGCTGGATCATCGCAAAGGCAAATGCCCCAACTTGATATGGAATATTGAAATCCACTGCACTTTGGTCTGTAGAAGCCTGCCAGGAAACATACAGTCAATTCAATAAAAATATTTACACCAATCATGTTTCTGTGTGTGTGTGTGTGGGAGAGAGAGAGAGAGAGAGAGGAGAATTGTTTAAACCGAAGGAAAAAGCTATATAAAATTGTAAACTATGACTCTTTTGAAGCTTTCAATATGGAAATACCCATAAACATTTCCCACTTACTCTGTTTAGGATTCTTCCACTTGGAGTGGCATCAAAGAAAGACATGGGGGCACGGAAAATGCATAAGTGCATCTTATTAAAGAGTATAGTGGCTGTCTTGAACCCAGCAGTAAAAAGTACCAGGGATCTCACAAGGATGCAAAATGAACTTCCAATGGCCAAAGCGACATAAACACTTATAAGAGTAGTGCTAGAAACTGCAGGTTTCACATCCTGTGAGATTGGAGTTGCCCAAGCCATCCAATAATTGCTTCCAATTTGAAGGATCTGATAGAGAACCTGTGCCAGCAATACACAGGGCACAAGAGCTCCTTTGTATGCCATAGAAATATATTTCCAATAGACTAAAAACCCAACTTTACCTTTCTCTCTCTCTTCCTCTTGGATAATCTGTCCCTTTGATCCAACAACATCATCTGTTTTACCATTTTGAACATCTTCATTTTCTTTTTTTTCAACGACCCCATCAGTGATATCCTTGCTCATATTTGTACTTTCAGAAACTGACCCTGCCTCTGCAGAATCAAGTTCAGACAAAGCTTTCTTATGTGCTCCCACAAGTTCCATAAAATCAGTTCCGGAATTAAGAATTTCATTGTACTTTCCAGCTTGAGTAATTTTTCCTTCTTTCATGACCTAACAACAAATGTAATAGTTGATTTCACAGATAGAAAAGTGGGGAACAATCCATTCATAAGTTGAGATCATAAATAAAAAGGTGGAAATAAACTTAATGTGAACGACTCACCAAGATAAGGTCAGCAGCAGGTAAGAACTCTACTTGATGAGTAACATAAATCACTACTTTTGAACTCAAGAGGCCCAGCAAACATTCCTGCCATGTATGAATCAAGTAAATCCATTTCAAAAAGATCTATGTATTAACTACAGAAAACAAAAACTGAACAAATTGCAATAATATTCAAGTACCCCTACTGACAACAAGAAACCATCTTCAAATTTGTAGAACACCAATTTATAATATAATGAATTAAGGGGGAAAAAACACATTTTAATCAGAATAAAATGACAGTAGAGTAGGAAAGGAAATTACCCGGAAGAGGTGGGATCCTGTATGAGCATCAACAGCACTAAAAGGATCATCAAACAAATAGATATCAGCATTTTGGTATAGAGCACGTGCAATTTGAATCCTTTGCTTCTGTCCACCACTCAAATTGATTCCTCTCTCACCTATTAGTGTCTGATCCCCAAACGAGAGAATTTCTAGATCCTTCTTCAAGGAACATGCTTCAAGGACCCTTTCATACCTCATTCTTTCCATCTCCTTACCAAACAATATGTTCTCTTCTATCTTGCCACTTTGTATCCATGGTGACTGAGCAACATAGGCCTTTGTCCCACACAACTTAACAGTGCCAGATATCCTGGGTATTTCTCCAAGGATACAAGAAAGCAAACTTGACTTGCCTGAACCAACAGTTCCACAAACAGCAACCCTCATGCCATGTTGCACTTTCAAATTTATATCTTTCAATGTAGGATTAGAGGAAGATAAATCCCAAGAGAAATTTCCGTCAATAATCTCTATTGCTGTATTAGAACTACCTCTTGGAAGCTTCTTTATTATGTCAAACTGCAAGTCCTCAAGATGAAGAAATGAAACAATTCGATCAAGTGACACTTTAGTTTGAGCAATCATTGAAACTGTGTCAGGAAGATTAAATATAGGCTCCTGAAGAATCCTAAACGTTGCAAGTGCAGATAAGATCTTCCCCGACTCAAGTGGGATTCCCATTAGCATGCAAGCACCAAAAGTGGCCACAGACACAAATGTGGGAGCACCCCAAAAGACAAATGTAGTCAAAGCATTAGCGTAAACATACCTTTTCAACCAACCTGCCTCAGTCTCCCTAAGCTTGGCAATTTTAGATAGAAACTTCATCTCCCATCCTTGAAGCTTTAGAATTCTCATGTTCCTTAAAATCTCAGACGTTGCCTTCATTCTTTTGTCTTTTGCCTCCATTATCTTGTCCTGAAACTTCTCTTGGAATTTCTCCAATGGATAATTTGCCAACATAACAAGTACAGTTGCAACAAAAGCTGCAATTGAAGCAAGCCCAAGATTTTTATATAAAATTAACAATGCAACAGCAACTTGAACAAGGGCCATCCACGGATCGTGCATAAACCAGCCAAAGTCACCTATCCTCTCAGCGTCAACTGTCATGAGATTGATGATTTCCCCACTAGTGTGGCCCTGCTTTGACTGGCATGAAAGAGTCATACCTTTATCATAGATCATTGTAGCCAAGACTGATCTGACCCTAATTCCAACCAGCTGCAATCTAAAGAACCAGCGCCTCTGTGAGATGCATGCCACAAGTTTTGAAGCAAAAAACACGGAAACCAGCACATATCCCTCATTCTTGTACTGTCGGCGCCCATTAAGGTATTGAACAAAATTGTCAATAAGATATGGTCCAACATAGGAAGCCAATGTGTAGATCATCACATACAGGGCTGTCAAAAGAATCTCTTTCCATGCAAAGAAGAGTAATGCCTTCACTAGCTTCAATGTGGTCACATTATTAACCGTACCACACTCTGCCTCAAGCTTATTTCTAAAAACGGGGAAGGCCCCAACTACACTATCACCGGGAGCAAGTTGAGGAACATCCTCGAGGTCTAAGGTCTTCTTGTTGCCTAGAGCAATTAGAGGGCCCAGCCAAGAGAGTGTAAGATTGCTAAAAAATCCAGCACTTGAAAAAGGGGTTACAGTATCAACCCCCTTAGACTTGCTTGACTCTGCTTCATTACTACCACTAGAATTGCCATTCAAAAGAGGTTCTTCAAGAAGGGCATCTTCATCCTCATTCTTTCCAAAATACCCCACATAACAGAGGAAGAAACCCGAGACAACCGAGACAACATCGGAAACAGAATACTGAACTGGTAAATTAACATGTTTCCTATAAAGAACAACATCTATGGCAAGGCAATAACAAGAACTACAGAGGTAGAAACCCCACCAAACTCTCAATAAAAACGGGTACTTTGATTTAGCTGAATTGAACAATTGAGCACGCAAGTATACACATACTGAACCCCAAGCAAGTGTTCTGAGTGCTAAATCCAGAAGGGTCATTAGCCCTTCATCAGACCAACCATTTCTATACCAATAAAAGTAATTCAATAAACTTAACACTAGACTAAACACAGAAACACCAAAACAACAAATCACAGTCTGTTTGCAGTACAAGCCCCCTTTGTTCTTAAACTTCTCTTTTGGACCTTCACTATGCCCCACCTTAAATTTCTTGCACAACCATGAGATAAACAACACAGATAACAAAACCAAGTGCAAAGAACCGGAAAGCCCACGTAGGAAAATGGGTTTTGTGAGAAAATCAGTACCTGAGTATGTGAGTGAGGAGTAGTGGTGTGAGAACAAGATTGACATACCGTGCTTTGAGGATTGAACAAGTTCCATTTTTAGTGGAGCTTTTGTGGATGTTGGATGGATTCTATCCGTATGTTAAGTTTAAAGAATCTTGGTATTTATAAAACTATAGTCCAAAATGATAGGCTGAGGTAGAGAGGGAATCAAAGCTGGCTTTCCTTGGGCATATATGGTTCAAAGATTCATGAGTTTTGTGATAATTTGTTTGTCATGGAAATAATAGGTGAAAAAATATTGTAAAAATACGTATTATAGTATTTAAATAACAAAAATTGATGTTTAAACAATAGGACAAAACCGGATATTTATTTCAATTATGGATGAGTTGCGGCAAAAAAAATTGTGCCCAAAAATGGTACTCATTATGGATTCATGCAATGTATAACAACAGAATGACCTGCAAAGTGCAGGTTGATTTTTCTCGACATGTACGTCAATGTTTGTGTGATTGACTATATTCTTCTCCATTCTACCCCACCTAAAACTATATTTTCAGTTACTTTCTTAACTGGCATATTATTTTTTTTATTACTTTCAATAGTGTGATTTTTAGCCTTAATCTTTCTTACATACTGGTATATTAATCGTTCTTCTCTGAACCATCTTAAGCGATACTCCTTTTTTTTTTTTTTTTTTTTTTTTTTTTTTTGTCTTGGGCATTATTTTTTCACATCCAACATAATTCAAACTCTCTCACATAATATCCACAAAAATATAGATATCTAATATAATATTGTAAATACTGTGTCAAACATTAATTTAGTCTTTCTTTTAAAGATCAAAAGGGAAATAAAAATAGCTGAAAATTTTCAGTGATTTAAAAAAGAAAAAGAAAAACGCATACCGACAGAAAAATCAACATGAAGTTCATGAACAGAAGCAAACATTTTCCTCTTTCAGTCGTTGTGCTGAAGTGAGTGGCGCTGTCTTTCTCACCACTTAAAAATTAAAACTATGGCTACAGAACACCAACTTTGACTTGTCTCCATTTTTTTAGTAAAAATTACATATGATTTCTAACCATAATATAAGATCATAAATTAAAATAAATCTATCTAATTAATTCAAACAGTACTCTAAACAATTTGTGTATTAATCATCAATATAGATTTATGCAGTAATAGAAATTTTCAGTCATAATATTTATTTACTTTATATATGCATGGTTTATATATGCGGGTGAATCATCAAGTAGTACATAAATAAGTTCAAGTTTATTCAAAAACAAGTTCCAAACTTAAATATTTAATCTAACTCGAAGTTGAGAGGGGTGATCCTGCCAAGGTTGATAGTTTCAAGGCAAGTGCATCTCATTCTCCAAGGTTTAACTTCGATTTTTTCACTAAAATAAAATAAAATAATCTTAATGATTTAATAGTCAAAATGACTCGACTCAATTATTAAAAAGAAAATTGATAAATTCAATTTCTTTTTTTTTTTTTGCCATTTGGAAAACTTGTCGTTTCATGCAAGGTTGGAGAATTTATCTATTTATAATTTCTGGCCATATAGTAAAATATATTTTATGTACTTCTCAGTCTCCCACTAATTCCCTGAAAATCTTGTGGCATTGTGAAAGTCACTAGTCCCTATTAGATCACCTTTCAATCATTGAATTTAATCAGTTTAATCTTCATATGCCACTTGCATTACAAGCATCTCTTTTCTTCTGCTTTCCTCGCACATGTTTGACTAAGTTTATATTTGTGGTAGTCAATTGTCATTTCCTTTGTCCATTTCGTTTCCGTGTCTATGGAAAGTTGAAAATCAAAATGGGTTCCTTTGTATTTTTAACAAAAATATTTAAGGTTCAAATCCAAAATCATAGTCCCAATAAAAGAAAAACCACATACGTCATTCCATCTATTCTTGTTATCAGTGCTTCTTATCTAGAAAATTTCTTTCGGATTATCGTGTCATTTAATCTATTTTGTTATTAGTTTGTTTACCTACCTGATGAATTTAAATCTCTCTGTACATAAAACATATTCATTTCATTTCATTGAATACAACATTTTCTGTATCTGGAAAATATTTGGTCTTGTTCACTTATGTTATGTGCATAATGTGAGCTCTATATATCATACAATATGCTCTTTAACTCAAAATAAGTATATTAATATTATTATGATATGTTTTACTAGTTGAAATTCAGCTAATAAAGTAGTTTCAAGAAATTTAAAATACTATTTCAACTAAAACTTTATTACTAAAATATTCTTGAAATTTTAAAAACGTTTCATGATTTATTTTGTTTGTTATCGATAATTATTTTTGGTTTTTCTATAAGATTGATAGATCTGATATGATGTGCATGCTTTCACTAACTTTTTTTCTTCTTTAACTAATTATTTTTGGCTTTCACTAAATTTTTTTCTTCTTTTTTTTTTTTTCCGAATCATTTTTTATTATCCTGTAGTTCAATTTTGATGATGGTAGATTGGTAGTAATCTTTTTACCATTTGAAAGTATAGCCCTAAACATATGCATTCTTGCACACTTAAGATTTCATCATATCAATCAAAAAAAAAACAAAAGATTTCATCATATATATAAAACTGTAGTCCAAAATGAGAGTCTAGACAGAGTGAAAATATAAAGCCGGCTTTCATTGTAAAAACTGGTGACTACGTTGTTGGACAGTGAATCAAATGCATGCGTGAGTGTGTTTTGATGAAGAAGCTTAGGAAATGGCAAAAATGAGGAGGAAAAAAATAACGGTTTGTTTTTTGAAGGAAAATTTTTATTGATGAAGGAAAAATCAACCTGGAGATCCGGAAAAGACTCAAACCTTTTCATTTGTATCTGTAAATTTGAATTTATTCAACTATGTATTGACTTTATTCCGTGCCAAATTTTCTTGTAATTCAGCATTTAGAAATCCTGTATTTAGGTGGGAATTATATAAGGGTTGTATGTGAGAGAGTATGAAGATTTAATCAAGAGTGTGCAACAAGAAGGTGACTCGCAATTGACTCACGAGTGGTGACTCACCAAAATGAAGCACACGTGTGAAGCATGCAGGAAGATGAAGAGTAAGGCCAGCTAGATCACTACAGGACAAAAAGTACAGTCTAGCCTAGTCTGGTAATTGGCTACTGGAACTCGCAACTCATCCCAGTCGCAAGTGACTCGCCGTGCACCCTGTTTTGCTGAAAAGTGACTTTTCACATTCCATCTCAGACCCTACTATAAATACTCTTATATTTACAAAATGTAAAGAGCTTTGAGAGAGAATTTTAAGAGAGAAACCCTAGAGAAAAACAAGATTGATTCATCTACAATCTTATACACTTGATTCTCCAAATTTCTCTACTCTCACCCTCTCTAGTGTCATACCCATGAGAGGATCATAAACCAAATCCTTACCTCACCGAATTCAAAGTAGTGAGAAGGTTCTTAGGGTTTGGGAAGCAGTTCAAGAGAGAACCAATTTATATTGGTTGATGCAATGGGCTAATTGCGGGATCCGTAAAGCTAAAGAAGACATGGTTAGGCGTAACCTTGTTAGAGCAAGAAACTTGGAGGGTTTAGGTGCATTGGGTAGATTAGGCTTGGAGGGTCTATTTTTATTCATGTATTCTAACTGATTTTCTAGTAGATCATTTACCGCTTGGACGGTGGCGAAGAGGTTTTTCACCGAGTTATTCGGTTTCCTCTTCGATAACACGTGCCGGTGTTATTTTGTGTTTGCATCTCTCTTTCCCTTACTCTTAGCTTTTAATTTCTATTGGTTGTGATTAATTAATGGCTTAGAGTAGTTTGCTAATCTGGGTATTGCCTATATTTCATATTTCACACATATATTATTTGAATATAAGCTTGTATTGGAAAATTTATATTTGGGGGTCTAAACATTCACAAGTATTTTATACACTTGGTGAGTTTTCAGTATCGCTGTGCTGGACATAACTAGGGACTATAGACTATTGGACGCCGTCCTTTTTAGTGTAAAACTATGCCCATGAATTCCCCCCACGTGACCTTTTCTTTGGCCAATTCTAAAATTGGGAAATAGCATTGATAGTTACACATACAGTTCGGTCAAAATCGTCTTATTTAAAACACCATTTCAGTTAACTCATAAAATTTTCTTTTCAAAAACACAATTTCATCATTTCACAATTATTATCAACTAGTCACAAATTCACGCGATGCGTGGGAATAAATAAATTATTTTGTATTGTAATATAATGTATAATTTATTTCCTAAAATTTTTTGAAGATAATTTGTTCTCCTTAAAAATTAAACAATTTCAATTCGGTCCAATTTTGTCCACTTGATCAATTTTAGTCCCTCTTCAGTCCATTTTAGTCTAATTAGGCTTTAAATTGATTCATTTTGTTTCTTAATTTTTTGGTCGAAAATTATGATATTTTATTTTATTTGGGCTAAACTTTTTATTTTTGAGTTAAAAAAATACAAAGAAAATACACAAATAGACATTAGAAATTAGAATTATGAGCCCTAAAAATGCAATAAAAAATATAAATATTCAAAAGTCTTATCAGTCAACATTGGTTCTATTCAGTCCATTATGTCATCTTCGGTCCTATTTAGTCCATTCTGTCCACTGCAGTTATATTTGGTCTAATTCGGTCCATTCCATCCTTTTTAGTCCACTACAATCCAATTTGGTCCATTTAGTCCACATTGGCTCTATTCTATGCACATTAGTCCTATTCTGTTGTCTTCAGTCTTATTTGGTCTATTCTTCTACTTTGGTTCTATTTGGTCCTCTTTGGTTGACATTGATCCTATTCAGTCCATTTTGCCCACTTTGATCTACTTCAGTTCTATTCGGGTCATCCAATACACTTTGGTCCTATTCGGTCCATTTTGTCTACCTTGGTTATATTCGGTCCATTTTGTCCACTTTGTTTATATTCAGTCTACACTGGTCCTATTCAGTCCACTTCGGTCCATTCATTCTTATTTGGTCCAATTCGGATCACTTCAATTCATTTTGGTCCACTTTGATTTATTTTTGTGCACCTACATAATGGGAAAAGACATGTTTGGCCTGAAATCACCTAATCTAATTCCAAATTTATTATAAAGAATTATAAATCTCAAACTTTTAATATTTAAAATCTTAAGCATAGTATTTATTGCTTCTACACTTTTATTGAGTCACATTTCAGTCCACTTCGATACAGACTAAATTTAAGTGAAATTCTTTCTAAACATAAAGGCTATGAATATATATATATATATATATATATATATATATATATATATATATATATGTAATCTTTAAGTCAGTTATTCATTTGTTTTAATGTTCTTAATTTATGGAAGAATAAAATGCCATCAATCAAGTCGAGCATTTACGCTTCATTTCAAGCACAAAAGTTACAACTTAGTTACTCTCCTGAGTTTCATCAATATCTATTATGATCTCAAATTTACTAAGTACACACCATTTGTTCTTACAATATGCCTAAAAGGCTAAACACACTGCAACCACCAGTTAGATCAACAAAAATGCCATCAATATCATACAGCATAGTCCAAACAAGATCACAAATCCACTGAGTTTTCGCCATTGTCAATAGACTTGCCAGAGTCAAATAAGCTTAGTTGCTCAACTTCCTAAAACTTGAATTTCACATCATGGAGTACTCTGCTACAGGTTGAGCAAAAGATGAACAACAGAAGATATAATTATATAGTCAAACTAACCATTATTTAGTAGCATAAACATAGAACCACTGAATTTTCGTCATTGTCAACCAACTTGCTAGAGTCAAACAGGGCACAAATATTCATAGCCACTTTACGTTCCAAAACTCGAATTTTCCCTCACAGTGTACTCTGCTACAAGTTGAGCAAAAGATGATGATTTGTTTTCAAGCAATCTTGTTGGAGAATCATGTTCTTCAACTAGCCCTACACAAAGATTGAGAAGAGCTTCTAGGCCATATAGTGTAAGACAAAATATAGTCTATTTTTGTCATTTGTTAATTTTTTGATGTTTTTATGTAATCTTCAAACTTCTACGCGTTGGCCTTTTATTTCCTTCTGATAGTTTTTAGACCTCTTAAAAACAATTGATTTAACCTAGGTAATTAGCCAAGTTGTTACTTAGTCCAATTTAACAAGTCCAGGTTATCACAATAACAAAGATCAAATCATGCAAAACAGCGGAAAATAAATAACACAAGATATGATCACCCAGGAAACCAAACCGGTAAAAACCTAGGGAGGATTTGACCTAGCTATCCTCAAGGTAAACTTGAATCCACTGTCTTGAAATAATCGAAGTTCATACAATAAGACTTACAAGCCCCCATGCTTGACTTCTTATTGCTACCAACCAGTAGAACTTACTGACATGACCACGTGCAAGTTCTGAATCCACGAACTCCTTTCTTGGATTCACCACCAGATATAAGCACACTCGCTTGTGTTTTCTTTAAGCTTCAATGGCAGCAACTGAGTTGATCATCAAGGTGTAGATAAATCTTCTCCTTGAAAACCCTAAGTTTGTGTAAAGGAAAGCTCCTCTAGATCTCACAAGAGATTTACACAAACCGCAATATGAGCAACACTAAAACGTGGCTAAGGTTTGCCTTTTATACTTAGGACAAATTAGAAACCCTAAAAACATTTTAAAACAACTAGGGCTGAGTTGGAAAATCTGCAGAAAAAAAATTCTACCCGAGCTTCGATCGATCGAGCCTAAGCTTCAATCGATCGAGCCAGGCCGAAATGCATTAATCTTTTCTGCATTAAGCTCGATTCCAACTTTACATAAATGCACAACTTTGAGCAAGACTAAAACACTTCTAAACACATTATTTTGATCATGGTTTGCCAACAATACAAATTAGAGTTCTAAATACATAAAATCCTAAGTCTTTAGAACCTAACAAACTCCCCCTTTGGCAATCCGTGACAAAACACAACTAGAAGCTCAAAGTTTACAAAATAAAAAACCCTTTACAAAAATAATGCTCATAAAACAAATTCAATCCTAACTACTATCCATCAGTTGTAACTGTAGACAGTAGCTCAATTGAATCAACTTGTATATTTCCTGAAACACTAAACAAAATGCATAAACGCATGTGTGGAAACAATACAAGTAAACAATTTAAATTCTTGATTTTAAACAACACACAATAGAGACATATATCAATGAATAACACATAAATATAAATCAATAAACCGTTTGAAATAAGAAACATATAAAGTACCAACACAAAATACTCCCCCTAACATGAATATCCCATCAAAAACATGGCAAGAGCTAAAAAGGTAAAATACAATGTGAAGCACCTAGATACAATCTAAACTCCACAAGCTCCAACCAAAGAAAATACTCTCCCCCTGAAAACAAAAACTCTACAAAGTACTCCCCCTTTTTGTGACGGAATGCCAAAGGGCAAACAAAATCCATCATCAAAAGGGAGGTGGTCTAAACTGCGCCAACTCCGCACGCAAGGCACGGATCTCATCGAGCACGTCCACCAAAATCTGTCCATGAGCCGCCTGAACGGTCAAGACATGATCCAACGTACGTCAAATGTCTGAATCATCCGAAGCAGTTGGTGGAGGAACATCAGCATCAGCAGCAGCAGCAGCACCCGATGTCTCAACAGCATCAGCACCTATAGAAGAGGGAGGAGGGGGAACAACACTAGATGACGCACCCCTAGGACGCAAAGGAGCAACTCTCAAGTGAGCAGCCCTCTGTCTAAGAAAGGTAGCACCTATAGGAGCAACAACATGCACAGGCTCACCAGATGGGAAACCATCTAGACCTAAAAAGAGCAAAATCCTATGAATGAAAATAGGATGAATAAGTGCATGCCCTACGGTAGAACTCCTATGAACCTCGTTCAAAGAACGAAAAAACAAATGAGGGAAACTGATCGACGCACCAGAAACAAAAGCATACAAAAACACACATCGCTCTAGAGGGATGGTGTGGAAATGAGAAATAGGCCACAACGAATGACATGCTATCCTAAAAAAAAGATAGGCAGTCTCGGTAAGCTCAGCAGACGTGATCCGAGGATCAGAACCCCACTGGATAGATGACCCAGTGATGTATGACATGACAACATCTAAAGAGGATGACTCATCATAGGAATAGTCAGGCTCCCGAACAACTGGAACCCCAAGAGCCTCAGCCACTACCCGAGGGGTAATGGTGAACTCAACACCTTGTATCCAACTCCTAACAAGGGTGTTGGAATCATAGACGTGGCAAGAGAGGTTCGAGAAGAACTCTCTAATCAGGGAGGTCGGGGTTGGATGATCTATCTCTGAGAGAGGCAACCAACCTCTAGACTCAAAGTTAGCCCTAATGGCCGGATCAATCTCATCTAAAACTACAGCTCGCTCAGCCCATATCTTACGCTTACTGTTCAAAGTATCAAAGGCCTCTCTGGACTTATCATTCCTAACACCTCACTCCTAGAGGGAGACTCAGAGGAAGTGAAAGGGGTCCTATAGGCTCTAGTTTTCCTAGGCATGGTGCTAGGATAAGGACCAAAACACAGAGCAAAGGAACAAAAAAAACAAAAGAAAAAAACCAAGGGCAGACTGCAAGTTAGCACAAAAAAATATAGAACAAAAATCTATATGATGCACGAACAATTTTAAATGGCATGATGCATGTCCTAATGCAGTGCAATTAAGTCCAAAAAAGTTCAAATTCACAAAATTGGCTTGAACATAGAGGTATTAACACAAAAAACCCAAAATTTGGAAAACCACTTGATCAATTTGAAAGATATTGACTAATTGATCATCTTACAAGATAGATTTCAGAAAATAATGACCAATTACATCAATTGAACAAGCCAATTTCATCAATTTAACCCAAATTGAACAAAATCCCCAATTCGGATCAATTCCAAACCCTAGAATTTTCAATTTTTCAAAAACCACAAAATTGATCAAATTAAACTACAAGAATCATGATAATAACATCCTAGAAGAAAAACCCAATGATCAATTTCACCAAAAATGTTTTGCATCATCAAAAACCCCAAAATATGAAAAGTGCCGAAAATACCTAATGAATATGCATGAAATCATGAAATAAAATGCAAAAGGAACGGCAAAAAGGACTTACCGGCCTTGGGAGACAAAAACCTTGCAAAATTTTTGGAAGAAAATGACAAAAAATCCTTGGTGGAGCCTAGCCAAGTCGGAGAGAGAAAGGAAAGTTTGAAAAGTTTTGAAAAAGTGCCTTTGAAAAAGTCTAATCTAACTTTTAAAAAACATGATTCACGAGTTTCAATCGATCGAAAAACAGCCTCGATCAATCGAAACAGACAAAGACTTTAACAAAACAATTTTAAAAGAGTTCGATCGATCAAAAAATAGTTTCGATCGATCGAAACAGACAGAGGCTCTCTCTAACAAATTTAAAAATTTTCGATTGATCAAAAAATAGAATGGATCGATCGAAATGGGCAGAGGCTCACTAAATTTGAGAAAAAAAAAACACAGTTTTTTGAAAAAAAAATTCAGAATCAACTCAAAGCATTGAAATTTAAGAGAAATATGCATGAATATGTGATGATGTGACTTTCAAAAATAAGAATTTTAAGCCCAAATTTCCCAAAAATAAAATTTCTTGCATTCTCCATAAATTTTCAAGCAACAAATTAATTTTTCACAAAATTCAAAGTATTTGCAAAACATGGTTGGTCAGACCATAAACACACACAATAACATGTACAAAGTTAGCAAAGAGTAACTCGTGTAGTGTGTGCAACTAGCAAAAACTTGAGATACATGTGAGGTGATATGTGAATAGCAATCAATCACAAAGTCTACAAAATTCATCACAAAGAATTTAAAAGAGACTATCACCTAAAGAGTTACATCATATAACTCCCACATCTCCTAAATCATAAGCTTGCAATCATGTAAGTTTCTTGAATTTATGCCTCATAATATACACACCAATTTTAAGTCATGTGATTTTGGCATCAAGCCTAATAGTTAACACCAATTTTAAGTATTAAGTAATTTAAACCGAGGCTTCACCTTATGTTCTTTTCGTGCATGTGCTACACTTTCTCGAGCACAAAATCTTATGATATGCACTAAGGTGTTCATGATTGGCTAGTGAATAGTGGTGAGATGGTTATTTATGCCTTTCTCTAAAAGTTCAAGTCCAACAATCAAAGACATGTGACTTCAAGATTAAGACAGAGTAATCAAAAACCATAAACATCTTTCCCACACAACATGCACTACAAAGCTTCAACTAGTAAAGTGCAATAAGTAAACTCATCAAAGCTAAACAAGGTACAAACGACATGTTATGTGAAAATAAATTGACCAACCTTGTTTTTCAAAATCCAAGAAGAATAGTACAAAATACAATTTGCTTCCTTTTTCTTCCTTTATTTTATTTATTTATTTATTTATTAAAAAAAACACCTAGAATGAAATGCATGAATGTTATGCAATCCAAATCCTAGAAAAAAAAAAAAAAAAAAAAACAAAAACAAAACCAAAGAACAATGGTCACAAAGGGTAGAGCAATGAAGCACAAGGACCATGAAGACCAAGACCAATCAGGGATACAGAATCACACCAATTACTTGATGAAGAGTCTCAAACTTACTTCTATCAAGAGGTTTTGGTGAAAATGTCGGCATTCTGATGTTCAGTAGGAATATACTCAAGACACACAATCTTTCTTTCAACAAGATCCCTAATGAAGTGATACCTAATCTCTATGTGCTTAGTCTTAGAATGTTGAACAGGGTTCTTAGATATGTCAATAGCACTAGAGTTATCACAATAAACAACCATAGTATCTTGGGATATCCCATAATCAGTTAAAACCTTTTTCATCCAAAGAAGTTATGAGCAACAACTTCCAGCAGCAATATATTCTGCCTCGGCAGTAGACAAGAACACATAATTTTGCATTTTACTTATCCAAGCAACGAGATTAGCTCCAACATAAAAACACCCACCAGTGGTGCTTTTTCTATCATCAGCATTACCAGCCCAATCAGAATCAGAGAAACCAGCAAGAGACAGATTAGACTCTTTACTATAAAATAATCCATAATCACAAGTTCCAGCAACATATTTAATTATTTTTTTGACAGCATTTAAGTGTGAAACTTTAGGATTAGATTGAAATCTAGAACAAACACCAACACTAAATGCAATATCAGGCCGACTAGCAGTCAAATATAAAAGACATCCAATCATACTTTTGTATAATGTAACATCAACAGACTCACCTGACAGATCATTTGTTAATTTTGCATTGGCGGCCATTGGTGTTCTGGCATGTGCAGCATTGTCCAGTCCAAATCTCTTGACTAGATTCTTTGCATATTTTTCCTGGTTGATGTAGATCCCTAAGTTCGTTTGCTTCACCTGTAATCCCAAGAAATAAGTTAGTCCACCAACCATACTTATTTCAAATATCGCCTTCATTTCATCTGCAAAAGAATGAGCAAGAGAGTCATTAGTAGCACCAAAAACAATATCATCAACATAAATTTGAGCTACAACAAAACTGTTCTTATCCTTTCTTATGAAGAGAGTAGTGTTTGCAGATCCCCTTTTGAAGCCATGCTCAGTGAGATATGCAGTCCATCTATCATACCAAGCCCGTGAAGCTTGTTTCAAACCATAAAGAGCTCTCTTCAATTTATACACATCATCCGGTCTGTGAGGGTCAAAAAACCCTTTAGGTTGTTCAACATATACTTCTTCTTGCAACATTCCCTTCAAGAAGGCACTTTTGACATCCATTTGATATAGCTTGAAATTCAGATGACTAGCTATAGCCAACAGTATCCTAATGGATTCCAATCTTGCTACCGGTGCAAAGGTCTCATCAAAATCAATCCCTTCCACTTGTGTGTAGCCTTGAGCAACAAGTCTTGATTTATTTCTGATAACAGTGCCATGTTCATCTGATTTGTTCTTAAAGATCCATTTAGTTCCAATTACATTTACACCCTTTGGTCTAGGAACTAATTCCCACACATCATTCCGAACAAATTGATGAAGTTCTTCATGCATAGAGTTTACCCAATCAGTATGTTAAAGTGCCTCATCTACCTTTTTTGGTTCAAATTGGGACAGATAGCATAAGTGTGTAATTACACTTAAGGCTTTTGACCTTAATCTCATGTTATTATTCAGACTTCCCAATATATTTGAGGAGGGATGATTAAGCCTTACTCTAGAGGAAGGACCTTTAACTAGAGATGTGGATGTATTTTTCTGTTCTGATGAAGGACTAAACTCATGTTGAACCTGTTGAGTCTCATGAACCGGAGTGGATGGTTCAGGACTTGATGGCACATAAATTGCATCATTCAACACCATTAGCTCCTCATCACTATGTTTCCCAACATAATCAACAGGAAGTGAGTCATTAACTTCTATAGGCTTATCTTGAACCGAAGTAGTACTTTCTGAATGTGCTTCTGGACATACTTCATCATGGATCACAACATTTGACAATTCCATGACAGTTTTGGTTCTCAGATTATACACTCTATATGCTCTACTAGTAGAGGAGTACAGTACCCTAGAAAATATCCCTTGTCACTCTTTGCATCAAATTTCTCTAGGTTCTCTCTATCATGTAGAGTGTAACAATCACTACCAAATATCCTGAAATACTTAACGACCGGTTTCTTTCCTTTCCAGAGTTCATAAGGAGTCTTCTTCGAATCAGGTCTGAAATACACCCGATTGAGTGTATGGCAAGCAGTGCTAACTGCTTCTCCCTAGAAAGATTTTGGCAATTTTTTATTGTGCAGCATGACACGAGCCATCTCCTGAATGACCCTATTTTTCCATTCAACTATTCCATTTTGTTGTGGTGTCTTGGGTGAAGAGAACTCTTGATGTGTGCCCTGTTCATTGCAAAAGGTAGCCAGCTTGGTATTCTCAAATTCTCTTCCATGGTCACTTCTGATTCTGGCTATCACAGTATCTTTTTCAACCTGCAATATCTTACACAGATGTATCATCTTCTCAGGAGCCTCAACATTATCTTTCAAAAGTACAACCCAAGTATATCTGGTAAAGCCATCCACAACCACTAGAATATACTTCTTTTCTCCTAAACTCTAAACTTGAGCAGGACCCATAAGATCAATGTGCAGTAACTCCAGAGGTCTTGAAGTTTGAACACTAGCCACAGACGGATGTTTAGATTTTATCTGTTTACCTATCTGACATGGTCCACATATGCACTTATCTATCTTCTCAAACTTAGGTAAACCAACAACAACATCACATTTGGAAATCTTTTCTAACTGCTTATGACTTGCATGCCCCAACCGTTGATGCCACAAATCAACTTGATCAATCTTTGCACTAAAACACTTGTTGCTTATGCTTGGTGTCAATCATTAACAGTTGTCGGCTGTCCTTACACCAACACACATACAGTCACCTCCTCCATCAAGTATCTCACATTCATACTTAGTGAAGAGAACATTCAGTCCATTGTCCCAAATCTAACTAATGCTGAGTAAATTTGCCTTCAGTCCATCAACATACCAAACATCTTCAAAGATCGATAACCCTGGGATGTCCATAGTTCCAATGCCTCTGATGATAGATTTACTTCCATCTCCAAAAGTGACTGTCCCAATCTTTCCTTCAAAGAGGGTCTTGAATAATCCTTTGTTTCCTGTCATATGCCTGGAACAACCACTATCCAAATACCAAAGACAAGAATCACGTGCCTTTAAGGCGGTTAAGGCAGTATAACACAAATAATTATTACCACATATGATAAGACCAAGACATCCAAGGAAAGATTTAACAGACTTAACAAGTGACAAATACACAAAGTAAGCAAGTTGATGAATAAGCAAAAAGAATTTCCAAGAATCCATAACAAAGGGGTCAAGGATCAGTTCAGTGATCAAAGGATCAACAACAAAAGAGCAACCCGCTCTGATACCACTTGATAGTTTTTAGACCCCTTAAAAACAATTGATTTAACCTAGGTAATTAGCCAAGTTGTTACTTAGTGTGCGTTTGGGAAGCGCATTTGCGTTTCCCAAACGCACGTTTTGCGTTTTCAACTTCTTTTTTTTTTTTTTTTTTTTTTTTGTTTTGCACGAGTTTCTGGCCTTTTTTTACTGTTTATTTACTGTTAGGCATTAATATTTGACTTTTTTCCGTGAACAGTGCACATTGTGCACTGTTCACGGACCCACAAATTACACTTTTCAGTAATTTTTTTATTAAAAATGGGTCCCACGGTACTATTCACACATTTAAAAATTATTTTGCTACAGTGTTTTCCAGTTTTCAGTTTCAGTTTTCAGTTTTCAGCTGTATCCAAACGGACCCTTAGTCCAATTTAACAAGTCTAGGTTATCACAATAACAAAGATCAAATCATGTAAAGCAACGGAAAATAAATAACACAAGCTATGATCACCCAGGAAACCAAATCGGTAAAAACCTGGGGAGGATTTGACCTAGCTATC
The DNA here is from genome assembly GCA_028535165.1 of Quercus tomentella. Classification (NCBI taxonomy): domain Eukaryota; kingdom Viridiplantae; phylum Streptophyta; class Magnoliopsida; order Fagales; family Fagaceae; genus Quercus; species Quercus tomentella. The sequence goes on along the minus strand of JAPQVY010000100.1, from coordinate 4,925,865 downwards.
CTCAAGGTAAACTTGAATCCACTATCTTGAAAAAATCGAAGTTCATACAATAAGACTTACAAGCCCCCACGCTCGACTTCTTATTGCTACCAACCAGTAGAACTTACTGACACGACCACGTGCAAACTCCGAATCCACGGACTCCTTCTTTCTTGGATTCACCACCAGATACAAGCACACCCGCTTATGTTTTCTTTAAACTTCAATGGCAGCAACTGAGTTGATCATCAAGGTGTAGATAAATCTTCTCCTTAAAAACCCTAAGTTTGTGTAAAGGAAAGCTCCTCTAGATCTCACAAGAGATTTACACAAACCGCAATATGAGCAACACTAAAACGTGGCTAGGGTTTGCTTTTTATACTTAGGACAAATTAGAAACCCTAAAAACGTTTTAAAACAACTAAGGCTGAGTTGGAAAATCTGCAGAAAAAACATTCTGCCTGAGCTTCGATCGATCGAGCCTAAGCTTCAATCGATCGAGCCAGGCTGAAATGCATTAATCTTTTCTGCATTAAGCTCGATTCCAACTTTACATAAATGCACAACTTTGAGCAAGACTAAAACACTTCTAAACACATTGTTTTGATCATGGTTTGCCAACAATACAAATTAGAGTTCTAAATACATAAAATCCTAAGTCTTTAGAACCTAACACCTTCATTTTAGGTAATTTTAATGTTTTTCTTGTCAAATTAGAGTCCTATCATGAAGTGCATCATTTAGAATTTCTTTAGAAATTTTTTTACTTGGAAAATGAGTTTTAGGAAGAGTTTAAATAAGCCTGTAATTCTGTAAAAGTTCAATTTGTTTATTATCTCTCTTTTGGTGGATTCCAGAGTCTTTATTTTGAATTCAAGGAATCCTTTAGTATCCAGCCCTTTCACGCTTTCCTTTATATCAGACCATAGGATTACAATGAAATCATTCTAACCATGAAAGAACTAAATGAGCAAAAGCTATAGGAGTAAAACAAAATCATATGGTCATACTAACCATTATTTTGTAGAAGAACCATGTCACTATCAAGAACGAAGGTTATTTGATGTGCAATGGTGATGACTGTACAGTTGGAAAAATGTTGCCTGAGGGTCTGCTGAATCAGATTATCTTTAGTTGTATCAATTGAGGCAGTAGCTTCATCGAGCACCAATACCTTACTTTTCTTAAGCAGCACACGGCCAAGGCAGACCAGCTGCCTCTGACCAACACTCCAAATTTCTCCATTCTCACTAACTGCATTGAGTCATAGACCATAAGAATATAAGCAATATATTTCCATAATATAGCTAGCTCTAAAATATTTGACATAAGAAGGTGAAAAGAAAAGCCTGTAGAATCTAGTTTTCCTTCTCTCTTTCTGATTTCATCTCCAAGTTGACACTTATCTAGAGCCCAAAACAATTTAAGTGGAGAAATTATAACAAAAAAATATATAAATAGTATTGACTGCAAATCCTAAAAGCAGTTCCTGCGTAATTTATGAGGACAATGTAATAAAGAGAAAATTCTTTCACTTGCCAAAAAAGAAACCAACCTACCTCCCAAATTTGTTCATCTGTATACTCTTCTAGTGGATCCAGATTTCTTCTCACAGATCCTTCAAACATGGTTGGATCGTGAGGGATAATGCTTAGTCTAGATCGTAAATCATGTAGTCCAAGAAAGGAAATATTGATGCCATCTATCATTATCTGACCAGCGACAGTTTCAACAATCCAAAAAAGTGTTTGTATGAGAGTTGATTTACCACTACCCGTTCTCCCTACAATGCCAATTTTCTGTCCTCCAGGGAAGATACATGTGAGGCCGCGTAATACAAGTGGCATGTGTGGGGCATACCGTACCTACATTGCACCATAAGCATTAATTTATATACATATAACAAACATCATAGTCATAAACAACCCTATACATAACACACACACACACACACACACACACACACACACACACATATATATAATTTTATTTGGTGACAAAAGCTAAGAACTGACTCGGAGATCACGAATATCAATTTCTCCATGTGATGGCCAGAAATGATCTAGAAGACTTTCTTCTATCACAAGTGGCGGCTCACTTGGGCTAGTGTATTGAAAAATTCTCTCTACTGATATAATTTTGTTCTCCACTTGGCAAAGATTCCACATTACCAACATTTGCAACATGTTTAAATTAAGTCCATACATCACAGATACGCCTGTAATGCCTTCAGGAGATAGGAAAGCAAAGAAACAAAAAAGAAAGACAATTAGAAAAGCATGGTTTGAGTTCTTTTACTGATTCAATCAAGAGCAAGGACTGTTAGTAGGACACTAGATGGTAAATACTAACCTGGATCAATGTCTCCCTCGGGAATAGAGACTAAGAAAACCAAGTAGAAAACAAATGTGATAGAAGATAACATATCCAAGCCGAAGCACAAGCCCTCCATTACACCAGCAATATTGAACCTTGGCCTAGAATTTGCATCTGCTAGTTTCATATTTTTGTCCCTAAATCTTGATTCTTTATCAAAGCTCCTGATGGTTGTTGTAGCTGAAATTGTTTCAGAAAAATGTTGTATCATTGGAGCTTTGCACAGTCCAACTAACCTTGATAACTCTCGTGCAGATGGTAAGTAATATTGCTGCATGATTAAAATTTTGTGAGAACAATTCTCTCCACAAGAAAATGACAATAAGACACTGTAATATTACAATGGGAGTTGGGTTTTGATGAAGATTATAATTAGTAGATCTTTCATAGTTCAAACCCAAAAATATCTGAAAATTGAAGTGTAAAAAAGAGGCACAAAAATATACACAAACACATTGTTCAACAAGTATTCAATTATCTAGAAACTTGTTCAATTTTCTTGTCAAAATGACAGCAACTGTCAGCATACAGTTAAAGCATTTAATCTAAGAGATCTTGTAGCATGTACAAAGCACAAATTGTAAAACAAATGTTGCATGATAACAAATGGTAATGTTGTTTATGCAGTCTGAGATGCCATGTGATCAAGCCATTTTTCAGTAATTCTTAAGTCAATATTCTGACAAAGTCAGATGGTATACCTGATACCAAATACTGGTTGCAATCACTGGAATAAAAACAATGAAAACCTGCCATGCAACCTGAGACATTACTACAATAATTCCAAGGAGTTGGATCATCGAGAAGGCAAATGACGCAACTTGATAAGGAATTCTCAAATCCACTGCACTTTGGTCTGTAGAAGCCTGCAAGGAAACATAAGTTAATTTAATAATTATATTTAAACCTATTATATTTACCTGAAAGATTGTTTATGTTTCTGTGTGCGAATGTGTGAGTATGTGTGTGAGAGAGAGATAAGAAGAAGAAGAAGAAGAAGAAGAAGAAATAATTACTTAAAATGAAGGACAAAGAAATTTATTTTAAAAGTTGCAAGCTAAGCCAGAAGCACCCAAAAAAGAACCATCAAACACAATTTTCCACTTACTCTACTTAAGATTCGTCCACTTGGAGTGGCATCAAAAAATGACATGGGTGCACGGAAAACGCAGTAGTGCATCTTACTGAAGAGTTGATTGGCAGTCTTGTACCTAGCTGTTCCAAGAAGCATGGATCTCACAAGGATGCAAAAAGAACTTCCAATGGCCAATAAAACATAGACAATCATTAGGGTAGAGCTACCAACTGTAGGTTTCATGTCTTGTGAGACAGGAGTTGCCCAGGCCATCCAATAATTGCTTCCAATTTGAAGGACCTGAAAGAGAACTTGTGCCAGCAATATAAATGGCACAAGAGCTCCTCCATATGCCATAGTGATATATTTCCAATGGACTGATAGCCCAACTTTACCTTTCTCTCTCTTCTTCTTGGATAAGCTGTCCATTTGACCCAATTAAATCATCTGCTTTCCCATTTTAAACATCTTTATCTTCCTGGTTTTGTACAACCCCATTAGTACTAGCCAAATTTCTAGCTTCCTTGCTTATACTTCCAGAAACTGGCCCTACCACGATGGAATCAAGTGCTGACAAAGCTTTCTCATGTGTTCCCATAAGTTCGGTAAAATCAGTTCCTGAATTAAGAATATCATTGTACTTTCCAGCTTGAGTAATCCTACCATCTTTCATGACCTAAAAACAAGTTATAACTTATAAGTTAAGTTACAAATAGAGAAGAGGATAATCAAGTTCAAAAATGAAAGGCTAGAAAGAAGCTAAATTTGAATAGCTCACCAAGATAAGATCAGTAGCAGGTAAGAACTCTACTTGATGATTAACATAAACAACTGTTTTTGACCTCATAAGACCAAGCAAACATTCTTGCCATATGGAAGTATATATAGTTTAAAAGAAGTTATGTAACAAATGTAGAAAACAGAACTAAAAAATTGCAATGCTACTTCATGAATTTTGGAGTACCTCAACAAACACAGAAAACCATCTTCAAACGTGTAAATCAACAAATTTATGTACAACATAGTCAATAAGGTCTAACTTAAATGACACTTCCTTCTCGCATTGAAATGGGTGGAGGGTGAGGTCATGAGTTCAAAACCCACTCGATGCTTGTTTACTTATCAATATTATAATACTAAAACAACAATATTTACATATTAATTGTAAATAAAACTCATTTAAACACTGAATAAAATAGGTTAGGAAATTAAATTACCTTAAATAGGTGGGATCCTGTATGAGCATCAACAGCACTAAAAGGATCATCAAACAGATAGATATCAGCATCTTGGTACAAAGCATGTGCAATTTGGATCCTTTGCTTCTGCCCACCACTCAAATTGATTCCTCTCTCACCGATGACTGTTTGATCACCAAATGGGAGAATTCCAAGGTCCTTCTTCAAGGAACATGCTTCAACGACCTTCTCATACTTTTCTCTTTACATCTCCCTACCAAACAATATGGTCTCTTCAATCGTGCCACTTTGTATCCAAGGTGACTGAGCAACATATGCCTTTATCCCACACAACTTAACTATAAGGTTGAATTTAATCAACCATCTTATTGGCTTTATTCCGTGCCAAATTTGCTTGTATTTCAGCATTTAGTAACCCTGTATTTAGGTGGGTTTGTTATAAGGGTAGTGAGTGAGATAGAGTGTTGATTGCTCAAGAGTGTGCAAGAAAACAGAGACTCGCAGCTTGATCTCACAGGTGACTCGCAGCTGCAAGCCGCCAAATGCAACACACGTGCCAAGCATGCCAGAAGGTGAACAGTCATGTTAGTTGGAGCACCACAGGACAAAACAGGATAACTGGCCATACGGTTATCTCGCGACTGGATCTCGCGACTCAATCAAGTCGCAAGGCCAAGCCGCGAGCCACCCCTGTTTTGAAAAACCTGACGTTTCACATTCTGCTCTCTCCTCAGTATAAATACCCCTTATACCCACAAATGAAAGAGAGCTTCCAGAGAGAATTTTGAGAGAGAAACCCTAGAGTAAAACAAGATTGATTCACCTACAATCTATACATTAGAGTCTCTTAAAATTCCTCAACTCTCTTCCTCTCCATTGTCAAACCCTTGAGAGTCATTTTACCAAAACCTTGTTCTCACCATATTCATTACTGTGAGAGGGCTGTTTGGTGTTCTGGGAAGCAGTTAGGAAGGAACCAATCTATATTGGTTGATGCTATGGTCTAGTAGCGGAATCCGGGAAGCTAGAAAAGAAAAAAGTTCGGCGTAACCTTGTTGGAGCAAGAAGCTTGGAGGGCTTAGGTGCACTGGGTAGATTAGGCTTGGAGGGTCTATTGCTGTCGTTGTATCCCAACTACATTTTCTACTGGATTATTGACCGCTTGGAGGGCGGCGGAGAGGTTTTACGCCGAGGGCTTCGGTTTCCTCTTCAATAACACATCGTTGTACAGTGCCAGATATCTTGGGTACTTCTCCCAGGATACAGGAAAGCAAACTTGACTTTCCTGAGCCAAAAGTCCCACATACAGCAACCCTCATGCCTTGTTGCACTTTCAAACTTATATTTTTTAATGTTGGACTGGAGGATGATAAATCCCATGAGAATTTCTCGTTAATAATCTGTATTGCTGTATCAGAACTACCTCTTGGAAGCATCTCTGTCACATCAGGCTGCAAGTCATCAAGGTGAAGGAAGGATGCAATTCGATTTATGGACACTTTAGTTTGAGCTACCATTGAGATTGTGTCGGGAAGATTATAGATGGGTTCCTAAAGAATCCTAAACGTTGCAAGTGCAAATAAGATCTTCCCTGACTCTAGTGGGATCCCCATCAACTTGCAAGAACCAAAAGTGACCACAGACACAAATGTGGGGGCACCCCAGAAAGCAAAAGTGGTCATTGCCTAAGTGCAAACATATTTCTTCAATCAACCTGCCTCGGTCTTCCTCAGGTCCATGATTTTAGCCAGAAACTTCATCTCCCATCCCTGAAGCTTTAAAATTCTCGTGTTCCTTAAAATCTCCAATGTCACCTTCATCCTTTTGTCTTTTGATTCCATTATCTTGTCCTGAAACTTCTCTTCTAATTTTCCCAAAGGAACACTAGCCATCATACCAAGTACAGTTGCAACCAAAGCTGCAATTGAAACAATTCCAAGATTTCTATACAAAATTAACAATGCAATAACAACTTGAACAAGAACCATCCATGTTTCGTGCATATACCAACTGAAATCACCAACTCTGACAGCATCAACAGTCATGAAATTGATGATCACCCCACTAGTGTGGCCCTGCTTTGACTGGCTTGAAAGGGTCAGAACTTTACTATAGATCATTACAATCAACACTGATCGGACCTGAATTCCAACCCGCTGAATCCTAAAGAACCAATGCCTCTGTGCGAGGCATTCCACAAGTTTTGCAGCAAAAAACACTGAAACCAGAACATAGCCCTCATTTTTGAAGTTCCATCGCCCATTGAGGTATTGAACAAAAGTATCAATAAAATATGGTCCAACATAGGAAGCCAATGTGTTCATAATCACAAGAAAGGCTGTCAAGAGAATCTCATTCCACACCGAGAAGATTATTGCCTTTGTCAGCTTCAGTGTTGTCACTCCATTAATTGTACCACACTCTGCCTCAAGCTTATTTTTAAAAGTTGGAAAGGCCCCAAACACACTGTCACTAGGACAAAGTTGAGGAACATCCTCAAGGTCTAATGTCTTCTTATTGCCAATTGCAATTAAAGGACCCATCCAAGAGAAAGTAAGAATACTGAAAAATCCAGCATTCAAATAAGGGGTTACATTTTCACTCCCCTTCGACTAATTTGACTCTGCTTCATTACTAGCACTTGAATCCCCATTGGAAAGAGGTTCTTCAAGAAGGGTATCTTCACCCTCGTTCTTCCCCAAAAACCCAACATAACAGAAAAACAAACCCAAAATGACAGAGACAACATCGGAAACTAAATTTTGAACTGGTAAACTAACATGTTTTCTACAAAGGACTACATCAATGAAAAGGCAATAACAAGAAATGCAGGGATAGAAATCCCACCAAACTCTCAATGAAAAAGGGTACTTTGGTTCAGCTGAATTGAACAATTGAATACGCAAGTAAACACAAAGTGAACCCCAAGCAAGTGTTCTAAGAGCTAAATCGAAAAGGGTCACTAACCCTTCATCAGACCAACCATTTCTATACCAATAAAAGTAACTCAATAAGCACAACACTAGACTAAACAAAGAAACACCCAAACAACAAATTTGAGCCTGTTTATAGAACACCTGATGTTCTTAAACCTTCCATTTGGACCTTCACTATGACCCACCTTGAATTTGTTGCACACCCATGAGATAAACAACATAAATAACAAAACCAGGTGTAAAGAACCAGAAACCCCATATAGGAAAACTGGTTTCATGAGAAAATCAGTACCTGAGTGCATGAGTGAAGAATAGTAGTGTGAGAACAAGATTGACACACCGTGCTTTGAAGATTCAACAAGTTCCATAATTTGTGGAGCTTCAGTGGGGTATTTCTACAAGAGATGATGGGTGTGCAAGACTTGTGGATGTTGGATGGATTCTATAAATATGTTTTAAGTTTAAAGATTTCATGGTGAAGATAGAGAGAGAATCAAAACTGCATTTCCTTGGATTATTGAGATGGATTCATGCACTGGATGCTGACATGAATGGCTGCAACCGCATGTTGACTTTTCTCTGTGATTGAAACATTTACACTCTTAAGGAATTTTCAACTTTGTCTTTCTTTGTAAAGTCGAAATTAGGAATATAAAAATGGCAGAAAAAAATTCAGTGATTTTAAAATGAAAAAATAAAAACTCACACTGATAGAAAAATCATCCTGGAGTTCCGCAAAAGACCAAACTTTTTCTTCTTTGAATATCTGTGCTGGATATAAGTCACAGAGATGGGAAGTGTATTCAATTTTAGAAATGACTCAGTACTTGTAAGTAAGATTTACAATTACATCTTTATATATAGTCCAAGCCTCTGCTCCATGGACTAAGTTTCAGCAGATGATACCGATTGAACACTGCATGAATTGGTAAAATTAGTACAGACTTTTACAATACAACAATTATTATTATTATTATGCCAAAACAAAACAGAAAATAGAAATCAAACCGACTCCTAACCTTATCATTTTCGAGCCTGCATGGTTGTTTTGAAGTTTGTCCATCTCATGGCAAGATAGTCTGCTAGGTTTAAGGGCAGTCATCGTTTGGCTGAGACCGATCAGTTTCACAGGTAAGAGAAGGGAAAGAAAGGGTTTGGAAATCTATAAAGAATATATTGATCAGTGGAATTTTTTTTCTTTTCTTTTATTTATCTGAAATAGAATTCTACTTTAAAACTCTGGCTATTGTTACTTCACACCCACACCCCACAAGAAAAGTTTCTTGTACTCGTGGGGTGACCTATTTAAGTAAAGTATGAAGGATCCGAAGAGGTTTCGGGTTTTGAAGGAGAGAGAGAGAGAGAGAGCAACAATGGTGAGTAGAATTAAATGGGGAATGTGAAAAGAGTTTCAAAAGCAATGGAACGAAAAAAGAGACGTTGTTTGATTGTTTGAACGCCACTCTTTGGAATTTATGGTAAACCAAAAAAACAGTGTCGTTTTCATTATTAGAGCATCCACGCCAGCTCGTGGATACTCATCTAAAATACAAAAAATGCTCCAATTTACACATTTTACCCCAAAATCCTCCCACATCAGTTCATGTAAAAATGTCTAAATATACAAGATGTCTTGCAAAATGAACAGTAACCGTGCATATATACACGGTTACTGTTCACCGTGTAAACAATTTTTTAATATTATTCTCTCCTCTGTCAAACCACTTCCCTTCCCCAACCATTGCAACAACTCAGCGCGCCAGAATAACCACCAAACCCAGAGCCACCAGCAAACACCGCAATCTAGCACAAAGTATTAACCAAACTCAACTGAAAATTAACCCAAAATCAACTAAAAATTAACCCAAACACATCCACAGACAAATCAAGATACACTTGCTCAAAAGTGAAAAAAAAAAAAAAAAAAAAAAAAAAAAAAAAAAAACACAGAGATACACTTGACTGGAACGATCGGAGCTCGTGGGTCTCACTTGATCGGAGCTCGTGGGTATGGGTCTTGCCTGATCGAAGCTAAGAAGATACAATAACTGATCGGTGCTTGTGGATCGGAGCTAGGGAGATCTCGGTCAAATCTGATCTGGTCGGATCTGATCGGTGCTTGTGGATCGGAGCTAGGGAGATCGGTGCTTGCCTGATCGGAGCTGTGGATCGGAGCTATGGATCGGAGCTAGGGAGATCGGTATAGAAATGATCGGAGCTAGGGAGTTGTGGATCGGTATAGACCGAGAGGGAGAGTTGATTCAGAGAGAGAGAGAGAGCTTTAACAGAAAAAATGAGAAAGAAAAATGGTTCACAGAGACAGAGAGAGAGAGCTTTATCAGATAAATGAGAAAGAAAATGGGTTCAGAGAGAGAGAGAAAGCGAGAGAGAGCTTTAACAGAAAAAATGAGAAAGAAAAATGGGTTGGGTTCAGAGAGAGAGAGAGAGAGAGAGAGCTTTATCAGATAAAAATGAGAAAGAAAATGGGTTCAGAGAGAGAGAGAGAGAGAGAGAGAGAGAGAGAGAGAGAGAGCTTTATCAGGTAAATGAGAGAACGCGCGCGTAGGTTGTTGAGGAAATAATAAAAAAAATTGAGAATATCAATTATTTTAATAAAAGAGGTGTTAAAATAGATGAACTGATGTGGGTATTTTGTAAAAGTGAAGGTGTAAAATAGAAAAAGTAGGTTTTTAGTGTAAAAATGGATGTGCAAAATGCATGGACTGATGTGGTTGCTCTTAGAACGACAAGTGCAATTTTTTTTTTTTTTTTTTTGGGTGGTTGATAATTGCAATTTATTTAAGGAAGATCGGTAATTAAAAAGGATTAAAAAAAATTCAAGAAAAGTTAGAAAGAATTTGAGGAGATATTAATGTAAATGTCAACAGTAAAGTGTGATCTCAAAAATGGAAGTTATAACATTCAAACGTTTCAAGAGAAATATTCAGCCAAAAAAAAAAAAAAAGGTTTCAAGAGAAATGTTATGTCTACAACATTAATCTTAAGTGGAAAGTTGTTTTTTTTTTTTTTTTTTCGAAAAAAAAAAAAAAAAGTGACAAGTTGTTATTAGTTGTTACAAGTAGCCAAAAAAGTAATTTATTTGTCGATTTAAATTAGAATTAATAACAACTTATCACTTAAAATTTGGTATGAAAATATTGTGAATGTAGTATTTCTCAATGTTCCAATGACTTTTTTTTTTTCTTTTGCATCTATATTGGAACATTTCATTCAAATTTAAATGCTATATTTAATTTACAACATTTTAAAGTCTAAAAATGTGAAAAAGTTAGTAGAAGAGGTTTTTTTTTTTTTTTTTTTTTTTTTTTTTTTTTTTTTTTTTTGGAGAAAGAGTTAATAGAAGAAGTTAATGGTGTACATTTCTTGAAAAAAAAAATAGTGTAATTATTGTTGACACATGGTAATAAGTAGTCAACAAAATTGCAAATTGAGTTGTAGCACATGGCATTGTCTATCCTAATCATAAAATGCTAGATTCTAAAATGTGTCAAGTACTGAAAACCACAAACTTAACAAATGTTGTTTGAGAATGTAAAATAGGTTTTCTTTTTTTGCATTCCCCAATGTTAGTGCTCTTAGTATTGTCTTCAGTAACTATATATAGTATACTAGATTAGATTAAATAATAGATATATTGATAATAGTTTTTTTTTTTAATGAGAATATATTGATGATATTGATATTGATTTGAATTTAGGTTTTCCAATAAAAGGAGAATATGATATGTTTGCTTTCAGTAAGGTTTTTTTTTTTTTTTTTTTTTTTTTTTTTCCCTATAGTTCAATTTTGATGATGATGGATGGTAGTGCATCTTTTCACCATGTAGATGTAGTTCTAGGATCAAGGGACTTACCATTTGACGGCATAGCCTTAAGCATATGACATTCTTGCTCACTTATAGAGAAAACTGTATGGAAGAATAAAATGCCATTAATCAAGCCTGAAAGTTCAAATATGTGTATAAACACCCTTGAACGTTTAGACCCCCAATTTACAAATTAACCAATTCAAGCTTTATGTCAAACAACTAGTGTGCGGAAAATGAACATAATTTATAATATAGAATTGGAAAAACTATCTAAGCCAAATTAAAATCACAACCCACAGCAGATAATAAAAGGCAAAGATAAAGGGAAGGAAGATGCAAACACAAAGACAACACGCGATGTGTTATCGAAGAGGAAACCGAAGCCCTCGGCGTAAAACCTCTTCGCCGCCCTCCAAGCGGTAAACAATCCACTAGAAAATGTAGTTGGGATACATGGACAGCAATAGACCCTCCAAGCCTAATCTACCCAGTGCACCTAAGCCCTCCAAGCTTCTTGCTCCAACGAGGTTGCGCCGAACCTTTTTCTTTTCTAGCTTCCCGGATTCCGCTACTAGACCGTAGCATCAACCAATGTAGATTGGTTCCTTCCTAACTGCTTCCCAGAACACCAAACAGCCCTCTCACAGTGATGAATATGGTGAGAACAAGGTTTTGGTAAAATGCCTCTCAAGGGTATGACAATGGAGAGGAAGAGAGTTGAGAAATTTGAAGAGACTCTAATGTATAGATTGTAGGTGAATCAATCTCGTTTTACTCTAGGGTTTCTCTCTCAAAATTCTCTCTGGAAGTTCTCTTTCATTTGTGGGTATAAGGGGTATTTATACTGGAGTGAGAGAGGAATGTGAAACGTCAGGTTTTATAAAACAGGGGTGGCTCGCGGCTTGGCCTCGCGACTTGACTAAGTCGTGAGACCCAGTCACGAGATAACCGTATGGCCAGTTGTCCTGTTTTGTCCTGTAGTGCTCCAGCTAGCATGTCTGTTCACCTTCTGGCATGCTTGGCACGTGTGCTGCATCTGACAGCTTGCAGCCGCGAGCCACCCGCGAGATCAAGCCGTGAGTCTCTGTTTTCTTGCACACTCTTGAGCAATCAACACTCTATCTCACTCACTACCCTTACAATAAACCCACCTAAATACAGGGTTACTAAATGCTGAAATACAAGCAAATTTGTCACGGAATAAAGCCAATAAGATGGTTGATTAAATTCAACCTTACAAAGCCCAGCATGGAGGATTTATTTCTCTTTTTGAATGAAAACGATAGAAAAGTTACAACTTATTAGTTACTCTCATTAATATTTATTATCAGAAATTTATCAATTGCACACCATCTGTTCTTTCAATATGCCAAAAACACACTGCAGCCACCAGTTAGATCAACAAAACAAGATCACAAAGCAGTGAGTTTTTGCCATTGTCAATTGACATGCGAGAGTCAAATAAGATTAGTTCCCGAAACTGGAATTTGACCTCATTGTGTACTCCGTTACAAGTTGAGCAAAAGATGATGACTTGTTTTCTAACAATCTAGTTGGAGAATCATATTCCTCCATAATCCCTGCACCAGGATTGAAAGAAATCTGCTAAGCCATAGGATTACATTACAATGAAATCATATTAACAATGAAAGAACAATATAAGTAAGATAAAATCACATGGTCAAACTAACCATTATTTAGTAGCAGAACCATGTCACTATCAAGAATAGAAGTTATTCAATGTGCTATGGTGATGACCGTGCAGTTAGAAAAATGTTGACTGAGGGTTTGCTGAATGAGATTATCTGTTGCAGTATCAACAGATGCAGTAGCTTCATCAAGCACTAATACCTTACTTTTTTTGAGCAGCACACGGCCAAGGCAGACCAGCTGCCTCTGACCCACACTCTAATTCTCTATATTCTCACTAACTGTAGCATCCATATGAATATAAGCAATATGTTTCCATTGCCTATTTTTGAAATATTCCACATAAGAAGCTGAAAAGCCAAACCTGTGGAATCTAGTTTTCCTTCTTTATCCCAAACTTTATCTCCAAGTTGACACATATCCAAAGCCTAAAACAATTCAAGGGAAAATTTAGGGGCAATTTCATAAGTATAAAAAATAAAAATAAAAATAAAAATAATAATAGGCAGGAGCCACCCGTTAACTACAAATAATTACATTGACTGTCCAATTTACAAGGAAATTTAGAAAAGAGAATTCTCTCACTCGCCCAAGAAGAAATCAACCCACCTCCCAAATCTGTTCATCAGTATACTCATCAAGTGGATCCAGGTTGCTTCTTATAGTCCCTTCAAACTTTGTTGGATCCTGAGGGATAATGCTTAGTCTAGATCGCAAATCATGCAGTCCAATTGAGGAGATGTTGACGCCATCTATAATTATCTTACCAGCAGCAGGTTCAACAATCCGGAAAAGTGCTTGTATGAGAGTTGATTTACCACTGCCTGTTCTCCCTACAATGCCAGTTTTCATTCCTCCAGGGAAAGTACATGTGAGACCTTGCAATACAAGTGGCATGTGTGGTGCATACTGTACCTACATTACTCCCCTTATTATTAACTAATATAGAACGCATAAAAATCATAGTCATGAACGAAATTTTTACAATATCTCAGTTGTTTGGTAATAAAAAACCATTTACCAAAACTACCTACAGATCATGAATATCAACTTCTCCATTTGGTGGCCAGGAATGATCTGGCCTGTTTTCATCTATCACAAGAGGTGGTTCACTTGGGACAGAAGTGTATTGAAGTATTCTTTCTACTGATATAATTTTGTTCTCCATTTGGCAAAGAGTCCATACTATCCCGGCTTGTACCATGTTTAGATTAAGTCCATATGTCACAGCTAAACCCGCAATGGCTTCAGGAAAAAAGAAAACCAAAAAATTATCAGGATTAAAAAAATGACAATTTGAAATGTATTACTCTGGTTCCTTTACCAAATTAAATAAACAGCAAGAAGCATTGTCAGTACACTAGATGGGAATTACTTACCTGGATTAATGACTCCCTCAGGAATACAGATCAAGAAAACCAAGGAGAAGGCAAATGTGATAGAAGATAACATATCCAAGCGGAAGCACAACCATTCCCTTGCACCAGCATTATGGAACTTAGGCCGAGAATATGCATCTGTCAGTCTCATATTTTCATCCCTAATCTTGATTCTTCATCAAAGCTCCTAATTGTTGGTGAGCCTGAAATTGTTTCAGCCAAATGTTGTATCACGGGAGCTTTGCACACACCAACTAATCTCACTAGTTCTCGAGCTAAAGTTATGTAATATTGCTGCATAATAACATGTTCATTACAAAACTAATCTCCACATAAGAATGATCATACATTTGAATATTACAATGGGGGAGAAATAATGAATGGTTAGCATTTGTAGCTCTTTGCATGGTTCTAACCCCAGATATTTCAGAAAATTAGAGAGCAAAAAGGGCACAAACAACTGCACTACATTCACCTAGCAACTTAATTCATCTATCTTAAGAAAAATCATTTTTTAGAAAGTATTCATTTATCTTGCAATTTGGTCTGCTTTTATCAAGTTGACAGAAAAACTCCTAATACAGGTTTGAAATTTAATCTAGTGGACCTTGTAGCATGTGCAGTCTAAAATGTATAGAAGGCAGTATGATAAACATAAAATTATACAGTTTCAGGATAAAGTCAGATGGTATACCTGATACCAGATACAGGTTACAATCACGGGGATAAAAATGATAAAAACCTGCCACGCAACCTGAGACATTACTACAATAATTCCAAGAAGCTAGATCAACGAGAAAGCAAATTCCCCAACTTGATGTGGAATATTGAAATCCATTGCACTTTGGTCAGTAGAAGCCTGCAAGGAAACATACAGCCAATTAAATTAAAAAATTTACATCCACCATGTTTATATGAAAGAATATATTTGCATGTGTAAGAGTGTGTGTATGTGTGTGTGTGTGTGTGAGAGAGAGAGAGAGAGAGAGAGGAATTGTTTAAACCGAAGAAGAAAGAGCCATATCAAATTGTAAACTATGCTTCTTTTGAAGCTTCTACTCAAGAAGGACTATAAACATTTTCCACTTACTCTGTTTAGGATTCTTCCACTTGGGGTGGCATCAAAGAATGAGATGGGGGCACGGAAAATGCATAAGTGCATCTTATTGAAGAGTAGAGTGTATGTCTTGAACCCAGCAGTAGAAAGTAGCAGCGATCTGACAAGGATGCAAAATGAACTTCCAATGGCCAGAGCAACATAAGCAATTATAAGAGTAGAGCTAGAAACTGCAGGGTTCACATCTTGTGAGATTGCAGCTGCCGAAGCCATCCAATAATTGCTTCCAATTTGAAGGAGCTGATAGAGAACCTGTGCCAGCAATACACAAGGCACAAGAGCTCCTCTGTATGCCATAGAGATATATTTCCAATAAACTGAAAACCCAACTTTACCTGTCTCTCTCTCTTCTTGGATAATCTGTCCTTTTGATCCAACCACATCATCTGCTTTGCCATTTGGAACATCTTTATTTTCTTTTTTTTGTGCAACACCATTAGTAATACCCATATCTCCAACTTCCTTGCTCATATTTCTACTTTCAGACACTGACCTAGCCTCTGCAGAATCAAGTGCAGACAAAGCTTTCTTATGTGCACCCACAAGTTCCATAAACTCAGTTCCAGAATGAAGAATTTCATTGTACTTTCCAGCTTGAGTAATTCTTCCATCTTTCATAACCTAACAACAAATGTAATAGCTGATTTCACATCTAGAAAAAAAGGGACAATCCATCCATAAGTTGAGATCATAAAGAGAAAGGTGGAAAGAAACTTAATGTGAATGGCTCACCAAGATAAGGTCAGCAGAAGGTAAGAACTCTACTTGATGAGTAACATAAATCACTACTTTTGAACTCAAAAGGCCCAGCAAATATTCCTGCCATATAGGTATCAAATAAATCCATTTCAAAAGAGCTAAGCAGCAACTACAGAAAACAAAATCCGCACAAAGTGCAAGTATATTCAAGTATCCCAACTAAAGACAAGAAACCATCTTCAATTTGTACAGCATCAGTTAATATATATGATAAATTAGGGGGGTAAAACTCATTTTAATCAGAATGTAATGACATTAGAGTAGTATAGAAAATTACCATAAAGAGGTGGGATCCTGTATGAGCATCCACAGCACTAAAAGGATCATCAAATAAATAGATATCAGCATTTTGGTATAGAGCACGTGCAATTTGGATTCTTTGCTTCTGCCCACCACTCAAATTGATTCCTCGCTCACCTATAACTGTCTGATCCCCAAACGAGAGAATTTCCAGATCCTTCTTCAATGAACATGCTTCAAGGACCCTTTCATACCTCATTCTTTCCATCTCCTTACCAAACAATATGTTTTCTTCAATCTTACCACTTTGTATCCATGGTGACTGAGCAACATAGGCCTTTGTCCCACACAACTTAACAATGCCAAATATCCTAGGAATTTCTCCAAGGATACAAGAAAGCAAACTAGACTTTCCTGAACCAACAGTTCCACAAACAGCAACCCTCATGCCATGTTGCACTTTCAAATTTATATCTTTCAATGTAGGATTAGAGGAAGACAAATTCCAAGAGAAATTCCCATCAATAATCTCTATTACTGTATCGGAACTACCTCTTGGAAGCTTCTCTATTGTGTCAAACTGCAAGTCATCAAGACGAAGGAATGATACAATTCGATCAAGGGACACTTTACTTTGAGCAATCATTGAGATACCCTCGGGAAGATAAAAGATAGGCTCCTGAAGAATCCTAAACGTTGCAAGTGCAGATAAGATCTTCCCCGACTCAAGTGGGATTCCAAAGAGCATACAAGAACCAAAAGTGACCACAGACACAAATGTGGGGGCACCCCAAAAGACAAATGTAGTCATCGCCATAGTGTAAACATACCTTTTTAACCATCCTGCCTCGGTTTCCCTGAGCTTGGTAATTTTAGATAGAAACTTCATCTCCCATCCTTGAAGCTTAAGAATCCTCATGTTCCTTAAAATCTCAGATGTTGCATTCATCCTTCTGTCTTTTGACTCCATTATCTTGTCCTGAAACTTCTCTTGTAATTTTCCCAGTGGATAATTAGCCAACATAACAAGTACAGTTGCAAAAAGAGCTGCAATTGAAGCAAGCCTAAGATTAACAATGCGATAGCAACATGAAAAGGGACCATCCACGGATCATGCATATACCAACCAAAGTCCCCTATCCTCTCAGCATCAACTGTCATGAGATTGATGATCTCCCCACTAGTGTAGCCCTGCTTTGACTGGCATGAAAGGGTCATACCTTTATTATAGACCATTGTAACCAATACTGATCGGACCCTAATTCCAACTAGCTGCAACCTAAAGGACCAATGCCTTTTTGAGATACATTCCATAAGTTTTGCAGCAAAAATTACAGAAACCAGAACATAGCCCTCACTCTTGTAGTGTTGGCCCCCATTGAGGTACTGAACAAATTTGTCAATAAGATACGGCCCGACATAGGAAGCCAATGTGTTCATCATCACATATATGGCTGTCAAAAGAATCTCTTTCCATGCGAAGAAGATCAATGCCTTCACTAGCTTCAATGTGGTCACCTTGTTAACTGTACCACACTCTGTCTCAAGCTTATTTCTAAATGCTAGGAAAGCCCCAACTACACTATCACCGGGAGCAAGTTGAGGAACATCCTCAAGGTCTAAAGTCTTCTTATTGCCAAGGGAAATTAGAGAACCCAGCCAAGAGAGGGTAAGACTGCTGAAAAATCCAGCACTTGAATAAGGGGTTACAGTTTCAACTCCCTTAGACTTGCTTGACTCTGGTTCATTGCTAGCACTAGAATCACCATTCAAGAGAGGTTCTTCAAGAAGGGTATCTTCACCCTCACTCTTTCCAAAAACCCGCATATAACAGAGGAAGAAACCCGAAAGAACAGATATAACATCGGAAACAGAATATTGAACTGGTAAATTAACACTTTTTCTATAAAGAATAACATCTATGACAAGGCAATAACCAGAAATACAGAGATAGAAGCCCTACCAAACTCTCAATAAAAATGGGTACTTTGATTTAATTGAATTGAACAACTGGGCGTGCAGGCAAACACATACTGCACCCCAAGCATGTGCTCTGAGGGCTAAATTTAAAAGGGTTACTTGACCTTCATCAGACCAATCATTTCTATACTGTTAGAGATATATTAGCCTATTAGCATAAACCCAAGCCTAATTCTACTTTGTGTACAAGCCAAGTCTCCTACTTGTACTAGAAGTCTATTAGTCTAGGGTTTAGTCTACTATATATACACATGTTATGATTCATTGTAACACAGGATTTGTACTACACTCTAATATATTATTGATGTAGCCCTTTAGGGTTTCCTCCGTGGATGTAAGCCGTTAGGATGAACCACGTAACTCTCGTGTGTTACGCTTTTGCTTCCGCATCTATACTAGCATATTCAACATGGTGTATCAATGCTAATATTTAACATATACAAATAGAAGTAATTCAATAAACATAACACTAGACTAAACACAAAAACACCAAAACAACAAATTACAGTCTGTTTATGGCACAAACCCCTTCTGTTCTTAAACTTCTCATTTGGACCTTCACTATGACCCACCTTGAATTTCTTGCACACCCATGAGACAAACAAAACAAATGACAAAACCAAGTGCAAAGAACCAGAAAACCCACGTAGGAAAATGGGTTTAAAGAGAAAATCAGTACCTGTGTACATGAGTGAAGAATAGTAGTGTGAAAACAACATTGATATACTGTGGTTTAAGGATTGAACAAGTTCCATTTTTGTTAAAGCTTTAGTGGGTGTTAGATGGGTTGTATATGAGTCACGGTGACCAAGACTCATACATTTACTCATAAATGAACAGCACAAAGAAGGGTTTGTCATCTTTACCCAAAAAGGTGTGAACTTGTAGGGACACTGACTCCGACTGCAACTGCTGGTTGGACCTGACCATGTGTCCGTCTGACAAAGTTTTTTTTGCTTTTTTGTGTTAGCTTTTTGTCTTAACTTTATTTATTTTCTCTTTCTGAAATCATGATTGAATTTTTATTCTGCAAAAGCTAATCTGCATCTGCAGATAGAATACAATCAATGTCATCAGGAACCGAATCCATCCAAGCAGTGAAATTCCTGAAGCTTTGATGCCATAACCTGTTCGTTTTAGCTAATTTAGGTTGTTACTGAATTAGCTAATTCCTAAATTAGCTAATTCCTAAAACTCCTAAGCTTTGATGCCATCCAAGCAGTTAACGAGTTTTAGCTAAAGCTTGTGCTACCGCATTGCCTTCACGTTCAACACTATTGAAAACAAAAGGCCCTTAGGCGCTTGAGTGCATTGATCCAGGTTGCATACTGGACTTCTGCTGCTCTGCATGAAGAGCAAAAGCTTCAACTGCCACAACCCAGTTAGGGAGCCAGACATGTTGCACCATTGATGCCATAACCTGTCCCTGAGAATCATGTACTCTGCTCACCCCTGAAAATACGCCAGCTCCTGACCGAAGGTTCTCTCTAGCTTTAAACCAGTCTTGTTTTGGAGGTAACTCTTTCAGGATTTTAAATCCTCTCCATTTTCAAGCTTTGCCATCTTATTTAAAACTCGTTAACTGTTCGTTTTAGCTAATTTAGCTTTTTACTGAATTTTTTTAAGTGGAAGCACTATAAATAAGTGCTAGAAGCTAAATAAAATAAATTAAGTTTCTCCAAATAAATAAATAAATAAATTGATTGATTTTTTTACCCAAGGTGGAAAATAACAAAAAGTAAAGTGGGACTTGCAATAAGCAAAAAGTACCTACAATAACATAAATTATGATGGGATTCATTATTTATGTGAGAGGAAAAAGCGTTGTTATAATTGCAAACAAGTTTCACCAAAAAAAAAAAAAAAAAGATAAAAAAATGGACAAAAAATCATCAAATCATCATCATCTCTAAATTTATACTTTATATGTATTTTCAAATTTTTTATAATTTAAATACTCCATTTCTTTAATAAAAATTATATATGAATTCTAGCAAATAAGTTAATAAATTAAGATCAATCTTTCTAATCAAATCCAAAAATATACTCTCAACTATAATTTAATTAATCATTGACATAAATTTATGAAAATGTGTTCAAGTCTTTTTTTTCTTTTCTTTTTTTTAAATTAGAAGAAGATGCATTCGAGTTTGGTTTGTATTTAGTGCTCTAAAAATAAAATTAAATAACTTTACCCCAGAAACTTGAATAAAATTGGCTTCACTCGACTCAGATTATAGCGTTACTGAGAAGTAAATTGACAAATCCAATAACTTTTTTTTTTTTTTTTTTTTTGGGTTTTTGGGTGTAAGTTTACTATTTCTATTCTTTGGCCAAAAGTGTGGAAGATATTTTAATTTACTCGCTCTCCCATTTCCCTAAGAAACTTGTGGCATTCTGAAGGTCACTAATCATTGTAACACATGATTCACATTCAATCAATTAATAAATTTTTTCTCAAAAAAAAAAAATATCAATTAATAAATTATTTACCTACATTATCATGCGCCCCTGGCATCACATGCAATTATCATTTCATCTATTAGTTTTACTCCACATGTTTGACTAAGTTTACAATTGTGGTACCTTTATTTTATTTTTATTTTTTGAAGCTATGGTACCTTGATTTAATTCTCAAATCGTTTTTTGCCCATTTCATTTCCCATGTATATGAAAAGTAGAAAATCAAAATAGGACCCCAAAAAAAAAAAAAAAAAATTCATGCAAAAATGGAGTTTTTTCTTCTATTCCTTTGGGTTCTTGGTAAAGAATTAGGTTATTGGTAAACAAGTCCTATATATATATATATTTTTTTTGGGGAAAAATAAGTAAAGGATTTATTTACTTCTTCTTTAAGTCATTCAAGACTTATATAGAGCATGAACTGTTTGTAAAAAGTATTAGAAACAAATTTCAATCACAAAGTACATTATTTACAAAATAGCTCGTCTTACATAATAACTGAATATAAAATGCATTTTGTTCCCAATTTTTTTTTACAAAATTTAAAACACTTTCAAATAACAGATATAGATAGCTTAATTTATAAAGTCTAATACACTATATTGACTATATTTTGTTAGAAAATAATCACATCATTTTAAGAAGGGTTTAGGATTAACACTTACAAGTCTCATCTACTATTTTCTTTTTTCACTTAACCAAACAAAAAAAAAAAAAATCATCAATTTTTTCCTCACATCCCTTGAATCTGCGACTAGTATCATTAAAGTTAAAAACATGTTGATTAATAGGTCGGTCTCTTGAGCAAAATCTCTAGCACAATTATCCTCATGATAAGGTCGTTTCCTCACTTGAAAATAGTTTTAGATGATTTCATATTTAATCCAACTAATTTAAATGAGAAAGTTGATTGTGCCGAATACAAGATCAAGTTTAAATGCATAATTACTCACAAAATACAAGCCCTTCGTCTCCAAAACTTGAGCTAATTATCTACAGAAAAATCTTACCACCAAGCTCAGTAGGATGTCCCAAATATTTGTGGAGATAAGCTGACTAACAAAAACAAAACTGAGACATAAGTATTGAGGTGAGATACAGGGTTAATGCCTATAAATCTCCTTTATTGTTGCCTTTTTTTCACCAATATTTGAGTGTGTGTATCAAAACAGAGTGTTAAGACTCAACCATGCCAATCAGTCCAGTTCCTAAAGCTCACTTCCTTAAGTAATATTTCTATCCCGAGAGATGAAACTCACTTAAGTGGGTTTGATGATACCTTAACTAAGAGTACTTTGACAATTCAACAAGATAAATACTAAGGGAAATAATAGAAATAAAAGATATATTCTCTTAAACTTAAACGAGCTGGACAAATCTTTGTTGGTAGAATATGCCAAAAACTCATTTCAAGCATAAAAGTTACAACTTAGTTACTCTTGTCAATGAACATTATTATAAAATCTTCTATCTGTAATGTACTAAAGTAACCACTAACTAGCTAGGTCACCTAAATCCCACTAATATCCTTCTCACAGTTCAAACAAGACCATAGAACCAATTATTTTGAGTCATTCTCAACAAAGTTGGCAGAGTCAAATAGAGCACAAATAATCTCAGCAACTTTACTTCCCAAAGCTTGAATTTGCCCTCACAGTGTACTCTACTACAAGTTGTGCAAAAGATGATGATTTGTTTTCAAGCAATCTTGTTGGAGAATCATGTTCCTCAATAAGCCCTACACAAAGATTAAGAAGAGCTTCTAAGCCATATAATCTAAGACGAAATATAGAGTCCATTTTTATAATTTGATAATTTTTTGAAATTTTTATGTAATTTTCAAAGTTTATGAGTTGGGTTTTATTTCCTTGATTTTAGGTAATTTTAATGCTTTTCTAGTCAAATTAGATCCCTATCATGAAATGCAAAATTTAGAATTTCTTTAGAAATGTTTTTACTAAGAAAATAATTTTTTGGAAGCGTTTAAATATGCTGTAATCTATAAAACAACAATTGAAATCATATTTTATCTATGAAAGTTTAGTTAGCTAATTGTTACTATTTTGGAGGACTCTAGAGTCTTTCTTGTGAATTCAAGGAATCCTTTATAGTTTTAAAGGATTTCATATAACTAGAATGATATCTACCCCTTTCACACTTTCCTTCCTATCTCACCAAAGGATTACAATGAAATCATTCTAACCATGAAAGAACTAAACAAGCAAAAGCTATAGGAGTGTAAAAAAATCATATGGCCATACGAACCATTATTTAGTAACAGAACCATGTCACTATCAAGAACAGAAGTTTTCCGATGTGCAATTGTAATGACAGTACAGTTGGAAAAATGTTGCTTGAGGGTCCGCTGAATCAGATTATCTGTAGCAGTATCAACGGATGCAGTAGCTTCATCAAGCACCAATACCTTACTTTTCTTAAGCAGCACACGGCCAAGGCAGACCAGCTGCCTTTGACCTACACTCCAATTTTCTCCATTCTCGCTAACTGCATCTTCCATAAGAACATAAGCAATATATTTCCACAAAATAGTTCTAAAATATTTGACATAAGAAGATGGAAAGACGAACCTGTGGAATCCAGTTTCCCTTCTTTCTTTCGAACTTCATCTTCAAGTTGACACTTATCCAGAGCCTAAAAAAATTCAAGGGGAAAAGTTATAACCAAAACATAAACAAATAGTATTAGCAGGTCCCATCTATTAACTAAAAATCCTAAAAGCAGTGCATGCTTGATTTATGAGGAAAATGTAATAAAGAGAGAATTCTTTCAATTACCAAATAAGAAACTAACGTACCTCCCAAATTTTTTCATCTGTGTACTCTTCAAGTGGTTCTAGATTGCTTCTTACAGTCCCTTCAAACATGGTTGGATCCTGAGGGATAATGCTTAGTCTAGATCGCAAATCAGGTAGTCCAAGCACAGAGATGTTTATGCCATCTATCATTATCTGACCGGCAGCAAGTTCAACAATCTGAAAAAGTTCTTGTATGAGAGTTGATTTACCACTACCTATTCTCCCTACAATGCCAGTTTTCATTTCTCCGGGGAAAGTACATGTGAGGCCACGTAATACAAGTGGCAAGTGTGGGGCATACCGTACCTACGTTGCATGATTAGCATTAGTTAATATACATCTCAAAAAAACATGGTCATGAATGAACCTATACATAATATGATTTTATTTGGTGATAAATAACTAAGAACTGACTTGGAGACCATGAAAATCAACTTCTCCATGTGATGGCCAAGAATGATCTGGCTGACTTTCTTCTATCACAAGAGTTGGCTCGCTTGCGATACAAGTGTATTGAAACATTCTTTCTACCGATATAATTTTGTTCTCCAACTCACAAAGATTCCATATTACCCACATTTGCAGCATGTTTAGATTAAATCCAAATGTCACAAATAAGTCCGCAATGCCTTCAGGGAAAAGGAAAATGAAGAAAAAAAAAACAATTAGGAAACTATTGTTTGAGTTCCTTTACCAATTTTTTAAATCAATAGCAAGGACTCTGATCATACCATAAAAATAATATCAAGTTGGCATAAAGCCACTTGTAATCTTAGAAATGATAAACATGTAAGATTGCAACTATGCCATGTGTAAGTTTTTTACTTACTTTTTTTTTGATAAGTAAGTTTTTTACCTACGCCATATGTGATTGACAATTATGCTATGTGGTGACTAGTTACTTGTTATCTTGAGCAGTGATTAATTGGTAGGAAAAAAAACTGTCTCCCTATTTTTGTTACATGTTGAAATAAATGTCACTTGTCAATTACATTGAAGACTTGAAGCCACTTGTCACTCAAGTAGAAGACATAGAGAAAAAGAAAGGTAGTCACTAAGAAGCGAATAAACTACTCCCTTGCCTTGTTGGGTAGTTATTGGCTGGAAACAACTACCACTTTTTCTCTATAAAAGGAAGGATTCTCATGAAGAAAGGGCACGACTCATTCATTGAAGACATGTCTCACTAGTTATCTTATTTCCTATATTTCTAGTTTAGAATTCAGTGTATGGCATTAACACAAGTAAGTAGTTGGCTTGTAATCGCCACTCTACCATTTATGAAGCATTGTTAGACTCATGGCAAATTTGTATTTCATAGTTTAATAGAATCCTTTAAATCGTTTGTGTAATAGTAGTTTACTGTTCTCAAAGTTCTAGTCGAAGATTGGTAGCTTCGTAGCCTAGTAGATTTTCGAATCCCTTAGCCTTCCAGAAAACTTGCTATTTGGTAGATTTCTCAAATCCTTAGTTCAATTGCAACTTGCTGCTTTCCATCGATTTACTTGTTACTTTACATCTTTTTCGAGAGTTGATGCAGTCTAATTCATTAGTCTTATAATTTGTTTGGAAGGAGGGAAATGAATGGGGTTTAATGAAATTTTCACTAAAACTCCCAAAATGCCCTTATATATTCAACCCTTATTTTGAAACAAGGGTCTAATAGTAATACTGTGATTAAATAATTCCATTCTTTTCCTCCTATATTACTCCCAAACAAGATTACTTACCTTCCATTCTTTTATTTTAAAACTTCCAAACAAAGTTACTTAATTTCATTTCTTTACTTTCTTTCTATTTTCCTAAATGGATTCTATTCTATTCCATTTCATTCTATTGAGGCAATAATGAACCACATCCTTTTGAACAAGAAGTCAGATCACAAGAAAAAGGTCTTAAGAAAGACCATCGATGCCTGTGAAAGGTCATTACACTCCCACGATCACATCATTACCTTAAAAACAGTAACAAACAGACTGTTAGTAAGACACTAGATGGGAATAACTAACCTGGATCAATGACTCCCTCTGGAATGGAGATCAAGAAAACCAAGGAGAATGGAAATGTAATAGAAGATAACATATCCAAGCGGAAGCACAACCACTCCATTGCACCAGAAATATTGAATCTTGGCCGAGAATTTGCATCTGCTAGTTTCATATTTGTGTCCCTAAATCTTGATTCTTCATCAAAGCTCCTGATGGTTGTTGCTCCTGAAATTGTTTCAGTAAAATGTTGTATCACTGGAGCTTTGCACACTCCAGCTAATCTTGATAGTTCTCGTGCAGAAGGTATGTAATATTGCTGCATGATTACAAGTTTGTGTGAACATATCTCTCCACAAGAAAAAAGCGCAAAAATATTACAACAGGAGTTGGGTTTGATGGATGCTTATGATTAGTAGATTATCCATAACAACAAAGAAAATTGTGAAAATTAAAGTGTAAAAAGGCACATCAAAATACACTACAATCTAGCAACTTGGCAACATCTATTTTAATAAAAACATATTGTTCAACAAGTAATTATTTATCTAGCAACTTGGTGAACTTTTATTTCAAAATGACAGCAAGTGTCAGCATACAGTTATTAAATTTAATCTACGAAAGCTTATATCATATACAAAGCACAAAGTGTAGAAAACAAATTTCAAAAATATTGTAGCATGATATCACATGTAATGTCATTTACGTCATCTGAGATATGTGAGTAGGCCATTTTTCAGCAGAATTCATAAGACTATTTTGAGAGAGGTATACCTGATACCAAATACAGGTTGCAATCACTGGGATAAAAATGATGAAAACCTGCCATGCAACCTGAGACATTACAGCAATAATTCCAAAAAGCTGGATCAACGAGAAGGCAACTGCCCCCACTTGATTTAGAATAGTCAAATCCACTGCACTTTGGTCAGTAGAAGCCTACAAGGAAACATACTATTAATTTAGTCAAAATATTAAAAGCAATAATATTTATCTAAAAGAATGTTTTTGTCTCCGTGTGTAAATGCGTGTGTGTGTCATGGAGAGAGAGAGAGAGAGAGAGAGAGAGAGAATAAGAAGAAGTGTCAGCATTACTTAAACAGAAGAACAAAGATATATAAAATATTGGAAACTAAGCCTGAAGCACCCAGTAAAGAAGTATCAGCAGCATTTTCCCACTTACTCTGCTTAGGATTCGTCCACTTGGAGTGGCATCAAAAAATGACATGGGGGCACGGAAAATGCAGAAGTGCATCTTGTTGAAGAGTTGAGTGGCAGTACTGTTCACAGCTGTTCTAAGAAGCGTGGATCTCACGAGGACACAAAAAGAACTTCCAATGGCCAAAGCAACATAAACAATTATTAGGGTAGAGCTACCAACTGAAATTTTCACATCCTCTGAGACAGGAGTTGCCCAAGCCATCCAATAATTGCTTCCAATTTGAAGGGTCTGAAAGAGAACTTGTGCCAGCAATATAATTGGCACAAGAGTTCCTCCATATGCCATAGTAATAAATTTTCAATAGACTGAAAACCCAACTCCACCTTTCTCCCTCTCTTCTTCATGGATAATCTGTCCCTTTGAACTGACTACATCATCTTCTTTACAATTTTGAACATCTTTATCTTCTTGTTTTTCTACAACCCAATTAGCAATATCCAGATTTCCAGCTTCCTTGCTCATACTTCCAGAAACCAACCTGGCCTCGGTGGAATCAAGTCCTGACAAAGCTTCCTTATGTGCTCCCACGAGTCTATAAAATCAGTTCCTAAATTGAGAATATCATTATGCTTTCTAGCTTGAGTAATCCTACCATCTTTCATCACCTAACAACAACTTATAAGTTAAACTCCCAAAAAGGAAAGAGGGGAACATTCCATCCAAGTTAAGTTCATAAATTAAAGGCTGGAAGGAAACTAAATTTGAATAGCTCACCAAGATAAGATCAGCAGCAGGTAAGAACTCCACTTGATGAGTAACATAAACAACTGTTTTTTAATCCAAAAGTCCTAGCAAACATTCCTGCCATATAGAAGTGCATATAATTCAAAAGAAGTTAGGCAACCACCGCAGAATACAAAACAAACATAGGGAAATGCTATTGCATAGATTTTGAAGTACCTCAACTCACACACAAGAACCCATCTTGAAGTGTGTAAATCAATAAATTAATGTACAAAACAGTCACTGAGTTCCTGCTCAAATGGCAATTCCTTCTAACATTAAAACAGCAGGAGGGTAAGGTCGTTGGTTCAAAATCCACTAGGCTCTTGTGTAACTTATAAATGAAAAAAAAAAAAAAAAAAATTAAAAGACAGCCTTATATACATAATAAAATATAAAATCATTTAACACTGAATATAATAGCATTAGATTAGAAAAAATAAATTACCTTAAACAGGTGGGATCCTGTATGAGCATCCACTGCACTAAAGGATCATCAAACAAATATATATCAGCATCTCGGTACAAAGCACGTGCAATTTGGATCCTTTGCTTCTGCCCACCGCTCAAATTGATTCCTCTCTCACCGATGACTGTTTGATCACCTAATGGAAGAATTTCTAAGTCCTTCTTCAAGGAACACGCTTCAAGGACCTTCTCATACTTTTCTGAGCCAACAGTCCCACAAACAGCAACCCTCATGCCTTGTTGCACTTTCAAATTTATATCTTTTAATGTTGCACTTGACGAAGATAAATCCCAACAAAAATTCCCATCAATAATCTCTATTGCTGTATCAGAACTACCTCTTGGAAGCCCCTCTATCACATCAGACTGCAAGTCATCAAGACAAAGGAAGGACACAATTCGGTCAAGGGACACTTTAGTTTGAGCTATCATTGAGATTGTATCAGGAAGACTATAGATGGGCTCCTAAAGAATCCTAAACGTTGCAAGTGCAGATAAGATCTTCCCCGACTCAAGTGGAATCCCCATCAACACACAAGAACCAAAAGTGACCACAGACATAAATGTGGGAGCACCCCAGAAGATAAAAGAGGTAAATGCTGAAGTGTAAAGAAACTTCTTCAACCACCCTGCCTCTATTCCCCTGAGCTCCAAGATTTTTGATAGAAACTTCATTTCCCATCCTTGAAGCTTGAGAACCCTTGTCTATATATATCTAAAAGCTGAAGTGTAGTATTTATTATTTCTATGCTCCAGTTGAGCCACGTTAGCGTCCACCTCATTATCATTTTCTTTGCAATTTTCCTATAATTGTTTTTAACATTTACTTTTTATTTTATTTTAATATTTACACTTTTTCCAACCTTTCTCCACCCTTACCTTTTCATCTCCCCATTACCCTCTACATAAATACTATTCTTCATCTTTTCATCTCCTCACTACCCTCTACATAAATATTATTCTTCTTCTTTCTCTTCATATCTTCCTTTATTTTGTCTCTTCTTATTCATACTCTCTTACTATAAATTTTTGTAACTATCTATTCCATTCTATGCATGGTTTTCTCTCACAAAAAAAAAGGTTCTCTCTCTCTCTCTCTCTCTCTCTCAATTTTTCGATGAATTTTTTATACATTCTTCTATTTATGCCAAATTACTAATCTTTGGGAATCCTTTCTTTTCTTTTCTTTTTTCCTACACTAGAATCATTATGCTCATTTTCTTACTTAATTTAATCGGGTAGTTTACTGGAATTCAAAAAAAGGTTCTCTCTCTCTTTCTCTCTCAATTTTTTGATGAATTTTTTTATACATTCATCTATTTATGCCAAATTACTAATCTCTGGGAATTCTTTATTTATTTTTTTCTTTTTCTTTTTTTCTATACTAGAATCATTATTCTCATTTTCTCACTTAATTTAATTGGGTAGTTTGTCGGAATTCAAGTAAAACCAGACAATAAGGAATTTTACAGCATTGGAGAACGCCTAAATATATACCAGCCAAAAGTTGAAAGTTAGCAAATTAGTGGAGCTATGATTAAGCTTCAAACTAGATTGATGGTATTGCCAATGTTCTATAATTAGCATCCTTATTTCTATTTCTCTATATATGTTTCCTAGAATTAGTATTAGTCTCATTTTTATTTTCTCTATCATATTCTAGGTAAACCAAGAGTTCTTTAAAACTCCACATTGGTTAATGCCATTTAGATTTGTTTTTAAAAAATTTTTTTCTCTCTTTAATTGTTAAATGTTATCCTATTTTTGTTCTTACTTATAACTCTAATTAATGTTGATGGTTCTTTTTTTTTTGGTTAGTTAAGGTTGATGGTTCTTTCTTATAGAGAAAAGAAAAAATTGAAAACAATTGAATTCCATATAAAACTGTACCTAAAGGGGATATGAGCCTTTGTTTATTTGATTAGAGACAATATATTAACGGGGCATATCATTTGGCCATTGCATTGTATTTCTTGAGGTTAAAAGATAGAGCTTGTCATTATAGGAAAACATTTTGGGTGGGGATAAGGGCGTCATTTTGTTTGCTCTAAGAGTAACAAAAAATCCGATTATAAAGGAAGCCCACAATCATATCACATGCTTATTACACTAACCATAAGCACAACCCATTATTCTCTCTCACCATGTTTCTACTACATTTGCATTTAGCAACCTAAGATTAGCATTTATTCCCAATAGAAGACTTGTAGAATCATTTAGTTTTTATAGGAAATTAGCCGCAAACTCGCGCGATGTGTGGGAATATAAATATTATGCAATGAAGTGTAATATATAAAAAGTAACAATTACTTCAAGCATTGTCTTTTCCTCAACAACAAAAAAAAAAAAAAAAAAAAAAAAAAAAAAAAAAAAAACGTTTTTTTTTTTAATCTTTTTATCTCTACAAATATATCATTTTAATATTTTTTTGTGTATTTCATTAATATTTTTTAAGGTGAACCATATTCTTCTAACTTTGTTGTAGTGTGTTACACTCATGGTTTTAAAAATCGGTACGGTGAAAGAACCGGAAAAGAGACTGATTACCGGTTTTTTGGTCCGACCGGGGTCCGACCGATGGTCCAACCGGTGACGTCATAAATAATTTAATTAATAATTTTTTAAATTATATAAATAAATAATGATGAATATATTCTATTTTTATAATGTTAATAATTTTACACAACTTATATAATAAATATCATTTAAATATTAAAGGTAACTTACTATAGTTGTTCACAAATATGGTTAAAACTTTAAAAGAGACACGTACAGGCTAACACAGATGGTCAGATACAGCTCCAAGACTTTCTAAGCTTCATCGAAAATGGAAAAGAGATAATGAATAAATAAATAAATAAACCCACCCCGAGCCATTACTAACCATTAACACCCACCCACTTTTTTACTTTTATGACATGCATTTACTTCTCCCAAGTCCCAAGACTCACAGCCTTTCCAGCCTTTCCACTTTTCTAATACAAATCCATCTGAATCCAAATTCCCACAAGGCCATAAGTCCTCTCCTTCGTCTCTCTCTCTAATCTATCTCTCCCTCTCACCTTTTCTGCCAAGCCCGTCCATCACTCCATCTCTCTGCAACATATCAATTAGCAATAGTTCAAACTTCAAACCAAAATACCTTCCTCCACCCTTCTCATGTTGCCTCTCTTAGACTCTTACCTCCTCACCAAATTTTATTTTACCCGCAGATTTGAAAGTTTCATTCACCAACTCTTATTTATAATAGATCTAAGATTCTCAAAATGAGGAAGAAAAATCTTTCATTCCCATCATTCACAGCAACAAAGTAACTGCTGCACCAATGAGAGAGGCCAAATGGGGAAGAAATCAAGAGAAACAAAGTCATTTTCTCTATATTTTGCAAAACCGGTTCAACCATACCGGTTTCCGGTTTTACGGTTGAACCGGTCGGTTTTTACTATTTACCGGTTTTAGACTATTTTCGGTTTTTTGTCATAACCGGACCGGATCAAAGGCCGGTTCCCGGTTGAACCGGTCGGACCGGCCGGTCCGGTCCGGTTTTTAAAACTATGGTTACACTTGCTTAATATAGAACTCATCTCTTAAGGAATAAGGAAATTATCATAATAATAAAAAATCATCACAAAATTACAATGTTAACTTAACCAAAATTAAAATAAAACTGAAGAAATAAAAAATAGATTTTATAATAATTTATTAGTCAAAAAACTGGTAGGCATATTCAAATTCCTATTTCCAAAAACAACTAAGTATTAATCCAAACCAAAATTCAATCAAAAATATAAAAGGGAAAGAAAAGACTTTTCGATGGGAAATTAAAAAAAAAAAAAAAAAACCATCAATCTTAATTAGAGTTATAATAAAAAAACAAAAATCTTTTTCCCATAAAAAAAAAAAAAAAAAAAAAAAAAAAAAAAAAAAACTTTTAGGTGCAATTGTTCTCTTTATTGGTACTTATTGTTATATATTTTTATTTTTACTTTTTTTTTCTTCTCATCTTATGTTATTCAACATTTAAATTCAGTCACATTTTCCACATCATTAAATTATTTATATTTTCTCTCTCTTTTTTTAATAATTAAAAATGGAATATTTTATTTAAATTCAAATCAATAAAATTATCCTTCCACATCAAAATTTTTTTTTTTTTACATTTACACTTTGTCCAAGCTTTTTCCTTATCTTTATCTTTTCATCTCCCCACTACCTTCTACCTTAATATCACTATTCATCTCCCCACATCTTCCATATCATTAAATTATTTATATTTTTCTCTCCTTTTTATTTAAAAAAAATTAAAATTTCAAATTTTACTTAAATTCAATAAATAAAAGTGTCCTCATAAAGTGGAGTAGTACTAGGGACACACTCATTCTCAAACCCAATACATCAAAGAAAAAATATAATACAAAATAAATGCCAATTGGGAAACACTAAATTAAAAAAAAATAATAATAAGGATGTCAAACCAAATATAATATAAAGAATAGTTATATTAAATGAAAAAAAAAAAAAAAAAAAAGCTACAATGCATATTTAATGCAATAAAATCATCATCAGATTTTGGAAAACAGTAGGTTGCCAAGAGAGAGAGAGAGAGAGAGAGAGAGAGAGAGAGAGAGAGAGAGAGAGAGAGAGAGAGAGAGAGAGAGAGAGAGAGAGAGAGAGAGAGAGAGAGAGAGAGAGAGAGAGAGAGAGAGAATCAAATGTCAATTAGTAACTATTAATTGGAAAACAAAGAGGTTGTAAGGAGAAGTAAAAATAAAAAAATAAATATGACCAATATGGAGAATATTAAAAACTTTATAGTGCAATAAATTCAACTGTTACATTCACTTAAAAAATTGAATCAATAATCAATAATTAAACACAATCATAGCAATATATTTAAACTTAAAACTAATCAAACTCTAATTCATAACTAAAAGGAGATGTTCTCATGTAATAATAGAAATTACATAAGAAATAAAGTTAGAAAATTTTAAAATCCCTTTTTTGAAAAAAAAAAAAAAGCTACAATGCATATTTAATGCAATAAAATCATCATCAAATTTTGGAAGACAGTAGGTTCCCTATGGAGAGAGAGAGAGAGAGAGAGAGAGAGAGAGAGAGAGAGAGAGAGAGAGAGAGAGAGAGAGAGAGAGAGAGAGAGAGAGAGAGAGAGAGAGAGAGAGAGAGAGAGAGAGAGAGAGAGAGAGAATCAAATGTCAATTAGTAACTATTAATTGGAAAACAAAGAGGTTGTGACGCCCGAGGAATTGAAGGAAATCTCAGGCGTGCCTTTCTGTGAGATGGAAAGCCGCCACGTTCATAAGCTCATCCAGGTAACTTTCTTTCATTTCCTCTTTTCCTCGTCCATAAGCATAAATTATCTCAGTTGATCTTGCTTATTGCGTGGTTTTGGTTGCCAGGTGTTGGGGGAGATGATGCACATTACCTCATAGTACTTGATGAACGAGGAAAAGGCCGTGATGGCCACTTCCAAGGCGGAGGCACTGGAGGTTGAAGCTTCTGGTTTGAGGAAAGAATTGATAAGGGTGATGGACATCAACAACACGTCCAAGGAGAAAATCCAGGCTTTATTTAAGAAGTTGAGCGCAAAGAAGCTATTAGTGAAGCAGAGGGACAAGCAACTTGTGGCAGCCAACTAGAAGGTGAAAAGTGCCGTGGCCAAGGCCATCCATGACTTTCAACTCACAGACGAATATAACACCATTTTTTTCGGCTGGTATTTCAAGGGATTTAAGTTGTTGAGAAGATATTTGGAGAAGCATGTTCTAGAGACAGACTTGGAGGATCTGGACTTTGAAGCCATTGGTAAGGAGATAGAGGAAGATGAGGTAGCGCAGGCTGCTCAAGCTGCCCAAGCTACTGCATCTACTGGCGAGGATCCTCTAGTGCCTGAAAAAGGAAGGACTGATGCTCCTAAGGCTTAGTTTCTTTGTTTTATTACCTGCTTTTCCCTTTATTATTATTATTTTATTTTGGGTGCCCTGCTTGTTTTAGGGCTTTTGAACAATTTACAACTCTTTATATATATATATATATATATATATATATATATATATATATATGCGCTTATTTCCCTTGTGTTCATTGTGCTTGCGAATACTTCTTGTTTGCACTTCTTGTTTTGTCATGACTTGTGCTTCGTCATATTTGCTTTGTTGGGGCATGATTTTCATCCATTTGGGGACTTAGAAAAAATTTTACCCACTTATGAATTTTTTTCATTTTAACTTAGTGGACGTCCTTCATTCGTTTTAGAAACCTTGTCGCCTTAGTTTTCAGTTAAACGACTTATATCCATTCAAGGAATCTTATCGTCGTATCTTTTGTTAAGATGATGTACATCCTTTTAAAGAATCTTATCGTCTTAGCTTTTGCCAGGACGATGTACATCCTTATAAGGAATCTTATCACCTTTACTTGGTGGGGATGATGTACATCCATTTAAGGAATCTTATCATCTTAACTTGGTTGGGACGATGTACATTCGCTTCAGGAATCTTATCGTCTTTTCTTTTTTGGTTAAAACGATTTATATCCACTTAGGGATCTTATCATTTGAACTTGGTTAGGACGATGTACATCCGTTCAAGGATCTTATCGTCTTTTCTTTTTTGGTTAAAACGATTTACATCCACTTAAGGAATCTTATCATTTTAACTTGGTTGGACAGTTTGCGTCCAGTCAGTAATTTAGTTCAGACGTGAGGAAAAAGATAGGCAGAATACGTAAAACACTAAATAATATGTTTATTAATCTACTTTAAAAATCATAAGACATTACAGATTGCTTACAAATGGGCTGCAGTTCCTACTTGTAATACCTCTTTTGATGTTCAACGTTCCAAGGACGAGGCAATTTGTTCCTGTCCAGATCTTCCAAGTGATAGCTTCCTTGTCGAGAGTAGTGGACGACTCTGTATGGTCCTTCCCATATTGGCCCTAACTTGCCTTGTGCTGGGTCCTTTGTTGCAGGCGTCACTCTTCATAGGACGAGGTCTCCAATGTCGAATATTTTGAGCTTCACCTTCTGGTTGTAGTATTCGGCCATCTTCTGTTGGTACTTGGCCATTCTTTGAGAAGCTTTGTCTCTAACTTCGTCTAAACAATCCAAGTTCAGTTTCAATTGGTCGTCATTGCTGTGTTCATCGAAGAACTCCTTCCTGAGGCTGGTGAGCCTTATTTCAATGGGGATGACTACTTCTATGCCATAAGTAAGGTTGGAAGGTGTCTCACCTGTTGGGGTTCTTGCTGTGGTTTTATAAGCCCATAAAGTGCTTGGTAACTCCTTAGGCCGTGCTCCATTTTCCCCCACTAGTTAGGCCTTGATGATCTTCAGTAATATTCGATTCATTACCTCAATCTGTCCATTAGCTTGAGGATGTCCTAGGGAGGATTATTTGTTTTTAATACCAAGGCTTGAGCAGAATGACCAGAATCCCTGATTGTCGAACTGACAACCATTATCCAAGATGATCGTTTGTGGTATCTCGAACCTGCATACAATATTTTTCCACACAAAATTTTGTACCTTTGCTTCTGTAATCGTGGCTAGTGCTTCTGTCTCTACCCACTTCATGAAGTAGTCAATAGCGATGAGTAAGAACTTTACTTACTTCTTTCCTTGTGGCAAAGGTCTCATGATGTCAATCCCCCACTATGCAAATGGCCAGGGCGAAGTGATGGCCGTCATTTTCTCCCCTGGGACTTGTTGGACGTTCCCATACCTTTGGCAGCTGTCACACTTCTTGATGAAATCTGTTGTGTCTTGTTGCATCATTGGCTAGAAATAGCCTGTTCTCATGATCTTCCTTACAAGAGACTTTGCCCCCATGTGGTCGCCACAAATGCCCTCATGAACCTCTTCCAAAATGTACTTAGGTTCTTCTTCTTCAATGCATCTCAGGTAGGGCTATGAGAAACCCCTTTTGTAGAGCTTATCATTTAGCATAGTGAACCTGGCCGCTTGTTTCTTGATCTTTTTGGCTTCGTCAGGATTAGGAGGTAATCATCCATCCTTAAGATTAGGGGTGTCCACAGAACCGTTCACCCGCTAAACTCGCCGGACCCGCCCGAACCCGAACTGCCACCACCCGAACCGACCAATCCGACGGTCGGCGGCGGGTCGCCACCCACAGAACCCAATCCGTTCGAGTCGGCCAGTGGGTTTCCTCCCCAAAAACTCGAGCCACCTGACCCGACCATAAAATCAACAAAATCCGGTGAGATTGAAAGGTTTTCCAACAAAGAGCTACTTGAAATCCACCAAATCCAACAATATTTTTTATTTTCCGACGAAGATCTACCTGAAATCCACCAGATCCGGCGAGATCTCGTCAAGATCTACTCCAGATTCGACAGATCTAGCCAAATATCAGCCAGATCTAGACCGATTTGGCGAAATATCGGCACCGGCGGCGAAATATCGGAACCGGCGGTGAAACTCGAAACCAAACCGACACCAACCCGAAACCCGACGGACCCGAACCGGATGACCCAACCATTAAAACGGGTCGGTTTCGGTTTCGATTTTTACCCACCCGAAAAATTTGGGTCGAGTCCGGGTCAGGCACAAACCCAACCCGGACCGACTCGTGGACACCCCTACTTAAGATAGGATAGGATTGGACTTGTCTAGCCGGAATGGGTGTGCACTAGAAATGTTTGGAATTCCTCGATGTTGGGAGATTTTTTTCTTTTCCAATCTCCAATCAATCACCTCGCTTGATCATCTAATGATGCACTCCTGGCTATTATGTCAGCTTCTACATTTTGATCCCGTGGGATTTGAGCAAACTTTACCCAATCAAACTTGCCAAATAATTGATTTGTCAATTTTAGATATCTCTGCATCCTTGACTCATTTTCCTCAAAATCTCCATTGGCTTGCCCTATGACGAGCTGTGAATCGCTTTTTAGCAAGACAGTTTTTGTTCCAAGTGCCTGGGCGATCTTTAGCCCTGTCAGTATGGCCTCGTACTTCGCTTTGTTGTTGGTTACAGGGAAGTTAAGTTGAACTCCGTACTTCAAAGTGTCCCACTAAGGGAGGTTGAAAGCTCGAAAATGTGTTAAAAAATACAAGAGTTACGGCTCGATAGATTTTACACTAACTTAATTCTAAGTGCGAAATAGCGTAAATGCGAGTGGATAAACAAACAAGCTACTCTAACACATATTCAAATAATCATAGCAGTAAAATGAAATGTAAAAGAGTAGGGAAGAAGAATGCAAACACAGATAACACGCCGATGTGTTATCGAAGAGAAAATCGAAGACCTCAACGAAAAACCTCTCTGCCGCCCTCCAAGTAGTAATCGATCCACTAGACAATCAGTTGGAATACATGGGTTAGCAAGAGACCCTCTAAGCCTAATCTATCTGTTGTACCTAAGCCCTCCAAGCTCCTACTCCAACAAGGCTTCTCGGAACCGTGTCTTGTTTAGCTCTCCGGATCCTGCAACAAGCTCCATGTTGCATCTACCATCCTTGGCTTCTTCCAATGCTTTCCAGCAGCACCAAATGATCACTTGACACTCTGAAAGGGTGTGTTAAGTGTTCAGGCTATGAACCTCTTAATGGTATGGAAATGGAGAGGTAGGAGTTAAGAAAATCCACAAGCTTATGTGTAGAGATATATGGGTATGATAATCTCTAACTCTCAAGATGTTTGGCTAGGGTTTTCTCTCAGAAGCACTCCTTAACATTTGTGAATAATGTGGGTATATATAGTGTGGGTACAGAAAGTGTGTATCAGGTAGTACAGTCTGGCAGAATAGAATGTCTCGCGAGTGTCTCGCAGGAAGGCCTTACCTACGAGATACTCGCGAAACACAACTGTCTCCATCTATACTGACTCTTCGCATTCCAGCCATGTGCAAGGCACATGCTTCACTTCGCGGGATGCTTAGTCGTAAGCTACCCTCGAGAAATCTTCTGGCTTCAATTGCTTGAGTCTTCACACACACTCTCTCTCTCTCTCTATCACACAACCCTTACAGTTAAATCCCACAATAAATACAAGGTACAAAAGATTGAATAAAATTACAATCAAATTTGGCACAGAATAAAAACCAACAGAATACATATTTGTAAATCACAACTTTACAATCTCCCCCTTTGGCTATTCCATGACAAAACCCCTAAAATAGACTCTAGACTTAAAAGTGAGTTTGGGAACAATGGCAAAACTCACTCACACCAAATCTAGAAACTATGAAGCACTTGCACATTTATATCTGTAACCTGAAACACTCGCACACAAACAAAATTTTCATTAAGCTTATGACAAGTTGAATATAAGGTATGAACATGAGCAAGCATAGTGCGATCAAGTATGTAAACATTAGATATCATGTAAACAAAAACTTGATCAAACAAGTTCAGTCATTAAAGAATGACTACAATGAACATTTAGCAAGTAAGTGTTCATCCGGACATGCAAACAAAGAGCAATCACTTCTGATCACTTGTATGTCCAACACACGACGAATGCAAAATATGTGAAGTATATACATCTAGGAATAAGATCCTACTAGGGCATAAGTGTAAAGTACTCAAGACATATTGGCAATATCTTAAAAGCACAAAAAAAATGCTACAAAGCATTGAGATAGTCACAAACAAACTGAAATTAAAACCAAAGTGTGCTGAAGTTTTAAGCAAACGCAGTAAAAGCATAAACATAAACCAGCAGTTATATAAGCTAAAAATAAACACAAGTAAACCAAACAGTAGTTACTATCTTCTCCTCCCTCTTTCACTGCACTCCCCTTATCACTACACTCCTCCTAACAATGACACCATCTCCCCCTTTTTGTCATGGAATAACTAGGTATCATGTTCCTCTAGCTTCCTTTGAATTTGGTCCAATTGAGTCTAAAGAGATGTGAACTTAGTGTCGAAACGAATGTGTTGGGAGTGCATGATGGTAGCTAGTCCGGATATCTTGGTAGTAATCTCTTGGAGAGTAGCCATGATGTTGTCTAGCTATTCATCATAAACATTAGATGTAGAACTTGAGCTTCCCTAAGTAGCATGACTTTCTTACTTGGTATTCTTCTAGTGTGACTCATGCTTGCATGGAGAGTGCAAATATTAATTGGACTTGGCCTTGGATAAGGGCACTCATCTTTCGAAGGATGTACACCTTTGAGCTTTAAAATCCTTGAGATAAGGCGACAAAAAGGAATACAATTCCTTGAAGCAGTCTGGTTAATCGTTTTTACCACAATGTGGAAAATATCAGAGCACACATCAATCTCTACGTCAGAGATCAAATCATGCAAGAATAATGCTCGACGAAGATTCATGTAACCAGTGCTGGACAAAGGGTAAAGGTTGCTAAACATGATCATTGTGAGCAACCTTAATTCAGGAGAAATAGATGCCACACTTATTGACTTCCCATTGGAGGAGAATTCCAAATTAGCTCCTAAAGCTTCCGGAAGAATCTCCTCATCCGGATTTAGTTCATCATATACTGGTGGGATAGGTAATATTGGCCTGTTGATGTGTAGAATTTCGGCCAAGTAGACGGGTGTGACTGAGAACCGCTTTCCTCTCACCCAACATTTGATTTCCTCTCCTTTAACAATGGCATTTGTATAGAATTCTTTCACTAAGTTTTCGTATGCATCCTCAAGATTTGAGAGAAGAAAATTCCAATCTTTGGTGGCAAACCATATTGGAATATTCGTATCTAGGAAAGAGTGTTGATCAACGGCCCTTTCAACCAGTAATAGAGCATCTCGAAACTGGCTCGTGTAGGTCTGGAATGCAGCATAAGAGCTGAACAAATCATGTTCATACACTCCTATTGAAAAGCAAGTTCTCTTTGACTTTGGTGAAGGTTCATCAACATCAATTACCGGCTCTTTCCCTTTGTTGCAGCCTCCTTTCACAGCTGAGCTTTTAAACGAAGACATCTGCATAGGAGAGCACAGAAATAGAAAGGAACGAAGTGCAAAAACACAAACATAGAACACAAAACTCGATTAGATTCAAGTTAGTTCAAAACAAAGGTAAAACAACCTAAAACAGAGCAAACAAACACAAAACAGCATGCTATAAGTGTTCAACCATGTAAACAACAGCAAAATGCATGAAGTGAATCACTATGCATGTGTGTGTCTGTGCTGAGCATGTGCTGATGCATGTGTGTGCAGCATGTGATGCATGGGGATGCAGCATGTGATGAGCCTAGAGTGTGCATGGCATGGCATGGCATTGAGGCACAAAAAGGACATAGTGTGTAAAACACACAAACACTGACCAAAACATAATCAACATGAACAATCAAAAAAAAAAAAAAAAAAAACAACCAAGCATTGGAACTCAGTTGAGTCCAATTCAACACAAGAACGTCACTAGGACATTTTGTCAAACACCTAACATGCAACAAAGTATACAAATGATGAAAAAATGTATGAACATAATGAAGATTGCCACAAGGGGCCAACACAGAGAAACAAACAACAAATGGGACTCAGCCCAAACAAAGATTTTGAAAAAATTTCACAAAAACTAAGAACTCCAACCCAAATTTCAAAAATCCCCAATTTTTGAACCCTAACTTAAATTTTTGCAAAATCTAAGACACAAATGAAGACAATGTTTAGGAAAACATACCTTGAAGAGATTTTGCAGATATTTCTGCTTGAAAATGATGGGGTTTGAGTGAAAAATGATTTTGGGTTGAAAGGGGGTTCGAGAGAGGCTTAGCGAGGGAAATGAGAGTTTTTGAAAACCTGTCACATCTGCTACATAAAAACTGAAAACACACGTTTTTCGCGGGTTAAATAGTAGCGAGACAATCGCGAGAAAGTCGCGAGACATACTGAAGC
Source organism: Quercus tomentella (assembly GCA_028535165.1). NCBI lineage: Eukaryota > Viridiplantae > Streptophyta > Magnoliopsida > Fagales > Fagaceae > Quercus > Quercus tomentella. Next base: position 4,884,814 of record JAPQVY010000100.1, on the reverse strand, counting down.
TTTCGCAAGAAGCTCTTAGTCACGAACCAGTCGCGATAGCTTCTGTATGAAATTTAGAAATTTCCAGTTTTTGCCTAAAAAAACATTTCGCGAAAAGAGTTTAGTTGCGAAATACTCGCGAGGCAATAGTGAGACTTTCTATATGAAAATGTGACTTCTTAATTTCCCTTAAGCACATTTCGCGGGAAGCTCTCAATCACGAGCTTCTCGTGAAAAGACCTCTGAACCAGTTTTTGAAGAAAAACACAAAAAAAAAAAAAAAAAAAAAAAAAAAAAAAAAACATTTTGAACAAAAACTAAAAGCATGAAAGTATAAAATCACTTTCAAAAACATATAAAACACTCAAAAATCTTTTTGTATTTGATCAGCAAGTATTTGAGCATACACATCACATTTGAACATGTACAATCACACAAATGAGATAAGTATTATCTGAAAAAAGTCTTGTGTATTGTGTGTGAGTATCAAATGTGTATAGTCCATAGATCAGAGTGAAGTTTCAATGATCAATTCAATCAAGTCATACACAACTGGTACGAAATCAAGTGGTCAATCTCAATTATAGAAATGAACATATATGACCTCCCACAAGAGAATGATTACAAAACTTAGAAGCTTTTCATTTGGCTTCTGCATAAATCATAACAATTGATCCTTTTTGGATTATACATCTCTTTTTGAGATCGGTGCTTGAAATTTTTGATATGCCAACATGTAGAGTTAGCCTTTGGCTTTTTGAGCACCATACATTTTAATACAAAAGTTGCTTTCCCTTTTTCCTAGTCAAATGCTAGTATGTGCGACAGGCTTTTGCAGCTCATTATCTCTTTTCATTTGGAGATTTGCATTTGGAGAGCTCTATAGCAAAAAACATAAAAATAAAGTGGGAAGAGATATAGGCACAAGTCTATGCAAGTATCAAGGCCATCAAGACTATTGATCAATCATTCATGACAAGCTTGAAGATCTATTTACAACAATCACACATAGATTTCAAGATTTCTCCCACACAGATAAATGTGCATACATAACAAGCTAGGCTCGTAAATGCACTACGCCATTAGTACGAAGGTACTGGGCCAAACTCACATGTGATATACACAATATAAGCGATCAAACTTTTTGAAGATTTTTCAATTTTTATGGGTTTTTGAATTTTGAACACAATAAAAAACATAACAGGAAAAGTAAGATCAATAACACAATTTCGAGCTCTGATACCAATTGAAAGCTCGAAAATGTGTTAAAAAATACAAGAGCTGTTTAGTCCCCAAATAAAAGTTATGGCTCGATAGATTTTACACTAACTTAATTCTAAGTGCGAAATAGTGTAAATGCGAGCGGATAAACAAACAAGCAACTCTAACACATATTCAAATAATCACAGCAGTAAAATGAAATGTAAAAGAGTATGGAAGAAGAATGCAAACACAGATAACACGCTGATGTGTTATCAAAGAGGAAATTGAAGACCTCAGTGAAAAACCTCTCTGCCGCCCTCCAAACAGTAATCGATCCACTAGACAATCAGTTGGGATACATGGGTTAGCAAGAGACCCTCCAATCCTAATCTACCTACTGTACCTAAGCCCTCCAAGCTCTTACTCCAACAAGGCTTCTCGGAACTGTGTCTTGTCTAGCCCTCCAGATCCCGCAACAAGCTCCATGTTGCATCTGCCATCCTTAGCTTCTTCCAATGCTTCCCAGCAACACCAAATGATCACTTGACACTCTGAAAGGATGTGTTAAGTGTTTGGGCTATGAACCTCTCAATGGTATGGAAATGGAGAGGTAGGAGTTGAGAAAATCCACAAGCTTATGTGTAGAGATATATGGGTATGATAATTTCTAACTCTCAAGGTGTTTGGCTAGGGTTTTCTCTTAGAAGAACTCCTTAATATTTGTGGGTAATGTGAGTATATATAGTGTAGGTACAGAAAGTGTGTATCAGGTAGTATAGTCTGGCATAACAGAATGTCTTGCGGGTGTCTCGTGAGAAGGCCTTACCCACGAGATACTCGCGAACCATAGCTGTCTCCATCTATACTGATTCTTCGCATTCCAGTCATGTGCAAGGCACATGCTTCACTTCGCAGGATGCTTAGTAGCAAGCTACCCGCGAGAAATCTTCTGGCTTCAATTGCTTGAGTCTTCGTGATTTACAAATATGTATTCTGTTGGCTTTTATTCCATGCCAAACTTGACTGTAATTTTATTCAATCTTTTGTACCATGTATTTATTGTGGGATTTGATTGTAAGGGTTGTGTGATAGAGAGAAAGTGTGAAGACTCAAGCAATTGAAGCCAGAAGATTTCTCACTGGTAGCTCGCGACTAAGCATCCCGCAAAGTGAAGCATGTGCCTTGCACATGATTGGAATGCGAAGAGTCAGTACAGATGGAGACAGTTGTGTTTCGCGAGTATCATGCGGGTAAGGCCTTCCCGCGAGACACCTGTGAGACATTCTATTCTGCTAGACTGTACTACCTGATACACACTTTCTGTACCCACATTATATATATTCACATTACCCACAAATGTTAAGAGTGCTTCTAAGAGAAAACCCTAGTCAAACACCTTGAGAGTTACAGATTATCATACCCATATATCTCTACACATAAGCTTGTGGATTTCCTCAACTCCTACCTCTCCATTTCCATACCATTAAGAGGTTCATAACCGAAACACTTAACACACCCTTTCAAAGTATCAAGTGATCGTTTGGTGCTGCTGGGAAGCATTAGAAGAAGTCAAGGATGGCAGATGCAACATGGAGCTTGTTGTGGGATCTAGAGAGTTAGACAAGACACGGTTCCGAGAAGCCTTGTTGGAGTAGGAGCTTGGAGGGTCTCTTGCTAACCCATGTATCCCAATTGATTTTCTAGTGGATCGATTACCGCTTGGAGGGTGGTGGAGAGGTTTTTCGCCGAGTTCTTCGGTTTCCTCTTCGATAACACATCGATGTGTTATTTGTGTTTGCATTCTTCTTCCCTACTCTTTTACATTTCATTTTATTGTTGTGTTTATATGAATATGTGTTAGAGTAGCTTGTTTGTTTACCCGCTCTCATTTACACTATTCCGCACTTAGAATTAAGTCAGTGTAAAATCTATCGAGCCGTAAATTTGATTTGGGGGTCTAAACAGCTCTTGTGTTTTTAACACAATTTCGAGCTTTTAATTGTGGATGACAATGCCTGCTCCTCCTCTCTTCTAAGTGGATGACCCGTCCGTATAGATCGTCCAGAGAGTTAGTTCTTCTAGGCTATCTTCGAGTTCGGGGAGGTGAACTCTACTATGAAGTCTGCCAGCGCTGGGGCTTTTATGGCCGTTTTGGGTCAATACTCTATATCGAACTGACTAAGCTCAATGGCCCACCGTATCATTCATCCTGTAGCCTCGGGTTTATTCATCGCTTTCTTAATGTGGTAATCCGTCATTACTATGATCGGGTTCGCTTGAAAGTACGAACGAAGCTTTCTAGAGGCCACTATTAGGGTGGAGTTGATCTTCTCTATTCGCGGGTACCAGGTTTCAACTCCTTGGAAGGCCTGGCTGATGTAGTACACCGGGCATTGCACCCTTTGTTCTTCCTTGATCAAGTACAGGAACAGGTCTTCACCTTCTTTGGATAGACTCAAGTGTGGAGGATTGCTCAGGTAACCCTTTAGCTCCTAGAATGCCACTTCGCACTTGTTTGTCCAGATGAAAGCCTGCTTCAAGGTTTTAAAGAAAAGGAGGCACTTGTCCGTTGCTTTGGAGACGAACCTGTTAAGGGCTGCCACCCTTCCTGTGAGGGACTACACTTCTTTGATCATCTTTGGGGAGGAAATCTTGAGGATGGCTTTCACCTTCTCTATATTTGTCTCTATTCCTCTCTGTGACACCATGAAACAGAGGAATTTCCTAGAGGATACCCCAAAGGTGCATTTAGCCGGGTTTAGCTTCATATTGTAGTGTTTGAGCATGTTGAACGTCTCCTTAAGATCGTCCAAATGATTCTCCTCTTCCTTGCTCTTGACGAGCATGTCATCCACATACACTTCCACGTTCCTCCTAATTTGCTTGCTGAACATCTAGTTTACCATGGTTTACCAGCCTCTGGTATATGGCTCCTACACTCTTCAAACCGAAGGGCATAACCCTATAGCTATAGAGCCCCTGGCTAGTGATGAAGGCAGTCTTCTCTTAATCTTCCTCAGCCAACTGTATTTGGTTGTACCCGAAGAAGGCGTCCATAAAGGTGAGGAGCTTGTGTCCAACTGTTGAGTCTACAAGCTGGTCAATTTTGGGTAAGGAGAAGCTGTCCTTTGGGTAGGCGCTATTCAGATATGTGAAGTCGATGCACATTCTCCATTTCTCGTTCGCCTTTTTGACCATGATGACATTGGCTAGCCACTTAAGATAATAGACTTCCCTGATGAAGTTAGCAGTGAGCAGCTTGTCCACCTCGTCCATGACTGCTTTGTTTCATTCAAGGGCGAAGACTGTTCTTCTCTGTTGGATGAGCTTCTTCTCTAGATCCACATTTAGGCAGTGTTGAATGATGTTAGCCGGTATGCCATGCATATCTTCATGACTCCAGGAAAACACATCCAGGTTATCTTTCAGAAAGCTAATGATTTCTTTCCTCGTTTGGAGGTTCAAGCTCGTCCCTACCTAGGTCGTCTTTGCAGGATTTCCTTCCACCAATTCAATCGTTTCCAGTTTTTCCACAATTTCTTGCATCTTCTCTTCAATTATCCATGTATTGTTTTCCTTTGAAGCCAACACTGCCTAGTAGCATTCTCACGCCAACACTTGGTCTCCCCTTATCTCCCCAATCCCTCTTTCATTTGGGAACTTCACTTTTAGGCAATACGTGGAAGTGGCCACTTTCCAACGCTTGAGGATGGGTCTTCCTATGATTACATTGTAGGACAAAGGTGAGTCCACTACCAAGAAGTTCTGTCGATTGGTTGCTTAGAGGGGGTATGAGCCAGCAGTGACCGTTAGTGTTACTATCCCCCTTGGGTACGCCTTGTCTCCACTAAAACTGATGATGAGGGATTTGAATGGATGAAGTCTTTTCGGGTCGACCTTTAACTACTGGAAAGTAGAAAGATAAATGATATCCACTGAGCTCCCATTGTCTACCAAAATCCTCCTAGTATTGAATCCTTCAATCATGAGCATAATAACCAACAGGTCATCATGGGGTTGTTTCACTCCTCTAGCATCTTCTTCCGAGAACAAAATATCCCTGTCCGACTGTCTCTACTTTAGGGGTGGTATACTATGGATGTTGTTCACCTACATCTGGTATGACTTCTTGAGAGATCTGAACAGTCCTCTTGTGAATGGTCCTCCTGTGATCATATTTATCTCCCCTATCATGCTCTGTGGACGAAGGGACATGTGGTCTTCGTCCCTCTAAGAGACTTCGTGCTTGTCCTTGTTACCATCCCTGGACCTATTGGAGTCTCCCTTCTTTACAAATTTCTGCAACTTCCTTTTTCGTATGACCTCCTCTATCTACTTCTTTAGGTCTCTGCAATCTTCTGTGTAGTGATTGTGATCCTTGTGGAAGCAGCAGTATTTCTTCTTGTAACGCACATTAGGTGACGAGTGTAATGGCCTAGGCCATTTAAGGTAGTGCTCATCTTTAATCCGCGCCAAAATTTGATCAACAGGCATGACTAAAGGAGTGAATTTTACCGTCCAAGGGGTTTTATCATCTTTTCATCTGTTCCTTTCAGTATTTTGACGATCTATCCGTTCTCTTTTTCATCCTCTCCGGGCGTCTTCCTTTCTTTCCCTCTCCTTAGGCTTCTTTACCTCTTTTATTACTACTAGGGCATCTTCTACGTTCATATACTTCTGCGCCTTCAAGAGCATTTCTGCCATTGTTCGAGGAGATTCTTTACAAGTGAGACCACGAACTCCCTAGACTTCAATCCAACTTTAAAGGTCTTCAACTGTACTTTGTCATCTGCTTCATCCACCTCTAAAGTTTCTTGAGTGAAACGTTTCATGTACAACCTTAGGGTCTCTTTTTTGACTTGTTTGGTAAGCAGATGGTCTGCCGGCTTTTTCAGGCATTGTCCACTGACGAAGTGGCATAAGAAGGAGTTGCCCAACTGCTTGAAGTTGTCGATGGACGACGTTGGTAACTTAGTGAACCACTCCCTCGCTGCTCCTTTAAGAGTAGTGGGGAAAGAATGGCACAATATCTCGTCAAGGGGCTGCTGAAGACCTAAGTCGTCTTGAAGGTGTTGAGGTGATCCAAAGGATCTTTCAACCAGTCAAACGGCTCAAGCTGTGGTAGATGAAACTTTGAGGGCATTGGGCATTTCAGGACTGCCGTGGTGAAGGGTGAATCTTTCCTCCTGACCATCCGGTCTAGGCTCCAGTTTGTTTTTGCTTTGATTGCACTCCTCAGCTAGTCCATCTCCTTTCTCATTTCCCAGAGAAGGTTTGAGCTCGCTCCTTCTAGAGTGACTGGTCATCGGCAATCATCCTTTCTTTGGCTATTTCCATCATCATCTCGATTAGTCTTAGAACGATTGTCCTCTTGCTGCAGTCGCAGCCTCATCTCCTGGTTCTGTCTGGTAAGCTCCTCTATGCTGGCTGTGAGTGTCTGGATTTGCAAAGCTAATGTTTCAGGATCTTAGGGATTGTTGGATTCCATCTGAACTTGTGAATTGAATGGAACTACGCTCTCAGACCTAGGTACGAAAATGTCGTCCGCACAGATGGCGCCAAATTGATGATGCTGAAATCGTTAGTTGAAATGATCGTCCAAAAAGAGAGCCATCCAAGATCGGCCAAAGCCCTACAAGAATGAATGAAGAAAGGAACACCGACGTGATGCCTGACACAAGACCTCCGATAGTAAAGTCAAACAGTTGAGAGAGAAAAGAGGGCTCAATATCAAAGTATCAAAGTATCTGGGTTAGAACTAAGTACCTCATTAGGTCCTGAGGTGCTTGTATATATACACTTGCTTCCTTCTCCTAGTCGTTGGAGGTGTTTTAATGGGGGCTTCAATGTGGTATCTATAACGCCTCCGTGAGGTGTTAATGAAATGATCTTTATCTCTCCAAGGGTAAGGAGACTTATTGCTGTTGTGTAATGCTTTGCCATTAATTGCGAGTTAATGGCTTTTTCTCCGTCCGACAGATACGGTTAAGGACGAAGACTGATAGTTCCCTCGTCCAATGGCCCCTCTTCTAGACGAGGATGTTGCCTGAAGGAATTATGTCGGGTCTATCATATGTGAACGTAGAATTTTTGGTGGTTTGAGCCAAATTTTCTTGTTTGAAGTTTGATTGATTGCTTAGAAAGTTATGCACCAACTCGATAAAAAAATAAATAAAAAAAAAAATTCTTGGTTGATGAAAATCTTATTCTGATTAGCACGCTGTTGAGGATCTTGTCCTGATTAGCCCCAAAAAAACAAAAACAAAAAAAAAAAAACAAAACAAAACAAAAAAAAAAAACAAAAAACAAAAAAAAAAAACAAAAACAAAAACAAAAACAAAAAACAAAAACAAAAACAAAAAACAAAAACAATAACAAAAAAAACAAATAACAAAACAAAAAAAAAAAAAAAAAAAGAGATTAAAGATTAGGACAAAATTTAGCTACAAAGTTAGTTGTAATTTAAGAGAGCAACCTTACACAATATATTTTTCTTGGAGGTGAATTTTGACAAATCAACTATTGGATTACATTTTCTTTTTATATCCTTTATACTTACAAATTAAGTTTCTAAAAAATTAAAGATCAATAGCTATGTCATCAATATATTGTTAAAAATTACAAGTTTTTGTAGCTTAAAATTATGCATAAAATATAATCTTATAGATCATATGGTAAATAATATCCAATTGGCACAAAATTTGACATATGTATTAAGAGTATAAAGAACATGCAATCCAATGGTTAAATTTTTGAAATAGGTAGTAATGTTAATGAAATTGAGTAAGGTTATAATTTTAGGTTACAACTAATTTTGTAATTAAACTTTGTTCTAAAGGGTATAAGAAAGTCTTAATTTATTCTAGTAAAGTATACAAGTACAACACACTAATGGTTAAATTGTAAATGGTTAAATTATGATAGAATATGATTCTAATTTCAGATAATAAAAAAAATTGTAAATGAGTTTGGTTAATGGGTATTTTTAGGTTGTTTGTTAATAGACAATTAAAAGAAAATTTTGATACAAATTTTTATGAAAAATATAAAAATTGTCAAAAAATTAATTACTTTTTTTTTTCATAAAATATTTTTATAAAAAAATTAATAAATTAAATATTGGCTGTTCTCATCGTAAATTATCTTCATTAGGAATTTAGGGGAAATAAAAGAAACCAAACTGAATTAGATGACTTACTTGTCTTGGATGTCTAATTTGATGGGATATTCATATAATGAAATTGATCAGTCTTAAGTTTTCATGCTATGTGGTACCCTCGGCCTTGAAGAAGACACGAGACTAATCTGATATAATTCCCATGGGAGGCTACACAACTGGGCTTCGAATTGGAGCATCTATGAGCCCACATGAGTCCATGATAGAGGTTGATGCAAAGGCTGAAATTTGACGAATCCAGCCCCTACAGCTGGAACCAAGGCATAACTTGTTCTCAAATCACCATTAATGACCATATACAATCACCATTTAATGTTGAAAACCTTGAGAGACAATTCAACAGCATCCAATGGTATATACTAGATTATATCTATGCACCCCTTAGCGTGGTGATCACAATTCAAGTGTGATGACAAATCCAGCCCTTACAGCTGGAACCAAGGCATAACTAGTTCTCAAATCACCATTAATGACCATATACAATCACCATTTAATGTTGAAAACCTTGAGAGACAATTCAGCAGCATCCAATGGTATATACTATATTTGTGCACCCTTAGCGTGATTATAATACAAGTATATAAGTACTTGAGGGAAGTGAAATATAGGGAGTAAAAGTTAAGGTTCAAGTTTTTAAAAGAAAGTTTCACAAACATACATACAAAAGAGTGGTATATCATAAGTTTCAAGTTATAGTAGAATTTTATCTCAAATAAAAAAAGAAAAAGAAAAAAGAGTGGTATATATATACTATATGTATTACACTTGTTTTGATACAAACTAAACTATAGAATGATGAAAGGAAAAAGTTAACCGATGTTTTTAAGGCAAAGTAACAATTAATACTAGCTCACAATAATGAAGTTATTTTATTAAAATTTGTGAGAGTAGAGATATTTTATTAAAGTCGGTCAGCTAGAAAGAACTATCCATTTTGGCAAAAAAAAAAAAAAAAAAAAAACAACAACAACAACTACTAGCCTTTTTGTCATCTTTGTTTTCTCTTAACCTATAAAAAGGCAGTTATCCCTTTAGTGGAGATCACCGAATGTGAAATAGTTCAAGTGTTCAACTATCTTTATAATTTGAGTTTGAAATAATAATTTAAAACAATTTGGAAACGATAGTTAATAATAATAATAATAATAATAATAAAAGACTAAGAAAACTTTCATAACTTTGATTTTGATTTTGATTTTTAATAACAATAATAAAATAAAATAAAAAAAGACTAAAAAGACTTTGAAAAATTTAGTTAGTAAAATTACACTTGATGGAATGAACAGTCATGGTGATAACGAAGTCCCTCGATTAATTATATGAATCATAAGATATAATGATCTTCAACAAGAAGTCAACTGCAAATATACTGAAACATGAAAATGTTAAAGAAACCTTAAACTATTGAAGGCATCTCTATAAAGACCCAAATTTTTTTTGTTAAGAAAAGAAATAATTAACTATATATATATGAACTAGTTATCTTGAATATGAAGATCTTTTAATGCATTATTAATATGAAACAATTTTTTCAGTTTCTAATGGTGATTGAAAGTGAAGTTGGAAACAAAAATACGAAAGTAATGAAGGGAAAAAAAAATAACACAACCACCAGATTTAAAAGAATATGGATCATGTCATAACTAACACGTTCAATATTGAAAAAGATAAAACATTTACCAATAGAATAAAAGAGGAAGAAACCTCTTTATCTACACTTCATATTAGAAAAGAGATTATATGACAAAGAAGAAAAAAAAAATTGAATTGGCAATTAATCTCAATTCTAATACCATTGAGTTACAAGGTTTTTAGCTTAATATGTTTTATTAGATATTAGATATAATATATTATTTGAAAGCCTAAAATTTTGATAGATCAATCTTGACAAGTAGGCATGCCAACACAAAAGCATGCAATACTTTGAACGCATTGCTCAAATTCAAAACTTTAATTTTTGGGGATAAAATACAAAAATTATCCCTGAGATTTTGGGTTAGTGTTAAGTCCTACCAAAACTTTTTAAAAATATCCAATTTGTTCCCTAAGCACAAAAGTCGCTTGAAACTGGTTAAAAATTCCTCTACTCCTGGTTCCTTCTTCATCTCTAGTTCCAATTTGTTCACCATTGACTACGTACCTAGACACTCTCTTGTGATAGAATTTTCATAATGTAACTATTGTTAGACCTATGATGTCAAGACTACTTGTTAGAAGGAAGTAGAAGACTTAGAAAAGTATAAAACTTTCAAACAGTGTTAAGGATTGTTTCTGATTATGGAGCAAATTGGATATTTTTTAAAAAGTTTTAATAGTTCTTGGTATTAGCCCAAATCTAAGGGATGATTTTTGAATTTTACCATTTTTTTTTTTAATTCAAAGTTAAAAGTTTTTCGGCATTTTTCTTAAAAATCCTTTGAAGCGGCTGGTAGAAATATATGTATTGATAATAAAAATTATTGGCAAATACCTTTTAGCATTTCTAAAAGTTGTTTCATGGATGTCTAAAGGATTATAACTTAAGTGCTTCATAAATTGACAAATACATACTATTTTATAAGTTAAGGTTGTTTTTGGAACCAGCAAAAGAGAAAGGAAGAGAAAGAAATAGGAAGGAAAAGTTTTTGTTTCCTCTGATTGGTTCATATTAGAAAAGAGAAAATTGAGAAGGTTAAGGAAAATAATTAGCCCGGGTCTAGTGTTTTTTTTTTTTTTTTTTTTTTGACTTTAAATAGCCTGTAAATTACATTTTTGCCCATAAACTTTCATCACTTTCTCTATTTTATCAGGGCCTAAAAGTTATAAAAAAAAAAAAAAAAATAGCATTAATTTTTTTTTTCAATTTTACTTTCCTTCGCCGCTTCACATACCAAAAAGAAAGGATAGAAAAATATATTTTTCTTTTAACTTTCTTATCTCATTACCTATTCATTTCCAAACATACACAAGGGGAGCATTTTTTTTTTCCATACACTTATATTTTAATCACATAACCATTAAGTGTGCATTTGTGAGTTAATAAAAAAAAAAAAGTTATTCCTTTTGTTTTTTTTTTTTCAATTTTTTTTTTTTTAAAAAACTAACTTTTAATTGAATCTTTTTATTTTTTTTGGGATAATTGGGAGTCCAATTCTTTATTATCACTTCTTTTATATAAATTTTCTTGCATATGTTAAGTGCTTGTATAAAATAACGTTTCGCTGTAATCACTAGGAAAGAAAAAATTAATCATCTATCCATTGATTCTAGGCAAAAGGAAATTCTAGGCTTAACTCTTCGCATTCTAAAATATTGTATATTGTTCCACCAAGTTGCTGCATCACAAGTGAGTTCCAGCTAGCTAAACTGGTAAAATCTCTAATGGTTGAATAAGAGATTTGTGCCCTGCCTACACCAAAAAATTATTGGTATCGTGGTCTGATGATAAAGAACTATCATTAGGAACGAACACCATAAGTTGAAAATCTCTATAAAAAAAAAAATTGCTACATCACCTTCAAGTTTTCACGATACAAGTTGCACCTTGTTAGGAATTTTTGCATATGCAAAAAAATCTTCAAGTCTTATGTGTATGATATGCCATCAAAATATGGAATCTACATAATATCTAAAAGTTTAAGCATAGTATTTATTGTTGCTATGCTCATGTTAAACCACATCAATGTAGCATTCCAGTCCATCCAGTCTATTTCAATCCATTCGGTTTATTTTGGTCTACATCGGTATATTAGGTCCATTAGGTCCACTTTACTCCATTTGGTCCACATCAGTCCACTCTTTCCATTTTTTGTCCAGTTTAGTCCATCTAGTCCACTTCGGTCCCATTTGGTATAGTTTGGTCCATTTAGTCTATTTTAGTTAGGTCCACTTTTGTCCACTTGATCCTCTTTGGTGATGCTTTAGGAGTAGAGTTCTATATTGAAAGAGGAGTTGCTTCATTGACAGTTATGTCACATTTCCAACCTAATGTTTTTAGAATTTTGATAAAATTATATTTTTCTTATTGAGGTGAGGTGAAGGATTAATGCCTTTAAATCTCATTTGGTGTTGCTTTTTTCACCAAATTTTGAGTGTATGCGTATCAAAACAGAGTGTAAAGACTCAACAAGGCCAATCAGTCTGGTTCCTAAGTCTCACTTCCTTGAGTTATTAATTGTTAACCAATATTTCTATCCCAAGAGATAAAACTCACTTCAGTGGGTTCGATGATACCTTAATTGAGAGTACTTTAACAAATTCAACAAGATAAATACTAAGGGAAGGAACAGAAATAAAAGATATATTCTCTTAAGCCTAACGAGCTGGACAAATCTTTGTTGATAGAATATGCCAAAAACACATATAGTGCCATTTCAAGCATAAAAGTTACAACTTAGTTACTCTTGTCAAAAACCATTATTACAATCTCCTATCTGAAATGTACTAAAGTAATCACTAACTAGCTAGGTCACCTAAATCCCACTGATATCCTTCTCACAGTTCAAACAGGACAACAAAAACACTTAATTTTAGTCATTGTCAACAAAGTTGCCAGAGTCAAACAAATCACAAATAATCTCAACAACTTTACTTCCCAAAGCTCGAATTTGCCCTCACAGTGTACTTTGCTACAAGTTGAGCAAAAGATGATGATTTGTTTTCAAGCAATCTTGTTGGAGAATCATGTTCCTCAATAAGCCCTACACAAAGATTAAGAAGAGCTTCTAAGACAAAATATAGAGTCCATTTTTATCATTTCTTAATTTTTTGAAATTTTTATGTAATTTTCAAAGTCATATTAGTTGGGTTTTATTTCCTTGATTTTAGATAATTTTTAAGGTTTTTCTAGTTAAATTAGAGCCCTATCATGAAATGCATGATTTAGAATTTCTATAAAAATGTTTTTACTAGGAAAATAAGTTTTTGGAAGCTTTCAATGCTGTAATCTATAAAACGACAATTAAAATCATATTTTATCAATAAAAGTTCAGTTAGTTTATTGTCTCTATTTTGGTGGATTCCAGTCTTTCTTGTGAATTCAAGGAATCCTTTATAGTTTTGAAGGATTTGGTTTCTAGAATGATATCTAACCCTTTCACATATTCCTTTCTATCTCACCATAGAATTACAATGAAATCATTCGAACCATGAAAGAACTAAATAGGCAAAGGCTATAGGAGTAATTTAAAATTGTATGGTCATACCAACCATTATTTAGTAGCAGAACCATGTCACTATCAAGAACGGAAGTTATCCGATGTGCAATGGTAATGACTGTACAGTTGGAAAAATGTTGCCTGAGGGTCTGCTGAATTAGATTATCTGTAGCTGTATCAACCGATGCAGTAGCTTCATCAAGCACCAATACCTTACTTTTTTTAAGCAGCACACGGCCAAGGCAGACCAGCTGCCTCTGACCCACACTCCAATTTTCTCCATTCTCACTAACTGCACTGTCCATAAGAATATAAGCAATATGTTTCCACAACGTAACTCTAAAATATTTTACATAAGAAGCTGCAAAAGACGAACCTGTAGAATCCAATTTTCCCTCTTTCTTTCTAACTTCATCTCCAAGTTGACTCTTCTCCAGAGCCTAAAACAATTTAATGGGCAAAATTATAACTAAAACTTATATAAATTGCATTAGCAGGTCCCATCTATTGACAACAAATCCGAATAGTAGTGCATGCCTAATTTATGAGGAAAATGTAATAAAAAGAGAATTCTTTCAATTACCAAATAAGAAACAAATCTACCTCCCAAATTTGTTCATCTGTGTACTCTTCAAGTGGATCCAGATTGCTTCTTACAGTCCCTTCAAACATAGTTGGATCCTGAGGGATAATGCTTAGTCTAGATCGCAAATCATGTAGTCCAAGCACGGAGATGTTGATGCCATCTATCATTATCTGACCCGCAGCAGGTTCAACAATCCGGAAAAGCGTTTGTATGAGAGTTGATTTACCACTACCTGTTCGCCCTACAATGCCAGTTTTCATTTCTCCAGGGAAAGTACATGTGAGGCCACGTAATACAAGTGGCATGTGTGGGGCATACCGTACCTACATTGCACGATTAGTTGATATACATCTCAAAAAAACATGGTCATAAATGAACCTATACATAGTATGATTTTATTTGGTGATAAATAGCAAAGAACTAACTTGAAGATCATGAAAATCAACTTCTCCATGCAATGGCCAAGAATGATCTGGCTGAGTTTCTTCTATCACGAGAGCTGGCTCACTTGGGATACAAGTGTATTGAAACATTCTTTCTACTGATATAATTTTGTTCTCCATTTGGCAAAGAGACCATATTACCCTCATTTGCAGCATGTTTAGAGTAAGTCCATATGTCACAGATAAGCCCGCGATGCCTTCAGGGAAAAGGAAAGCAAAGAAAAAAAAAAAACAATTAGAAACTATTGTTTGAGTAACTTTATGTTTTACTGAGTCTTTTTCCTGTTGTTC